>CM054813.1:28666910-30047967 GCA_028984105.1 Lavandula angustifolia
GGGTTTTTAGTCCTCAAAGTATGAGAGTTTGGATGAACTTGTCTCTTTTCTTCTATTTTTAGTTAATAGGTCCGCAAACTATTGAAATTAAGATTAATTGATACTTCCGTTAGTCAACAATATTTTTTTAAAAAATATTAATAAAATACGAAAATGGCATTTTTAGTATAAATTTATTAAGACAATTCATCTGAAAAGTAAAAATTTTAAGGACTAATTTGACCGATTTTTTATTTTACTAAAAAAATGTGTTACTTTTCATCCAAATTAGTCAAATTGGTCCTCGAATTGTCGCTTATTGGTCATCGTATCTCAAATTGGTCTTCAAAACTTATAAAAATAAATAGTGGGGAGTTGAGTTATCTAAATTTTATGTTTTCTTAAATAAGGAGGTAACGTGTTTCCACTGCTTCTTTGGCTTACTGAGTATCTTCCGATTCATCTCTTTGTTTGTGAATGATTTTCCGAACCCATTGATCACGTTCATCATACTAGAAAATTTTATGTTCATCAAAACTTAACAAAAGTGACACTACTTCATACTTAACATGCATATTTCAACTATTTCAAAACATTTTCATTCAACGTAAACGTTGCAAACTTATGTCATTTTCATACTCAATTAAGTCTTAAATAAAAACAAATACGACTACTAGTTCTCGAAAATAAAATGCACAGCTCATGATAAAACTAGTTTTAATGCATTAATAAGTATCATAAATCCTTCCTCGTGTGACAATCACCACCAACATCTCTACGCATCGGCCGAGCCATTTCCCGAAAAATGTTAGTAAACCGTGAGAAATAGTACGACTACTCAATGGGAAATACATTTATCCAAACTATATAATATACCAATATATTATGGAAAATTAGAACATCTAAGAATTATGTAGTCACAATGACCACCAAGTCAACTTCGACTCTAATGGATCAACTTCGATCCCGGTCAACTTCGATCATAAACCTTTATACCGATCAACTTCGATCGCGGATCAACTCCGATCCCTCCTTTCCATGTCCGACATTAACTCATAAATTTCGAGCATAAAATATAATAAGAATAAATGTAGAATAAGAATACTTCCCCCACCTTAACCTGACTTGATGAAAAATTATGAATATCGATGTTTAATTCTCGCGCACCAATCCTAACATGAAAAGTTATCTTAATGACTTGTTCAAAGAATGTTATGCATGCATCAATAATTCATATAACTCATAAATGGACATATTTCAGAATAATCAAATAATCTATATTATAGATAATCTACTTATTAACATGCGTATATATTAAGCATAATCTTACTTCTATCGACAATTCATTCGCGCATTTAGTAATTCGACAATTCATGAAATTAATTTAATAAAATCATAAAAATCTTGTCCTAAAAATTATAGATCTCTAACATGAAAAATATAATACATATTCCATCACAAAGAAACTTATCATAATCAAGAATTCATTTAATAGTAATATGAAAACTTTTGTTTTTCAATCTACATGCATATTGACAAAAGATTTGGCATAACAAGAAACAAATTAACAAATAAATAGTAAACGTATCCTAAAAAATTATATATTTTTAACTTGATTGACCTAACATATATTATATCCCATTAAAATTCAGAATGGTCAGAAAACAACTCAAAGAAAACATGAAAAATAATTTTCCTATCAAGCTCATGGACATCTTTGTCAAAAACCTGGCAGGTTACGAAGAACAATTTTTAACAAATACTTATCATGCTTGTAAAATTCTACAAAACTAATATAGTATACTAGACCTACTTAGAAAGACTATCCTAAATTTTCACAAAGAGATGACGACGGGAAGATGTGCAAATAATTCTTGAAACAGTTACGATACGCCGGCAGATTTTCAAGATTTTATGGGATGCTTTATTATGACCGACTAAGGGGTATTTATAGCCCTGAAATCAAGATCCCTAATCATATAAGGTATCAAATATATTTTATCCATAATTATTTCCGTACTTATATAATTTAGATAGAATTTAGTCTATCACATATCATATAAAGAGATTCAATCATAGTTGGATTAGGATATAGACACAATTAAAATTGATCCTAAACATGAATATCACACATAAAATATCTATTTTAATTATAAAACATAATATAAAATATCTCCTAATTATTTCACATAAATATAAAATATTCAATCATTTCATGAATCCCAACGAGGTTTAGAAAATACTAAGTAAATAAATATTATTTTGCCTCATAATTCTAACATTATTTCTATCTCAATAATAAACAATATAATCATAATATGATATAAATAAACACATTCAAAGTTCAAAATAAATTTACATAATAAAAATGATTTAATAACAAATAAGATAAATGCTTTAATTTTCATTTTAAATTTCTAAGGCGCGACTTATAGAACTAAAACACTTGATAACATGCATGAATAGATATGCAATGCATTTTATATTAAAAATTTTGGGGCGTTACACTATTGATGTTGCAAGATTGTGTGCTCTCCGAGAAATTGCATTTAGAGGTCATGATGAACGCCCGGAGTCTCTAAGCCGTGGTAATTTCTTAGAAATCATAAAGCACACAAACTTCCTACAATAGCGAGGTAGCCTCTCTTGTGCTATAAAATGCTCCCGCAAAGCTAAATACATATCTCCCGCTATTCGTAAAGATATTTTGGAGGCGTATGCTAGGGAAGATCCAGTATATTCATTAGATGAGAAATCAACAACTCCAAGTTTTGTATCATTGTCGATGAATCACGAGATGAATCCAAAAAGAACAAATGACTATTGTTTTAAGGTTTGTGAATCAAAGCTGGAATCATCCCGTGAGAGATGATTTGACATAATTCATGTCGAGACACTAAAGCGATCACTTTGAAGAAGACTATATGTGATGTGCTCTCTTATCATAATATTGACACACAAAACATTTGAGGACAAGTTTATGATGGTGCAAGTAACATGCGTGGAGAGTTGAATGGTTTACAAGCTTTGTTTCCAAAGGATTGCCCCTATGTTTACTACATTCATTGTTTTGCTCATCACTACAATTGGATTCCAAAGAGCAAACAGTAAAAAGTATCATTTTTATTGCTCATTGCTTACAATTGAATTTCATTATTAATGTTGTTGATTCTTCTTCCAAACGCCAAGATCAGCTCCACATTACTCGAGCTATCCAAATAGAAGAAGAAATAGAGAGAGATGGCCTTGAAACCCGAAAATGGAAAAATAAAATCAAAAGCATACAAGATCCAGTGATACAAGGTAGGGCTCTCATTTTAGATCTCTACATAACTTACTTGAAATGTTTGAAGTTGGTTTTGTCAAGATTGGTGAGGGCTATAAGTGACAATGATTCTTTCTCTTCAAAAGGCGCGCGATGGAGCTTTTGAGGCTATGTTATCATTTGACTATTATTCATCTTGCACTTTATTAGGGATGTTCATTATGGTATACCGTACTATTTTTCTCATACCGCATACCGTTTCGGTATAAGAAATATCTATACTATTGGCATATCACTCTTTTGATATACCGTACACTCTTCAAAGTATGCCAAGATAAGGTATACCGAATATATAACGGTATATCAAGCGGGCGTATACCATAAACTTAGTCTATTTTTTTATAAAACTCAAGAAAGTTATTAATACTTCTTTTGCCAATAAAATAAATTTATCTATATATTTTGTATGAATTTGTTAATGTTACGAGTTAATGTTTATAAAGTTGAGAAACATCAATTCTTTATCATAGCATTTAGATTATTTGGTATGAGCAACATGTTTGCAATAATTTGTAACAACCTAGTGTTTGCACTCTTTTTACAAGATACGGTATAAACTTCGATATGCATACCTCGGTATGGAAAAAACTTCATTACCATTTTGTACCAAAAATCAAGGTATTGATTTTTTCGGTACACCAAACATTCGGTATTGATTTTTTCGGTATACCGTAACACCCCTACACTTTATGATAGAGTTGTTGGTGAAAACTAATAATCGTTGATAATTGCTACAAAGAAAGAAAAACGCATTCTCAATGCGATGGATGCAATGGAGAATGCGAAGGAGATCATCCAAAATTTCAGAGAAAATTGGTAGAATGACATATTTCAAAAAGTTAATGTTTTTTGTGAAAAACATGAGATTGATGCCTCGCACATGAATGGTATTCTGGTATCAACCGGAGGTCGGAAGAGGAAGGAGAATCCTATTACATATGACCATTATTATAGGATTGACATATTCAATGGGCTATAGGATCGCACATAGAGATTTAATATACGCTTTAATGAAACTTAAGTGGAGTTGCTAAAGTTAAGCTCGACTTTGAATCGTAAAGGCGGTTACGTACTTTTCAATATTCCTAATCTTACAAAGATGGTTGACAAATTATATCCATCGGATTTCAAAAAAGCCAAGTGAAGCACCTTCGTATCGGTTGCAAATTTTTGAAGCCGATATCAAGAAAAGTCCTCGCTTGCAAGAAGCATCATCACTTCCGATCTATGTCAAGTGTTGTTTGAGACCGAAATGTCAATCCAATACTATCCGATGTAGACATGTTTGTTCTCTTTATTAATATTAATATTTGTTGGTTTTTCATTTTTGTCAATTTTCTTACACTTTAAAATTTTAATATTTTTTTATTTATTTATAGATTGATTTGACGTATCTTAAATCTTCGGTTCTTAGCAATCTCTCGAGTGTGCATTTTCTAAAATGAAACTCGTGAAGACAAGGATGTGGAATAAACTGGAAGGTGATTTCCTTCGTGGTTGTTTACTAATGAGCTGATAAAGAGAAATTGTTGAATCTTTTGATACAAATTCAATAATCGAGGAGTTTAATCTTATGAAAAAAACGACGATCTCAATTTTAAATGCCTAAGAACATAATTTGATATGGTTTTGTATTTCATTTTATACTCGTTATTTTTGTCCTTTTTATAAGTAAGTACTTTTGACTTTCTTATACTCATTATTATATTATATTTTGTCTAAATTTATTTCCAGGGGCTCCGCCCTTTAACCCCGATGAATTTCACCCCCGACTATAAATCTTGGTTCCGCCCATGAGCACAATAATAAATATCGTGGGTTTAGAATCGGTGGTTGCATTTTCAATACCTTGCAAGGCCATTCCACTACTAGTTGTTTCTATTTTATTTATATTTTCCCTTATTTTGTATTTTCTTTTTTCTCCTTTTTTTTTTTTTTTTCTTTCCCGTCTCTTTTTATTTTTAGAACCGTATGTCCTCTTTATTTTTTTAGTAAACTTTTCCTCTTATCTTCCATCTATTTCCTTTCTCTACTTTTCTTTCCCTTTTTCCACCAATCTTTTTTCAATCATATTTTGTCTTTTTATCCTTTAGTAATTGAAGGATTTGAAAAATTCCGATTATGTATATGCTCAATCAAATATCTTAATTTAAACGACCATTGTCTACAATTTATTTTTACAAATACGTAAAGTTTGGGTTTCTTGAATCAAATTCCTGGTTACGCCACTAGATACAATATATCAAACTTTTTTTTGCCATTATGTATCACAATTTTTAGTATAAAAAATTAATCATACTCATATCGTACCATTTGATTATCTAAGTTTCAATATGAAAAATATCATGTATTTTCAGTATACCGTACAAAATTCAAAATTGATGGGGGTAGTGCCAAATTTTCAAACTACTTTTAGTATTAATGGATCAGAACTAATATCATTACTATACCACAAGGCTTTGGTACAATACATATTGTACCAAAAATTTTGATATTCTTCTTACATTTTCAATACGGTATATCAAGTTTTCAGTATTTTCACATCCCTACGAAATATCAAGATATATAAAAAGGCAACAAACGTTTGTGCGCAGACACACAGAGTGAGAGAGAGAGAGAGAGAGAGAGAGAGAGAGAGAGAGAGACTTTACAAATCTTACTGGCTCTAGACGTTAACCCATCAGTTTAGAGAGAGAGAGATTTTACAAATCTTAATAGCTCTAAAGTCTAAACGTTAACCCATCAGTTTATGGTGGCCCTTTGACCTTCTATACCCACAAGATCGACAAACAGATCGATATACAAATTTATACAAAAGGATCTGCAAAAAGCTCGAAAAATCATTGACGGAAGATGGAGGCATTAGAGTAGAAGAAACTCTCAATCATGCTCATGCACAGCCACCTCTCTGATGTTCCTTTCGCGCCTCCAACGGAGAAACAGACCAACCAGATAGAAGACGAATGAGAGAACATATGTAGAATAGTCAAGGATACGTATAATGTTACCCCGGCCTGTACAACATAAAATAGAATAACTTAGAAACTAAAAGCAATCCAGAGGACCATTCTTCTACAAACCTAAGAAAAGTGAAAGTTTCTATTATTTGCCCTTCTGTAGATCAGCAGAAAAGAGATTGCAATACCTATATGGAGAAAATTGGAGGGAGCAAATGAGTAAATGAAGAGTCCAAGTAGCACCTGCAAACAAGATATCGTAACACTGGCATTAGCTAAAAAGAAAATTTAAGAATAAAAAAGAAAAAGAAAAGCACATAGAGCTCCTTGCTAAAGAAAATTGCTTATGGACAATCCCATCATAAACAGGAATACACAGGAAATACAGATACTGTAAATGCTTTCAAATGCCACATAAGTTGCTCCTTCGCCACTTAAAGCATTGCATTTCATGTTATCATTCATTGTGTCAAACATAAAATCCTTGTAAAATAATATGTTGAACAATCTCCACTAATTCAGATACAACTGCAGAATATGTGTAAGTTTGATTCATTCGACATGACGCCATATGGTAAAGCTCATAATCTACCATATTCTAAGATATCTTATTTTATGTTAATCAACTGTTAGAATGATTCCTTTCTGTCTGACTGATAAAAACCGATATATTTCAGGCTTCAAGCTTCTGGTCCACTTAATATCCTACTACACATGTGGCTGTATTCAGTCAACCACACCCTAATCTTAATCCGTATTAAGCTAGGTGCAATTCAAAAGAATATTAAAGAAAGAGAAACCCAATAAAACAAGTCAACCTTTTAACTTAACCACATATCAAATTCTATAAGCAATAGCAGATATGAATAAAAGCAACTCGAAGGTGACATCAGATTGCATCTAGATTAACATTGAATTGTACAGGGCTAAATCTTACTGAGGATGAGTTTCTTACAGTACGAGTAGGTTAAAAGCATATTACAACTTTAAGAACAAATGGCATCATTTACATGAAAGATAACACTCGAAGGTGACAGTCAATCATAATTTGAGGAAGATAAGAAACAGGATAATGTGCCGTTGTTGACTATCGTCACAAAATAAAAACAAGCTCCCAAAGAGAAGGGAATACGAGCACAAAATATGATAAGTTATCAAAATAGCTAGGCGGCCCCATTTTACAAGCAATTTACAGGGCACCACTATTATTAAGCAATATTATTGCTAAATTACTGGAGAGTTTTCCATTTGAACATCTCACTGTTCAAAAGTCAACAGCTCAATTAATGATCAATAGCATCAATTTACAAACCCAATGTTTTAACAAAGATCGCAGTAGGTTTCTATTAGGTTCTCCCAGTCTTGCATATAAAAAGGAACTTTTCAAGCTGCTCAAAAGATCTGAAATTGCTTGTATGATATTTAACATGAAACTGTTTAACAAGATACAATTAAATTCTGTTAGAGGATATTAACGATGAAACACAATGGGCTTGTAGAAGATATATTCATAAACATAAGGAGTTAACAAAAGGTACATAAAGTATTTATTTCCATCTTGATTTTCAGATGAGAAAGAGAACTTAACTGCAATAATCCGCATCTGATGGTGATAAACACCTGGTCTGTCTGGATTCACCAATTCACGAAATATTCTCTTCATGTACAATGGAATAGCAAGAACTTTCTGCCAAAAAATAGCAAAAAAACGAAGATAATTGATTAGAATTTACATGGTACAAAATGTTAATAAAAATAACAATTATATCCACAAGAAAATAAAGTTAGCACATTCCAAATTACAAACTAATGCTTCAGATGATATTCCATAAGAAATTCTTTCACATAATTGGAAAAATAGAAAGGAAGGAAAGGAAAGGAAAGGGGGAATTTTCTTTGGGAGGGTTCTGGGCAGAGGTTTTGCTAGTCATATTCCATAGACGTGTAATGTAACAAAGCCAATTAACATGCAACAACATCAACCTCTGATACAATATTCTGGATTAATGTTCAAAGGATTTGCACATTTAGGGCGAAGAGAACAATCACTAAAGCAATTAAGCATGTTACTGAGGGTGGGGGCAGCAAGTTAAACCTATGCAGGATAGGGGGTTTTGTCAATTAATTGATTACTTGATAAAATTTTCAATTCACAACCTCTCTATATTACTTGCTACACAGATATAACTCTTCTCATAAGGAAAGATATGTACATTTAGAGCTAGGACTCCACTTCAGATTGTCAATTATAAGTAGGGTGTATCAATTTCGTCTGTCAAAGGGTCCTTTTCTTAAATTGAACTTTGTATTATCAGCACTAAATGAGGGAATACTGGTATCTAGACATTGTTACATATTTAATGGAGAAAAACAAAATGGTTAACCTTTCCTAGACAGAGTCCAGTCAACACTTAAGACCCTATTCGGTTTCCCTGTGAACACAATTTCAACAGTTCATCGAAAACAGAGCAGAATAAAAGGTGATCATAATGTCAGTGCCACAATTTACTAACATTTTTCAGATCTCATAAGTATATAGATAAATGTATAACACGCACCATCATAATTCCAGAAATTCCTCCCACAAACAAGCGGTTATAGTCACCAACATTCTGTAAAACCTTTCTCGTTTCTGCTTGACATCTATGATACAATGATGCCTCTGGTATCAACTTAGTTATGTGCTGCAAGCACATAGGACATTTGCACGGCTGAAATGTGGCATTAAACCTCCAGTACTGTAGAATACAACTTCCTGTACACATAAAATCATTTATCTCTGAATTAACGGAAATGATCAACCAAAAGAGCACGACAGGGTTTCTCTTTTCATGTAATAGCAATAGGCTAGTCTAGGTGGCATTGAATCTAATTCCAGGAGTTACTGCTCAGCAACAATAACTCTTCGAAACAAGCATGGAGTAATTTCGACCACTTTGATTCCAAGAGTAACAAGTTTTCAAATACAAATTACATCAACAACTATGTAGAAATGCTCAAAAATCTTGAAAGCCTTTTAAACCAATTTCAAGAAACACTAACACTATCTAATTAAAATCTTGATATCACACATACATATTCCGATTCCCCAATTTAGAAAAACATTAACAATAGTTCTGAACCTAAAGTGTTAAATCTTCCAGCTAATACCATACACATCCGCACAGAAAGCGTCACCGAGTTTTGGTATGTCCAGAGATTTAACGGGAGAATTTACCATTAATAACCGAAAAATAGAAACAGAAATCTCACCGCAGTACCAGTGACCACAAGGAGCGCGGCAGGGAACAATGAAATTGCCGAAGCAAATGGGGCATACATCATCAGCGGGAGGCATCTCCATGAATGTCAGCCTCCTCTCTTGCTCACCATTGACAATTGCTGGAACAGTTTCTCTGTCAGTGGACAACGCCACCGCCACCGGAGTTTCTTCGCCGATCGTCTCTCCGCCGCGATCAAAGTGGAAGCTCATTTCAGTTCCTTTGAAATTATTTTGCTTTACGTGATCGAATTTGAAAGTGCTTTCTGTGTGACGCCAAATTTATCCGCCTTTTATGAGGAAAAAACATAGTTTTGTATAGAATTAAAAAACTGTAAAATCGGTATTTATGAGTTTTTCATTTTATTTAACTCATTTTCGTCAATTTTGTCAGCATTTAACGATGGTGATATTCGACTACAGAATGTAGGGCGGTCCATTAACTGATTCAGTTGAACTAAATAAAAAGGTTGATTGAACTAAATCGAAATTTTTCAGTATGATATTTAATTTTATAAAATAGAAAATTGAATTTTGGTTAATCAAGTTTGAATTCTTTTTGGTAGAACATATAATTTGGATAATTAAATACATTAAACGCTCATGTTATTACAAACTAGTTTTCTGATATTTTCTTCCACTTGGTTTTATTTAATGATATAAATAAACTTAAATAATAAGATTTTATTTTTTTTTTCTCGAGAGAGAAAATTGATGTAGTTTTGGTGACGGTCAAGAAAGGAAAAAGGATTTCAATATTTTTACATTTTGGCATTGAAAATGATGGTCGTGTTTTGAAATAATAAAATACATATTGCACGTTATCAAAGTATTTTTAAAATAAAAAAAAACAATATTCTTAGGGACTTAAATAATGAATTGTGCATAATATTGCTTTTAAATGTGTAGTTTTTGAAACCTAATCGTGCAGATTTATTAATCTTTCTAATAGTGATTCAATGATATCTTTCTAATAGTGATTCAATGATCTCACTACAAATCCCCAAATTGGCTATGCAAGATTAAAATTGGTTCAAAGGTGAATTGTGCAGTTTTGAAGAAACCAAGCAAATCAAGATACATCAGATTCGAACTCGGATTCGAACACATCAAGCAATTTAAATAATTCCAGAATATATATATATTGAAAGAAAAAAACCACTCATCAATTCGTCAATTAACACCACAAAATTACATTAAGTTCGAAAAAATCCGATCGGAGGATGAGGAGGAAGAATATGGAACGGCCGGCAGTTTTGTTCAAACGTGGGGAGAGTTTATGCTTTGCAACAAAATAAATAAAAGGATATGGAAGTTTTTAGTAGGTTTTGTTTATTTTAATAATGAAATTTTACCATTGAGACATTTGTGCAGATTTTCATTACTCGAATTGTGCATTTCGTGATTATAATTCAAAAATCAATCTAGTCCATCTATTTCCAAGATATAAAGGTTGAAAATGTTCATATTTCTTACTATAAGTGGTGTTCCTATTTGAACCATCCCCATATATATATAGGAAAAGGTTCAAATGTGAACATGCTCTTATCGTGTGAATGTGCATGTGAACATTGCACTTTAAAGACAAAATGTTGTACTTTATAGATGATTATATTACACTTTAAGTACTGCACTTTCAAAATGATCAGAATGCAATTAAGGGGCATTTTTGTAATCTGACAAATAAAGTAAAGTATATTTCGCTGAAAAGTGAAGTACATTTATTTTGAAAAGATACGGTGTTCACACAATAAGGGATGTTCACATGGGAACCACTCCCTATATATATAGGGCGCGATTCTTTTGTGAACACCTCCCTATAGTGTGAAAAGTGTATAGTGTACTTTTAATACAAATGTAGTGCACTTTACGGTTGATAAAAATGCACTTTCCGAAAGGACGAAAGGTGTATCATTATCAACTGAAAAGTGCTTACGAAAGGTACATCATTATCAACTCGGAAAGAGCATGCACTACGAAAGATGCAGTATTATTAATCGTAAAATGCATTATATTTATATTAAAAGTACATTAGAAGAAGTATAGTATTATCAACTGTAAAGTGCATTAAAACGATACTAGCATTTCAATACGTGCAAAATAAGGATAACACATTATTTACGCCATTTCGAGTTCTAACTCAAATGTAACAAGCGGTTAATATATATTATACACATATATATTCTTATTTGGTCATATTTATAGAATATATAAAATATTGCTACTACCCAATTACTCGGAAATAAATTCTAATTTAATAAATCACATAATAATTTAAAACACATGCACATAACAAATAAATAAATATAAAAATTCATTTAATTAAAATAAAAATAAAATAGTACGGATAGTGATACGATTGTTTGTTTGAGCCTCATTTTACATTTTTAAAGCGCGACTAACACATGATAATATGTATGAGATGCAATATATTATAGATTGAGAATTTCAGAGTGTTACAATTAGGATTTTAAGTTCTGGATCTCATGTCATTTACGAAACTTCTTTAACCTTTTAGCATTGGGTAGCTGTAACCTCCTTACATGTTTTTATGATTTTACGAAAATCTACGTTTCTAAGTAAACATTCGACTGCTGATATCCCCTTGACAAAATATTACTCAGATAATAAAGTGAATATTTTCTAAATTTCTACCCAAAATCCACATTTCAGTTCAATCTATGCTTCAGTTATTTTTGTACCAACATCTTTTTTATCGTAATTAATGTTGGCTTTTACATAAAATGTAATTCTTTCTAGTTTTGCACAGCAATATTTCCTAAAATTTTCCCTTAAAATCTTTTATTTTGATATTCGATATTTGTAAGAATTATATTTTTATACAAAACTATTTTTATAATTTTAAATAAATATGAAAAATCCTAAAAATAAACTTATCAAATACGCATTGAATATTGAGTTTTTTCGTAGAATAGTTCGAAATCAATTAGAAACGAAGAATACATATAAAATTAGAAAAATAAAAGAAAAATGAAGTGATCGAATTGAAACATGAATATTTATATAGTAGTAATATGGTTTAAGTTTTCTATTTAATTTGCAGGCCACTGTACATGATGAGAAAAGCTTGTAAAGTCAGTTCCAACCTCATGAGTGCAAAAAGAAAATGGCTTAATACTTACCGCAAACAAGACGTACAAATTCCATGTATTGTTTTACAAACTGAGAACGTTGCAGTGTTTGCGGTAGCAGCAACCCATGTAATAAAAACATAAAACTTAACAAAAGCAATATGGCATCAACGATGAACCCTCATAGCTATTCCTATTGCTTGCCTCCGACATTTTGATCGACTTGATGTGGGACATAATAATGGGATCTCTAACACGCCCCCTCACGTGTAGGTCGGTATGAACATCGGACTACTAAGAACCGGTCCAACATAGGGACCAAACAAACCAACATCGCTCAGTACCGCTCCGATACCACGATAAATTGGGTTACATTCCCCTTAAAAAGGCCTTATAAAGGGAAGGGATATCCAAGCTTATATAGAAGAGACATGATATTCACCAAGTCGATGTGGGACATAATAATAGGCTCTCTAACAGTATACCCGACAGCCTCTGAGTTCTTGTTCTGTTTCTTCGCCGTTTTCTTCTTGGACCGGCAGTGCTCTAAGTAAAGTCATCATCAATGGTGTCTCGTCGCCTTTTTGAGTCGGAACTGTTATTACTGCCTTTGTAAAAGTCCCTTATGGTAGCCTCAATGGTTTCGAGAACCCGGTCGCCATATTTGGTAACTTTCGCCCTGCAGTTAGCAGCATTAGATATCTGCTTACAACTTGGAATAGCAGTGAATGGATTAATACTTACTTTCCAATACCGTTGATCTCTAGAAGTTCCTCTTTGGTTCTAGGCACTCTCTTACCGATAAGCTGTAATGTAGCATTTCTAACCAGGACAAAGAAACACAATATAAATGTGATGTAATTTGGATTTTACTTATTCTAAGAATGGACCATACCCGAAAATGTGATAAGCCATCACCCCGTCTCCTGCTTCCTTCACAAGGACGGTTCTAAGAAACCGCAATGCAGAATACAGTGTGGATGAGAGTGCCTGCACCAGCGATTGAGACGGTGGATAAATAATTGCACGTCGAAGAGAGAGTGATTAAAATGACAGAAGAATCATAAAATCTACCAAACCCACTTCAGACTGATCTTGGGCTAGGGTATCCATCTCTGGAGGATTTCGCTTTCCTGATGTCACCGACCCTTTTGCTGGGGTAGCTTCTAATTTACCTAACTTGGCCGCTTTAGCAGATGATGCCAATCTGAACATTACTCAACAAAAGTTTTAGCTTACTTAGCTAGCTTGTAGTTTAGATGGCAAATTAACACAAGATAAGCTAATATTGCTCCACAGAAATGCAGACAGTGGATGCCAAAGGTATCACAAGTTGATTTTGAGGAACCATAATAGCAAATAAGCTATTCCTCACTTAATGTATGATATCAATCATGTTAATAAGTTCAAAAACAAACATTCACTAGCAATAGATGACAGTAGCATACTCTATAGCCTCCGGACCTATAGCGGATGAGATAGCTACCTAGAGCAATAGCTACATGCTCATTATTCCAAAATGTAAGTGGGAATCATAAGTCAGCTAATTAGAGAATTTTACATCAATCATAATCTTTTGCTGATACGGATGGATTCTAGAAGAGCATCATCAGGTTAGAAAGCATCAGATTTCCTAACTGCCCCTCACATTCAGCATGCTTGGATGATTAATTAATAACTTTATTTTGAAAGTGAAAGACATTCACACCAAAGGTAAGCAAATATCAGCTTATATTTACAAGCAAGCATCACCTTAGTTTCATTCTCTGGCCTCCAGCAAAGAGATTGTAGGCCTTGGATTCATTGACCTGACATAAGAAGCCATAAACAAACTTGATTCTTAAATAAGAAAAATGGAGAAAGATAAGGCATGGAGACAAAAGGAACAGAGAGGAGAAGGGAGAGAGGGAGGGAGGGGAGACAGAACGAAAAGAAGCAATTTCCTTTTTTGTTTGTGTAAACATTTTCTCGATGAAAGCAACAAGACATACTTACCTTCACCACTGAGGACACTGATCCATATACATCACTTTTTTTCACATCCTCAAATAGAATATCTTCAGTGACCAAATGATGCAACACACGAGATGCTTCACCTTTTGCCAAATGTTTTCCAGATCCATGCAGGCTCAATGTTTCGTGTCTGTGTTTTTTTACCTGATTATTTGTCAAAACAGAATAAGATAATGCTTAAAATTAATGAAAAGATGGAATATTCTTCCACATTATGACATACAAATTGGCTTAAGGAACCTCGATAGACTTCCAACAGATGGGCAGCTGAAAACTGCTGTCTTGTTATCTTTACCAATTCAACCTGTGTAGAGTAATGCATTACATTTAGTGCGAATTGAAACGAAGTTAAACTGCATATGGCATACAAATCCACTTCAACGGTAATAGAAGACTACAAACAAAGCTCATAAATCTACAAACTCAACTTATTCTCTGTGTGAGAAGAGAAAATAAGAAAATTAGAGAATAGAATAAAATTTGGAAATCCTAACCAGCTGCTTTGCTATCTCAGTGACATCTTTGTCAATGTAGCTTTGATTCTTGGAACAATTGTCGCATGTTTTTCGGCAGTTAAGAGAATCAAATTTTTCTCCAAAATGAATAAGTTGTAGCAGACGCCGACAGTCAACATCATTCTCACAATAGCTAACCTGAAAACAGTTTAAGTATTAAAAGATATTGAAGAGATAGGCTTACAGCAAAATATTTTTGACACTACCATTTTTAGAAGATTCTCAGTGTTAGTTTCCAATAACCTCCCTGAGGAAGTCATATTGACACGACTGTGTCCGATGGATAGGTACTTAGCTCACCCACTCCTTGACTAATCATGTGTTTCACACGAATCTACAGAAACACAGTCGAGAAGATAACGTTCAGTTAATATGAACAGTGTACAAAAAACTGCAAATAGCAAAATCGCAAAGAAATCAGAGAAGCCCGCAATAAAAGAAAATCAGGAACCAAATTATGATGAAAGGTGGGACAAGATAGATTCTGATTTTGGAACTCACATAATCACTATAACTGTAGTATAGCACGCAAGATGAAGGCTGGCCATACCTACCAGCACGACCACACTCCTACATGCAATAAGGTAATGTTCGCCAGATAAGAAATATATGGTAATCATCGTAATCCAACTATTTTGAGTATATCCAGAAAAGGAAATGGTGGAAAGAGATTGCTTTTTAGATTTTACCTGATGGTAGCCTTCAATAGATTTTGGAAGAGAATGATGAATGACAAACCTAACATCAGGCTTATTGATACCTAAAAAGTTGTGTCAATATACATCTGAGCTTCAAAAGGAGCAAACAAGTAGGAAATCTTACCCATGCCAAAGGCGACAGTTGCACATATAATGTTGACCTCATCCTTGCTCCATTGTTTCTGTACCATTGCGCGCTGTGTAGGCTCTATGCTCCCATGGTAAAATGCTGCCTTGTGCCCATACTCCTGAAAAATGCAAAAATCACAATAAACTTGACATTTTTTAGCGGCTTCAAACACAGCATCCACAGCTTCCTCGCCAAGCTGTAGGTGCAAACAATTTGTGTCACCTTCTTTTGTTCTCTTTCTACAACTATAAAAAGCTTTTAAATAGCCGGATCCTTTTTATTTGTTCCCAACTCAAATATCGTGCTTACATGGAATCCTATGCTTCTCAAATTACACACTATAACTGAGTGTATCAACCAGATTATGCAATTGAACCAATACCTTAGAGGCCTGATTGAGTTGCAACAGGCAGAACATCATTACCATGTTGTACAAGGAAGAATTTAAATCTAATTCAACTTTAAGAATATAAACTCATGCTCAACAAGGTTCTGGACAACATGAAACTTAAGCAAAACAAAATTCCACACCAAGAGCAGGGGATAGCTCTCATATTTGTACTCTATCTTCACAAATCATCAATTGAACAAGACTATAAAACTCAACGTGCTAACCTTTAGCTTTTCAGCTACTTTTTTTTCGCAGTCCATTCTAGAAAGGCAATAAATGATCCCACACTCGTCAAAATGATTCTCTTTGATGAATTTGTCAATATCTTCGATACACTTCCTCGTCTTCAGCATGAGCGAATATCTGAAATATTAGAAACATCAGAAATTGCAATGATGAGCAATAATCTTAAATTAGCACTTAGCGCAAGTTTGGACGATTAAAACTTTGCCGGAAAACAATGCAATTCACCAGACCAAGGGCTTGCACAACGTCTTCCTTTACACTGATAGTAGCAGTAGCAGTTAAGGCCAGTACGGGTACAGTTGGAAACATATGCTTCAAAATACCCAGACCCTGCACAGATACCAAATGCAGGTTGGATAAAGCCATCCATTTTCCATTATGACTTTTTGTACAGAAAAGATATTCTAGTTTCAAAATTATTGCAACATGATACAGACATATTGGCTCTTGCAGGGAATCGAAAATTGATGATTTATGGTCAAAGTTGATAAGGGCTAAAAGGTGTTGGCCTAGCTTTTGTTTCCAGAGCTGTCTAGTTAGTTTTTATCTAACTAGTGGTTCGAGTCATTTAGAATCACCTAGAATCTCAGTTTTTTAGCCAGCCTTATACTTGGGAAGGGTGTATCATGTAGACATCAAGCATTTTTTTGCTTTGGAAGAAGCTTCTTTAGAACTCTTATGAGGTTATTGAATCGTTATCATTCAGTAATGCATCATTCCTCGGTTCTACCTTCACTCTGTCAGAAGTCAGAACATGTTCAAGGAAACAAAAGCTCCAGGAATTTTTGCTATCCTACTAAAGACATGTAGTATAAAAATAATTATTATGTCATGTTGGTCCGGAGACGAAAAGTCAGGTGTAGAGGGGGAGGGTGAATACACCTGAGCTATGTTTCTTTTTCTCAGTGAAGGTCAGCTGAAGCTGATGTTTGCAACTGATGAACAGTGCCAAGTAAGCCTTCGATCACTGGGGTCAAAGTGAGTCGGCTCGAGCTCTTCTACCGACCGATGTCGGATTACGAAACTCAGTCGGAGACTGTAGTGCGGATAAGTGTTAGGCCCGGAGTCATCTCTTTTGAAAACGCGTTTTTGCAAGTTAAATCTTTTGGCTGTGCACTTTATAAAATACGTTTTATGCAAACTTATGATTTTCAAGTCAGTTGTATGCTATGCAATAAAACAATAAATGAACACAAGCGATTTAACGTGGTTCGGATACGCAAGATCCTATGTCAACGGTCCTGAACAAGGCAGGAGAACTTGTTGATTATTCTGAGCAAGCCTCAGCAGGGATATCGTGTATGACCGGACGCTTCCCTCTAAGTTATAGTCCTTAGCGACTTTACAATCCAAACCTAAGTTTAGAAGGGAGGGAATATTCTCCAACTGAGAAGGAGTTCTTACAACAAGAACAATTCACTAAATGTGAACTCCTTCGGATCTAAGCTATGAATCTAGCAATGAGCTTAGTCTAGAGAAGAAGGGGATCAAAGTGCTCTAGAGAGATGAACTACAAGAAGTGTTCTATGAAAACTAGTTCGTCTCTGAATAAGCTTGAAGGTTCTAGAGCGTTGTGAGCTTGAATGATTTCCCTTGATTTCGCGTATATTCCTCTTTTTGAAATCTTCAAATCCTTCTCTATTTATAGTTGTGAGTTGTGACATATGTCCGTTGGAGACGACGATGCCACGTGTCACAAGCGTCCAAAGAAAACGGCCACTATTCAATTTTGTTGCGCCAGGCGCTTAATGACGCGTTCATGAGAGCACTTTACGTGTAGAGTAGGTAAGCGTTGTCGGCTTCTCATTGGTCGAGGTTTGTAGTTGGTGAGTGTCGAGTTGACCGTTCAAACTACCTCGTATGTCTTCTCGCCGAACATTTGAAGGGACTTTAAGTGCTTCGGGTCGCTTTCGTCGGATACGATACTCGAGAGTCTCTGTCTTCTTCGGCCGAGTCTTCCGACCGATAAAGTGAGCTTTTGATAGTCGGTTGGTCGATCGAAGGTATATTGCTTGACTTTGGTTCTTCTACCGATGACCATCGTGTTGTAGAGAATGCTTCTCGAGGTCCGGGCCAATGATGCGGGATCTTCAACCGAGTTTGATATCACCTGGCCGACGAAGAATGCAAGCGATTACACCGATGACGTGGGGTTCGAAAAGTATCTTCGGCAGAAGATCGCTCAACAACTACCCCGTACATGGACTTAGACAAAATAATAAGCATTACATCAAGTCTAACCTATACATCGCCTAATCCTATCGACACACTAATCTACCGATATCGGCTCGGTTTTGGGATCTTCAATTCCATAGTACTACTATGATTTCCCCCAATTTCTTTTAACCCTAGAACAGCTGAGTATCAATCTACTGACTCATATCCAACATGTCACGTTCTACTAGGAAACACTACACAAGCATCCGTGGATAACATTTATTGTAATGTTTCCACATTCTTATTATATGAAATTCTTCTACTTGAAGCTCTAACAATATGCAGTCAATCCACCACACCACTCACATAAGACAGATTTTTAATTTGGATAGCTTTAAATGTAAAACCTGGTAATCTGGTCTAAAATCATGAACCCCACTGACTAACACAGTGAGCTTCATCGATCACAATCCTAGCAAGACACTCCCGAGCATAGAGATTCTCCAACCGCCGCGAAGAACATCACTTCTGAAGACATAATACAAAAGAAGATAGCAGTTTAGAATTTCACATATATGGCAATGGCAACTATGGAAGGCAATATGGTTGAAAGCAAGAATTTCTCTTTTAGAATCCTTAACAGCAAAATCAAACCGGTGCGGCTATCAGTCAAAAAGTCAAAAGACTCAAAACAAACCCAAAAAATGCAATTTAAATGATTTTTTTAAATCTTTTTAAGGCAAAAAAAATCATAAAAATACACCAGGAAACATGTTTCTTATTACTTTGCCATCTGACATAAAAGTCTTATGTTAAAATTAAATGCCCCTAAGAAAAGGCTCTGCATTTCTAGAACACAACTCTCTTGATTGTAGTCAGTATTCGGAATCAGTGGGGAAATAATCTTGTGTTTTAGGCAACAATGTGTTAGGATTGCACATTTCCTTTTATAGCAAAGGCAGCAATTAAAGACATAAGCATGATGACTTATTGACTAAACAACCTCTAGCACATATAATAAAGAATAAATCCAAGTGTATAACTTGAAAATAGTCTTAGAACTATGAAACTATACTCACTTTGCGACTTTCTCTGGGGTGACATACAGCAGCTCGTATCTGCAGTTTTCTGAATTAAGCTCCCTGAGAATCTCCTGCTGCTGAGTCCAGTCCATTGTGGCACTCAGATAAGCAGCATCTATATTTGCCTGGTTGTAATTTAACAAGACAATTAAGATATTATGGTTCATGTTAACATGTAGTAGCACGCATTAAAAATATCTATAATACAATGTTACCTGCAAAAGATGCATGATTTGGTCTTGTAAAAGAGAAACAAGAGGTGAAATGACCAAAGTTATGTCAGGACATATACAGGCAGGAAGCTACAAGGAAACTAGCATCGATATGATGTCAGAGACGAGCTATAGTAAATTCATGAAGTGATGAGTAATTAAAGATCCACTTTATACCACCAGTTAAAGTAAACTCTGTATCCAAAAGAGGAATACCAGCTTGCATTCTTGAGGCAAAAAAATGACTTGGCATCGGGATTGAAATATACAAACTTGAAGAATTTCAAAAAACATGCAGTAGTTCTGTCACAAACACTATAGCATATCCAACCAGAGGAAAATCTTTTACATTTCATGACAAGGATTCCTACTTTTATGCTATGGCACAAACACTACAGTATACTCGTACTCTCATTTTAATGAAAAACTTTCTATAGATATTAAAATTCCTAGCTTATACATTAAATTGGGTGCAATTCATTGCAGAAATTAACTATAAAGTAGTGGAGTCAATCCTACAGGGAAAAAAAGCATTCCTCGTTTTGCTGATAGCAGCACTAATGATTAGCACATTAAAAGTGTGACAATCATCAGCACAGACTTTGGATCTAAATGTGTATTTCTTCAGGCTGGTCCTAAGTATTCAATATTTAGGTAAGAGTAATCAGGAATCATATTACAAAAATCTCCAACAGAAATCTTATAGCAAACTCTTTATGAAATTGAGAAAAATCCGAGAGAACAAAACACAACCTCTAGTTTTTTTTGTCCAAGGCTACTCCATTTTTTGTCAGTTGAACCATCTATATAATTTACTTCAACATGCTTGGGCACATAAGGTACTCTCTCGAATGGGGCAGTTGAAACCCCAATACCATCTGTTGTATTGCATGAAAAGGACGATGAACCCCATCTATAAGACCCGTATTCTACATTGTTTGTTCGAAACTGGGAATCAAGCCTTGTAGGACCAATTGTGAATGGTACTGTGGTGGGGGTCTCAAAATGAAAAGCCATAGGTGTTGCTGTTGATGCTGAAAAATGTGATGTTCTTCTTTCCTCATTGCTGATATTTTTTGAATATGTGTCTCGAGCTGCTTAATTTGTTCCTTCAGCAGTTTCCTAACATTAACAAGTAAACCTCATAAATTTTAGATAATTTCATAACCTAATTTCAGAAGACAGATAAATTCAACTTCTTAATAACATGTTTGAATTAAGGCACACAGCAAAAGAAGAAAATGAAGATCAATACTGTGAACTCACTTACACACTATAGCTTAAACCCATTTACATTCATAAGAAATCCATTCATCAACAAAATTCTGGAAATGGTAGCTCTGAATTGATTGTTTTTCACATCTGTTATGCAATAGTCTGACTCTGAAAATTTGCCACCAGTGGACAATTAAATCATTAAAGTCTAGGCAACAGCAAAGAGAGATATGCAAACCTTTCCTGACGCAGGGCTTCTACTTTCTGAGAAGACATCCCATCAGCATTGTCTATTAGATCATTTGATATTGCTATCAGAGTATCCTTCATTGTTTTAAAGTGATCTGAAGCTTCAGGGCACAAACCTAGCTACTCAAAATACAAAACAGTATCACAAATTGACATTATATTATCAGAAACAGGTAGAATAATAGAATACCTTAAAAAACCGTGATTGCATGTTGAGCACAGCTCTGGAGGACAATTTATATCATTGCCAGGAAAATTGTCTTTATTTGTATACGGAGTAATTGGTGGAAGTTTAGAGATTGATGGTTGAGGTGTTGACTGATAATGATCCAAAACTATTTGGTCCACATCAATACTCTGAAAGGAGAAAATTAGTCAATTATTGTACGAATTCAGGAGAGGCAACATGAGGGGGTGGAAGGATTAAAGCAATGGTATTGGCTAATTCTCAGTGAACATATAACTAGCCTAGAAAATCTGTTTAAATTCTGTGGACATTACAACGTTTCAGTCTTTTGAGCGAATTATATAAATCACAATGCCCCCAACCAATAAAAGCCCCAGCCTCATATTGTAAGTCATACAGATGAATTACCTCCAAAATTTCATCATCATCCCTAAATTTGTGTTTATTGCAGATTTACTGGCAGTGTAATGGTTGGTTTCTTTTTGCAATATATTGCTCATTATTGAGTGTGAGACATTCGGCCCACTAGAGACATGTCCAGCTTTCTTAACCTCGAAAGTATTGGCTGATAAACAACTGCCCTGTTTACTAGGTCCACCAGTTTGTAGACCACCTTTATCAATGCTTGGATCATTTTTGGATGCATTGACGTGTTTTGCAAGAGCCAAGAGGAAGGCTTTTCCCAGGTTTATTGTAACTTCTGGAAGATAACTGAAGGCTGGAAAGAAGCTGCCATGCCTGCTTAGATTTATAGTCCAGTCATCGTTTGACACAGAAAAGTCACAAAAACTTAGCATTTTGAGGCAAAAAAAGGAAAATATGCAATCTCACTTATAATGAGGCTGGGAAAATGACAGAGATGTTGTCAACATCATTTAGCAAGATGAAAGGAAAATAACTAAAGGCATGCTCAAGTAACAATAAATACTGTAAGCAAACACTACAAAGGCTGAGACCGTAGTGCAAAACTGATCTTAATAGAAAAGGTACAGTTGAGATAAAAGAGTATTCATGTCGTCTCATCTCAAACCGACAACACGAACTATTGAATGGTATAATAGCCTCGGAGGACACAGCTAAACAGAATAGATGACTTCAAAGAATTATTCAGGCTCACCTTAATCCTCATGACTCAGTGTCTCAAGTAAACCAGCAAATTTGGGTTGACATAATTATATTACATGAAATTTAGTTTCAAGCCACATTTTGACTGTAACTCAGCAAAAAAATTACTATAACAGATTTATTACTCCATCTTATGCTCTATAACAGATTTATTAATTACCAACTTGCATTACTAAGAGAATTTTGGCTTTCTTCAAGATTGTTTACTTCATTTTAAGCAATTTACATAATAATAAATTTTCTTATAAACCGTGCTAAATAAGTTTTAAGTGATTCACAGACGTGTGCTTAAGAAATTCAATAAGTGCACTTTCAGAGCCATTACAACAAAAAGAAAAGTAAATGACTAAATGTTACTGTTGATATATTTGAAACCACTTATAGCTTATTGAACCAAATATAATTATAATGCTATACATGAAGGCTGGTTTCTATAGAAAGTGAACCTGCTAAAAGGGTTTAATGACAATTTTCCAAGAATAAAGAACGATGAAAGGAGCAGCACACCATTTAAGCAATTTGACATCAATCAAGCTAAATACACTCGAGACCTCCTGAAGAGATTCGGCTGCGACTCAAGCAAGCCAGTCAAGATCCCCATGAATATAAATTTCAAAATCGATCTAGACAAAGAGGGAGCTTCTGTTAACTCTACTGATTATAGAGCTATTATTAGTTCCTTATTATATTTAACAGCAAGCAGACCTGATATAACTTATGATGTAGGTGTATGTGCAAGATTTCAAGCGAATCCCAAGCGAAGTCATATAGACTCTGCAAAGAAGATTCTGCGATATCTGAAGGGAACACCTGACGCAGGGTTATGGTATCCTGCTAATGATAATCTTATACTGACAGGTTATTCTGACGCTGATTATGCAGGATGCAGGATAGATCGAAAGTCAACTTCGGAACATGTCGGTTCCTGAAAGCAAAAGTCGATATCATGGTTTTCAAAGAAACAGCATTCAGTGGCGACGTCCACTACTGAAGCTGAGTATATGGCTACTGGAAGTTGCTGTGCCCAGATCCTTTGGCTTCGACAACAACTGCGAGATTATGGTATAGTTCAGGATGAAGTGCCCATCTACTACGACTCCACCAGTGCAATTGCTATAACTCAGAACCCAGTTCTCCATACGAGATGCAAGCACGTGGATATCCGACACCACTTCATCAGAGACCATGTCGAAAAGAAGGATATCAGGATGGAGAAGATCCATACTGACAAGCAAAGGGCAGACATATTGACCAAACCACTAGCTGAGAACAGATTCAGACAGTTGAGCTAGGTTTACTGGATCCTACTGAATCTAGTCAGTAGAAGGAAACAGTACGACAGGTCAGAAGACTCAGTACTTGATTCAGTCGGATGAATCAAACAGTACACAGTAAGGGGGAACGTGGTCAATAGCACATCAAATGTCCTCTTGAATCTTAACGGTAACCAGCTGATCGTAAAAGTTCAGCTGAAGAGGTTTGCGTAGTTTTATATGCTTAACCTTCTCAGAAGCATGCTCGCATTTATTATATCAGTCATTTGCACTCAGTAGTTAATGAGCATTTATTTCCCGCCATTAAATCTTTAAGGGTTAAGTCAGTAGGAAACCGTTTTCATTTAAAAGACTTAGACTTTAATGCTCGCCCGCAACGCATTTAATGCATGTCTTCTCACCTTACCTTAAGCTGCGCATATCCTACGTGGGTCTAGATTAGAGGCGGCCTTAGTAATCATTCCGTTTATAACATCAAATCACGAGCCGTCATTAAAAAGCCGGACTTAATCCCACTGTTAGATCAAAACCGATTGATATACATAATCTTATAAAATCTCTTGCTTCTCACTCTAATCTATCTTTTTCGCCATTTGTATCCTCAAGAGCTCTCTGCATTCAGTTTTCATCTTCTCTTAACTGCTTTTGCATATCATTCAAGCTATTTGTATACGGTAATTTTCCTTGCTCTCTGCTTAAAACTCTGCTAATTTACTCTACTTTCAAGTGCTAACAAGTCTTTTGTAGATATTCATGGCGACTGTTATGACCCCACCTAACGTCGAAGAGATCGTCAAATCGAAGGTTCAGTTTGAGCCAACGATGGCCCTTCATCAGGCGGAACTTCCCTACCTCGAGCCAATCTTCTCGGCTCTGGTAGAATCCAGCCTAGAGCTTCTCGTAATGAAGTATCCCAAGGCGTATCTCCCTCGACAAGTGGCCGAAGTATACTACAACTGGAGGTCGGTGGAAGATACAGGCGGTGAAGTAACCCAGTTCGGATACATGAGGGAGGTGACCCCTCAGAAATGGGAATCTGATCACTCAGATATCGATATTAGGGCAGCATTGAAGGCGTCGTTCGACCTTCCTGCCTACGGGATCTCCCCTGCTGGTTACAAGGAAAATGAGCTCAACTCCTATGTCCAACGGTTCTGCGGCAGAGACGACATATCCTTCAAATCTGCCTTGCCAAAGAACCAGCTCTTGCCTGAGTACCGCGGGCTCGCATACGTCGTCACACATATTCTGACGAGCGCCGCAGGCTCATTCGATCAGCTATCAAAGCCTCGACTTCAGCTGATGATGGCAATAGAGGATGGTTTCCAGGTTAACTGGATGGAGTTTTACGTGACTAAGCTCAAGGCTGAGGCACAGAAGTTTGTTGCCACACCTACTGGAGAGAGAAGACTAATTAATGTGGGCAAGCTTCTGTATGGGACGAAGATGTCCGTACTTATCGAGGACTCAGTATCGAGTCACGCATCCTTCGCTGATTCTCGATACTTCGACAGCAAGCTCATTAAATTCAAAACCAGAGCCGCTGCTGAGAAGTCGGTCGGGTGAGGGCCAGCTGCACAGAAGAGAGCTACTACTAATTTGCCTCCCCGCGCCGACCCACCAAAGAAAAAGAGACTCACTAAGGCTGGAACGTCTGAAGTTCCAGCAAAGCCTGTTTCTCCCCCACCACCTCAGGAGGAGAACATACTGGACACTGATACAGGGATTGAGGGAGCAACCTTGAAAGACAAAGTCCAGCGTATCAGCTCTGAGGAGACACAGTCGGATGAAGCTAAACCAACTGTGGAAACATCTCCAGAGTGGACGACACTGCAGTCAGCTCATCTCCGAGCCACAGGAGAAGTGACTGCACAGATCCCAGAAATCGCCGAGCATAAGGATCTGGTCGATATTGCGATCTGGGCGAGGACGCAGATGCTACTGAGGTTCCTGAGTTGGGATATCCTCGAGGAGCTGATAATGAATCAGACAGATTGTCCTTGCCGACGAGGAGCGTAACTTTCGCCGCCTATCGAATTTGGAGAACCCGCTGACCTTGCTTCGTTCGAGGATCTGAGAGCTGCAATGTTGTATCTACTCAGTCTAAGATCCTCAGAACAACAAGTCAGTAGCCCATCACAGCCATCCCATCACGATGATGACAACGACGACGATAACAACGATGATGTGGACCAGGCACCACCCAAGGAAGCAGACCAGGGAGGATCTGCTGAGGGTAAAACTCCCAGCGAGAAAGGCAAATCACCACCTCCACCATCTACATCAGGTGATGCCCCAGTTGCCTCAAAACCCAGTCGAGAGCAACAACTCGCAACATCTGAGCAGAGGCTCGGAACCAGCAGCTATCAGATCAAACCAATCGGTTCCGTGTCCTCCAAGTCTGTCAACAGAGCCACAGGAAGCATGGAGACAAGAATCGTCTCCTCGCTAAGGACGTCCACCTGAAGTGGGCTCAGTACACTAAGTCTCAGACAGAGACAGTTGACAAACTTGCCAGCGAGGTTAAGAAGGTCTCCGAAGCTCCTATTTCTTCTATCAATATCCAGGATATAGTCGAGACCGCTCTCGCAGCTCAGAAGGCGGACTTAGCCTCTCAGAGTCAGCATCTCCTTCAGGCTTAGCATAAGATGTTTTTTCGAGCAATGACTCAGAGCCTTGCCACAGTCCAAACAACGATGGATGAGAGAAATAAAATGGCCACCTCCAGCGTACAGAAGGCCATACAAATTCAGGCGGAGGCCCTTAAGCTCATCCAAGCTGAGATGATCGCTTCTCATGACGCATCACTCCTGAAGCAAAGATAGGAGACAGGAGCCCAGATCAAGCAGATACGTGTTGATCAAGAAAAAGACTGGGAGCATTACTGTGATGCCGTCAAAGACTTCGAAACCACCGCCACTTCCATCAAAACAATGATCTTCAACTTAGAGAAGGAAGTGGTTGCCATCCGCACTCGTCTCTCCCTGACTGATGATGCCAAAAAGGGGGGAAAGGGAAGATAAGGGTGAGGCGGAGACGGCTCGGGTAGGCGAAGGCGAAGAAGCGGAGGCAAGAACAATTGCAAGGGGGAAGGATCAGCCGATCCACTGGAACCGACCTTAAGCACCCCCTCCCGAAATCGTCCAACTCCCAATTGTCCAATCAACTAAAGTGCATGAGTCGGCTGCAGGATCAGGAGAAGGATCCTCGGCTTAGCACATAGAGGAGGTCGCCCAATTCGTCAACCAAGAGGACGAGCCACTGCCACCGCAAAGGCCGGGGAAGGAGAAAGCTACTGATTCAACTCCTCCGCCTTCCCCGACGCCCAAATTCAAAACCAAAGCGGAGCAGGAGGCGTATGACAAGCGAGTTGCTCAAAAGCTCCGAGGATGAGCTCGATTATGAGCAACAAACTTGAAGAACAGCTCGAGAAGGCAAAGAAGCAGAAAAAGCCAAGTGTCGGAAGCGTCCAAAAGCCAAGCCGAAAAAAATCTTGGAGGAACAAAAGAAGAAAAAGGCTCGGGGACGAGCAAGCTGTCGCCTCGATATCGATCTTCACCCTTGGCTCGGAGAATGAAAGAACTGTCTAAGCTTACTCCTGAGCAGGAGGCAGAAGATAGAGCCACCTGGGAGACAACGCTGTAGGGACTTAACCTCCGGAAAGGAGACACTAGAGCAGCGGCCCTTAGAGAAAAGAAAAGACTGGAAGACTTGGCCAAGATCATTGAAGCGACTGATAAGATGGCCAATGAACCAGTTATCGACTGGAAAAAGCAGATACCTAGGTCATCCAAGTACTACAGGCGAGGCGCTCCGAGAGCTACTTATCAGAAGAAAACTCCTCACCGCCACGTAGACAAATGGATACCATGGAATCTGAACGAGGAGTGGGAGGAACTTAAGATCGAGTTCATCAAATGATACTACGTGTGGCAATGCTATCCGTCTGAGATTCCGGCAAATCAACTCTTCGATGAATTCCTTCATCAGTCAAATGCCAGACTCAGAGCGCAAATTTATCTGATCCTAGCTAAGGAGAAGCTGCCACTCGTTGCTCCTGCATTCAGAAGAGTACCTCCTCCCATGACCACTCGCGGTGTTTTATGCACCAAGGAGATTGAAGAAGAGGTCGACGCAGCAGCACGCCATCATGATCTCGGTTCTCGACCGCTTAGCGATCTCGAGGAAATCCAAACACTCCGTACAAGAATCTACAAATACTACGGTTTGGATCCTCCTGCTGATAAGTCTGCGGATTTCAAGAGCAAGACCAAGAAGTTCAGACGTTAGCAGTAGTCTTCACATCTTGTATAGAAGATAGGAACCATGTATTTCATCTCATATATATAACAGTTCCTTCTTCTGGCCAGACAATCACTCATTTGTCTTACAACTTTGTTTGTTTTATCTTTATCACAACCGATCACCGAAGTGATCTAACACACACTCACACATAACCGTTTTCTCGATGTACCTATCTTTTCTTGCCGACTTCCTTAAGTTATCTGCTCAGTCTTTACTGGAGTCTTTTTATGTCAGTAGTTTGGGACTTATTCTCTTAGAAGTTATAGAGGTTTTCGCATCATCAATTAGGGGGAAATTGTTGGGTTATGAGTCAGTAGAAGATACTTAGCATTTTATTGGGTAAAATAATATTGGGGGAAATCATAGTGTTCAAGCTATGGAATTGAAGATCCGAAAACCCAGCTGATATCAGTAGTGTAGTGTCGATAGGACTAGATGATGTAATAGGCTAGACTATTTTCGATTTCTTTATCTTTCGTGTCTAAGTCCTGTACGGGGTAAAATGTTGGATTGATCTTCACTAAGAAGCTTACTTTCCAAAACCCCACGTCATCAGTGTAAGAGCTTGTGTTCTTTAGTCATCAGCTGATCTTCGCTCAGTAGAAGACACTTTATCACCGACGATATCGCAGAAGAACCCTATATACAAAGCTCAGGTACCTTTGCAAGCCATCACCGACTACACTCGCAGAAAGCTCTATCAACCGACTCGGACGAAGAAGACAGAGACCGCATTAAGTCATCCGTATCCAACAGGAAACGACCCAGCTTTTAACATCATTTCGAAAATCAGCAGAAGATCATACGAGGATAAGTGAGAGTCAACTCCGATGAAGACCAATGTCTGACATATCTCACCTACCACAAACCTCGACCAATGAGAAGCCGTCAACGCACTACCTGCTCTGACCAACTCAAGCTGCTCTCATGAACAGTTATCAACAAATCTGCTGCAACAATTCAAATATATGGCCGTTTTCCTTGGAAGCTTGTGACACGTGGCACGTCCTCTCCAACGGGCAAATGCATGGGTTACGACTATAAATAGAGAAGTAAATCCGAGCTCCACGTACGGGATATCAAGGGATAAATCGCTCAAGCTTTCAAAACAACTCTAGCTCACTCAAGATAAATCCAGCGAAGAACTTGCTCAATAGAATACCTTTAGTTCTTCTCTCTAGAGTTCTTTAGATCCCTCTTCTCTAGCTAAGCTCAACGTTCATATTTATAGCTTAGAATCTTGAAGGTGTTCACTTTTAGTGATTGTTCTTATTGTAAGAACTCCTTCCTAGTTGGAGAAAATCCCCTACCCTTCAAACTTAGGTTTGATTTGTAAAAGTCGCTAAGGACTATAACTTAGAAGTGGTCCGTCCAGGTGCACGAGATACCTTGGCCGAGGCTTGCTCGCACTAATCAACAAGACCTCTTGTTCGACGAGACCGTGGACGTAGGATCTTGCGTATCCGAACCACGTTAAAAATTGCTTGTGTTGTTTCATTGTTTTATTGCATTGCTTACAAACATCTTACAAAGTCATATCTTGCATAAAACGTATTCATAAAGTGCACTAGCCAAAACTATTTAATTTGTGAAAATCACGTTTTCAACCGGGACGAATCTCCGGGCCCCACACTCTTTTCCGCACTTAGTCTTCGACTGAGAATCAAGCATTGACTAAAGTCAGTAGGAGAGACTCAGTAGTTGGCACACTCTGACCCGCGATCGAAGGTTACTATTTGACACTCGTTCATCGGGTTGCATCCAACCTCACTTGTCCTTCGCGTTTGAGAAAAAGAAGCAAGATCTGTGTGTATTCACCCCCCCTACACCCGACTCTCGTCTCCGCACCAACATGGAGTACACGGTGTTGAGAAGGAGGGTATGTTGGAGGTGTTCGACTTCACTTGTGGGCCGTCTCCCTGTTCGCTTCTTAGGTGTCCAAAAATCTCAACATCACTAACTATGAGCCTCTTATCGACAAAATTTCCTCTTTTACTAAAAGAAGGTCTCACATAACTTTATCTTATGCAGGTCATGCTAAACTGATTAGATCTATTTTGCAGGGTGTGGAGTGTTATTAGCTACATATATTTCCCCCGCCGAGCAATATCATCGATAGAATCATGATCATAAAGATGAAGTTTTTGTGGGGTTTGAATGACCCCCTATTGCCTGGAAGGATTGCTGCAAACTGAAGGTCGAGGGGGGTTTGGATTTTAGAGACCTAAATGCTTGAAATTCTGCTCTTCTTGCTAAGACTCGTTGGAATATTCAAAGTGAGGTGGATTCTCTCTGGATTCGGTGGATTCACGGAGATTATATACAGTTCCAAGGCATATGGAGTTGGAAGCTCCAAGCTAGTTCATCACCATTGATCAAGCAGCTTGCTGCTATGCAGGATAAGATCCTCCTCAGACTAAAGCTTCTCATGAGGATGCCTCTCGGCCTCGGGGTGGAATCGTATGAATGGTTCGGACCTAAAGGCGAGACCCGCATTTTGGCCTAATTTTCGGAAGCCGTTCATGCCGCCTAAAATGTCATTCTTGACATGGGTGGCTCTTAGAGGGAGGCTTGCTTCCCTCGACCGTCTTCATTTCTTGAGATTACCATGTTGTGTCCTATTTGCTCTGTTTCGAATAAATCTAATGCTCATCTTCTCTTTGAGTGTCGGTACAATTTTAGTTTGGGACAAACTGAAGGTATGTCTTGGCCTTGCTCGATCTCTTACCTCCTTTTAAAGTGCAATGAAGTGGATTGATCGTGCGAGGCGTGGAACTGTTGTTGGCCAAAAGGCCAAGAGGATCACGTTAGTGGCAACAATTAATCATATTTGGAAAGCTCGGGATACGAAGGTCTTTGATAATGAGTCGTTGGACACTTCGAAGATTTTATGGAAGATCAAGAGGAACGTTTATATCGTGCTATATTCGATGTTCCCGGCCGACATTATCACGACTCGTCTTCCATGTTAGGCGAGATCACTCGTTCTTGCCCTATGATACTCTTTTTCCTAACTTGATGGTTTTTCCCATGTGATTTTTCATCAAGTTAGGTTTTAATGAAATCCACCTTCCATTATTCTTACTTCATAGAAGAATTTACTTTGGAAAGATCAAAGTCACATCTTATTCCAAAGCTTAAGATTTTGAAGCATTAGGTTTGCATTTGTTGATTATCATGTAAAGACAGATGATAGCTTTAACTCCCCAATATATACTTGGTGAGAGTATAGACCATGGTATTCATTGTCCATTGAAAGTAGTAATATAATACCTTCTTTATACAAAAATAAAAAAATAAAAAATAAAAAATAATAATAAATAAATAAATAGTATATAAAGAAATCTAAGACACCAAAATAAATGTTCACAAAGCTAGGCCGGATTTGCCAATCAACCCTTGTTCCAGTTGACTAGCGGAGAGTCAGAATGGCGAGTGAGGCGTCGTCGTCTGCCTCCGCAGTGGCGGTGTCAGCGCTGACGGACGAAGAGCTGACGCTGACTGTGAAGTGGAGCGGGAAGGAATACACCGTCAGAGTGTGTGGGGACGACACGGTGGGGGAACTCAAGCGGCGGATATGTGAGGTTACCAAGGTGCTGCCCAAAAGGCAGAAGCTTCTCTACCCTAAAGTCGGCTCCAAACTGGCCGACGATTCTCTGCTTCTCTCTCAAATCCCATTGAAGTCATCTCTCAAAATGACCATGATTGGGTATTTACATCGCCTGATTTTGTGGTTAATAGGAAGAATTTAGGGCTTTAAGCTGATGGTATTTGTATGTTGGTGTTGTTATAGTTGCATTGTGAATTCATGATCTCTTAGCTTGGTTAAGGACATAAGCCTTCAGTGTTGCTGCACATTTACGCATAACATGCGACTGCAAGAGTGGATTTTTTTCATCTGCACCTTTAGCACCTAAGTTTCTGTCAATTTGAGGCTATGAGGGTGTTTTCAAATGCTTATTTTTTAGTGTTTGGAAAAATGCTTACTGCAGCGGCTTCTCTAAAATTAAACAACTAAACTGCTTAATTAAGGAGTTTTTTAAGCATCTATTGAGATGCTTTTGGTGCTTAAAGCACCATAATTTTCGAATCTACCAGATATATCTGCTTTTTATTATTGATATCAAAAACTCACCGCCTTTGCTTATAAGCAATTATTTTCAACTTTTAAGCAAAAAAACAAACAAGTACTTATGATAAGCATTTGCAAACACCCCTTATATATCAGTCTGAGCTATTACTGATAGACATTAACTCTAATTTGGAGTTACCTACAAGATCATTCATCAACCACATTAGGTCAGTATGTTACATCAAAAAAGAACAACAAAAAACCTAAAAGCGTTATTAGGTTCACTGTTTTGATCCTTTCTAGGATGAGAAGATAATTTTCTTGTGATGGTTTGTTAGATGGTAACTGTTGGCAGCTAATTAGAAGGTCTTATGCTATATCGGAACGTTCTTCTGCTCTTTATATGTACCTCAACGGGCCATTATATAAATTTTAATGAAGGAACATGATATTGACATGTCTTAACATTTTACTATTTGTGTTATAGTTGGTTCCTGCACTTTTGTTCGTCTGTCAATCGTTGCAAAAATGGATGTTGTTGTATGTTTTATCCACATCGTTCTTTCCATTTTTATGTTTTGTTCCGTTAGTATTTGCATTCATTTCAGAGTGGTGAGGTTAAGTTGATTTTACAGAAACATCTAAGAATAATAGTTTGCTAGTGTTAAAGAGATAATTCTCATTTTTGTGTTTTTACAGTACAGTGGAAGATGATATAATTGTTGATCCAGCGGAATCTCCGGAGATTGTTGATGATTTTGAGATTGGGCAGGATGAAGTCAAGGATATTAAAGACAAAGACGTCAATAAGCAGAAATTAAAGCGCCGTATTAATCAGTACAAAGTCAGTTATCCTCTATTAAATAATTCCCTCGGGATTGAACAATTTCAATTACTGTCAAACCACTGTTAAGTCCTTGAATTTGGTTGCTGCAGATGCATGTTTTAAATTCATTTTTATTCCTTTAGATGATTATTGTGCCCTTAATTTTCATGCTAGATTGAACTCCGAAACCCTTGCCGTGAAGGGAAAAAGCTGCTTGTTCTGGATATAGATTATACTCTCTTTGATCATCGGTCCACAGCGGAGAATCCTTTAGAACTCATGCGCCCTTGTAAGTGTTTTTGCAAAACAAATTATATTGCCCATCTTATAATGTAGCTATTTATTTTTATATTGAATTACACAGATCTTCACGAGTTTCTCTCGGCTGCCTATTCAGAGTATGATATCATGATATGGTCTGCAACCAGGTTATTGTTATTTCATTTTCTATCTGCTCTCTCTCTCTCTCTCTCTCTCTCTCTCTCTCTCTCTCTCTCTCTTCTTTCTTTTTTTTCCTTCTGGGACAATGCTTAAAAACTTTGGAGGTATAGGAACATCTTTTAAGGTCTTATGTATATATGTTAGTTTTCAGTTTTACTTTAAATTAAGTTTGTAAGATTGGACTCATATTCAGCCCAACTCGATATAAAGTTAGAAATATTGATTTATGTGAGGAATTTATTAAGTATTGATGACGCTTACTCAACATTGCTAACTTTCTATCGAGTTGGGCAGAATTTATTTTTTGATTTGTAGCGTAAAATTGTTGAATTTTATGAGCATTGTTGTGAACTATAAAGTAGATTTATTCTTATTGTAAATGCTCGGCTCAGTTCACCTCGAGGCTCATACCTTGTGGTGCCGAGTAAAAAATGGCTAGAAGCTTGATTAGGATTTTTAAAATCTTGAAATCTCTTACCTTTACTGGAAATTCGCTAAATGTCATGCTGCTAATGCATCATAGAAGATTTGCCAATTCTCCAAGTTTTTTTAAGTTTAACAATTCAAGAGGATCTGCAATTTTAAGCATCAAAGTCTAGATAGATTTGACAAAGTCCATACTGCTAAAATGGATTTACTTCACTTCTGCAGCATGAAGTGGGTTGAACTAAAGATGGGGCAGCTTGGGGTACTAGATAATCCGAACTACAAAATCACAGCTCTTCTTGATCATATGGCAATGATCACTGTTCAGTCAGATACTCGTGGTGTGTTCGACTGCAAACCACTCGGCTTGATTTGGGCACATTTCCCCAAGGTTTGGATTTCACAGTGCTCTTTCTAATGTTGGAAGTCTGTAAATTCTATGCTTTTAAATCTGTATGCTAAATAAATATTCTCCTCTTCCCCACCCCACCGAAGCATGGATCTGATCATGCAGTATGGAACTGCTAGTTTCAGGTTTGGATCAGCAGTCAAAGCCTTCTTCATGATTGACATGGTTGTGATGATGATTAGACACTTCCTTATTATATTGGATTTAAATTTCAGTAGTAAAAATTTAAAAGGGATAGGGCCTTCCATATATTACTAACAGATTCATTTTGGAACTTACAAATGCATTTTCAACTCGCAATTCAATGAACGATTTATTTCGTGACTATTTTGTAACTAGTTGTCTAAAACACTACATCTTTCTATCTTGACATAACGTCCTGTTTCTTTTGGGCACGGAGATTAAGAATGTGGTGTATATTGTTTGACTTTTGAGTAGTTAATTTGTGTCCCCACATTTTTTGCCTTTTTTAGAAACAAGACATTTCTAATGGGACACCCCAATAAAGAATACAAGACGTTACTAATGGGAAGGAGGGAATAGTATCTATTTATTTGAGTGAGTTAATTTAAATTTTTCCTAAGTCATTCATATGATTAATTTTTAAATATATAATATATAGATGTTAGAGGTTCTTCCACCTAAGCTCTCATTTCTACTCCTTTATCACAATATTCTTCTGAATTATTAATATTTCTTCTGTTTTCTTCTCTGTTCCTAAACTGGAATCACTGCATCTTTAAATTTTTGCAAGAGTGCATAATATCTGGCTCAATCTTTTTTGTAACTTTAGAATGTTAATCTCTTGTGCTCCCTTTTGATGAACTATTCACAGCTTTGCCCCGATCTCAATAATGTCATTTATTAGCTCAATTAAATTTTATCAGATAAATTGATCTTTAATTAGTTTAAAGTAGAAATAGCTGAATCTAATCTTCATGTTGCTCATATACTTTCATTATTTCTCTCTCTGCTTCCGAGCGTGTGCAAAATGATGAAATTGTATTATCTTGCTCGTGCAAATTTGAAAGGGTTTTTGTTTTCTATTTCTTTGAGATGATTGGAAAGAGTTCATCATGATGTAAGTTGTTATAGAGATGAGGGTGGTGGTGTTGCATAATTTTCTTGTCAAGTTGTGTTGAGTGGCTTATTAAACTGATAACAGCTTGTCGACCTAACTGTAGTACTACAGCTCCAAAAACACCATAATGTTTGATGATCTGCGGAGGAATTTTGTGATGAACCCCAGAAATGGTTTGACCATAAAACCATTCAAACGATGCCATGCAAATCGAGAGAGTGATCAGGAACTAGTGAAGCTCACCCAGTATTTGCTCGAGATAGCAAGGTTCGATGATATTAGCACTCTTGATCACAAGAACTGGGAGTCGTATCCCAATGTGAAGCGGCGCAGGCATGATTAGTAGAGTACCTGTGTATTTTGAGAATCTACTTTTTATTATTTACTTCTCTATATTATAGCTTACAAGATGCCGTCTTAAAGAAGCTTTCGATGAATCTAAACGTATGGATGATGGTGTCTGCACCTTCTATTTTGTAAGTCTAAGCAAGGCCTACGAAATGCTTTCAGTATTTAAATTTGATGGCTCAACTTGTCCAATGGTTTGTAGCATGTCTTGATAGCTGAGATCTTCTATTACATAATTAGCTGTACATCTCTTTACATTCTTTCGATGAACATGTTCAAGCAGATCCAGAATTTGATAGGAATTGATCGGAAGTGTTTCTTGGCTGGGTTGGCTGGAGCTTAGTGCAACCAACCTATACATCCGGTCAATATTTTACCCTTGCATGTGCAACCAACCACTATGCCCGACATTAGTTCGGATTTTCCACTTAAAAGTACTATGATCAAGCTTGTTACAGTTCAAATATGTTACATAAAGTACAACGCCATTTTTCCTACAAAGTATGTTTTTGTCTGACTTCTTTTTTATGCTTCTTCACTATGCTCAGCAGCAGGGGCGGATCCATAATTCATTATTAGGGAGGGGCGAAATTTACGGGGATGAGTTGTATTTTTAGGGTGTTTTTGGTCTAAATATACTTACTAATTAAGGCTTATTTAAAGATATTATATTTTCTTTTACGAATAACCGTTATATGTTGTTTGTAATTTATTCAAAAAATATAGTATAAAATTGTATTTTGACGACGCCTATATTTAGTTGGAGGATATTACGAAAAATAACAATTTCTAACTTATAAATTAATCAAGTATTTGAAAGGTAGAGTTTTTTATGCTTCAAATGTTGCTAATTTTACTTAAAGGACAATCAAGTATAAAAAAAAAAAAAAAGCACAAACATAACATATAACTGCATAAAAGATATGTTATATTATATATATAACTCTATCAAAATAGATACCCAAAACTTCAAATTTTAGACCTTCACTAAAATAAAAATTAGTGACACGTAACATACATTTTTTTAATATTTGCCTAAATTAGTGGTCACATTCACACTAATTCTTAATTTTTACTTTGGTGTAAGTTGACAAATTCAAAAATCTCGGGGGTGCGAATCCAAAATTTTAAATGGGACAAATATATAAATTACTAAAAATCGAAAACAATTCGTAGCATTACACGAAAGTTTGGGGGGGGAATTCGCACCCACCCGCCCCCCTTTGTATTCGCCTCTGATGCTCAGCAACACTAATATTAGCTATAAGAGTCGGTCAATTTTAGCCTAAAAGATAATCGAAATAATCGATTTTAACTAATCTTCTATTAGGTTGACTTCACGTAAGGTTGGGTAGGATTCTCCCTTAACACTTTGACCAAATTAATCGATTTAAATTCATTGACTCATTAATCTAATTCATGTCCAGTCCTTGATTTCAATTGTTGGAATTTTGTATAGCAGAATCAACTTTTATACATGTGTACAATGTACTCCCTCCGTCCCACAATTGTTGTTCCTCTTTCTTTTTCGGAACGTCCTACAATTGTTGTCCTCTTTCCTAAAATAGCAAATTATTACACACACTTTAGTTGAGGACCCCACCATCTTACTCACAACCAACCACTCTCCTAAATTCTCGTGCCAAAAAGAAAAGGGACAAGAATTGTAGGACGGAGGGAGGATTTTATTTCCACTTTTTGTTTTTCTATCTAATTGTTTATATTTGCACATGATTAAGTCTTTTTATCTTTTATAAAAGTTAAATTGTGTAGTGTGTTGTAGATCACAGAAGACTACATAATTGATTTAACTTACAATATATAAACAAATATCACAACTGAGACAACTTTAGGACGAGTTATCAGTTTAAACTGTAATTTAGATAAGTAGTTTGTCTTGCCTACTTATCTATTCTGGTACACTTAAGGTGGTGTTGGTCTTAAGCTTGATAAGATTTTTGCTGAGTACATATAAATATCTATCACTTTGATCTACTATGATGAACGTCATACAAAATAAAAGGACTAACGTGCACAAATAACATAATCAGATAGGAGAACACAAACAGTGGAAAAAAGTAACATTGTATACAAGCATAAAATTGCTTCTAGTATACAAAAATCCCAACAGTAGTTGGTTCACGCAATGATATCAATGTGTTAAATGAATCTTCGTTACTCAATAATGTGCTCAAAGGAAATGCGTCTGAGATTAATTTCACAGTGAACGACACACATTATATGGAGCGCTACAATCTGAAAGTTGGAATTTATCCAACATGGGCTACTTTTCGAAAATCTTTTCCTTAACTGGACGATCTGAAGAGGAGACATTTTAAAAAGAGGCAAGAGGCTGCTAGGAAAGATGTTGAACGAGCTTTCGGGGTGCTCCAATCTCGATAGGCAATCGTTAGAGGGTCATCTTGATCTTGGTACATGAAAAAGACTAAATTATATTATGTTAACTTGCATAAATTTGCATAATATGATTGTTGAGGATGAGGGAGATATGATCGCAACGTTTTTTGGTGATGAAGATGATGAATCCACATAATTCGCTCAAGATCCAAATGTCAAATTTCAAGATCTTCTATGAAAAAATTCTGAGTTTCATAACAGCGATGTTAATCACACGCTACGGTATAACTTGGTTTAGCACATTTGGACATGCTGCAACAACAATTAATCGATTAACATTTTCATAATATAGCTCGTATTTTTAATTTAAATGTTGTAACATTTATTTTCCAATGTTATTGCAAGTTTCAATTTGTTGTACTTTTCATATAACTATCTAGTTTTTTAATAAAATTTTAAAAAATAAAAAATATTATTTAACTTTCTATAATTTTTCATTTTTCAAAATAATTTATTAAGTAAATTTATTAATTATATTTTGTGTTGTTAAAATTTCATGTATAAAAAATTAAAATAATGGGGATGATAAAGTAGAGTTGGTAGATACGGGTGAATGAAGGAATGTAGAAGTGTGTTTAAAGGCACTAAGGATCTTCTCTCCCATTTATTGTACTATCTCATTTCATGTCTCATTAATGGAATTGTGATATCTATTCATTTTCCCTAAGTTAACTCTCATCCTTAGGGTTAAGTAATACATAGAGGGTACATAATTGTGAAATATAAACACGTCACCATTTCACTGTCGGGACATGGAATGAGACACAAAAAATGGGATAACGGACCTCAATGTTTAAACATTGGGTGTTTAAAGAAAGATGATGTGGAAGAGAGAAAAACTGATAAGTGAGTGTTTAAATGATGTAGAGTTGCAGATGCTCTAAGGTGATTATATACTTAGAATTGTGTGTTTAAAGAGAACAATGTATACTTAGAAGGGGCGGACTTCCATGCGCCTGTTGCACCTACAACAGGGTGGCACGGATCCGATTTCTAACGCAATTTTATTTGTTGACCCGACTCTAACGTTCATAAATAAAAAATAAACGCGACGCATTTATGCACATAAACCCTAGTTTAACATCTTTTTTATCTTCACTCTCAGCGCAACGCCTCTCTTTTCTCTCTGCATCTCATCCCAAAAATAGAACTCTATCTTCACTCTTTGTTCATCCATCACTGTTAGGCGACTGCTCCGCCTATGTTCATCCATCGCCGCAACCGTTGTCCACGAATCCGCAGGCTTGCACAGTTTCGGTGTTTTCGACGATCGGAGACTCATATGTTGTCCGATCGGTCTAAAATTTTAACTGGCGTTAGAAGACATGTTGATTTACATTTTGACATAAGGAATTGTTATTCTAAACAGTTAGATTTTAAGTTATAGTTTTTGGGATTTCGCGACTTATTTACATTTTACATCTTTGTTTTTCAGTTTGTGATTCTAGTGCCTTCGTAGTTGTTGTTAAAGACTAGATATCATATTGTACTTGTTGGATTGTACTCTCTACTTGGTTGTATTGGATTTGGCTAGACCTAAGGGTCACGTGGTTTTTACATCTTCACATTGAAGGGTGTTTTCCAAGTAAATCTTGGTATTCTCATTGTTTCTATTGATTATTGTGATTCTTTGTTCAAATAGATCTGTTTTTATATCAGTTCATACTCCTAATATATTTTGCAAGTTAGGGAAACTATAATTTTGATTTACGAAAAATATGTATTTCTGTAATTTTCAAATGACACTTTTGTTCTGAACAAATGACAGTTTTTTTTAAACAATTGATCATCAATAAATGAAGTTTTTGTTCAAAACAAACGATACGTTTGTTCACAACAAAATGACACTTTTGTTCAAAACAATTGACACTTTTGTTCAAAACAAAATGACAATTTTGTTTTGAACAAATGAAAAAAAAAAATTAAAACAATTAATACTCAATAAATGAAGCTTTTGTTCAAAAAAAAAAATGACACATTTGTTTACAACAAAATGACGAGTTTTCTTTCAAAACAATTGACACTTATATTCGAAACGAGATGACACATTTTTTTTTCAAAATAATCGACACTCAATAAATGGAACTTCTGTTTAAAACAAATGATACATTTTATAAGAAAATGAGAATTTTTTTCAAAATAATTGACACTTTGTTCAAAACAAAAGAACTTTTTTGGAAATAATTGAGACTTGATAAGTGACACTTTTGTTCGAAACAAATGATATTTTTTCCTAAAAATATTTGACTTTTTGTTAAAAATAAATGACATTGTTCGAATAAAATAATATCCTACAAATGACACTTTTGTTCATAACAAATGACATTATTGTTCATAACAAATGACACGTCAGTCCTTAATAAAAATTTGGGAAAAAATAAAATAATTAAAAAATGTTAAAAAATAAAGAAGTGAATTAAAAAATAATTAAAAAACCTTAAAACTTATTAAAATAATTAAAAAATCGAACCGTAGTTTCAGTAAAAAAATGAAAATAATGAATGAAAAAAAATACGACGAGGACTTGATCATAAGACCTCCCAGTGCGTAGAACAACTTATCACTGGGCTATAAGCTATTAATTTAATATAACTAGCACAAAATGTATATATTATACCTGTTCCGCGCGGATCCGGGTCGGGTAATTGGGCCGCAATTGAATCCGTGCGACACTGGTTGCATGTGAAACCGGCGCACGGAAGTTTTTGTGTAGTTAGAATTGGTTTATTTATTATATTTAAATTTAGGAAATTGTTTACTTATTCCAAATATGGATTTATTTGGTGAAGTTGTCCATTTTCTTTTCGGCGTGGTTTTCAAAGATAGTTGTTTGTTGGGTATAGAGATGTATAAAGTTGTGGGTCTCTTAAATAAAGTGTGTAGTAATTTGCTAAAATTGAAAGCTGGACAACTTTAATGGGATGGTCCGAAAAGGTGTATACAAGACAACTTCAATGGAAAGGAGTGAGTACTTACTAAATTAGGAGTAGTGTCGTTATTCCTATCAAACCAAAAACCATGATGAAAGAGGCATTATTCCAAAATCTCAGTGAAAGCAATGCAAGTATTCGGTTACTGGCAATTGTGTCCATGGAGGAAAGTGCAATGACTTGCACTCATGGTTCAGAGGCTCTGGATTTACAATGTTGGGAAACTAGAGGGCCACAATAAGGTAGTAATCATATTTATGCAAAGACTTGTCTTCTCTTTCATCTAATTCAAGCCCTCCATTAGTGTAGGTTTGCTGATGCACGCACTATGAACTTTTACAAATTTGTTCAGGCAACCATGGCTTCTCTCTTCACATGGTGTTATCAAAAAGCACATATTTTATCCTTGTTAAGTGTTAACTACAATACATCGATGAATTCAGAATCAAATATTCCTAAACCAGCTTGCATGTTGAAGGGGCATGATGGTGCTTTGGGTTCTCTTATTGTAGTTGTAGTATAAAGGTAACAAATTAAATCTGCAGCACAGCACTTGTTGCTTACTTTTTCTGCAGGTGCTTAAGGCCATATTATTCTCAAATTCATTGCTGTGTATCCAAGATAAAAAATTGAGGTGGGTAAATTTGAAAAATATAAAGAATATCTGGATCAATTATGCAGTTTGGAGGGGAGAAGGCTCTCATGAAGTTCACAATTTAAATTTTATAAAATCTACTTATGATTTTCAAATATTTCTTATTTTATCTCGCATATTCAGACTCCTGAACAATAATAAAATCTGAATTTCACAAACAGTGTATCAAGAGTTCAGTTCATGTTAGAACGAAAAGCAAATACAAGAGTAGATAATAATAAAACACAGATGATAAGTTGGGTTAGATCCTAAACTCCATGAAGCGGTATCGGCTTGACGGCACTTATGATCCTTTGATATGCCGTCCTGACTCGTTCTCCAAGCCCTTCATTCTCACACTCCACTTCACAGCTCTGTCTGTCAAGACGTGCCGTAACCCCATCCACGTTGATCGACACCTTCCCCTCATCCTCGTACTTCACATCACCAAACAGGGAAACAAGAAGCGCGTGAATGATCTTGTCGGCTTTCTTGGCGTCTTCATCCTCACTAGTTTCGCGTTCGGGTTCAACCATGACCTTCGGCAGTTCTCGACTGGCATTCAGTACCAGAGCCACGATTGAGTCGGAAACCATGTCGCTGATAGGATCTGCTGTCCAGTGCAGCGAAACGTGGTTCTCTGACTCCTGCTTCACCGTCACCTTGTCATGAATCTTCAGAGTCGGTACCCCCAATTCCTCATCCGTTGAGGCCTCCACGCTTTCGTAAATCAGATTAAGCCTGTGTTTCAAAACAGCAAAAGCACCTGAATATGGGATTGTGATCCTCTGTACAACGCTACCAGTGGAGAGCTGAGAGAAGATGTGAAGATCGTCGGGAGCCATTATTTGATAGGTGAAACCTTTCTTGACAAGCAAACCACTGAGAGTTTCACCAACTGCAGGCATCTTTTCTGCCAACCTTCCAATTGTTTTCGCCATTTTTTGGGAGTTGAAGTGCATTTCTACGGACTGACAGTTCTTCGGTGTGATGATTTTGGTGTTACCATCGGCAAAGACCGAGAGGAGCTTTTGTTTGAGCCTTCCCATCTCATTTGCTTCACCATGTACCAATATAATGTTGGGAGGCATAAGCTCTTTCAGAAATGTGCTTGTTTGTGTATAGTCTGCATGAGCAGAGAAGGATATATAGTGGACTTCCATGTTGAGAGGAGCAGATAAACCACTTGCAAGTGTAACTTCCTTGGGTTCATTAATAATGGCCTTAGCCGGTGTCCCTTCGACAACATACCCAGGTATGACGCAAGAGTTTCTCTTGTCGGAGCACCATTTGTCAAACAGCTGCCTCGACAACCCACTTTGAAGCCCACCGGGGCTTGCCATCACTACCGCTGGTCCAACATCACGAAACTCGTCCAGGCTTTTTAGTGGAGAGATGTGTTTGAAGTCAAAGGGGTTCGAACTGGCATATTGGTTGCGGATTCTATCATTCATAGAATTAATGTAGGTCTGGTAGACTGCCATGCACCTTTTTGCAAGTGGGGAAGCATAGTATATGGGGACATTGTGGAGATCACGATGGTTTTCCCAGTACTCGTCCAGTATCAGAAGTAGTTCTTGAGCTCGGCCTAGCGCAAAAGCAGGGATCAGAACACGACCACCTCGAGAAATTGTTGAGTGAATGACATCAGTAAAAAGCTTCTCCCGTATATGGCGTGGTTGATGGTTTTGAACACCATAAGTTGATTCAATGATGCAAACGTCAGGTGAGAACTGCGGGAGCTCAGCAGCACGGAGATGTCGGTCTTCTTCCCGAGAATAGTCTCCAGTGTAGAGGACACGAACACCAGCTATATCAACCATAAACATGGCAGCACCGAGAACATGACCAGCAGTATAACACCAGAAACGGATGCCATTAACCTCCAGAGTCTGATGGAAATCAATAACCTGGAAAACAGAGATAACTTTATGCATTGAAGCAAAATGCAATATTCAGTAATATAATAGGAGTTCATAAAAGGTAGACCAGTTGAATCACTGAGCTACATTACTTGATTGATGTACTGACACCTCAATTAAAAGCAGATAAATAGAGCATAGAGTCTCTCTCAATTATCTATACTATTAAGATTTGCAATTACTTGTTAAAGAACCACCCAGCATGTATCTTCTAGATAAACAAAATTGGAGTATACAGAAAAAAATGACCAGAAAACAAGATAGCCATCGGCCATCAATGAGCACGAATGCATGTGGACACACATTAACCATTTTGGCTTGCATAAGCATAATGCCATAATTACGAGGTATGCACTTGTTTCTCAATATAAAATATTTCTGTCAAGCTACTCTCACAAAGCTCAGCTAGGGGCAGGCAAAGGCGAGCAGTAAAGCAGCAGGTTACAGGACTGACAGTTTCTTCTATATTATAACAGGCTTGGAGGATGAAGGAGCATTCCTCAAATCAAACTCCTGCTTAGTTTACAAGAAACTTGCAGCATAAAGGTAGTGATATGAGAGGAAGCAAACCGATACAAGTTTATAGACGGCGGAGCCACAAGGGGAAGGAAGCGTAACAGGGGAACAAGGAAGTAGCAGGGGAGCAGGGAATCAATAGCTGTTAATACGTATCTTTTGTAGGGTTATTTTGGTTATTAGTCCTTGTTTGTATGAGACCTACGTGTCTTTTGTTGATTGGCCGAATGTGGCCTTAGGTTGGTATTTAAGTCGGCTGCCTTGACCTTAGTAGGGGTCGGATTATTAATCTTTTGTAACTGGCCAGGAGAGTAGCCCTACTCTCAAAAGGGGCTCTTCTCTCTGTAGTTGAATGTAAGGATCGCAATTTTGTTTCTCTTTTTCGTGAAGTTGTGTAAAACGAGTTCGTAGTGGTAAGCTATCACTTCAACTGGTATCAGAGCACGTTCCTCGGCAACATGACGAACAACACCAAAAAAATTGAAGAATTGGGAGCGTCGGTTAAAAACAACACTTCAAGTTTGAAGGCGCTAAATGAACAAATAGCAGCAATGCGGGCGGCGCAAGAGCAGAGTGCGGCATTCCAAGAAACTCTATTGAAATCTCAAGAAGAGATGGGGAAACTGCTGTTGTTACAAAACAAAGGTAAGGTCCATGCCTCAACGAGTGGGGGTCGCCCACCACCGAACGAAGAGAAGGAGTGGTCGATCGAACAGAACGACGACCACGACGACCAAGAAGAAAATCGCTCTCAAGATCATGAGCAGTCCCTTGACCGACAAGAAGGGTACGGGGATGGGCGTTATGTGCGCAACCACGAGTATGGGCACCGCACCTCGGAGCACGATCAAGACTGGCGACCGCGATCCGAACGCCGCGGCTTCGAGCGCCAAGGGTACAAACCGCGCCGGGTTGAGCTTGCTACTTTTAATGGGATCGATCCAGACGGGTGTGGTTGATGCTTGTGGATAGGGCTTTCAAGGTGAATCGAACCCCGTATGAGGAACGTTTTGACACAGCGGTGCAAGTCTTGGAGGGCAGCGCTTTAACGTGGTTCCATTGTATGGAACAAATGAGACCCATCGACACATGGGAAGAACTTCGAGCGGGAGTGCTCATGGAATTTCGATCCACGCAAGGTGGAGACTTGTACGAGCAGTTCGCGGCGGTGGTGCGAAGGGGACGGTGGCGGAATATATTGATGAGTTTCGTAGCCGGGCGGCGCCATTGACAGAGTTGAAACCTAGAGTGGCTCTTGGTAATTTTATTACCGGGCTCAAACCTGAGATTAGGGCCGAAGTAAGATATGTGGGCCCGCCAAATTTGTTCAAGTCATTTGAGGCGCCCCGCCGGGTGGAAGAAAAGAAACGGGCCCAACACTCATTTAAGACATATCGGCCCAAAGATCAATATCCAATTCAGTCGGACCCATAAATTCCAATGAAGGAATTCATTATCGAAGGGCAACAGGAAACAATGGGGGATTCTCGCCTAACAATACCACTCTCCATAATGGGGGATTCTCGTCTAACAATACCACTCTCCATAAACCCACTGCCGCAGTGAGCGATAGGTTGTCGACGAATCGGCCGGAAAGGAGGATGACAGACTCGCAAATGGCCGATAAGCGCCGACGCAGATTGTGCTACAAGTGTGACGATAAGTGGCATTTCGGCCACAAATGCAGGGTCGATTGCAATGTCATTCTCATCGATGACGAAGGGGAGGATGTAGAAGGAAGGGAGGGGAGTGCGGAGGAGGGCGATGGGTGTTCGGCCGAGGCATCAACTTTGAATGTTGAGGCTGAAGTGTCTCTTAATTCGGTGGCCGGTGTAGTTTCTCCGAAGACGATGAAGGTTCAGGGAGAGGTTAGGGGCAAGCGAGTAGTAGTTCTCGTCGATTGTGGAGCCTCACACAATTTTATATCAAAGGAGTTGGTGGCTACGCTGTGAATTCCGAAAAGCGGGAAAGTCGTGTATAAGGTTCGAATGGGCAACGGAACTCCGGTGCTCTGTTAGGGATTATGCGAAGGGGTAGATTTGCATCTCGGGGAAGTGGATGTCCGGGAGGATTTTATTCCCTTACCGCTGGGTAGTGCAGATCTTATACTGGGAATGACGTGGCTTGAGGGCTTGGGGGATTCACATCATTTCTGGAGAGAAAAGATCATGGATTTCTTTGTTGAAGGTCGGTTGATTCGGTTACGGGGGTTAAGAACCGAATCCCGACCGCCGACTCTTACCTCAACAACGACGCGCGCAACCCATGGCACATCACTCCATTTGCAGAATTTGTCGAATTATGGCGAGGTGGAACCCAATCCAGGGAAGGAGCAGGGGGTTATCCAACAAGTTTTGAACGATTACGCGGCTGTTTTAGCAGATCCTCGCGGACTACCGCCCTTGCGGGGCCACGAACATCGGATCGATCTGAAACCAGGGAGCGAGGCAGTTAGTGTGCGGCCGTTTCGATATCCACAATTTCAGAAGGGAGAGATCGAAAGGTTGATTAAGGAGATGTTGGGGGGCCGGGGTAATTCGAGACAGTAAGAGTCCCTTCTCGAGCCCAGCCATTTTGGTCAAGAAGAAAGACGGATCGTGGCGCTTTTGCGTGGATTATAGGGCACTCAATCAGGTAACCGTGCCCAATAAATTTCCTATACCCGTGATCGGAGAGTTGCTTGATGAATTAAAGGGGGCCTCGGTGTTTTCAAAGCTGGATTTAAAATCCGGATATCATCAAATACGCATGCGATCGGAGGACATACACAAAACCGCGTTCCGAACACACGACTGGCACTAGGAGTTCACGGTCATGCCGTTTGGGCTTATGAACGCCCCCACCACCTTCCAAAGTCTGATGAACGATATATTCCGGCCAAATTTGCGTCGCTTCATTTTGGTATTTTTTGATGATATCCTCATCTACAGCAGGACGGAGGCCGAGCACGAAGAGCATCTGCGGAAAGTATTAGCCATCTTAGAGCATCACCGGCTGTTTCTTAATCGCTCCAAGTGTGAATTCGGAAAAAATCAGCTGTCGTATTTGGGGCACTCGATCTCGGTGGAAGGAGTGGCGGCAGAGGAGAGCAAGATCAGCGCTATGGTGGAATGGCCTTCGCCGAAATCAATTAAGGAGCTGAGGGGTTTTCTTGGTCTCACGGGCTACTATCGAAAGTTCGTCAAGGGCTATGCAAATATTGCAGGCCCACTCACGGCGCAGTTAAAGAAAGGCAGGTTTGCGTGGGGGGCGGCAGCCGAAGAAGCGTTCCGGGCCTTAAAAAAAGCCATGGTGACGGTTCCGGTACTCGCGATGCCGGACTTTTAGAAACCATTTATTGTTGAGACAGATGCATCGGGGTTTGGTCTCGGCGCCGTGCTTTCGCAAGATCAGAGACCCATAGCTTATTTTAGCACGGTATTAAGCCCCCAGAATTGTTTAAAATCGATTTATGAAAAAGAGTTGATGGCGATTGTGAAGGCAACATTAAAATGGCGCCACTATTTGGAGGGGAGGCACTTTATCGTGAGGACCGATCAATTGAGTTTGAAATTCTTGCTGGAGCAGCGGGTGGTGGGAACCGAGTATCAACGCTGGATAAGTAAACTAATGGGTTTTGATTTTGAAATTCAGTATCGTTCTGGAACTAGTAATCGAGTGGCTGACGCGTTGTCGAGAAAGAGTTGGGAGGCGGAGTGCTCGCAGATGGAGGTGGGAACATGGGAGTTTTGCCGGAATTGAAAGCCGAGATCGAAGCGGACCCATTCCTTGCGAGGGTGAAGCAAGACTTGTTAGGAAATCCGGAAGGCCATTGGGGGTTCACGAATGCCCAAGGGCTGTTATATTATAAGGGAAAATTGGTCTTACCGAAGGGATCATCGTGGCTGCATAAGGTCTTGTCTCTTTACCATGATTCGCCGGTAGGAGGTCACGAGGGCGTGACGAAGACGTATCAAAGGGCAGCTAGGGAGGTGTATTGGCAGGGGATGCACCAAGGGGTTCGTGATTACGTCAACCAATGCGAGGTCTGCCAACGACATAAGGGCGTGACCATGGCTCCGGCGGGCCTACTACAGCCATTACCGGTACCGCGACGGGTTTGGGACGACGTGACTCTCGATTTCATCGAGGGGCTTCCTCGTTCAGATGGATGGGATACTATACTAGTCGTAGTGGATCGTTTGAGTAAATCTGCTCACTTCATCCACCTTAAACATCCCTTCTCGGCAGCTAGTGTGGCTGCCACCTTCACAAAGGAAATTGTGCGTCTGCATGGTCTGCCAAGGTCCATTGTCAGCGATCGGGCTAAAATTTTTGAAAGTCAATTCTGGACCGAGGTGTTCCGTCTCCATGGGGTGAAGTTGAAGAAAAGCACGGCCTATCACCCCCAGACGGACGGCCAAAGCGAAGTGGTTAACCGTTGTTTGGAGACCTATCTACGTTGCTTCTGTTCGAAAAAGCCAAAGACGTGGTCTCGTTGGTTAGCATGGGCGGAACTGTGGTATAACACCTCTTTTCATACATCCCTTCAAACCACACCTTTTAAAGCGTTATACGGGAGGGACCCGCCGCCTGTACTACGCTATGAAGGACAGCACACCTCCGTGGATTCATTAGATGAGATGTTGGAAGATCGCGATGCGATCTTGGACGATTTGCGGATGCACCTCCTTCGCGCGCAGCAACGGATGCAAGATCAAACTAATAAAAAAAGGCGGGATGTCGAGTACGAGGTAGGGACTTGGGTTTTCTTGAAGTTGCGACCTTATAGGCAGAAAAGTTTGGCGGTTCGCCGTTATGAAAAACTTGCAGCCCGTTTCTATGGGCCCTATCCGATTGTCGAGTGCATTGGGAAGGTGGCTCATCGCCTCGAATTGCCGGACTCCAGTGTTATTCACCCCGTGTTCCATGTCTCCCAGCTGCGGAAGGTCGAGGGCGCAATACCGGCAGTAGCACACATTCCAACCCAACTCACTCGCACCTTGGAGATGGAGGTGCGACCCGAAACTATCTTAGGTGTGCGTCCGCTGCAGGGCAGTTCAACCAACGCACAAGAAGTTTTGGTACGATGGGAGGCTACCGGAGAATCGGAGGCCACTTGAGAAGCATACGAAAAGATCAACCACCATTTTCCGGATTTTCACCTTGAGTACAAGGTGAAAGATTGGGAGGGGAGTATTGATATGAGAGGAAGCAAACCGATACAAGTTTATAGACGGCGGAGCCACAAGGGGAAGGAAGCGTAACAGGGGAACAAGGAAGTAGCAGGGGAGCAGGGAATCAATAGCTGTTAATACGTATCTTTTGTAGGGTTATTTTGGTTATTAGTCCTTGTTTGTATGAGACCTACGTGTCTTTTGTTGATTGGCCGAATGTGGCCTTAGGTTGGTATTTAAGTCGGCTGCCTTGACCTTAGTAGGGGTCGGATTATTAATCTTTTGTAACTGGCCAGGAGAGTAGCCCTACTCTCAAAAGGGGCTCTTCTCTCTGTAGTTGAATGTAAGGATCGCAATTTCGTTTCTCTTTTTCGTGAAGTTGTGTAAAACGAGTTCGTAGTGGTAAGCTATCACTTCAGGTAGTATCCAAGAATATTATACTCAACCAAAGATTTTTTCATGCAGATATTTTCATGTAGCAAAGACGACCATACTTCAGTTCTGTGAGGTGCGGCTGAGGCGGCAACCTTCTCCACTGGTTGCTGCCTCCACCGCCTCCAGTCACTGCCGTCTCCCCCACCTCCCGTTCGTCTCAAATGGCAATTTGGTGGTTTTACTATAGATTTTCTAGTAATTGGAGAATTTTAGGGGCATTAATGGGTTGGCAGCTTTATTGGATGTTGGTATAGATAAATTATGAGACACTTTTAAGAGTATACTATAGTATTTTGGAAGCTCTATTGACATCTTTACACAGTTGTCATGAGGCTTATGTCCTGTGTTGAGGCTTATGCCTTATGGTACCATGGGCAAACACTTTGGTTTCCAAATGGGATTTTAAAAACATTGGGTGAAACTGCTAGCAGGCAACTTCAATTGAACATTTTAAGATTTAATTTGTAAAATAGACTGGGCACTACCTAGACCTCTTCCCTATGCGACTCCTCATATGTGTTGATGCCACAGAATATACATTCTTGAGACCATCAAGCATACAATTGAACTCGCTAACCGTCCCAAAGTCTTTATTAACAGATCTCTTATCAGCAAAGAACTATGACGAGACTATAAAGTAAGAATGCAGAAGGGGGACAGAGATCATTAACATTGAGCACATCCATCCCACACAGGATCTTGTGTAATAGCTCATTCTTAAAGGCAACAAAACTAATTTACAAAGCAAAACTGGTCACAGAGATCACATAGTTGCAGTTAGTACACAAGCAAATAGGCATCATGTTAGCTACCAAATGCCCAAGCCATTTTACTCTACCAAATGTATAGAATTTCTCGAATACTTGAAGGAAACTCAATAAAAATTTCAACAGCTATGCTGCCTAAGATTTTACGGGATTGTCTTCTTAAGCACCTTTAACATCATAACCATTATTGGGAAGTTACTTACGTCTTGATTTAAAAAAAGGTTGATCACAAGTTAACCAAAGTTAGATCCCAACCTAAGCTGAAGCTGAAAAATAAGAATAGCAATATAAACACACCTCAATTCTGTCCATCGACCGAAGGATGTCCTGTTCGTCGTATAACATATCCTCAACTGAAACCTTGCTAACTTTAACATAATCTGATAGCAGCAACTTGTAAATGGCCTTTGTAGCATGAGTCATAAAAACTCGACCTTTAAATGTTGTCTGCGAGACAATAAGGAAACGAGCCCATTAGTGAAGATCTTGCTAATGATAGCTTACTATAAGATCATATTTAGACTAACCAACCTTTTCCAGAAAATATGGAAGTGAAGCAGCATGATCCAAGTGAAAACTGTATACATAAGATCAAAGGGTGTTGAGAAACCAGATCAAAGACTATCATATAATCCAAGAGCATGATTCAGTCAAGACTGGTAAACAATGAAGTAAAAAAAGAAGGGGCTGACTGGGAAGGTGAAGATCAACTTAATATGAATGTAAAGTGTAGAAGGATATATTCGATCCTACCACCCCCACCACCCACCCAAGATTTTAATTAGCAGAGAGAAGTAGAAAGAAAAAGAAGAAAAATAATAAAAATTCCAAGAGTACATTGGTATGACCCATTAACCAGATAAATTTCCTCCATGGTATGCATCACACTGAGGGTTTTTGCTCCCTCAAAGCCCTTCTTTGCAGATTCTTGAATTTGCAATGAAGAAACATAAGAAGCAATTTTCTTTTCTTTTCCATTGACAGAATATGAATTATGAACATATAGGCACTGTATGTCTGGACAAAATGTATCATAAGTATCACGGAACATGTATGCAGCCTATAGTGTAGTTAGGTGAAGGATGCTAAACTTACTTGCTGATGTGATCCCTAACACAGTAAATGGTATCATAGCTTCAATTATAATACTTCGCTCAAGAGCAAAAAACCAATTTGTAGTTGCTAAACAACCATTGTTATTAATACTTCAACGAAATCCAAGGAAAAAGTTTTGAATTGCAAAGCTACAAAATGTTACTAATAAATCAAGCATCCCCTAATAACGGAACCAAGTAACTAAGTAACCTCTAGTATGCATAAGGAGAAAACTGTTAAAAACACAACTTAGAAGTGAAGAAGTAGAATAAAAGTGAAGAAAAGTGAACTTACTGAGTAACGAGAAGAAGATCAATGGTAGAAGGATCAATCTCGTCGAAGTAGGGCAATGCGGCCATTCCGGAGAAAGCTGGATGAATGCCGCAATCGAACTAATCCAAGGGGCAAACATTAGACTATTCTTCCGACAAACACAAACACACACGCACAGAGAGAGACAAACAGAGGTAAGGTACAACCATAACAACTTTTCCCTTGAACGACATGTAAACGCAGGAGCGGCCAACTTCGTTGCCGGCCCCGAGGGGAGTAATGATGAGCTCATCCCCTTCGCTAGAAGTCAGTGAATTGCTTATCTTCAAAGAAGAAGCTGGCGCTGCAGCTGATGCTGAAGCCATTGCTACGCCAACACCTCTGCTTAAACTCACTGAAATTACAGAAAAATCTATTAATTAATACAGAAAAAACACCTCAAACCCTAATCAAAGGTATTGCCATTGCTCCAAAACAGAAGGAGCACATTACCAAGGGTACCAGGCGAGGCGGCTCCGTCGTCGTGGTCTTAACCGTACGATATTTGCAGATTTTAGCGATTGTAATGGGGTTTTAGGTTTAAATTCACATGGAAGAAAAGAAAAAGTAGTTGAGTTCGATTGTAAAAACAAAACAAGTTGTAGCTTATCCGTAAGTGTTGAAAGTTGCCGATTTGAGAATCAATTTGCAGAAAAGTGATGAAAGCTGTTGAAAATTGTGAAAATAATGTTTGAAAATGCGGCTGAAAGCTGTAGCTTATTTTTATTTTTAAATGTAATGACTATTTTACTTCTAATATGCATAAAATTGAAAAATTGCTTCTTATTCTATGCTTTTAATTTTACTTTAAAATTTCGATCTCATTCTATTTATAAATATTATATTATTAAATATTTCAATATCATATTAATATAAATATTATATAGTAATATTATATATTAAATACATATATTAATATTAAAATATCGTTATATTTTTTCATCCTATTTATAAATATTAAATTATTAAATATTTCAATATCATATTAATATAAAAATTAGAATAATAAATTTTATATTTTACTGGTACAAATTATAGGAAAAAATTAGAATAATGAATTTTTTAAGAGGATAAAAGAGTCTAAAAATTTTAATTTAGCATCAGCTGACAGCTGAAAGCTGCTAGATACCAGCTGTCCAATATTCTCTATCTCTTCATCCCATATAAAAAAGTTGCAGCTTTCAGCAGCTATGTAGTACAAACACTTATTATCAATTTTGAGCTAAAAAATGAGATAAAAAGCTAGTGTAAAACGCCCCCTTAGTCAGTAGTCACCTTCTCCCTCCCCCAATTCTAATTAACCTAATTTTGCCCTCTCCGTCTCCGTCTCGGTTGACAGCCTCTCCTAGACCCTCTCTCTACCGCCGCCCCTGCCATCAACAAAATCTCCATCTTCATCTCTGTGGAGTTTTATGTGAATATTGATGTGTATGTATTCAAGGCCCGGGACACGTTCTACGCTTGTCTAGATAGAGAAGCAAATAAGAAGCCAACGGAGATCGTCTTCTTCGCGATATTCGGTTGAGACCAAATGGAGACGCACGAGAGGGATATCTTTTAGTTCATGAGGAAGAGTTTTAGACGGAACTTTACGAAGGAAGCATTCTTCAATGAAGATGGAATTGTTCGGTGAGATGAGCGATTCCGACATTTTTGCGGCTTTCCAGCTAACAAGGACGGTTTGTTTCAACCTTGGGAGGTCTCCTTCACCATCTTCAACTTAAGTCGTCTCTCTTTATTTCTCTAGTTGTTAGCCATTTTCAACGTATAATTACTTGAGATCTCTGTACAATCGGATAAGAAAGTATTGGGCGTTTTCGAGCGCGCTCCATTGGTGTTAGCAGTTGGGTGGCTGAAGGTGATTCCGTCCAAAATTGCGATCTTGCGAAGGCGACGAGTCTCCAATTCTGCAATCGCTTCATTGTTCGTGAAGCAGCCGCCTTGTTTCTTGCTATTTAGTGTAGAGAAACTCAAGATGTTTGAAAAACGGGCTGCTGAAATGGGATTCGATCCTTCAAGGAATGGGTTCATAGGTGCACTCAAGTGTTTGCTAGTATGTCTGACTAAATTCTGAAGCATAAAATGGTGCTGCCTTCTTCAGATATCCCAGTTTCTTGACGTTCTCGGAGCAAAGTAAAAATGCAATATCGATTTTCATGTTTACGAGATGGGGTCTACGGCTGCTGATATTGCTCGAATTGAGCCTTGATTGCAGAATGAGGCCGAGATGGGAAGTTATTAAGGTTTTGAGCGCGAAAGGGTTGTTGAAGAAATCCATCAGCCAAGCTGCTATCTCTACCTCGTTGGAATAAGGTAATACAGTACCTTTTTGTATCTTATTAAATTCAGTATATATCCAGAAGAAAGAAGATTTTTCGCTAATCCAATCTAGAAAACTTGGTTATTTCCATGTATGCATATATAGTTGTCTTGAGTTATTTGGCCTCAACATTTATGCTACTTTTTTAAAGGGTATTAGTTTGCCAGCGTTAATTTGCAGATGTATATTCACCGTATTGTTGAAGTTGTTTGTCTGCCCTGTTAACAACGTTGTTGGTCTAGCTTGTCTTTTTGTTGGCTCTGTTGAATTGGAAATCTGCAATTAATTATTGTGGTATGTTTATGCTTGCAATACTTAGTTTTGCTACATTCTTGGTTATTTGCATTTATTTAATATGAAGCCCAGATTACACAAGTTATTTGAGTTCATTGCAGTTTGAGGAGATTGTGCTGCCTTCTTCATTGGTAAGGAGATATTTTGAGTTACTTTATAGTGTAATTATGGATATATATTTAGGCGGTATATGTTGAAGCTAACTGGTTCATGCATTTTTTTATAGTTGTTGCGGTGTTTGGTATGATTTCTGCCATTAATGTCCATTTTTTCTTTATCTCCTTAAGTAATTAAAACTAGGATACTTGTCATTTGCAGGTACCTTAGCTTTGAAGATGCCATATCTCTTCTGCAATTGGGAAGGACGTCAGTGTATTAATTGAAGAGTACTTCAAGTGAGGATGGTGTGAAATTGGCCGTGAAGATTTTAGTATGTTTAGAACTAAACTTGAAGTAGTGCAGCCAATATTATGATGTACTCCCTCTGTCCCATTTGAAACGACCTGTTTTCCTTTTCGGGCGTCCCATTTGAAACGATCCGTTTCCAAAAAAGGAAATAACTTATCTCATACTTTATCATTTTTCTCACCTACTTTATCTACTTTCATTATTTTAATTATTTTCTCTCTCATACTTTATTATCTACTTTCTCACTATCTCACTTATCTTCGCTCTCTTACTTTATCATCTATTTCTCTCTCATACTTTATTATCAACTTTCTTAATTTTCGTGCCCATTTGAAACGGGTCGTTTCAAACGGGACGGAGGGAGTATATACTATGATAATTGTATATATATTGTGATAAAATGTGTCAATTATTGTGATATTTTAATTAACTTTCAATTTTAAATATTTTAAATAAGGTTAAAAAATAATAAACAACAATGAAAATTAACATGATTTTTTGATATACAACGGTTATTAACCATTTTTTTAGGTGACTTACTATAACGGTAAATAACCGTTGTCTATAATTACAACTTACGACAACATGACTTTCCACGACAAGTGAAAAAGTAGTTACGACAACGGTTAAAAATAATTGTTGAGACGAACAACGAAAACGGTTATTAACCGTTGTCTATGACCGCCTATCTATGACAACGAGACTTTCCGCAACATTGGGACTTTCCGCAACATTGGGTTTTAGCTACGACAACGGTTAATAACTGTTGTATGATCATTTTTGTAGTAGTGACTAATATTATTCTCCTATCTAATTATTATAATTGCACAAATTATTTCATTATCTCACAAGAGTTAGATCATACAGTATGTTGTAGATCACAGAAGACTATATGATTGGTTGAACTAGTGAGATATAAACAATTATCATAACTGAGGCAACTTTAAGATAAGTTGCCAATTTAGGCTGCAATGTAGATAAGAAGTGACTTGTCTTGGTCACTTGTCTATATTGATACATTTGATGTATTGATGGATCGCGGTAAGACGTGTTCTTCTATCTGACCCGTGTGAAGAACCAAGGTCTCGTAGACTCAACTGATCTTAAGCTTGATGAGATTTCAATTGAGTGCACGCGACTAGCTATCACTTTGACTTACCACTTTGATTTCAATTGGTGAGGGTCATCGCGACCGTATTTCTCTATATCTTGGGTGAGTATTGTTGCGTGTAGCTCAGACTGGTTATCTGCATCATGCTACCGTATCCTGTTAAAGGGATGATGATATCCCATTGAGGAGCTCGAAAGGTTTATACTAAACCCTGCAGGTTGATTAAGTTCAAGTATGATAATGAGGTCGAGTGGTACAGCTCAATGATAAAATGTTAGTTGTATTAAGTTGTCAATAAACTTAATCAATTAATGGATATTCAATATCTTAAATACGGGAATTAACTAATGTTGAAATATAAAACCTGGCTTAACTATTGGGATAAATGGGTAAGTCAGCATAGATTCTTTAGTGGAATGAATCTATGTTTGTGAATTAATAATAATTTGGGCTGAGTATGGAATTTTTTTCACTTGAGGCCCGACTTTATTTTTGTATTAGGTCTCTGATCTGGTTCGAACATATGCCCAATTGTATGCGATATTTTCTCTCAGAATCTCTAGGCTACTTCATTGCTTAGTCTTTTGATTCAAAAGATTTGTCGAAATAGACTCACAAAAACATGTAACTCCTAAAGCATAAATATTCTAAGCACATTTAATAAAACATGCTCGCAGAAAATTAACTCATGCTTTATATTACGAGTTAAAGTCCTAATTTCATGATTTTTAAGCATAATTAAGTCCTAATTTCATGATTTTTAAGCATAATTAATAAAAATAATTAATCATATGCTAAAACATAAAATTAAATATTCACGACATAAATAAAACGGATAATTAAATGTCGTCGTCGGGTCCAAACACATAGAAAATTAAAACTATCTATTACATGGCCTGAACAAATACATATCTTCGAAAAATGGAGCTCGAAAACGAAGAAACGAGACGAAATGGATGAAACTAGCAGCCCAAGCAAAGACCACCTATGGCTGACATCAGCGATGCAACACCTAACGAGAACAGCCGCGCGTAGGGGACGTTGGCGCCGCATCGCCTGGCGCAGCCCCGCCGCCCCAACGACCTCGACCTTCCACGCTGCCGGTCCAAGCCAACCCGCCATGCTGTCGCCGCCGCGCAACGCCCAGATCCAGAACTAGAACGCATCGGCGGCGATGCCGCTCACCCAGCTCGCCACCGACGCCGGTGTTGTGCTGCTTGAAGCCTGCCGACATCGTCGGGAGGGAAAATAGTTGAAGTCAGTCACAGATCCACCGCCACCTCGCGCCGCCATGGACCGCCGCCGCGAGTTGCTGTTCACCACCACCTTCATGTAGCCGTTGTGCGATCCCAATGGGTAGCTCCGGTTAAGCTCAATTTCTCCGGTCAAACCGAAAAGAACTAGGGTTTTGACCGATCCAATCTTCGTGTTCTCGTTGCCAAAATGAACCAATTTGGAAAAGCCGATTACATATACGAAGCAACTACATAACATTCACATAGGCCGTAATCTACTCCCTAATTTATCTCATGAGAAATACAATCCCTTGATCAAAATAAAGTGACACGCAGGTCGTCCCACAAATACGAACCCGACGAAGACGAACAAGAAATTAAATCATCCATAGCATGCCATAGAATTGTCCTATGCATGATACTACGAACTTAAAGAAATGCATAGTTAGGTATTAGAACCGAGGTCTTATACCAGTTCTAGGAAATCATACCGCAGGATCGTCCTAATATACGATCTTCTTGACTCCAGAAAAGGTCTTCTGGATTGTTCTCATTGCCCGAACTCACAACTCCAGATAGACGGAGGCACCAGCAACTCTCGACGGTTAACTCTCGGTTTCACACTTTACGGCTTACAAATCTAGAACATAAGTTATGAACAAATGGCCCCCTTGCTCCCTATTTATAAGGGCTAATCAAAGGAACCCTAACGAGCCTTTGATCCCAAGTCCAACCCAAATAGTGAAAGAGGCCATTAGACCATTGCCAATCGTTTTGGTCCACTCAATGACCAAACAATTCCAGGCAATGAGGTAGCCTAGTGATTCCGAGAGAAGTAGTCGGATACAACTGGGTGCATGTTCGGCCAGACAAGGGACCTAATACAAGAAATAAAGTCAGGCCTCAAGTGAATTAACTTTTCATACTCAGCCCAGAGTTTGAGGAGTTGTCAGCATTGTATCTGCTCTGTCATAAAGCTGCTCCATAGACTGAAAAAGAGGAAATCCCTATGGTAACATTCAAATTGAAGATGGTCATTTTTCTTGTCGTATTCTACACGTATCTAGATCTCTTTCAACGAATCTATTCATGAGTCGAGACTATAAATAGAGAAGAGTCTTCATGCAGAGAAGTAGAACCAACAAAAAGGGAACAAAAGCATTCAACCATTCAAACTCTCTAGTGAACAAAAAACTTTACACAACGAAGAACTCATACACCGAGAGATCCTTTTAGTTCTTCACTCTAGAGATTCAATGTTCTCATTCTCTATTCTAAGCAACTTAATGTAATATCTTAAGCTTAGAAAATTCGAAGGAGTTCAGCTTATTGAACTTTTCTTATTGTAAGAACTCCTTTTTAGTTGGAGAAAATCAAACCTCGTGTTTGAACATGTAAAGTCACTAACACTATAGCTAGAGTATCAGTCCAGCGTACAGATCGACTGAGACTTGCTCAGTATAAGTAATCAAGAACTCCTGCCTTGTTCAGGACAATGGTCGTAGGATCTAGCATATCCGAACCACTTTAAAAATTGTTTGTGTTGATTAACTGTTTATACTGCATAAAACTGGACTTTAAAATCACACTCTACATAAAACGTGTTTTCAAACTGAGACAAAAATTGTTTTAAGCCTAAACTTCCACACTCTATCTTATATTGAACTACTGTTCACTGATTGAAGTCAGTAGATAGGACTCAGCAGATAGATACCCTCTGCCCACGCGATCAACAAAGCTTACTTGGCCAACTGACTCGTTCAGTAGCACAATTCAGTAGATACTGACTTTCACGTTTGAGTTGAAATTTGCACTCAAGTGTATTCACCCCCTCCCCCTCAACACCTGAAGGCTCGTCTCTAGACCAACAATTGGTATTAGAGCGGTGTTGTTCTGATCTTCGTTTTCTGAATACAGTGGTCTATTCAACAGATCCTGAAATCGTTTTCTCTGCATTTGCATCTCTTTCATAGCATCATACACCATATCATCAATATGTCTGATATTTAAGGTATAAGGACAGTACCCATGTTTTCAGTAGAAAACTACGCGGTATGGCGTGTAAGAATGGAGGCGTACTTAACGTCGCTGCATGACAGCACAACAGATGTACTGGAGAAAGGACCCACTGTTCCCATGGTCGACAACGTTGAATTTGCAGCTGTGGCAGCAATAGGTGCCATAATCGATGAAAAGGTGTTGGGATTTTATATACTAGAAGCATTTTTTTATGCTTGTATACAATGTATTTTTGTCCTTACCATTATTTTATTCTCCTATCTGATAAATATATATATATTTGCACATGTTATCCTTTATCTTGTATAAAATTTAGATTTGTGTAGTGTGTCGGGTATCACAGAAGACAACAAAAATTGGTTGAACTGGCAAGATATAAACAGTTATCACAGTTGAGACAACTTAAGGATAAGTTGTCGGTTTAAGCTGCAATTTAGATAAGAAGTGTGTATTGATGGATCACAGTGAGATGTGTTCTCCTAACTGACCTTAGTGGAGAACCAAGATCTCGGTGACTTAGCTGGTCTTAAGCTTGGTAAGACTTTAGCTGAGTGCATTTGGCTATCTATCACTTTGACATACTATGGTGAACGTCATCGCGACCGGATCTATGTATCTTGGGTGTTAGTAGTTATTTGTGGCTCAGGCTGGTTGTCTGTATCTTGCAACCGTATCCTAGTAAAATGGGTTGATAATATCCCCTGAGGAACACGAAAGGATTAGCACACTAAACTCGGCCGGTTGATTAAGTTCAGGTGTGTTAATAAGGTCGAGTGGTACTACTCAGGAATATAAGATGTTAATTAATTTAAGCTGTCAGTGAGCTTAATTAATTAACGGATATTTCTATCTTAAATACGGAGATCGATTAAGTCTAAAATACAAGCCCTTGCTCAATTTGGGATAAAGGGGTAAGTCAGCACGGATTCTCTAGTGGAATGAATCTATGTTTATTAATTAATTTTGCTCTGGGCTGAGCATAAGTAATTAATTAATTTGAGGTCATGCTTTATTTCTTGTATTAGATCCCTGATCTGGCCCAATTAGTTGCCTAGTTATTTATTGTCTCTCAGAAATCATTATTAATAGATTAATGTAATTTTATATTATTTAATAATGTTATTTATCTGGAATTAATTGGCCAGACCAATTAATTGATAAATATTAGTAGCCCAATGGATTAATTAATTATATTATGGACTAATTATGTGGAAGTCCATTAGGAATATAATTAAATTAATGGGCTACAAACATTAATATTATATTAGCTTTCGAAGCCTATATATATATATATATTAGTATTATGTTCATAAACAGAACACACACACACATAATTATACACATACGACGTGAGTATTGAGAGAGACGTAATCTTATTTTCTTCAGTTCTCTGACCACCCAGATGAAGAAAAAGGTCGGGACATGGATCAGAAGATCTGACACACGAGCAACAATCAGAGCTGCAACAACATACGTAGGAGTAAGGTATATCCTTCTTAACCTCTATTTTCCTTCAAAAGGTTCCCAAGGAAAAGAACCTCTTTACACCAGAAGAGAGAAATTTGCACAAACTTGACCGAGTCGCACGCAATGCGATACTGACTACACTCAGTGATTCACACCTCGGAAGGGTGCACGACTGCAAAACTGTGAAGGAGCTCGGGGATGCTCTCGCCGTACTAAGTCAAGGAACTCCACAAATCAAGGAGAACGAGTTGGAGCTACAGAAGCTCTAAGAATTTGCAATGATTCTCGGAGAGTCAATTGATGATTTCAGCGTTAGATTCACAAAATAAATCGACATCATCAACAGACTTGGGAAAACCTTCAGCAATAAGGAGACAAATACCAAAATTTTAGGGCTCTTACTAGGCCCAAGTGATACTCATTTGCTACATCTTTGTGAAGAACTGAATTAAGCACTGTTACTCCTGACTATATCTTTTCAAAACTAAAAGCGGAGGAGCTTGAGTTCAATCTTCCACATACTCCTAGTGCTGATACTGATTTGCCAATGGATCATGCCTATAAGGCAACAGTCAGCACACCTAGAGCAAGTCCCTCAGTCATTAGTCAATCAACTGGAAGCTCACTGACAATCCCAACCGCTGATAATCTAGTTGAGAAATATGCCCTCCTTGCTAATAAAATATCAAAAGGAGAAGGACAAGCTCAGGAAGATGAAAAATGCTTCAAAAAACTACCAAGGTAAGAGAGAAAACAATCACCCGAAAGGTGAATCTAACTCTTTACCTGAATGTAGGAACACTGAGACTGCCTCCACTGGAAACAACAAGACACCAAGAAAGGAAGTGTTGGTCCGGAGACAAGTATCAGGTGTAGAGGGGGGGTGAATCCACCTAATTGCAAGTTTTCCTCAAATGCGAAGGTCAGTCTTATACTGAGTTTTGCTACTGAATGGGATCAGTGTCAGTTAAGCCTTCTGATCGCTGGGCAGAGTGATTCAGCAACTAAGTTCTTTCTACTGACTAAGGTCAGTACTGAGAAGTTCAGTAGTAGAATATTGTGCGGATAAGTGTGGGGCCCGATTTAACTACGTCTCTTTGGAAAATGTTTTATGCAAACCAAAATAGTTTTGGCTAGTGTAGTCTTCAAGTCTGTTTTTTCGAAAGTATGATTTTGCAAACAGTTTAAACACAGATGCAATAAAACAGTAAATGACACAAGTAATTTTTAGCGTGGTTCGGATACGCAAGATCCTACATCCACGGTCCTGTAGAACAGGAGGTCTTGTTGATTTATCTGAGCAAGCCTTAGCAAGGTTTTTGTACACTGGACAAAACCTTCTAAGTTATAGTCTTTAGCTACTTTACAAATTCAAAATGGAGTTTGAAGGATTTTCTCCAACAGTGAAGGAGTTCTTATAGTAAGAACGTTTTACTAAAAGTGAACTCCTTCGAAGGTTCTAAGCTTAAGAGATTATAATGAACGCTTAGATAGAGAAGGGGAACTAAAGGTTCTCTAGAGAGAATAACTAAAATGATCTTCAATTAGTAATTTCTTCATTGTGTTCGGCTTTGAGTTGTGCTAGAAATTGTTCGCTTGAAAGCTTGTGTTCCCTTGTTGTAGTCTCTGCTTGAAGACACTTCTCTATTTATAGTTGTGACCCAAGCATAGATCCGTTGGAGATAACGATGCCACGTGTCACAAGACTCCAAGGAAAACGGCCATATATTTTTGAAATGTCGCCGCAGAGTGGTTGGCTTTCTGTGCATGAGTGCAGCTTTTGTGTCAGAGCAGGTAACCTTCGCTTGCTTCTCATTGGTCGAGGTATGCGGCGGTAGGTGAGACTTGTCAGACATCAGTCTTCTACTTGAGTTGACTCTCTGATCCTCGGACACTAAGTGTTCTCTGCTGACATTCGACAGATAAAGGTCAGGCGGTTGATTTTCCTTGTACGGTCTGCAACTGAGTTGCAGCCTTTTAGTAAATCAAAGTTGATCGTACTAAGTCTTCTTTATGAGTCAGCTGAAGAGTGATCTTCTCCTGAGCGCTGTCAGCTACTGAGTCGAAGCAATTAACTGAGCTCTTCACTCATTCAGTAGATCAAGGATGATCATACTGCGTCTTCTTTCTGAGTCGGCTGAAGAGGATCTTCTGTTGAGCGCTGTCAGCTACAGACTCGAAGATAATCAACTGAGATCTACTGAACCGATGACTTGGGGTTCTGGAACTTTAACTTCTCTACTGAAGTTCAATCCAACAATATACCCCTTACAGGACTTAGACAAAATAATCTATGACAATCAAAGCAAGTCTAACCTATTACATCATAACGGTTCATCACACACTCATGGTTTAGGACAGGGGTTTTGGGATCTTCAATTCCTCACAACAATACAGTATAGTATCCCTATAATTTCCCAAACTCACTGACTCATAGTATAAATGCATATACTGAGTCATATCCTATGTACCCCCTATCAATGGTCTACTTGACCACTGACTCATATCCCTACAATTTCTCTCTAATTGATGTTGTCAAAACCATTAAGCACTAAACTACTAACCCAAAAACTCAATTATTAACAACTGAAAGAATTAAGCACAAGTTAACAGCTACTTAAAGGCACATCAAAAGAAATTAGGATAGTGACTGTGTGTTGATCACTTCAGTGATCAGTCTATGTTAAAAATAGCAACACAACTATAAGACAATGAGTGGTTGTCTGGCCAAGTGAAATACTGATTTTATAGATGGATAATGTTTACAATACAATCAGTACTGCACTAGAGAGAAAGGAGAGAGAAAGGCAAAGACACAAAGATAGGCTGAGTCTGTTGCTGTTGAGATCTGAAATTCTGAATTCTAGATTTGAAGTCAGCAGACTTGGCCTCAGGAGGATCAAGCCCATAAGATCTGTAGATAGCTTCCCTCAGACGCTTGATTTTTGGAAGATCTGATTGCGACTGAGAGAAAAGATCATGGCGATGCATGGCTATCTTCACCTCTTCCTCTATCTCCTTAGTGCAGATGGCTCCTTGAAGAGTCATAGGAGGGTTCAGTTGACGGTATGCAGGCGCAACAAATGGCATTATTTCCTTGTATAAAAGCAATTTGATCTGAGCTCGGAAGTTGTGGTCGTAGTTGTATAAGAATTGATCGAATAGTTTGACCGCCGGAACGTCACTTGAGTAGCTTTGCCATACATAATAGGCTTTGATGAAGTCCTCTTTCAGAGTTTCTCATTCCTCGTTCATGTTCCATGGGATCCATTTGTCTACGTGGCGAAATGGAGTTTTCCGGAGATGTGGCTTCTGCCCACCGCGTCTATAGAACTTGGAAGTCCTTGGGATCTCTCTGCTTTTTACTGGAACTACTTCACAGGCTGCTTTTTCAGTCCTTGCGATATGCTCTGCCAGTTTAGCTTTTCTCAGTCTCTCTCTGGCTTCAGCTGTCAGCCTTTCTCTAGCTCTGAAGTCAAGGCTCATTTTAACTGTGTCCCACAAGGCTTCATCCTCAACAATTTGTTCTGCTGTAAGCTTGGGAGTTTTCTTCTTTAGCCTTTCAGATAGTGGTAGGTTGTCAGTGTCGGAGTCTTCAGTAGACTCAGAAGCTGATTTTTTAGTAGGTTTCTGCTTCTGCTAGTCTTTTTAGGAGGTGTTGGCTTCTGTTTTTAAATTTTCATTCGCAGAGTCTGACTCCTTGACGACCTGGCCACTGGGACTTTTGGCTTTCTCTTCAGTTTGGCCTCTTCTTCGAGTCGGGCTTCATGATCTAGCTGAGCCTACAGCTACTGAGCTATGAGTTCGTCATGCATCTCTTGTTCCTTTTTAAATTTGAACTTAGGCAATGGAGGGGGAGAGCTTTCAGTAGCAATCTCCTTGCCAGGCCTCTTCGGCGTCGGAGACTCAATGTCCTCTGTCTCCTCAACGAAATCTTCTATCTCATCAATATGTGCTTGAGCTGGGGAGAGCAATGAACTCCTCAATCTTCTTACTGGACGGAGGGGAGGGGGAGAGCAATGAACTCCTCAATCTCTATAGTTCCTTCCCCCTTATTCTGTTCCCCTCCCTTAGCTTCTGATTTTGCTTCCCCTTAACTTCTTTCCCTTTACCTTCCCCCTTTTTAACATCATCAGCCGAGGTCAATATGGTTTTGATAGCTGCTACTTCTCCTTGAAGGTTGTAGACAGAAGTTTTGATCTGGGCGGAAGAGGAGTTGAAGTCCTCGACAGCATCGCAGTAGTGTTCCCAATCAAGTTCTTGATCACGTCGAATTTCCTTGATCTGGGACTCAGATTGGGTTCTTTTCTGCAGAAGAGATGCTTTGAGTAACTCCTTGAAGTCAGACCGGATGAGGTTCAGAGTTGTAGCTTGAGTTTCAAGAGCTATAGCCACGCTCAAAGATGTAGCTCTGTTCCTTTCATCCACTATTTTCTGGACGTCAGCCATTATCGCAGCCAGTTGCTCTGAGAATTTCTTGGATTGAGCTTCAAGCAACTACTGGCACTGAGTAGCCAAGTCCTTCTTCTGAGCAGCCAGAGCAGTCTTGTTGATCTCCTGAAAGTCTGGCAATGGAGCTTCAGAGATCTCCTTGACTTCTCCAGTGAGGACATCAAGGCGCTTGAGCTTTCGTGTATTGTGCCCACTTCAGGTGCACATCCTTACCCAGGAGATTTTTTTTGTCTCCTTGCTTCCTGATAGCTCGGTTGATGGTCCTCGAGGATACGGTACCAATAGGTTTGATCTGATACGATGAACTACCGATCTTGTGCTCAAAGGCGGCAAGTTGTAGCTGTCTTGAAGAAGACGCAACCGGGGAAACACCAGATGCAGGAGGTGGGGGTTGTGAATCGCCCTTCTCGCTGGGAGTATTGCCCTCAGCAGAGTCTCCCCGCTCTGCATCCTTGGGTGCTGAGTCATCACCCTCAGCTGGGTGGTCAGTAGGCGAAGGGTCTTTGGCAGGAGAGGAGGCAAACTTCAGCTCCAGCAAGTAAAGCATGGTTGATCTCAAGTCCCCAAAAGATGCAATGTTTGAGGGTTCTCCAAACCCTATCTCAGACTGCAGTTGCTGCTCCTCTGCCAATATAGTGGGTACAGAGTACTGCTGGATCATATCTGCAAGAATATCCCAATTAAGGAATCTCAACAGCATCTGAGTCCTTGCCCTGACAGCTACATCCACGAGATCCTGATAGTTGTCAATCTCAGGGATCTGTTCAGCGACTTCGGATTCAGCTCTAAGTCTGGTCAGCTGAACTGTGGTTGGTAGCTCTGAAGATACATCAGTAGTTGGTTCAGCTTCGTAATCCAACTGAGTTTCTTCAGTATTGACACTTTGGACTTTATCTTTGAGAGTGGCACCTTCAATGCCTGTGTCCGAGTCTAGTATGGTTTCCACCTGCGGGGGAGGTGGAGAATCAGCCTTAGAAGCTTCCATCTTTGTCAGCTTCTTTCTCTTAGGCCGTTCGATACGTGGAGGCAATTCAGTCGAAGGCCTTTTCAGTGCAGCTCCACAACCTATGGACTTTTCAGCGGCAGTTTTCGACCTGAAATTGATCAGTTTCTTGTCGAAGTATTCCATGTCTCCGAATAATGCATGCGAGGATACTGATGCTTCTATCAGCGCTAAAATCTTAGTCCCGTATAGAAGTTTGCCTACAGGAGGTAGTCTTCTCTCTCCTGCTTCTCCACTAACAAACTTCTGCGACTGAGCCTTCAGTTCACACAGAAAGAACTGAGCCCAATTTACCTTAGCTCCGTCCATGATTGCCATCTTTATCTGGAGTCTAGATTTGGACAACTGGTCAAAGGAACCAGTCGCGCTAGTGAGCATAGGATGACAATGTACGTCAGGCCTCTGAATTCTAGCAGGAGCTGAATCTTCGGAAATGCAGCTTTGAAGGATATGCCAATCGCCTAATGTAATCATTGATCTCGACTTCCTTGTATCCAATAGGAGATACGCCATAGTTGGGAAGGTCGAATATTGTCTTCAGCCCTTCAAGAATATTGATATCGGCGTGACTCTCCTCCCATGTCTGAGGTGAAACCTCTTTCATGTACCTCATAGCGGTCACCTCTGCATCTGTTCCCTCCACCTGACGCATGTTGAAATAGAATTCAACGACTTGTCTTGGAAGACAAGTATGAGGGTACTTCGTCAGAAGCGTCTTCAGACCAGATACCTGAAGAGCGGAGTAAATCTCCTCCAAGTATGGCAGTTCCGATTTGTGGAACTCCATAGACGGCTCGAACAAGACCTCAGTAGCACGCACACCTCAGTAGAACGGTCTTGCTGAAAGAAAGAACAGAACACCTAAAGAAGCAGCAAGAACGTTACTTGCATACTCAAGTCTACCGTCGAAGTTTTGATTAGAAGCTACTGACACCACCCGTTACACTCAGAATCGCTCATTACTGACTCAACTGCACATGAAAACACCTTACGAACTACGGAAAGGGAGAACGCCTTCTATTTCGCATTTCCATATTTTTGGTTGTTCAGGCTTTATCCACAATAATGGAAAGGATCAGTTAAAGGTCTTCGATAGCAAGTCAGACTAAGGAGTATTCTTAGGATACTCTAAGGTCAGCGAAGCTTTCAGGGTCTTTAACTACCGGACACTTTGCGTGGAGGAAAGCCTTCATGTTGTATTTAATGAGTTTGCTACTGAGAATAGGAAACAAAGCTCTCAGTAAGATGCTGAAGAGGTCAGGAACAAGCTACAAGATCTAAATATAAGTGATGATATAGAGAAGATCCAACATTGTTGGGATGGTGATTCAGATGATGAAGTTAAGAACCAACCGACAAGCAATGTAGCTGAACTGATTGATTATTTTGAACAGAATCAATCCCAGGTAACTCAGTTCGATGAAGAAACCTCAGTGGTAACTGAAACCTCTACTGAGAATAACACCTCAGGGGGAACTACTAACGTTCCTGAGCTGAATGCCCCCGAACTTGGTGACTCAGTAGACCCTGATCTTATTACTGAACTACTTTAATCACAAAATAGTACTACTGAAATTCCACACAATCCGACTATTTGTGCAGAATTAACTTCAGAAGAGGTAACAAGAAGACGTCGTTCTTGTTAGATGCTCACACTTCAGATCTTATTATCTGAGATAAATCAACAAGCGTTAAGACAAGATCCAGATTCTGTTAAGGAGAAAGTGCTCTATACTCTTGGTTCTTGACTACTGAAGAACCACAATCGATTGAGGATGCGTTGAATGATGCTACTGGATTACTGTCATGCAAGAAGAGCGCAACTAGTTCACTAGAAACGACGTTTGAGAGCACCAACATATAATGGGAACCAAATAGGTCTTAAAAAACAAGCGAGATGAAAACAACATCATCCTCAGAAATAAAGCTCGACTAGTTGCCAATGGATACAATGGATATTGTCAAGCAGAAGGAATATATTTTGATAAAACGTTCGCTCTTTTTTTTCAAGATTGATCTTGATAAAGAGGGAGTATCTATTAACTCAACTGATTATCGTGTTATTATTGGCTCTTTATTATACTTAACTGCTAGCAGACTTGGTATAACCTATGTTGTAGGTGTATGCGCGAGATTTCAGGCGAATCCCAAGCGGAGTTATGTAGACTCAGCAAAGAAGATTCTCTAAGACCTTAAAGGGACACCGAATGTTGGGTTATGGTATCCTACTGATGATAATCTTGAACTAACTTGATATTCTGATGTTGATTATGCAGGATATCGAATTGACAGAAAATCAACTTCAGGAACTTGTCCGTACCTCGGCAGTAAGCTCATATCGTGGTTTTCAAGAAACAACATTCAGTAGCAACGTCCACCACTAAAGCTGAATATAGCTGCCAGAAGTTGGTGTTCTCATATTTCATGGCTTCGACAACAGCTGCAAGATTATAATATCTATCAAGATGAAGTTCCATTCTACTGCGACGGTCCCAGTGCTATTGCAATTACCCAAAATCCAGTTCTACATACGAGATGCAAGTACGTGGATATAAGACATCACTTCATCTGAGATCATGTCGACAAGGACATCAAAATGGAAAAAATCCACACTGATAGACAGAGGGCCGACATACTGACCAAACCTCTAGCTGAGACCAGATTCAACAAACTCTCAGTAGACTAGGTCTATTGAATCCTACTGACTCAGTTCAGTAAGACGATCCTAGAAATACTCAACGGCGACACGATGGTATCAGTTGACTACTATGTTCAGCTGACAGGTTTTGAGTACTTATTCAACATACTTTATTTAGTACTCTTTGCATTTATTTCCTGCCATTTAATCATAACATCTTATAGCATTAAATCTCTACCGTCCATCTTTCAAATTCAAATTAGTCTGAACCGCATGCTGAATAAACCGTTCATATTCATATATGATATATATTCGCATACATGATATGATATCTTACTTTCCGCCATTATCGATCAAATTAGTGCATTGTTAAATAACTGCATACGAAATCCACTACCTCTACAACACTAATTCTTCGGTATATTTCTTAACTTAATCTGCAGTAGCTGACTTACCTCTACTTTCAAGTGCTAACCTTTGTTTTGCAGATTCAGTATTTCAATGGCGAGCTCACCGACCAACGAGGTCTTGATTCCTTCTGACATAGAGGTCCGGTTTGAGCCTGTCCTAGCATTCAAATCATGTGGAATAGATTGCATGGAGTCAATCTTCGGCTCCCTACAATCATCGGGCCTTCAAACTATTCTGTTTGGGGTTCCTCACCTGTGCCTTCCAAGGCAGGTGACTGAGTTCTACATGAACTTGTGGGAGGATGAAGAACTCAAGGATATCTCTTGCATATCCTACTAGCGAGAAGTAGCGAACAATATATAGGAAGCCAAGATTGCAGATATTGATATTGCCGACTGAAGAAATAGCGGAATAAATTGTTTTAAACATGGTTTAGCATTATGAGAAATTGTATTCTGTAGAGAACAAATGAAATGGATCAAAGGCTATTCTTCTTATTATTTGGTAAGATTTACAGAGCCCCTTCTTATAGGGTTAGAAATAGACTTATACAAAGAAAGATCTTGACTGATTCTAATTGGTGTGATTGATCCTTATTTCATGCTAATTGATCTTCTTTCCTTTGTTCCAACACTCCCCTTCAAGTTGAGTGACGGGATCTCTGATACTCAACTTGCCAAGAACTTCTGCAAAACTTTTGGAGTTTAAGGCTTTGGTCAGGATGTCAACGAGCTGGTCTTTAGATCGTATAAATGGTAACGCTACAATTCCATCCTCGATCTTCTCTTTGATAAAGTGCCTATCAACCTCGACATGTTTCGTTCTGTCATGTTGTACTAGATTCTCTGAGATGTTAATGGCTGCCTTGTTGTCACAAAACAATTGACATGTCTTTGCTGAATAAAGATCTAGTTCCATCAATAGTTTCCTTAACCAAAGAATCTCAGTTAAACCACTCTTAACTCCTCTAAACTCTGCTTCAGCACTTGAGAGTGCCACTACCTTTTGCTTTTTGCTTCTCCACGAGACAAGATTGCCTCCAATAAAAACAAAGTACCTAGTTGTGAGCAGCGAACTTCAGACCTCGATTCCGGTCGCATCAGGGATCGGATGATCCCATACGACGTATCAACACGAAGCTTGTGTGACAAGGAATCCAACGGTTCAAGCCGATCGGAAATCGAACCTCGGACCCGCCGGGAATCGCCGCCGCAAAATGTGGCGGAACCCTAGAAAACTAAGGTTTTCTGGCCAATTTGGGGATTTCTGGACAGCACGACTACTTTTCATTTTCGACGCTATTCCGGACAAACCAGAAATCGGAATGGGTCGTGCGACCTATCCAGACGAAGCCAACAAAAAATGAACAAAACTATCCGAACGGATTGGAAAAATTATATGACATGCGCCCCCACGTGCTTCCTGAAGTCGGCGGTCGTGTTCTGCCAGAAACTAGGGTTTCGCCCTTTTTCGTTCTTCTGCACCGTCGCGCCTCGATTTTCATGCAACCCGGACCAAAATACAGTACAATTACGTAACACATTGCTCCTATAATCTACTCGTGGATTTTCTCACGAGAAAAACGTTACAACGGGTCAAAACAGTGGCTCGCAGGCCGCCCCAAACACGAAAATTAACCCGATAACGACGGAAACACTACTACAAAAAAGTTAATAGACAATGGTTTTTACCCGTTGTCTATGGCAAAATGTACCGTTGTTGTAGGTCCCGTTGTCGTAGGGTCTCGTTCATAGACAACGGTTTTTAGCCGTTGTCTTTAATCTTTTCGACAACGTATTTTAACCGTTGTCTTTTAGTTCTTTTCTCTGTTGTCGTAAATACGTACGACAACGGCTAGGAACCATTGTCATATATGTTTCGAGAACGTTGTCGTAGAGAGTTTCCACAACGGTTTATAACTGTTGTCGTAAATATTTTTAAGCATTGATTTAAATGTCTTTGACAACGGTTTGAAAACTGTTGTCGTAAATTTTTCTGACCGTTGTGGTATTTATTTTTTACAACAGTTGAAATCGTTGTCGTAAGATTTTCTACCGTTGTTAAAAATTGCGTTGTCGTATAAATAAACGATAAGACAACGATTTTTATCTGTTGTCGTTTTTGCTTAAAACAACGATTTTTTGCAAAAAGACAACGTTTACATTAATTTATAAATAAAGCTAATAAAAACCTGTAGACGAAGCAGAATATAATATTTCTCATTGAATCCTTGTTGAGAAGCTCCATACCATTCAAATAAAAACTAAAATCTAGAATTTACTCAAAGTTCAATATAAAAATCACTAGGAAATTCAAAAGACGAGCAGAAATGGAAAATAAACCTACAATACATCAATTTGGTGACTGCTCAATGCATTCCTCATTTACTGACTGCTTGAAGGCTACTCAACAATCTAAGTTACTCCACATCCAAACACCCTTATCTGCAATATATTGAAATGCACTACCAAAGCATTATAAGACACATCTCACAATCACCAATCACGAGCAAAACAGAGAATCAATGAGAAATGTAAGGTAAAAGAAAGGAATATCATCAAAGATTGAATCATCACAGAAAGAAACAACTGAATAAGCTTAAAAGAAAGAGGAAACTCACGAAAACTGAAGACTCGATATCTTCGAGGGATGATGAAGTGAAGATGTCGCGTGCTGCATCAGGATATGATGCAGGCAATGAGTGGTTTGCCGGACGGCTAGTTCTTGTTGACAAATATACATATGACAAAATGAAAATTGCAATCTAGAACTGATAAGAGGAAAACCATCTTATATTGAGCCTCATTAGTTCAACATGAGAAATTAAAAAGATGGGCTCAGTTAATTATCAGCAGTATAACCAAAAATCCAGCTTAGTTCAGAAAAAAACGAAGCAACCTTTTGAACTACAAGGAAGATCAGTTCCGGAATCTCTATAAAGTATGAAGTTCAAATAAACAAATAACGTCATTTCTTATAACTAACTTGTTGTACCTATAAGCAAAATATTAGTAGAGTATCAATCAACATGAATGAACGAAAGGATAACTACATACTTTCATGGTATGTAGTTATCCATATCAGTAGTCCTACTCATATGGAGTAGTCCATATGAGTCTCTGTTGCCCCATTTCATTCAATGCAGATCAAATCCTACTATAATTCAAGGAGAAACACAGAGAAAACAATATTAGTATCCTCGGACTACTCCATATGGACTTGCCTTTTTCTTTACAATCTTGACCAATTCCTGAGGTATATTCTTCTCAGCAATCTGAAAATGCACAAAATCACCACAGTTCTTCACCATCGTCTCCAGAAGCTATACAAAAAACACAGGGATCATACATTAAAACAACCTCGCCTCAAATGAAGCACTTACATGAGATGGCAATAGAATGAATTTTCAGATTTGAAGCATAAATAAGTTGTTTTACAAAACAGGAAAAGGCAAAAGCAAGTTTTGTCATAATACCATTAAAGCAAGCAATTGAATTTTGGGGTTCTTGTGCTGCAACCGTCTCTTCACAGCTTTCACAACATCTTTTGCAAATTCAAGCTTCAAAATTGCTGCTTCAGTATAAAATCCATAATATTAAATCACAAAATACCAAATCCAACATCGCAAGGTAGATACATAATTTCAAATTTTTTGCTCGCAGCACAAGCTCGCATCATAATAGAAAATCATCTCATAGTTTCAATATAAAGAAATCTGTTTGGTACCCAAATTCCAAACACACCCTTAATGAGATAAATAGGAAACAAATATATTTTCTATTTTTCAACCCACACAAAAAAGCAGTAATCAACATGCCCACAAAAAAAAAAAAAAAACCCTTTCACAAACAAGCACACCACAAATCCAAAATCCCAACCTTTTCTCCACGAAACAAGATAACCCAACACAAGATAAAGATAAAGAAGTCAACTTTGAATGAAAAAAAAAAGAAAAAAGAAAGAAAGATTACATACGCCTGATTAGAATTAATAACATCACAAATTTCCATGTTGAGCGTCCAATCGGGTCCGATCAAGAACTCGCTGGTTGCTTTATCAACTCGGACAGTAGCCGTAGAAGACGCGGAAGGGATGGGGGTCATTGAAGTAATCATCTTTCTCTCCTTAACTTTGCCTCTCCTCTATCAAAAAAAGAAAAAGAAAAAACTTCGGCGAAGCCCTTCTTCGGTGGAGCGAGCGGCGTTGCATCATAGGAATGAACATATTCTCTTATTCGAGTTGTGTTATATAAGTATATATATATATATATATATATATATATATTATAAAGTATTTTTAAATTATATATTAAAATGTGTATTTATAGATTTTTATAAAAAATAATTTTATTTAATTTTATTATGATTTTTAAAAGGCAAATTAAAAAATTTAGCCCCCAATGTTTGCCACTTTGGATGAATTGGTCCTAATTTTTTTTTAAGTTTATTAGTCCCCAATATTTGCTAATTTGGATAAATTGGTCCTTCTATCAAATTTTAAGTTAATTAAGTGTTAATCATAGGGGTATTTATGTAATAAAAGTTTCGGGACCAATTCATCCAATTTTTAAATAAAACTTTAATTTTTTTTAAATTATGATTTTTTTCGGAAAAAAATTAATTTTTCAAATAATTTTTTATTTTAAAAATTACTTTTTTTCAACTAATTTTTTTCTTTTTTTTTCAAATATTTTTTTTGGTAAACGAAAAAAATTAATTAATAATAATTTTAGGCACCAATTCATCTAAATAATTTTTTGAATTAATTTTTTTCAAATTTTTTTACTTAAATAAAAATTAAGTAAATTTAGATTAACTAATAATTTTGCGTTTCACGGTGAAGGAGGGGAGAGGGTCAACACAACGGTTGGGGAATGTGTTATGTTCTTCGAGGAGAGGAGCAGTTGGACGACCCGCTCCTAGTCGTCCAGTTATGGCCTCCCACCTCCTAGTCGTCCTCCCTAAAATTATTATTAATTAATTTTTTTCGTTTACCAAAAAAAATATTTGAAAAAAAAAGTAATTTTTAAAATAAAAAATTATTTGAAAATTTAATTTTTTTCCGAAAAAATCATAATTTAAAAAAAAATTAAAGTTTTATTTAAAAATTGGATGAATTGGTCCCTGAAATTTTTATTCCACAAATACCCATATGATTAAAACTTAATTAACTTAAAATTTGACAGAAGGACCAATTTATCCAAATTAGGGGTGTATAATTTTACCGAAAATACCTTATGCCGTGCATATCGTACCGAAAAAATATCGGGAAAACCGAATTTAACGGTATACCGTGCCGAAAATCATGGTATCATATCGTACCGTAAATTTTCGGTACGGTAACGGTATGAGTTTTCTCATACCGAGGTATACCGACACATACCGAACCTACGGTACGTACGTGCACTTATTTGATTTTGCCGATGACAAATATTATATATGAATAAATATTCTTAACTTTATTTATCTTTCTGTCATTATATTATATTTATGTAATATCTATTTATGTAATATTTATATATTGTGTTATCTTGATTAATGACATAAATTAATATAGCAACTATTATCATGATATAAATTAATATATCAACTCTTATGTATAATGTTATCATGATATAAATAGAATATATATATATTGTGTTTTTGTATTAATATGATATTACTCTTATTTCATATATTTTATTTTTTAGTATGATTTTAATTTCCGGTACACCGTCAACCTTCGGTATACCGTGAAGGTTAACGGTATACCGTAAATCCAACACGGCAACGGTATGCTAAATCTTTGATACCGAACTTTCGGTATACCAAAGTCAACGGCACGGTAACGGTATGAAAAATCTCATACCGTTACTTTCGGTACGGTATAAGGTATGACAAATTTGGTCCGGTATACCGTACCGAAACACCCCTAATCCAAATTAGCAAACATTGGGGACCACTAAACTAAAAAAAAAAGATTAGGGACCAATTCATCCAAAGTGGCAAACATTGGGGACCAAATTTGCCAATTTGCCTTTTTAAAAATATAAAAATTTATAATTAATTAACATATATACATATACAATATTTTTAAGTTATATGTTAAAATGTGTATTTATAGATTTTTATAAAAAAAATTATCTAATTTTCATTATGATTTTTAAAAATTAAAAATTTATTATTAATTAAAATATATACATATCTAGGAAAAGACAATGTATAAACAACAACGGTAATTAACATCGTTGTCTATCGTGCATATGACAACATATAAACGACAACGGTTATGAGAACCGTTGTCTATGAGCGTTTATTTGCATATACGACAACGGGTCAACGATAACGGCTGATAAAAACCGTTGTCTATGAGCGCATCCATATACTACGACAACGCTTAAATGACAACGGTAGGCACTACCGTTGTCTATGAGCGCCTTTTTTGACATACGACAACGGATCAATGACAACAGTAGTAAAAAACCGTTGTCTATGAGCGCATTTTTGATATAAAAGACAACGGTTTTAGCTACGACAACAGTTTTCTGAGCTACGACAACGATTTTACACAAAAAACGTTGTCTTTCAAGTGTTGTCGTAGGCCAAATTTGTAGTAGTGAAATAAACCCAAATCATACACCTAACAGCAACAATCAGAGCCTAAACCAGACTCTGATACCAATTGAAGGATAATTGAGGGTTAGGAATGATTACCTTCCTCCTTCGTATGTTGTTGCAGCTCTGATTGTTGCTCTTGTGTCAGATCTTCTGATCTGTGTCCCGACCCTTTTCTTCCTCTGGGTGGTCAGAGAACTGAAGAAAATAGATTATTGTCTCTCTACGTACTCACGCACGTGTTTCAGAAATTATGAATGTGTGTTATCTGTTTCTGAACAGAATACTAATATATATAGGCTTCAAAAGTCAATATAATATTAATATATTTGTATCTCATTAATTTAATTATATTTCTAATGGGCTTCCACATAACTAGCCCATAATATAATTAATTAATCCACTGGGCTACTAATATTTATCAATTAATTAGCCAGCCAATTAATTCCAGATAAATAACATTATTAAATAATGTAAAAAAAATACATTAATCCATTAATAATAATTTTTGAGAGACAATAAATAACTAGACAACTAATTGGGTCAGATCAGGGATCCAATACAAGAAATAAAGCTGGGCCTCAAATTAATTAATTATCCATGCTCAGCCGAGAGCAAAATTAATTAATAAACACAAACTCATTCCATTAGAGAATCCGTGATGACTTACCCCTTTATCCCAAATTGAGCTAGGGCTTGTATTTTAGACTTAACCGATCTCCTTATTTAAGATAGAAATATCCGTTAATTAATTAAGCTCACTGACATCTTAAATTAATTAACATCTTATATTCCTGAGTAGTACCACTCGACCTTATTAACACACCTGAACTTAATCAACCGACCGAGTTTAGTGTGCTAATCCTTTCGAGTTCCTTAGGGGATATTATCAACCCATTTTACTAGGATACGGTTGCAAGATACAGACAACCAACCTGAGCCACAAATAACTACTAACACCCAAGATACGTAGATCCGGTCGCGATGATGTTCACCATATTAGGTCAAAGTGATAGATAGCCAAATGCGCTCAGCTGAAGTCTTACCAAGCTTAAGATCAACTAAGTCACCGAGATCTTGGTTCTCCACTAAGGTCAGTTAGGAGAACACATCTCACTGTGATCCGTCAATACATCACCTTCAGTGTACCAGTAAAAAAAAGCAGCTAAGACAAGCCACTTCGTATCTAAACTGCAGCTTAAACCGACAACTTATCCTCGAAGTTGTCTCGCTGTGATAACTTGTTTATATCTTGTCAGTTCAACCAATTTGTGTTGTCTTCTGTGATACCCGACACACCACACAAATCTAACTTTTATACAAGATAAAGGATAACATGTGCAAATATATATATTTATCAGATAGGAGAATAAAATAGTGGTAGGGACAAAACACATTGTATACAAGCATAAAATTTGCTTCCAGTATACAAAATCCCAACACCACATAGATAACCAAACAGGTAATAAGGTTACCTTGTTTCTTTAGAAATAAGGTGTGATCTGAATTGCTCTGCTAATACCCAAACTTCTTCATAGCTGTGGTAAATCTCCCAAACCAAGCCCTGGGGGACTGTTTAAGTCCATATAAGGTTTTCTTCAATCTACAAACCTCACCATCTTCAAACTCATCTGAGAAACCTTGGGGTGCTTCCATATACACCTCCCTTTTTAATTCCCCATGAAGAAAAGCATTTGTAACATCAAACTGATGAAGTATCCAATCCTTGTTGGCATCAATAGAGAGTAGAGCTCTGATAGTGTTAATCTTTGCCACTGGTGAGAAAGTCTCTGCAGAGTCTATCCCGTATGTTTGTGTGTATCCTTTTCAACAAGCCGACCTTCGTACCGTTCAATAGACCCGTCTGGTTTTTGTTTAATTGTAAAAACCTATCTCCATCCTACAGGCCTTTTCCCTTTTGGCAATTGGAATTTCTCCCACGTATGATTTCGGGCTAACGCTTCTATCTCCTTCTTCATAGCGTTCCTCCAATGTTCGAACTTAAGGGCATGTTCTACCATTTGTGGGATCTCTTCTTCATATAAAGCTGCTTCATAAGCTGCAACAACTTTGGACAGATTTCCCTTGGCGAAATTCCCTACTGAATGTCGAGTATTTTGTGCAGTCTTTTCTGGGGTATATCGTTTGGGAGGAATACCCCGATTACTCCTGGGTGGCAGCACATATCGCCCAGTATCACCATCTATTGTATTCTCTTCTTGTTCTTCTTCAATTGCTCGATAAATATGATCAGAAGACTCAGAAATAATAGTGGTAGGTCCAGAATCCCTTACCTCAGATATCAGTGGCAGAGGAGACATGGGTTCTGACAGCGGATTTGAAGATTATTCTTGAGAGTTTGAGACTGGCTCAACGACAAGGTTAACAGTCTCTATTGGATCCACTTTCGGACCTGGCATTGGTAACTAACTTAGCAAGTCGACCTCACTTTCCCTCTGACTCTCCCCCTGACTGTGAAGGTGGTTAGCATAAGAGAACTCGATTTCAAGAAAATTGCAGTGCATGGTGGTTAAGACTTGACGAGTTTTTGGATTATAACATCTATATCCTTTTTGGTTCATGCCATAACCAACAAACACGTACTTAACATCACAAAGAGTGAGTTAGGTTCTTTGATGTTTGGGAATATGAACAAATACGGAGCAACCAAAGACTCGAGGTTGAAGGGTAAGGGCGAGAGGTATTATGACAAGAGTGGATAATTTTTGTAACGGGGTTTTAAGCTGGAGTGTCTTGGTAGGAAGGCGATTGAGAAGGTAGACTGAAGTGGCAACAGCTTCAGGCTAAAAATGGGTGGGTACACGAGACTCAATCATCATGGCACGGGTCATTTCAAGAAAAATTCGATTCTTCCATTCGGAAAAACCATTTTGTTCTGGAGTATGAGGACAAGTGGTTTAATGGACGATCCCCTTTTTCTCGCATAAGTTTTTCATAGAATTATTGACAAACTCCCCCCATTATCGATTCTAAGAATTTGAATATTACTTTGAAATTGGGTTTGAACCATAGCATAGAAATGAGTGAATTTTTCAAAAACTTGAGATTTATGTTTTAAAAAATACACCCATGTCATCCTAGTGCAATCATCAATAAAGAGCAGGAAATATTTAGAAGCCTGACCTCCCACAACAGGTGAAGGACCCCAAACATCAGAGTGCACCAAATAAAAAATAGAGTTAACTTGTGTATTATTTGGTTTAAAAGATTGTCTATGGCTTTTAGCCAACACACAAGTTTCACATGGAAATGTCTTAGTTTGCACTAACTTAGGGAATAAAAGCTTAAGGTAACCAGTGGAAGGATGCCCTAACCGTCAATGCCAAAGCAAGGCTTCTCGGTCTGCAGTTCCATGAGCCAGCAACACTTTGCCTTGTTGAGCTATCTCATCCACATAGTACAATCCGTTCCGCTCAGTGCCATGCCCAATAATCTTCCCCGTCCTGATATCCTGTAGGAAACAGAAGTGAGGATGCCTCAACATGGTACAATTAAGTTCTTTTGTAACATGGCTAATTGACATTAGCTTATGAGAAAGTGACGGAACATATAGACAATTCGAAAGCCATCAAGTGGAGAAAATTCTATAATTCTGGCTCCTTCCACTTGAGTCAAGTCACCACTGGCGGTTTGAACATGTGTTAGAAAGATTTAGATGACTCAAGTATATCAGATTTTTCAAAAGTCATTGTATCTGTGGCTCCACAATAAAAAATCCATCCCCTATCCCTATCATTTTTATCACATAATGTTTGGGCTTGGCATGCAGTGGAAATATTTGGGGGATTTTTATATAATAAGGGAGGGTTTGATGGCAAACCACCAAACACTATACATGTCGTCTCCTTCCTCTCGAGGGAGTCCGCCGCACTCCCCTATTCACCTGCCTTCAGGCTACTTACCGCCACTGTTGAGCCGGTCACCTCCTGGCCATTAACTCCAATCGTCAACTTCCCCTTTGCTTGTGGGACTTTGTGATTATCTTCCCACCAGTTGGGATAACCTACGAGTTGGAAGCACATCTCCTTGGTATGTTTCTGCATACCACAGTGAGTACAACAAAGCTTCGGTTTATCCACTTTCCTTCGCGATGATGGATTTTCGGAGTGAGTTTGAGGCCCTCTGGTTGGCTGTTGGTGTCCCTCTGGCCGTGGTCCGGTATTGCGAGCTGCGAGTCTGACACCTACTCCTCTTGATGATGGAATGCCATAGTCGGCGATGTTGGTTTCCGGTTGCAGAATCTGTAGTCGGGCGGCTTCCTTTCTCACTTTTGAGAAGGCCGACTCGACTGAGGAAATCGGTGTCTCCTTGAGGACATCTCGCCGAATACCATCATATTTGGTATCTAATCTGGAGAGAAATTGGTATAGCCGGCGGTTTGCGATTAACTTTCGGTATTTGTTGATTCCTTCTTCACAGCAGCTGAGAGGGTTCGGCTCCCTTCGATCAATGGTGAGCCATATGGCTTGTAACTCGTTCCAGTAATCTTCCAATGTAAGTTGCCCTTGATTGCCTTTGTTGGCTTTAACCTCCAAATCATAGATTTGGAAAGGGTCTGCTCCACTCCCGTATGTGATTTCCAGGCTATCCCACACAGCCTTGGCAGTAGCGAAATTTGTTACTAATCTCCCTTCCATATTCTGTATGAGCCATGAAAAAATAGATAGATCTGTTTCCACCCATTGCTAGTAGGTTGGATATGTTTCGTTTGGCGGTGGTGGTTGCCCAGTAATGTGGCTTGACTTGCCCCTGCTCCCTATAGCTACCCTCATGAGGCGAGCCCACAGTGGGTAGTTGTTCCCATCTAGTTTGAATCCGAGTGTAACATTGTCGGAATTTCTCACCAGATTTGCAATCTGTAGAGTCAACTCATTCTGAGTTGTTTGTATCTCATCTGACATTTTATATTTGTTTTGTTTCAGGAAAAGAGAGAAAAAAGACTCCTACCTTTTATCGGTTTCAAAAAGAATTGGGAAAGGTATTGGAACGATGATGATCTAGTTTTAAGTTCCTAGAATCATCACCTGCTCTGATACCATGTTTTGAACATGGTTTAGCATTATGAGAAATTGTATTCTGTAGAGAACAAAGGAAATGGATCAAAGGTTATTCTTCTTATTATTTGGTAAGATTTATAGAGCCCCTTCTTATAGGGTTAGAAATAGTCTTATACAATGAAAGATCTTGACTGATTCTAATTGGTGTGATTGATCCTTAATTCCTGCTAATTGATCTTCTTTCCTTTCTTCCAACATAAATTCCAGAAATACTAGATCACACAGAACTAGTTGACATCGCAGTAAGGGCTAGGGTTCAGATGCGTCTCAGATTCATGGAATGAGACATCCTAGATGAGACCATCGACCTCAGGACAATCCCAGTACTGATGAGTAAGGAGCAAAAGCGCAAGGAAGAGATTGGCTATGGAGAGTCAGCCGACATAGCATCGATGGATGACCTCCGTTCAGCTATGCTGATGCTCCTAAGTCTGAAGGGCGAGTCTGAACATCCCTCTTAGCCCCAGACTCAACTTGATACAAAAACATGATAAGTCACCACCCAAGGATGCAGACTAGGGAGGATAGGCCGAGGGATAATCTTCCAATGATGATGATGAATCACCACCTCCACCTCCTTCATCAGGTGCCATCATCTCAGCGCCTTCTTCATCTCAGCGGCCTAGCAAAGAAAAGCTCAGCAAATCCAAATATCAAGATGAGGAGATAAAGGACGCTTCAGTTGAAATACTCAACAAGTGCCTAAGCGTCTGGGTCACAAGAACCGTCTTCTTGCCAAAGACGTTAATCTCAAATGGAGCCAATCTACTAAGGCTCAAACTCAACAGCTGGGTGACCTAGCTACTGAATTGCAGAGGATCAAAACACCTATTGTTCCTGATACTGATGAGATCCTTAGCAAGGCACTCGAGGCACAGACGACAGACTTAAATTCACAATCTCACCAAATATTGTAGTCTCAGGCCCATATATTTTCTGAGAAGATGGCCACTGCATTGTCTGATGCCCTCAAGGCCGTCGAAGATCAAAATTGACTAACCACGAAGCCATTGAGCTCGTTGCGGCTTATTTGAAAAAGAATGAAGCAACAAAAGATGAAGTACTCAAAGTCGCCCAGACTGAACATGAAAAACACTAGGACGAGTACACAGATAACATTAGAGACGTTGAGGAAAAGATTGAAACAATTGGTCTCTCAGTCTCAGGCCTTGCTGAAAAGGTCACAACCTTAGCCACCATACTCGATGATGCCAAAAGGGAGAAGGAAGTAGAAGTAAACAACTAATGACCCTCATTAAGGCTAAAGAGACGGCTGCAGCAAGAGAAGCTAAAGGGGAAGGTTCTGGTGAACCGACTGAGGCAACAGTTACTGAAGTGGCTCATTTTGTTGAGGAACTAGCTGAAGATGAGCCAATATGCTCAGCTGCAAAGGGAAAAGCTATAGTTGCTGACAGTCCCCCAAAGCAAAAAAAAATCTAAAATTTCGCTCACCTGAAGAGCAGATTGCCTATGATGAAGAAATGGCCAAAAGACTTCAAGCATAGGAGGAAGGCAAGACCAAGGCTAAGAAGAAAGACATTCAGATCAGAACTCCAGTGCCCAAGAAATCCAAATTTGTTGTGCTAAGGTAATCTAGAGCTCAAACTGGAAAATCTAAATCCGGTGAAAAGGCGTGAGAAGCTTCTAAGTCTAAGTCAGCTGAACCTAGTGAAGCTGAAGCTGATACTGAAGCCGAGCAGAGTATTCCCACCATAAATCCATCCAAAGAGCAAGAGGTTGAAATGAAAGCTATATGGGATGCCTGCGAGAGAGGCTCAGACATAACCGCTGAGGCTCGACAAATTCAAGCTGCAAAAGAAAGAGTTAGACTAGCAGATCATGAGGCACTCAGGCAAAGAACAGAAAAGGAAGTTAGGGAAAGAATCCCTAAAAAGGATAGGAGCGTCCCGACTACGTCCAAATTCTTCAGACGCATAGAAAAAATAATAATATCAAGAAGATCATCCATCCAAGGACTGACCAATGGGTACCTTGGAAGATTATTCAGAAATGGGAGCAGATCAAGATTGAATTCATCAAGAGCTGCTATATCTGGAAGACAAAGAGTGAGTCATGACATCCAAACAAAGCCTTTAGAGAATTCTTGATGATCTCAGATCCAGAAGTATACGCAGAAATTATGATCGCTCTCGAACAATCAGGTCTCCCTCTCAAGGTACCTAAATTCAAAAATCCCCATCCTCCTTGCACTTTAGAAGGGAACATATGCACAAAGGAGATCGAGGATGAGATAAAATTCGCCATGATGAGGAAGAGGCTTGTACTTAATGATCCAAATGATGCAGAAAAGATCAAGAAGTTGAGGAGCAGAGTCTACTCATCATACGAACTTGATCTACCGGAGAAGAAGTCATCTAACTTCAAGGCCAGATTGCAGAAGTTCAGGAAGACTAATTGATTCTCTTTTGTCCTTCTAGCTCTGATAGAATAGAATTTAAATGTACTTGTAACTATTCACTATATATGAAATTCTCTCTCTTTTTGACCTAAGACAACAACTCATTGTCACATGACAGTTCTTATCTTTCAACACTACTGGTCACCTCAGTGATCAGAACACAAACTTACCTCTTGCTTATCTCTTTGTGTGTTTTCCCTTAGTTCGTTATTGATATATTTTTGATTTGGGTCATAGGGAAATTATGTTGTAAAGGTTTTGGCATCATCAAATAGGGGGAAATTATTGGGTATAAGATTATGTATAATAAGATTTGAAGATCCCAAAAACCCTAGCTAAATGATGAACCTTATAATGTAATAGCTTAGTTGAGTTCAGCATGTTAGGAACTCAGTAGGCTAGTTAGAGTTCAGTAGCTGATAGGTTCAGTAGAACATTCTCCATCAGCCGGAAGGACTCAGCTCTGAAGAACTCCGTTGTGTATTTCAGAACCCACTGAATCTGCAAAGAAAATCGAGCCAAGCACTTAATATATCAGAAGAATGTCAGTAGAAGACGACTCAGTAAAAGGTCCAAGGAATCATAGGAAGTCAACTCAGTATGCTCTTGGAGTTTGAACAGACCTCACCAACTCTCTAACCTCGACCAAGGAGGAGCTGCCATCATGCCCATCACTATACCCGCTCTGCCATAAAGCTGCTCCCTAGACTGAAAAAGAGGAAATCCCTACAGTGAAATTCAAATTGAAGATGGTCGTTTTTCTTATGTTATTCGACACGTGTCTAGATCTCTTCCAACGGATCTATTCATGAGTCGAGACCATCAATAGAGAAAAGTCTTCATGCAGAGAAGTAGAAAAAAAGGGGGAACAAAAGCATTCAAGCATTCAAACTCTCTAGTGAACAAAAAACTTTACATAGGCTTGTGGGATTGGAGAGGAACATGGTGACCAAACCTTTTAAGGAAAAGGGTAATAGACCCAAAGATGTATTGGGATTGACTCATTCTGACTTGTGTGGACCTATATCCATGTAAGCTCGTGGATTTTATGAGTACTTCGTCACGTTCATTGGCAATTACTCAAGATTTGGGTACATCTATCTTCTTCGCCACAAGTCTGAATGTTTTGAGAAATTCAAGAAATACAAAGCGGAAGTGGAGAAGAAGTTAGATGCTAGTATCAAGTCATTGCGATCGGATCGTGGTGGCAAGTACCTTAGCCACGAGTTCAAGAGTTACTTGAAGGAATGTGAGATTACATCCCAACTGACAGCACCAAGTACACTTTAGCAGAATGGTGTGTCAGAAAGACGGAACCGAACCCTATTGGTTATGGTTCGATCGATGTTAAGTTATGCAACCCTACCTATTTTGTTCTGGGGGATATGCCTTGGACACGGTAGCATGCTTGTTGAATTTAGTGCCATCCAAGTCGGTGTCTTCGACCCCTTTCGAGTTGTGGTTTGGGCGTAAGCCTAGTTTCAACCACATAAGGATTTGGGGTAGTCCAGCATATGTGCTGAACAAGCAACCTGACAAGTTGGATGCTAGATCTGAAACTATGCTCTTTGTAGGTTATCCTAAAGGAACGAAAGGTGGTTATTTTTATAGTCCTAAGGATCAGAAGGTCGTTATTAGTACCAACGCCAGATTCCTTGAAGATGATTATGTAAGTAATCACAAGTCCAAAGTCGACATTATCCTTGAAGAAATTCAAGGTGGTCGAGTTTCACCAACAAGCTAAGTGTGCAAGAAATGTTACCACAAGTAATTGCACAGTCTGTTGACACAAAGTCAGTAACCACTAGGCGTAGTGGGAGGGAAAGGTATTGCTCGTTTTAGCATGCAAAATGCCAAGAAAGGATTGCTACCTTTCTGACACGACCTTCCTCTATCTAAGGATCAGTGTCCTAAGACACCAAAGGAGATAGAGGACATGGGACTAGTTTCTTATCGCTATCGAAAGTCTCATGTATGTTATGCTATGCACGAGGCCAGAAATCTATTATGTCGTTGGCATGGTCTCGAGATATCAGTCTAACCCTAGACAGACTCATTGGATTGCGGTACATCATATTCTCAAGTACCTGAAACAGACTCGAAATTGTAGGCTTGTTTACCAATCTAACGATCTAATCCCTATGGGTTATTCAAATTCGGGATTTTCATGCAGACAGAGACGAAGTCTACATCGGGCTATGTGTTTACCTTAGAAGGTGGAGCAATTTCATGAAGAAGTGTCAAGCAAAAGTGTATTGCTGACTCTACGATGGAAGAAGAGTATTTTTCTGTTTCAAAGGCCTCTAAAGAGGCGGTTTGGCTCAAGGTCTTCCTCTTAGATCTTGAGATCGTTCATAGTTTGCCTAAGCGTATCACGGTCTATTGTGGTAACTCTGGTGTAGTTGCAAACTCTAAGGAACCGAGATCACAGAAGGCGTCTAAACACATAGAGCGTAAGTACCACATTATACGAGAATTCGTATGTCGAGGAGATGTGGTAATTGAGAAGATAGGAACCGGGAATAACCTAGCAGATCCATTCACTAAGAGTCTATCACAAGGGCCATTCGAGACGCGTGTTCGAGGTCTAGGCTTGTATCAACCGCAAGTATTAATGCAGTTCGTAAGTATTATAAGTGCAGCTCGTAAGTATTACAAACTGCACTTATATTACTTACAAACTACACTTATATTTGTTATGAACTGCACTTACTTACAAAATGCACTTACAATACTTGTATTTCGTAATACTTGGTGACTATACTACTCTGTAGGGGAAGGATAAACTCTAGGGCCACATACCAGATTTTAAAAAAATGCACTTATAATTCTTACAAACTGCATTCGTGGGTGAAGAGTTTAAAATCTCCGGAGTTTGAACAAAAATAGTGATATTGTGACGTAGGAAATATAGGGGGAGATTTGATTAGTCGTGATTTTTTGTATAGATTTGTGTCAAATTAGTAGAAGTAGGCAGTTTAAAAAATCTTATCAATTATGAAAGCATGTCAAAAATACCTTTAAGTGCGATTGATTACTCTTGTGAAATTCACTATTTTACAACTCAATTTAAATCTAAACAATTCAGTAATTAAATTAAATGATCATGATTTTGTTCTTATATTTACATGCTAAAAGAACCTTTATACTATCAATGGGCCGTTTCCGGAAAAACCTTCTCGGCCCATACTCAAATACCATACCCCTTTCCCAAGCTAACAACATATTAACTTCGTTATCTCTCACAGTCTTTCTCTCTTTCTCACACACATTACACATACATTCCGAACTACATTGAAGCGCAGTTGATAAAGATGGCGACGCCGATGGTTGAGGACAACTTCGAGGACGACCAGCTATCGTCTATGACGACGGAGGACATTACTCGCGCTTCTCGTCTTCTCGATAACGAGATCCGTATCCTCAAGGTTTGAGTTCCGGCGCTTCGATGTCCTAATTAGAACTCAAAGCGATTGAATTTGAATTTTGTTGGAATTTGATATTTGTTTAATTTTTCTGAAGGTCCGATTTGTGTTTCTATTTTGACAGGAAGAGTTACAGAGGACCAATCTGGAGTTGGATTCATTCCGCGAAAAGATAAAAGAGAACCAGGAAAAAATTAAACTAAATAAGCAGCTTCCTTACTTGGTCGGAAACATCGTGGAGGTATAATGTATTAGCAATTGTAGTTGAATTTTGAGCCATTTTCACCATTTCTGAGATCGACTTTGTATTAGGTCCTTACATAGATTTCAGAGTAGAGCTGGAAAATCAAATGATTTCGGCTTATTTCCTCTTGCTTTCCTCCGCTGGGGTTTTTTTAGGGGAGCGATACGATAGTTGGGGGTGGGTATGGTGTTACCCTTGGATTAGGGTTTTCAAGTTTTTCCAGGTTGTTTTGCTAAGTATGCGAACTGTGCTGTGTGCCCTTATTGTATTTAGCCGACACGGTAAGATATGGTAACAGGTTAAACAATATAGGGTTGGGTTCTGGTGTGATATGCACATCCTACTTCTCTTAACTGCACTTGTGCCCTTTACCTTTGTGTTTGCCCTCGTTCTTTCTATGTTATGCACTGTTTTTGTAATGTTTCTCAACAATATCACTTTGGGATCGGGTCATAACAAGAAAATTTTCAAGTGAAAAACCCTAACAAATTAAAAATAAATGTTAAGTTAGTCTTTTTTAGTTAAGTTTGCTTCTTTTTGAATCTGGGTGTCCTTTGAATGCTGTTATGATGTACACTGATGGAATATGTGCAAATTTTCTTATAATAATGTTATAGATTATCTTAGTTTCTTTGGTTTTGGATTGGCATGCTGCTGAGTATTGGGATTTGCACATTTTGTCTGTTTTCTTAGATTTTGGAAATGAACCCAGAGGAAGAAGCTGAAGAAGACGGTGCAAATATCGATCTTGACTCACAAAGGAAGGGCAAGTGTGTTGTGCTAAAAACATCTACACGCCAGGTAAATAGCAGATCGGCATGTATTTTTTAAACGTGGTAACAGTAGCATATTAAAATGAGATAAAGAACATTATATGTCCGTCCAGTCAAACAGAATCCTATATAGTCTTAATAGTACTTGGGAAATATAATGAATTTGAGATTTTATGGTAATGCTGTGGAGGTTCTAGTATTTTAATTAATCATTGCCTTCTTTTGACTACAGCTATATTAATATTTAATACATATTGGAACATTTGGAGAGATACCGTTTATGTGTTACATGGAAAGGGCCTCTACACTGGGTTTCTGATCCATGTAGAATATTTGAATATTGCCAACCTCCTATAAATGTTATCTTATAACCTGTCAATTGCAGACAATTTTTCTGCCTGTTGTGGGTTTGGTTGATCCTGATACGTTGAAGCCTGGGGATCTTGTTGGAGTAAACAAAGACAGTTATCTCATATTAGATACTTTGCCATCTGAGTACGACTCTCGTGTTAAGGCTATGGAGGTTGATGAAAAACCAACTGAAGATTACAATGATGTTGGAGGTTTGGAGAAACAGGCAAGTGACGACCTCCCCCCCCCCCCCAATTAATTAATCAGAGTTGTTCTTCTCAGTTCTTACATATTTTTTCTCCACATCTCTGTGAATACTGCAGATTCAGGAGTTGGTTGAGGCCATTGTTTTGCCCATGACACACAAAGAGAGATTTCAGAAATTAGGAGTTCGTCCACCAAAAGGAGTCCTTCTGTATGGTCCTCCTGGAACTGGGAAAACTCTAATGGCCCGTGCATGTGCAGCCCAAACAAATGCTACTTTTCTGAAGCTAGCTGGTCCTCAGCTTGTTCAGGTATACTATACTCAAGAGCTTACTTCAGCTTTTATATCAGTCTGTGCTTTATACTAATATGATTTTTGCTAGCAAGCTTTCAAGCTTGACTTCAGGTAGATATTTTCATTGAGAATGAGAAGCTTGCAGTGATAGGATGACAACCGACTGTCTCATTTAAAAAGATTTTTCTTGCCTATATGTCTATAATTGATTAAGTAGAATAAGTTATTTTCCTAAAGCACTAATAACTTACTTAGCTAATTATACTTATGCAGAAATATAACTAATTTTTGTTCTGCTTCACAAGTTTTTAACTTTTGCTTCCGTACTAACATTTGAGGTCTTTGATGTTCTGTACTGATAGCAACTTGTCTTTATTCTCTTGGTTATAGGGGTGGGATTGCCTTGTAGTTTAACAGTTTTTCTGTAAGGTATTAAAAGTGGTTCCAGATTTTGCTACCCTAAATCAGAATGTCCCAAGGACAAGTGACTAGATTGATAGCTTTTGTAAACCGCAAATTATGTCCCCTTCACCATGCATGCATTGTGTGCCACATCACAGAGTTTGTCTGTAGCAACACCATCATGCCATGGCATTACGTCAGTCTCGAACACCAATGGGCATACCTGATGCCATGGTGACTGAAAAGATTTAAGTAGTGGTTTTGTTATTTATGGCATAAGTTTACATGTATGGTGTCTGGTAGAAACCATGGTGGGGGTATGGGATTGTCTAGACAAATGGTCGGGATAGTGATGGGACACTAAGTGCATATCTGTCTAAGACTCGTATTAGCTAATTGAGAGAGAGAGAGAAGTTTGCCGCAGGTTAAGTTATTCAGAGATGATAAAACTAAAGAGAGAAGATCTGAAATCAATAGAAGGAGTTATATGGCTCCAATATGTATAGATTAAAGTTTTGAGCTGGAGGCAGGAGCAGCCTCATTACCGGGGGAAGAGTCTGCATGAAAAGCTGAAATAGGGAGTTCTAACTCCCTTCTCATACACTTGCGGCATTTTCTCTCTCGAAAAAGTTAATTTTTATGTTGGTTTGAGTTTAAATCTCCTGTTTCTTTTATGTCTTCAATGTTTTGATTCTGTGCATTGCATTTATTCATGTTGATGCTAACATCTGATAAGTATTTCCAGTCATTGATTGATATCCATGTTGACCTTGTTTAGTTCTTTCACTATAATATATCCCCTTGTTTTATGATTCTATTTGTCTGGTGTGATTTTTATTTTGGTAATGTGAAGCTTTATTTTAATGATTTTGACTACTGGCGTTAATTTGTTATGTTCCAATCATTTCTATTTATTTAGATGTTCATTGGAGATGGAGCAAAGCTTGTCCGTGATGCTTTTCAACTTGCTAAAGAAAAATCCCCTTGCATTATCTTTATCGATGAAATAGATGCTATTGGTACAAAACGTTTTGACAGGTAGGTAAATTGTGTTCAGTTGGTTTTATTGGGTGCCCTCACAACTTTCTGGATCGCGAGTGTTCTTTATTGTGGTGGACAAAGTATTACGTCCTATGTATCAATATATGCTGATAACAGAACATTTGTTCGTTTGCAGTGAAGTTAGTGGGGATAGAGAAGTTCAAAGAACAATGTTGGAGTTGCTCAACCAGCTTGATGGTTTTAGCAGCGATGATAGGATAAAGGTTTCCCTCTGATTCTCTATTATCTCGTTTTTGGTACCATTTTTTCCTTCATTGTCATGGAGTGAAATTTCTGTGATAGTCTTCTGCAGCATGAGAATTCTTTTCATCCGTTTAATTTTAATTAAAAGATTCTCCGACATTGGTTTGAGCATTTAATCTTATTTTTACTTTGTGCTAGCATACTTAATTTCCCTTGTACCTCGTATTATATTCACTATAATTTTTCTTTTTATTGTCATTGTCTCTTATGGAATCTGACATACCTCCGTATTTACAGGTAATAGCAGCAACTAATCGGGCTGATATATTAGACCCTGCCTTATTGCGTTCTGGTCGATTGGATCGTAAAATAGAGTTTCCTCATCCTACTGAGGAAGCCAGGGCTCGCATTCTGCAGGTATATCTTCTAGCTGAGGTGTATTTACTTTTGCTAATAATTAATTGGTTTTTGCGCGAAGTGCTTCTATATGTTGCATTTATAGCACGTGTCGTAGATAGCAATTCTCAAATCGTAATGAGTGCATGCTATTGATAGTTTTTTGAACCACAGATTCACTCCCGGAAAATGAATGTCAATCCTGATGTCAATTTTGAGGAGCTTGCTCGCTCAACTGATGACTTCAATGGGGCTCAACTTAAAGCAGTTTGTGTCGAAGCAGGCATGTTAGCTCTTCGCCGTGATGCCACTGAGGTCAGTGCTTTTTTTTTTTTTTTTTCCTATGGTTTAGTTTTTATACTGACCTGTATTGGGACAAATAAGATTTCCTTTTTAACTATTTCTTAAAATTGAGTTGGAGCATAACTGAGTGGAGGTACTTGGTTTATCAGGTGAACCATGAAGATTTCAACGAAGGTACCATCCAAGTTCAAGCGAAGAAAAAGGCCAGCTTGAATTACTATGCTTAGATGATGATTCCCTTGGGTGCAAGCTGTCTACATCTTGTTCTCGTTTATATGTACGATGGATGGATCACTTGGTTCTTAAATTTGGTTTGTCAAGACTTCTAGCCATTATAACCCTCTTGATTTCTGCTGTGCCTGCTTATTTGCATTTTGGAGCTGTTATCCCTCCTTTTATTAGAAAAAATTGAACTGTTAAGATCACTAAATGGTAAATATAATGATAGTTCAAGGGCTTCTTAAAATCGTACTCCCTCCGTCTGTCATTATGTTTAATTTTCTTAGAATGGCAAAGAACTGTCATTCCGTTCATCACTAATTGGCGATTTGTCTTCAAATTATGCTAGTTTATGAATTGATACCTAATTTCTTATATTTTTTTTTTAATTGAGTTTTACATTATGCTATAAATAATTAACTTTTTTTAAAGAAATATTTTTACTTTAACTAATTGAAAATAATTTAATTGCAAGACTTAAATAGAAAAGTAATTAAAAACAAAAAAAAATAATTAAAATCTTTATAATTTTGTGTCTCACGGCGGAGGAGCGGAGCGAGTCGGCGCAGTAGTTAGGGAAGGTGTTATGTTCTTCAAGGTTGAAGACAGGCGTGAGTTGGTACGGTATATTTAACTTTTTTCTTCATGTTGTATACCATATCGAGAATAGCGATATATATGAAAATTTTACATAATCGTTATCGTACCGTGCGGTACACCGAAGTTTGGTATATCGAATCTTCGGTATTAAAATTGGTTGTATTGTATATCATATCGCTCTTCGATATACCATATCGCTCTTCAATATATCGTAAAGTATGGGATAATGGACATTACGATATATCGAATCTTGACGGTATACAAATATAGAAATTTAAAATTATACCCTAATAATATGTGTGTGAATACTCACTCCGTCCCATTAATATTGTTTTGTATTCCTTTTCGGATCATCTCAATAATATTGTCTTGTTTCTTTTAACGGCAAAAAACACTCTACATTAAAAAATGAGATGGGTCCCTCATTACTCACTACCCACCCCCACATTCTTATACACTCCCATCTCTCCAAAATTTTCTCTCTCACACGATTCCGTTCCATTACGAACTCAGAAAATTATGATTTTTAACTTGTTGAAAACTTTAGATTATTTCTTTAGTTATAACATGAAAAAAATCAATTGCCTCAATTATGCCTTAATAAAATTTGGATGAATTCTGATTTCTTCATTTCCTCAAAAATTGTGTTAATTTCTTAAAACAATTAAAATACATAAAATATACAACTAAATCAATTTTCTTAGTCTCCGTGCCGAAAAAAACAGGACGATATTAATGGGACAGAGTGAATATTATTTATTAAAAGCACATCCATTTATATTTAAATATATAATACGTGTTTAAATATTATTTAATAAAATAAATATACTTAAGATATATCTCATATTTTAATATATAGATATATAATATGTGTATAGAGTACTATTTATTACTCCCTTCGTCCCATTTAACTTGTCTCTGTTTTCTTTTCGGCCGTTCCACTCAAACTTGTCCTCAACCCAAAAGGAAAGTTTTTATGTTGTAGTACCCACATTTTTACTACTAAATACTTCATTTAAATTATAGGACCCACACATTTACTACTAAAACCCACCTCACCTTAATAACTTGATCGGAAAGTTTGAAGTGAAGTTTAATGGGTCTGGGGGAGTATTTTATTTTATCATTCTTAATAATATTTTGTACATAATTATTGTTACTCATCAATGATAGTACATAAATTATTATAAAAGATAATAAAGTTTATAAATACTTATATATAAATATATCGACAGTTCGGTATAATAAATATATAAAAATTCATACCGTTACCCTACTGAAAAAGTCGATTCCGTACCGAAATCCCGGTATACTAATAAAGTCAGTAGTTTCGGTATATTTTCGGTATGGTATGTGCGGTATAAAGATTTTTCGATATATTTATCCACCCCTAGTCATAGATTTCGTCGAAGATGAGCGGCTAGACGACTTAGAGGTGGGAGAGGTAGCCGACGGTGTAGGAGAAGATGAGAAGGGTGGTGTAGGCCATTAGCTTGCTTAGTTTGCTGTTGCGGTGGCGGGTGTGGCCGTGATACAACGACGGAGAGGGGATTTAATTAAATTTTTTTATTTTAATTAAATTTATTACGTACAAATAAAAAAATTGAAAAAAACTAATTAAAAAAATTATTTGAAAACAATCAAAAATATTTGAAAAAAATGAAAGTTAAAGTTTAATTTAAAAAATTGGCGAATTGGTCTCTAAAACTTTTATTTCGTAAATGCCCTTAAAACTAACAGTTGACTAACTGAAAATTTAACGGAATGACCAATTTATCCAAACTAACATACTTTGCGAATCAATTAGCTAAAAAAAAGATTAGGGACCAATTCATCCATACTAGCTAGTTTAGGAATCATCTGTGTCAATTTGCCAATAATATTAAATCTACATTCGAGGCTTAAACAATGAAAATGAAAATGAATGATGAAAGAATTGAAGTTCCTTATACACAAAATAAAATCAATTGATGGTCATTGATGCCAGAAGCGTCCAAATTTTTTTGGTGCTAAAGATAAAAAGTTCGCGGAATACAAGATTTAAACACATCATTTCAAATTTCTCCTGAAAATAATATGTGAATCATTCTATGAAGTACAAAAGTATTTGAGGAAGTCTACTCATGCCTAAAGACGGAGTTTGAATCAAAAGACTTAGGTAAAAATTATATTTGTCTCGACGTGCAGATCGAGCATCTACCTGATAGAATTACATTAGTCGACATACTTAAAAAATGTCTTTAAAAGAGGTTTTAGTGGTAGCTTCGATCTTTTGAAATGGATGGAGACTCGTTTACACTTAAATAAGGTAACAAAGATATTTTAGGACCAACAGTTTCTTAAATTTTGTTTGCTATCAAAATTTTATGTTTATCCAAGAAAGAGAATTCGAAACGGTATTTGACAATACCTTTTGTAATCTTCAAGGCAAAACCTAATATTGGTCTTGTTTTCTAGATTCAATATTGGTGATCAATTTTAATTGTAGTTATTTAATTGATCCCCTATATTTATTTGATCCCTTAAATTCTAGGTTGGTTATGACTATTATAGTACTACCCCCGTCCTATAATTCTAGTCCACTATATCATTTTAGGTTGTCCTAAAATTCTTGTCCACTTTCCTTTTTTAGCAAATTATTACACCATTTTTTTTATAGGACCCACAACCTTATATAACTAACAACTCTCCTTAAATACCGTGCCGAAAAGAAAGTGGATAAGAATTATGGGATGGAGGGAGTATATATTGTTGGTCCAGAGATGAACCTTCAGGTGTGTGTGGGGTGTATGTGTGTGTGGGGGGGGGATTGAATACACCTGAATGCAAAATTCAAACTTAAACGCGAAAGTTAGCTTAGCTGAATGTTGCTACTGAACTAGTCAGTTGGCCAAATAAACTTTCTAGATCGCGTGGGCAGAGATAACTTTCTACTGAGTCTATCTACTGACTTTAGTTAGTGAACAGAAGTCCAGTATTGGATTTTGTGTGCGGAAGTGTAGGCCCACAGATATGCTCGTCTTAGTTTGAAAAACTCTTTTTATGTTGATTGTTTAAAAGACAGTTTTATGCAGTATGAACAGTAAATAATGCAACCGTTAAAAACGACACCGAATTTTTAAAGTAGTTCGGATACACAAGATCCTGCGTCCACTGTCCTGAACTAAGAAGGAGTTATTGTATTAATTATACTAAGCAAGTATCAGTTGATCTGTACGCTAGACATATACGTTCTTGTTTGCTTATACTGAGCAAGTCTTAGTTAATCTGTGCGCTAGACAAATATCTACTTATAGTCATAGTGGCTTTACATTTTCTGTTGGGAAAGAATCCCATACCTTAGCGATCGTCCTAGAATATGATCTTTTCGACTCAGTCCAAAAAAGGTCTTCTAGACTGTTCCCGTGCCCGAGCTTCCAACTCCGGATGGACGGAGACGCAATAAAATTCACGACAAAAAAAACACTCGGACTCACACTTTTCCGGCCCACAAAACTAAAACCAAGTTGTGAACAAGTGGCCCCTTGCCCCCTATTTATAAGGGCTTGGTCAAAGAAAACCCTAATGGGCCTTTGACCCTCCAAGCCCATCCAAAAGTGAAAGGGGCCACTATACCATTACTAATTTTTTTGGTCCATTAAAGGACCAAACAATTCCAGGTAATTAAGTGGCCTAGTGAGTCTGAGAGAAAATGTCGCATATGATTGGGCATATGTTCGGGCCAGACCAGGGACCTAATACAAGAAATAAAGTCGGGTCTCAAGTGAATTAATTTTCCATACTCAGCCCAGAGTATTATTAATTCACAAACATAGATTCATTCCACTAAAGAATCTATGTTGACTTACCCCTTTATCCCAAAAGTTGAGTCAGGGCTTGTATTTTTAACTTCAGTTAATCCACGTATTTAAGATATCGAATATCTATTAATTGATTAAGTTTACTAACTACTTAATACAATTAATATCTTATCCTTGAGTAGTACCACTCGACCTTATCATCATACTTGAACTTAATCAATATGCAGGGTTTAGTATGATAAACCTTTCGAGTTCCTCAAGGGTATATCATCAACCCTATAATAGGATACAGATGCATGATGCACATAACCATCCTAAGCTACACGCATCAGCACTCACCCAAGATACAGAGATATACGGTCGCGATGACCCTCACCCATAGTAAGTCAAAGTGATAGCTAGTCGCGTGCACTCAGCTGAAATCTCATCAAGCTTAAGATCAGCTGAGTCTCCGAGACCTTGGTTCTTCACACGGGTCAGATAGAAGAACACGTCTCACTGCGATCCATCAATACATAAAATGTATCAACATAGACAAGTGACCAAGACAAGTCACTTCTTATCTACATTGTAGTCTAAACCGACAACTTGTCCTAAAGTTGCCTCGACTGTGATAACTGTTTATATCTCACTAGTTCAACCAATCACTACAGTCTTCTGTGATCTACAACACACTGTATGATCTAACTCATGTGAAATAAAGGACTAAGTTGTGCAATTATAATAATCAGATAGGAGAATAATAATAGTGGTAACATGAAACATTGTATACAAGAAAATACATAACTGCTTTCAGTATACAAACCCAACAATTCTCCCACTTATACTTAAAGCAAATCTTAAGTATACAATGTGTCTCAAAATATAACTTAGCTATCACTTCTCCCACTTATACTAAGATTTCTGACTAAGTGGGGGGCAATCGACACAAGCCTAGACCTCGAACATGCATCTCGAAGGGCCCTTGTGGTAGAATCTTATTGAATAGATATGCTAGGTTATCCCCGATCCCTATCTTCTCAATCACCACATCTCCTCGGCGTACGAATTCTCGTATAATATGGTACTTACGCTCTATGTGTTTAGATGCCTTATGTGATCTCGGTTCCTTAGAGTTTGCAACTGCACCAGAGTTATCACAATAGACCGTGATACACTTAGGCAAACTAGGAACGATCTCGAGATCTAGGAGGAATGCCTTAAGCCAAATTGCCTCTTTAGAAGCCTCGGAAGCAGCAACATACTCTGCTTCCATGGTAGAGTCAGCAATACACTTTTGTTTGACACTTCTCCATGAAATGGCTCCACCTCCCAAGGTAAACACATAGCCCGAGGTAGAATTCTTTTCGTCTCTATCTGCCTGGAAATCCGAATCTGAATAACCCACAAGCACTAGATCATCAGACTGGTAAACAAGCCTATAATCTTGAGTCCATTTCAGGTACTTGAGAATATGCTTGACCGCAATCCAGTGAACCCGCCCAGGGTTAGACTGATATCTCGAGACCATGCCAACGGCATAACAGATATTTGGCCTCGTGCATAGCATAGCGTACATGAGACTTCCGACAGCGGAAGTATAAGGAACTAGTCTCATGTCCTCTATCTCTTTCGGTGTCTTTGGACACTGATCTTTAGATAGAGGAATGCCGTGTCTGAAAAGTAGCAATCCTTTCTTGGCATTCTGCTTGCTAAACCGAGCAATTACAATATCAATGTAGGATGCTTGAGATAAGCTTAACATCCGTTTCTGGCGATCTCGGATAACCTTGATCCCTAAGATGTAAGCAGCTTCTCCTAAATCCTTCACCTGAAACTGTTCGGATAACCATATCTTTATGTCTGACAACAACTTCAAATTGTCACCAATAAGAAGAATGTCATCTACATAAAGTGCAAGGAAAACCACGGATCCATCGACACAATAACGGTACACACAACTTTCGCTTTCACACTGGACGAATCCAAAAGACTTGATCACATCGTCGAAGCGAATGTTCCATAACCGGGAAGCTTGTTTGAGTCCATAAATAGACTTCTTAAGCTTCCACACAAGATGCTCTTCGCCTTGCTTCACATAACCTTCTGGTTGCCGCATATAGATGTCCCTACCTTCTTCAAGGTAACCGTTTAGAAAAGCGGTCTTGACATCCATTTGCCAAACCTCTAGGTTCATGTGAGCAGCTATGGCTAGGAGTGTTCTGATGGACTTGAGCATCGCTACAGGCGGAAAGGTTTCCTCATAATCTATACCTTCTTTCTAAGTGAATCCTTTCGCCACCAGCCTGGCTTTAAAAGTTGTGACCTCTCCATCAGGACCTCGCTTTCTCTTGTATACCCACTTACTACCAATGGTTTTGCAGCCAGCCGGTAGCTTAGTGACCTCGTATACATCTATAGCACTTATAGACTCATACTCTAAGTCCATAGCAATTTGCCATGATTCTGCATCTTGATCTCCCACTGCTTCGGCGTAGGTCCAGGGGTCGACTACATCTTATTCGTCTGCTGGGAGAAGATCCGAAGTCTCTTCCACGAACATGTATCGATCAGGTTATATAATAACCCTCCCACTACACCTAGTGGTTACTGGGTCTATGTCAACAGATAGTGTAGTTACTTGTGGTAACATTTCTTGCACACTTGGCTCGTTGAGTGAAACATGATCACCTTGAATTTCTTCAAGGATAACATCGACTTTGGACTTGTGATTACTTACATAATCCTCCTCAAGGAATCTGGCGTTAGTGCTAATAACGACCTTCTGATCCTTAAGACTATAAAAATAACCACCTTTGGTTGCCTTAGGATAGCCTATAAAGAGCATAACCTCAGATCTAGCATCCTACTTGTCGGGTTGCTTGTTCAGCACATATGTTGGACTACCCAAAATCCTTATATGGTTGAAACTCGGCTTACGCCCAAACCACAACTCGAAAGGGGTCTGAGACATCGACTTGGATGACACTAGATTAAGCAAATATGCTGATGTGTCCAAGGCATATCCCCAGAACGAAACAGGCAGAGTGCATAACTCATCATCGATCGAACCATAACCAATAAGGTTCAGTTCCTTCTTTCTGACACACCATTCTGCTGAGGTGTACCTGGTGCTGTCAGCTGAGATGCAATCCCACATTCTTTCAAGTAACTCTTGAACTTGTGGCTGAGGTACTCGCCACCACGATCCGATCGCAGTGACTTGATACTGGCATCTAACTTCTTCTCCACTTCCGCCTTATATTCCTTGAATTTCTCAAAACATTGGCGAAGAAGATATTTGTACCCAAATCTTGAGTAATCGTCAGTAAACCTGACGAAGTACTCATAACCTCCACGAGCTTGTGTGGACATAGGTCCACACAAGTCAGAATGAATCAATCCCAACACATCTTTGGCTCTATTACCCTTTGCCTTAAAAGGCCTGGTCACCATATTCCCCTCCAAGCAGGATTCGCAGGTTGGAAATGGTTCAACCTGGAGAGACTCCAATGATCCATCTTTCACCAACCTTTGGATCCTATTCAGACTAATGTGACCTAGTCTAAGATACCAAAGATATGTTTAATTCTCCCTAGAAGATTGTTTCCTCTTCTTAGGGGTTGATGATGTAGTTGCAACATAAGAACAAGGTAAATGTTCGCTAGATATAGTATAAAGATCTCCGTTTAATGTGCCACCGCAGATGAAATCATCATTTCGCATGATAGAAACACTATCATCAAAAAATTATTTATACCCATCCTGCTTAAATAGTTTACTGATAAAAATAATATTCCGCCTAAAGTCTGGCACATACAAAACGTTTCTTAATACTAATACTTTATCTAAAAAATGCAAAGATAAATCTCCAATTGCGAGTGCAGGAACTCTCGATCCACTGGCAATGGAGACCACCACCTCATCATCACTCAGACCCCTTGTCCGCAGAAACCCTGCAGGGAGTAACAAACATGATCAGTTGCCCCGAATCCACTACCCATTCATGGGTAGAAGAGGAAACCAATATAGTCTCAGTTACTAGAGCGATTCGAGTACCTTTGTTCTTTGCCTTGAGCATAGGGCAATCAACCTTCCAATGCCCATCTTTGCCACACTTGAAGCATTTGCCCTTCCCCTTAGGCTTAGTCACGCCTCCGGAAGGGCCTACATGCTTTCTCCCACTGTTTGACTTGGACACTCCACCCTTATTGCCCTTTTTCTTGTTTCCACCTTTCGGAGGAAACTTTGGGCCCTTAGAGGTGGAAGTGTTCAAGACTTGTGCACCTTTGCCCATGACTCCCTCCGCTGCGACCAAGTCATTGAGTAACTCATTAAGAGTATAATCCCTCTTTGACATCAAAGCCCTGAGGCAAAAGTTCTCAAAGGACTTGGGCAAAGTATTCAGGATGATATCGCACTTGACCTCAGCCTCGATACCTCCTCCGAGCAAGTTAAGCCTATCCATGAGATTAATCATGTGCATGACATGATCGTGCACATAAGTTCCCTCATCCATGCGACATCTCAGGATGTCCCGCATGATGTTGAACCGAGCAGTTCTATCAGTTTCGCCATACACTTCCTCAAGATTTGCCCAAATATCGCGTGCGTTGGAGAAAGACCGATGCTGCACCTGCAATGCGGGTGACATGAGCAACATAATCATGGCCTTAGCCATGTTATTAGACCGCTCCCATGCCTTCGTTGCATCCCGCTCAGCATCAGTTGACTGATCAGTGAGATCGGCAGGTTTGTCCTCAGTAAGGACAAACATATGTTCCTCAGCGATGAGAACATATTCCAAATTTCTTTTCCACTCAACATAATTATTATTCCCAGTTAAGGGATTCTTGGTAAGAGTGTGAATGATGGGGTTAAGATACATATCTGAAAATGAATAAAAATAAATGCATGTAAGAAACAATCGCACAAGAGCTTCATAACAAAACAATATTGTAACCCTTTGATAAAACAATATTGATTTGAAACCTCGAACAACCCAAAGATCACACGTGTAAGCCACGTGGGTGGACGTTTACCCGTGCACCCCTGACCATGCTATTCACCTAGCACTTTAATTCTATTCCATGTCAAATTTATATCGTTATGACAAATAGAATTAATAGTCCGATATTACTAGACCATGTCACTATTAAACACGAGGGAAGGGACTTCGAAGAAGTGAATTGTACCCCCGATGACATCTAAACACTGACCACTTAATTTGACACAAGCAATCAAATTCTCGAAATTAGTACCTCACGAAGAACATACCGCTTTCAATTCGATTTTTATAGCCATCTTATCCCAATTCTATCTTCCAGAGCACTTAAGAAAAATCAAGCACGCAAGCCACGTGGGTGGACGTTTGCAGCCTAAACCGACAACTTGTCCTAAAGTTGCAGCCTAAAATGTATCAACATAGACAAGTGACTAAGACAAGTCACTTCTTATCTACATTGCAGCCTAAACCGACAACTTGTCCTAAAGTTGTCTCGGCTGTGATAACTGTTTATATCTCACTAGTTCAACCAATCACTACAGTCTTCTGTAATCTACAACACACTGTATGATCTAACTCATGTGAAGTAAATGACTAAATTGTGCATTTATAATAATCATATAGGAGAATAATAATAGTGGTAACTGGAAACATTGTATACAAGCAAATACATAAACTGCTTTCAGTATACAAACCCAACACTTTCAACCGTGAAGGTTGTGGTTTCTCCAACTATGAAGGAGTTCTTACAATAAGAACGGTTCAGAAAGTTGAACTCTTTCGAGTTTTCTAAGCTAATGATTTTACAATAAGCTTGCTTAGAATAGAGAAAGGGAACGGATTAAGCTATAGAGTGAAGAACTAAAAGGATTCTCTCTGGATGCAAGTTCTTCTCTGGAATAGACTTTAAGTATGCTAGAGTGTTTGATCGCTTGAATGCTTGTGTTCCCTCATGTCTTATCTGTATGAAGACTCTTATCTATTTATAGTCTCGACGTATGGATAGATCTGTTGGAGGGAGTCTACACACGTGTCGAAAACGACAAGGAAAACGACCATCTTCATTTTGAAAGATATTGTAGAGATACCATCTTTTTCAGTATGGAAGCATCTTTTCGTTAGGGCTGTTACAGTGCTGGCGGCTTCTCATTCGTCGAGGCTTAGCGAGTAGGTGAGGGTTGTTCAAACTCCAATACCATGCTGAGTTGACTTCCTTTGATTCCTCAAACCTTTTACTGAATTGTCTCGTACTTCATTCATCTGAGATATCAGCTTTTGGCTCGAATCCCTGTGCAGATTCAGTGGGTTGTAGCTGTCCCAACTGAGTTGTTGATGCTGAGTTCTTCGGCTGAACGACAGATGATCTACTAAACCCTATCAACTACTGAACTCTAGCTAGCCTACTGAGTTCCTAACATGCTGAACTCATCTAAGCTATTATATTATACAATGTTCATCATTCAGCTAGGATTTTGAGATCTTCAAATCTTATCATACTGAATCTCATCCCAACATATATCTTCATTATTCTTTATGATAATAATTAAACTTGTGTTGTACATGTTACAGTGGATCTTGAAGATAACCTTTAAGATAGTTATCTTGAGGAGGAGTTATAAATAGTAAATCATATAGATTAGATTGATCCTAAAGGTGAAATGACATGAAAGGTGAAATGTTGTACTCTTTTTTTTCCTTTCTAAGTTTCTTCCTAGAGGGTTTTTTAAGTTAAAGTTTTTAACGATGCATCTATTGTAACACTTGATCTCCAAAAGAGTGACGACATCAACATCCAATAGATATGCTCAAATGATGATCTAGCGGATTCTTTTACAAAAGCATTATCAGTATCAACATTCAATAAGTTGGTACACAAGATCGATACGCGTCGACTCGAGGATCTTCAACAACTATTTTGAGGGGGAGCAACTGTACTTTTTTTTTTCTTTGACCAATTTTTATTCTAATGAGTTTTTCCGACAAGGTTTTAAAGTGACAACATTTTCTTTTAGAGATGGTCAATCAAGGGAGTGTTGTAAATATATTTGTGTGTGTATTTACCACATATATGATGACCACGTGTAAATCATAAAAGCCCATTAATTCATATTTAATTCTATAAGTAGAAATTTTTAATCCTTATAATAATATACTTTTCATTCACTATATCTCTATTATTCTTTACTTTTCTTTAGTTTATAGCTATCTTATGGATTATTATATCTCATTTTGATGGTATATACCAATTGATAGTTTGCCGAATTAACCGTTTATGAAGGATGTTTGACTAAAAAAGAAAATACTATGGGATGAAGTTTAGAGGATGTTTAAACAATTTTATGGATAATTAATTTTGATTTTAACGCGTGCAATCATATAAAAAGGAAAATGGCGTTATCGGTCCCATATCTTTAATTTACTTATGATTTTGGTCTCGTATTTTTTAAAGCAACGTCTTTGGTCTCATATTTTTCATTTACTTGTGATTTTTGTCCGGTATTTGTTAAAGTGGCGTTTTGGTTCCGTATCTTTTAATAACTTGCGATTTTGATCCTGAAACTTTCAATGTAGCTTTTTTGGTCTCGTATTTTTTAATTACTTGTAATTTTGATCCTTAACTTTTATATGTGCTGTTTTTCATCTCATATCTTTTAATGACTTCCAGTTTTGGTCTCATAACTTTTAATATGACCTTTCAGGTCCCATATCTTTTAATTATTTGTGACTTTTGATACAATAATTTTAATAGCAATAGTTTTAAACTATACTTTTTTTAAAACCAGATTTTAATCACGCCACCATTTGATTTATTTGTTTAAATAATTTTATAAAAATAGGAACCATAATAATAATAAACAGATTTTAATACGCATACATTTGCTTGTGGTACATCACCATCGACTTCTCACTCCGGTATCCCCCCTCTACCAAATACAGTAGTAATTAATTTTTATAATTTATTAATTTATATTAGAATATCACATTTATTATTATTATTATTATTATTTTGGTTTCTATTATTATAAAATTATTTAAATACATTAATCAAATAGTTACGTAATTAAAATTCAAATTTTGAAAACATAAGCGATTAAAATTGCCGGTATTGAAAAGAAATGTTGTGTCAAAAGTTATGGGATCAAATTCACGAGTAAATAAATCACGGGACTAAAATTGTCGCGTTAAAAGTTATGAGACCAAAATCGCAAGTAATTAAAAGATACGAGACAAAAAATGCAACATTACGGTTATAATATCAAAATCGTAAATAGCTAAAAGATACGAGACGAAAAATGCCACATTAAAAAATACGGGACTAAAATTACAAAATTAAAAGATACGGAAAGATACAGGATCAAAAATACCGTTTTAAAAAATACGAAATCAAAATCGCAAGTAATTGAAAGATATGAGACTAAAAACATTGTTTTAAAAAATATAGAACAAAAAGCGCAGATAAAGAAATAAACGCCATTTTTTCCATATAAAAATGTAGAAGTTTGAGAATAAGCTTCTAAAATGCAGAAGTGCGAAAAATAGTGTTCACTCCCGATACTTGAACTGCCCTCTCTTGATAATTTTTCCTCTTTGAATCTTCAAGTTTGTAGAATGCCGGATTCCGAAACCCTAGCTCCTGCTCCATTATCTGGTATAGAAGACGTTAATACAAACGAAGAGTTGATGCCAGACGCTCAGAAACCTAGTGAAGCTCAGTCCGAATCCGAATCGGATTCCGACTCCGAGGATGAAGCTCAGGCGAGGTCTCAAATCGAAGCACTAGAAGCACAGCTGTACAGTAACCCCTCCGATTACGATTCTCACGTCCAAGTATGCAACTTATGCCTATCTCCTCACACAAACATGCATGATTTCACTCTTTTGCCCGATATGAATCTGCCTGAAATTGTACTTGTAAAGTTTTTGTGTGCCTAAGGTAGAGTTGTTTCTGGGGATGTTGCAATTGATTTGATGCATATCTGTATCTCTGATGGGCGGATTTTTTTCTATTACTTTCTTTGGTTTTGTTTGTTTGTTTTTTTCCCTTTCGGTTTCCTTCCGAATTTGATCACACAATCTGTAGTTTCGTCGCCCTACGTTATGGATGATAAATTTGCTGATCATTGGTCTCTCTTATGATTTTTTAAAGTATATCAAAGCTCTTCGGAAGCAAGGGGACATAGAGAAGCTCAGAAAAGCAAGGGAAGCTATGAGTTCGCTATTCCCATTGAGTCCTGAAATGTGGCGGGAATGGGCTAACGATGAAACAACTATTAGCTCTGGGTCAGTTCTTCAATAATTTGATTGTTCTTTGTTGCTTGTTTTGATGGAGATGAACCGGCAGAAGACGAATTTGAAGGCAAGTCTAATTATGACGAAACGGAGGAATTAAGGGATGTGGCTTTAGAAGAAACGGGAGAAGACTAAAATGCGGTTTTGAAGTCAGAGTTGGGAAGAAGCGTATAAGTTAGAATAGCAATATCAGAAAGTTGTTTCTTTTTCGTAATAAAATTAAAGGAAAAGGACCAAATAAAGAAAGGGCATAAAAAGGAAAAAAAAACAACTTTCTGATATTGCTATTCTAACTTATACGCTTCTTCCCAACTCTGACTTCAGAACCGCATTTGAGTCTTCTCCCGTTTCTTCTAAAGCCACATCCCTTAATTCCTCCGTTTCGTCATCATTAGACTTGCCTTCAAATTCGTCTTCTACCAGTTCATCTCCATCATGTTTTGAATCTGGTTCAGTCTCATACTTCTGTATCATCAACAATAATTCTTTTCTCTAAGATTGTAACTGGTTATGTATAATGTATTAGCTATAAGCTACAGAATAGAATACATCAATACAATAGTGACTTAACAAGTTGATAGAATTTGGCTAAATATTTTATGGCTGATCCTTGTCCAATGCAAAGTGTTTTTAATATTTTGGCATGTCTGATCTTTGAATTTATGCAGCCTAACATATTAATTCTGTCTGATAGTTGATATGATACATCTTCTCCGAATCCATGAATTCCTCGGTGTTAGCTACATTTCTTTACCAAGATCGTTAATACGTAAGGTCTATCATGTTCTAGGGAGGAAAAGGTGGGTGAGGATTTGATGAGTAGAATAGGATGAAATGTCACTTTAATACTAAACACTATGTAAATTGTTAATAAATTGTTCATATATCTGTTCTGACTTCATGAATATAGCTGATTGTCAGGTAGATACAAAGTGGACACTGAATGTAAGAAAACATCTATTATTATGTGTGATAAGGTCCTTTAATAAGAGAAACTAGATTCTCCAACACCTGAAATTGTAGAAAAAGGATGAGACCATGTTTGAGAATGTACATCATATTGGAGGCCTTGCAGACCCTAAATCTTCATTCTCTGCAAATAGTTGTTTTGTCCTCCTGGTGTTTAAGCATATTATGATGTTCTTACTGGTACCATGTTTTTGGCCTCTGCTGCTTAATAATTTAGCTAATATCTTGATATTGCTTGTATTCTTTAGTTGATGTTTGTTATATGATATTGTTGTGACGGAGTTCCATGTTACTTCTAAACAATGGTATGCGGACCGGCAACATTTTGCTATCTTTATAACGAGCAATGCATCATTATCCGTACCAGAGAATATGAAATTGTGTGCATTATTTCTTCTTCCTCTCTCACTCCTGTATTTTTTGTTTGCTTAAATCTCGATTAATATGTCAGGATCAAGCTCCATGTTTTATATCGTTGAGAATATTGTCGCAGTATTATCTGATAAAATCTTTCTTTTACAGAGTGGAGGCATTCCTTCAAATTGAAAAGCTGTATGAACGAGCAGTGTCTGATTATCTGGTTGGTTCTTATACATTATCTCAAAACCTAAATAAAGAGTATCATCTCTATCCGTCATGATAATCTGATTTGGTACTGTTTGAAGGTTAAATATCTTTTTTCTTTTGACATGAATTCCTTAGTCAGTGCTGATGACAGGCTTCAAAGTATAAGTTTTGCTAATGATAGTTGTCTCAAATCATGTTTGAAGTAGTGGACGTAGAATATTTCCCTTTTGAATGGGTTGAATTGGCTGGTTACATTGAAATCTCGGTGGTTCAAGCTAGGCTTTTATAATAATTTAGCTGAGCTTGCAAAAACCTTTGTTTGGATATGAGGTTCAAATGATACCATTAGCTAAGAAAGTGGCCGGGAATTTATAACCATGATCTGCATTGTTTGTGTTAGTTTCTTTAAGGTAGTTCCCACTTCCCATCCTCCATCAGTTTTTATTCCGTCGCATAAAGAAGATGAGACTTAGTTTAGTTGGAAGATCAACTGAGAAAGCATTGAAAATGCTTTCCCTCAATCAATTCGAATGGACTCCCACAGTGCACTGCCTCAAAGGTATACATTCATATACATTGTTGGACCTCTCGGGTAATAGTCATAGAGATCTTATGAAAACTAAACCTTTTCAACTAGAAGATGCAGTACATATATAGGTTAGTTTATAAAAAATAATAAATCAATTTCATCAAATTTGTAATTTAAACGCAATCGCTATAATGACACATTTTTGTAACTTGAAGCAAATAAAGATGCCAAATTTTTTCTGTCAACTGGGGAGTCGACAATACCAAAAGAATACCGCCAGAGTCGTGCTAACTTCTTAATTGCCAATTTTCCAGTTACTGGAAAAATGTGTCACTAATGCAACATTTTAAACATTATCTGCAAAATTTGATGAGACTTGGTGTATTTGTTCACGCGTAACCCTTTATAGTGCATTCTAAAAAATCACTCTAGAGTTTGTTTAATAGTAACAGAAATCGTCTGTCTTTTGATTAAAAAAAATAAAATCCCGTTGCACCTAGAATTTCATTAGAACACTATAATTATCTACTCTTTTATTAACTTTACAGTTATGAGTATAATGAGAAACACGATCCAAGAACAAAAATAGTTGACCGATTCTTCTTTGTGCAGTCTCTTGACCTGTGGTGCGACTACTTAAATTTTGTCCAAGAACACGATCCATCCATCAGTGAATGTTCTTCAGTGGGCATCTCAAAAGCAAGAAATCTATTCGAGCGTGCTCTTACCTCTGCTGGCTTGCATGTTACTGGAGGCCACCGTTTATGGGAATTGTACAGGGAATTTGAAGAAGCCGTTCTTTTCACTATTGGCGAAACAGACTCTGCAGTCAGTATAATTTATTGATTTCCTAGACCATGCTTGTTCTTTTCCTTTAATATAATTTCATCCACGAGTAGTAATTGTATCTGATCGTCTGTCTAAGAATTTAGTTGTTTGTCGTGTCCCACTTGAACCACTTGCCTTTTTTTGCCTATTCAGCGACTACTGATGAATGTTGTTAACAAGGAAATCAATGCAATTATGAGGCTAGTTATTTGATATTCTTTGTCGGGACGGGTTTCACTTGATATAGATGCAAAGGCAGAATATTTTTTGTATTAGCTGTTAGTGTGGAAACTATATGTTTATTTATCTGAAGGATCCATTTTATTGTTAGAAGTTACTTTTGTTCTTTTCTGCCTATGGCCTTTAATTAGATCTCTTGAACTCTGCCTTACTGACCAAAAATATATTTTCTTTCCAGTCAACGGCTATGCTACAATTGATGCTGTATAAGTTTCCAATTATAATAGCGGTGCCTCTGATTTTACAGGCAAAAGAAGAGCAGATCCAGCGGATGAGGAATTTGTTTAAACGTCAGTTGTCTATTCCCCTCACTGACCTAAAATCAACCCTTATTGCTTACAAAGATTGGGAAGCTGACCATGGGAGTCAAAATGATGTTAAAAATAAAGAATCAGATGATCTTCCACCTCTTGTTTTCTCTGCATACCAGAAGGCGTTGGGCATGTTGAATGAGCGGGCTCATTTCGAAGAAAAATTGTCCAAGAACAGCTCCAAGTCTGAAAAGCTTCAAGATTTCATGGTACTTTCACTGTACAGTTATCTATTCTCTGTGCCAGAGAAAATAATCTATTCTGTGAGAAAGAAGACTCATCAACCACTTAAAAGGACTAACACAATTGTTTAAAGGATGATAGGTTTAAATTTGAATTTAGTCGTTGATATGATTTGACATTTTCATAGAGAAATATTTTGCTGATGCTGAAAAGTTGTATTTGGTGCAATAACTATAATCCTCGAAAAGAAAACTATAGCTGAGAATTCCGGAGGATTTTGATCTACTGGCTGGTATACTTGTGTTTATTGTTATAACAGTATAACAGAAATTGAAACAGTATTCATATCTCAATCTGGATCCTTGAGCAGGAAATAAGTGTTGTCTTAGCTGGAGAGCTTGCTCTATCCTTTAATAGTATACTGTTGTAGCCTTTTTTTTTTCTTTTCCTGACGTTGATTTTCTTGCTGTTATCCCAATCATATGCTTTCTAAAAGGTAAAGTAAAATAGATTGATTTCCTTTTGGAGATCAAATACTCATTTCTCCAATCTTTGAGGCAATGTCTTAATTTTTCTTCCGCTCTTCATTATTCAAGCGTTTTCATTGGCACTGTGATGGCAAAATAATTTTAGATGGGTCATGGTTTCTTTTGGTTTCACTTTCAGTTCCAATTCCTAGGTCACAGATGGCAATTTATGAATTTGAGTTGGTTTCTTACAAGTGCATTGTTTTTATCTTCTTTCGGAAATTGAAGATCTACTTGGATGATAATATCTAGATCTTTAGAGATGACAATACGTTGGCCTAATTGTATATTTTATATTATATGGTGGGTCCAGTTTGAATCTGTGGTTAATATGTAGGGAGGGTGTATAGTTAAGTGGTGGTCCTCATTGAAATCATGATATCGTATTGAGATGTACTGTTTATTATCCAATAGTTTTGGAATATGTTCAGATTATTAATGATATTGGTATTTCTACAGACTTACTTGAAATTTGAGCTCTCATCTGGAGATCCCGCCCGCATACAGATATTGTACGAGCGTGCTATAACTGAGTTTCCTCTAACTGCTAATCTATGGCTTGAATATACGGGGTACCTGGATAAAACATTCAAGGTTTTTACTTGATTTTCTCTCATGTCGTCTGACACTTATATTTTGTCTTGAGGCTGCATTAATCACATTTCAAGCTGATAACTTGTAGACTACCAATCTTGTGAGGGACAGTTATTATAGGGCCACAAGGAACTGTCCCTGGGTCAGTGAATTGTGGGTTTGTTACTTGCTTGCCCTGGAACGTAGTAATGCTTCTGAGGAAGTATTATCAACAGTAAGTTTCTCTTGTAGTCCTATGAGTTTGACTCTCAACAGAATGAGTTTATGATTGATTTAAATGTATTTTTCACATCCAACAAAATTGCATCTTGAATCAGCTGCTTAAGTCCCATTTGGTTTGAAGAAGGGAATGAAATTGGTGTGAGGAATTATACTTGAGATGATTAATGCATGCTGTGTCAGTGATATCTTATTATTTACACCTATATTTGATTAATCGATTAACAAATTATTATGAATCTCTGACCATGTAATGCACATTTCTTGCCCTTTCTTGCTGTTGAATTAATAAATACAAGCAGAACAGATACATTGCTAAAGATTTCTTGTGATTATGTCCACTTTTGTTATTTGGCTAAAAGAAGTTTGTACACTCCTGTAGTATTTGATTAAGTGAACGAAATTCTGTTACAAAAGTGATGTCTCGATTTGTACTTCGTTTCTTTTCTGTCTAGTCCTATGCCCCACCTCCCTCCTCACTCTTCTCTTATGTGTTTCATCTCTCTCATCTAATTCCGATTTCTCATTATTTCAGGTATTTGAAAGATCGCTGCAGTGCACTTTTTCAAGCTTTGATGAGGTACACGAATTTATCTGCATATGTTATTCTCTAAAAAATTTCATTCATTTATTATGAGAGTTACTGAATATTGTTACTGTCTGTAGCTCTTGTGAGTAATTTCTGTGCTTTTCAGAAAGTGGAGGACATTGACATGTATTTTTATTTTTATTGCATGAACACGTGATTCTAAGAATATGTATTGACCTAATGAATTTACAGTCATAAGAAGGAGAATAGAAATCAATTGAGTGCCTTTTTATTATTTTTTACTATTCTTACTTCACCTGTTTTACTGTTTCAGTACCTGAATATATTTCTCACCAGAGCAGATGGGTTAAGGCGGAGATTATCTGCATCTACAACTGTTAAGGATGACATGAATTATGCATTTTTAAGGGACATATTTCAGGTTTTATATTATTTTAAACTTATTTTTAAGTGTTATACTGGCTATTGTGTGGTGTTCCTTGTTGTCTATGTTTGGCCTCTTATAGCTTTTAACTTCCTGTTTTAGTAAATGCAGAGTTGAATATTTTGCTGAACATTTTGATTTATTTTCAGTTTATTCACTTTCTTGGTGGTCTAACTAATTGGTTGCTTTAAAATGCATAGTGTAGATGTTAGTTGAAAGGCTCCCCCAAAACCCTCATTTTGTATGTTATCCATTTATATTTTACTTTATTGATTTTGATGAGTGGATTATATACTGGGGCAGATCAATCAGTAATCTATCTGATATGTGATAATTATTTTGTACATTTCTTAAAGTTTGTACTTCTCAGTTTTTGCAGCCTATTTTCTATCAACTGCTAATTTTGGTTTCACTTAGCTAGAGTGAGAAATTCTGTAAATTTGTTAGCCCTTGAATTAAATCCTATTTCAATAGCTAGTAATGCTGAATATCTATTTTTGTTTCTTTGGATTTTAGCGTGCATCGGATTACTTGTCCCCACATCTAAAAAACACAGGAAGTTTACTTGGCATGCACAGTTATTGGGCTCGGTTGGAGTTAAAGCTTGGAAAAGATTTGACTGCAGCTCGTGGTGTCTGGCAGAGCTTCCTGAAAATTAGGTAATCCCCTGAATCTTGCCCTCTTTTGGTGGTTGTGCCGGATATATTGAATCTTATAACATAGAGTTATCGAACTATATTGGTGTTTTGGCATTTACTAGTGGGTCTATGCTGGAAGCTTGGCAAGCTTACATAGCCTGGGAGATTGAGATGGGCAATACACATGAAGCCAGATCTCTTTACAAAAGATGCTATAGTAAGAGATTTCCTGGAGCAGGCTCAGAGGTAGGCCTTCATGCTCTACTAATTTTCTAGTTTGTTTTAATGCTGTACTATTTTTCTAGTTTTTTTTTTTTGGGGGAGGGGGGGGTTCTCCTTTTCTTTTTATTTTTTGGGTGTCGAACAGGAGTTGCTGGATGAAAACTTTTTCTTGAAGTGTGTCTTCTACCTCTTTTTGTAGTCACATTGGTTTCTTGTATACATCTTAAAGTTCTCTAGTTTATCTAAGTGCTCAAGTGAGAGAGCCAAGTATGCTTGGAGGAATTAGTTAAAAAAATGATTTTGCTCAGAGGGTATTATACGCTTATTACACTTAGGGATGAGCACGGATGGTAGTGGTAAAAAAAACGTCGTTACCGATTATCATACTGCTTACGAGTGGTAAATGATTTTTTTTTACTGTTTACCGCACCTAAAACTATGATTACCGTTGGTAATGATAAAAAATGTTTACCATATCAATGGTAAATATAATTCACCAATCATGCATCTCTAACATAGTTTCACGCTAACAAAAAAAAACTATTACCGCATTTCAACTAATGGTCTCCACTTATAAATATTAAATTCTCCAAGTAATTTTTTGAGATAAAATCTCAGCCAAATAATGTAAGAACACCAACACAAACTATAGAGAATGAACTTCAGAAGTCAAACGCTAATGAACATAGGATTAGAGGTTATTATGAAAAGGTAAAACGTATAAACAGGAGATTTAGAGTTTTTTTTTACTATTTCGATAATTTTTATGTATATAATAAAATTAAGATTTTATAATGTTGCACATTACCGTTGGTATTAATGGTAACCACACTTATGGTACGGTTACCGTACCGATAATTGCGGTATTATCAAAATCATTACCGTTTACCGCTTGTTTATGGATGGTTACCGTTACTGATGGTAAGAATTATTGTTGGTAATAGGTAAACTGATGGTAATGATAAGTTTTTGCTCATCCCTAATTACACTCCCTAACCGTCTTCGAATTCTTTTGGAATTCTCAAGACGAGGAACTTTGCAAAACATTCAAATCTAATTCCATTTTACTGCTATTGTTTGTTATTTGCTCTAGATTATTTATTTGCTTAGATAAATAAGAACTGAACTTGTTTTTAGTAGAAAGATTTGAAGGCTGACTTGTAATGTATGCCACAAATGCACTTTGTACGGGGATCTATGCAATTTTGTGCTTCTTTGGTGATAAAGCTAACTTAGTTAGTGAATTGCTTCATAGATACTCCCTCCGTCCCGCTATTAGCAGCTCATTTCTTTTTGACACGGTTATTAAGAGAGTAGATGATAAAGTAGGATAGAGAAGTAGTTGATAAAGTAGGAGAGAGAAGATGAGTGAGATAACGAGAGTAGATAAAGTAGGAGAGAGAAGAGTGAAATAATAAAAAAGTAAATGATAAAGTAGGAGAGAGAGAAGATGATAAAGTAGGAAGAGAGATTAATAAAATTTGCTAAATAAGGACTGAGCCACTTATATTGGGACATCCCAATATGGAAATTGAGCCACTTTTAGCGAGACGGAGAGAGTATGACTCAAACCAAATTAATTGGCTGCTCGGGTGATGAGATGTATATATAACATATTTCCCTTTTTCGACCTTGGTTGTTGCAGAACTCAAATGGCTGGCTCACGTGTGCCAATCTTTCTTTTTCTCCTTTTATATAACACTGGTGTCCAATGTTAGGCTGTTCCTCATAAAAGTCTGACCAAATTTGTTCAAAAATGTTATCGCCAAAAGACTAATAAGATCATTTCTCCTTTCCCAACCATGGTTTAAAAGAACCATTGATTCCTCAGAATAATTCCCATTTCGGTTCCATTCCCTAGAAAAATGAATCAATAGCTAGGAATCTATCTTGGCCACTGATCCTTACGCATCAGTCAAAAATTCCCGACTCAAATGCTTCCGATTCGAATCCCGTTCTAGGCAGGAATCTATTTTTTATAAATTGTTTAAAAAAAAAATCAAAAAAAAAAAATCAATTATAATCTTTCAAATTTTTATCGATTAATACTGGACTTTATGTTTATATCTCTTATAAACTCTATATATTACATGAATTTAGCAGAACTTTCTACCTGTCATCGCATTTTTTACGATTGAGCTACGGTGTACAAGGGAGTAGGAGTAGTGGTTAGTTCATACAACTTTAATAGCTGCTACTTTAGTATTTTTCAAGAAAGTAAGTGGGTGGTATAGTGGGTTAAATAAATTCCTTATTATTTTTGGCTTGGTTAGTGGCTCATTGATACTTACGTATTGATCGCATCGGCACTTACGTTCTGCGATACCATAGAAAAATGTAGCTATTCCGGAACATTATCCCAACTTAGTTTATGACATCCATCACTAAAAGGCACTTGTGGACCCTCTGTATGCAAATTGGAAGAAGACGCGAAATGTGGTAATGGAGTTAGCTTTACATTGATATGCCCTGACAAAGGCAGCAAATTTTTATCTCTGACCAAGATGAAACAAAAATAAAATGCACGCTTCTTCTAGGAGATGAAGGTAGTTGTTTTAAGATTTCAAAGGCAAACTAGGAAAAATAAACTTGGCTGAGTTTCTTTAAATGAATGCCTCAGTAACCTTGACGAATTCTTATGCCTCGCTAGACGCAAGTGTATCTTATCCCTAATTTGACTTGGAGTTGCTCTTGCTTTGTTTTGGTTCAAAGTTATGTTTATGTCTTTCAATTAAGATACCTTAATTATATGATATCTTCCATTTCTAAAAGATAGAATCATTCAGGACATTTGCCATTCATGGGTGCGCTTTGAGAGAGAATATGGTTCATTAGAAGAGTTTGATATTGCTGTTCAAAAGGTACTCATCTATCTTATTTTTGCTTTGCAATATGCCTGACAGGCCGGTCACTAGTCACTACTTTTTTTTTGGATTACTTGTATAGCATCTTTACTTCTTAAAGTTTTGATTACAGGTATTAGAAGTGGTGTATTTCTTTTTTGCTGCTGACCACATATACACAGTTAAAACAACCTTGAGGCTTGTCTCAGGGTGAGAATGCTCTGATGTTGAGCCTCAGGCTTACGTCTTTGGCCGTGTGAGGCTTGCACCTCAAAATTGCTTCTCATGTTTAAGTATGAGGCTTATGCCTCAGACTTCGCAGTCTTGTGAGTTTTTTTTTTTTTAAATTTGAAATGTTATAAACCCTTGAAAATCTTAAAAAGACTTAGGGGCCGTTTGGTTGGGGTGAAGCTGGAAAGGGAATTGAAACCCTTATAAGTTTTTTGTTCGTATTTTTACTCATTCCGTTTCCCCTCCATCAGGGTTTTGAAAACCCCCAATGCCCCAATTTTCATTCCCTCCTCCACCCCTGGGACTTGAATTCCCTTTCCCCTCCTTTCTCCTCTCATTTTTTTTTTCTTCACGAAAAACATTTCTCTCTCTCCTCTTTTACTTTATTCTTTCTCCCACATCTTCAAGAAAGAGAACTCCGACGACTTTCCTCTGCCGCCACGGGCCACGGCCTTCCAGACTCCTCTCATCTACTTCTCCCATTCTCTCTCTCTTCTTCCACTTTCTTCTTTCTCCCATATCTTCATGCAGACGAGGAAGGACTTTCCTCCGAAGCCGCTGCCACTGCCTTGACTCTCGCCGCTACTGCCGCCGGACTCCTCGTATCTACTTCACTCTTTCTCGCTCTCGCTTATCTTCCACTTTATTATTCTTGAGTGAAAAAGAAAGAAAGAATCTACATCACAATTCCAACATTCCCTCAAATGCAGTAAACGGAAGCAGAGAGAGACCTCTAATTTCTTCAACAACTCAAGTTATTGAGATTTGACGTGGATTTGCATTTTTCTGGATTTGAATTTGGTGGATTTGTAATTTTTGGGAATTTGTAATTTTTAGATTTCTGGTTTTACAATTTTTCAGGATTTGTAATTGTTTTGACAAGTAAAAAATAAATGATCCTCTTGTTGAATCAAACAGCCACAAAGACAGAGAAAGGAAAACAATTCCCTTTTCGGAGCCGAACCAAACAAGAGGGCTGAAACGGAATGATTGAAATCCTTTCATGTCCTTTCCCTTTCTTGATTCCTTTACGTTTCCCTCCGTGAACCAAACACCCTTACTATGTTTTGAAAGTTGAAACTATAGTATGTTTTGTTATGATGTAGTAGAACCCCCCCCCACCCCACACGCACACACACACAGAGAGACACGGATTTGACTTCCTAATCCCACCATCCCTCTCTCTAACTTAGCCACTAGCTCTTAGCCTTTATAAATAAGAGGCGAACCCTTTCTGCAAATCTATCTTTGGATCAACGAAGGAAATATATTGTGCAAGGACTAGTCTTGTATTGGGGCTCACTTTGGTGGGTTTGTTTACTGCTTCCCCTCCACCCCTGTCCAAATATGCTTTGAAATTCCCCCACCGCCCCCACCTCACACCCTATGGATCGGCCGCGGTTGTCTGTCCAAGATCTGGGTCTACATGACCTGGAAGTAGCTCGGGGGCAGTTCTATTCATCCTTCCTTGCCTTGGGGACAAGGCTATTTGGAAGGGGGATGAATTCTCAGGAAACTATAGTGTATTTTGAATTTTTGGTTAGATTAATGTATTAGTCGGATGTGCATGAATAAGTGCTAGTAACTTAGTTGTTACTTACCAGATCATTATGTTAAATAGAATAAGAAGCCTGCCCATTGCACTTGTCTAGGAATTTAGAGTTGCGAGAAGATAACGGAGCCTCTCCTTATTGATGCACATTATAAGATGGCAGTTTATAAATCTTCTATTTGGTAGGTTATGGTATCTTCTTTTCCCACAATCTTAAGGAAGCTTTAACATGAAAAGATGTTTGTTTTTTATCATAAACTTTGTTGAAGACCATATTACCTCTAATTATGAATAAAAGATTTCAAGGATATATTGTATTCTGGCGTAATAGTAGTTTTATAGTCTGTAATAAAATATTGATTTTTGCTATTCTTTTAATATGAAATTCTTTTATATTTCTTTCAAAATTTATCTTGTGATGCACACAATCTTGGTTTTTTTCTTTCTTTTGCTATTACTTTGAAGAAATTGACTTTTCCTTCTTGTTTGAATTATATAACTTCATGTTATTGGTAGTACTTGGTCTTAAGTTCAATGTCTAATCTATGAGTCCCTGGTGAATGGTGAAACAAGTTGTTTTAGAGCCACATGTATTTTGGCGACTCTTACTCGTTGAGTCTTATGCTTCATGATGTTTTGGGTGGACAGAGTATGTTATTTGCAATGTGCATTAGACATTCAAAAGATTTTGATTATGCCCTCACTGCACGTGATTAACTTGTGTGTATTTTTCAGTTTTGGACATGAGTATATGAAAATGTCAGTGAAAAGAATTTGATATGTTAGCTATTTGTAACTCCTGTATTTGCATCCGATGGTAATTTTTCAGGTGACTCCTCGTCTTCAAGAGTTGCAGCTCTTTAGGTTACAGCAGGAGAGCAAAAATAGTGTTCCTGCTACAAATGAAAGAGAAAATCCTCCCAAGAAAAGTGCCCGTGAAAAGAGGAAACTAAATCCAGACTCAACAGAACAGGCTCCAGCTAAGCATCAGAAAACTATCGCTCGGGACTTAAATAAGAAAGTTCAGAATGATATAGGTCAAGCAAGGCAAAGAGCTGAACCAAGTGAATCTGTTAAATCAGATGGCAACAATGCAGAACGTGCTAGCAAGCAGGAAAAAAAGGATACATCTTCTAAAAAATCTGTCCCATTTGATGACCAATGCACTGCCTTCATATCCAATCTGAATCTGCAGGCATGTTACCTGTTGATAGGACTTTCTTTTGCAACTGGTCATCTTTAAATCATGGATAAAACAATATTTATTGCAATTCCTGCAGACAACTGCTGATGATCTGCAAAGTTTCTTTTCTGATGTTGGTGGAGTCATTGCCATTCGAATATTAAAGGACAAGTTCACCAGAAAATCAAGAGTGAGTTCTCGAGAGTTTTATTCTCCTTGAGTAGCAATTAATACGTAAAGTGAACAAACGGTTAAGCTAAATATTGATTATAATTCAAAACTAATGGGTTTTACTATTTGTCTTCCAAGGTTTGTGAATTTATCCACTTAATGTTTCTTTGGTTTCATCATTTGCCTGTTCTGCTTGTGGCACCATTGGCTTCATTCTGAAAAATACTTTCGTCTATAACCAGATTTAAAGAAAAAAAAAAAAACTTGGAGATACATCATTTTTCTTTCACTTTTTTCTTATAAGAATCCCAAAGAAATAGTTAGATTAATCTAGTCATATCTCAGGTAGTGCATTCAAGTAGTTGAGATATATAAACTCTGTTCATCTAGAGTTTAAATTTGCACATATGAGTTCTATATATTGATCCTTGGTATTTATACCTGTTTCTTGTTAAAGGGATTAGCGTATGTGGATTTCTCCGATGATGCACACCTTGCTGCAGCTTTGGCGAAGAACAAGCAAATCTTTATGGGAAAAAAATTAAGCATTTTGAAGTCAAATCCCCAAAAAGGCAGGAAACAAGTTGCTGGACGTAGTGTCAGATCAGAGCATGGTAAGTTAATACCATAAGATGCCTATACTCATATTCTGCATGCTGCCCAACTGCTAGTCAGCTGTTATTTCGGAGTACATGTTCTACTTTGTTCTCTTTGAGGTTGCTTGAATTTGCCTTCCCTTCCCTTTCTTTTTAGTATTTAGTATGAATCTTAACCTCTGTAAATAATTTGTATTCAGACTATTGAAACTGCTTTTTGTTTGAATCGTGTTGTTTATATGATACATCCATCCTCTATGTATGTTCCCAATATTTGCTGCACCATCTAGAAGATTAACGTTGCTGTTACGTTTTTCATAATGCCAGGCAGTGATGTTAAACGAACTGATGATAATGCAGCAAACGCAGACACACGAGATTCTGCCAAAGGAAGCAAAGAAATTGAGGCACAATCTCCCTCTTCTAGGCATGGTGATGTTCAGCTCAAGGGTAGGAACACATTTGCAGTACCACGAAATGTGAAACCTCTTGGATGGAGCAGTCGAAGTAAAACACAACCTGATGCAGCTAACGAACAGGAAGATGAGAACCCGAAATCTAACGATGAGTTCAGGAAGATGTTCGTGAAAACTTAAAGGTCAGATCATGTCTGCATTAGCTGTTCCTTATCCAACTAGTGTTTGTTTACTACTTTTATCAGTTGAGACATTTCCCTCTGCCTATGTTCATCTTTGAGATCATATGCGTATTAGTTTGGCTGGTATAACTTAATTAGCTTTTTCTCTAACATAATTAGTTCTTTGTTATTTTTAATAGGTTTCATGATAATAATTGTCTCATTTAGCATAAAAAATTATAATTTCTTTTGAAACAATTGATACTCAGTTGAAGTCGGATTTATTGTTTGAAATTCAACACAGCTGAAGAATTTTGAGCGTGGAAGAACTCAAAATTTACCGTCCTTCCCTACCTTGCCTCTTATACATGCCAAGATTTTAAAACAAGCACACTTTTTCTGACAAGTACTGTATTATGTTTCATGGTACGAAACCTTAAATTTAAAAATAAAAAAGAACATTATCTGTAATGAAATATTTGCTCACTGTAGCTAGCAAAGTATGCTCATGATATTGACAAATGAAATTAATTATATTAGCAATGGTGTTAGTTAAAACCTTTAAGATCACATTTAAGTCACAAGAACCACGATTTAGAAACGCATTTGAATTTCAAGAGGAATTTGATGGGCAAAATAATCAGTGATTTCAAGGTTGTTTAATGTTGTAATTTTTTAAGATTGATTTTGTGAGATGGCGTCTGAGCAATTTTTTTTGACATCCATTTTAAAAATTTAGCCGTTGCAGCTAGAGAAGGAAATCAAAGACGATGAATTGTGTTTGCGCTGCTGGGAGAAGACACTGCAACGACGAGATTTGATGTTAGATGTGAATCTGGCTCTTAAAGAGGATTGGTATCCGTACTTTGGAAAAAATTACTTAGTTCAGATTAAGTAAAAAAAAATTCGGGAATATCCATCTATTTTTCGTGATTTTAGGATTCTTTTTTACTTTATTTGATTTTATACAAATTAAACCAAACATGTGATTTTAAAACTGTTCCAAGCACATAATTTTAATTACTCGGAATCAAATTACTTTGCTAATTGTTACAAACGTAGAATTTTAATAATTCAAAATTAGATTACTTTTCTATACAAGAATTCGTGCAAACCAAATGGACTCATAGTGTAAAAGCTCCGTTTGGTTGGCACTAAGGGATGGAATGTTCAATCAAAATAAGGGTATTATTCCATTTATGCTGTTTGGTTCATAAAAAATGAAAGAGGAATCAAACCTCATTCCCCTCCCCAACCCTTTCAAACCGCATTTTCTCAAACCCCCATTTTTGAGGGATTGAGATTTGATTCATTCCAAAAATCTCTTTCTTCTCTCACCCACCATCTCCACCGCCACCCCACCACCACCACCACCACATCGTCATCACCACCCCCACCGTCATCGCCACCAGAGCTTCACAGCTTCACCCCACCGCCACTGTCGCCACCATTACAACCGACTATCTCGACCATCACTATAACAACTTCACCCCACCATCACCGTCACCACCACTACCACTCCATTTTCTATTTTCTCTCTCGTCCCCTCTTTTCTACCATCTCAACCGTGCTCTCTGTTGCTATGAGTCAGAGGCCCTCTATTGCCATGAATCAAAGGATCTTTGTTGTCGACAACACTTATGCGGATTGTGTACAAGGTATTGTTCTGTCGCCTTTTACTAGGGCTGACATGATGACCTGATATTGGTCAATGTTGATCTGATAATTGTCGTTTCCTTCATTGACCATCTTCTTAGAATATTGTACCTCGTACCTCGTACTATCTTCACATTTGAATATATCATTTTGGACTGGTGAAGATTCTGATCTGCCGCTCAGTTCAGCTTGGAGAGGTTAGCTTATCAAAGCTAGGATTAAGATTCTGACATACCCTATACCTTCTTATCCCAACATGTGTTGGATGAACTTTGTCTAAGTCCGTTTTCATGTTAGAATAGGATTCAGTTCGTTCCACTAACTGAATAACCATAACCTGAACTAACTTAGTCTGAGAAAAGCTATCAGCCTGACTATACAATTACATGCTGAAATCCTACAAATACATCAGACTGGTTCATAAATTAAATAGGGGTTTGAGATCATTCAAAACTTACATTATTTCCTAACAATTTTCCCATTTTTTATGATGCCAAAATCCTATTCTAACATGAAAACAGACTTAGACAAAGTTCATCCAACACATGTTGGGATAAGAAGGTATAGGGTTTAGTAATTCAAATTATAAAGTATTAAAGTAAATGAACCTGGACAAAGAGTTATTGTCGTCTGGTCAACAGGATAGCAAAGATTTATTAATAATCGTTGAGTACAAGCTAATGTTATTACAAGAGAATCAGACTATCTAATCTAGACCGGTTCAACCTTTATTTGATACTTCTTCTCAAATTCCTCATGGGTCATGTGCATCTCTTCAGTGTCTCCATCACAGAAGCATAATTTCTATCTGAAACATCATCAGGTTTGAGCTCATAGGAGTAGTTAACCAATCTTCTAACTTGTTGTCTTCGCTCATGATTTCTGGTAGCATTAGTAAATCCTTTCTCTAAGCAAGCCTTTATTAATTCTTCTTCCACCTTGGAGAAGTCTATGCTCAACTCTAGGTTCGGCCAGGAAATGGGGCGTTATAGAAATCTCGGTTCCGGACATTTTATCTCTCCTTTGCCTCTTCTGCTAGCTTGCTTATCAGAATGTATAGCTTGAAAGATCGACGTCTGACAAACTCTGTAAAGATCTCATTTGGATTTTTAATGTTATTTGTGCTTGCCTAGAGTTTCCAATAATAATATCACTTTATGAAGTCCACTTTGACTTGTTCCCAATCATCTGATAGCTCTAGAGGAACCCATTTATCGCATCTTGGATATAGAAAATCATTCTGTGAGTCAATCTTGGGTTTCTTCTCTGCTGCAATATCCCTTATCACATTGGCTTTCCTCCTTCCTCTATTAGTAATATTTCTTGTCCGTGGCATTTTATCAGCCATGCGGAGAAGTCTTTCATCATCTTCCTTCAGTCGCATAGCATTCTTTTTAAGTTCTTGTCTCAGTCTAAGGTCTCGATTCTTCATCTCATAGTCAATTTCTTTTCGAAAGGTGGTATTGGATATATTCCATTAACTTCCATATCTGCTCGATCTGAGCTTGTTCTTCTTCAGGCATCAGATTGATGAATCTGAGCCTTTGCCTTTTCTCCTCTTCAGTCTCGTCTAACTGGTTTGATGCATTGTTGCCTTCAGATTATCATCCTCAATATATTTTTGACGGGCTTCCTCAGATCGTTTCTTTTCAACCTCTTGCTCCTTTTGAAGTCTCTCAGCTTCAGCTGCTGAGATCCTCAATGATCTGACTGTATAGAGTACTGAAGACATTCCCCAAAAATGTCCTAGTCGAAATCTGAGATATAGTGATGTGCTTCTTAGATTCGTCCCTCAATCTTGCTTCTTCTTCTTCAGCTCTAAGACGAGCCTCGTTGTCAGCCTTTTTCATCTGCTCTACCACATCAATGGTGTCCGTTTCAATCCCTTATAGGCTGAGGCTGTCTTCTTTTTCTTTGTCAGACTGATGTTCCCCCTCAACTTGTACGTCCATCATTTCATCTAAGGGAATAGTCTGAGTTTGTTTTTCTACACCCGAAATACCAACTTCTTCCCCTTTTTTGGCATCAGAAAGAAGGGTCGGAAGGGAGAGAAGATGAGCAGATAGATTTTTGAAGGCTTCTTGTTGCATCTATCTGAGCCCATTATTCGTATATCTGTTCTTTCTCAGTGTCGAACAAGATCTCCATTTCAAGTTGAAACTATTTTAGAGTAGAGGAGGTCGCGACTTCAGCATTTTGTTAGGTTAGTTCGAGTAGGGAGGTGCCTTTTGTAATGATGGCGTGACATTGCTCCATCTAAGTAGTGAGGCGTTTCTGAGTCGCCTAATTAGAGATGCGCATAACAACATCTGGAAATGTTCACTGTGTCGGTCAGTCAACCAAAATTGTGTTATGTGATGGCAGTATTCTATTTCACCACTGTCGTCACATTAGTCAGACCATCATAACATTGACCCATGCTAATGTTCAGTTGCTCCATTGTCACATTGACATTTGAAATATGCTTATAAGTGGGGTTATGAATAGAATATTTGTTGGATATGAGATTCAGTATGATAAGATTTGAATATCCCAAAACCCCCAGCTGAATGATGACCCTAATATTGTAATAGCTTAGTTGAGTTCAACATGTTCAGTAGCTGATAGGTTCAGTAGAACATCTCTTGTCAGCCGGAAGGACTCAACACTAACAAATTTAGTTGGGTGTTTCAGAACCCACTGAATCAGTAAAGAAAATCGAGCCAAGTACTGAATATTTCAGAAGAATGTCAGTAGAAGACAACTCAGTAAAAGCGTCCAAGGAATTTGAGGAAGTCAACTTAGCACCCGCGTTGGAGTTTGAACAAATCTCACCAACTCTCTTACATCGACCAATGAGGAGGTGTCAACACTGTACCTACTCTGACACAAAGCTGCTACTTAGATTGAAAAAGAGAAAATCTCTATAGTGACATTCAAAACACAAGATGGTCGTTTTCTTGTTGTTTTCGACACGTGTTTAGAACTTTTCCAACTAATCTATTCATGAGTCGAGACTATAAATAGAGAAGAGTCTTCATGCAGAGAAGACACAGCAAGGGAACCAAACACATTCAAGTATTCAAACGCTCTAGCGACCAAAAAGCTTACACAGAGAGATATAATTAGTTCTTCACTCTAGAGATCTATTGTTCCCATTCTCTCTTCTAAGCGATTCTTGTAATATCTCAAGCTTAGAAAATTCAAAGGAGTTCAACTTATTGGACTCTTATTATTGTAAGAACTCCTTCTTAGTTGTAGAAAATCAAACCTCGTGTTTGAAATTGTAAAGTCACTAAGACTATAACTAGAGTATCTGTCCAGCGTACAGATCGACTGAGACTTGCTCAATATAAGTAATCAAGAACTCTTGCTTTGTTCAGGACAATAGACGTAGGAGCCAGCATATCCGAACAACTTTAAAAACCCCTTGTGTTGATTTACTGTTTCATTGATTAACTATTCATACTGCATACAATTGATTCTTAAAAATCACACTTAGGATAAAATGTGTTTTCAAAATAGAGCCACAGAAGTATTAAGTTTGATACATTCTGACTTGTGTGGGCCTATGTTGGATATGAGTCAGTAGATGATACTCAGCTGTTGTTCGGTTAAAAGAAAATTGGGAGAAATCATAGTAGTACTATGGAATTGAAGATCCCAAAACCTAGCTGATATCAGTAGATTAGTGTGTCGTTAGGATTAGCTGATGTATAGGTTAGACTTGATATATTGATTATTATTTTTGTCTAAGTCCTGTACGGGGTAATTGTTGAACTGATCTTCTGTCGAAGATACTTTTCAGAACCCCACGTCATCAGTGTAATCGCTTGTGTTCTTCAGTCGGCAGTGATCTTTCCCTCCAGTCGAAGACAGCGCATCACCGACAAATCATCGCAGAAGACTACTCCCACCTGATAGTCATCGCCGTAAGAACGAAACAAGCACAGTACCTTCGCAGCCGCCACGTGACCTACTCGGTAGATGCCTGTCGACCGACTCACCGAAGAAGACAGAGACTTTTTAGTCTATCGTATCCTACGGAAAGCGCCCCTATTCAAGTCTTTTCGAAAAGTTCCAGAAGACATACGAGGTTGTTGAACGGTCAACTCGACATTCTCACCAACTACAAACCTCGACCAATGAGAAGCCGACAACGCTTACCTACTCTACACAAAGAAAGTGCTCTCATGAACAGCGCATTAACCGCCTCGCCGCAACAAGTTCGAATTAATGGCCGTTTTCCTTGGAAGCTTGTGACACGTGGCATCGTCGTCTCCAACGGACATATGCCATAACTCACAACTATAAATAGAGAAGTTTTTGAAGCTCCAAAAAAAAAAAAGAGACGGAATTTCAAAGGGACAAGCTCAAGTTCATAAACGCTCTAGAACACTCAAAGATCATCCGAGAGGAAAACTTGCATACTTAGAAGATTTCTTAGTTTTTCTCTCTAGAGTTCTTACATCCCTTACTTCTCTAGACTAAGCTCATTGTCATATTTATAGCTTAGATTCGAAGGAGTTCACATTTAGTGAATTGTTCTTATTGTAAGAACTCCTTCTCGGCTTGGAGAAAATTCCCTTCCCTTTCGGACTTAGGTTTGGATTGTAAAGTCGCTAAGGACTATAACTTAGAGGGAACCGTCCAGCCGCACAGTATCCCCGCCGAGGCTTGCTCGAGAATAATCAACAAGTTCTCCCCGCTTTGTTCGGGACCGTGGACGTAGGATCTTGGGTATCCGAACCACGTTAAATCGGTTGTGTTCTTTTCTCGTTTTATTGCATAGCATTAAACCGACTTAAAAATCATAAGCTTGCATAAAACGTATTTTATAAAGCGCATACCAAAAGATTTAATTTGCTAAAACGTGTTTTCAAAAAAAACGAATTTCGGGCCCCACACTTTCCGCACAACAGCTCTCCGATCGATTCTCAAAATACCGACAACGATCGGTAGGGAGAGAGTTCGAGGCCGACTCACTCGTCCCGCGATCGAAGGCTTATTTGGCACTCGTTCATCGGCTTGCAATCATCGGCTCACCGACCTTCACCGAGAAAAAGAAACCGAGCTCGTGTGTATTCACCCCCCCTCTACACCGACTTATCGTCTCCGGACCAACAATTGGTATCGAGCACACGGTGTTCAACCGATCGTCGTGCCTCGAAATATCGGTCCTCTCGAACCGATCCCGAAAACCGTTTTCACCGCATAAGCATCTTTTCAAGCATCCTTATACTCTTGCTCTTACAATGTCTCGATATGTCGGTATTAGGATGGTACCGATGTTCTCAATAGAGAACTACACGGTATGGCGCGTACGTATGGAGGCACACCTAACGTCACTCCACGACAAGCATGTCGAGATGTCCTATAGTCGGGACCGATCATTCCCTGCACATGATTGCAAAACGGCGAAAGAGCTATGGGACGCCTTGGCCGTATCGAGCCATGGAACCCCTCGGATCAAAGAAAACAAGCTCGAGCTAGAGCTTCGTGAAGTTCGACGCCTTTGCAATGGAGCCTACCGAAACCATTGACGAGCCGAGTGTCGATTCACCAATCAAGTCAATGTCATCAATGGGCCGGGAGGTCGTTCACCAACAAGGAGATGAACACCAAGATCTTGAGAGCGTTGCCCCGACATAAGTTTACGTCGCTCTGATCTAAATGCTCTAACTCCCGATGTTATATTTTCGTAATTAAAATCGGAGGAATTCGAGCATAGCTCTACCCCAAAAGTGCTTAAGCGCTCCAACTGACACACGGTTCGACCACGCCTTCAAGGCAACACAAGCAATACCGGAGCCAAGCCTATTTCCTCAAGCAAAGCGCGTGGCCACATCGCAGCAAAGTCTTCCGAGACTTCGAGCCCCGACCAGCCTAGCACCGATGGCTCTCAAATATCGAGGGAAAAGGAGAGAGTCAGGAAGCCGAGGAAATACAACCGAGATTCTTCTTCGAGTAAGAAAGACTATCATAAGAAAGAAGAATCTAATCCTTCTACCGAATGCGGGAAATCGGAGTTCGCGCGCCGGTCCGTCTAAAGACTCACTGGTAAGAGCAAAGCAGAACATCCACCGCTACAACCGCAAGAAGGAGGGACACTATCGCACGATTGTCCCGAACTCTCACTGTTCAAAGAGCGTAACGGCAGCCGAGGAGAAAGAAATTCGCCGAGAGACGGCAGCCTATATAGCCGGAGAGATATCCGACAACTCAATTGAGGAGGATACATTCATGTATTCTTCTCAAGACGAAGCCGCATTCGTCGCAGCTTGAGGTCGCAGAGACAGCTCTCGATGAGTCAGCCGAATACCGTCTCGATGGCCGGGAGAAGAGGCCGAGGTAAATTCTAAATGTATTATTACCTCTTCTTCACACAAAGATACCGTACACGTGCTCGGTCACGTATGATCCTCTAGATGTGGTACAAGCCTACGACGATCTACTAGAGGAACAGATTCACCGAGCAGCAGAGTTCAAGCAGAACCATCCGAGGAACTTGAACAGTAAAGGCCGAGAATCGAGACTTTCTTCTCGATTGTCGGGTCTCCTACCGAGTCGATGGATCTAGTTGCGAGACTCAAGGAAGAGATTGAATCTCTTATGACTAAGTCTCGCCTTCAAGAGACTCGGATCTCGGCCCGACCAAGGACAATTATGAGAAAGAGACTTAAATAGCCAAGCTCAGTCAGAAGCTCACAGACATGCAGAATGACTATGACTCACTCAGAAGGAGTGACGAGGTCTGGAGAGGTTTAATGACTGAACAATACCTGGGAGCGAAGGAGAAGCTTGAAAGCGTGCTTAGAGCACAACGGCCAACCGCTATGAAAGAAGGCCTTGGCTATACCCACGAAGCTTCCACCTCCAAAAGCTCAACAACCCTGGCTGATAGGTTCGTCAGAGGAAAGGTGCAAGCTGCTGACACCACACCTCAGGCGAAGAACAAACAGAAAATGATTGCACCTCGCCCGAGTAGCAACAAGCAACGTGACCAAAGGTTCCAGGCCCCAGGACACCGCGATCAAATTCGGTGGGGAACCAAGAAGGTCGGATGGGCGAAGCAAAGCACAAGGAGCCATCGTATGAGCACCCGGCTCAAGACGGCTCGTACTACTATGAGCCCGTGGTCGGGAGAAGCGCTAAGACTCGGAAGAAGAAAGCGCCCGAACCCAAAATCATCGCAGAAAGTCAGTATCTCCAAGTCCCGTGGAGAAGAAAGCCGATAAGGTTCGGAAGAAGAAGTCTAGGACTTCTAAGGTCCCGAGACAGATCTGGGTTCCGAAATCACCCACTAACCAAGAAGGACCCAACCGAACCAAAGGGTACCTAAAAAATGCCTCGTTTTGCAGGTGCATAAGGACCCGTGGATAGTGGACGACGGCCGCTCGAGACACATGACTTACCGTAAGAGCTCGCCGACCAACTACGTACAAGAAGATGGTCCCGCAATTGAATTCGGTGACAACTCCAAAGGCTACACAAGGGGATACGAAACGCCGAACATTGGGACCGCCACAGCCTAAAGAGTAACATATGTTGAAGGACTTCAACATAATCTCCTTTCAGTCAGCCAATTCTGTGATAATCTTAACATAGTAATCTTTGACGCTGGTTTCTGTGATATTATTGACAAATCTACAGGGAAAACAGTGTTATCAAGTTCGTGGAGGAAGAACATCTATGTTGCAAACTGGAATACCGCAGTAACTTGAGGCTTGCTTTCTCGCACGATACTAAACTCGGTGACAAGTCAGCTGGCTATGGCACAAGAGACTCAACCACCCGAACTTCAAGACCATGAACAAGCTAGTCAAGAACTCTAAAGTCGAGGACCGCCCAACGAATCGTTTATCAAAGACGTAAATTGTGAAGCGTGCCCCAAGGGAAAGCAAACAAAGAGGAGCAATCCACCTATTCCGTCACCTTCCACCGATGGAATCCTTCACCGCTTCACATGGACTTATTTGGGCCGGCCTCTCCAGTGACTATAAGAGGCAAGAAGTATGCCCTCGTCGTCATTGACGACTACTCGAGATATACTTGGGTCATCTTCATCGCCAACAAATCTCGATGTTCGACCGAGTTACCTAATCTATCGAAGAAACTCGGTGTGGAAAAGAACATCAAGATTAAGAAGATACGCTCGACATGAGGAACAGAGTTTCTAAACTCGGTAGTTAAGACATACTGCGATAAAGAGGGAATTCAGCACGAGACATCACCGCACGCACTCCTCGCCGAACGGACTTGCCGAACGTAAGAACGTAACACTCAAAGAAGCAAAGAAGAACGCTCCTCGTAGATTCCGGACTACCCTCAAAGTTTTGGGCCGATGCTACCGACACCGCCCGTTACACTCGGAATCGATCACTACTAACACAACAACACATGAAGACGCCTTACGAACTCGTGGAAAGGGAGAATTCCTTCTATTTCTCATTTTCATGTTTTCTACTGTCCTTGCTTTATCCACAATAATGGGAAAGATCAGTTGAAGGTCTTTGATAGCAAATCTCGATCAAGGAGTATTCTTAGGATACTCTCGAGTCAAGAAAGCATTCGTAGTCTTTAACTATCGGACTCTTTGCGTGGAGGAAAGCCCTCATGTTGTTTTTGATGAATTTGTTACCGAGAACGAAGATGTCGCCAGCAAGCTACGAGGATCTCGGATCGAATGATAAAGTCGAAAAGAGCCAAGCATTGTTGGGATGATGAGTCGACGATGAACAAACTCGGACTCGACCAACAAGCAATGTAGCCGACCTAGTTGATTCTATCAAACGCAATCAACAACAGGTAACATCGGTCAATGAGGAAGCCCCCCGTGGTAACCGAGACCTCTACCGAGAATATAAACTCGGGGGGGAACGATTAATGTTCCCGAGCTAAATGCCCCCGAACTTGGAAACTCGGGAGATCCTAACCTTCTTACCGAATTGCTACAAGCCACGTAACAAGATTACCGAAATGCCTAATACACCTACCGATCGTGCGTAAGTAGTATCGAAGAAGAAGCCCGACTCGAGCGTTCGTGGCTCGATGCTCATTCTTCGGCACCTTATCATTGGAGATCCATCAGCAACTATAAGGACGAGATCAAGATTAAGTCAAGGAGAAAGCTCACTCTACTCTTGTTTTCTCTGTCTACGTAAGAACCTCGGCCGATAGAGGACGCACTTAAAGATGCTCGATCGGGTCATTGCTATGCAAGAAGAGCTGAACCGGTTCGTCGGAAATGAAGTTTGGGAGCTTGTCGACGCACCTAGACATCGCACGTGATTGGAACTAAGTGGGTCTTCAAGAACAAGCGAGATGAAAACAACGTTATTGTCGAAATAAAGCTCGACTAGTTGCTAAAGGATACAAAGTCGGGCGAGAGGAATTGACTTTGATGAAACATTTGCTCCGGGGCCAGATTGGAAGCCATTCATCTTTTCCTAGCTTATGCAACACATCGGGGATTTAAGGTATATCGGATGGATGTGAAGTCAGCTTTTTCGAACGGCGCATCGAAGGAAGAAGTCTACGTGGAACAACCGCCCGGCTTTCAACAGGGACATCAGTGTATGAGACTTAGGAAAGCTCAGATGGGTTAAAATAAGCACCCGTGGCTTGGTATGATACCCTATCGGACTTTCTACTTCGTAAAGGTTTTCGAAGGGGACAAGAGATCGCACCCTATTCAACATAAAGTCGGGAGATGACATCCTACCGGGTGCAGATCTACGTGGACGACATCATTTTCGGGCAGTAAACGAAGTCATATGTCGCCAGGTTCGAGAAGATGATGAAGGAGAAATTCGAGATGTCCATGATGGGAGAGATGAATTATTTCCTTGGATTTCAAGTAAAGCAATCACCTCGAAGGAATTTTCATCAATCAAGCCAAATACACTCGAGATCTTCTCAAGAGATTCGTCGCGACTCCAAAGAAGACAAATAATCCCCATGAACACGAACTTTAAAATCGATCTAGACAAAGAGGGAGCTTCGTTAACTCTACCGACTATAGAGATATTATAGGCTCTTTACTTTATTTTAACCAACTAGCCGTCCCGACATAACTTATGCTCGTAGGTGTATGCGCAAGATTCCAAGCGGATCCCAAGCGAAGTCATTTAGACTCGGCCAAGAAGATTCGCGTTATTTAAGAGGAACACCTGATGCTGGGTTATGGTATCCTGTTAATGATAACTTAATACTAACAAAGTTATTCTAATGCCGATTATGCAAGATGCGAGATAGATCGAAAGTCAACTTCCGGAACTTGTCGGGCCTCAGGCAAAGCAAGCTCGATTTCTTGGTTTTCAAAGAAGCAAAGATTCGCAGCAACGTCCACTACCGAAGCCGAGTACATGGCTGCGAGGAAGTTGCCGTGCCCGCATCCTTTGGCTTCGACAACAACTTAGAGATTATGGTATAACTCGGGGATGAAGTGCCCATCTACCGCGACTCCACAAGTACAATTGCCATAACTCAGAACCCAGTTCTACATACCAGATGCAAGCACGTGGATATTCGACACCACTTCATCGAGACCATGTTGAGAAGAAGGATATCGGGATGGAGAAGATCCATACCGACAAGCAAAGGGCGATATACCGACCAAACCACTAGCCGAGAACAAAGTTCGGAGAACTATCGGTTGAGCTAGGTCTCATCGGATCCTATCGAGATGCGTCGGTAGATGCCGACTACCGAGAACATCATTGTCAAACAATTGGTAACAATTGGGATTAGCATAAGGAATCGTACGACAGTCGGATAACTAAGTACAGATGACTCGATTGGGAAAGTCACACCGTACACAAGCAAGGGGGGACATAGTCATCAGCATGACAACCATTCTCCTAATACGTATCAAGAACCGGTGATAAGTTCACCGAAAAGGTTCGGTAACCACCTGATAAGTTCAACTGAAGAAGATCGGTAACCACCGATAAGTTCACCGAAGAGGTTTGCGTAATTCGTGTACTTAAATTCTTTTGAAGCATGCTCGCATCTATTGCATCGTCGCTCACACTCGTAGTTAATGTGCATTCATTTCCCGCCATTAATAGTTTTAAGGAAAGGTCGGTAGGAAACCTTTTCATTTACATAAACCGAGTAATTAATGCCGTCCGTCGCGCATTTAATGCGATGTCTTCTCACTTACCTTTATTACGTCGATCTATGTTTTAGGCGGCTTTTGTAATCATTCCTTTTATAACATTAAATCTTAGCCGTTCATAGTTTTTGGAAGATTAAAACTCGGCCGTTGGATTGAAACTTGCAATCAAGCCAATATATACAAAATCTTTCAACTTCTATCTTTTTCCTCACTTTTCGCCATTATCAAACCTAAGAGCTTTTATCGCAAATCGGCTTCCATCTCAAACCTCCTCAGAATCGCTTTGCTCGTGCATCTCTCAAGCTCTCATACTCGGTAATGTATTCAAATCTGCCGACAACTACCGACTTACTCTATTTTCAAGTGCTAACATGTGTTTTGCAGATTTCTATGGCGATCGTACGTGACTCCTCGAACCAATAGTGGAGATCATGGCCATCCGAATCCAGTTCGAACCAACAATGGCTTTCCGCCAAAGTGGACATTTCATATCCGGAGCCTATGTTCGATGCTCCGGAGAGGTCCGGGTTGGAGACCCTCGTGACCAAGCATCCGCGTGCCCATCTCGCCAAGGCAAGTGGCGTAAGCGTATTTCAACCGGAACTCGGTGGTCGCCGGAGGAGAAGAAGCTTCTTTCTCATACATGAGAGAAATAACTCCGAACAAGTGGAAGCCGGCTCAGCACACCTTCAACATCCGCGAGGCTCTAGTCCTCGCATTTTAGCTTCCTAATTCTGGTATCTCACCTATCGGATATAAGGAGAGGGAGATCAATGCCTATGTACAAAAATTCTGTGGACGCAGTGATCTGACGTTCAAGACAGCTCTCCCGAGGAATCTTTTGCTACCTCAGTACAGAGGTTTAGCGTATGTGGTCTCGCACATACTGCCAAGGATTCAGCTGATGATGGCTATTGATGACGGAGTAGAAGTGAATTGGGCAGACTATTACACGACTCAGATGAAAGCCCAGGCCCAGAAATTCACTACTCAACCCACTGGGCGAGAGGAAGTTGGCAAGACGGGTAAGCTTCTATTCGGGACTAAGATGTCTGTCCTAATAGAGAGTGTTGTACAGAGGAACTCAGCTTTCGAAGACTCAAAGCTGTACAACACCAAGCTGATAAAATTTAAGACCAAAGAAGCGACGGAGAAGTCAATTGGCAAAGGGCCACCCGAGCGTAAGAGAGCCGCCTCGCCCCGCCATCTCCCGCCGATGTGCCCAAGAGGAGGAGGCTTACAAAGCCACGACCAGCCGAGGTCATCGTGGCTCACCCGATAACCGTCATAGAACAGGCTCCTCCTCCACCTCAAGATGAGCAAACATTGGACTCCGACACGTGGATGGAAGGAGCCACCCTCAAGGATAAAGCTCAAGTCATCGGCTCGAGATGACACTCGGCCGGACATTCGAGAGCCAATCGAAGAGACCGAATGGACAACAACTCATACCACTCGTCGGCGTGCTACAGCCTGAGATTCACGATCGATTCCGGAGATAGCCGAGCATGAAGACTTGGTTGACATTGCCATCGTGGCAAGAGTTCGATGTCGCCGAGGTTTTTAAACCGGGATATTCTCGATAGACTTTGCAAAAACTCGGCCGACCATCGATCTACCGACGAGGAGCAAGACTTACGTGCAAAAATCGGTTTCGGGAGCCACTGATTTGGCGTCCTTCGAGGATCTTCGAGCTGCTATACTCTATCTTCTTAGCTCGCGTACTACGCCTCCTCGCCGATAATGCTCCGCCTCCATCTCCTCCCCGCCGATGAGGATGATGACCAAGAACAAGATCCGGAGATGGAAGGCAACCATAAGGATGCAGAGTTGGGAGGCTCTGGCGAGGGACCAACTCCTCATGAGAAGAGCCAATCACCACCCCCCCGGTACATCGGGTGAGGCTCGTGGCGCTCCGAAGTGGCAGCCGGGAGCAGCTCCTCATGTTTTCTCGATCAAAGGCTCGGAACAAGCTCTTACCGCATTCAACCCATTGGTTCCGTGTCCTCCAAATCGGTGAATAAGGCAACCGACGCCAAGGTGCTAAAAATGCAGACTTCTAGCCAAAGACGTCCATATCAAATGGGAGAAGTATACGAAGGCGCAGATCGAAAGCCTCCGGATAAGCTAGCCCGGCATCTCCACTTCCTCAAGAGGCTCCTTCGCAGCCGATTTTAAGGAGATGATCGAGCAAGGCTTTGATAGCTCGTAAAGCGAGATCTATCCGCACAGAGTCGGCTTGCTGCTCCAAGCTCAAGACAAAACATTTACCGAGCAGGTGACTCATGCTCTCACAATACCCAAGCTCAAATGGAAGAGCGAAACAAGTTGGCTACAAGCGGCCTCCAGGCATCGCTATTAAGCAACAAGCCGCGTGGCCTTGAACGAGATTCGTAAAGAGATGAAGGAATCTAATGATCTAGCCCCGCCGAAACTCCGCCAGGAGTCAGCTGCCCAACTAAATCGATCTAGGGCTGATCAAGAGAAGGACTGGGAGAAATACTGTGACTTGGTCAAGGACTTCGACTCTACAGTTACTCAGATCAAGGACTCAGTATACAAGCTTGAGAAAGAAGTCACAGCCTATCCGTACCAACCTCGACAAGGCCGCTGATACCAAAAAGGGGGAAGCTATAATAAAAGATGAACTTGAAATGGATACAACTGATGTACAGCATTATCGTGGAAAGGGTTCGGGAGGAGAGACCCTCCACGGTGAAGAACCCGCACGCACTGGGGGGAAAGGGCTCGGGAGGAAGGACCCTCTACTACTCGTGATAAGAACTCTTCGATGTCCTTCTCCTAGAATTCCCACTTCGCCCAACCCCCATCTCCTCTTCGTCGCTCACATTGAAGAAGTAGCAAATTTTATTGAGCGAGGAGACGTAAGAAGAAGAGCCTGAGCCTGAACAATTACCACCGCAGAGGCCGGGGAAGGAGATTGCAACTGAATCTACTCCTCCTTCCTCCCCGGTCCATAAGTTCAAATCTAAAGCGGAGCAAGAGGCTTATGACCTCAAAATTGCCCAACAGCTGCAGGATGAGCTCGACCATGAGCGTCAGCTTGAAGAAGCAGCAGAAGCAGCAAAGAAGCCCAAGGGCAAAGCTGTAAGGGGCAAAGGCAAGAAAAGGTCGGGTCGGTCGAAGAGCAGAAGAAGAAAGCCCAAGAAGATTTTGCTAAGGCTCTTCCGACTGAGATCCAAGCTACTGCTCAGTGTGTTCCCACTTCTACTCTAACACCTGAGCAGATAGCGGAAGATCAAGCGACCTGGGAGGCGACGCTGCAAGGTCTGAGTCTCAGGCGAGGAGACAGTAGAGCAGCCGCACTCCGAGAAAAGAAAAGGATAGCTGACTTGGCGAAAATGCGTAGCTTATCTCTCATGCCAGCAGCTGATCCGAAGAGGCAGATCCCAAGAAAATCCAAGTTCATCAGGGGCCCATATGTTAAGAATATTCCTATCCCGCATGTGGATAAATGGGTGCCGGCTGATATGAACGTCCATTGGGAAAGGCTGAAAGAGGATTTTATTAAAGGCTATTTTGTATGGGCGCATTTATCCTCTCGACCGTCCGCTGATCGCTTATTCGACGAACTTATCTCGAGATTTGATATCTCATTCGGAGATCGGGCCGAGACATTATGGAAGAACATAATATTCCCTTCCGTGCCCCAGCTTTCCGACGTATTCCACCGCCAAGAATCGCTAGTGGATCGCCGTGCACGAAGGATATTGAGAGAGAGATAGAGGAAGCCGCTTTCCATCTCGGGTTTGCCGCTCGACAATCCTCTTGACAACGAAGAAATCCGAGAGATCGGGATCGAGTTTACAAGTATTATTATCTCGGATCCTCCCGCCGAGAAGTCCGCCGATTTCAAGAAAAGGACTCAACGCTTCAAGCGTCGCCAAGCGATTTCTCTTCTTTTTTGATTTCTGTTGTAATAGCCGTAGGAGCTTGTACTTCATTGATTATATATATATATATCGGTTCCTATTGCTTGTCAGATAATTACTCATTGTCTTTCAGCTCTTTGCATCGTGTTTTTTCACGACCGATCACTAAGTGATCTCGACACACACTCACGTATTTTCTCGATTTTGCCTTTCTCCCACCTACTGAAGTATTGAAATTACTTTATCTTTATTTTTCCTCAGAATGTTGTAAGGGGGAAATTGTTGTCAGTAGGATAGCATCTTTTATGGACTTAAGAAGTTTAAGAGGTAGAGGTAGAGGTTTTGGCATCATCAATTAGGGGGAAATTGTTGGATATGAGTCAAGAGATGATACTCACCGTTGTTCGGTTAAAAGAAAATTGGGGGAAATCATAGTAGTACTATGGAATTGAAGATCCCAAAACCTAGCTGATATCAGTAGATTAGTGTGTCGTTAGGATTAGCTGATGTATAGGTTAGACTTGATATATTGATTATTATTTTTGTCTAAGTCCTGTACGGGGTAATTGTTGAACTGATCTTCTGTCGAAGATACTTTTCAGAACCCCACGTCATCAGTGTAATCGCTTGTTTTCTTCAGTCGGCAGGTGATCTTTCACTCAGTCGAAGACAGCGCATCACCGACAAATCATCGTAGAAGACTACTCCCACCTGATAGTCATCGCGAAGAAGAACGTAAACACGCACAGCACCTTCGCAGCCGCCACCGACCTACTCGGTAGATGCCCGTCACCGACTCACCGAAGAAGACAGAGACTTTTTAGTCTACCGTATCCTACGAAAGCGACCAGCCTATTCAAGTCTTTTCGAAAAGTTCAGCGAGAAGACATACGAGGTTGTTGAACGGTCAACTCGACATTCTCACCAACTACAAACCTCGACCAATGAGAAGCCGACAACGCTTACCTACTCTACACAAGTAAAGTCGCTCTCATGAACAGCCGCATTAACCGCGCCCGCCGCAACAAGTTCGAATTAATGGCCGTTTTCCTTGGAAGCTTGTGACACGTGGCATCGTCGTCTCCAACGGACATATGCCATAACTCACAACTATAAATAGAGAAGTTTTTGAAGCTCCAAAAAAAAAAAAGAGACGGAATTTCAAAGGGACAAGCTCAAGTTCATAAACGCTCTAGAACACTCAAAGATCATCCAGGAGGAAAACTTGCATACTTAGAAGATTTCTTAGTTTTTCTCTCTAGAGTTCTTACATCCCTTACTTCTCTAGACTAAGCTCATTGTCATATTTATAGCTTAGATTCGAAGGAGTTCACATTTAGTGAATTGTTCTTATTGTAAGAACTCCTTCTCGCTTGGAGAAAATTCCCTTCCCTTTCGTACTTAGGTTTGGATTGTAAAGTCGCTAAGGACTATAACTTAGAGGGAACCGTCCAGCAGCACAGTATCCCCGCCGAGGCTTGCTCAGAATAATCAACAAGTTCTCCTGCCTTGTTCAGGACCGTGGACGTAGGATCTTGGGTATCCGAACCACGTTAAATCGGTTGTGTTCTTTTACTGTTTTATTGCATAGCATTAAACTGACTTAAAAATCATAAGCTTGCATAAAACGTATTTTATAAAGCGCACAGCCAAAAGATTTAATTTGCTAAAACGTGTTTTCAAAAAAACGAATTTCGGGCCCCACACTTTCCGCACAACAGTCTCCGACTGATTCTCAAAATACTGACAACAGTCAGTAGGAGAGAGTTCAGTAGCTGACTCACTCTGTCCCGCGATCGAAGGCTTATTTGGCACCGTTCATCGCTTGCAATCACGCCTCACCGACCTTCACTGAGAAAAAGAAACTGAGCTCAGGTGTATTCACCCCCCCTCTACACCTGACTTATCGTCTCCGGACCAACAGCCTATGTCTACACAAGTTTGATACATTTGTAGACTGGAAGCAGTTTTTAAGCTTGTATACAATGTATTTTTGTCCCTACCACTATTTTATTCTCCTATCTGATAAATATATATATTTGCACATGTAATCCTTTATCTTGTATAAAAGTTAGATTTGTGTAGTGTGTCGGGTATCACAGAAGACTACACAAATTGGTTGAAGTGACAAGATATAAACAATTATCACATCTGAGACAACTTAAGGATAAATTGTCGGTTTAAGCTGCAGTTTAGATAAGAAGTGGTTTGTCTTGGCTGCTTGTCTTTACTGGTACACTTAAGGTGGTGTATTGATCGATCACAGTGAGATGTGTTCTCCTAACTGACCTTAGTGGAGAACCAAGATCTCGGTGACTTAGCTGGTCTTAAGCTTAGTAAGACTTCAGCTGAGTGCATTTGGATCTATCACTTTGAGCTACTATGGTGAACGTCATCGCGACCGAATCTACGTATCTTGGGTGTTAGTAGTTATTTGTGGCTCAGGCTGGTTGTTTGTATCTTGCAACCGTATCCTAGTAAAATGAGTTGATAATATCCCCTGAGGAACTCGTAAGGATTAGCACACTAAACCCGACCGGTCGATTAAGTTCAGGTGTGTTAATGAGGTCGAGTGGTACTACTCAGGAACATAATAATATGTTAATTTATTTAAGCTGTCAGTGAGCTTAATTAATTAACGGATATTTCTATCTTAAATACGGGGATCGATTAAGTCTAAAATACAAGCCCTTGCTCAATTTAGGATAAAGGAGTAAGTCAGCACATATTCTTTAGTGGAATGAATCAGTGTTTAATTAATTTTGCTCTGGTCTGAGCATTGATAATTAATTAATTTGATGCCCTACTTTATTTCTTGTATTAGATCATTGATCTGACCCAATTAGCCTAGTTATTTATTGTCTCTCATAAATTATTATTAATATATTAATGTATTTTACATTATTTAATAATGTTATTTATCTGGAATTAATTGGTTGGGCCATTTAAATGATAAATATTAGTAGCCCAATAGATTAATTAATTATATTATGGGCTAATTATGAAGAAGCCCATTAGGGGTATAATTAAATTAATGGGTTGCAAATATTATCAGATGAGTAACTATTCATGGAATCGTCAGTAAGCTTCCAGTTGATGAAGCCGCATTCATGGCAATCGAAACTGAAGAAGAGACTTAACTATGTCTCATGGCTGGAGAAGAGGCTGAGGTAAATTCCAACCCCAACATATGCCCCTATTCACCTCGCACACACGACATATGCTCTATTGCAGGAGAACCATTAGATGTGCTTCTAGCCTATGAAGATCTTCTAGAAGAACAAATACAGATGAACACTCATTTCAGCAAGACACTTCAGGAGCTGGAATTCTTGAGACCAGAAAACCAGAGACTTTCAATGAGTAGTCAAGTCTCTACTGAGTCAGAAGGAATTGTCTTGAGACAGAAGGAAGAGATCAACTCTCTAATGACTAAGTCTCAACTACAAGAATCTCAGATCTCAGTTCTGATCAAGGACAACTCTGAGAAGGATACTGAAATTGCTAGTCTAAAAGAAACCTTGAACAATCCAGACCTGAATATGAAGCTCTGAGAAAAAGTGATGAGGTTTAGAAAACCTTGATGACTGAGGAATACTTAGGAGCTAAAGAGAAGCTTGAAAAATTGCTAAGATCACAAAGACCATCCTCCACAAAGGAAGGACTTGGATATACATATGAAACATCTACTTCAGGACAGAAAAGCTCAAAAAAGCTGGCTGACAAATTTGTCCAAGGGGGAACTCAGTATGCGGAACCTATAACCCCTCAAACAAAGGACAAACAGAAAATGGAAGCACCTCAGCATAGCAACTAGAACATGACCAGAGGTTCAAGCCCACCCAGATCAAACTCAAGGGGAACCAAGAAGGTCAGATGGGCCGAACAGTATGGCCATCCTTAGTGGACTCATCCAGCTCAGTATGGATCATACTACTATGAGCCCAAAATCAGTAGCCCCAAGGTTCAGAAGAAGAAGACACCTGTGTAACGCACCAATTTTCAAAACTTAACAAGGGACACTACTTCATACTTAACATGCATATTTAAATTCTTTCAAAACATTTTCATTCAATAGAAACGTTGCAAACTTAGATCATTTTCATACTCAGCGGAAGTCTTAAATAAAAAATAACTATGACTACTAGTTCTCGAAAACAAAATGCAAAGTTCATGATAAAAATTAGTTTTAATGCATAATAAGTTCGTAAATCCTTCCTCGTGTGACCATCACCACCAACACCTCTACGCATCGGCCGATCCATTTCCTGAAAAGTGTTAAAATGATAGGGATGAGTACGACTACTCAGTGGAGAATACACTTACCCAAACTATATAATATACCAATATATTATGGAAAATTAGATCATGTAAGAATTACGTAGTCACACAGACCACCGAGTCAACTTCGACTCTAACATTTAAACGGTTCAACTTCGATCCCGGTCAACTTCGACCATAAACATGTGTATCGATCAACTTCGATCGCGGATCAACTTCGATCTCGGTCAACTTCGACCATAATCCTTTATACCGATCAACTTCGATCCAGATCAACTTCGATCCTTCCTTATCATGCCTATCATTAACTCATAAATATCGAGCATAAAATATAAGAAGAATAAATGAAAAAAACTTCCCCACCTTAACCTTGATTTTGAATGAAAAATAATGGATATCAATGTTTAAGTCCTGCGCACCGATCCTATACATGAAAATTTATCTTAATGATTCATGAAAGTCGTGTATGTATTTCACATATACAATATTTCATAAATTTATCATTATATAGCATGCCAGTGAAAACGTAACACAAACAATTATCTTATAAATAGGTTTCAATGTCCCATATTAACTTGTGCAGAAATACCTATTTTAAAGAAATTCCACAGAACACGAATTCATTCCATAAATCTTAATTTTCTACATATAGATTCCTTGATGAGTCTATATCATACCGGATTTGGTTTCATATCAAAATAATAAGTCCTCTAAGAGTTATAACCAAAACAGTACCTACTACATCCACAAAAGCTTTACAAATTCTAAGATCCTTAAACTATAAGCTTCAGGAACTAAACATACTTTACAAATTCTAAGATTTAACACACATATAGGGGACATGTGTAGAAAGATCATATCAAAATTTTAATCTCTATAGATAAGTAAAGACTTCATAAAATACAGAATAGTTTCCACTAAAATTCGAATACGAAAATGCATGCTCCGACTGACTACCCGGACATTTGTATTAAACTGCTTTCATACACATAAGTTAAAAATATGAAATAAATATTTTTACAAATACCTGCATGTGTAGAGTATTTAGGAAAAAGAATCAAGTCAAAAACATTTTTGTGGAGTGAGATATAAATATTTTTCTAAACCCTATCCCGGATGTATGGTTTTTCGGCAGTGTAAAAGTAAATATTTATTAAAAATATAGGGACTTGTCTAAAAATTACCAAACTTTACAGAGATCTAAAATACATACCTAGTAAGCTTCACCTAAAAGTAAACCACGATAGGATATCGGGAAGATGTGTAAATATTTCTTGTAGCAGTTCGCAAATATTCTGCCAGATTTTCGAAAATTTTATGGGATGCCATATTATGAGCAACTAAGGGGTATTTATAAGCCTAAAAATCATTATCCAAACATCCCTAATCAAATAAGGTATCAAATATATTTTATCCATAATTATTTTCGTCCATATATATTTTATATAGAATTTATTCTATCACTTACCATATAAGAGATTAAATCTTAGATAAATTAGGATATGGATAACCACAACTAGATTTTATCCGAAAAAATTTATATCACATATAAAATATCTATTTTAATCATAAAATATAATGTAAAATTATCTCCTAATAACTTAATACAATAATAAATATTATATCCTTTTATGAATCCTAGTTGGTTTAGGAAATCCAAAATAAATAAATATTATTCTTGCCTAATAATTCTAACATAATTTCTAAATAATTAAATAAAATAATCATAATATGATATAAACAAACACATTCAAAATTCAAAATAAATTTACATAACAAAAATGATTTAACGAAAAATAACATAAATGATTTAATTTCCATTTTAATTTCTAAGGCGCGAATTACAGAACTAAAACACTTGATAACATGCATGAATAGATATGCAATGCATTTTATATTGAAAATCTCGGGGCGTTACAACTTGAACCTCAGAAAACAAAAAAGTCAGCATCTCTCACTCGAGTAGTGAGACTTGTTGACAACAAGGGCAAGAAATTATCTGAAACCACCAGGGTTGTCAGACAAATTTAGGTTCCAAAATCTACTAACCTCTAAGGACCCAACCTGAACCCAAATGGTACCTGCATCTTTTTTTATTTTGTAGGTGCGTAAGTAGGGCTGGGCAAACAATTCGGGTTCCCGCGCCCGTACCCGTCCCGTTCGGGTCGGGAAAAACGGGTACGGATACCCGTTATGCGGGTACCCGCAAAAAATCAAGCGGGTCAGGAACGGGAACAGGTTTTATTCTTAGGTACCCGTTCCCAAACGGGTACCCGCATTAATATACAATTTTTTTTACATGAGGTCCTCTTACATAGAGGTGGGCGACTGGGCGCGGGACGGCGCGGGTACCCGTTTGCATGTTTTGTGCTAGCACTAGTGTGTGACTAAACAATTTTCCACGGTAATTTTAATTATAAGAATCTATGGTTTCATAGTTGATAATCATATGGTCGGTTTTATAATTATAATTTATGGTGAGACACCATTGGAACATGGTTTATAAAACAGATTATCTACTCCTATAGTCCTATTTAGTGGTTTAAATATATTGGTATTTTTTAATTTTAATTTATGTTTTTAAAATTTTATTTATTGGCATTTTTTAAATTTTATTTATGAATTTAAATATATTATAAATAGGTGGTAATATTTGCGGGTAAACCCGTACCCGTACCGTATCCGCGCGGGTACCCGCATGCGGGTACCCGCTCTATTCGGGAACGAGAATGGGTATTAAAATTAATTATCCGTAGGCGCGGGTATCCGCAAACGGGTACCCGCAGCCGCGGGTACCCGTCCCGCGCCCACCCCTATGCATAAGGACCATTGGATCGTGGACAATGGATGCTCAAGACACAATCGCTTGTTGTGTAAGCTTCTGCACCTGTAAATAAAACAAGTTCAGGTGCCCTTTATGTTTTGATTGGGTCATAATAGGTTAGTTAGTTCTTTTGAACCAAACTTGTCCGATAACCCTATTGGTCTCAGACTAGCCAACTCTCTTTCCTTTCCCATTGATGTAGATCTTCTGACTCAGTTTGTCTGTGGGAACATATGCGGCCTTGTTGACAGGTTTCTGAACCATAAGTTCTTGCTTAGAAGTTGGAGCCCTATGAGCATATGGCTTAGCCCGATAGTTGTGTGTACTCGAACTCTGAGACCGCATCCCGGATTAAGGGCCGACTTTGATTCTAATCGGATACCTTACCCTTGCCTTTGTTTGCTGTTTCTGGAGACAATTCAAGTTCTTTTGTGGCCTTGATGAATCTGACTTGTAGGTCATCCACTCGGGTGATCTTGGTACCGTTCTAAGCTTTGTCGTAGACCTTTCCGTCAGTCTTTGTATTGTAGCCAATCCCTTCTCTATCTCCGTAATATCTTTGATGTCTAACCATCTCATCGAACATCTTTTGTGCAACATCATATTTGTCTGTTAAGGTTCCACGCTTGCATTCTGACTTCAATAGTTTGTTGTGATTTTTCTGAAGACTGGTACATTTCAGCTTCAGTTCCTTAAGTTCGATATCTTTCATATTGATGTTAGAACTATCAGCGTCGCTTCAAGGTTGTCAGACTCAAACTTCTGTTCTTCAGCTCCTTATTCAGTTTCTTGATGAGTTGATACTTGTCAGTCTTATCTCGAGATTGGTTAGTCCTTCGGTTTCTCATAAATCATCTCATTCGTTTTGGCCGAGGATTGTAAAGACTCTCTGCAGACTTTTGTTTCTCTCAAACAGTTCATCGTATGCGAGCTTGGAGTTCAAAGTCTTCTACAACCGTACTATAGTCTTGTGTGTGCAGTGTAGAAGAGTTAACAGAAGAGCATTCAAAATTTACCTCAACTTCGTCGTTGGCCATCAGAAAGATGTGGGGATCTGGTGTTGGTTCTGAATTTGGTTCGGCCGTACGCATTGACAAGGTAGCCTTCATCAACATCGATTTGTTGAACATCTCTTTACTCTTCTTTTTTTTTCTTCGGGACTTGTCGTCAGATGAGGAAGATGAGCATGAAGTACCATTCTCAGCAATGAACGCCTTCCGTTCCTTGAGGAGCTTGTCTCGTTTGACTCTTCGTTCAGATCGTTCTTTAATGTTGAGTTCTGAACAAGAATACTGATAGTGTCCAGTTTTCTGGCAGTTGTAGCACGGCTTCGGGTCATGTTCTTTCTTCTTGTATTCCTTCTTGTGAGATGATCCTTCAACTTTTTCCTTTTTGACTTAACATTTTCTTCTATGGTCTTTGCCACTACGAGAGGACTTTGAGTAATACTTAGATTTTTCCTTCCTCCCGTTCTTTCGTTCGCCTCGTCTTCTTGAATTACCTGAAAGAAGAACAAACGCCTTCAATAATTCCTCATGTGACCATTCCTCAAGGTTGTCACACTTCTCAAAAGCCTTGAAGGAAATCGTCATTGAGCTATCTTTCTTCTTCTTGGAAATATCAGGTCGCTCAATCTCGATTTCAATAGCCTTTGGGTAGGAGAACAATGATTCTGGTGATTGCGTGTTGAACCCCTCAGATCGTTGGATGGTATAGGTTATGTGCTTCCATTCTTCCTTGGATAGACCCTGAATGATCTTTTCATTCAGGTCCTTGTTTGAGAAAGTCTTTCCCAAGCATTGATCTCATTCATCACGCTGGTGAACCTAATGTGCATTTCCTCGATCCCCTCTCCATCCTACAAAACAAGATCATCAAGTTTAAACTTAAGCTTATTATCCTTGATCTTATCATTTCCTTCGCTCAGTCTCTTGAGCGTGTCCCGCATATCCTTAGAAGTTTTGCACGTCCTCACTCTTCTAAGATCTCCATCACTCAGAGTGAGCAGAATCTGATTTTTAGCAACTTTATCCAGGTTGTTGATCTTCCTTTCTTCAGCATTAAGCTGAACTTTGGCTTTAGGAACTTTGTCGCCAGTTATAGTGGATTTCCCATCCTTGGAGTCAGTCTACAATGTGCAGATGCTAGGAATAGTGATGATAATGGGACTTTCAGTGATAACGCTCCACATGTAGTCGTGAATGGAGGATAGGTAGGACTCCATCATCAGGCTCCAGATGTCGTATGTAGAATAGAGAACATGGGCATTCCAAACTTAGCTAACTGAACCTAATTGTTCAATCATTATAACAGATAGTGAGAGGCCGAGGTGCGTAAAAGCGAATAGGATCTAATCATGTTGAACAAGTAAACAAAAATAGTAGTTGGTCTCGACCACCGCTCTAATACTAATTGTTGGTCCCTGGCACGATTTCAGGTGTATGGGTGGAGGGTGGGGGGAATACACCTGAAGTTAGACTTTGCTTTTTTCAGATCAGAGAACCTAACTAACTGTTGGATATGAGTCAGTAGATTGATACTCAGCTGTTCTAGGGTTAAAAGAAATTGGGGAAAATCATAGTAGTACTATGGAATTGAAGATCCCAAAACCGAGCTGATATCAGTAGATTAGTGTGTCGATAGGATTAGCTGATGTATAGGTTAGACTTGATGTAATGCTTATTATTTTTGTCTAAGTCCTGTACGGGGTAGTTGTTGAACCGATCTTCGCTGAAGATACTTTTCGGAACCCCACGTCATCGGTGTAATCGCTTGCATTCTTCGTCGGCGGCTGATATCAAACTCGCTTGAAGATCCCGCATCACCGACCGGACCTCGCAGAAGCATTCTCTACAAGCCGATGGTCATTAGTAGAAGAACCAAGTGCAAGCAGATACCTTCGCAGATCGACCAACCGACTATCGAAGCTCAATTTATCGGTCCGACGACTCACCGAAGAAGACAGACTTTCAAGTACCGTATCCGATAGAAAGCGACCCAAAGACTAAAAGTCCCTTCAAATGTTCGGCAGAAGACATACGAGGTAGTTTGAACGGTCAACTCGACACTCACCAACTACAAACCTCGACCAATGAGAAGCCGACAACGCTTACCTACTCTACACAAGAAAGCCGCTCTCATGAAACGCGCATTAATCGCCCCGCTTCGCAACAAAGTTGAATAGTGGCCGTTTTCTTTGGACGCTTGTGACACGTGGCATCGTCGTCTCCAACGGACATATGTCACAACTCACAACTATAAATAGAGAAGGATTTGAAGATTTCAAGAAGAGGAATATACGCAAAATCAAGGGAAATCATTCAAACTCACAACGCTCTAGAACCTTCAAGCTTATCCGAGAGACGAACTAGTTTTCATAGAATACTTCTTGTAGTTCATCTCTCTAGAGCACTTTGATCCCTATCTTCTCTAGACTAAGCTCATTGCTAGATTCATAGCTTAGATCCGAAGGAGTTCACATTTAGTGAATTGTTCTTGTTGTAAGAACTCCTTCTCAGTTGGAGAATATTCCCTCCCTTCTAAACTTAGGTTTGGATTGTAAAGTCGCTAAGGACTATAACTTAGAGGGAACGGCATCCGGTGACGCAGTATCCCCGCTCGAGGCTTGCTCGGAATAATCAACAAGTTCTCCCGCCTTGTTCGGGACCGTGGACGTAGGATCTTGCGTATCCGAACCACGTTAAATCGCTTGTGTTCATTTCATGTTTTATTGCATATCATTCAACTGACTTGAAAATCATAAGTTTGCATAAAACGTATTTTATAAAGTGCACAGCTAAAAGATTTAACTTGCAAAAATGCGTTTTCAAAAGAGACGACTCCGGGCCTAACACTTATCCGCACTACAGTCTCCGACTGAGTTTCGTAATACTGACATCGGCCGAGAAGAGCCTCGAAGCTGACTCACTTTGACCCCAGTGATCGAAGGCTTACTTGGCACTGTTCATCAGTTGCAAACATCAGCTTCAGCTGACCTTCACTGAGAAAAAGAAACAGAGCTCAGGTGTATTCACCCCCCCTCTACACCTGACTTTTCGTCTCCGGACCAACAATTGGTATCAGAGCACACGATGTTCAATCGATCGCCGGTTCCGAAATACTTGGTCCTCTCGAACCGATCCTCGAAAACCGTTTTCACTGCATAAGCATCTTTTCAAGCATCCTTATACTCTTACTCTTACAATGTCTGATATGTCAGGTATTAGGATGGTGCCGATGTTCTCAATAGAGAACTACACGGTATGGCGCGTACGTATGGAGGCACACCTAACGTCACTCCACGACAGCATGTCAGATGTCCTAGAGTCAGGACCGATCATTCCTATGATCGACAGCATAGTATTTGCTTCTTTGGAGGAGGCGTGGGAGCTCAAACCGGTGCTAAGATTCCCAAAGACAAATCCGCCTTCACGCCCGAAGAAAAGAAGTTGCACAACCTTGACCGAGTTGCACGTAATGCCATACCGACTACGCTCGGTGACTCACACCTCGGAAGAGTACAAGATTGCAAAACGGCGAAAGAGCTATGGGACGCCTTGGGCATGCTCGAGCCATGGAACCCCTCGGATCAAAGAAAACAAGCTCGAGCTAGAGCTCGAAGTTCGACGCCTTTGCAATGGAGCTCACCGAAACCATTGACGAGCCGAGTGTCGATTCACCAATCAAGTCAATGTCATCAATGGGGTCGGGAGGTCGTTCACCAACAAGGAGATGAACACCAAGATCTTGAGAGCGTTGCCCGACGAAGTGGCTTCCATTTGCTACTTATTTACGTCGCTCCGATCTAAATGCTCTAACTCCCGATGTTATATTTTCGAATTAAAATCGGAGGAATTCGAGCATAGCCTACCCCAAAAGTGCTTAAGTGCTCCAGCTGACACACAGTTCGACCACGCCTTCAAGGCAACAGTTAGCAATATCGGAGCCAAGCCTATTTCTTCAATCAAAGCTGTGGCCACATCGGTAGCAAAGTCTTCCGAGACTTGAGGCCCCGACCGCCTAGCACCGATGGCTCTCAAATATTAGAGGGAAAAGGAGAGAGTCGAAAGCCGAGGAAATACAACCGAGATTCTTCCTCGGAGTAAGAAAGACTATCATAAGAAAGAAGAATCTAATCCTTCTACCGAATGCGGGAAATCGGAGTTCGCCTTGCGGTCCGTCTAAAGACTCATTTGGTAAGAGCGACGGAAGATCTACCTGCTACAATCGCAAGAAGGAGGGACACTATCGCACGATTGTCCCGAACTCTCGCCGCTCAAAGAGCGAACGGCGAGCCGAGAGAAAGAAATTCGTCGAGAGACGACGCGGCCTATACAACGGAGAGATATCCGACAACTCAATTGAGGAGGATACATTCATGTATTCTTCCGAAGATGAAGCCGCGTTCGTCGCAGCTTGAGGTCGCAGAGAGATTCACGATGAGTCGGCCCGAATGCGTTCGATGGCCGGAGAAGAGGCCGAGGTAAATTCTAAACGCATTATTACCTCTTCTTCACACACACACAAGACACGTGCTCGGTCACGGATGATCCTCTAGATGTGGTACAAGCCTACGATGATCTCGCTAGAGGAACAGATTCAGGTGAGCGGAGAGTTCAGCAGAACCATCCGGGGAACTTGAACAGGTAAAGGGCCGAGAATCGAGACTTTCTTCGATTGTCGGGTCTCTACTGAGTCAGTGGATCTAGTTGCGAGACTCAAGGAAGAGATTGAATCTCTCATGACTAAGTCTCGGCCTTCAAGAGACTCGAGATCTCGGTCCGACCAAGGACAATTTCGAGAAAGAGACCGAAATAGCCAAGCTCGATCGAAGCTCACGGACGTTCGGAATGACTATGACTTACTCGTAAGGAGTGACGAAGTCCGGAGAGGATTGATGACCGAACAATACCTAGGAGCGAAGGAGAAGCTTGAAAGCATGCTTAGAGCACAACGGTCAACTTTCGTGGAAAGAAGGTCTAAGGCTATACACACGAAGCTTCTACCTCCAAAAGCTCAAGCAACCCCCGGGCCGATAGGTTCGTCGGAGGAAAGGTGCAAGGCTGCCGACACCACACCTCGGGCGAAAAACAAACGGATAAAATAATTACACCTCGCCCGAGTAGCAACAAGCAGTGACCAAAGGTTCCAGCCCCAGGACACCGCGATCAAATTCGGGGGGGAATCAAGAAGGTCGGATGGGCGTAGCAGTACAAGGAGCCATCAGATGAGCACCCGGCTCAAGACGGCTCGTACTACTATGAGCCCGGGGGTCGGGAGAAGCGCTAAGACTCGGAAGGAGAAAGCTCCCGAACCCAAAATTATCAGCAGAAAGTCGGTACCTCCAAGTCCTGTGGAGAAGAAAGCCGATAAGGTTCGAAGAAGAAGTCTCGGAACTTCTAAGGTCCCGAGACAGATCGGGTTCCGAAATCACCCACTAACCCGTAAGGACCCAATCGAACCAAAGGGTACCTAAAAATGCCTCTGTTTTGCGAGTGCATAAGGACCCGTGGATAGTGGACGGCCGTTGCTCGAGACACATGACTTACCGGAAGAGTCCTGCGACCAACTACGTACAAGAAGATGGTCCCAAGTGAATTCGGTGACAATTCCAAAGGCTACACAAGGGGATACGGAACGCCGAACATTGGGACCGCCACGGTTCAAGAGTAACATATGTTGAAGGACTTCAACATAATCTCCTTTCGACCGATCAATTCTTGATAATCTTAACAGAGTAATCTTTGACGCTGGTTTCGTGATATTGTTGACAAATCTACAGGGGAAAACAGTGTTATCGGGTTCGCGGAGGAAGAACATCTATGTTGCAAACCGGAATACCGTGATAACCCGAGGCTTGCTTGCTCGCACGGACTCAAATCGGGTAACAAGTTAGGGTGGCTATGGCACAAGAGACTCGGCCACCTGAACTTCAAAACCATGAACAAGCTTGTCAAGAACTCTAAAGTCGAGGACCGCCCAACGAATCGTTTATCAAAGACGAAATTGTGAAGCGTGCACGAAGGGAAAGCAAACAAAGAGTAGCAATCCACCTATTCCGTCACCTTCCACCGATGGAATCCTTGCACCGCTTCACATGGACTTATTCGGACCAGTCTCTCCGGTGACTATAAGAGGCAAGAAGTATGCCCTCGTCGTCATGAGACGACTACTCGAGATATACTCGGGTCATCTTCATCGCCAACAAATCGATGTTCGATCGAGTTACCTAATCTACCAAGAAACTCGGTGTGGAAAAGAACATCAAGATTAAGAAGATACGCTCGAGACGAGGAACAGAGTTTCTAAACTCGAGTAGTTAAGACATACTGCGATAAAGAGGGAATTCAGCACGAGACATCAGTTGCGCGCACCCCTCGCCAGAACGGACTTGCTCGAACGTAAGAACGGAACTCTCAAAGAAGCAAGCAAGAACGCTCCTCGCAGATTCTGGACTACCCTCAAAGTTTTGGGCTGATGCTACCGACACCGCCTCGTTACACTCGGGAATCGACCACTACCGACACAAAGAACACATGAAGACGCCATACGAACCGTGGAAAGGGAGAATTCCTTCTATTTCTCATTTTCATGTTTTCGTTTGTCCTTGTTTTATCCACAACAATGGGAAAGATCGGTTGAAGGTCTTTGATAGCAAATCGATCAAGGAGTATTCTTAGGATACTCCCGAGTCAAGAAAAAGCCTTCGAGTTTTTAACTATCGAACTCTTTGCGTGGAGGAAAGCCCTCATGTTGTTTTTGATGAATTTGTTACCGAGAACGAGAAAGATACAAAGTCAAGCACTGAGGATGTCGCAAAGCAAGCTACGGGATCTCGAACTAAATGACAAAGCCGAAAAGATCCAAAGATTGTTGGGATGATGAGTCGGAAGATGAAGAAATTCGGACTCGGCCCAACAAGCAATGTAGCTAACCTAGTTGATTCTATCGAACGGAATCAACAACAGTAACTTCGGTCGGTGAGGAAGCCCCTGTGGTAACCGAGACCTCTACCGAGAATATAAACTCGGGGGGGAACGATTAATGTTCCCGAGCTAAATGCCCTCGAACCCGGAAACTCGGTAGATCCTAACCTTCTTACTTGAATTACTACGGTCACAAAAACAAGTACTACCGAAATGCCTAATACACCTACCGACCGTGCGAAGTGGTATCGAAGAAGAAGCCCGACTCGGGCGTTCGTGGCTCGATGCTCATTCTTCGAGATCTTATCATTGGAGATCCATCAAGCAACTATAAGGACGAGATCAAGATTAAATCAAGGAGAAAGCTCACTTTACTCTTGTTTTCTATCTACGTAAGAACCTCGATCGATAGAGGACGCACTTAAAGATGCCGGATCGGGTCATTGCTATGCAAGAAGAGCTGAACCGGTTCGTCGAAATGAAGTTTGGGCGCTTGTCGACGCACCTGGACATCAGCACGTGATTGGAACTAAGTGGGTCTTCAAGAACAAGCGAGATGAAAACAACGTCATTGTCGAAATAAAGCTCGACTAGTTGCTAAAGGATACAATCAGGGCAGAGGAATTGACTTTGATGAAATATTTGCTCCGGTCGCGATTGGAAGCCATTCGTCTTTTCCTAGCTTATGCAACACATCGAGATTTAAGGTATATCGGATGGATGTGAAGTCAGCTTTTACGAACGGCGCATGAAGGAAGAAGTCTACGTGGAACAACCGCCCGGCTTTCGGCAGGGACATCAGTGTACGAGACTTAGGAAAGCTCAGTATGGGTTAAAACAAGCACCCGTGGCTTGGTATGATACCCTATCGGACTTTCTACTTGTAAAAGGTTTTCAAAAGGGGACGGAGATCGCACCCTATTCAGCATAAAGTCGGAAGATGACATTACCCGCGGTGCAAATCTACGTGGACGACATCATTTTCGGCTGCGAGAAACGAAGTCATATGTCGGCAGTTCGAGAAGATGATGAAGGAGAAATTCGAGATGTCCATGATGGGAGAGATAAATTATTTCCTTGGATTTCAAGTAAAACAATCGACCAAGGAATCTTCATCAATCAAGCCAAATACACTCGAGATCTTCTCAAAAGATTCGGGCCGTGATTCCAAAGCAAACCGACCAAGATCCCCATGAACACGAACTTTAAAATCGATCTAGACAAAGAGGGAGCTTACATTAACTCTACCGATTATAGAGCTATTATTGGTTCTTTACTTTATTTAACAGCTAGCCGACCCGACATAACTTATGCTTGTAGGTGTATGCGCAAGATTTCGAGCGAATCCCAAGCGAAGTCATCTAGACTCGGCGAAGAAGATTCTCGCGATATCTAAGAGGAACACCCGAGGTTGGGTTATGGTATCCCGCCGATGATAATCTAATACCGACAGAGTTATTTCGATGCCGATTATGCGGGATGCGGGATAGATCGAAAATCAACCTTCGGAACATGTCGGTTCCTAGGGCAAGAAGCCGATATCGTGGTTTTCAAAGAAACAAAGCACTCGGTAGCTACGTCCACTACCGAAGCCGAGTACATGGCTGCGAGGAAGTTGCTTCGTGCCCGCATCCTTTGGCTTCGACAGCAATTGAGAGATTATGGTATAACTCAGGATGAAGTGCCCATCTACTGTGACTCCACCAGTGCAATAGCTATAACTCAGAACCCAGTTCTACATACCAGATGCAAGCACGTGGACATCCGACACCACTTCATCAGAGACCATGTCGAAAAGAAGGACATCAGGATGGAGAAAATCCATACTGACAAGCAAAGGGCAGATATACTGACCAAACCACTAGCTGAGAACAAAGTTCGGAGAACTATCGGTTGAGCTAGGTCTCGCTAGATCCTACCGAGACAAGTCGGTAGAGAAGCCGACTACTGATAATAATATACTTAGCAACAATTTGTATCAGTATGGAATCAGCACGACAGGTCAGAAAACTTAGTACAGTGACTCAGTTGATAGATGCACACTGTACACAGCAAGGGGGAACATGGTCATCAGCACAACCATCCTCCTGATAAATGATGGTAACCAGCTGATAAGTTCAGCTGAAGAGGTTTGCGTAGTATCGTTACTTAATTTGTTCAGAAGCATGCCGCGTTTAATGCATCGGGCCGCTTGCATTCGGTTGCCTAGGAGCATTTATTCCTTACCATTTATTATATTTAAGGTTTGAGGAAAGGTCGGCGGGACTCCTCGCCCGCGTAATTAATGCTCTCCGTCGCGCATTTAATGCATGCCTTCTCCATTAGCTTTATTACGTATATCTATATTTTTGGCGGCTATTGTGATCATTCTTTTATAACATTTAATCTTAGCCGCCCCTTGATTTTGAAAGATTAAATTTGAACCGTGCGATTCAAATTGAAGATCAAACGAAATATACAAAATCTTTCATCTTCTATCAACTCCTCATTTTTCGCCATTCTTCATTTTCTCAAAGAGCTTATCTCGCAACTTTGTTTTCTTATCCAAATCTCCTAAACAACTTTGCTTTCGCATCTCTTAAAGCTCTTATACACGGTAATGTATCAGATGTCTGCTAGCAACTACTAACTTACTCTATTTTCTAGTGCTAATATGTTGTTTTGCAGATTTCAATGGCGAACGTTCAAACTCTGCACAACATTGAGGAGATTGTAGCCTCCAGGATTCTGTTTGAACCTACTTTGGCCTTCCGCCAAGTGGAGATCTCTTTCCTTGAACCCGTGTTTGACGCTTTGGAGCGTTCAGGGTTGGAGATGCTGGTTTCGAAGCACCCCCGTGCTTATCTCCCTCGGCAATGTCGCCGAAGTTTATTTCAACCGGAAATCTCTAGCATCGGGAGGAGAGGAATCGTCCTTCTCTTATCGAAGGAAGTCGATCAAGCCGAGTGGGAGTCACCTGTTCTTACCTTCGATATTCAAGATGCTCTAGCTCTCTCATTCGATCTTCCCAACTCCGGCATTTCTCCGATTGGATACAAGGAGAAGGAGATCAACGCATATGTGCGAAATTCACGTGGACGCAAGGATGTGGCGTTCAAAACAGCTTTACCGAGGAATATGTTGCTACCTCGCATGCAGAGGTCTAGCTTACGTGGTATCGCACATTCGACAAGTTCACTGGATCATATGATCAACCTGTCCAAACCTAGGATTCAGTGATGATGGCAATAGACGATGGGGTTGAAGTGAACCTGGGCCGAGTATTATACTACTCGGATGAAGGCACGTGCTCGAAGTTCACCACATTACCCACTCGGCGAGAGGAGGATAGCCGGTGTGGGTAAACTTCTATTCGGAACAAAGATGTACGTTTCCGATAGAATGCATAGTTCGTAGGAACTCAGTTGTTGAGAACTCGGCCTTTGAGGACTCCAAGTACTTTGACAAGAAGTCTATCAAATTCCGCACGAAAGCCGGAGCCGAGAAATCCATAGGCAAGGGGCCGCCCGAGCCTAAGAGAGCTGCGTCTCGCTCCGCCCCCATCTATCCAAGTACCAAGGAAGAGGAGGTTGGCTAAGAATCGACCTGCTGAGGTCACAGCTGGCTCGCCCACTTACCGTTATTGAGCCAGCTCCTCCTTCTACTCAAGAGGAGCAACTACTCGATTCAGATACTAGAATCGAGGGAGCGACGATCAAGGACAAAGTCCAAGTGATCAGCTACGAGGAAACAGAGTCCGACAAGAGGGAACCGTCACCCGAACTCTCACTGAGTGGACAACAACCGACACCACTCGATCGCGTGCTGCGGTTGAGATTCGAGCAAGAGATACCGGAAATTGCCGAGCACGCAGATCTGGTTGAAATAGCAGTAAGGACAAGAGCTCAGATGCTCTTAAGGTTTCTGCACTGGGACATTCTTATTGACTTTGCCAAATCCCAGCGGTCACCGGATGAGCTATCGACGGAGGAGCAAGAGCTCCAAGCCAAGATTGGATTCGGAGAGCCGACCGATGTGGCGTCTTTCGAAGATTTGAGAGCCGCAATGCTCTATTTACCGAGCTTGAGAGCTCCGAATGAAACAGACTCCGCCCCCATCTCCACCTTCGATAAAGGCGATAATGATGATCAAGATGAGGAGATGGATGGCAAACCCAAGGAAGCGGATCGGGGAGAATCACGGAGGGACAAACTCCCCAAGAGAAGAGCCCAACACCACCCATAATCCCATCGGTGAGGCTACAACCGCTCCGGGAAATCAGTGAGGGAGCAGTTGATCTCGTTCTCGAGCAGAGGCTCGGAACCGGCTCTTATCGAGATACAACCCATCGGTTCCGTGTCCTCACGTTACGTCAACAAGGGCTATCAAACGCCAAGGTGAGAAAAATCGACTCCTAGCCAAAGATGTTCATTTCAAATGGGAGAAGTACACCAAGGCTCGAACGAAGCTCTAAGTAAGTTGGCCGCCGACATCTCAACTCCTAAAGAGGCTTCTCGACCAAATTTCAAGGAGATAGTTGAGCGTGCCCTAAGTGCTCAAAAGGCCGATTTATCGGCACAAAGTCGGCAGACTGCTTGCCGCTCGGCATAAAACTTTCTCGGAGCAAATGACTCAAAGCTATGAAAACAGTTCAAGGCTTCATAGATGAGAGAAACAAGATAGCAACCACCTCTCTTCAAACAACCATCAAGCAACAGCTGAGGCCTTAAAAGCCATTCGTAAAGAAATGACGAGAATCAAATGATCAAGCCTGCTTCGAAACTCCGTCAGAGTCGGCCGCTCGATTGAAGAAATCTAGAGCCGATCGAGAGAAAGTCCGGGGAAAACTACCGTAACTTGGTCGGTGATTTTGATGACACGGTTACCCGGATCAAAGATTACGTGCACAATCTGGAGCGAGACGTAAAAGCTATCCGCACCTCCCCCGGCGAATATTGGCGATGCCAAAAAGGGGGAAGATATTGTGAAAGATGAACCCGATACGGATACGGCCTGACGTCCGGATCCTCGAGGGACAGGCTCGGGAGGCGAGACCCTCCTCGGCCAGAAGAGCCCTCGCCGCAGAGATCGGGGGGGAACAGGCTCCGGAGGCGGGACCACCTACTCGTAAAGGTACGTCTATCGAGGTCCTTCTCCTTGATTTCCCACTACAAGCCACCCCCATCTCCTCTTCATTGTGTGCACATAGACGAAATCGCTCAATTCCTTGAAGAGCCAGTGAAGAAGAAGAGTCTCAACAATGTGCCGCAGAGGTCGGGGAAGAAAATCGCTACCGAATCCACTACTCCTTCCTCCCCGATCAAGAAGTTTAAATCAAAAGCGGAGCAAGAGGCATTCGACCTCGGGAATAGCCCAAGAGCTGCAAGACAAGTCTGGACCGGGAGCGTCGCCTAGAGGAGGCAAACGGCAAAGGAAAAGCCTAAGGGCAAAGCCGTCGGGGGCAAAGGAAAGAGAAAGGTCATTAATACGGTCGAAGAGCAAAAGAAGAAAGCCCAAGAAGAATTTGCTAAGGCTCTTCCGATCGAAATCAAAGCTACTTGCTCGTAGTATTCCCATATCTACTCTTACACTGAGCGGATAGCGTAAGATCAAACGACTTGGGAGGCGACGCGCAAGGACTGAGCCTCAGACGAGGAAACACTAGAGAAGCCGCTCTTCGTGAGAAGAAAAGGATGGCTGACCTGGCAAGAATGAAAAGCCTATCTGATAAACCAGCAGCCGATCCGAGAAGGCGGATCCCGAGAGGATCTAAGTTCATCGGGGCCCCCACATCAAGCAACAACCGATTCGAACATGTGGATAAGTGGGTGCCGGCTGATATGAATGAACATTGGGAGAGATTGAAAGAAACTTTTATCAAAGGCTACTACGTATGGCGCATTTACCCACTTGATCGCTCGACCGATCAGCTCTTTGAGGAGTTGATTACGAGATTTAATGTTGAATTCGGTGAACGGCTGAAGCAAGTCATGGAATCACGAGAATATAACCTTCCGTGCCCCGCCTTTCCGACGTATTCCACCGCCGAGACTTGCTAATGGACTCACGAGCACTAAGGACATAGAAAGAGAAGTAGAGGAAGCCGCCTACAGCCTGAGGCTCCCGCAGAAAGGCGATGATAACTTGGAGATCCGGGAGATTCGAGCTAGAGTGTATAAATACTATTACCGGATCCTCCCGAGGAAAAATCCACCGACTTCAAGAAGAAAACGCGAAGTTCAAGAAGCAGCAAAGATGATTTTCTCCTTCTCATCTTTTGTAATAAGCATAGGAACTCTCGTAATTCTTGATATATATATCGGTTCCTCGCTTGCTAGACAATTACTCATTGTCTTTCGGCCTTTGTCTTTGTGTTTACAACAACCGATCACTAAGTGATCGACACACACTCACATCGGTTTCTCGATCTTGCCATGCTCTCGCCCGCCGAAGTTCGTTTATGATTATCAATTTTTTCCTCGAAGTTTAAAGGGGGGAAATTGTTGTCGGTAGGGACAAGTATCCTTGATAGATATTAGAGTATAGAGGTTTTGGCATCATCAATTAGGGGGAAATTGTTGGATATGAGTCGTAGATTGATACTCATACGTTCTAGGGTTAAAAGAAATCGGGGGAAATCATAGTAGTACTATGGAATTGAAGATCCCAAAACCGAGCCGATATCGGTAGATTAGTGTGTCGATAGGATTAGGCCGATGTATAGGTTAGACTTGATGTAATGCTTATTATTTTTGTCTAAGTCCCGTACGGGGTAGTTGTTGAACCGATCTTCTGCGAAGATACTTTTCGAGAACCCCACGTCATCGGTGTAATCGCTTGCATTCTTCGTCGCACCGGTGATATCAAACTCGGTTGAAGATCCCGCATCAGCCGACCGGACCTCGCAGAAGCATTCTCTACAAGCCGATGGTCATCGGTAGAAGAACCAAGAGCAAGCAGTATACCTTCGCGATCGACCAACCGACTATCGAAGCTCACTTTATCGGTCCGACGACTCACCGAAGAAGACAGACTTTCAAGTATCAGTATCCGATAGAAAGCGACCCAAAGACTAAAAGTCCCTTCAAATGTTCGGCAAGAAGACATACGAGGTAGTTTGAACGGTCAACTCGACACTCACCAACTACAAACCTCGACCAATGAGAAGCCGACAACGCTTACCTACTCTACACAAGAAAGTTGCTCTCATGAACAGTGCATTAACCGCCTCGCTCGCAACAAAGTTGAATAGTGACCGTTTTCTTTGGACGCTTGTGACACGTGGCATCGTCGTCTCCAACGGACATATGTCACAACTCACAACTATAAATAGAGAAGGATTTGAAGATTTCAAGAAGAGGAATATACGCAAAATCAAGGGAAATCATTCAAACTCACAACGCTCTAGAACCTTCAAGCTTATCCAGAGACGAACTAGTTTTCATAGAATACTTCTTGTAGTTCATCTCTCTAGAGCACTTTGATCCCTATCTTCTCTAGACTAAGCTCATTGCTAGATTCATAGCTTAGATCCGAAGGAGTTCACATTTAGTGAATTGTTCTTGTTGTAAGAACTCCTTCTCAGTTGGAGAATATTCCCTCCCTTCTAAACTTAGGTTTGGATTGTAAAGTCGCTAAGGACTATAACTTAGAGGGAACCGTCCAAAGGCACGATATCCCTGCTGAGGCTTGCTCGGGAATAATCAACAAGTTCTCCTCGCCTTGTTCGGGACCGTGGACGTAGGATCTTGCGTATCCGAACCACGTTAAATCGCTTGTGTTCATTTCTTGTTTTATTGCATAGCATTCAACCGACTTGAAAATCATAAGTTTGCATAAAACGTATTTTATAAAGTGCACTGACTAAAAGTTTTAACTTGCAAAAACGCGTTTTCAAAAGAGACGACTCCGGGCCTAACACTTATCCGCACTACGTCTCCGACCGGAGTTTCGTAATACCGACATCGGTCGGTAGAAGAGCTCGAAGCCGACTCACTTTGACCCCAATGATCGAAGGCTTACTTGGCACCGTTCGTCAGTTGCAAACATCAGCTTCAGCTGACCTTCACTGAGAAAAAGAAACAGAGCTCAGGTGTATTCACCCCCCCCCCTCTACACCTGACTTTTCGTCTCCGGACCAACACTAACCTAGCTGATAGTGAGTCAGTCAATATGCGAAACATGATAGGCTTTTTTTATGAAAATGCTTTTCGTGAATGCAACAGTAAGTTGATATAACAGTAAGTTGAAATTAATAAGACAGTAAAGAACACAACGATTTTATAGTGGTTCGTATTCACAAGATCTTATGTCCACTTTTTTGCTTCCTTGCTGAAATCCACTAATGGATACTTGTAGACTGACGAGCACAAATCAATACAAACGAACAATAAACCTATCTATCAATCTATCCAACAAACTATCTAACAAAATCGGTTCCATCAAAGATATCAGGTTGGGGGTTGGTTTGTTCAACAAACAAGAGTATGAAACACTCTTGACTCCAAGCTTATGATGTATATGCTAATACACTTGGGAGTATGAACATCAGAGCAATTTCTTTGGCAATAGAACAGTGGATATGAAAGTAAAGGCTTGTTATTTGCTTGAGTATGCTTGAACTTCTCTAAAATTCCACATCCTCTTAATGAGAGGTCTTCTGCTATTTATAGACAAGCTAGGGGATAGATCCGTTGAGTAAAGATCAATCTCCCATTGGCTCCATGTTGACAATGGTCTAATGCATTGAATGCATAGACACGTGTCGCGCTCCGCTTGCTTCTGCGGATTGTGTACAAGGTATTGTTCTGTCGCCTTTGACTAGGGCTGACATGGCGACCTGGTATTGGTCAATGTTGAGGTGATAACTATCGTTTCCTTCCTTGACCATATTCTTATAATATCGCGCGTTGTACCTCGTATTATCTTCACATTTGAATATACCAGTTTGGACTGGTGAAGATTCTGATCTGCCAATCAATTCAACCGAGAGAGGCTAGTTTATCAAAGCCAGACCTAGTTCATTCCATTAGCTGAATAACCATAACCTTAACTAAGAGAAAAGTTATCAACCAAACTATACAATTACAGGCTGGAATCCTACAAATACATTAGACTGGTTCATGAATAGGGGTTTGAGATCATTCATAACTTATATTATTTCCCCACAACTAGGATGTAAGGTGGCATCAATGTTGTGAGCAAAAAAAAGGTACGGTCTTGGCTGGTTTTTGGATGAAAATAGAAGAGTGAAGTCTTGGAGCAAAATGAAGAGACTAATAAGGAAATATTTGGATGAGATTTATCATAACATATCTTTCCTTGTGGAGAATATTTGCCCTAGATTCTAGAATCAAGAGAATCAACCATATAGAAGGAGGAAAGGAGGCAGAAATTAAGGGAGAGATTCTATACGCAAGTTCAGTTTCGACGGGTCCTTTTAGTTACAACCGAACTTCAAGATTACATCACCATTTCTATTTCAATTTAATGTTCGAGAGTTTGGGAGGAAGATACAAACTATTTCAATTTCGCATTTCATTTTATGTTTGATGCTTAATTCGAATGTTTATTTAGTTTCACTTTCGTTCGTTGATCATGGATACTTGAAGATTGTTTCACTACTTCGTTTTTAGTCTTTCGGTAATGTATTCAGTTCCGTGCTCTTAATTTACTATTTTCGAGCTTTAATTTCGTGTATGTTAGAATTAAATTTAATTATGCTTTCTGTTCTGTTTCCCTTAATAGTCTACTCGCCTAGTCAGACCAGTAGGATGGGTAGCTAAACTTATGGCGGTCCAGTAGGATGTGAAACACATACATGACTGGTTTGTGAGACTTTAGAGCTGATAATTAATTCAAGAGATTTTGGGTTAATTCTGGATTAATTAACCGGGATAGTAATTTAGTTTGTAGCTAACTTAATACTTCATCTTTTCTTATGGAATAAGGTTAGATAAGTAGTATAAGGAGGTCTACCGGACTATCCGCTTGGCTATAATAATCATAGTCTTAATTTTTTAGGATTTATTTGGTGCAAAACAACGATTACCATTCGTGAATTGAGAATTTGGGTTTTAATTTCCTTCATTTCCTCTATGAGTCAAATAACTATTTTTTGGAATGATTACAGATTCCATACCTCTAAGGTATGCTACTTAATTCCGATTCCATTGCTTTTCATGAATCAAACGGGGTCTAATGGAGATACTAAGAAATTATATATAGATGTAAAACTGTATGATGGGGCTGGTTCAATAGAGGATAATATGGGTGTTGGAATTTTGTATAGTGGAAGCAACCTTTTGCTTGTATACAATGTGTTTTTCTTTTCCATTATTTTTATTCTCCTATCCCGTTAGACTATATTCGCGCATGTTGGTCCTTTATCTTATACTCCCTCCGTCCCACTCATCTTGCAACATTTTCCTTTTCGGGCCGTCCCACTCATCTTTCAACGTTTCCTAAAATAGAAAAAAATGAGTAGACCACCATCATACCAAACAAGTGGAACCCATTATCTTTTACTTTACACCACTATTTTACACCTTTACCCCACTATCTTAAACTCCACGCTCAATCCCAAGTGTTGCAAAATGAGTGGGACGGAGGGAGTATAAGGTTAGATTGTGTAGTGTGTTGTAGATCACTGTAAGACCGCACAAATAGTTGAACTAACAAGATATAAATAGTTATCACAACTAAGACGACTTAAGGACAAGTTGTCGGTTTAAGTTGCGGTTTAGATAAGAAGTGGCCTGTCTTGGCCGCTTGTCTATCTTGTTACACTAAAGGTGATGTTTTGATGGATCACAGTGAGATAAGTTCTCCTAGCTGACCTTAGTGGAGAACCAAAGACATCGGTGAGTTAATTTGGTCTTAAGCTTGATAAGATTTCATTTGAATGCATTCACCTATCTATCACTTTGACTTACTATGGTCAATATCATCGCGGTGAATTTACGTATCTTGTTTGATAGTGGTTATTTGTTGATCAGATTAGTTATCTGTATCTTGCATCCGTATCCTCGTTAAATGGGTTGTAATATCCCCTAAGGAACTCGTAAGGATTATCACAGTAAACTTGACGTAGTTGATTAAGTTCAGGTGTGTTAATAAGGTCGAGTGGTACTACTCAGGATATAATCAGATGTTAATTAATTTAAGCTGTCGGTGAACTTAATTAATTAACAGATATTTGCTTCTTAAATTCAGGGATCAATTAAGTCTAAAATACAAATTCATGCTCAAGTTAGGATAAAAGGGGTAAGTCAACACGGATTCTCTAGTGGAATGAATCTGTATTTTTTAATTAATTTTGCTTTGGTCTGAGAATAACTAATTAATTAATTTGAAGCCCGACTTTATTTTTTTTATTGGATCCCTTGTTTGGCCCAATTAGATGCCCAATGTTAATTATGCTCTCTTACGAATTATTATTAATAGATTAATATATTTATATTATTTAAAAATGTATAAATTATTTTATCTAGAATTAATTGACTGAGCCAATTAATTGATAAATAGGTAATCCAATATATTATTAATTATATTATTGGCTGATATTAATTTATTGGAATTCCGTTAGCAAGATAATTACTAATAGACCACAATTATGATATGATGTTTTATAAACATTATATCATACACATTTAATTATAATTGATGTGACTTGATACACGCTAAACGTGTGTGAGTGAGAAATAGAACATGAGTTCAAATTGAGCGGACAATTATTCATTCCTCTTAGATCTCTTTCTACACGGAGGAGATGAATGTCAGGGATACAATCTAGAAGCTCCATACAAGAACAAAAAATTAGAGGCATTACAAGGACACGGGCATGATCGTCTCTATAAGAGTTAATATGACTTGTCAATACTCTATAAAGACATGACATCTCTAATTAATTTTCCAAATGACTATACACCACATGCTTATAAGAGTTTATTTATTTATTTTTCTAGTTTTGGTGAGAATTAAACATACACTCCCCTTAAAGGGTCTTGGTTCACAAATCAATGATGGTTTGTTGACCCATATGCATGTGCGGGTTCTTTTGTTTAGTGTGGTGCATCTTATATCTTAACTTTAGATGGTTAGGGACAAAAACTATACCTCATCGAGAGTTGAACATTTGGAAATTCTTAAAGTTTTGAGGATTCATTAGTATGTGTTGAGACTATGTAACAATCAAAAATACCTAGTCTTACTTACTCATCTATAAAATAAAATAGTGGACAAGTGTCACGCCTCGATTTTCGGAGAAGGACACGATCATCAGGGTGCGACTGGGGGTTGGAGAAAAGAAGCGGGGAAAGAAATAGAATTTGTATTATCTGGAATAAATCAAGCGAAAAGGCTAACAAATTGTGTACAAATCTTTCAATGGTGACTCATGCTAAAACAAAGATGACAACAGTACTCAAGAATTTTATATTCAAAGACTCGACTCAAATTGAGTCCTTAAGCACTTTATCATCAAAGCAAGTATCATAGGGCCCAAAAATAATACACAAGATAAGCCATTAGAGTTCTGAATAAAAGTATTTGAACTTAAGCGGAAGCAATATATAATATAGATATACAGCAGAAACCCTCGTCTCAGCGTTGCTCGTCACCACCGTCTGCCCAACCTGAAAACATTTTGAAAATAGCTTGGGAATGAGCACTAGTGTACTCAGTGGGTGAAACAATTTATAAATATTTCACAATAAGTTTATCAATGCATAAACCATATGACTTGGAAGGTTTAAAAATAAAAGTCACTTCCAAAAATACAAATATTCACTTCTTTCTGTGCGCGCACTGTCACGTTCTACCGTTACTCTTACTAGAATTCCGGAACCTAGTCTTCGTCGAATCCTTAACCCATCACAATCTCGGAACCAAGTCACCGTCGGATTGGAGTCATAACAATTTATGATCCCGGAACCAAGTCACCGTCAGATCTATAACATGTCACAATCCCGGAACCAAGTCACCGTCGGATTGATAATATAATTAGCATACAATGGTGATCAACCCACTGCACTACTAACAAACGTGTACACAATTCTCAACCAACGTGTTAGGCCAGTCAAGAACCTCAATCGATTAATTCAGAGCATTAAACAGGTAGAACGCACAAAAACATTTTCATTGATAAACATGACATTTCATAGAGCTTAATAACTCAAAATAATTTTGATAAAATAAAACCCACCTCGAAGCTGCAACAATATTAATTTATTGTAAAACCGGATGCTACTTCTCTTCTTCATTAGAGCCTACAAGAAAAACTCTATGCTTAATTGAAATCCCAAAACTTAAGCTAATATAAGATATGATTTAATTTGAATTTGAAAACTAACACCGCTAATTCCTACTTTAATTCTAGCCCATCCGACCGTCGGTTTATGGAAACAAGATCATGGTTGGAATATACGCTATCTAGGTTATAACACTTGTCAACTGACTCATTGATCCGGCACCGATTTGATGCTCGAATCTCGACCCGAACTTGCATCGAAAACTATCCGTGCAATTACGCCATAGGGTTTCAAGGGCTCATAACTTTCAGGTTTGAGCTCCAATTTGAAATTCGAGAATAGCGTTGTAAAGCCAACAATCAAAACTTTCCAACGATGTATAACATAATAAGGTTTGGACAAAAGAATAGATCAGAAGTCGAGATGATACATCCAAAGGAAAACTGAGTTTCATCGACAAACCCACAACTTGTAGAACTTATATTTTTCACCTCCGAACTCGGTTTTACAAACCGAAGGTGTTTCTAGAAAGCTAATAGTGAGAGGTTTCCAACGATATATCATACAGCAGGATTTGATTATTGAAAACGAGTAGAAACAGGGCTGAAGGAAACTGACATGTTTCAGCGAAAACAGAACACACAACTTGTCACCCCAACTTTTAGGACCCATAACTTTTGAGTACGATTTCTGATTTACAAACCGAAAGTGGAGTTGGAAAGACAATGAAAAGAGCTTTCCGATGATATATAATATGTCAGATTTTGGATAAAGAAAACGGGCAGACTTGGGTTTCAAAGTCGTTTGCTCTGCTCACGGGAAAAGAAACCCGCAGCCGTAGTCTACTAACACTACAACTTTCGGGAGCCATAACTTTCAAGTCCGAACTCAGAATTACGAATAAAAGATGGCGTTGGAAAGCCAGAGACGAGAGCTTTCCAACGATATGAATTTCAATAGGTTTTGATCAACAAGGACGTTCGTAAACTGAGCTTAAACTTGCTGCCCTGCTACTTAGAACATAGACGAACCAACAAGATTTAACCATGGCGGCGGCTACCAACCGCCTCCGCCTCCTCCCCCCCTCGGCGGACCCTCCTCCATACATAACAACCATGAGAATTCAACCACAAAGCAACACAAGACTACAAACCAAGCTCAAAGGGATGAAAATGATAACCATTGACCACCGTGGGCGAAGCTACGGCCCACGTGAGTGGAGGCAATTGACCCGGCTCAAATAATATCATATATATTTTGTAGTGGAAAGAGATCAATTAATAGTGTCATAGTACAGTGGTAATCCCCTATCTCTCCTATCTTGGAGGTCATGAGTTCGACCCTTTGTGTTCCCATATTATATTTTTACTCTCTTTTTACTTATATTTGATCGCTTTTCATTCACTTTTATTTCTTAGTTGGTTTTTGACCCGGCTCAAATTTTTCCTGGCTTCGCCACTGTTGACCACCAACTTAGTTCTTACAAATTTCAGAAAATGAGTTGCAGCATGAGGAACTGCTTATAGTTTATGCAAAAGAAGGACGAGAGAAGAGAATTTAAAGAAGAAATGAGGCGGTGGAGATGGTGAAACCGAGAGAGAGATATTTGAGAGTGAAGTGGCGGTGGCAACATCTATCTCCTTCAATACCTCTATTCTCTTGATAAACACAAAAGGAGTCTAAGGGATGAAGATAAAATTTAGTCGGCCAACCTCATCTAGTATTTGCTATTTTTAGTAAATAATTTTATTATTATATGTTTTCTTCAAAATTTAATCTTGAAGGAAATATACTTTATACTACATATGAGGTTCAAGATAATGAGTCGAAAAATAATTATTTTCCGGATATAAATGTGAAACTAATAAATGTGTAACTAATAATTCATATCTTTAGAGATTTGAATCCACTAATAATTTATTTAACTCATTTATTCTTATTTAACTAAATCGAGAATTTCGGGATATCACAACAAGGCATCGACAATACTTAGAATTTTCATTTCATCAAAGGTAGCATCACTGTTAATTGTAAAGCATACATAAATTTTTCTAGCAAAAGTTTTGAATTGCAAATTCATACATCATTTAAGAGGTGAAAAAATCAATCATCTCTTGGTGTCTTGCTCCCAAAACATTGACCTTCAAGGCATGTTACTTCTCACTAACAATATTGTCAGGAATACTTGAGCCAGATTCGCTTGACCACCTATCACTTGAATTGTTGCAAATTAAGGTATCATCAAGAGACGAGGTTTTCACAAAATTAAGTTTTTAAGTTTTAATTACATGGCAAACAAAAGACTTGAAACCAAGGAAAATAAGAAGGAAAAAACAAACTTGAACATGCTCATTCTTGACAAAGCCCAATTAAAAATTGCTTTTGGATAGTTTTATTTAATAATTAGAGCACCTCCAAGGGTTTCTCATATATTAGGGGAGCCCTATCCGTATTTTTGTGCGGAAACAGTGTTTCGTTTTCAACGATTTTCCCCTATCCCTCCCCTAAAAAAAGAATATTCCATAATTTTTTAATTTTTTAATTTTACAAATCACTTTTAAATGCAATTATTTTATATAATTAAATTAATATTACATTTTCCTAATTTTATAATATTACATTTTCCTAATCACTTTTAATATTACATTTTCCTAATTTTATAACATAAAATCAATTTATCTCCCTCTCTCTCTCGTCACTTCTCTCATCATCCTATCTCTCTCATCACTTTCATCTCCTCCCGATTTCTTCGCCTCTCTCATTTCTCTCATAGATATCTGGAATCCACGCCGATATCGTCTCCGCCGATCTCCATCTCCGCCGATCTGGTCTCCGCCGATCTCATCCACGCTGATCTGGTCTCCGCCGACCTCCATTTCCGCCGATCTGGTCCCCGCCGACCTCATCTCCCTTGATTTCTGTCGAATTTATTTGATTCACATGTAATTTCTCATCTGATTTCTGCCACTTTTGCCACAATTGGAAAAAAAATGGAAAGGGGAAAAGATAGGGGGAACCGATTTTCTCCCCTTTGTGTAGGGGAGGATTTTCGACTCCCTCATTTTGGGGGAGGTTTTAGGGGATCGTTGGAGGCTGCTTTTTACGGGAATCCCTTAGTTTAAGGGACCGTTGAAGATGGTCTTACTACTTAGCGATATTTAGGGATATTATGTTGATATGTTAGTGGGATGAAACAAAGCCCAATTAAACATTGCCTAAAGAACTGGAAAAAATTTAAATTCAAGCCCAAATTAACAGAAACTCAATAAGGCTCTATCCAAGAGAGAGTGCAATGAAATATTACTTTAGGTTGTGGGACAAAGTATTTAATAAATAGTTATAAATATATCTAGAAATTTCAGCTAAAATTTGACAAGTATGGCTAGGGGTGTCAATTCGGTATAACCAAACCAAACCAAAGTTTCGGTTATCTATTTTACAAAACCATATACCAAATACCAAACCAAAAAATTCGGTTCGATTCGGTTATTAACCCAAAATTTCGGTTTGGTTCGGTTTGATCTCGGTCATAACCAATAAAGAAAAAGAAAAGAAAAAGAGAAAAATAATTGACAATAAGCGAAAGTTATTGATCGACGGTAATGTACAAAAAGTAGAATTCAATATCCAAACACCTCGAAACAAATCCGGCATTGCCAATGAGAACAAATTAAGTTATACGCTAAACTTAGAACAATTAATTTAATAATACATAATATATTATACAAAGCTCTACCCATCTTCGTATGGTCCAAAATAAGTCTTAAAAAATCATAATATTTTACTATTAAATATTTTTTTAAAGATATAATTATTATATAACACGAATTAAAACTTCAAAATTATCATAATATTTTTGGTTCAGTTTGGTTCGGTTAACCAATGCTTAAACCAAAAACCAAACCGAAAACCAAACTTACAAATAATGAAAACCAAATACCAAACCGAAATTTTTTGGTTCAATTTATAAAAGTTTGGTTGGGTTCGGTTCGACCGGTTATCCGACCGGTTTGGCAGCCCTAACTATGACTCATGGCTGATTTATACAAGAATTGGTGGGTTAAAGTCGAAGCGTGAAATGGTGAGTTTACTTTTTATCTTATGTTATCAAGTTTAATCTTCTGCCGGAAATGATTATTTGGCTCATTATTCAATTTATTATATAAAATGAAAGTACACGCTAAGGAGCATGAGCTGGAAATGTGGAAAATAGGAACAGCAGGGAGTCCCCTTATTTCTTGTTTCTAGCTAGCTAGAATAATATTATTTATTCAATATGGAAGGGGTGAATGAAGAGCGAGGCCATCTTGTTTTCCATGTCGGATTTGGGATCGCCGTAACCATCTCCATGTTGGTAGATGCAGAGAGAGATTCGTGCAAGATTCATGGCGGTAGTACCGAAATCCTTGAAGGGCTTCTCCATCAATATCTCTTTGTTCATTCGCTTCAATCCCGCCTCAATCAGATTCTTTACGTGATGTCGGGCCTTCTCCTCGCTGCATCCTGTTTCATTCATGTAGCATTGGACTGATTTCGAGACATCCCCTCTTTTCATTTCATCCTACGTAGTGTAGAGATTGGAATCAGTATTGATTATCTTAATATTTATTATAATATAAATAATTTCTTACGGATGAAGTTCCCAAGTCATCTGCAAGTCGAAGAACCATGGATGGCCAATAGATGATACCAGGATGTTTCTCTAGACTCTCAAGTTCCGTGTTGTTTATGGGATCTGTGGTGGTGAGGTAGCCAAAGGAAAGAAGTATAGGTCCGGCAATGGAAATCCAAGCTGTGTTCAAATACTCTTCTTTGGTTGGGACATATCCACTATGAAACCATCTTGCTTCTACGTAGTTAACTCTACTCAGTTCTGTCCACTGACGACGAAACATACATGCATGAGGAGATACATTATGTCAAAATAAACCAACTAGCTAGCTAGTATGAATAATAATAACATTACCCATCTCCTCATATTTTGGATAACATTGAGGCCTTGGTCCCTCAGAATTTGATAACCCAATTCATTTACAGAGTTGAAGATTGCTAGGAAACATATCTGCATATATTCTGGAAGGCGGTCCAACCGATCGGTATCCCACCTGCAAAAGATTTTGATCAATCCAAGTTTCATTCAATACTCTTGTTGTTGGAATACAAGCAAGAGGCCTAACTTCCCTGCCTCAAAACCCAAGTTATGAGGGATGTAAGTCCACATCACAACACTTGTTGTTACATAAATTGATATCCAAACAAATTAAATTAATTAATGAAACCTCTCGAATGTGTTGGTGAAGTCTTTGAGTTCTTCCAACGTTCCATATACGTCGTATATGTCATCTAGTACCGTAATCAATAGTCCGACCTTGGTCATGACCTCCCTCGAATACCCATGATGAGGCTCTGGTATAAATCCCATAGCCCAAAAGAAACACTCTGCCGGTCGGTCCCTGGCAAAACTCAACTTTTCCGGCAGACCAGTTTGTTTATACCACCTGTATAAAAAATCGATACTTGTATTATTATCTAAATGATGAGAAAATTACGCTAAATAACTATCTTGCCTTGAACAGCGTTTAAGCTCAGCCTGGTATTTGGCTTGTACCATGTTGAAATCCAGTTTGGCTAACTCCACCAAAATGGGGTTTGAGTCGGGTCTAGTCTCGTAGGCTTGTATGAACCATCTGGCTTCAAGTCTCTCTATTCTCCAGTGTAGTGGAAGCTCCAAAGCATGCCTCACTTCCTCGGCTAAACTCTCATCCTTAATCTGCTCTACCATTTCACTAAGATGATGTGATGAGAAATCTTTCGCCATATCCAGTATGCTCTCCCCTTCCATTGATAAATATGAAGCTTCGTACAGAGATACAAGTCCTCGCACATCTTCACCCACCCAAGTCTCAAAATTTCCTTCTTCGTCCGTGAAACGATTGAAAACATCTGGACACAATCAAAGCTTAATCATATTGCTGTTATGTAAATAATATCAACTAGTCTATATATATAACGATGAACCTTGAGGAACATGATATCCATGTTGTCTGAGAAGCCTGAATTTGAGAGCTGTCAAGTGCAAGTCCTTTTCCACGTGTTCGTTTTCTGACCCAAAAATGCTGTGCAACATCTTTGCTATGCAATCTTGGAAGTGGTAAGATATGCCAAGCCTTTGCAGAAGGTGGATGAGCTGGAGTTGCTCCAACTCATCTATGGTTTCATCTACCATCATCTTCATCACCTCAATTTTCAGCTTCTCGGATCTATCTACGTACTTATCCCCCTGCATGCATGCATGCATGTTAACTACTAAGGATTTAATATAAATCATCAAAATTGATGAGAGAATGAAAAAAGGGTTGGCATTTCACCGTATATGAACTGGTGAGAGACGACTTAATGTAATTGTCATCCCAGATGGCGGATCTGTAATTCGCTGACCTCCTGGCCTCCATGATCGACTACTCAACTACAACTGTTTAACTAGTATTGGCTCAGAATGCATGAAAAAGTTATTTAATGTTTCTATTATTTATAGAGAGAAGAAGTCTAACCTAATTTGTTATGCATGCAATTTTAGCCCAACTCTACCTACCTTAATATTTTTCTTCACTAAGGCGGCACCGGATCTTACTATCTATCGTGTTGGGGGGTCGAAGTAGAGGAACAACGGTGGCCGAATGTTGAGAAAAAATTCGAGAGTTCCTAAATATAGTTTTAAATGGTTCGAACACAAACACAATATGAAAGATATAATATATATTATTTCTTGTATTTGCGCTGAGAAAGATACTTATACAACTAATAGAAAAAATAGAGAAAAAAAAATACTTATAACATGTGAGAGAGATGCATATATATTGAATTAATTATACAAATTCAAGATTTCCTAAATATAGTTTTAAATGATTCGAACACAAACACAATATGAAAGATATAATATATATTATTTCTTGTATTTGTTATACTAAGAAAGATACTTGTACAACTAGTAGAAAAAAGAGACAGAAAAAAATAATTATAACATGTGAGAGAGATATGCATATATATTGAATTAATTATACATGTAATAAAACTAAAGAAAACTAAGTTTTAAATGATTTGAAAACAAACACAATATGAAAGATATAATATATATTATTTCTTGTATTTATTATGTTGAAAAAGATACTTATACAACTAGTATAAAAAAGATAGAGAAAAATATTTATAACATGTGAGAGAGATGCATATATATTGAATTAATTATACTTGTAATAAAACTAAAGAAAATGAATAATTGAAAAGTCTAAAAATAGATGTCAAATGAGTGCATTGGGTTTCAAACATGAGACCTCTCTTAAAAGAGACAAAGTCATTAACCAACTGTACTACAAGCAAATAGTTAATAATATTATTCACTAAAATTATCTATATGCAATACAAATCCTATACCCTATTCAGTCGAAATTCCGTCGGCCGGGGGGTCGGTCGACCCACCCGACCCCCCTCTAGTTCCGCCCCGGATCGTAACTAGCGTTGTGTTAGCTTTCATTATTTTCATAACCAAACCGCCGCCTCCTATATATCTATATTGTCGTCGAATATTTTATTGTATGACCTATTTTGTATTAATTACTTGTACTATTATTACACTTACATTAGTAATGGGAATAATTACCCATAAATGTTGTAGGTAGGGCTGTCAAACTTAGGATTGTTGGAAACATAAATGTAATTAAAAATTGCATTAATTAGCTTGTTTTTCATTACTACGTTCGATTATTTTCTTGCATCCCCTATTTTGTATACCCTGTTTGTACCACACTATAAGTATATATATACGAAAGTGGTACATACAAGCCGCTTCCTCATTCGTTACTTATTGTTTAACTACTATTGTACAAAAAATAATAATCACATAATTGTGCAGGAAATATAAAACAGCTAAACCCGAAAGGTCTGCGGCGTTTTTTGTTGTAGAATAAATTCTTGGAAGGGATTAAAAAACTTTTTTATGCCCATTTAATGTTAATGCTACGTAGAGAAATAAGCAGAACCAATTAGCTCCAAGTTTTTTTAAATATAAAACATTCCCAACATGCAACCCTACAAATAGGAGACTTTTCAGCTTGTTCAATCATAGCGACGAGTAGTAGCGGAGCCAATGAAGGGCTAAGGGGTGCCATAGCACCCGTGAAATTTTACAAATATATTTTTTTAGTAGAATTATACAATATGTAAGGGTTCTCTGTTCTCTTCTACAGCTGTATGAAGGAATGGTTACCAAGGTGATCGATGATGACATTTGGGACTGTCCAGGTGAGTAGATGTCAGGGACGGATTTAGAAATTTCAGCTAACTTAGTCTAAATTAATACTTGTCTACAAAAATGTTTATAATAATTTATGTATGAGATAATTTAGAGAAAAAGAAAAAAAAAACCGGTTGATAAGTGATTAACATTTTTATTTTTTTTCTAATAAAAAAAACATTACAAGATAGGAATAGTAGTTAACTACAATGATATAAATAACTACCACAATACCACACAAAAGTGACCTTGACAAATTAATCGTTGTTATATAATAAAATTCAATAGCTAATACAATTGATAACTTGGTATGGATTTACATTATTTTTATGAGGAGGACCTGTGTGCCCCCGTTGTACAAGTATACAACGGGCGACCGAATCCCTCTCTTTTTTTACTTGTTTTTATTTATTTTTTATTTGTTGATGTTTTAATGTTTATTTTGATGTTTTAAAGTTTTTTTTTTATTTGATTAGTTTTAATTTTTATTATTTTTTATTTTTTAATTTTCAAATTATATATTTTTTAATTTTTTTTTCTTAAGGATGAGGTGTCATTTGTTGTGAATAATAGTGTCATTTATTTTAAACAAAAGTGTCATTTGGTGAGTATTATTTCTTTCACAACAAAACTGTCATTTTTTTCAATTTGAACGTCTTCTACCATCACTAATATACATGTATGAACAACAATTGATACACAATGAATGATATTTTTGTTAAAGGTAATGACATGTTTCTTCGAAACAAATGACACTTCTTTCCTAAACAAATGATATTTTTTCAAAACAAATTACATTTTTCCAAAATAATTGATACTCAATAAATGATACTCTACAATTGACACTTTGTTCAAAACAAACGACACTTTCGATCGAAGCAAATGATATTCTACAAATGACACTTTTGTTTGAAATGAAAAAAAAGCTTTTGTTCGAAGCAAATGTTACTATTATAAATGACAATTTTGTTCACAACAAATGACACCCCATCCTTAAAATAATTGAAAAAAATATAAAAATAAAATAAAATAAAATAATGAAAAATGATATAATGATATCAGCATGATGTAATGCTGATGTGAGCATGACATCATCATGTGCGGATCCAGGGCATGTTGTTTGAAACGAAAAAAATATTTATTCGAAACAAATGATACTATTATAAATGACACTTTTGTTCGAAGCAAATGATGCTCTACAAAAGATACTTTCGTTCGAAACAAATGACTCTTTTGTTTGAATTCTGGCACGGAGGGTCTGGATATCCTTGAGATCACTCGGCTGCATAGGATCAAGATCATGGTGGCGAGCAGCAGAGTCGACCTCATCTTCAATCTCCATGGTACATAAGATTCCTCGAGAGGTCATGGGCGGAGTCAGCTTCCTGTAGGTAGGGGCAACGAGTGGCAGCTTCTCCTTTGATAAAATCAGTTGAATTTGTGCTCTGAGGTTGGCGTTGTACTGATGAATGAACTCGTCGAAGAGTTCAGCAGCCGGTACCTCAGTAGGATAGCATTGCCATACATAGTATGCCTTTATGAATTCTATCTTCACCTCCTCCCATTCCTCATTCAGGTTGCAGGGGATCCACTTGTCTACATGGCGGTGTGGAGTCTTCTTCAGAGCAGCTCTTGGTGCGCCTCGCCTGAAGAACTTGGAAGTCCTGGGCACCTGTTTCTTCCAGTCGAGAACTGGTTCCTTGGCAATCTTGTCAGTAAGCTCTGTGATCTTTGCCAAGTCTTCCAATCTCTTCTTCTCTCTAAGGGTCGCAGCTTTAGTATCTCCTCTTCGGAGATTCAGCCCTTGCTACGTAGCCTCCCAGGTGGCTCTATCCTCTGCCTCCTGCTCAGGAGTAAGTGTTGAAGATTTTTCATCCTCTGAGCGAGGGGCAGATTGTCAGTTTTAGAGCCAGCTTGCTCTTCCTGAGCCTTCTTCTTCTTCTGCTCTTCCAGGAGCTTCTTAGCTTGGCTCCCGGCCATCTTGGCCACGAGGCTTTATCTTCTTCTTAGCCTTTTGAGCCTCTTCCTCCAAGCTGTCTTTCATAATCAAGATCATCTTGGAGCTTCGAGCAACCCTTTTATCAAACTCCTCCTGCTCCACTTTGGATTTGAACTTAGGCGTAGGGGAAGGCGGTGGAGTAGATTCAGTCGCTTTCTCCTTCCCAGGCCTTTGCGGTGGCAGAGGCTCATCCTCCTGGTCCACATACTATGCGACCTCTTCGATGTGCTGAGCCGAGGATCCTTCACCTGATCCACCGGCCGCTCAAGCACCTGTGTTGTTTGGATAGTTGGGATTTGGACCGTGGGAAGGGGGTGCGGCGGTTCCGGCTTGAGCAATGAACCTTCCCCCCTTGGCAATATCTCTTGCCTCTGCCTCTACACCCACCTGAGCTGTCTCCGTCCTCTCTTCCCTATCTTCCCCCTTTTTGGCATCATCTGGGGTCAGAAGAGTACGAATAGCGACCACTTCCTTTTCTAATTTGAAAAGGACGTTCTTGATGGAAGTAGTGGTGGTGTCGAAGTCTCTGACCGCATCACAGTAGTGCTCCCAGTCAGCCTCCTAATCCTTGCGGATCTGTTTGATCTGGGCTGCTGTTTCTTGTCGCTGCTTCAGGAGCGATGCGTCAAGAGAGGCAGTCATCTCTGCCTGGATGAGCTTGAGGGCCGCCACCTGATTTTCAATAGCTTTCTGAACGCTAGAGGTGGCCATCTTGTTTCGCTCATCCATTGTCTTCTGGACAGTGGCTAGGCTCTTAGTCAGCTGCTCAGAAAATGTTTTCTGCTGAGCTTCGAGGAGCTGCTGACTTTGAGCAGCCAGGTCCGCCTTTTGAGCGGCGAGCGCGGTCTGGACAATCTCCTGAATGTTAGGAGTTGGAGTTTTCGAGACCTTTTTCACTTTGCTGGCCAGTCTGTCAACTGTCTCCGTCTGAGACTTTGTGTATTGTGCCCACTTCAGGTGGACGTCCTTAGCTAGGAGACGATTTTTGTCTCCTTGCTTCTTTATCGCCCTGTTGACAAACATCGAGGACACGGAACCTATGGGTTTAATCTGATATGAGCTGGTTCCGAGCCTCTGCTCAGATGCTGCGAGTTGTTGCTCTCGGCTGGGCTTCGAGGCAACAGGGGCGTCACCTGATGTAGATGGTGGAGGTGGTGACTTGCCCTGCTCGCTGGGAGTTTTACCCTCAGCAGATTCTCCCTGGTCTGCTTCCTGGGGTGGTGCCTGATCCTCATCATTATTGTCGTCATCACCGTTGTTGTCATCATGATGGGAAGGTTGCGATGGGCTGCTGGCCTTCTGCTCGGAGGACCTCAGGCTCAGAAGATAGAGCATAGCTGATCTTAGGTCTTCGAATGATGCTAAGTCAGCGGGTTCCCCAAACCCAATGGCTGACTGCAGACTCAGTTCTTCTGCCGGTAAGGACAATGCTGACTGCTGCTTAATCAGCTCTTCGAGGATGTCCCAATTTAGGAACCTCAGCAACATCTGAGTCCTTGCCCGGATCGCTATGTTGACCAGATCCTGATGAGCTGATATTTCAGGGATCTGTGCAGAGACTTCTCCTGTGGCTCAGAGACGAGTCTTCAGCAACGTCGACCACTCGGTGGAGACTTCATTAGCCGGTTCCTCAACCTCCTCCGGCTGAGTCTCCTCCGAACTGATACGCTGTACCTTATCTGTGGCGGACCATTAAATGAATCTTTATATACTATTACCTCTAAACCGCGTAGTTCTGTTAATATTGCTTCATCATCATCAAATCCTAAGAAGAGGAAAGAGTCTTCTAAGGTAAACCAAACTTATCTTTGGCACTTAAGACTAGGTCACATCAATCTTAACATGATTCAAAGGTTGGTAGAATATGGATCATTGGAGTCTCTCCAAGTTGAACCATTTCCAACTTGCGAAACTTGTTTGGAACGAAAGATGATGACTAGCCCTTTTAAGGCAAAGGGTTATAGAGCCACAAAAGTATTAAGTTTGATACATTCTGACTTGTGTGGGCCTATGTCTACACAAGTTTGATACATTTGTATACTGGAAGCAGTTTTTAAGCTTGTATACAATGTATTTTTGTCCCTACCACTATTTTATTCTCCTATCTAATAAATATATATATTTGCACATGTAATCCTTTATCTTGTATAAAAGTTAGATTTGTGTAGTGTGTCGGGTATCACAGAAGACTACACAAATTGGTTGAAGTGACAAAATATAAACAATTATCACATCTGAGACAACTTAAGGATAAGTTGTCGGTTTAAGCTGCAGTTTAGATAAAAAGTCGTTTGTCTTGACTGCTTGTCTTTACTGGTACACTTAAGGTGGTGTATTGATCGATCACAGTGAGATGTGTTCTCCTAACTGACCTTAGTGGAGAACCAAGATCTCGGTGACTTAGCTGATCTTAAGCTTAGTAAGACTTCAGCTGAGTGCATTTGGTTATCTATCACTTTGAGCTACTATGGTGAACGTCATCGCGACCGAATCTACGTATCTTGGGTGTTAGTAGTTATTTGTGGCTCAGGCTAGTTGTTTGTATTTTGCAACCGTATCCTAGTAAAATGAGTTGATAATATTCCCTGAGGAACTCGTAAGGATTAACACACTAAACCCGGCCGGTTGATTAAGTTCAGGTGTGTTAATGAGGTCGAGTGGTACTACTCAGGAACATAATAATATGTTAATTTATTTAAGCTGTCAGTGATCTTAATTAATTAACGGATATTTCTATCTTAAATACGGGGATCGATTAAGTCTAAAATACAAGCCCTTGCTCAATTTAGGATAAAGAAGTAAGTCAGCACATATTCTTTAGTGGAATGAATCAGTGTTTAATTAATTTTGCTCTGGTCTAAGCATTGATAATTAATTAATTTGAGGCCCTACTTTATTTCTTGTATTAGATCATTGATCTAGCCCAATTAGCCTAGTTATTTATTGTCTCTCATAAATTATTATTAATATATTAATGTATTTTACATTATTTAATAATGTTATTTATCTGGAATTAATTGGTTGGACCATTTAAATGATAAATATTAGTAGCCCAATAGATTAATTAATTATATTATGGGCTAATTATGAAGAAGCCCATTAAGGGTATAATTAAATTAATGGGTTACAAATATTAATGTAATATTAGCTTTTGAAGCCTATATATATTACTATTCTGTTCATAATTAGAATAGAGAAATACACATTAACGCGCATATGCATTTTTGAGAGAGATAAAAATATCTTATTTTCTTCAGTTCTCTGACCACCCAGAGGGGGAAAAGGCCGGGACACAGATTAGAACATCTGAAAACGAGCAACAATCAAAGCTGCAACAACATACGAAAGAGGAAGGTATATTTCCTCCCCTAATATTTCCTTCACAGCACACCTAGAGCTAGTCCCTCAGTCACTAGTCAATCAGCTGGAAGCTCACTGAGGATCCCAACTGCTGACAGTCTAGCTGAGAAGTATGCCCTCGTTGCAGTAAATTATCAAAAGGAGAAGGACAAGCTCAGGAAGATGAAAATAGCTTCGAAAAACTACCAAGGTAAGAGAGAAAACAATTACCCGAAAGGTGAATCTAATTCTCTACCTGAATGCAGGAACACTGAGGCTACCTACATGGAAACAATGAGAATTTCGGGATATCACAACAAGGCATCGACAATACTTAGAATTTTCATTTCATCAAAGGTAGCATCACTGTTAATTGTAAAGCATACATAAATTTTTCTAGCAAAAGTTTTGAACATTCTTCCTAAGAAGTTTGCAAATTCATACATCATTTAAGAGGTGAAAAAATCAATCATCTCTTGGTGTCTTGCTCCCAAAACATTGACCTTCAAGGCATGTTACTTCTCACTAGCAATATTGTCAGGAATACTTGAGCCAGATTCGCTTGACCACCTATCACTTGAATTGTTGCAAATTAAGGTATCATCAAGAGACGAGGTTTTCACAAAATTAAGTTTTTAAGTTTTAATTACATGGCAAACAAAAGACTTGAAACCAAGGAAAATAAGAAGGAAAAAACAAACTTGAACATGCTCATTCTTGACAAAGCCCAATTAAAAATTGCTTTTGGATAGTTTTATTTAATAATTAGAGCACCTCCGGGTTTCTCATATATTAGGGGAGCCCTATCCGTATTTTTGTGCGGAAACAGTGTTTCGTTTTCAACGATTTTCCCCTATCCCTCCCCTAAAAAAAGAATATTCCATAATTTTTTAATTTTTTAATTTTACAAATCACTTTTAAATGCAATTATTTTATATAATTAAATTAATATTACATTTTCCTAATTTTATAATATTACATTTTCCTAATCACTTTTAATATTACATTTTCCTAATTTTATAACATAAAATTAATTTATCTCTCTCTCTCTCTCGTCACTTCTCTCATCATCCTATCTCTCTCATCACTTTCATCTCCTCCCGATCTCTTCGCCTCTCTCATTTCTCTCATAGATATCTGGAATCCACGCCGATATCGTCTCCGCCGATCTCCATCTCCGTCGATCTGGTCTCCGCCGATCTCATCCACGCTGATCTGGTCTCCGCCGACCTCCATTTCCGCCGATCTGGTCCCCGCCGACCACATCTCCCTTGATTTCTGTCGAATTTATTTGATTCACATGTAATTTCTCATCTGATTTCTGCCACTTTTGCCACAATTGGAAAAAAAATGGAAAGGGGAAAAGATAGGGGGAACCGATTTTCTCCCCTTTGTGTAGGGGAGGATTTTCGACTCCCTCATTTTGGGGGGAGGTTTTAGGGGATCGTTGGAGGTCTGCTTTTACTGGGAATCCCTTAGTTTAAGGGACCGTTGGAGATGGTCTTACTACTTAGCGATATTTAGGGATATTATGTTGATATGTTAGTGGGATGAAACAAAGCCCAATTAAACATTGCCTAAAGAACTGGAAAAAATTTAAATTCTAGCCCAAATTAACAGAAACTCAATAAGGCTCTATCCAAGAGAGAGTGCAATGAAATATTACTTTAGGTTGTGGGACAAAGTATTTAATAAATAGTTATAAATATATCTAGAAATTTCAGCTAAAATTTCACAAGTATGGCTAGGGGTGTCAATTCGGTATAACCAAACCAAACTAAAGTTTCGGTTATCTATTTTACAAAACCATATACCAAATACCAAACCAAAAAAATTCGGTTCAGTTTGGTTATTAACCCAAAATTTCGGTTTGGTTCGGTTTGATCTCGGTCATAACCAATAAAGAAAAAGAAAAGAAAAAGAGAAAAATAATTGACAATAAGCGAAAGTTATTGATCGACGGTAATGTACAAAAAGTAGAATTCAATATCCAAACACCTCGAAACAAATCCGGCATTGCCAATGAGAACAAATTAAGTTATACGCTAAACTTAGAACAATTAATTTAATAATACATAATATATTATACAAAGCTCTACCCATCTTCGTATGGTCCAAAATAAGTCTTAAAAAATCATAATATTTTACTATTAAATATTTTTTTAAAGATATAATTATAATATAACACGAATTAAAACTTCAAAATTATCATAATATTTTTGGTTCAGTTTGGTTCGGTTAACCAATGCTTAAACCAAAAACCAAACCGAAAACCAAACTTACAAATAATGAAAACCAAATACCAAACCGAAATTTTTTGGTTCAATTTATAAAAGTTTGGTTGGGTTCGGTTCGACCGGTTATCCGACCGGTTTGGCAGCCCTAACTATGACTCATGGCTGATTTATACAAGAATTGGTGGGTTAAAGTCGAAGCGTGAAATGGTGAGTTTACTTTTTATCTTATGTTATCAAGTTTAATCTTCTGCCGGAAATGATTATTTGGCTCATTATTCAATTTATTATATAAAATGAAAGTACACGCTAAGGAGCATGAGCTGGAAATGTGGAAAATAGGAACAGCAGGGAGTCCCCTTATTTCTTGTTTCTAGCTAGCTAGAATAATATTATTTATTCAATATGGAAGGGGTGAATGAAGAGCGAGGCCATCTTGTTTTCCATGTCGGATTTGGGATCGCCGTAACCATCTCCATGTTGGTAGATGCAGAGAGAGATTCGTGCAAGATTCATGGCGGTAGTACCGAAATCCTTGAAGGGCTTCTCCATCAATATCTCTTTGTTCATTCGCTTCAATCCCGCCTCAATCAGATTCTTTACGTGATGTCGGGCCTTCTCCTCGCTGCATCCTGTTTCATTCATGTAGCATTGGACTGATTTCGAGACATCCCCTCTTTTCATTTCATCCTACGTAGTGTAGAGATTGGAATCAGTATTGATTATCTTAATATTTATTATAATATAAATAATTTCTTACGGATGAAGTTCCCAAGTCATCTGCAAGTCGAAGAACCATGGATGGCCAATAGATGATACCAGGATGTTTCTCTAGACTCTCAAGTTCCGTGTTGTTTATGGGATCTGTGGTGGTGAGGTAGCCAAAGGAAAGAAGTATAGGTCCGGCAATGGAAATCCAAGCTGTGTTCAAATACTCTTCTTTGGTTGGGACATATCCACTATGAAACCATCTTGCTTCTACGTAGTTAACTCTACTCAGTTCTGTCCACTGACGACGAAACATACATGCATGAGGAGATACATTATGTCAAAATAAACCAACTAGCTAGCTAGTATGAATAATAATAACATTACCCATCTCCTCATATTTTGGATAACATTGAGGCCTTGGTCCCTCAGAATTTGATAACCCAATTCATTTACAGAGTTGAAGATTGCTAGGAAACATATCTGCATATATTCTGGAAGGCGGTCCAACCGATCGGTATCCCACCTGCAAAAGATTTTGATCAATCCAAGTTTCATTCAATACTCTTGTTGTTGGAATACAAGCAAGAGGCCTAACTTCCCTGCCTCAAAACCCAAGTTATGAGGGATGTAAGTCCACATCACAACACTTGTTGTTACATAAATTGATATCCAAACAAATTAAATTAATTAATGAAACCTCTCGAATGTGTTGGTGAAGTCTTTGAGTTCTTCCAACGTTCCATATACGTCGTATATGTCATCTAGTACCGTAATCAATAGTCCGACCTTGGTCATGACCTCCCTCGAATACCCATGATGAGGCTCTGGTATAAATCCCATAGCCCAAAAGAAACACTCTGCCGGTCGGTCCCTGGCAAAACTCAACTTTTCCGGCAGACCAGTTTGTTTATACCACCTGTATAAAAAATCGATACTTGTATTATTATCTAAATGATGAGAAAATTACGCTAAATAACTATCTTGCCTTGAACAGCGTTTAAGCTCAGCCTGGTATTTGGCTTGTACCATGTTGAAATCCAGTTTGGCTAACTCCACCAAAATGGGGTTTGAGTCGGGTCTAGTCTCGTAGGCTTGTATGAACCATCTGGCTTCAAGTCTCTCTATTCTCCAGTGTAGTGGAAGCTCCAAAGCATGCCTCACTTCCTCGGCTAAACTCTCATCCTTAATCTGTTCTACCATTTCACTAAGATGATGTGATGAGAAATCTTTCGCCATATCCAGTATGCTCTCCCCTTCCATTGATAAATATGAAGCTTCGTACAGAGATACAAGTCCTCGCACATCTTCACCCACCCAAGTCTCAAAATTTCCTTCTTCGTCCGTGAAACGATTGAAAACATCTGGACACAATCAAAGCTTAATCATATTGCTGTTATGTAAATAATATCAACTAGTCTATATATATAACGATGAACCTTGAGGAACATGATATCCATGTTGTCTGAGAAGCCTGAATTTGAGAGCTGTCAAGTGCAAGTCCTTTTCCACGTGTTCGTTTTCTGACCCAAAAATGCTGTGCAACATCTTTGCTATGCAATCTTGGAAGTGGTAAGATATGCCAAGCCTTTGCAGAAGGTGGATGAGCTGGAGTTGCTCCAACTCATCATGGTTTCATCTACCATCATCTTCATCACCTCAATTTTCAGCTTCTCGGATCTATCTACGTACTTATCCCCCTGCATGCATGCATGCATGTTAACTACTAAGGATTTAATATAAATCATCAAAATTGATGAGAGAATGAAAAAAGGGTTGGCATTTCACCGTATATGAACTGGTGAGAATTGTCATCCCAGATGGCGGATCTGTAATTCGCTGACCTCCTGGCCTCCATGATCGACTACTCAACTACAACTGTTTAACTAGTATTGGCTCAGAATGCATGAAAAAGTTATTTAATGTTTCTATTATTTATAGAGAGAAGAAGTCTAACCTAATTTGTTATGCATGCAATTTTAGCCCAACTCTACCTACCTTAATATTTTTCTTCACTAAGGCGGCACCGGATCTTACTATCTATCGTGTTGGGGGGTCGAAGTAGAGGAACAACGGTGGCCGAATGTTGAGAAAAAATTCGAGAGTTCCTAAATATAGTTTTAAATGGTTCGAACACAAACACAATATGAAATATATAATATATATTATTTCTTGTATTTGCATTGAGAAAGATACTTATACAACTAATAGAAAAAATAGAGAAAAAAAATACTTATAACATGTGAGAGAGATGCATATATATTGAATTAATTATACAAATTCAAGATTTCCTAAATATAGTTTTAAATGATTCGAACACAAACACAATATGAAAGATATAATATATATTATTTCTTGTATTTGTTATACTAAGAAAGATACTTGTACAACTAGTAGAAAAAAGAGACAGAAAAAAATAATTATAACATGTGAGAGAGATATGCATATATATTGAATTAATTATACATGTAATAAAACTAAAGAAAACTAAGTTTTAAATGATTTGAAAACAAACACAATATGAAAGATATAATATATATTATTTCTTGTATTTATTATGTTGAAAAAGATACTTATACAACTAGTATAAAAAAGATAGAGAAAAATATTTATAACATGTGAGAGAGATGCATATATATTGAATTAATTATACTTGTAATAAAACTAAAGAAAATGAATAATTGAAAAGTCTAAAAATAGATGTCAAATGAGTGCATTGGGTTTCAAACATGAGGCACTCTCTTAAAAGAGAGCAAAGTCATTAACCAAGCATCTTACTACAAGAAATAGTTAATAATATTATTCACTAAAATTATCTATATGCAATACAAATCCTATACCCTATTCAGTCGAAATTCCGTCGGCCGGGGGGTCGGTCGACCCACCCGACCCCCCTCTAGTTCCGCCCCGGATCGTAACTAGCGTTGTGTTAGCTTTCATTATTTTCATAACCAAACCGCCGCCTCTTATATATCTATATGTCGTCGAATATTTTATTGTATGACCTATTTTGTATTAATTACTTGTACTATTATTACACTTACATTAGTAATGGGAATAATTACCCATAAATGTTGTAGGTAGGGCTGTCAAACTTAGGATTGTTGGAAACATAAATGTAATTAAAAATTGCATTAATTAGCTTGTTTTTCATTACTACGTCCGATTATTTTCTTGCATCCCCTATTTTGTATACCTTGTTTGTACCACACTATAAGTATATATATACGAAAGTGGTACATACAAGCCGCTTCCTCATTCGTTACTTATTGTTTAACTACTATTGTACAAAAAATAATTATCACATAATTGTGCAAGAAATATAAAACAGCTAAACCCGAAAGGTCTGCGGCGTTTTTTGTTGTATAATAAATTCTTGGAAGGGATTAAAAAAACTTTTTTATGCCCATTTAATGTTAATGCTACGTAGAGAAATAAGCAGAACCAATTAGCTCCAAGTTTTTTTAAATATAAAACATTCCCAACATGCAACCCTACAAATAGGAGACTTTTCAGCTTGTTCAATCATAGCGACGAGTAGTAGCGGAGCCAATGAAGGGCTAAGGGGTGCCATAGCACCCGTGAAATTTTACAAAAATATTTTTTTAGTAGAATTATACAATATGTAAGGGTTCTCTATTCTCTTCTACAGATGTATGAAGGAATGGTTACCAAGGTGATCGATGATGACATTTGGGACTGTCCAGGTGAGTAGATGTCATGGACGGATTTAGAAATTTCAGCTAACTTAGTCTAAATTAATACTTGTCTACAAAAATGTTTATAATAATTTATGTATGAGATAATTTAGAGAAAAAGAAAAAAAAGTGGTTGATAAGTGATTAACATTTTTATTTTTTTTTTCTAATAAAAAAAACATTACAAGATATGAATAGTAGTTAACTACAATGATATAAATAACTACCACAATACCACACAAAAGTGACCTTGACAAATTAATCGTTGTTATATAATAAAATTCAATAGCTAATACAATTGATAACTTGGTATGGATTTACATTATTTTTATGAGGAGGACCTGTGTACCCCCGTTGTACATACAAGTATACGAAAAAAATATTTATTCGAAACAAATGATACTATTATAAATGACACTTTTGTTCGAAGCAAATGATGCTCTACAAAAGATACTTTCGTTCAAAACAAATGACTCTTTTGTTTGAATTCTGGCACGGAGGGTCTGGATATCCTTGAGATCACTCGACTGCATAGGATCAAGATCATGGTGGCGAGCAGCAGAGTCGACCTCATCTTCAATCTCCTTGGTACATAAGATTCCTCGAGAGGTCATGGGCGGAGTCAGCTTCCTGTAGGCAGGGGCAACGAGTGGCAGCTTCTCCTTTGATAAAATCAGTTGAATTTGTGCTCTGAGGTTGGCGTTATACTGATAAATGAACTCGTCGAACAGTTCAGCAGCCGGTACCTCAGTAGGATAGCATTGCCATACATAGTATGCCTTTATGAATTCTATCTTCACCTCCTCCCATTCCTCATTCAGGTTGCAGGGGATCCACTTGTCTACATGGCGGTGTGGAGTCTTCTTCAGATAAGCATCTCTTGGTGCGCCTCGCCTGAAGAACTTGGAAGTCCTGGGCACCTGTTTCTTCCAGTCGAGAACTGGTTCCTTGGCAATCTTGTCAGTAAGCTCTGTGATCTTTGCCAAGTCTTCCAATCTCTTCTTCTCTCTAAGGGTCGCAGCTCTAGTATCTCCTCTTCGGAGATTCAGCCCTTGCTACGTAGCCTCCCAGGTGGCTCTATCCTCTGCCTCCTGCTCAGGAGTAAGTGTTGGAAGATTTTTCATCCTCTGAGCGAGGGGCAGATTGTCAGTTTTAGAGCCAGCTTGCTCTTCCTGAGCCTTCTTCTTCTTCTGCTCTTCCAGGAGCTTCTTAGCTTGGCTCCTGGCCATCTTGGCCACAGGCTTTATCTTCTTCTTAGCCTTTTGAGCCTCTTCCTCCAACTGTCTTTCATAATCAAGATCATCTTGGAGCTTCTGAGCAACCCTTTTATCAAACTCCTCCTGCTCCACTTTGGATTTGAACTTAGGCGTAGGGGAAGGCGGTGGAGTAGATTCAGTCGCTTTCTCCTTCCCAGGCCTTTGCGGTGGCAGAGGCTCATCCTCCTGGTCCACATACTATGCGACCTCTTCGATGTGCTGAGCCGAGGATCCTTCACCTGATCCACCGGCCGCTCAAGCACCTGTGTTGTTTGGATAGTTGGGATTTGGACTGTGGGAAGGGGTACTGAGCTGGTTCCAGCTTGAGCAGCTGAACCTTCCCCCTTGGCAATATCTCTTGCCTCTGCCTCTACACCCACCTGAGCTGTCTCCGTCCTCTCTTCCCTATCTTCCCCCTTTTTGGCATCATCTGGGGTCAGAAGAGTACGAATAGCGACCACTTCCTTTTCTAATTTGAAAAGGACGTTCTTGATGGAAGTAGTGGTGGTGTCGAAGTCTCTGACCGCACCGCAGTAGTGCTCCCAGTCAGCCTCCTGATCCTTGCGGATCTGTTTGATACGAGGCTGCTCGTTTCTTGTCGTCGCCTTCGGGAGCGATGCGTCAAGAGAGGCAAGTCATCTCTGCCTGGATGAGCTTGAGGCCCGCCACCTAATTTTCAAAAGCTTTCTGAACGCTGGAGGTGGCCATCTTGTTTCGCTCATCCATTGTCTTCTGGACAGTGGCTAGGCTCTTAGTCAGCTGCTCAGAAAATGTTTTTTCGCCGAGCTTCGAGGCTGCGACTTTGAGCGGCCAGTCCGCCTTTTGAGCGGCGAGCGCGGTCTGGACAATCTCCCGAATGTTAGGAGTTGGAGTTTCCGAGACCTTTTTCACTTTCGGCCGCGCTCGTCAACCTGTCTCCGTCTCGAGACTTTGTGTATTGTGCCCACTTCGTGTGGACGTCCTTAGCTAGGAGACGATTTTTGTCTCCTTGCTTCTTTATCGCCCTGTTGATAGACTTCGAGGACACGGAACCTATGGGTTTAATCTGATATGAGCTGGTTCCGAGCCTCGCTCGGATCTTTGCGAGTTGTTGCTCTCGGGCCGGGCTTCGAGGCAACAGGGGCGTCACCGATGTAGATGGTGGAGGTGGTGACTTGCCACCGCTCGGGGGAGTTTTACCCTCAGCAGATTCTCCCTGGTCTGCTTCCTTGGGTGGTGCCTGATCCTCATCATTATTGTCGTCATCACCGTTGTTGTTATCATGATGGGAAGGTTGCGATGGGCTACTGGCGTTCTGCTCGGAGGACCTCAGGCTCAGAAGATAGAGCATAGCTGATCTTAGGTCCTCGAATGATGCTAAGTCAGCGGGTTCCCCAAACCCAATGGCTGACTGCAGACTCAGTTCTTCTGCCAGTAAGGACAATGCTGACTGCTGCTTAATCAGCTCTTCGAGGATGTCCCAATTTAGGAACCTCAGCAACATCTGAGTCCTTGCCCGGATCGCTATGTTGACCAGATCCTGATGAGCTGATATTTCAGGGATCTGTGCAGAGACTTCTCCTGTGGCTCGGAGACGAGTCTTCAGCAACGTCGACCACTCGGTGGAGACTTCATTAGCCGGTTCCTCAACCTCCTCCGGCTGAGTCTCCTCCGAACTGATACGCTGTACCTTATCTGTGGCGGACCATTAAATGAATCTTTATATACTATTACCTCTAAACCGCGTAGTTCTGTTAATATTGCTTCATCATCATCAAATCCTAAGAAGAGGAAAGAGTCTTCTAAGGTAAACCAAACTTATCTTTGGCACTTAAGACTAGGTCACATCAATCTTAACATGATTCAAAGGTTGGTAGAATATGGATCATTGGAGTCTCTCCAAGTTGAACCATTTCCAACTTGCGAAACTTGTTTGGAACGAAAGATGATGACTAGCCCTTTTAAGGCAAAGGGTTATAGAGCCACGGAAGTATTAAGTTTGATACATTCTGACTTGTGTGGGCCTATGTCTACACAAGTTTGATACATTTGTATACTGGAAGCAGTTTTAAGCTTGTATACAATGTATTTTTGTCCCTACCACTATTTCATTCTCCTATCTAATAAATATATATATTTGCACATGTAATCCTTTATCTTGTATAAAAGTTAGATTTGTGTAGTGTGTCGGGTATCACAGAAGACTACACAAATTGGTTGAAGTGACAAAATATAAACAATTATCACATCTGAGACAACTTAAGGATAAGTTGTCGGTTTAAGCTGCAGTTTAGATAAGAAGTGGTTTGTCTTGACTGCTTGTCTTTACTGGTACACTTAAGGTGGTGTATTGATCGATCACAGTGAGATGTGTTCTCCTAACTGACCTTAGTGGAGAACCAAGATCTCGGTGACTTAGCTGATCTTAAGCTTAGTAAGACTTCAGCTGAGTGCATTTGGCTATCTATCACTTTGAGCTACTATGGTGAACGTCATCGCGACCGAATCTACGTATCTTAGGTGTTAGTAGTTATTTGTGGCTCAGGCTGGTTGTTTGTATCTTGCAACCGTATCCTAGTAAAATGAGTTGATAATATCCCCTAAGGAACTCGTAAGGATTAACACACTAAACCCGGCCGGTTGATTAAGTTCAGGTGTGTTAATGAGGTCGAGTGGTACTACTCAGGAACATAATAATATGTTAATTTATTTAAGCTGTCAGTGATCTTAATTAATTAACGGATATTTCTATCTTAAATACGGGGATCGATTAAGTCTAAAATACAAGCCCTTGCTCAATTTAGGATAAAGAAGTAAGTCAGCACATATTCTTTAGTGGAATGAATCAGTGTTTAATTAATTTTGCTCTGGTCTAAGCATTGATAATTAATTAATTTGAGGCCCTACTTTATTTCTTGTATTAGATCATTGATCTGGCCCAATTAGCCTAGTTATTTATTGTCTCTCATAAATTATTATTAATATATTAATGTATTTTACATTATTTAATAATGTTATTTATCTGGAATTAATTGGTTGAACCATTTAAATGATAAATATTAGTAGCCCAATAGATTAATTAATTATATTATGGGCTAATTATGAAGAAGCCCATTAGGGGTATAATTAAATTAATGGGTTACAAATATTAATGTAATATTAGCTTTTGAAGCCTATATATATTAGTATTCTGTTCTTAATTAGAATAGAGATATACACATTAACGCGCATACGCGTTTTTGAGAGAGATAAAAAAATCTTATTTTCTTCAGTTCTCTGACCACCCAGAGGGGGAAAAGGCCGGGACACAGATTAGAACATCTGAACACGAGCAACAATCAAAGCTGCAACAACATACGAAAGAGGAAGGTATATTTCCTCCCCTAATATTTCCTTCACAGCACACCTAGAGCTAGTCCCTCAGTCACTAGTCAATCAGCTGGAAGCTCACTGAGGATCCCAACTGCTGACAGTCTAGCTGAGAAGTATGCCCTCGTTGCAGTAAAGTATCAAAAGGAGAAGGACAAGCTCAGGAAGATGAAAATAGCTTCGAAAAACTACCAAGGTAAGAGAGAAAACAATTACCCGAAAGGTGAATCTAATTCTCTACCTGAATGCAGGAAGACTGAGGCTGCCTACATGGAAACAATGAGACACCAATAAAGGAAGGCAAGAGCTCAGTGTGTTACAGCTGCAAAAAGATGGGAAATTACCAGTATGAATGTCCAAAGCTCTCGGTTGCTGAAAGAGCAGAAAGGTAAGCCAAAAGGAACAAATTTATCAGAAAAGGCAAGCCTATATAGCCGGAGAACTATCCGACTACACAGGCGATGAGTAACTATTCATGGAATCATCAGATGATGAAGCCGCATTCATGGCAATCGAAACTGAAGAAGAGACTGAACTATGTCTCATGGCTGGAGAAGAGGCAGAGGTAAATTCCAACCCCAACATATGCCCCTATTCACCTCGCACACACGACATATGCTCTATTGCAGGAGAACCATTAGATGTGCTTCTAGCCTATGAAGATCTTCTAGAAGAACAAATACAGATGAACACTCATTTCAGCAAGACACTTCAGGAGCTGGAATTCTTGAGACCAGAAAACCAGAGACTTTCAATGAGTAGTCAAGTTTCTACTGAGTCAGAAGGAATTGTCTTGAGACAGAGGGAAGATATCAACTCTCTAATGACTAAGTCTCAGCTACAAGAATCTCAGATCTCACTTCTGATCAAGGACAACTCTGAGAAGGATACTGAAATTGCTAGTCTAAAAGAAACCTTGAACAATCCAGAGCTGAATATGAAGCTCTGAGAAAAAGGGACGAGGTTTAGAAATTGCTAAGATCACAAAGACCATCCTCCACAAAGGAAGGACTTGGATATAGAAAAGCTTAAAAAAGTTGGCTGACAGATTTGTCCAAGGGGGAACTCAGTATGCGGAACCTATAACCCCTCAAACAAAGGACAAACAGAAAATGGAAGCACCTCAGCATAGCAACCAGAACATGACCAGGGTTCAAGCCCACCCAGATCAAACTCAAGGGGAACCAAGAAGGTCAGATGGGCCGAACAGTATGGCCATCCTTAGTGGACTCATCCAGCTCAGTATGGATCATACTACTATGAGCCCAAAATCAGTAGCCCCAAGGTTCAGAAGAAGAAGACACCTGTGTAACGCCCCAATTTTCAAAACTTAACAAGGGACGCTACTTCATACTTAACATGCATATTTAAATTCTTTCAAAACATTTTCATTCAATAGAAACGTTGGAAACTTAGATCATTTTCATACTCAGCGGAAGTCTTAAATAAAAAAATAACTATGACTACTAGTTCTCGAAAACAAAATGCAAAGTTCATGATAAAAATTAGTTTTAATGCATAATAAGTTCGTAAATCCTTCCTCGTGTGACCATCACCACCAACACCTCTACGCATCGGCCGATCCATTTCCTGAAAAGTGTTAAAATGGTAGGGATGAGTACGACTACTCAGTGGAGAATACACTTACCCAAACTATATAATATACCAATATATTATGGAAAATTAGATCATGTAAGAATTACGTAGTCACACAGACCACCGAGTCAACTTCGACTCTAACATTTAAACGGTTCAACTTCGATCCCGGTCAACTTCGACCATAAACATGTGTACCAATCAACTTCGATCGCGGATCAACTTCGATCCCGATCAACTTCGACCATAATCCTTTATACCGATCAACTTCGATCCGGATCAACTTCGATCCTTCCTTATCATGCCTGTCATTAACTCATAAATATCGAGCATAAAATATAATAAGGATAAATGAAAAAAACTTCCCCACCTTAACCTTGATTTTGAATGAAAAATAATGGATATCAATGTTTAAGTCCTGCGCGCCGATCCTATACTTGAAAATTTATCTTAATGATTCATGAAAGTCGTGTATGTATTTCACATATACAATATTTCATAAATTTATCATTATATAGCATGCCAGTGAAAATGTAACACAAACAATTATCTTATAAATAGGTTTCAATGTCCCATATTAACTTGTGCAGAAATACCTATTTTCTGACCTACTGACCTTAAACTATAAGCTTCAGGAACTAAACATACTTTAAAATTCTAATATTTAACACACATATAGGGGACATGTGTAGAAAGATCATATCAAAATTTCAATCTCTATAGATAAGTAACGACTTCATAAAATACAGAATAGTTTCCACCAAAATCCGAATACGAAAATGCATGCTCCGGCTGACTACCCGGACATTTCTATTAAAATGCTTTCATACACATAAGTTAAAAATATGAAATAAATATTTTTACAAATAACTGCGTGTTTATAGTATTTAAGAAAAAGAATCAAGTCAAAAACATTTTTTTGGAGTGAGATATAAATATTTTTCTAAACCCTATCCTGGATGCATGGTTTTTCGGCAGTGTAAAAATAAATATTTATTACAAATATAGGGACTTGTCTAAAACTCACCAAAATTTACAGAGATCTAAACTACATACCTAGGAAGCTTCACCTAAAATTCCACCATGATAGGATACCGGGAAGATGTGACAGTTCGCAGATATGCTGGCAGATTTTCAAAAATTTTATGGGATGCCATATTATGAGGGACTAAGGGGTATTTATAAGCCTAAAAATCATTATCCAAACATCCCTAATCAAATAAGATATTAAATATATTTTATCCATAATTATTCTCGTCCATATATATTTTATATAGAATTTATTCTATCACTTACCATATAAGAGATTAAATCTTAGATAAATTAGGATATGGATAACCACAACTAGATTTTATCCGAAAAAATTAATATCACACATAAAATATCTATTTTAATCATAAAATATGATGTAAAATTATCTCCTAATAACTTAATACAATAATAAATATTATATCCTTTTATGAATCCTAGTTGGTTTAGGAAATCCAAAATAAATAAATATTATTCTTGCCTAATAATTCTAACATAAATTCTAAATAATTAAATAAAATAATCATAATATGATATAAACAAACACATTCAAAATTCAAAATAAATTTACATAACAAAAATGATTTAACGAAAAATAACATAAATGATTTAATTTCCATTTTAATTTCTAAGGCGCGACTTACAGAACTAAAACACTTGATAACATGCATGAATAGGTATGCAATGCATTTTATATTGAAAATCTCGGGGCGTTACAACCTGAACCTCAGAAAACAAAAAAGTCAGCATCTCTCACTCCAATAGTGAGACTTGTTGACAACAAGGGCAAGAAATTATCTGAAACCACCAGGATTGTCAGACAAATTTGGGTTTCAAAATCTACTAACCTCTAAGGACCCAACCTGAACCCAAAGGTACCTGCATCTTTTTTTATTTTGTAGGTGCATAAGGACCATTGGATCGTGGACAATAGATGCTCAAGACACAATCGCTTGTTGTGTAAGCTTCTGCACCTGCAAATAAAACAAGTTCAGGTTCCCTTTATGTTTTGATTGGGTCATAACAGGTTAGTTAGTTCTTTTGAACCAAACTTGTCTGATAACCCTATTGGTCTCCGACTGGCCAACTCTCTTTGCTTTCCCATTGATGTAGATCTTCTGACTCAGTTTGTCTGTGGGAACATATGCGGCCTTGTTGACAGGTTTCTGAACCATAAGTTCTTGCTTAGAAGTTGGTGCCCTATGAGCATATGGCTTAGCCTAATAGTTGTGTGTAGTCTGAACTCTAGACTGCATCCTGGATTAAGGCTGACTTTGCTTCTAATCGGATACCTTACCCTTGCCTTTGTTTGCTGTTTCTGGAGACAATTCAAGTTCTTTTGTGGCCTTGATGAATCTGACTTGTAGGTCATCCACTCGGGTGATCTTGGTACCGTTCTAAGCTTTGTCGTAGACCTTTCCATCAGTCTTTGTATTGTAGCCAATCCCTTCTCTATCTCCATAATATCTTTGATGTCTAAGCATCTCATCGAACATCTTTTGTGCAACATCATATTTGTCTGTTAAGGTTCCACGCTTGCATTCTGACTTCAATAGTTTGTTGTGATTTTTCTGAAGACTGGTACATTTCAGCTTCAGTTCCTTAAGTTCGATATCTTTCATATTGATGTTAGAACTATCAGCATCGCTTCAAGGTTGTCAGACTCAAACTTCTGTTCTTCAGCTCCTTATTCAGTTTCTTGATGAGTTGATACTTGTCAGTCTTATCTGAGATTGGTTAGTCCTTCGGTTTCTCATAAATCATCTCATTCTGTTTGCTGAGGATTGTAAAGACTCTCTCTAGACTTTTGTTTCTCTCAAACAGTTCATCGTATGCAGCTTGGAGTTCAAAGTCTTCTACAACTGTACTATAGTCTTGTGTGTGCAGTGTAGAAGAGTTAACAGAAGAGCATTCAAAATTTACCTCAACTTCGTCGTTGGCCATCAGAAAGATGTGGGGATCTGGTGTTGGTTCTGAATTTGGTTCAGTCTCTGCATGCATGACAAGGTAGCCTTCATCATCAGATTTGTTAAACATCTCTTTACTCTTCTGTTTTTTTTTCTTCAAACTTGCCGTCAGATGAGGAAGATGAGCATCAAGTACCATTCTCAGCAATGAACGCCTTCCGTTCCTTGAGGAGCTTGTCTCGTTTGACTCTTCATTCAGATCGTTCTTTAGTGTTGAGTTCTGAACAAGAATACTGATAGTGTCCAGTTTTCTGGCAGTTGTAGCACGGCTTCGGGTCATGTTCTTTCTTCTTGTATTCCTTCTTGTGAGATGATCAACTTTTTCCTTTTTGACTTAACATTTTCTTCTATGGTCTTTGCCACTACGAGAGGACTTTGAGTAATACTTAGATTTTTCCTTCCTCCCGTTCTTTCGTTCGCCTCGTCTTCTTGAATTACCTGAAAGAAGAACAAACGCCTTCAACAATTCCTCATGTGACCATTCCTCAAGGTTGTCACACTTCTCAAAAGCCTTGAAGGAAATCGTCATTGAGCTATCTTTCTTCTTCTTGGAAATATCAGGTCGCTCAATCTCGATTTCAATAGCCTTTGGGTAGGAGAACAATGATTCTGGTGATTGCGTGTTGAACCCCTCAGATCGCTGGATGGTATAGGTTATGTGCTTCCATTCTTCCTTGGATAGACCCTGAATGATCTTTTCATTCAGGTCCTTGTTTGAGAAAGTCTTTCCCAAGCATTGATCTCATTCATCAGGCTGGTGAACCTAATGTGCATTTCCTCGATCCCCTCTCCATCCTACAAAACAAGATTATCAAGTTTAAACTTAAGCTTATTATCCTTGATCTTATCATTTCCTTCGCTCAGTCTCTTGAGCGTGTCCCGCATATCCTTAGCAGTTTTGCACGTCCTGACTCTTCTAAGATCTCCATCACTCAGAGTGAGCAGAATCTGATTTTTAGCAACTTTATCCAGGTTGTTGATCTTCCTTTCTTCAGTATTAAGCTGAACTTTGGCCTTAGGAACTTTGTCGCCAGTTATAGTGGATTTCCCATCCTTGGAGTCAGTCTACAATGTGCAGATGCTAGGAATAGTGATGATAATGGGACTTTCAGTGATAACGCTCCACATGTAGTCGTGAATGGAGGATAGGTGGGACTCCATCATCAGGCTCCAGATGTCGTATGTAGAATAGAGAACATGGGCATTCCAAACTTAGCTAACTGAACCTAATTGTTCAATCATTATAACAGATAGTGAGAGGCTGAGGTGCAGAAAAACGAATAGGATCTAATCATGTTGAACAAGTAAACAAAAATAGTAGTTGGTCTGACTACTGCTCTAATACTAATTGTTGGTCCCAGTACGATTTCAGGTGTATGGGTGGAGGGTGGGGGGAATACACCTGAAGTTAGACTTTGCTTTTTTCAGATCAGAGAACCTAACTAACCTCAATATGCGAAACATGATAGGCTTTTTTTATGAAAATGCTTTTCGTGAATGCAACAGTAAGTTGATATAGCAGTAAGTTGAAATTAATAAAACAGTAAAGAACACAACGATTTTATAGTGGTTCGTATTCACAAGATCTTATGTCCACTTTTCTGCTTCCTTGCTGAAATCCACTAATGGATACTTGTAGACTGACGAGCACAAATCAATACAAACGAACAATAAACCTATCTATCAATCTATCTAACAAAATCGGTTCCATCAAAGATATCAGGTTGGGGGTTGGTTTGTTCAACAAACAAGAGTATGAAACACTCTTGACTCCAAGCTTATGATGTATATGCTAATACACTTGGGAGTATGAACATCAGAGCAATTTCTTTGGCAATAGAACAGTGGATATGAAAGTAAAGGCTTGTTATTTGCTTGAGTATGCTTGAACTTCTCTAAAATTCCACATCCTCTTAATGAGAGGTCTTCTGCTATTTATAGACGAGCTAGGGGATAGATCCGCTGAGTAAAGATCAATCTCCCATTGGCTCCATGTTGACAATGGTCTAATGCATTGAATGCATAGACACGTGTCGCGCTCCGCTTGCTTCGCGGATTGTGTACAAGGTATTGTTACGTCGCCTTTGACTAGGGGCGACATGGCGACCTGGTATTGGTCAATGTTGAGGTGATAACCGTCGTTTCCTTCCTTGACCATATTCTTATAATATCGCGCGTTGTACCTCGTATTATCTTCACATTTGAATATACCAGTTTGGACTGGTGAAGATTCTGATCTGCCAATCAATTCAACCGAGAGAGGCTAGTTTATCAAAGCCAGACCTAGTTCGTTCCATTAGCTGAATAACCATAACCTTAACTAAGAGAAAAGTTATCAACCAAACTATACAATTACAGGCTGGAATCCTACAAATACATTAGACTGGTTCATGAATAGGGGTTTGAGATCATTCATAACTTATATTATTTCCCCACAACTAGGATATAAGGTGGCATCAATGTTGTGAGCAAAAAAAAGGTGCGGTCTTGGCTGGTTTTTGGATGAAAATAGAAGAGTGAAGTCTTGGAGCAAAATGAAGAGACTAATAAGGAAATATTTGGATGAGATTTATCCTAACATATCTTTCCTTGTGGAGAATATTTGCCCTAGATTCTAGAATCAAGAGAATCAACCATATAGAAGGAGGAAAGGAGGCAGAAATTAAGGGAGAGATTCTATACGCAAGTTCAGTTTCGACGGGTCCTTTTAGTTACATCCGAACTTCAAGATTACATCACCATTTCTATTTCAATTTAATGTTCGAGAGTTTGGGAGGAAGATACAAACTATTTCAATTTCGCATTTCATTTTATGTTTGATGCTTAATTCGAATGTTTATTTAGTTTCACTTTCGTTCGTTGATCATGGATACTTGAAGATTGTTTCACTACTTCGTTTTTAGTCTTTCGGTAATGTATTCAGTTCCGTGCTCTTAATTTACTATTTTCGAGCTTTAATTTCGTGTATGTTAGAATTAGATTTAATTATGCTTTCTGTTCTGTTTCCCTTAATAGTCTACTCGCCTAGTCAGACCAGTAGGATGGGTAGCTAAACTTATGGCGGTCCAGTAGGATGTGAAACACATACATGACTGGTTTGTGAGACTTTAGAGCTGATAATTAATTCAAGAGATTTCGGGTTAATTCTGGATTAATTAACCGGGATAGTAATTTAGTTTGTAGCTAACTTAGTACTTCATCTTTTCTTATGGAATAAGGTTAGATAAGTAGTATAAGGAGGTCTACCGGACTATCCGCTTGGCTATAATAATCATAGTCTTAATTTTTTAGGATTTATTTGGTGCAAAACAACGATTACCATTCGTGAATTGAGAATTTGGGTTTTAATTTCCTTCATTTCCTCTATGAGTCAAATAGCTATTTTTTGGAATGATTACAGATTCCATACCTCTAAGGTATGCTACTTAATTCCGATTCCATTGCTTTTCATGAATCAAACGGGGCCTAATGGAGATACTAAGAAATTATATATAGATGTAAAACTGTATGATGGGGCTGGTTCAATAGAGGATAATATGGGTGTCGGAATTTTGTATAGTGGAAGCAACCTTTTGCTTGTATACAATATGTTTTTCTTTTCCATTATTTTTATTCTCCTATCTGTTAGACTATATTCGCGCATGTTGGTCCTTTATCTTATACTCCCTCCGTCCCACTTATCTTGCAACATTTTCCTTATCGGGCTGTCCCACTCATCTTTCAACGTTTCCTAAAATAGAAAAAAATGAGTAGACCACCATCATACCAAACAAGTGGAACCCATTATCTTTTACTTTACACCACTATTTTACACCTTTACCCCAATATCTTAAACTCCACGCTCAATGCCAAGTGTTGCAAAATGAGTGGGACGGAGGGAGTATAAGGTTAGATTGTGTAGTGTGTTGTAGATCACAGAAGACTGCACAAATAGTTGAACTAACAAGATATAAATAGTTATCACAACTAAGACAGCTTAAGGACAAGTTGTCGGTTTAAGTTGCAGTTTAGATAAGAAGTGGCCTGTCTTGGCTGCTTGTCTATACTGTTACACTAAAGGTGATGTTTTGATGGATCACAGTGAGATAAGTTCTCCTAGCTGACCTTAGTGGAGAACCAAAGACATCGGTGAGTTAATTTGGTCTTAAGCTTGATAAGATTTCAGCTGAATGCATTCAACTATCTATCACTTTGACTTACTATGGTCAATATCATCGCGGCTGAATTTACGTATCTTGTTTGATAGTGGTTATTTGTTGATCAGATTAGTTATCTGTATCTTGCATCCGTATCCTCGTTAAATGGGTTGTAATATCCCCTAAGGAACTCGTAAGGATTATCACACTAAACTTGACATAGTTGATTAAGTTCAGGTGTGTTAATAAGGTCGAGTGGTACTACTCAGGATATAATCAGATGTTAATTAATTCAAGCTGTCGGTGAACTTAATTAATTAACAGATATTTGCTTCTTAAATTCAGGGATCAATTAAGTCTAAAATACAAATTCATGCTCAAGTTAGGATAAAGGGGTAACTCAACACGGATTCTCTATTGGAATGAATCTGTATTTTTTAATTAATTTTGCTTTGGGCTGAGAATAACTAATTAATTAATTTGAAGCCCGACTTTATTTTTTGTATTGGATCCCTTGTTTGGCCCAATTAGATGCCCAATGTTAATTCTGCTCTCTTACGAATTATTATTAATAGATTAATATATTTATATTATTTAAAAATGTATAAATTATTGTTGGATATGAGTCAGTAGATTGATACTCAGCCGTTCTAGGGTTAAAAGAAATTGGGGGAAATCATAGTAATACTATGGAATTGAAGATCCCAAAACCGAACTGATATCAGTAGATTAGTGTGTCGATAGGATTAGCTGATGTATAGGTTAGACTTGATGTAATGCTTATTATTTTGTCTAAGTCCTGTACGGGGTAGTTGTTGAACTGATCTTCTGGTGAAGATACTTTTCAGAACCACACGTCATCAGTGTAATCGCTTGCATTCTTCGTAGCCGCTGATATCAAACTCAGTTGAAGATCCCGCATCGGTGGCCCGGACCTCGGTAGAAGCATTCTCTACAAGGCGATGGTCATCGGTAGAAGAACCAAGTGCAAAGCAGTATACCTTCGCGATCGACCAACTGACTATCAGAAGCTCACTTTATCAGTCAGACGACTCAGCCGAAGAAGACAGACTCTCGAGTACTGTATCCGACAGAAAGCGACCCAGCACTTAAAGTCCCTTCAAATGTTCAGCAGAAGACATACGAGGTAGTTTGAACGGTCAACTCTGACACTCACCAACTACAAACCTCGACCAATGAGAAGCCGACAACGCTTACCTACTCTACACAAGTAAAAGCTGCTCTCATGAACGGTGCATTAAGCGCCATGCTTGCAACAAAGTTGAATAGTGGCCGTTTTCTTTGGACGCTTGTGACACGTGGCATCGTCGTCTCCAACGGACATATGTCACAACTCACAACTATAAATAGAGAAGGATTTGAAGATTTCGGCAAGAGGAATATACGCGAAATCAAGGGAAATCATTCAAGCTCACAACGCTCTAGAACCTTCAAGCTTATCCAGAGACGAACTAGTTTTCACAGAACACCTATCGTAGTTCATCTCTCTAGAGCACTTTGATCCCTTTCTTCTCTAGACTAAGCTCATTGCTAGATTCATAGCTTAGATCCGAAGGAGTTCACATTTAGTGAATTGTTCTTGTTGTAAGAACTCCTTCTCAGTTGGAGAATATTCCCTCCCTTCTAAACTTAGGTTTGGATTGTAAAGTCACTAAGGACTATAACTTAGAGGGAACTGTCCAGTGCACGGTATCCCTGTTGAGGCTTGCTCAGAATAATCAACAAGTTCTCCTGCCTTGTTCAGGACCGTGGACGTAGGATCTTGCGTATCCGAACCACGTTAAATCGCTTGTGTTCATTTACTGTTTTATTGCATAGCATACAACTGACTTGAAAATCATAAGTTTGCATAAAACGTATTTTATAAAGTGCACAGCCAAAAGATTTAACTTGCAAAAACGCATTTTCAAAAGAGACGACTCCGGGCCTAACACTTATCCGCACTACAGTCTCCGACTGAGTTTCGTAATATTGACATCAGTCAGTAGAAGAGCTCAGAAGCTGACTCACTTTGACCCCAGTGATCGAAGGCTTACTTGGCACCGTTCATCGGTTGCAAACATCGGCTTAGTGACCTTCACCGAGAAAAAGAAACGAGCTCGGGTGTATTCACCCCCCCCCTCTACACACGACTTTTCGTCTCCGGACCAACAATTGGTATCGGAGCGCACGGTGTTCAACCGATCGCCGGTTACGAAATCTTGGTCCTCTCGAACCGATCCCGAAAACCGTTTTCACTGCATAAGCATCTTTTCAGCATCCTTATACTCTTCTCTTACAATAACTGATATGTCAGGTATTAGGATGGTACCGATGTTCTCAATAGAGAACTACACGGTATGGCGCGTACGTATGGAGGCACACCTAACGTCACTCCACGACAGCATGTCGGATGTCCTAGAGTCGGGACCGATCATTCCTATGATCGACAAAGCATAGTATTCTTCTTCGGAGGAGGCGTGGGAGCACAAACCGGTGCTAAGGTTCCCAAAGACAAATCTGCCTTCACGCCCGAAGAAAAGAAGTTGCACAACCTTGGCCGAGTTGCACGTAATGCCATACCGACTACGCTCGGTGACTCACATCTCGGAAGGGTACAAGATTGCAAAACGGCGAAAGAGCTATGGGACGCTTTGGGTCATCTTGAGCCATGGAACCCCTCGGATCAAAGAAAACAAGCTCGAGCTAGAGCTTCGAGAGTTCGACGCCTTTGCAATGGAGCTCTTTGAAACCATTGATGAGCTGAGTGTCGATTCACCAATCAAGTCAATGTTATCAATGGGCCGGGGAGGTCGTTCACCAACAAGGAGATGAACACCAAGATCTTGAGAGCGTTGCCCCGACGAAGTGGCTTCCATTTGCTACTTATTTACGTCGCTCCGATCTAAATGCTCTAACTCCCGATGTTATATTTTCGAATTAAAATCGGAGGAATTCGAGCATAGCCTACCCCAAAAGTGCTTAAGCGCTCCAGGTGACACACGGTTCGACCACGCCTTCAAGGCAACGATCAGCAATACGGAGCCAAGCCTATTTCCTCAAGCAAAGCCGTGGCCACATCGGTAGTAAAGTCTTACGAGACTTCAGGCCCCGACCGGCTAGCACCGATGGCTCTAAAATATCGAGAGGGAAAAGAGAGAGTCGAAAGCCGAGGAAATACAACCGAGATTCTTCCTCGAGTAAGAAAGACTATCATAAGAAAGAAGAATCTAATCCTTCTACCGAATGCGGGAAATCGGAGTCTGCTTTGCCGGTCCGTCTAAAGACTCAGTTTGGTAAGAGCAAAGCGAGAACATCTACCGCTACAACCGCAAGAAGGAGGGACACTATCGCACGATTGTCCCGAACTCTCGGTGCTCAAAGAGCGAACGGCGAGCCAGGAGAAAGAAATTTGCCGAGAGACGGCAGACACTATATAGCCGGAGAGATATCCGACAACTCAATTGAGGAGGATACATTCATGTATTCTTCGACGAAGCCGCATTCGTCGCAGTTGAGGTCGCAAAGACGGTTCCCGATGAGTCGGCCGAATGCGTCGATGGCCGGAGAAGAGGCTGAGGTAAATTCTAAACACATTATTACCTCTTCTTCACACAGCACACAAGACACGTGCTCGGTCACAGATGATCCTCTAGATGTGGTACAAGCCTACGACGATCTGCTAGAGGAACAGATTCAGCTGAGCAGAGAGTTCAGCAGAACCATCCAGGAACTTGAACAGGTAAAGGCCGAGAATCGGAGACTTTCTTCGATTGTCGGGTCTCTACCGAGTCGATGGATCTAGTTGCGAGACTCAAGGAAGAGATTGAATCTCTTATGACTAAGTCTCGGCTTCAAGAGACTCGGATCTCGGTTCGACCAAGGACAATTCGAGAAAGAGACCGAAATAGCCAAGCTCGATCGAAGCTCACGGACGTGCGGAATGACTATGACTCACTCGGGAAGGAGTGACGAAGTCCGGAGAGGATTGATGACTGAACAATACCTAGGAGCGAAGGAGAAGCTTGAAAGCATGCTTAGAGCACAACGGTCAACTTCTGTGAAAGAAGGCCTTGGCTATACCCACGAAGCTTCTACCTCCAAAAGCTCAGCAACCCTGGCTGATAGGTTCGTCAGAGGAAAGGTGCAAGCTGCTGACACCACACCTCAGGCGAAAAACAAACGAGAAAATGATTACACCTCGGCCGAGTAGCAACAAGCGATGACCAAAGGTTCCAGCCCCGAGGACACCACGATCAAATTCGGGGGGGAATCAAGAAGGTCAGATGGGCAGAACAGTACAAGGAGCCACTGTATGAGCACCCGGCTCAGTACGGCTCGTACTACTATGAGCCCAGGGTCAGGAGAAGCGCTAAGACTCAGAAGAAGAAAGCGCCTGAACCCAAAATTATCAGCAGAAAGTCAGTATCTCCAAGTCCTCGTGGAGAAGAAAGGCCGATAAGGTTCAGAAGAAGAAGTCTGGAACTTCTAAGGTCCCGAGACAGATCTGGGTTCCGAAATCACCCACTAACCTGTAAGGACCCAACTGAACCAAAGGGTACCTAAAAATGCCTCTGTTTTGCAGGTGCATAAGGACCCGTGGATAGTGGACGGCGAGTGCTCGAGACACATGACTTACCGGAAGAGCCTGCCGACCAACTACGTACAAGAAGATGGTCCTGCATTGAATTCGGTGACAATTCCAAAGGCTACACAAGGGGATACGAAACGCTTAACATTGGGACCCGCCACGAGTTCAAGAGTAACATATGTTGAAGGACTTCAACATAATCTCCTTTCGATCGATCAATTCGTGATAATCTTAACGAGTAATCTTTGACACTGGTTTCTGTGATATTGTTGACAAATCTACAGGGAAAACAGTGTTATCAGGTTCGCGGAGGAAGAACATCTATGTTGCAAACTGGAATACCGCAGAACCTGAGGCTTGCTTGCTCGCACGAGACTAAATCGAGTAACAAGTCGGGCGGCTATGGCACAAGAGACTCGGCCACCTGAACTTCAAGACCATGAACAAGCTTGTCAAGAACTCTAAAGTCGGAGGACCGCCCAACGAATCGTTTATCAAAGACGAGAAATTGTGAAGCGTGCACGAAGGGAAAGCAAACAAAGAGTAGCAATCCACCTATTCCGTCACCTTCCACCGATGGAATCCTTCACCGCTTCACATGGACTTATTCGGGCGTCTCTCCGGTGACTATAAGAGGCAAGAAGTATGCCCTCGTCGTCATAGACGACTACTCGAGATATACTTGGGTCATCTTCATCGCCAACAAATCGATGTTCGGGACCGAGTTACCTAATCTCCGAAGAAACTCGGTGTGGAAAAGAACATCAAGATTAAGAAGATACGCTCGAGACGGAGGAACGAGTTTCTAAACTCGGTAGTTAAGACATACTTGCGATAAAGAGGGAATTCAAGCACGAGACATCGTGCGCGCACCCCTCGGCAGAACGGACTTGCTGAACGTAAGAACGGAACACTCAAAGAAGCAGCAAGAACGCTCCTCGCAGATCCTGGACTACCCTCAAAGTTTTGGGCCGATGCTACCGACACCGCCCTGTTACACTCGGGAATCGCTCACACTCGACACAAGCAACACATGAAGACGCCTTACGAGCTGTGGAAAGGGAGAATTCCTTCTATTTCTCATTTTCATGTTTTTGGTTGTCCTTGCTTTATCCACAACAATGGGAAAGATCAGTTGAAGGTCTTTGATAGCAAATCGATCAAGGAGTATTCTTAGGATACTCCCGAGTCGATAAAGCCTTCGAGTTTTTAACTATCGAACTCTTTGCGTGGAGGAAAGCCCTCATGTTGTTTTTGATGAATTTGTTGCGAGAACGGGGAAAGATACAAAGTCAAATCCGAGGATGTCGGTAGCAAGCTATAGGATCTCGAACTAAATGACAAAGCTGAAAAGATCCGGCATTGTTGGGATGATGCGTCGGAAGATGAAGAAATTCGGACTCGACCAACAAGCAATGTAGCTAACCTAGTTGATTCTATCGAACGGAATCAACAACGAGGTAACTTCGGTCGATGAGGAAGCCCCCTGTGTAACCGAGACCTCTACCGAGAATATAAACTCGGGGGGAACGATTAATGTTCCTGAGCTAAATGCCCCGAACACGGAAACTCGGTAGATCCTAACCTTCTTCTTGAATTACTACGGTCACGAACAGTACTTCTGAAATGCCTAATACACCTACGGCGTGCGAAGTAGTATCGAAGAAGAAGCCCGACTCGGGCGTTCGTGGCTCGATGCTCATTCTTCGGATCTTATCATTGGAGATCCACAAAGCAACTATAAGGACGAGATCAAAATTAAATCAAGGAGAAATCTCACTTTACTCTTGTTTTTCCGTCTACGGAAGAACCTCGATCGATAGAGGACGCACTTAAAGATCTTGGCCCGGGTCATTGCTATGCAAGAAGAGCTGAACCGGTTCGTCGAAATGAAGTTTGGGAGCTTGTCGACGGACCTGGACATCGGCACGTGATTGGAACTAAGTGGGTCTTCAAGAACAAGCGAGATGAAAACAACGTCATTGTCGAAATAAAGCTCGACTAGTTGCTAAAGGATACTGATCGGGCGAGAGGGAATTGACTTTGATGAAACATTTGCTCCAGTCGCAGATTGGAAGCCATTCGTCTTTTCCTAGCTTATGCAACACATCGGAGATTTAAGGTATATCGAGATGGATGTGAAGTCGGCTTTTTACGAACGGCGTACGAAGGAAGAAGTCTATGTGGAACAACCGCCCGGCTTTCAGCGGGGACATCGAGTGTACGGACTTAGGAAAGCTATGTATGGGTTAAAACAAGCACCCGGGGCTTGGTATGATACCCTATCGGACTTTCTACTTGTAAAGGTTTTCAAAAGGGGACAGTAGATCGCACCCTATTCAGCATAAAGTCGAGAAGATGACATTCTATCGGTTCAAATCTACGTGGACGACATCATTTTCGGTGCGCGTAAACGAAGTCATATGTCGGCAGTTCGAGAAGATGATGAAGGAGAAATTCGAGATGTCCATGATGAGAGAGATGAATTATTTCCTTGGATTTCAAGTAAAACAATCAGACCAAGGAATCTTCATCAATCAAGCCAAATACACTCGAGATCTTCTCAAAAGATTCGTTTGTGATTCCAACAAACCGGTCAAGATCCCCATGAACACGAACTTTAAAATCGATCTAGACAAAGAGGGAGCTTACGTTAACTCTACCGATTATAGAGCTATTATTGGTTCTTTACTTTATTTAACGACTAGCCGACTCGACATAACTTATCTTGTAGGTGTATGCGCAAGATTTCAGGCGAATCCCAAGCGAAGTCATCTAGACTCGGCGAAGAAGATTCTGCGATATCTAAGAGGAACACGTCTTTGGGTTATGGTATCCTGCCGATGATAATCTAATGCGACGGAGTTATTCGATGCCGATTATGCGAGATGCGGGATAGATCGAAAATCAACTTCCGGAACATGTCGGTTCCTAGGCAGCAAGGCGATATCGTGGTTTTCAAAGAAACAAGCACTCGGTAGCTACGTCCACTACCGAAGGCGAGTACATGGCTGCAGGGAAGTTGCTTTGTGCCCGGATCCTTTGGCTTCGACAACAATTGAGAGATTATGGTATAACTCGGGATGAAGTGCCCATCTACCGTGACTCCACCGGTGCAATTGCTATAACTCGGAACCCGGTTCTACATACCGGGATGCAAGCACGTGGACATCCGACACCACTTCATCGGAGACCATGTCGAAAAGAAGGACATCGGGATGGAGAAAATCCATACCGACAAGCAAAGGGCGATATACCGACCAAACCACTAGGCGAGAACGAGGTTCGGAGAACTATCGGTTGAGCTAGGTCGCTAGATCCCTACTCGAGACAAGTCAGTAGAAGCCGACTACCGATAATGATATACTTAGCAACAATTTGTATCGGTATGGAATCAGCACGACAGTCGAGAAAACTTAGTACGATGACTCGGTTGGGAGATGCACATTGTACACGGCAAGGGGGAACATGGTCATCAGCACAACCATCCTCCCGATAAATGATGGTAACCACGGTGATAAGTTCGATCAAGAGGTTTGCGTAGTATCGTTACTTAATTTGTTCGAAGCATGCCGCATTTAATGCATCGGTCGCTTACATTCGGTTGCCTAGGAGCATTTATTCCTTACCATTTATTATGTTTAAGGTTTGAGGAAAGGTCGACAGGACTCCTCTTTGTGTAATTAATGCTCTCTCGTCGCGCATTTAATGTATGTCTTCTCCATTAACTTTATTACGTATATCTATATTTTTGGCGGCTATTGTAATCATTCCTTTATAACATTTAATCTTAGCCGCCCCTTGATTTTGAAAGATTAAATTTGAACCGTGCGATTCAAACTGAAGATCAAACGTAATATACAAAATCTTTCATCTTCTATCAACTCCTCATTTTTCGCCATTCTTCATATTCTCAAGAGCTTATGTCGCAACTTTGTTTTCTTAACCAAATCTCTTAAACAACTTTGCCTTCGCATCTCTTAAAGCTCTTATACACGGTAATGTATCAGATGTCTACTAGCAACTACTAACTTACTCTATTTTCAAGTGCTAATATGTTGTTTTGCAGATTTCAATGGCGATAGTACAGACTCCTGAGAAGATGGTTGAGATCATGACCATCCGGGTTCAGTTTGAGCCGACGATGGCTCTCCCAGGCAGTGGACCTTTCATATTTGGAGCCGGTATTTGGCGCCCTTGAGAAGTCGTGGCTGGTAACTCTTGTGTCGAGGCATCCCCGTTCTCATCCGCCGAGACAAGTTGTGGAGGCCTACTACAGGCCGGAAGTCGCTTGCCTCGGGAGGAGAAGAGGCTTCTTTTAATTACGGCCAGGAAGTTGCACCAAATCGGTGGAGGGAGGCTACCCACTCCTTCAATATCTCGGAGGCTCTCGTTCAAGCCTTTCAACTCCCCTCGCTGGTATCTCTCCCGTTGGTTATAAGGAAAGGGAGATAAATGACTACGTCCAAAAGTTACGTGGACGCAGCCGACATAGTGTTCAAGACGGCGCTACGAGAGAAATCTTTTGCTACCTCGGTACGGGGGTTTAGCTTACGTTGTCTCTCATATCTCGACGAGCTAAGGCTGGATCCTATGATCGGCTTTCTAAGCCGAGGATACAACCGATGATGATTATAGACGATGGAGTAGAAGTGAAGCTGGGCCGACTACTATACTACTCATCGAAGGCCCAAGCCCGGAAGTTCACTACTTCGCCCTCGGAGAGAGGAAGCTAACCAAGATGCAGCAAGCTCCTATTCGGCACCAAGATGTCGGTGCCGATAGAGAGTGTGGTACGAAACGTTCGGCTTTTGCGGACTCAAAGTCTTTTGATCTCAAGAGTATTAAATTTATGACAAAAGGTGGAGCGGAGAGAAGTCAATTGGCAAGGGCCACTCGAACCGAAGAGAGCGGCGTCCGCTTCTGCCCCCCATCCGTCCAAGTGCCAAAGAAGAGGAGGTTGGCTAAGACTCGACTGCTGAGGTCACAGTGGCTCAGCCACTTACCATTATTGAGCCAGCTCCTCCTTCTACTCAAGAGGAGCAACTACTCGATTCAGATAATGGAATCGAGGGAGCGACGATCAAGGACAAGGTCCAAGTGATCAGCTCTGAGGAAACAGAGTCTGACAAGAGGGAACCGTCACCCGAACCTCTGGCTGAGTGGACAACAAGCGACACCACTCGATTGCGTGCTGCAACTGAGATTCAAAGAAGAGATACCGGGAAATTGCCGAGCACGCAGATCCGGTTGAAATAGCAATAAGGACAAGAGCTCGAGATGCTCTTAAGGTTTCTCTGACTTTGGGATATTCTTATTGACTTTGCCAAATCCCAGCAGTCACCAGATGAGCTACTAACAGAGGAGCAAGAGCTCCAAGCCAAGATTGGATTCGGAGAGCCAGCTGATGTGGCGTCTTTCGAAGATTTGAGAGCTGCAATGCTCTATTTACTGAGCTTGAGAGCTCACGATCCGAACAGACTCCGCCCCCATCTCCACCCTCTGATAAAGGTGATAATGATGATCAAGATGAGGAGATGGATGGCAAACCCAAGGAAGCAGATCAGGGAGAATCTGCAGAGGGACAAACTCCCCAAGAGAAGAGCCCAACACCACCCATAGTCACATCGGTGAGGCTACAACCGCTCCGGAAGTACGGTGAGGGAGCAGTTGATCTCGTTCTCCGAGCGAGAGGCTCGGAACCGGCTCTTATCAGATACAACCCATCGGTTCCGTGTCCTCATGTTACATCACAAGGGGCTATCAAACGCCAAGGTGAGAAAAATCGACTCCTAGCCAAAGATGTTCATTTCAAATGGGAGAAGTACACCAAGGCTCGGAACGAAGCTCTAAGTAAGTTGGCCGCCGACATCTCAACTCCTAAAGAGGCTTCTCGGCCCGGATTTCAAGGAGAAAGTTGAGCGAGGCCCTAAGTGCTCAAAAGGCCGATTTATCGGCAGCAGAGTCGGCAGCGCTTGCCGCTCAAGCATAAAACTTTCTGAGCAGCGGTGACTCGAGCCATGAAAACGGTTCAAGGCTTCATAGATGAGAGAAACAAGATAGCAACCACTTCTCTTCAAACGGCCATCAAGCAACAGGTGAGGGCTTAAAAGCCATTCGTAAAGAAATGACAGAATCAAATGATCAAGCTCTGCTGAAACTCCGTCGAGAGTCGGCCGCTCGATTGAAGAAATCTAGAGCGATCGGGAGAAAGACTGGGAAAACTACCGCAACTTGGTCGGTGATTTTGATGACACAGTTTCCCGGATCAAAGATTCACGTGCACTATCCTGGAGCAGGACGTAAAAGCTATCCGCACCTCCCTGGCACATATTGCTGATGCCAAAAAGGGGGAAGATATTGTGAAAGATGAACCCGATACGGATACTGGCGACGTCCGGATCCTTGAGGGACGAGGCTCGGGAGGCGGGACCCTCCTCGGCGAGCCAGAGCCCTCGCCGAGATTCGGGGGGAACAGGCTCCGGAGGCAGGACCATCTACTCAGAAAGGTAGAAAGGTACATCTACTGAGGTCCTTCTCCTTGATTTCCCACTACAAGCCACCCTTATCTCCTCTTCAGTTGCGCACATAGACGAAATCGCTTAATTCCTTGAAGAGCCGGTGACCAAGAAGAAGAAGAGTCTCAACAGTTGCCGCAGAGGTCGGGGAAGGAAATCGCTACTGAATCCACTACTCCTTCCTCCCCCGGTCAAGAAGTTTAAATCAAAAGCGGAGCAAGAGGTATTCGACCTCGAGAATAGCCCAAGAGCCGCAAGACAAGTTTGGACCGGGAGCGTCGGCTAGAGGGAGGCAAAGCGGCAAAAAAAAGCCTAAGGGCAAAGGCGTCGGGGCAAAGGAAAGAGAAAGGTCATTATGACAGTCGAAGAGCAAAAGAAGAAAGCCCAAGAAGATTTTGCTAAGGCTCTTCCGACTGAAATCAAAGCTACTGCTCAGAGTATTCCCATATCTACTCTTACACCTGAGCAGATAGCAGAAGATCAAGCGACACGGGAGGCGACGGCTGCAAGGATCGAGTCTCGGGATGAGGAGACACTAGAGCAGCCGCTCTCCGTGAGAAGAAAAGGATGGCTGACCTGGCAAGAATGAAAAGCCTATCTGATAAGCCAGCGGCCGATCCAAGAAAACAGATACCCAGAGGAGCGAGGAACAGGAGGACTACTATCAGAACTCCTCGTATGAAGTTGATTCCTGCACCTCATGAGGACAAATGGGTACCTGCTGATCTGAATGATCAATGGGAGACTCTCAAAGAAATGTTTGTTAAAAATCTGTATGTATGGGGCTTCTATCCGAAAGACATTCCGGCTGATCAACTGTTCGAAGAGTGTTTCGATGAAGTTTTTCCAGAACTCGGAGAACGGTTGCTGCCTATCATGAAAGAACTGAACATTCCTGTGAAAGCACCTGCATTCAGAAGATATCCTCCTCCCATGACTGCTAAAGGCATTATCATCACAAAGGTTATCGAAGAAGAAATCGAATCTGCAGCCTATCAGCTTGAGTTACATCCGCATAGACCAGAAGATCAAGAGGAAATCCAGGTTTTGCGCAAAAGGATTTATAAATTTTACTGCCTGGACCCTCCAGCTGATCGCTCGGTGGATTTCAAGAAGAAGACTCAGAGTTTCAGACGACAGCAGTGATTTCTCCTCTTTATTTTTGATAATTCTTTGTAATAGCATAGGAACCTGTACTTTGACGATCTATCTATAAGAGTTCCTATCGCTTGCTAGACAATCGCTCATTGTCTTTAAGCTATTTATTGTCATGTTTTCACTACTGATCACCAAGTGATCTGACACACACTCACATCAGTTTCTCTGATCTTGCCTTTCTCTCACCTTCTGAAGTTCATTTACTATTATCAGTTTTTCCTCAGATGCTTTAAAGGGGAAATTGTTGTCAGTAGGACAGTATCTTTAATAGATGTTAGTATAGAGGTTTTGGCATCATCAATTAGGGGGAAATTGTTGGATATGAGTCAGTAGATTGATACTCAGCTGTTCTAGGGTTAAAAGAAATTGGGGGAAATCATAGTAATACTATGGAATTGAAGATCCCAAAACCGAGCTGATATCACTAGATTAGTGTGTCGATAGGATTAGCTGATGTATAGGTTAGACTTGATGTAATGCTTATTATTTTGTCTAAGTCCCTGACGGGGTAGTTGTTGAACCGATCTTCCGGTGAAGATACTTTTCGAACCCCACGTCATCGGTGTAATCGCTTGCATTCTTCGTCGGCGCTGATATCAAACTCGGTTGAAGATCCCGCATCACGTGCCCGGACCTCGGTAGAAGCATTCTCTACAAGCCGATGGTCATCGGTAGAAGAACCAAAGGCAAGCAGTATACCTTCGCGATCGACCAACCGACTATCGAAGCTCACTTTATCGGTCGGACGACTCGACCGAAGAAGACAGACTCTCGAGTCCGTATCCGACGAAAAGCGACCCAAAGACTTAAAGTCCCTTCAAATGTTCGGCGAGAAGACATACGAGGTAGTTTGAACGGTCAACTCGACACTCACCAACTACAAACCTCGACCAATGAGAAGCCGACAACGCTTACCTACTCTACACAAGTAAAGGCTGCTCTCATGAACAGTGCATTAACGCGCCTGCTTCGCAACAAAGTTGAATAGTGGCCGTTTTCTTTGGACGCTTGTGACACGTGGCATCGTCGTCTCCAACGGACATATGTCACAACTCACAACTATAAATAGAGAAGGATTTGAAGATTTCGGCAAGAGGAATATACGCGAAATCAAGGGAAATCATTCAAGCTCACAACGCTCTAGAACCTTCAAGCTTATCCAGGAGACAAACTAGTTTTCACGGAACACCTATTGTAGTTCATCTCTCTAGAGCACTTTGATCCCTTTCTTCTCTAGACTAAGCTCATTGCTAGATTCATAGCTTAGATCCGAAGGAGTTCACATTTAGTGAATTGTTCTTGTTGTAAGAACTCCTTCTCAGTTGGAGAATATTCCCTCCCTTCCAAACTTAGGTTTGGATTGTAAAGTCGCTAAGGACTATAACTTAGAGGAAGCTGTCCAGGTGCACGATATCCCCGCCGAGGCTTGCTCGGAATAATCAACAAGTTCTCCCGCCTTGTTCAGGACCGTGGACGTAGGATCTTGCGTATCCGAACCACGTTAAATCGCTTGTGTTCATTTACTGTTTTATTGCATAGCATACAACTGACTTGAAAATCATAAGTTTGCATAAAACGTATTTTATAAAGTGCACAGCCAAAAGATTTAACTTGCAAAAACGCGTTTTCAAAAGAGACGACTACGGGCCTAACACTTATCCGCACTACACTCTCCGACTGAGTTTCGTAATACTGACATCAGTCAGTAGAAGAGCTCAGAAGCTGACTCACTTTGACCCCAGTGATCGAAGGCTTACTTGGCACTGTTCATTAGTTGCAAACATCAGCTTCAGCTGACCTTCACTGAGAAAAAGAAACAGAGCTCAGGTGTATTCACCCCCCCCCCCTCTACACCTGACTTTTCGTCTCCGGACCAACAATTATTTTATCTAGAATTAATTTACTGAGCCAATTAATTGATAAATAGGTAATCCAATATATTATTAATTATATTATTGGCTGATATTAATTTATTGGAATTCCGTTAGCAAGATAATTACTAATAGACCACAATTATGATATGATGTTTTATAAACATTATATCATACACATTTAATTATAACTGATGTGACTTGATACACGCTAAACGTGTGTGAGTGAGAAATAGAACATGAGTTCAAATTGAGCGGACAATTATTCATTCCTCCCAGATCTCTTTCTACACGGAGGAGATGAATGACAGGGATACAATCTAGAAGCTCCATACAAGAACAAAAAATTAGAGGCATTACAAGGACACGGGCATGATCGTCCTCCAATCCTTCAATGGGAACTTAATATGACTTGTCAATACTCTGTAAAGACATGACATCTCTAATTAATTTTCCAAATGACTATACACCACATGCTTATAAGAGTTTATTTATTTATTTTTCTAGTTTTGGTGAAAATTAAACATACACTCCCCTTAAAGGGTCTTGGTTCACAAATCAATGATGGTTTGTTGACCCATATGCATGTGCGGGTTCTTTTGTTTAGTGTGGTGCATCTTATATCTTAACTTTAGATGGTTAGGGACAAAAACTATACCTCATCGAGAGTTGAACATTTGGAAATTCTTAAAGTTTTGAGGATTCATTAGTATGTGTTGAGACTATGCAACAATCAAAAAATACCTAGTCTTACTTACTCATCTATAAAATAAAATAGTGGACAAGTGTCATGCCCCGATTTTCGGAGAAGGACACGATCATCAGGGTGCGACTGAGGGTTGGAGAAAAGAAGCGGGGAAAGAAATAGAATTTGTATTATCTGGAATAAATCAAGCGAAAAGGCTAACAAATTGTGTACAAATCTTTCAATGGTGACTCATGCTAAAACAAAGATGACAACAGTACTCAAGAATTTTATATTCAAAGACTCGACTCAAATTGAGTCCTTACGCACTTTATCATCAAAGCAAGTATCATAGGGCCCAAAAATAATACACAAGATAAGCCCATTAGAGTTCTGAATAGAAGTATTTGAACTTAAGCGGAAGCAATATATAATATAGATATACAACAAAAACCCTCGTCTCAGCTTTGCCCATCACCACCGTCTGCCCAACCTGAAAACATTTTGAAAATAGTTTGGGAATGAGCACTAGTGTACTCAGTGGGTGAAACAATTTATAAATATTTCACAATAAGTTTATCCATGCATAAACCATATGACTTGGAAGGTTTAAAAATAAAAGTCGCTTCCAAAAATACAAATATTCACTTCTTTTTGTGCGCGCACTGTCACGTTCTACCGTTACTCTTACTAGAATTCCGGAACCTAGTCTCCGTCGAATCCTTAACCCATCACAATCCCGGAACCAAGTCACCGTCGGATTGGAGTCATAACAATTCATGATCCCGGAACCAAGTCACCGTCAGATCTATAACATGTCACAATCCCGGAACCAAGTCACCGTCGGATTGATAATATAATTAGCATACAATGGTGATCAACCCACTGCAGTACTAACAAAAGTTTACAGAATTCTCAACCAACGTGTTAGGTCAGTCAAGAACCTCGATCGATTAATTCAGAGCATTAAACAGGTAGAACGCACAAAAACATTTTCATTGATAAACATGACATTTCATAGAGCTTAATAACTCAAAATAGTTTTGATAAAGTAAAACCCACCTCGAAGCTGCAACAATATTAATTTATTGTAAAACCAGATGCTACTTCTCTTCTTCATTAGAGCCTATAAGAAAAACTCTATGCTTAATTGAAATCCCAAAACTTAAGCTAATATAAGATATGATTTAATTTGAATTTGAAAACTAACACCGCTAATTCTCACTTTAATTCTAGCCCATCCGACCGTCGGTTTATGGAAACAAGATCATGGTTGGAATATACGCTATCTAGGTTATAACACTTGTCAACTGACTCATTGATCCGGCACCGATTTGATGCTCGAATCTCGACCCGAACTTGCATCGAAAACTATCCGTGCAATTACGCCATAAGGTTTCAAGGGCTTATAACTTTCAGGTTTGAGCTCCAATTTGAAATTCGAGAATAGCGTTGTAAAGCCAACAATCAGAACTTTCCAACGATATATAACATAATAAGGTTTGGAAAAAAGAATAGATCAGAAGTCGAGATGATACATCCAAAGGAAAATTGAGTTTCATCGACAAACCCACAACTTGTAGAACTTATATTTTTCACCTCCGAACTCGGTTTTACAAACCGAAGGTGTTTCTAGAAAGCTAATAGTGAGAGGTTTCCAACGATATATCATACAGAAGGATTTGATTATTGAAAACGAGTAGAAGCGTGGTGAAGGAAACCGACATGTTTCGGCGAAAACAGAACACACAACTTGTCACCCCAACTTTTAGGACCCATAACTTTTGAGTACGATTTCTGATTTACAAACCGAAAGTGGAGTTGGAAAGACAATGAAAATAGCTTTCCGATGATATATAATATGTCAGATTTTGGATAAAGAAAACGGGCAGACTTGGGTGTTGGGTGATGATTCAATCCTCAGCATGATCATACTTGTGGGAAATGACTCTATCTTCTATACTGAATCACGCTCAGTAGCCTCGTGCTCTGAACTGTTGAGAAGATTTGAAGATCCCAAAACCCTATCTGATTGGTGAACCATTCCTTTGTATTCGTATTTGTCTCTGAGGTTTCAAACTCAGTAGACACTCTGCTCTGGTCAAGGCACTCAGTAGCTCATCAGCCTCAGCACCAGTGTAAAAGACTCAGTGAATACTGGACTCAGTAGGAGCAGTATACTGAGAGAGTCAGTTGAACTGAACTCAGCAGGAGTAGTTCACTGGACTCAGAGCTGATCATCAGTAGACTTATCTCAGCAGTCTATCTACCGAATACAAGGTCGACTCAAGCAACGGCAGGATAGTCTTCAGGACTGTCAGAATCTTTTGAAAGACAATCAGCATTGTCATGCACGAGGAAGAGAGAAGTCAGCTTCAGTCTGTCTCGAAGTTTGTACTGTCTCAACCACTCCATCCACCTCAACGAATGACAAGCATACACGTGTCTTCTCACCTGCTAAAGCTGCAGTCAACCTTTTACCTAAAAAGGTGGGAAAGTACACTGTTACCTACACCAAAAGAGCCGTTCGCTACCAAAAAGAGAGAGAGAGAAGAAGATCGTCTCCAACGGATCTATTTTCAATCTCTGCTCTATAAATAGAGGGATCATTCAAGATTTGGAGAGAATGCGCGCACCTAGAACACGAGAGAGCATTCAAACGAGCGAAATTAACGACTAAGTCTTCCGCAAGAAACAACCGAGTTATCTCCGACGAAAGACTACATCCAGCTCAAAAGGAACCAAGCTGAACCGACATAAGCTTCTAGTATCCAAGCGACTGACACGAACCTATAGCTAAACCCTTAGCTGTTCGTCGCTCTAGATAGCTACATTCTTGTTCCTTATCCCTCTAACCCTAAGCTCACTTGTTATATCCATAGCTTAGACGAAGGAGTTCACATTTGAACCCAATCCTTATTGTATAAGGACTCCTTCACTCGTTGGAGAAGTTTGTCAAACACTTTAAGTTTGATAGTGTTGTAACCGAGACTTGGATCGATATAAAAACCAAGACGCGGCTTTGCCCCGTGTGCAAGCCGACCGAGACTAACTCGGGATAATAAATAGCCTCCCGATCATTCGGGGACAGTGGACGTAGGATTTGAGCGATATCCGAACCACTTTAAAAATCCTGTGTCTCTTCTTGCTTTCTTAAGCTGTTGCATTGATTTTACTATTCATACTGAACATCATATTTAAAATCAATCAACTGTCTCAGCATACTGAACTCTTAATCTACTGAACTAAGACTTAAAACGTTTTCTCACAAAAACTGATTTGGGCCTACACTATCTCGCGCACCGAACTCTTACCGTAGATACCGATTCGACCTAGTCGGTTAGCGGATCTCGACCGAGTCGGTACTCTTAGCCTTTAACACGATTCGAGAATAGTTGTGCAGTCTGCCGAACTGTTTTGGTCGGACACCATCCTGAATAGGGACTGTTCGAGTTCGAAATTGAGAAATCGAATCGGTGTATTCACCCCCCCCTCTACACCCGACCGTACACTCGGGACCAACAATTGGTATCGAGCAGGAGTTCTTTGACTCTTGTTATCTTTGAGACTCGGTCTATTCGAACGGATCCGAGGGAAAACGTTTTTCACCGCATATCACTCTACATTCATATCTATATTCTTCATGGCTGATATGTCAGGTATAAGGATGGTACCCATGTTCTCGGTGGAGAATTATGGAGTATGGCGAGTCGAATGGAAGCTCATCCGACATCCCTCCATGACAAGATGACCGAAGTACTTGAAGATGGACCTATCGTTCCCATGATCGATAGTGTCGTAACTCGAGACCAAGCTCAAGGAGGAGGAATGGTGGCCCGGGAAGAAGATTCTCAAAGACGAAGTCTCTTCACTCCCGAGGAGAAGAAGCTTCACAACTTAGACCGTGTTGCCATAAACGCTATACTGACCACCCTTAGTGATTCTTATCTTGGCAGGGTTCAGGAATGCAAGACTGCTAAAGAACTCTGGGATGCTCTTGCGCTACTGAGTCGAGGGACTCAGAAGATTAAAGCCAACAAATTAGCGCTGGAACTCCAAAAGCTGGAAAGCTTGTCTCTCATGCCCGGTGACAAAATCGAAGATCTAAATGTCAGATTTACCAATCTGATGAACTCTATCAATGGGCTGGGAAAGATATTCAGCAACCGAGAGATGAATCTGAAGATTCTGAGGGCACTGCCGGATGGACACTGGACACCTTTTGCCACTCTATTGCGACATTCTGACTTAGATGATGTGTCTCCTGACCATATCTTCTCAGAATTACAGGCAGAGGAGTTTGAGTTCGACAGACCTCAAAGAAAGCAGAGACCTGAAGCTGACACAAAAATCGACCATGCTTTCAAAGCATCAGTCAGCACAGCATCTCCAGCAACGAGCAAAACGACGAGTAAGACTGAACCTTCACTCAATGAGCTACAAGAAGGAAGTCTCGCTCAGAAGTATGCGCTGCTCGTTGTAAAGTATCAGAAGGAGAAGGAGCGACGCAGAAAAGTGACTAAAGCCTATCGGGAAACAAAAGGTAAGTCAAATTATATGTCGAAACACACTCCTGACTCACAATCTTCGAATGCGAAAGCAAGATGACTCGTAACCATCAAAGAATAGCGAAAGCAAAGAAGAAAGAGTCATCGCTTGTTACAACCGCAAGAAGCCGGGACATTATCGGTATGATTGTCCCCGAGCTCGGTAGTGCCGAACGCGCAAGCACGTAAAGGCAAGGAGAGAGAAATTCGCCCGTAAAAGACAATCCTACATAGCTAGCGAAATCTCGGACGACTCAGAAGAGGTCGACTCCTTTATGGATTCATCTGATGATGAAGCAGCTTTCATGGCCTTAGAGCTTGAAGCTGAAGAATCAGCTGAAAAGTGCATGATGGCAGGCGAAGAGGATGAGGTAAATTCTCATGAACCACTTAACTCCTCTTCACACCGCACACACGACACTATTTCAGAGTGCGGATGAGAATTTGGACGTCGCGACCGCATACGAAGAACCGCTCGACGAACAAATTCGGATGAGTCTGCAGCTCGGCAAGACTCTTCGGGAGTTGGATACCCCCGAAAGAAGAGAATCGAGACTTTCTCAGGAGAGTCAGGTTGCTACTGAGGCCGAAGGACTTGTGTTGAGACTCAGGGAGGAGATAAACTCTCGATGGCCAAGTCTCAACATCAAGAAGATCGGATTTCAGTTTTGACCAATGACTTGACTCGAAAAGATATCTGAGCGAGTCCGCTCGAAGCAAGAAATGTCGGGACTTGCAGACCGAGCACGATACACCGAAGAGGAGTGATGATGTCCGGAGGAGCCCGATGACCGAGAGGTACATGGGTGCTGATAAGAAATTAGAGGCTATGCTAGCAAGCAATAAGCCAAAGCACCGCAAGGAAGGACTTGGATTCAGCCAGGGGAGCTTCCTCATCGCCCTCAACACACTCGAAGTACGGCTTGCCGATAGGTTTGTTCAAGGGGAGACTATCAACGCAGATATACCGAACCCCCTAGCAAAGAACAAACGAGAAGATGAAAGCACCTTATCCCACACATCAGCATTCGACAAGAAGATCGGTGCCAAGAAACCCCGGTTCGACCAAGTGGGGAACCAAAGCAAATTAAAATTGGCGGATCAAGTATGGACCTCCAAAGCCGACACATCCAAGCTCGGCATGGGTCATACTATTATGAACCTATAGTCGGTAGAGGCTCCAAAGGTCGAAGAAAAAGAAAGCCACACGTAAGGCTAAGGTCGGCGATCCCACCAACTCGGAAGATCGGGACTCCCGAACCTCGAAGCCTCGAAGTCACCTTTGACCGGTCCAGTGGTCGATATGTTGACTCTAATGGAAAGAAAATGTCCGAAACCACCGGGGGTTGTTAGACAGATTTGGGTTATGAAAACTAACATCTAAGGACCCAAAATAAAAAATGAAGGGTACCCGAATATAATTTGTCTTGCATGTGCGTAAAGACCCATGGTATGTGGACAAACGGATGCTCAAGACACATGACATACCAAAGGAGTCTATCGAAGAATTATATCACCGAAGAAGGACCCGACTGAGTTTGGAGATAATGCCAAAGGCTACACGAGAGGATACGACACACTTTGCATAAGAACCGCCAAAGTTCCAAGAGTATCATATGTTGAAGGACTTCGGCATAATCTTCTCTCGTTAGTCAATTTTGTGATAACTCAAATAGAGTGATTTTTTACGCTGGTTTCGTGATGTTATTGATAAATCCACGGGGAAAACGGTGTTATCGTGTTCGCGTAAAGAACATATATGTGGTCGATCGGAACTCGGTGAACCTGAAGCTTGCTTATTGGCGAAGAATGAAAACAGAACGGGGTGGCTATGGCATAGAAGGCTCAGTCATCTCAACTTTAAGACGCTCAACAAGCTTGCAAGAAACACTCTAGCAAGGGGACTGCCGAATGAAGTATTCAGCAAAGACACTCAGTGTGAAGCATGTCTGAAGGGAAAGCAAACAAGGAATCAAAATCCTCCGGTTCCATCGCCTTCCACGGATGGAATCCTTCAGTGCTACATATGGATTTGTTCGGTCCAGTCTCCCCAGTGACGATCAGAGGCAGAAAATATGCATTAGTGGTCATAGATGACTACTCGCGCTACACATGGGTCATATTCATTGCCAACAAGTCTGGCCGTCAAAACAGAGTTACAACGCTTCTGAAAAAGCTCAGTGTCGAGAAGAACACCAAGATCAAAAAAATACGTTCAGACAGAGGAACTGAGTTCCTTAATTCCATGGTAAAGGAGTTCTGCAAAGCAGAAGGAATAGAGCATGAGACTTCACCGCACGCACACCTCGGCGAGAATGGAGTTGCTTGAACGAAAGAACGAGAACTCTAAAAGAGGCTAGGACTCTACTCGCAGACTCAGGACTCCCAACCAAATTCTGGGCAGAAGCTACTGATACTGCATGTTACACTCAGAACCGATCTTTACTGACAAAGCAGCATAAGCGGACACCATATGAACTATGGAACGGCAGGAAGCCTTCTCTATCTTATTTCCATATTTTTGGTTGTTCATGCTTTATCCACAATAATGGGAAAGATCACGGTGAAGACTTTTGATAGCAAGTCAGATCAGGGAGTATTCTTAGGATACTCTCGGGTCAGCAAAGCTTTCAGAGTATTCAACTATCGGACTCTTTGCGTGGAGGAAAGCCCTCATGTTGTTTTTAACGAGTTTGCTACTGAAGACAGGAGCAATAACTCAAATTCGAATTCGAGGACATCGTAAACAGCCTACGGGATCTAAGCTTAAAAGACAAATCCAAAAGATCCAGGCTATGTTGGGATGATGATTCGGACGAAGAAACCGAAGACAAATCTATTGAATCTCAACCCAGTGAGCAAGTAGCTGAGCGTATTGATTCTCCCGAACGGAATCAATCCCGGGTAACTCGGTCGATGAGGAAACCGTAGAGGTAATCGAGACCACTACCGAGAATAACAACTCGGGGGGAACGTCTAGTAATGTTCCCGAGCTGAATGCCCCTCGAACCCTGGTGACTCGGTAGATCATACTCTTATCACCGAAATTCTTCAATCTCGGAATAGTACAACCGAAATGCCTAACTCACCTACTATCTCGTGTTGAACAAATTTCGGATGAAGAGTTAAAACATCGTAGATCGTGGCTAGATGCTCACACCGCCGATCTTATAATTGGAGATCCTTCAAAGCACATGTCAAGACAAGATCCAGATTCGTCAAGGAGAAAGCGCATTATTTTCCCCGCTTCTTGTCTACCAAGAGCCTCGGAATATTGAGGATGCACTTAAAGATGCTTGGATCGGATTATTGCTATGCGGGAAGAGCTGAATCGGTTCACGAGAAACGAAGTATGGGAGCTTGTAGACGGACCCGACATCAACATGTCATTGGAACCAAATGGGTCTTCAAAAACAAGCGAGATGAAAACAACGTTATAGTCAGGAACAAAGCAAGGCTCGTGGCTAAAGGCTACTGTCAAGCCGAAGGGATAGATTTCGATGAAACGTTCGCTCCAGTTGCAAGATTGGAGGCAATCAGACTATTCCTGGCCTACGCAACACATCAAAGATTCAGAGTTTATCAAATGGATGTGAAGTCTGCTTTCCTGAACGGCGTGCTGAAAGAAGAAGTCTATGTGGAACAACCGCCCGGCTTTCAGCAGGGACATCAAGTATATAGACTCAGAAAGGCTCTGTACGGGTTAAAACAAGCACCCAGGGCTTGGTACGATACCCTGTCTGAGTTTCTTCTTCAGAAAGGTTTTCAGAAGGGCACAGTAGATCGCACGTTGTTCAGCATTCGACTGGAAGACGACCTATTACTTGTGCAGATCTATGTGGATGACATTATATTCGGATCAAAGAATGTCATCATGTGTCAACAATTTGAAAAGATGATGAAGGATAAGTTCGAGATGTCGATGATGGGTGAAATGAACTACTTCCTTGGTTTTCAAGTCAAGCAATCTGGAAAGGGAACGTTCATCAACCAAGGCAAATACACTCGAGACCTCATCAAAAGATTCGGCTGCACATCCGGCAAATCAATCAAGATCCCGATGAACACGAATATGAAGATAGATCTTGATAAAGAGGGAGTATCGAGTAGACCAAACCGAATACCGTGCTATAATTGGTTCTTTATTATATCTAACGCCTACTCGTCCCGACATAACTTATGCTTGTAGGTGTCCGTGCTCGATTTCGGGCGAATCCCAAGCGTAGTCATATGGACTCAAAGAAAGAAGATTCTCCGCTATCTACGAGGAACACGACGATCGGGTTTGTGGTATCCAACTGATGATAATATTGAACTAACCGGTTATTCTCGATGCCGACTATGCGGGATGTAGAATAGACCGAAAATCAACCTCGAGAACATGTCGGTTCCTTGGCGCAAGTCGATCTCATGGTTTTCAAAGAAACAAGCACTCGGTGGCCACGTCGACTACCGAAGGCCGAATACATGGCCGCTTTGGAAGTTGTTGCGCCTAAATCCTTTGGCCGAGACAAGAGGCCGAGAGACTATGACGTCATTCGGAATGAAGTGCCGATCTTCTGCGACGGTGCCAGTGCTATTGCAATCACTCGGTAATCCTCGTTCTTCACACAAGATGCAAGCACGTGGACATCAGACATCACTTCATTCGTGACCATGTCGAAAAGAAGAATATTAGAATGGAAAAGATCCATACTGACAAACAAAGGGCTGATATACTGACCAAGCCTCTAGCTGAATCCAGATTCGGGAGAACTTTCCGTAGAGCTAGGTCTGTTGGACCCTACCGACCCCGGTCCAAGAAGAGGTTTCGGGAGAGAGACATTCCAGGTGAGGGGGAATGATCACTCTCGATCGAGTAAGTTCGTACGTAGAGATTCGAGAAAACCATCTACACGAGGTATCGCTGACTACTATGTTCGACCGACGGTTTGCGTATCTCTACTCGTAGTAATTTAATACAACAAGTACCTTGCATTTATGGCAAAGATTCAGCATGACATTAATATCTTTTGGTTTGTCTTTATTATTAACGACTCACATTTAATGCACGACATTCCATACATAAGCTTGCTGAACTCGCACGCATTTAATGCATGTCTTTTCACAGGTTACTACTTAGGCTATTTTACAACTGGCTTTGACTTAGGCGCCTTTTGTGATCATTGCCTATTTTTAACTTATAATCTTAACCGTCCATATCATAAAGCAAGTTTACATTCAGCCTTCGATTGAAAACCGTTCACCTTCATAGTTGATATATATATTCGATCATATCTTTGAAACCGCCATTAGCATACTTCATAACTTTCAAATTCCGAAAAATCCGAGATCTGCATTCGCAATCCTTACTTGCAACTTCACTCTCGATCTTATCTCGAATTTTATCTATTGGTATGCTTATATCTGTTAATGTATTTGTTATATGTTTCAGTATCGCATTGTACAGCACTGTTCTATCCAAGAAACGGTACTGATTCATTTCTTGTAACAGGTACAATGACGGAAACCAATATCTCTATGATAGCTCCAGCGGATATGCAGAACATTCTGGAGAAGGATCGCGTGTAGTTTGAACCCACCATGGATTTCTATTCATGCGATCTGGAGTACATGGATGAGATCTTCTCAGCTCTGCGCGAGTCAGGACTGGAGAAATTTCTATCTAGGAGGCCTTCATTCTTCCTCCCGAGACAGGTTGCAGAGCTGTATTTGAATTCAGACGCAGTGTCTGGAGACATAGTGGCAAGATTTGTTGCCCATTCTATCCAAAACGCCACTATGAAGCTGAAGCAGATGTCCATCAAGGATGCCTTGAAGCGGAGCTTTGATCTGCCCTCCGAAGGGACCAGTACAGTCGGGTACAGAGACGACCGAGTTGATGAATACCTTACCGTCTTCTGTGGAAAGCCCACTACTTTCAGAGCTGCTTTTCCGAAGAACAGCATGTTGCCTCAGTTCAGGGCACTTGCCTATATAGTGACGCAGCCTGCCGACAAGCCAAGGTGGTCGTTTGACCGGTGTCGAGGCCTAAGATTCAGTTGATGATGGACATATACGACCGAGCCCAGATAAATTGGACGGAGTTCTTTCTCCGAGAATTCATGGCTCAGGCTGCTAAGTTCGACAAAGCATCGAACATGCTAAGCGCAAAGGGCAAATTGTCGTATGGACTCAAACTCGTCCATTATGATCGAAGATTTATGTGGATCGAGCCTATCACCTACGGTGACAAGGAGTACTTCAATGTGAAGAAGGTCAGATTTCACAACAAGGCTGCAGCGCTTCGGCAGATAGGGTCGGGACCCTCGCCAGGTCTCTCCGAAATCAAAGTCTCAACAGAGCTACGCCTACAAAGAAAAGAACCCCTCCCGCTAAAACTCCTAAGGCACCGGCAAAGAAACCGAAGAAAGCCGTTGAGGTGCCGCCTCCGAGGAGGTTCCGAAGTGCCTCGCCGAACGGGCTCCCGAGAAGACTACTCGGCCCATGCAGTGGTTGATGAGTCCGAGTCTTTCGAGAAGACTCGGCCGATGGAGAAGATCGTTTCCACCGAAAGGGACCAAGGGGATGCTTACGAAGCTCAAAGCGCGAGATATTCGGCGCCTAGACGGCCCCCTTTCGTCCCTCCACTCGGCTCGCTCCCTCCAACCGAAGAGCAGACTTCACACATAGACTTGGAGTCGAGACCGCATCCGAAGGTGAATCAATTGGGATGGAAGCTTCAGGTGATTATATCCAGAGCATCCCGAGAAATTCTTCAACTAGTTCCGGAGCTTGCCGACTACTCGGACTTGTTGCTCATCGCCAAGACAAGCAAGGCTCCACATGTTGCTCGCGACATCGGGAGTGGCCTCGTCTGGGCGCGCCTTGTCCTCCACTACTCCCGTCGCCAGCTGCATGAAGAGGAATTGAGGCCGAGAGAGGAGATAGGCTATTCGGAGCCTCGAAGACCTCAGCTCAATGGACAATCGAGGGCTGTAATGCGGCCATGATTCATGATCGGCAAGCACGCCCTCGGCCAAGCACCCTCGGATGGGTCGGACCACGACGACCCACCCGGTGATTCGAGCCCCGGAAGCTCGATGAGGGACATCCACGGGACAAGGATACCCATACCCAAACGGCCTCCACCTCTCGGTATCCTTGGTCCCGAGAAGTCCAAGGCTAGTGCTTCGTCCTCGGCAGAGCCCGCTCGGCTCTTGCTTTGCGATCGACTTTCGAGCGGCGCCCGGCCCGGACCGCAAAGAGATCTCGATCAGTGGCAAAAGCCTTAATCGCCCAAGGGATCAAAAATCGAGATCTTGCGAAGGCTATCCATAGGACATGGAAGCGATCGCTCAAGCCACGACTAAAGAACTTCGGGGGCCGAAGTCTTCCGTCTCTTCATCGGCCGCCCCGATGTTTCCGCGCTTATTTCGAAGCGTTGGCTCAGAACAAGTCAAATTTGAAGTTCAGCTCAAGATCTTTCGAGAGAGCCAAGCCAAGCTACTTGATGAATTTTTGGCTTCTAAAGCGGCTCATACCGACGCTATCACCGAACAATCCGAGGCCACCGAACAAAGACTTGAGAATATCCAACCGGCCTTGGAAGACAAGATCACCGAGAAGCCGAAAGACTTCAAGGAAGCAGTGACCTCTCTCACAAGCAAGTACAAGGAAAACCTTACCATGGAGAGGAACGAGTTGCATGAGGCTCGACTAAGCTCCACGATCGTCTTGATGAGCCGTCAACCTCCTACAAAAGTCTCGAAAAAGTCGGCCCTAGTCCCTACCCCGGTGCTCCTTGATGATGCCAAAAAGGGGGAAAGTGAAGGAAAAAGGGAAGGAAAGAAGAGCACCGAGAAGCCGACTCCCACCAAAAGTCCAAAAGCTAAGGGGGAAGCTACACTCGAAGTCATCCCGGCACTCAAACTCGGTCTCGAAGGGTGAGGCCCGTGGTGTTTCGGCCGTGAGCACAGTAGCAAACCGGCCCAAGTGGCTCGAGACCTCAGCAGACTACTCGGGCAACCCGCACTCCCAAAGACATTATTAAGGAGGTTGCCGAGTACGCCGAACAAAGCGGTGGAGGACTCGAGAAGAAGAAGAGGCTCCTATTCCACCACCGGTCCAAGAAGGCAAGGGCAAACGAAGCTTAAAATTCCAACCCCTCCAAAGCAAAGAGATTACGATACATATCTGGCCGAGGAGGAAGCCCAAATAGCTGCGGATGAGAGACTGGCCAGAGAAATTGCAGAGGCCGAAGCAGCTAACAAGCCAAAGTCTAAGCCTGCCAAAGGAAAGACTAAAGCCCCATCCAAAGGAGGAAAGAGAACTGCTAGACTGCCTCCGAGAAAGCTCATCATAACAGATGAAGAGGACAGAGAAAAAGAAAAGGAGCAAGCAAGAAAGAGTACCGAAAGGCGGTGGTACATCCAAATCTAGATCTAGTACCCCTCGCCGAATCGAACAAGCTCCTCAGAAGCCTCAAGAGCAAGATGCAGAAATTGAAGAAATCTTTGCTCAGATGGATAGATATCTCTACAGAGGAGAGGAAGCTAGACAGATAGAGGCTGCCAGACAGAGGATACATTTGGCAGACCTTGAGGCACTCAGGAAGCGTACTGAACAAGAGGCCAGGCTGAGAGTTCCTTCGAAAGCTGACATTCCTTATCGATACAGAAGGTTCAGGAAGCCAAACGATCTGAAAACACATAGATGGCCGAGATCAGACGAATGGATGCCTATTCAGTTCAATCAGAGATGGGAATCGGCCAAGATAGAGTTTATCAAGAGAAATTATTTCTGGCGATTCTGGCCTGAAATGTCTAAGGCTGATGCCTATGTCGAGTGGATGACCATTACTGAACCTGATCTTTACCCATATATGCACAGAGCAGTAACTGAAGGGGTAGTAGTCAGCGTTCCTGAAGCAAGGATCATTCCTCCACCCAGAAGACAAGACGACTCAGTACATCTTGGAATGATTGAACAAGAAGTGAAGAATGCTGCGTTGAACAGAGGTCTAGAACAAGATGATCCAACCAGACTTCGCCGAATACCTGAAGCTGAGGAAGAACACGTTCAGAATGTATGGAGTCCCACTGCCTGAAGATAAATCCCAAGGTTTCATGAATAGGATTCAGCAGTTTAAGGGTTCTCCTTCTTAGTTCTCCTTTAGCTTAGCAAGATTTGTAATGTACTGAACTGTTTATTATATATATACAAATCTTCTTTTGGCTCTGACAACTACTTGTTGTCTAAATAGCCGTGTTTGCTTTATGCTTTAACACTCAGAATCACTGAAGTGATTACTGACTCACACACTTTGTTTATTTACTTGTCAGTTTTTGCTCGGTTAGATCTCTGATAGACTAGACTTTCGAAGAGTTATTATTTCTCTTAGGGGGAAATTGTTGCATGGGGGAAATTATTGTAAAGGGGGAAATTGTTCGCCTGTCTCCCTCGTAGTCTAGCACTTACCGGGACAACTCCACTGATCCTACTTGTAATATTTGTAAGGGGCTCTGTTTCTGAGTAAGTTAGTGTTTAGCATAGTTGATCGGACATAGATGATAGGTTTTGGCATCATCAAATAGGGGGAAATTGTTGGGTGATGATTCAATCCTCAGCATGATCATACTTGTGGGAAATGACTCTATCTTCTATACTAAATCACGCTCAGTAGCCTCGTGCTCTGAACTGTTGAGAAGATTTGAAGATCCCAAAACCCTATCTGATTGGTGAACCATTCCTTTGTATTCGTATTTGTCTTTGAGGTTTCAAACTCAGTAGACACTCTGCTCTGGTCAAGGCACTCAGTAGCTCATCAGCCTCAGCACCAGTGTAAAAGACTCAGTGAATACTGGACTCAGTAGGAGCAGTATACTGAGAGAGTCAGTTGAACTGAACTCAGCAGGAGTAGTTCACTGGACTCAGAGCTAATCATCAGTAGACTTATCTCAGCAGTCTATCTACTGAATACAAGGTCAGACTCAGCAACGGCAGATAGTCTTCAGGACTGTCAGAATCTTTTGAAAGACAATCAGCATTGTCATGTACGAGGAAGAGAGAAGTCAGCTTCAATCTGTCTCGAAGTTTGTACTGTCTCAACCACTCCAGCCACCTCAACGAATGACAAGCATACACGTGTCTTCTCACCTGCTAAAGCTGCAGTCAACCTTTTACCTAAAAAGGTGGGAAAGTACACTGTTACCTACACCAAAAGAGCCGTTTTCTACCAAAAAGAGAGAGAGAGAAGAAGATCGTCTCCAACGGATCTATTTTCAATCTCTGCTCTATAAATAGAGGGATCATTCAAGATTTGGAGAGAATGCGCGCACCTAGAACACGAGAGAGCATTCAAACCAGCGAAATTAACGACTAAGTCTTCCGCAAGAAACAACCGAGTTATCTCCGGCGAAAGACTACATCCAGCTCAAAAGGAACCAAGCTGAACCGACATAAGCTTCTAGTATCCAAGCGACTGACACGAACCTATAGCTAAACCCTCATTGTTCGTCGCTCTAGATAGCTACATTCTCGTTCCTTATCCCTCTAACCCTAAGCTCACTTGTTATATCCATAGCTTAGATGAAGGAGTTCACATTTGAACCCAATCCTTATTGTATAAGGACTCCTTCACTGTTGGAGAAGTTTGTCAAACACTTTAAGTTAGATAGTGTTGTAAACTGAGACTTGGATCAGTATAAAAACCAAGATGCGGCTTTGCCCTGTGTGCAAGCTGACTGAGACAACTCAGGATAATAAATAGCCTCTTGATCATTCGGGACAGTGGACGTAGGATTTGAGCGATATCCGAACCACTTTAAAAATCCTGTGTCTCTTACTGCTTTCTTAACTGTTGCATTGATTTTACTATTCATACTGAACATCATATTTAAAATCAATCAACTGTCTCAGCATACTGAACTCTTAATCTACTGAACTGAGACTTAAAACGTTTTCTCACAAAAACTGATTTGGGCCTACACTATTCCGCTTACTGAACTCTTATCGTAGATACCGAATCTCGACCCGGTCCGGTTAGCGAGATCTCAGCTGAGTCAGTACTTTAGCCTTTAACACGATTCGTACAGCTTGTCCGGTGTCTGCCGAATCAGTTTGGGCCGACACCATCCTGAATAGGACTGTTCGAGTTCGAAATTGAGAAATCGAATCAGGTGTATTCCCCCCCCCCCTCTACACCTGACCGTACACTCGGGACCAACATTGGGTTTCAAAGTCGCTGCTCTGCTCACGGGAAAAGAAACCCGCAGCCGTAGTCTACTAACACTACAACTTTTGGGAGCCATAACTTTCAAGTCCGAACTCAGAATTACGAATAAAAGATGGCGTTGGAAAGCCAGAGACGAGAGCTTTCCAACGATATGAATTTCAATAGGTTTTGATCAACAAGGACGTTCGTAAACTGAGCTTAAACTTGCTGCCCTGCTACTTAGAACATAGACGAACCAACAAGATTTAACCATGGCGGCAGCTACCAACTGCCGCCTCCGCCTCTCCCCTCCGGCGGACCCTCCTCCATACATAACAACCATGAGAATTCAACCACAAAGCAACACAAGACTACAAACCAAGCTCAAAGGGATGAAAATGATAACCATTGACCACCAGGGGCGAAGCTACAGCCACGTGAGTGGAGGCAGTTGACCCGGCTCAAATAATATCATATATATTTTGTAGTGGAACAGATCAATTAATAGTGTCTTAGTACAGTGGTAATCCCCTATCTCTCCTATCTTGGAGGTCATGAGTTCGACCCTTTGTGTTCCCATATCATATTTTTACTCTCTTTTTACTTATATTTGATCGTTTTTCATTCACTTTTATTTCTTACTTGGTTTTTGACCCGGCTCAAATTTTTCCTGGCTTCGCCACTGTTGACCACCAACTTAGTTCTTACAAATTTCAGAAAATGAGTTGCAGCATGAGCAATAAAAGATGAAACAAGGAGTATTTGATTACCTGGGATTTCTCTGGAACTGCTTATAGTTTATGCAAAAGAAGGACGAGAGAAGAGAATTTAAAGAAGAAATGAGGCGGTGGAGATGGTGAAACCGAGAGAGAGATATTTGAGAGTGAAGTGGCGGTGGCAACATCTATCTCCTTCAATACCTCTATTCTCTCTTTTTTTTTTTTTTTTTTTTTTTTTGATACATGGAACCCGCAGCCGCTACCTTCGGTGCGCACTGGGTAAACCCCGCTCCTTGTGCAGTAGCCTGCAAACCACACAGGAGAGTTCAACCACCCTAGGCTAACCATAGGTGACAAGCTCCACAAAGTTGCTTCCAGTGGGATTCGAACCCAGGACCTATCGGTCCTGGGCCAACCACCTTCACCAACTTTGTCATCCCAAGGGGACAATACCCCTATTCTCTTGATAAACACAAAAGGAGTCTAAGGGATGAGGATAAAATTTAGTCGGCCAACCTCATCTAGTATTTGCTATTTTTAGTAAATAATTTTATTATTATATGTTTTCTTCAAAATTTAATCTTGAAGGAAATATACTTTATACTACATATGAGGTTCAAGATAATGAGTCGAAAAATAATTATTTTCCGGATATAAATGCGTAACTAATAATTCATGTCTATATCTTTAGAGATTTGAATCCACTAATAATTTATTTAACTCATTTATTCTTATTTAACTAAATCGAGAATTTCGGGATATCACAACAAGGCATCGACAATACTTAGAATTTTCATTTCATCAAAGGTAGCATCACTGTTAATTGTAAAGCATACATAAATTTTTCTAGCAAAAGTTTTGAATTGCAAATTCATACATCATTTAAGAGGTGAAAAAATCAATCATCTCTTGGTGTCTTGCTCCCAAAACATTGACCTTCAAGGCATGTTACTTCTCACTAACAATATTGTCAGGAATACTTGAGCCAGATTCGCTTGACCACCTATCACTTGAATTGTTGCAAATTAAGGTATCATCAAGAGACGAGGTTTTCACAAAATTAAGTTTTTAAGTTTTAATTACATGGCAAACAAAAGACTTGAAACCAAGGAAAATAAGAAGGAAAAAACAAACTTGAACATGCTCATTCTTGACAAAGCCCAATTAAAAATTGCTTTTGGATAGTTTTATTTAATAATTAGAGCACCTCCAAGGGTTTCTCATATATTAGGGGAGCCCTATCCGTATTTTTGTGCGGAAACGCTGTTTCGTTTTCAACGATTTTCCCCTATCCCTCCCCCTAAAAAAAGAATATTCCATAATTTTTTAATTTTTTAATTTTACAAATCACTTTTAAATGCAATTATTTTATATAATTAAATTAATATTACATTTTCCTAATTTTATAATATTACATTTTCCTAATCACTTTTAATATTACATTTTCCTAATTTTATAACATAAAATCAATTTATCTCCCCTCTCTCTCTCGTCACTTCTCTCATCATCCTATCTCTCTCATCACTTTCATCTCCTCCCGATTTCTTCGCCTCTCTCATTTCTCTCATAGATATCCGGAATCCACGCCGATATCGTCTCCGCCGATCTCCATCTCCGCCGATCCGGTCTCCGCCGATCTCATCCACGCGATCCGGTCTCCGCCGACCTCCATTTCCGCCGATCTGGTCCCCGCCGACCTCATCTCCCTTGATTTCTGTCGAATTTATTTGATTCACATGTAATTTCTCATCTGATTTCTGCCACTTTTGCCACAATTGGAAAAAAAATGGAAAGGGGAAAAGATAGGGGGAACCGATTTTCTCCCCTTTGTGTAGGGGAGGATTTTCGACTCCCTCATTTTGGGGGAGGTTTTAGGGGATCGTTGGAGGTCGCTTTTACTGGGAATCCCTTAGTTTAAGGGACCGTTGAAGATGGTCTTACTACTTAGCGATATTTAGGGATATTATGTTGATATGTTAGTGGGATGAAACAAAGCCCAATTAAACATTGCCTAAAGAACTGGAAAAAATTTAAATTCAAGCCCAAATTAACGTAAACTCAATAAGGCTCTATCCAAGAGAGAGTGCAATGAAATATTACTTTAGGTTGTGGGACAAAGTATTTAATAAATAGTTATAAATATATCTAGAAATTTCAGCTAAAATTTGACAAGTATGGCTAGGGGTGTCAATTCGGTATAACCAAACCAAACCAAAGTTTCGGTTATCTATTTTACAAAACCATATACCAAATACCAAACCAAAAAAATTCGGTTCAGTTTGGTTATTAACCCAAAATTTCGGTTTGGTTCGGTTTGATCTCGGTCATAACCAATAAAGAAAAAGAAAAGAAAAAGAGAAAAATAATTGACAATAAGCGAAAGTTATTGATCGACGGTAATGTACAAAAAGTAGAATTCAATATCCAAACACCTCGAAACAAATCCGGCATTGCCAATGAGAACAAATTAAGTTATACGCTAAACTTAGAACAATTAATTTAATAATACATAATATATTATACAAAGCTCTACCCATCTTCGTATGGTCCAAAATAAGTCTTAAAAAATCATAATATTTTACTATTAAATATTTTTTTAAAAGATATAATTATTATATAACACGAATTAAAACTTCAAAATTATCATAATATTTTTGGTTCAGTTTGGTTCGGTTAACCAATGCTTAAACCAAAAACCAAACCGAAAACCAAACTTACAAATAATGAAAACCAAATACCAAACCGAAATTTTTTGGTTCAATTTATAAAAGTTTGGTTGGGTTCGGTTCGACCGGTTATCCGACCGGTTTGGCAGCCCTAACTATGACTCATGGCTGATTTATACAAGAATTGGTGGGTTAAAGTCGAAGCGTGAAATGGTGAGTTTACTTTTTATCTTATGTTATCAAGTTTAATCTTCTGCCGGAAATGATTATTTGGCTCATTATTCAATTTATTATATAAAATGAAAGTACACGCTAAGGAGCATGAGCTGGAAATGTGGAAAATAGGAACAGCAGGGAGTCCCCTTATTTCTTGTTTCTAGCTAGCTAGAATAATATTATTTATTCAATATGGAAGGGGTGAATGAAGAGCGAGGCCATCTTGTTTTCCATGTCGGATTTGGGATCGCCGTAACCATCTCCATGTTGGTAGATGCAGAGAGAGATTCGTGCAAGATTCATGGCGGTAGTACCGAAATCCTTGAAGGGCTTCTCCATCAATATCTCTTTGTTCATTCGCTTCAATCCCGCCTCAATCAGATTCTTTACGTGATGTCGGGCCTTCTCCTCGCTGCATCCTGTTTCATTCATGTAGCATTGGACTGATTTCGAGACATCCCCTCTTTTCATTTCATCCTACGTAGTGTAGAGATTGGAATCAGTATTGATGGATTTGATTATCTTAATAATAATATTATATAATATAATTATTAATTTCTTACGGATGAAGTTCCCAAGTCATCTGCAAGTCGAAGAACCATGGATGGCCAATAGATGATACCAGGATGTTTCTCTAGACTCTCAAGTTCCGTGTTGTTTATGGGATCTGTGGTGGTGAGGTAGCCAAAGGAAAGAAGTATAGGTCCGGCAATGGAAATCCAAGCTGTGTTCAAATACTCTTCTTTGGTTGGGACATATCCACTATGAAACCATCTTGCTTCTACGTAGTTAACTCTACTCAGTTCTGTCCACTGACGACGAAACATACATGCATGAGGAGATACATTATGTCAAAATAAACCAACTAGCTAGCTAGTATGAATAATAATAACATTACCCATCTCCTCATATTTTGGATAACATTGAGGCCTTGGTCCCTCAGAATTTGATAACCCAATTCATTTACAGAGTTGAAGATTGCTAGGAAACATATCTGCATATATTCTGGAAGGCGGTCCAACCAACTGGTATCCCACCTGCAGCAGATTTTGATCAATACAAATTTCAATACTCTTGTTACATAAATTGATATCCAAACAAATTAAATTAATTAATGAAACCTCTCGAATGTGTTGGTGAAGTCTTTGAGTTCTTCCAACGTTCCATATACGTCGTATATGTCATCTAGTACCGTAATCAATAGTCCGACCTTGGTCATGACCTCCCTCGAATACCCATGATGAGGCTCTGGTATAAATCCCATAGCCCAAAAGAAACACTCTGCCGGTCGGTCCCTGGCAAAACTCAACTTTTCCGGCAGACCAGTTTGTTTATACCACCTGTATAACTTGTGTTATTAATCTAAATGATGAGAAAATTACGCACGCTAAATATATAACTATCTTGCCTTGAACAGCGTTTAAGCTCAGCCTGGTATCTGGCTTGTACCATGTTGAAATCCAGTTTGGCTAACTCCACCAAAATGGGGTTTGAGTCGGGTCTAGTCTCGTAGGCTTGTATGAACCATCGGGCTTCAAGTCTCTCTATTCTCCAGTGTAGTGGAAGCTCCAAAGCATGCCTCACTTCCTCGGCTAAACTCTCATCCTTAATCTGCTCTACCATTTCACTAAGATGATGTGATGAGAAATCTTTCGCCATATCCAGTATGCTCTCCCCTTCCATTGATAAATATGAAGCTTCGTACAGAGATACAAGTCCTCGCACATCTTCACCCACCCAAGTCTCAAAATTTCCTTCTTCGTCCGTGAAACGATTGAAAACATCTGGACACAATCAAAGCTTAATCATATTGCTGTTATGTAAATAATATCAACTAGTCTATATATATAACGATGAACCTTGAGGAACATGATATCCATGTTGTCTGAGAAGCCTGAATTTGAGAGTTGTCAAGTGCAAGTCCTTTTCCACGTGTTCGTTTTCTGACCCAAAAATGCTGTGCAACATCTTTGCTATGCAATCTTGGAAGTGGTAAGATATGCCAAGCCTTTGCAGAAGGTGGATGAGCTGGAGTTGCTCCAACTCATCATGGTTTCATCTACCATCATCTTCATCACCTCAATTTTCAGCTTCTCGGATCTATCTACGTACTTATCCCCCTGCATGCATGCATGCATGTTAACTACTAAGGATTTAATATAAATCATCAAAATTGATGAGAGAATGAAAAAAGGGTTGGCATTTCACCGTATATGAACTGGTGAGAGACGACTGAATGTAATTGTCATCCCAGATGGCGGATCTGTAATTCGCTGACCTCCTGGCCTCCATGATCGACTACTCAACTACAACTGTTTAACTAGTATTGGCTCAGAATGCATGAAAAAGTTGTTTAATGTTTCTATTATTTATAGAGAGAAGAAGTCTAACCTAATTTGTTATGCATGCAATTTTAGCCCAACTCTACCTACCTTAATATTTTTCTTCACTAAGGCGGTGCCGGATCTTACTATCGTAACTAGTGGCGGAACTAGAGCTATCGTGTTGGGGGGTCGAAGTAGAGGAACAACGGTGGCCGAAGGCAGAGAAAAAATTCGAGAGTTCCTAAATATAGTTTTAAATGGTTCGGACACAAACACAATATGAAAGATATAATATATATTATTTCTTGTATTTGCGCTGAGAAAGATACTTATACAATTAATAGAAAAAATAGAGAAAAAAAATACTTATAACATGTGAGAGAGATGCATATATATTGAATTAATTATACAAATTCAAGATTTCCTAACTATAGTTTTAAATGATTCGAACACAAATACAATATGAAAGATATAATATATATTATTTTTTGTATTTGTTATGCTAAGAAAGATACTTGTACAACTAGTAGAAAAAAGAGAGAGAAAAAAATAATTATAACATGTGAGAGAGAGATGCATATATATTGAATTAATTATACATGTAATAAAACTAAAGAAAACTAAGTTTTAAATGATTTGAAAACAAACACAATATGAAAGATATAATATACTCCCTCTGTCCCGCTATTTCTGTCCTACTTGCCTAATCGGACTGTCCCGCTATTTCTGTCCTCTTTCCTAAAATAATAAAAATTACTTTTAAACATAAAATGAAGTGGGTCCCCCTTACTCACTACTCAACCCCCACATTCTTATACTCTCTCTCTTCAAAAATCTATCTCTCACTCGAATATGTTCCGCTCCGAACTCAAAAAATTATGATTTTTATCTTTTTGAAAACTTTAGATTATTTCTTCAAATACAATATAAAAAAATATAAAAAATAAAAATCGATTGCATTTCACTAGCCTTGCAAAAATTTGGATAATTCTCATTTCTTTCCACCAACCACTCCTCGAAAACTGTGTCATTTTCTTTATACAATTAAAACTCATAAAATACACACTAAATTAAAATTTCTTAATCTCCGTGCCGAAGTCAACTGGGACGTTTTTAGCGGGACGGAGGGAGTATATTATTTCATGTATTTATTATGTTGAAAAAGATACTTATACAACTAGTATAAAAAAGATAGAGAAAAATATTTATAACATGTGAGAGAGATGCATATATATTGAATTAATTATACTTGTAATAAAACTAAAGAAAATGAATAATCGAAAAGTCTAAAAATAGATGTCAAATGAGTGCATTGGGTTTCAAACATGAGACCTCTCTTAAAAGAGACAAAGTCATTAACCAACTGTACTACAAGCAAATAGTTAATAATATTATTCACTAAAATTATCTATATGCAATACAAATCCTATACCCATTATTCGGCCGAATTCGCCGGTCGGGGTGGTCGACCCACCCGACCCCCCTCTAGTTCCGCCCCTGATCGTAACTAGCGTTGTGTTAGCTTTCATTATTTTCATAACCAAACCGCCGCCTCCTATATATCTATATGTCGTCGAATATTTTATTGTATGACCTATTTTGTATTAATTACTTGTACTATTATTACACTTACATTAGTAATGGGAATAATTACCCATAAATGTTGTAGGTAGGGCTGTCAAACTTAGGATTGTTGGAAACATAAATGTAATTAAAAATTGCATTAATTAGCTTGTTTTTCATTACTACGTCCGATTATTTTCTTGCATCCCCTATTTTGTATACCCTGTTTGTACCACACTATAAGGATATATATACGAAAGTGGTACATACAAGCCGCTTCCTCATTCGTTACTTATTGTTTAACTACTATTGTACAAAAAATAATTATCACATAATTGTGCAGGAAATATAAAACAGCTAAACCCGAAAGGTCTGCGGCGTTTTTTGTTGTATAATAAATTCTTGGAAGGGATTAAAAAAACTTTTTTATGCCCATTTAATGTTAATGCTACGTAGAGAAATAAGCAGAACCAATTAGCTCCAAGTTTTTTTAAATATAAAACATTCCCTACATGCAACCCCACACATGCAACCCTACAAATAGGAGACTTTTCAGCTTGTTCAATCATAGCGACGAGTAGTAGCGGAGCCAATGAAGGGCTAAGGGGTGCCATAGCACCCGTGAAATTTTACAAATAAATTTTTTTAGTAGAATTATACAATATGTAAGGGTTATCTGTTCTCTTCTACAGATGTATGAAGGAATGGTTACCAAGGTGATCGATGATGACATTTGGGACTGTCCAGGTGAGTAGATGTCATGGACGGATTTAGAAATTTCAGCTAACTTAGTATAAATTAATACTTGTCTACAAAAATGTTTATAATAATTTATGTATGAGATAATTTAGAGAAAAAGAAAAAAAAATGGTTGATAAGTGATTAACATTTTTATTTTTTTTTTCTAATAAAAAAAACATTACAAGATATGAATAGTAGTTAACTACAATGATATAAATAACTACCACAATACCACACAAAAGTGACCTTGACAAATTAATCGTTGTTATATAATAAAATTCAATAGCTAATACAATTGATAACTTGGTATGGATTTACATTATTTTTATGAGGAGGACCTGTGTGCCCCCGTTGTACATACAAGTATACAACGGGCGACCGAATCCCTCTCTTTTTTTACTTGTTTTTATTTGTTGATGTTTTAATGTTTATTTTGATGTTTTAAAGTTTTTTTTATTTGATTAGTTTTAATTTTTATTATTTTTTATTTTTTAATTTTTTTTCTTAAGGATGAGGTGTCATTTGTTGTGAATAATAGTGTCATTTGTTTTAAACAAAAGTGTCATTTGATGAGTATTATTTCTTTCACAACAAAACTGTCATTTTTTTCAATTTGAACGTCATCTACCATTACTAATATACATGTATGAACAACAATTGATACACAATGAATGATATTTTTGTTAAAGGTAATGACATGTTTCTTCGAAACAAATTACACTTCTTTCCTAAACAAATGATATTTTTTCAAAACAAATTACATTTTTCCAAAATAATTGATACTCAATAAATGATACTCTACAATTGACACTTTGTTCAAAACAAATGACACTTTCGATCGAAGCAAATGATATTCTACAAATGACACTTTTGTTTGAAAAGAAAAAAAAACTTTTGTTCGAAGCAAATGATACTATTATAAATGACACTTTTGTTCACAACAAATGACACCCCATCCTTAAAATAATTGAAAAAAATATAAAAAATAAAATAAAATAAAATAATGAAAAATGATATAATGATATCAGCATGATGGAATGCTGATGTGAGCATGACATCATCATGTGCGGATCCAGGGCATGTTGTTTGAAATGAAAAAAATATTTATTCGAAACAAATGATACTATTATAAATTACACTTTTGTTCGAAGCAAATGATGCTCTACAAAAGATACTTTCGTTCAAAACAAATGACTCTTTTGTTTGAATTCTCGCACGAAGGGTCCGGATATCCTTGAGATCACTCTACCGCATAGGATCAAGATCATGGTGGCGAGCAGCAGAGTCGACCTCATCTTCAATCTACTTGGTACATAAGATTCCTCGAGAGGTCATGGGCGGAGTCAGCTTCCTGTAGGCAGGGGCAACGAGTGGCAGCTTCTCCTTTGATAAAATCAGTTGAATTTGTGCTCGAGGTTGGCGTTAGACCGATGAATGAACTCGTCGAAGAGTTCAGCAGACCGCACCTCGGCAGGATAGCATTGCCATACATAGTATGCCTTTATGAATTCTATCTTCACCTCCTCCCATTCCTCATTCAGGTTCCAGGGGATCCACTTGTCTACATGGCGGTGTGGAGTCTTCTTTAGATAAGTAGCTCTTGGTGCGCCTCGCCCGAAGAACTTGGAAGTCCACGGGCACTGTTTCTTCCGGCCGAGAACCGGTTCCTTGGCAATCTTGTCGGGAAGCTCTATGATCTTTGCCAAGTCTTCCAATCTCTTCTTCTCTCTAAGGGTCGCAACTCTAATATCTCCTCTTCGGAGATTCATCCCTTGCTACGTAGCCTCCCAGGTGGCTCTATCCTCTGCCTCCTGCTCAGGAGTAAGTGTTGGAAGATTTTTCATCCTCTGAGTGAGGGGCAGATTGTCGGGTTTTAGAGCCGCCTTGCTCTTCCTGAGCCTTCTTCTTCTTCTGCTCTTCCAGGAGCTTCTTAGCTTGGCTCCTGGCCATCTTGGCCACAGGCTTTATCTTCTTCTTAGCCTTTTGAGCCTCTTCCTCCAACTGTCTTTCATAATCAAGATCATCTTGGAGCTTCTGAGCAACCCTTTTATCAAACTCCTCCTGCTCCGCTTTGGATTTGAACTTAGGCGTAGGGGAAGGCGGTGGAGTAGATTCAGTCGCTTTCTCCTTCCCAGGCCTTTGCGGTGGTAGAGGCTCATCCTCCTGGTCCACATACTATGCGACCTCTTCGATGTGCTGAGCCGAGGATCCTTCACCTGATCCACCGGCCGGCTCAAGCACCTGTGTTGTTTGGACAGTTGGGATTTGGACTGTGGGAGGGGGTACTGAGCTGGTTCCAGCTTGAGCAGCTGAACCTTCCCCCTTGGCAATATCTCTTGCCTCTGCCACTACACCCACCTGAGCTGTCTCCGTCCTCTCTTCCCTATCTTCCCCCTTTTTGGCATCATCTGGGGTCAGAAGAGTACGGATAGCGACCACTTCCTTTTCTAATTTGAAAATGATGTTCTTGATGGAAGTAGTGGTGGTGTCGAAGTCTCTGACCGCATCGCAGTAGTGCTCCCAGTCAACCTCCTGATCCTTGCGGATTTGTTTGATCTGGGCTGATGTTTCTTGTCGCTGCTTCAGGAGCGATGCGTCAAGAGAGGCAGTCATCTCTGCCTGGATGAGCTTGAGGGCCGCCACCTGATTTTCAATAGCTTTCTGAACGCTGGAGGTGGCCATCTTGTTTCGCTCATCCATTGTCTTCTGGACAGTGGCTAGGCTCTTAGTCAGCTGCTCAGAAAATGTTTCCTGTTGAGCTTCGAGGAGCTGCTGACTTTGAGCAGCCAGGTCCGCCTTCTGAGCGGCGAGCGCAGTCTGGACAATCTCCTGAATGTTAGGAGTTGGAGTTTTCGAGACCTTTTTCACTTTGCTGGCCAGTCTGTCAACTGTCTCCGTTTGAGACTTTGTGTATTGTGCCCACTTCAGGTGGACATCCTTAGCTAGGAGACGATTTTTGTCTCCTTGCTTCTTTATCGCCCTATTGACAGACTTCGAGGACACGGAACCTATGGGTTTAATCTGATATGAGCTGGTTCCGAGCCTCTGCTCAAATGCTGCGAGTTGTTGCTCTCGGCTGGGCTTCGAGGCAACGGGGGCGTCACCTGATGTAGATGGTGGAGGTGGTGACTTGCCCTGCTCGCTGGGAGTTTTACCCTCAGCAGATTCTCCCTGGTCTGCTTCCTTGGGTGGTGCCTGATCCTCATCATTATTGTCGTCATCACCGTTGTTGTCATCATGATGGGAAGGTTGCGATGGGTCGCTAGCGTTCGCTCGGAGGACCTCGGGCTCGAGAAGATAGAGCATAGGCCGATCTTAGGTCCTCGAATGATGCTAAGTCGCCGGGTTCCCTAAACCCAATGGCCGATGGCAGACTCGTTCTTCGGCCCAGAAGGACAATGCCGTTCGCCGCTTAATCAGCTCTTCGAGGATGTCCCAATTTAGGAACCTCAACAACATCTGAGTCCTTGCCCGGATCGCTATGTCGACCAGATCCTGATGAGCTCATATTTCAGGGATCTGTGCAGAGACTTCTCCTGTGGCTCGGAGACGAGTCTTCAGCAACGTCGACCACTCGGTGGAGACTTCATCAGCCGGTTCCTTAACCTCCTCCGGCTGAGTCTCCTCCGAACTGATACGCTGTACCTTATCCTTGAGGGTCGCACCCTCGATCCCGATATCAGCGTCCATAATATCTTCCTCCTAAGGAGGTTGGGGTGAAGCAAGCTTCGCAGGAACCTCAGAAGTTCCAGTCTTTCCAAGCCTCTTTCACTTCGGTGGGTCGGCCCGTGGAGGTAAATCAGTAGATGTCCTCTTAAGCTCAGCGGGTCCACGGCCGACTGACTTCTCAGCAGCGGCTCTTGTCTTGAACTTAATGAGCTTGCTGTCGAAGTATCTGGAATCAACAAACGATGCATGATTCGATATTGAGTCATCTATCAGTATGGACATCTTCGTCCCATACAGGAGTTTGCCCACACTAATTAGTCTCCTTTCTCCAGACTGTGTGGCGACAAACTTTTGTGCCTGAGCCTTCAGCTCAGTCACAAGGAACTCCATCCAGTTCACCTGGACTCCATCAATTATGGCCATCATCAGCTGGAGCCTAGGTTTGGATAGCTGATCGAATGAACCAGCAGCACTCGTCAGGATATGGATGACGATGTAAGCGAGGCCACGGTACTCCGGCAGGAATTGGTTCTTTGGCAATGCGGACTTGAAGGAGATGTCATCTCTGCCACAGAAATGATGAACATATGCATTCAGCTCCTTCTCCTTGTAGCCGATTGGAGAGATCCCATAGGCAGGAAGATCGAATGATGACTTCAGCGCTGCCCTGATGTTGATATCGGCGTGGGTGGATTCCCACTTCTGAGGGGCCACTTCCCTCATGTAGGCAACCTGGGACATCTCTCCATCTGTATCTTCCACCGAACGCCAATTATAATATACTTAGCCACTTGGCGGGGAAGATATGATCGCGGATGCTTCGTGACAAGAAGCACGAGGCCAGACTCTTCAAAGGCCGAGAAAACGGGCTCTAAGTATGGAAGGTCTGCCTGATGGAGCACCATCATCGGTTCGAATTGAACCCTGGACTTGATGATCTCCTCGATGTGGGGTGGAGTCAAAACAATCGCCATTGATATCTGCAAAAAGCTCGTTAGCACTTGAAAATAGAATAAGTTAGATTCGAGTTTAAGCAGAAGATTAAGAAATTATCGTAGATAAAGAGCAAGAGTGAAACACAGAGACAGTTTGAAGGAAGACGAAAACTGAATGCCTGAAATTGCTCCAAAGTACGATAATGGCGAAAAAGATAGATTAGAGGAGAAGACGAGAGTTTTTATAAGATATGATGATCAACAGGTTTTAATCAGACGGTGGGGATAAAAACTCGCTTTTTAATGACGGTTATGATCTAATGTTATAAACGGAATGATTATATTAGCCGCCTCTAACCTAGACCCACGTAAGATATGCGCAGATAAAGTAAGGTGAGAAGACATGCATTAAATGCGTTGCAGGCAGCATTAAAGTCTAAGCTTTTTAAATGAAAACGGTTTCCTACTGACTTGAACCTTAAAAATTAATGGCGGGAAATAAATGCTCATTAATCTACTGAATGCAACCGACTGATATAATAAATGCGAGCATGCTTCTGAGAATATTAAGTGTTTAAACTACGCAAACCTCTTCAGCTGAACTTTTACGATCAGCTGGTTACCGTAGTGACTCAGGAGGATCTTTAAAGTGCTGATGACCACGTTCCCCCTTACTGTGTACTGTCTGATTCACCCGACTAAATCAAAGTACTGAGTCTTCTGACCTGTCGTACTGTTTCCTCCTACTGACAAGAGTCAGTGGGATCCAGTAGACCTAGCCAACTGATAGTTCTCTGAATCTGTTCTCAGCTAGTGGTTTGGTCAGTATGTCTGCCCTTTGTTTGTTAGTATGGATTTCTCCATTCTGATATCCTTCTTCTCGACATGGTCTCTGATGAAGTGGTGTCGAATGTCCACGTGCTTGCATCTCGTATGAAGAATTGGGTTCTGAGTTATAGCAATCGCACTGGTGGAGTCGCAGTAGCTGGGCACTTCATCTTGAGTAATTCCATAGTCTCTCAGTTGTTGTCGAAGCCAAAGGATCTAGGCACAGCAACTTCCAGCAGCCATATACTCAGCTTCAGTGGTGGAAATCGCCACTGAATGTTGTTTCTTTGAAAACCATGAGATCAGCTTGCTGCCTAGGAACTGACACGTTCTAGAAGTTGACTTTCGATCTATCTTGCATCCTGCATAATCAGCATCAAAATAACCTGTTAGCATAAGATTGTCATCAGCAGGATACCATAACCCTACATCAGGTGTTCCCTTTAGATATCGCAGAATCTTCTTGGCTGAGTCCAAATGACTTCGCTTGGGATTCGCCTGGAATCTAGCACATACACCTACAGCATAAGTTATGTCAGGTCTGCTTGCTGTTAAATATAATAAGGAACCGATAATAGCTTTATAATCAGTAGAGTTAATAGAAGCTCCCTCTTTGTCTAGATCAATTTTAAAATTTGTGTTCATGGGGATCTTGACTGGCTTGCTTGAGTCGCAGCCAAATCTTTTCAGGAGGTCTCGAGTGTATTTGGCCTGGTTGATGAATATTCCTTCAGTTGATTGCTTCACTTGGAATCCAAGGAAATAGTTCATTTCCCCCCATCATGGACATCTCGAACTTCTCTTTCATCATTTTCTCGAATTGTTGACATATAGTCACGTTCCTACAACCGAAAATGATGTCGTGCACGTAGATTTGCACCAGTAGGATGTCATCTGCTGACTTGATGTTGAACAGGGTGCGATCTACTGTCCCCTTCTAAAAACCTTTCTGAAGCAGAAAGTCTGATAGGGTATCGTACCAAGCCCCGAGTGCTTGTTTTAACCCATACAGAGCTTTCCGAAGTTTGTACACCTGATGTCCTTGCTGAAAGTTGGGCGGTTGTTCCACATAGACTTCTTCCTTCAGTACGCCGTTCAGAAATGCTAACTTTACATCCATTTGATATACTTTAAATCTTTGATGCGTTGCATAGGCTAGGAACAGACAAATAGCTTCCAATCTGGCGACTGGAGCGAAAGTTTCATCAAAGTATATTCCTTCTGCTTGATAGTATCCATTGGCAACAAGTCGAGCTTTATTTCTAACAATGACGTTGTTTTCATCTCGCTTGTTGTTGAAGACCCACTTAGTGCCGATCACGTGTTGATGTCTAGGTCTGTCAACAAGCTCCCAAACTTCGTTTTGAACGAACTGGTTTAGCTCTTCTTGCATGGCAATGATCCAGTCAGCATCGTTAAGAGCATCCTCTATCGTCTGAGGTTCTTCAGTAGACAAGAAACAGGAGTATAGCAAACTTTCTCCTTGGCTTAATCTGGATCTCGTCCTTATTGTTGCTGATGGATCTCCTATGATAAGATCAGAAGAGTGAACGTCAAGCCATGAACGTCTAAGTTTGGCTTCTTCTTCTGAGATTACTTCGCATTACCATCGGAGTGTTAGGCATTTCTGTAGTGTTATTCTGTGACTGAAGCAATTTAGTAAGAAGGTTAGGATCTACTGAGTTTCCAGGTTCAGGGGTATTTAGCTCAGGAACATTTGTCGTTCCCCCTGAGTTTATATTTTCAGTAGAGGTCTCAGTAGCTACTGGAGCTTCCTCATCGATCTTTGTTACCTGATGTTGATTCTGTTCAGTAGAATCAACCAGGTCAACTACAGTGCTTGCGGGACGGGTCTGTATTTCCTCATCGTCTGACTCATCATCCCAACAATGCTGGATCTTTTCTGCTTTATCGTTCAGTACGAGATTCTGTAGCTTGCTGCTAACATTTTCAGTATTTAACTTCTTCGATTTCCTGTCCTCAGCAACAAATTCATCAAAAACAACATGAGGGCTTTCCTCCACGCAAAGAGTTCGATAGTTAAAGACTTTGAAGGCTTTACTGACTCGAGAGTATCCTAAGAATACTCCTTGATCAGATTTGCTATCAAAGACCTTCAACTGATCTTTCCTATTATTGTGAATAAAGCAAGGACAACCAAAAATATGAAAATAAGAAATAGAAGGAATTCTCCCTTACCACAGTTCGTAAGGTGTCTTCATGTGTTGTTGTGTAAGCAGTGAGTGATTCTGAGTGTAACAGGCGGTGTCAGTAGCATCTGCTAGGAGCGTTCTTGCTGCTTCTTTGAGTGTTATGTTCTTTCGTTCAGCAAGTCCGTTCTGCTGAGGGGTGCGAGCAACTGATGTCTCGTGCTTGATTCCCTCTTTATCGCAGTACTCTTTAACTACTGAGTTGAGAAATTTTGTTCCTCGGTCTGAGCGAATTCTCTGTATCTTGATGTCTTTTTCCACACTGAGTTTCTTCAGCAGCTTAGGTAACTCAGTCTTGACATCAGATTTGTTGGCTATGAAGTTGACCAATGTATATCGAGAATAATCATCAACAACGACGAGGGCATGCTTCTTGCCTCTTATAGTCACTGGAGAAACTGGCCCAAACAAGTCCATGTGTAGTAGTTGAAGGATTCCATCAGTGGAATGTGACGAAATAGGTGGATTGCCTTTCTTTGTCTGCTTTCCCTTCAAGCATGCTTCACAATTTCTATCTTTGATAAACGCTTCATTGGGCAGTCCTTTGACTTTAGAGTTCTTGGCTAGCTTGTTCATAGTCTTGAAATTCAGGTGATTGAGTCTCTTGTGCCACAGCCATCCTGTTTTATTACTTGATTTCGTCTGAACAAGTAAGCAAGCCTCAGGTTATGCGGTTTTCCAATTTGCAACGTAGATATTCTTCTTCCGTGATCCTGATAACACTGTTTTCCCTGTAGATTTCTCAACAACATCACAGACACCAGCGTCAAAGATAACTCTATTCAGATTATCACAGAATTGACTGACAGAAAGGAGATTATGTTGAAGTCCTTCAACATATGTTACTCTTGGAACTGAAGCAGTTCCAATGTTCAGTGTTCCGTATCCCCTTGTATAGCCTTTAGAGTTTTCACCAAACTCAATTCTAGGACCATCTTCTTGTACGTAATTGGTCGCATGCTCTTTTGATATGTCCTGTGTCTCGAGCAGCCGCTGTCCACAATCCAAGGGTCCTTATGCACCTGCAAAACAGAAACAGTTTTAGGTACCCTTTGGTTCAGTTTGGGTCCTTAAGTGTTAGTGGGTGATTTTGGGACCCAGATCTGTCTTGGGACCTTAGAAGTCTGAGACTTCTTTTTCTGAACCTTGTCAACCTTCTTCTCCACGGGACTTGGAGACACCGACTTTCGCGGCGTTTGGGTTCGGGGAGCTTTCTTCTTCCGAGTCTTTGTGCTCCTCCCGACCCTAGGCTCATAATAGTACGAACCATATTGTGCTTGATGCTCATACGGTGGTTCGTTGTCTTCGCTCTGCCCATCCGACCTTCTTGGTCCCCCCCAGATCCGATCGTGGTGTCCTAGGGCTAGAACCTTTGATCGGTTGTTTCTTGTTGCTCGGGCCGAGGTGCAATCATCTTTTGTTTGTTCTTCGCCCGAGGTGTTGATTCAAAGCAACTTGAACTTTTCCTCCTCGACGAACCTATCGGCCCAAGCATTTATGAGCTTTTCGATGTTGAAGTGGAAGCTTCATAAGTATAGCCAAGTCCTTCTTTCAGGGCTGGTGGCCTTTGAGCTCTGAGCATGCTTTCCAACTTCTCTTTAGCTCCCATGTACTGTTCAGTCATCAGTCCTCGCAAGACCTCATCACTTTTCCGAAGTGATTCATAATCATTTTCGACTTCTACGAGTTTCTGACTGAGTCGGGCTATTTCAGTAACTTTCTCAGAATTGTCCTTGGTCAGAACTGATAGCTGAGTTTCTTGAAGCTGAGACTTAGTCATAAGAGATTTAATCTCTTCCTTGAGTCTCACAACTAGATTCTCTGAATCAGTAGAGACCTGACAATCGGAAGAAAGTCTCGATTCTCGGCCCTTTACTGTTCCAATTCCGAATAGTTACTGCTTGAACTCTGCTCATTGAATCTACTCCTCTAGTAGATCATCATATGCTTGTACCACGTCTAGAGGTTCATCTGTGACCGAGCATGTGTTGTGTGTGCTATGTGAAGAGGAGGCTATATTAATTTTCGAGTTTACCTCAGCCTCTTCTCCGGCCATCAGACAATATTCAGCTGTTGATTCAGGATCTGTTTCTCCGACCTCAACGGTGACAAATGCAGCTTCGTCTTCAGAAGAATACATGAATGTATCTTCCTCGATTGAGTCATCGGATATCTCTCCGGCGATATAGGCCTGCCTTCTTCGGGTAAATTTCTCGCGTCTAGCATCGTTCTACGCTCGTTGAGCGCTGAGAGTTCGGGGGGCCAGTTGTATAGATAGTGTCCCTCCTTCTTGCGATTGTAGCATACAGAGGTTCTGCCGCTTTTTCCAGCTGAGTCGTTGGATGGACTAGCAGCAGGTTTTGTGTTCCTGCAATCAATAGATGGTTTAGATTCTTCCCTTCTTCGATAATCCTTTTTACCTGAGGGAGAATCTCTATGATATTTCTTCAGCTTCCTGACTCTTTCCTTTTCTCTTTGATATTTGAGAGCCATGAGTGCAAGCTGATCAGTAGCAGGAGCCTCTGAAGACTTAGCATCTGACGCACTCTTTGTCTTCTTTGGAAGAAATAGGGTTGGCTCAAGTTTTGCTGACTGTTGCTTTGTTGGCGTGATCTATACGTGTGTCACCGGAGCACCTGGAACATCGTTGGGGTAGGCCGTGCTCGAATTCCTCCGTCTTTAATTCTGAAAATATAACATCAGGAGTTAGAGCATTTAGATCTGAGCGACGTAAATAAGTAGCAAAAGGCAACCACTTCAGTCGAGGCAATGCTCTCAAGATCTTTGTGTTCATCTCTTTGTTGGTGAACGTCCTCCCCAGCCCGTTGATCACATTGATCTGGTTTGTAAATCTGACGCTAAGCTCGTCAATGGTTTCGTTGGGGTCCATGGCAAAAGTGTCGAACTTTTATAGCTCTAGCTCGAGCTTGTTTTCTTTGATCTGCGGGGTTCCTTGGCTCAAGATGACCCGTGGCATCCCAAAGTTCTTTTGCCGTTTTGCAGTCTTGCACCCCCCGAGGTGTGAATCCGCTGAGCGTAGTCAGGATTGCATTCCGCGCAACTCGGTCGAGGTTGTGCAGCTTTTTCTCTTCAGGCGTGAAGGCTGATTTATCTTTGACAACTTTAGCACCGGTCTGTGCTCCTACACCTCCCACAGTGGCAAACCGAACACCGTCGATCATGGGAATGATGGGTCCCTGTTTCTAGGACGTCGGCCATCTTGCCGCCATGCAACGATGTAAAGTGCGCCTCCATTCTCACGCGCCATACCGTATAGTTCTCCACAAGAGAACATCGACACCATCCGAATACCTGACATATCAGACATTATGGGTGAGAGTATAAGGATGTATGAAGAGATGCTTATGCAGTGAAAAACGTTTTCAGGATCTGTTCGAGAAGACCAATAGTTTCAGAACCGATGATCAGAGGAACACCGTTGCTCTGATACCAATTGTTGGTCCGGAGACGAAAGTCAGGTGTATAGGGGGGGTGAATATACCGGAGTACTAGTTCTTTTTCTCAAACACGAAGGACAGCTAAGCTGTAGGTTGCAACTGATGAACAGTGCCAGGTAGTAACCTTCTGATCGCGGGTCAGAGTGAGTCAGCTACTGGGTCTCTCCTACTGACTTTTGTTAGTATTTGATTCTCAGTCGAAGACTTAGTGCGGATAAGTGTGTAGGGCCCCGTAAGACTTCGTCTTAATTTGAAAACGTGTTTTTTGTTAACCAAATTATTTTGGCTAGTGCACTTTTCGAATACGTTTTATGCAAAGTATGAGTTTGTAAGAAGTGCAATAAAACAGTAAACAACACAAGCAATTTTTAACGTGGTTCGGATACGCAAGATCCTACGTCCACGGTCCTGCTTAACAGGAGGTCTTGTTGATTTATCTGAGCAAGCCTCAGCAGGGTATCTGTGCACTGGACATACCCTTCTAAGTTATAGTACTTAGCAACTTTACAATTCAAACCTAAGTTTGAAGGGGAGGGGATTTTCTCCAACTATGAAGGAGTTCTTACAATAAGAACAGTCACGAAATGTGAACTCCTTCGAAGGTTCTAAGCTATAGATATGAACGATTGAGCTTAGATAGAGAAGAGGGATCTAAAGAAGGAAACTCTGAGAGAGAAGAACTAAAAATATTCACGCTAAGCAAGTTCTTCACTGGATCTTTTTGAAAGCGCTATAGTGTTTCGAAAGCTTGAGCGTGTAATCCCTTTGATATCCCGTGCGTGGAGCTCGGAAATGCTTCTCTATTTATAGTTGTGACCCAGGCATTTGTCCGTTGGAGAGGACGATGCCACGTGTCACAAACGTCCAAGGAAAACGACCATATGTTCGAATTGTTGCAGCAGAGTTGTTGGTTACCGTGCATGAGAGCAACTTTAGTAGGTAAGAGCGGTGTAGAGCTAAGACGACTTCTCATTGGTCGAGGTTTGTGGTAGGTGAGATCTGTCAGACATCGGTCTTCATCGGAGTTGACTCTCACTTATCCTCGTATGATCTTCTGCTGACTTTCGAATGAAATTAGACTCGGGTCGTTCCTATCTGATACAGTAGACCTGTTAGGATCTCTGTCTTCTTCGTCTGAGTCTGCTGATGAGATGTCTTCTACTGAGCGGAATCAGCTGATGACTCTTGAAGGTACTGAGCTCGAATACTGTGTTCTCTTACTGATGTATGTCAGCTGATGAGATGTCTTCTACTAAGCGGGGTCAGCTGATGACTTGAGAACATAAGCTCTTACACTGATGACGTGGGGTTCTGGAAAGTAACTTCCTACTGAAGATCAATCCAACATTTACCCCGTACAGGACTTTGACAAAAATGATAATGAAAATATAATCCGTCTAGCCTATTACATCATCTATTTCTATCGACACTACACAAAGGATACAAGACGGTTTTGGGATCTTTAATTCCATAGTAATGAAACACTATGATTTCTTCCATTACCGATAAGCAGATAAGTCATATTACAAGAACTACTGATAAATTAATGCTAAGTATCCTCTAAGTGGTTGTTAAGACAAACCACTGACTCATAACCCAACATTCTCTAACTGGCTCACTATCAGTCAGCGTCTGATCTAATAAAACGAACTTTTTAATATCAGGTGTATTCCCCTAATACACCTGAAATGTTACCGGTACCAACAATGTGTCATTTGTTTTGAATAAAAGTTTCATTTATTGAGTATAAATTATTTTAAAAACAATGTGATTTGAACAACAATAAGTATAATTGTACCAATTTAACTACATAGACAAATTGATCCAGAAACATAAAATTGATCCAGAAACTAGCTTGATCGATTGTAATTTGGCAAAATGTGATCCAAAAATATAAAATTGATCCAGAACATAACAGTTTAATAAAAAACTATGGATAATCATAAGATTCAATTAACACATTCAAGGAGAAAAGAGGCACGAAAACTTTAAGGCACAAGAATTCATCCTAGCAAACCAACATTTGAAAAGGAAAATTAAGAGAAAAATAAAAAGTAGAAACTTAATTTGAAGTAGAATATATAGTAGGGATGTGTAAAAAAATTGATTTTGAGCCTAAAATGTTGGCTGGAAAAGGCGATAGTGTCGGATGTGACTCCAAAAACATTGCCGCAAGGAGGCTCCACAATCGGTGCAACTGAGAAACAACGACGTTCATGGTGGTTGCATTCTAGTTCATCTCAATTGCTCGGTGGCGCCACCCTTAGATGGTGTTGGTAGTTTGTGAAGAGATGGGAAAATGTCCAAGCAATGCAAGTTGTGGTTGGAGAAGAAACTATCGGCGTCTTTTTCCTTTTAGGGGTGAAGTGCGTTGGCAATTAGGGTTTGGCATATGGTAGTATTGTGCATGTTAGTTTATATATATGGATCTTGGGTGAACTGGATGTAGTGCATCTGGATGCTCTCAAGACCACCTCTGTTATATAGCCTAATTTTTAGGTTCGCACAGGATACTCGAAATGCCAGGACCCTGCTTATAAATTCAGAGTTGTGAATGTGGGTAATGCCATGGCTTTCATTTCAAACTTTTATTTCATTGCAGTCCAACTCCTTGATACGTCTTTTGCTTTGCATATGGATTTGTCCATATGTTGCATTAATACATGTTACTTGTATAATAATAATAATAATAATAATAATAATAATAATAATAATAATATGTAGTTATTCGTGTCAGGATAAGAATTCAACCCACGATGAGTGAATGAATGGTTTGAGGAAGCACTCAAAATTTACCATTCTATAGTCATGCCAAGATTTAGAACAAAACGACATTTTTTTACAAGTATTATGTTTTTTTGTTTTTGTTTTTGTTTTTGTTTTTGTTTTTTTTTGTTGTTGTAAAAACCCATAAGATCAAAACTCACACGACCATTAGTTTTAGAGATCCTTCAACAATCTCCACTTTCAATGTCCTAAAGGTTTCTTCAGTCATCTATTGATGTGCTCCCGATTTAAATTTGGGCATACACAGGTTTATGGGCAAAATACACGGACTATTAAATTTAGACCAATGAGTATTGTAAGTTCAAGGATATATGTCATGTTTTGATATGCTTTTGGTGTTTAAAGTACCGTAATTTTTGGAACTACCATAAATATATACTCCATCCGTCCCGCTATTACTGTCTCATTTGGTTTCAGCACGGAGATTAAGAAACTTTATTTAAGTGTTTATTTTATGATTTTTAATTGTATTAAGAAATGAACACAAAGTGGTTGGTGGAAGAAATGAGAATTTATCCAAATTTTTGCAGGACATAGTTGAGACAATCGATTTTTTTCATATTGTATTTTTTAAGAAATAATCTTAAGTTTTCAAAAAGTTAAAAATCATTTCCGAGTATGGAGTGGAACGAAAATCGTGTGAGGGATATATTTTTGGAGAGAGAGAGTATGATAATGTAGGGATGAGTATTAAGTAGGAGGGACCCACTTCATTTTTTGTTTAAGGATAGTTTTTGCTATTTCAGAAAAGAGGATAGTAATAGCGTGACAACCCGATTAAGAAAGTAGGACATTAATAGGGGGACGGAGGGAGTATTTTTTAATATCAATACTAAAACCCCTTGCTTTTGATTAAATTTTATTTTTTAAATTTTAACCAAAAGCAGATAAGAAGCGCTTATAATAAGCATTCACAAACACTTCATAAGAACTTGACATAACCACTTATTGTATATGCCCTAAAGTTCAATAAGTTATTCGAGTTTCTATGTATATGCATTTTGAGGATAATTATAGAAATTAAAAAATATAGTACAAGGTGTTAGGATTCAATGAGATTATCTCTCCATAAGCTCTCCATAAGCTGTAGATAAATTATTATTAGCAGCTTATGAAAATTAGCCAAAATGAACTCATGGACTTATAAAAGCTCTTCAAATTTACGCATAAATGATTTTTTTTTTAGAGTAATTCTTGTTGGGTGATAATGTATTATAAAATTTGAAGATCCCAAAACCCCTAGTTGAGTGATGCATCAACATAATTTAATAGCTTAGTTGAGATCAGCATGTTAGAAGCTCAGTAGATTATACTTTTCAGCAGTTGATAGACTCAGTGTCTAAAGACTCGGTAGGATTCAGTCAAATCTACTGAACGGGTGTTGAGAATCAATACGAAACATTGGCCAAAATGCTGAAGTTTCAGAGAATGTTAGTAGATGACCATTCCGTAAGTGTCCGAGGTATCAGAGGAAGTTAAATCAGTATCAGTCTTGGAGTTTGAACAAGTCTCACCTACCATCTAACCTTGACCAATGAAGAGTTGCTAACACTGTACCCTGACATAAAGCTGCACTTAAGCCGAAAAAGAGAGAATCTCTACAGTGGCGTTCAAAATGAAGATAGTCGTTTTCCTTGTCGCTTTTGACACGTGGCTGGGACCCCTCCAACGGATCCATTCATGGGTCAAGACTATAAATAATGATCGATCTTCAAGCGTTGAAGACACCGAGAACACAAAGCATTCGAAAAATCAAAGCTCTAGCACATTTGAAAGCTTACAAAGAAGAACTCTCGAACCTTAGAAACCTGATATAGTTCTTCACTCTAGAGTCACTAAGTTCTCATTCTCTATACTCTAAGCATTCATTATTAGATCATAAGTTTAGATAACGAAGAAGTTCGTATTTGAATTGTTCTTATTGTAAAAACTCTTTCTTAGTTGGCGAAAACTTCTCAAACCTTGTATTTGAACCCTTGTAAAGTCAATAAGACTATAACAAGTGATTTGTCCAGTGCACGGATCCATTGAGACTTGCTTAGTGTAATATATTCAAGACCTCCTGGTAATTCAGGACAGTGAACGTAGGATCTTGTGTATCCGAACCACTTTAAAAATTGTGTGTCAATTCTATGTTTCATTGATTCATCGTTCATCATGCATTAAAACCCGTTTCCGAAAATCATAACTCTAGATTTTCAATAAAACTGTTAAGACACACACAAGCATAAACCGAAACAGTTTTAAGTAATAAACGTTTTTCAGAAGAGACGATTAAAATCGGGTCTATACTATTCCGCACAACTTCCCCTATCGAATTGCCTATCAACCGACTTCGCCGTTGAACTCGCTACGCGATCAGAAAGTTTACTTTGGCGAGCTGAATTATTCAGCAAACAAATTTAGTACAATACTTACTTTCGCGTTTGAATTGAAACTTGGACTCAGGTGTATACACCCCCCTTCTACACTTAACGACTCGTCACTGGACCAACAATTCTCAAATAAGTGAAATTGTATATCTAAGAAATAATCGAGAAAAAGATAGATTCTTAAAACGCATAAGTACAATATGCAGAAAACTTGAGGAGTTCATTTCAATCATATTGAAGAGTGTCAAAATAATAATTTATCCGTCCCATTAAAAGCGTTCCCTTTTTTTTCGGCATGAAGATTAAGAAATTTTTTTATTTAGATATAAATTTTAGTTTTAATCGTATTAAGAAATTAACATAGTTTTCGAGGAATGGTGGTGGGAAGGAATGAGAATTCATCCAAATTTTATTAAGTTATAGTTGAGGGCAATTGATTTTTTTTAGTATTGTAATTAAAGAAATAATTTAAAATTTTCAAAAAATTAAAATTTAATAATTTTCTGAGTTCGAAACAGAGCATAATCTTGTGAGAGATAAACTTTTGAAGAAATAGTCTTTATAAGAATGTGGGGGATAGTGATGAATGAGGGTCCACCTCAATTTTTTAAATGTAGAGTCAATATTTCCATTTTAGGAAAGGATACGTTTATTTTGGGACAACCTACTCGGAAAAGGTAAATGCTTTTAATGGGACGGAGGGAGTAATAACTTTGATTAAACTAGAATATAGAATTTCTTTTGATCGAAAAATGTACTCCCTCCGTCCCGTTATTTGTGGCTCACTTTCCCGAAAGGGGTGTCCCGTTATTTGTGACCACTTTCCTTATTTGGTAAAAAATTATTATCATATTTTCTAATCTATCATCTTCTCTCTCCTACTTTATTACATTATCTCTCCTACTTTATTACATTCTCTTATACTCTCTCATTATCTTACTCATCTTCTTTCTCCTACTTTATCATCTACTTTCTCTCATACTTTATAATCTACTCTCTTAATTCCCGTGCCGAAATCAATCGGTAGCCCACAAATAACGTAGGGACGGGAGTATATAAGATTTGTGGAAATTTTTCTTTTTTCTTTTCTCTTTGAATTTTAATTTTTAAATATATAAAATAGATAAACTACTTGTAGTAATTTCAATTGATTTTAGTCGGAAGAAGCATTCGTCCAGTCTCTTACTACCGTGAGCTTAGGGCTTACTCCTTGGACGCTCCAGTTACGTTGATTGTATGTACGAAACACCAATTTCTAGTGATCTTCATCCGAAGGTGGTTTCATTATTGTTTTTCTATTCGTTAATTTCATTACAATTGATAAATAAAGATTTTTAGCTGGTTAGGTTCATTGAATTCTGATTTTTCCCTTTAATTTGATTGATATAACAGCTACGGGGTCGATTTCCTAGGAAAAAAGCTAAGATGGGGAGAGAAAGGCAAATATCTCGGTCGCCGTCACACCGTAGAAGGTACTCGCCGTCGCCGTCTGAGGTGAGGCATGGACGCCGGAGCCTGAGAGATAGAAGCAGATCTCCTTATTCTCATACCAGGTGATACCCTTTGACTTGCACTTGTTTGTCTGATAGACTGTTAGGTATCAAGGGTTTGTGGTTTTGTCTAAATTAGTTGCTGATACTTGACCATTTTAATTTTTGTTCTATTATTGTCCTTTCATTTCAGTGGACCGATTGAAATAAAAGAATTGTGGGATTGGGGTTAACCACAGCAGTTTGAAGAATTTATATGTATGACGTAGATAAATATCAAGAGTGTATGTGGAGTTTCTATAAGATTATATTGACCGGTCCAGTTGCGCTCCAGTCACTTTAGTGATAAAACCATTATGAATTGATAATCTACTGAAATAAATTTTTTTTTTTTATGGTGGTTTCTGAGCTTTATCTAGTGTGGTTTTCTTTGCCACTACGGATACATAACTGAAGAGATTTTGAATGAAAGATTCTATATGCCAATCTTAATTAGATTAAGTTACTCCAGGCTGTGTAGCTTAACTGAAACTAAATGTGATTATGTTACGTTATTGCCTTATTGGGATAAGTTATGTGAGGAGACATTTTTAGTTTGTTGCAAACAGAACTATTTTGAATTCTGAAACTCTTATGTTAATCAGAATGAATCCCTTTTTGTGGTAATATTCAGTAATCGCTCTTTGCTGAATTATTGTAATGTCAGCTGTTGTGAACGTTATACATAATAATTGCTCATCATATTGGTTTTATCTGTTTTAGATGATCTAGCAGATGCTTACAGATTGTGTTACTTTGGTGTCCTAGTGCCATGTTGCTGACTGTGAGGCTTTTCTCTTTCCATCAGCACCTTGATATTCTTCATGCTTATGGTTGTTGAGTTGATGATTTGTCACGCCTTTCGCAATTTTAGTGGCTTATGTCTCGTGCCGGAGTTTGTATTTACGAAAAAGTAAGAAAGTAGATACATTATCCTTAAAACCTAGGTTGAATGAGGTAGTCATGATCATTGATCTTTTAGAAATATAGAAAAGAAACAATGGCTCCTTTTGACTGAGAAGTAAGCTGGTGATGGGTGCCGTTGGTGTTATTTCACTGCTCGGTTGTGATAATAGCAGTGTCTTATGATAAAAGATGCAGCACCCAGTTTATTCTTTGCAATATGTGAGGTAACTGTACATGCTTTCCGCATAGATGTAGGTTTGGAAGCACGAGGTTGTGGAAATTGTAGTGGGCAATATTTTCTTTTGAAGCTCAACTTCTCCATTTATTCTACAGAAAACAAAGGCGTTCACTGTCCTCTCGACACAGAAGTCGCTCCCCCCACTACAAGGCGTCATAAAAGTCGCTCACCTACACCCAAACGGAATAAAAGACAAAGAAAAAGGAGTACTTCGCCATCCCCTTTAAGTGCATCCCCACACACTACTACAAAAGTGATGAAAGATGCAACTGAAAAAATAAAAACAGAGGAAGAGGAAAAGAAAAGGTATAATTATTAGGGTTATGGTCTTCTCTCTTTCATTTTGACCTCTGTACAGTACTGATGTGATCTGTTCTTGAGTTAAATATTCCCTAATTCATTCATTATCATTTGCACTTGCTAAGATTCTTGAATTGTTTTTGCACTGGAGGCTGATGATGGAAGCCTAATATATTCAGTCAGTTAATTTTTTCTGAAGATAACTTATAGATTAGGACTGATGATTGCTTGGACATGTTTGGTTATTTGATTACTCTGCATGCAATAATAGATTCCTCTGTTTCCTGCTCTGGTTGTTTGAAAGGTTCTTGGCTTCTAGCATAAGTTGGATGAACATTTGTTTTTTAATTCCCTGTTTGTCTCTACCATTTTCTTCATTTTTTCGAAGTATTGCATGACTTTTTGCACATTGAGAAGAGGCCATAAGTTTCTGCTATCTGGTGCTAGCAGAAGGTACAGGCTATTATCAGTTCCTCATCTTAACCCTGAAGCTTCAGCCTTCATGCATCATGTTATTTCTATACTTTACTAGTGGCTATCATCTAAAATGTGTCATCAGGTCTTCTTTGTCTACAAATTTGTCGGATATATAGTTTGCTTGTTTTTTTCTTTCTTCATCTGATTCCTGGATTGCAAAAGAAATATATGACGATCCAAGATAAATACAAATCGAAAAGAACTTGGAATAAGATATTACTGTGGACATTGAATCTATGTGCTATCTTGTAAAATTTATAGTTCTGCAATGATGATGTCTAGTGCTTATTGCAGCTAATTTTAGGAAAAGTTGGGTTGTGATCATACTTCATAAACCTAGTTTCTATACACATAAAGACATTTTGAACCTGTTAACTCTTCTAATCTATGTTTTATGCTCTTCTCGATTCAAAAATGTGGAAATCAAGTTATGCTAGAAAGCTACATTAGAATTTGTGGATCAGTCCCATGGATTTTCTTGCATATTTCTACTATAAGGGCTGAAGTATTTCAGCAATTAGTACTGGAACTGCTACGTTTTACTTGACGCTCTTTTCCACAGGATTAATTGACGGAAGTTTCTGGTATTGTTTATTTTGATGATCCATTTGGGTGCCTCGTTAATCTACTGTTCACCAGATTTGAAACTGAAATATTTTGGATCAGGAATCAATTAGAGGTATGCTGTAAAAGCATAAGCATGTATGTCATTGTGCCTTTTTCAAACTGAAGGTTAGTTTGTAATTCATTTTAGTTATGGATTATCGAACCTTGTGCGACAAGCATTGATGTCTAACTTCCTCCGATCTTTTGCCGAAAGTAAAAGTAACAGAACGACTGTGGTTTGCTTTTTAGGGCATTTGACTCCTTTGCGAACTGACTTGTCCCTTTTTGGATCAATGGCTATTTTTTCTTTTGACATTTTATACTGCTTTTCCAGGCGTCAGCAGGAGTTAGAATTAAAACTAATAGAAGAAGAAACTGCAAAGAGAGTAGGAGAAGAAATTAGAAAGAAAGTTGAAGAGAGCTTGAATTCTGACGAGATCAAACTTGAGATCGAAAAGCGTCTGGAGGAGGGTAGGAAGAAACTTGTTAGTGAGGTTGCAGAACAACTTGAAAAAGAAAAGGAAACAGCTCTTATAGAGGCTCGGAGAAGAGAGGCAAGTATCTATTCTTCTGTTACGTGACAAATTCCTCATTTGTTTAGGGCTTCTAAAGGTCTGGCAGATATTTCTGTGCTGATATAGATATGCTCTATTTTCGCGTTATGGTGGTCGACCAAGTTGTTGTCCACGACTGATTGGAATCTGTGTGTTTCTTTTCATTAGAGTTTTTAATACCCTTTGGCTATAAAGCATAATCTATGAAGAGAGGTTCTAATCCAGTTTTCATTAGTTTAATACTATTTCTGTGAAGACTTTGAGATGTTAAAAGCTCCAACAATTCAAGTTTCATTTCTTACTTGCCTTCTTTTGGCTCAGCCTCTTCTGCCAGTAGGATAGACCTCAAAGTTGCTTTTAGTTCGAGTCCAAATGGGTGATGATTCAATGATAACCACAAAAAACCCCCCATAGAGTAGATGTTTGTGTATGTCTTAAAATCCATATCCCTGAAGCACACACGGGTTGTTAGATAAAAAGGGATCCCCCATTATACATATAAGAAAACATTTGCTTATAAGTCTCACAATTATTTGAGCAAATGCCTTCCAGTAGCAACATGTTTCCTTTAAAATTTAAGACTGGTTGTATATGTACCTATTTTTATTTTTATTGCTGAATCTAGCTTTGCACATCAAATTCTTCCATTCGGTATGTGAAGACTAGAAACTTGATGTTCTAATGGATCAGATCATTTATGCCTATTAGTGCAATGATGTAATAGTAAAAAACCGTTAACAAGATTTATACTCCAGTATGTAATTTGTGCCTTGCAGAACTGTGATTGCTTCATTTTAGAAACTTGATGTTCTAACGGATCAGATCAAATGTGTGCTTTTCCTTGCCTCTTAACTGTGATTACTTGATACTCCCTCCGTCCCACAATTCTTGTCCCCTTTCTTTTGGGACAAGAATTATGGGACGTCCCGAAAATGAATAAGGGACAAGAATTATGGGACGGAGGGAGTATTAGTTTTTTGGGTCAAGGTGCAAAAATGCCCCCTGAACTTTGTAGTAGAAAGCAAAAACACCTTTATTATGTTTTGGTGCAAAAAATGTCCTTAAACTTTATACTACAGAGTAAAACTATCCTTGATGTAAAGTTCAAGGTACAATAGTAAGTAGTAACAATACTCTAATGACACGAAACTAAAATAAGTATCAATTAGATTAAGAGTACATTTGTACAATTTAACGTTTTTGCACCCAAAGCATATGTTAAGGGTATTTTTTGCTTTTCATTGTAATGTTACTTATCTCTAGTTTTTTCTTTCTATCAAGAAATGAGCTTATATTGTATAAATGTAATTTGCAAACCTATACAGGAACAAGCACAGAGAGACAAAGAAGAGCTGGAAAGGATGCTGGAAGAGAATCGGCGGAAGGTGGAAGAAGTTCAACGAAGAGAAGCTTTAGAACAGCAAAGACGTGAAGAGGAACGTTATAGGGAATTGGAAGAACTTCAGAGGCAGAAAGAAGAGGCAGTGCGAAAGAAAAAACTACAAGAAGAGGAAGAACGAGCTAACCAAATGAAGCTATTAGGCAAGAACAAATCGCGTCCCAAGTTGTCATTCGCGTTCGGTATGAAATGACGACTTACTCAATCTTGTCTCGTAATCTTCTACTTCCCTTCACATTTTCGCTATTTTTTGGTGAATTCGTTACTGGGTGGTAGTAAATTTAGAAGGTCACCTCTTATGACTTGCCCATATAAGACCGTTGAATGAGTAATTTGTTTCTGGATTTTTGGGTATTATATTTATTCGGTGCTGCTTCATTGTGGATGATGCATAGTGCAAATGGATCTTACTCTGAAATATCGTGGTGGATTAAATAGTTTTCAATGTTAATCGCCACGAAAAAGATCTATACGTTGTATCTCCGTTGATGTAAAGATAACCTTAAGTTAAAACACAAGAATTTTTGCTCCTTTTCTACTACTCCCTCCGTTCCGGATGAAATGTCCTCTTTTCGGTGCGATAATTTATGCGGTGTACTTTAGAAATAAAGAATGGTGGCTCACTTGTACTTTAGAAATAAAAAATGGTAATTTATGAGTAGGTGTGTGGTAGTGGGTAGGTTAGATTTAATGTTGTGGGTCCCACATAAAGTAATTAGATGATTAATTATTTCCAAAAAAGGAATAGGGGACGTTTCATCCGGGACACCCCGAAATAGAATAGGGGACGTTTCATCCGGGACGGAGGGAGTATAATTTATTTCTACTAGGGGTGTTATCGTATGTCAAAAAATCGGTATACTGCACATACAGTGTCGAAAAAATACCGAAAATATCAAATTTTTGGTATATCGAGATTTTTGATATGGTATCAAGTTTTTCGGTACGGCAACGGTATGAGATTTTCCATACCGCGGTATACCGTTGCATATCGAAATTTCGGTACATACTGTATATCGAAGTATACCGATTCATACCGAACCTCGGTATATACTGTGTACTGATATACCGCAATAAATATCATATATCGAACAATACCGATTCCTACCAAACCACGATATATACCGTAAAATGATATACTGAACTAACCTATTCGTACCGAACTATACCGATTCGTATCGAATTATACCGATGTATACCGAACTGTTCATTATACCATAATTAATGTCTATATCATTCACATTATTTATTTATTATTAGACATTTGGATAGTTTTTTGAGATGTTGAATGTAATTTGCTCTTGATGGGCTGTATTTTATTTTTTGTATCAGCATGTTCTAATAATTATTTTAGACACTTTTGTTGGATACGATTTGCATGTTTTCTACATCAGCATGTTTTGTTTCATGACAGGTTATTTTTCGGTATACTGTTTGCTTCGGTATAATATTATATTTTTGAAATATCGTCTGTTTTGGTATGCCGTCTATTTTGGTATATCAATGTACGGTACGGTATACCGAAAGAGCGGTACGACAACAGTATAGAAATTGCTTATATCGAACTTTCGATATACCGAATTATGATATACTGAAATTATTGGTACGGCAACGGTATGTATTTTTCCATACCGAACCTTTTCGGTATGGTATGCGAAAAATCTTACGGGTATGGTACATATATATATTATTTTAATATAACATATATATCAAGATAATAATAAATATTAATTTATGATAATCTTTTTGTAAAGGAATGCGCCGCTAGGAGAATTCAAAAAAAATGAAAAAAAGAATAAATAAATTAATTAAAGCAAAAGAAGGGCGCATCATCTTGTACTACTACCTTGTAAGCTTTAATCAAGTCTAGGAATTTTAGAAAAACACAAAAACTTGTGTCCATTAGTTGCACTTGCAATAGGATTCGTGCGACCAATTGTTTGAATTGGGTCCGCTCGCAACAAATTAAATATAAATTATGTTCATCATTTTTATTAGCTCAGCGGTAAGGTGTCCGCCATTTCAACTAAGAGATCTTAGGTTGGAGACTCTTGGTTGCAATTTTTGTTACATTCAATTTTTTTTTCGTTCTTTTTATTTATTTTTTGTTTTTTTTTTTTTTGTTTTTTTTTTTTAATTTTTTTCTCTTATTGTAAGGATGTGTGTGTCATTCGTTGTGAACAAAAGTATCGTTTGTTCTAAAAAAAAAAACAATTTTAATTTTTTTTATAAGGGAAGACGTGTTATTTGTAATATATAATTACATCATTTGTTATGAACAAAAGTGTCATTTGCCGAGTATCATTTATTTTGAAAAAAATGTCATTTTCGTTTGGGAAGCCATTTTGCCATCATTGACATAAGTTTTAGTTATTGAGTATCATTTGTTTCGAACAAAAATGTTATTTGTTTTAAACAAAATTGTCATTTGTAGAGTGTCTTTTGTTTCAAAGAAGAGTGTCATTTATTATTAACAAAAGTCTCATATAATTAGGAAAAAATGTCATTTGTTCCGAGGAAAAGTGTCATTTATTTTTAACAAAAGTATCATTTATTAAATATCTACTATTTTTCGTAAAAGTGTCATTCGTTTTTCGAAAGAAGTGTTAATTGTCATGAACAAAAGTGTAATTTATTGTGAACAAAAGTCTCATTTGTTTTGAAGAAAAGTTTCATTTGTAGAGTATCATTTGCTTTAGAAAAAAGTGTCATTTATTTCGAAAAAAGTGTCCATTTGTTTCAAACAAAAGTGTCATTTTGTAGAGTGTTTTTTGTTTCGAAGAAGAGTGTCATTTATTATTAACAAAAGTCTTATATATTTAGGAAAAAATGTCATTTGTTCGGAAGAAAAATGTCATTTATTTTTAACAAAAGTGACGTTTTTCAAGTATCAACTATTTTTCGTAAAAGTGTCATTCGCTTTAGGAGAGAAGTGTTAATTGTCGTGAACAAAAGTGTCATTTGTTGTGAATAAAAGTGTCATTTGTTTTGAACAAAAGTTACATTTGTAGAGTATCATTTCGTTCAGAAAAAAGTTCATTTGCTTCGAAGAAAGTGTCATTTATTTACAAAAAAGTGTCAATTGTTTTGAATACAATGTCCTTTTTCAATATGAGTTGTTTTAAACAAATGACATTTTATGTTACAAGAAATGATACTTCAATAAATTAACTAACCAATAAGCTCATAGTAAACGCATGGAAATTTCAATGGAAATTAAAACGACTCAGAACCTCGACTTACAACAACAACAAAAAAATAAAAAAGTTGAAAATGAATAGTTATCCAATTTGCAACTTCAATTTTAAAGATAAAATACTCAAACAAACTAAAAATAGCAAAAACACAACAAATACAAAAACGCAACTCGACACTCTCATTATCAGTATTCCTGCAAGAACCAAGAACCCTATTGACCCCCACAACAATATTCCATAAACTACAATATCAAACACCTTATGAGAATTTTCCTGCAAATATATATTCTTAAGCACAACTGCAAAGGAAAAATAAAATTAAAATCTTTATGCATTACATGGTGTTTGTTAAAAGCCATGAACATCGAGTTCAGGCTTTCCATAGGTGAAGATTCAGAGATGCGTGCAAGAAACATAAGAGCGGAGGCGGAGAGAAGACAGAGAGGGACGGAGAGATCTGAGGCCGAGCGGAAGAGAAGTAGAGTTTATTTTATTTTTATTTTTTTTTAATAGTCAACAGGTCAAAACCGGGTCAAACAGATCAAAATTGAGTATATGGATCGTGTTGCACCTACATCATGATGCACATTAGTCTATCTTTTTCCAGTTTTGCTTTGTGAAGATTTCATCAAAACTAATGTAAACCAAGCTAAGAGCAAAGGAATTATATAAGGCCCTAAACAAAACTTCCTTTATATGTTAACTGATACTGCCTTAAAATTCTTCTTTTGTTTTTCTCACCCTCACAACAAAAGACAAAATTTAACTTTCTTTCAGTTTTTCTACTAATATTGCAGAAATTCAATACTTTAGATTTGTAAGAAAAATATTGCAGAAAAATATTTTTTGCAAGAAAAATATTGCAAGAAAAATCTCTCTCTATTTTTTGCAAGAAAAATATTTTTTCTACTAATATCTCTCTATTTTTTGCAAGAAAAATATTGCAGAAATTCAATACTTTAGATTTGTATATTAAATCGTTTAAGGAATATTTTGGATTTGGTTGATTGGAATTGATTTTTTTTAAAGAAAAGTGATCCTAATATATTTTAACAATGTATTGGTTAAATAGTTTTCAACGTAAATCATCAAGAAAAATACCCATGTATATTTGAGTCGATGTAAAATAATCTGAAGTAAAAATAATAAATAGAAAAAGAAAAAAAAGAAAAAAGAAAAAAGACTGTCACATACTAAGATTCTCCGATTATTATATAGTCCAGCACCCAGCCTGAAGAATCATGTAATAAAATGAGAATATAATCTTATTCCTAGCTAATCAAGGTTTCATATCTAAATCATTGAAGTGTTAGCCAATCGGATACTGCTAACAATTAATAAAATAATTAAATAATGTCATGTCATTTCTTAGGTCAATTTATTCTCAATCACCATGTCCCATTGTGTCACATAATCTTATCTTATTAAACTAGAAAAGACATACTCATACAACCTAAGAAAATTCCTTGAGTGTGTTTGTCCCCTTGCCTCTTTTCCTTTTCCTTTTCCTTTTCTGAGTTTCTCTTTCCCTCTCATCCAACTAATCCCACCGCTACATTTGCAAATAATACACGCTTTATTTCATAACTGGCCAACAAATATCTTCTAATTAATAGTCTAATTAGAAAATGGCAAGTGGAAATAGAATAAAATTCAATCAAAAGATATGATTCTTGTTTGTGGACAAAGCGTTTTAATAATCTTACTACTATTTAGGGACAAAAGACATTAATGTAATATTATGTGGAACGAATTTGCATTTCAGAGGAAAGGAGCCAGCGAAAAAATAAGTTTTAATAAATAAAACTTATTTTTGTGTATTAAAATAATAATAAATAGAAACATAATCAATTGTCAAAAACAGGATCGAATCGAGTATAAAGGAGATCCTTTGAGCTTAAACTGAGGATTTGAGTGAGTATCGAGGAGCCACACGATGATCATAAACAAATTCATTATTGTTGTAAATATATTTTATATATATACTTACCATATATTGTGATGACCATGTAAACCCTAAAAGCCCATGAGCCCATCTTGTACTCTATAAATAGAGGTCTCCACCCTCATAATAATAGACATCTATTTTCTCATTCTCTCTATTATTCTCTTATTCTATTTAGTTTATAACACGTTATCAGCACGAAAAAGCTCAAAGAATTCCACCGAATTACTACCGAAGCCTCACACGAAGAAAGTGGCTTCTCTTTGCTAAAAGATGTTCATAGTGTATTCCAAGCGACGGAGTATCCGGTGGCCACGTCTCTTTAGTTCAGGGTTCTTATGAATATTATCATTACCTCCAAGATGGATTTAATGATTCGGTAACTTTCCTCTCTTGATGGTTGCAATTTTTTTGCCTAACAATTAATATTTCGGAAGAATATTATATGTTATTGAGCAATTCAAAAATATGTTTATAAGTTAAATTGATGCTCCAGAAGTAGCACAATCAATAATTCATGAGAGATTATTATATGCTCTTACAGAGCAATTCATCGGGTTTAAATACTACACGCTCTTGAAGAGCAATTGGAAAACATATTTTCACCATGATGCTCCCGAAGTAGCACAATTGATATCCCCAAAGAACACTTTATGTTTCTAAAGAGCAATTGAGTTTCTCAAAAATACTAGTCTTTCGCCTGAAGAAGTTTAATATAGACTAAAATTGTTGCTCCTGAAGTAGCACAATTTGTATTCCTAAAGAATACTATATGTTCTTGAAGAACGATTCAAACTCTTGATTTTGACAAATGCTATATGTCCAAATTCTAATTGTTACTCTCGAAGTAGCACAATTAACTCTAGATGTTCTCGGAACAACTAAAATTTGTCATTTGGAAATCATATATCACAATAACTATACTTTAATTGTTGCTCCTGAAGTAGAACAATTAATATTCTTGATGAATATTACATGTTCCTAAAGAACAATGTATATCTAAAGGTATGTTGTAATTTAAAATATTACCTAATTATATGGAGTGGTAGCAAAAGCTCCTCTTTGAATGACAATTGCATTTCCAATATCCTATTGTGACTTAATTTCTTTTCAAAAAAAGATGTGAGATCCGGTAGATCTCAAAATATGCAATTCATTGATTTCGCTTATCATGAAACTAAATTGTTGCTCTGGAAGTAGCACAATTACATTCCTGAAGAATGACCATATTGTGATAGAAACATTACTATCACATGTTTGTGGAAATGCTTCAAATATAGTATTTTTATATATTATTTATCTTTTGCTCCTGAAGTAGCATCATTTATATTCTAGAAGAATATTAAATGCTCTTAAAGAGCAACTCGTATCTTGAGTGATATGTTTATTACTGAATGAAAAACATTATTTATGTCTAGTTGACATTAATGAAATCTTGATATCGATGTTCATCTGCAATTAAGAGGCATATGGGGATAATAATCTAATAAAACGAAGCATCCCAGCAGGATTGTGTCAAGATATTAATTGTTTATCCTCCCTAAAGCTTGATACAAGTAGTTGCAACTTCACTGCAAGATTTTAAAATCTAGTGGATCGAAATTATTGAAGGCTCCAGAAGAGCATGTGTCATTTTATCAAATGATACTAAATCGACTATTGAGTTTACCCTTACTTTAGTAAGTCTAGAAGGAACTTACTAAAGGATATCCGCTGCAATGGATATCATATTGAAATAATATACAAAGGTAGTGATTCTTTTGTATTTAGCCGGAAGCAAACAAAAGAAAACTTATCCCACCACCACCTTGAATGTATTACACATTCATAAAAATAAGTGAGACAAAACATGTCATGAACCGGAAGTTCAAAAGAATTTTATGCCTTGCATGATATGTTTGGACATCTGCAAGCAACTTTGATGCGCAACATAATTGAAAATTCATATAGGCGTTGCAGAGAGATCCTGAAGAATCTCTTAATTTCCATGAATGTTCGATTTCTAGAAGAAATGTAGAACTTGTTAGTACTACAAGTTCAAAAAATAATGAGCTCAATTCCCTGAAGCAGATTTATCTTGATAAAGCTAGTAAGTTTATTAAACTCTAAGTTCCTCTTAAAGAGGACTTAATATTATATGACTTTGGGATTGAGATTAAATATTTAGTTGCTCATGTCCATCCTCAAAATGAGTTTTGTACGATAAAAACGCGTCGCACATTAAGATTGTTATTATGATGAAATAACATTTCCAACATTAGTTGGAACATATGTCACATTTGGATTCCTGAAGTAATCAATGTGAAATCTACATCCAACAAAAAGCACAAGAACAAACTAGTCACATTTGGATTCCAGAAGTAATAAATGTGAACAAGAAGTCAAAAGACTCACTTGCAAAAGATTGCGAATCAACTTCTTGATGCTTTAGTATGTATATAAAAGAAGTGACAATGTCATACATTTGCTGCAAATACCCCCAACAAGATTTCATGTCCCTGAAGGACAAGTATAAATGACAGCAAATGTATTAAAATTTCGTCAAAAATATGGTCGACCAATTGGTTCTAAAAGAAATTTTGTGTCTAAGAAAAGGGGCACAAAATATGAACCAAACAATGACGACAGTGATTAATTAATCAAATGAAGTTCCTGAAGAACTACAAGCGTCTGAAAATAGAGATCTCAAAATATTGGAGATATCAAATATCGTCGTGGACGCACGACAGTATTTTCGCCTTTTAATATGACTCTTGAAATGATAAAAGAGGATCCTCAATGACGATCTATAAGAGATTGTCAAGATAGAAATAATTGGCCAAAAAGGAACGAAGTCATATAAGGTGAATTAATATTCCTTAGAAAGCCGAAAATATTCGGACCTATAGTTCCAAAATCCGGAAAATATATCCCCGAATGATACAAATGTGTCTTTTTTACAAAGAGAAATGAAAAATTGCGAGATATTGGGCAATACTCGTAATACAATGTTTATCTCAAAGACCGGGAATTAAATATGTACTCTCCTATATTAGACGCTATTATATTTGATTAATCTACTTATGTCACAAAAGGCTTGCTATGTGCCTTATGGATGTAGTAAATATATCAATATGATTCACTAAATAGTGACATATATATGAAGATCTGTGAAGGATTTAACTTGCTCAAAGCATGTAAGTTAAAAGGATGTTTTTAATTAGACTGTAAAAGTCATTGTAAGGGCTGAAATAGTACAGCCGTATATGATATAATAAGAAGGACGATTATTCCTTGACAGAAGGGTACATAAATGATGACTTGAGTTTGATTAAAACTCTTGAAGAGCATAATACTTATATGTATACTCCGTCCTAATGACTTACATAGAGCAAATCATTATGGATTATTTTATTCATTGATATGTTGATTTTAATATCCAACTCACATCCTTGTCGGCATTAGGGGGAGATATGAAATATAAAGATTGAATGCCGCAAATATCTCGTTGGATTAATCATTTAGATTCACGCACTATGAACCAGAAGTTCATCAAATTATTTAGTGCAAAAGGAGTGATTAAAATCTCATATACTTGTTGTATATGCACCATGAACAAACTGAAGTTCCTCATAGACAAAAATAAATCAACTAATTCTCATTGACGCTACAAGCGTGAGACATTTATTGGTGCTAAGAGATAAGAAGTCCGCGGAATACAAAATTAGACCACATCACTCCAAATCTCTCCTGAAGAGGATATGTGATCATTATGTACAAAAGTACTTGATGAAATCAAGTCATGCCTAAAGACGGAGTTAGAATCATAAGACTTTTGTTGAACTAATAATTGTCTCGACCTGCAGATCGAGCATATCCCTAATGGAGTTATGTTAGTCGACCTACCTGAAGGTCTCTAAAGAGATTTTATTTTATTGCATCCACATAGCTACCTAATGGTTGCTTCAATCACTTGAAGTGGATGGAGACTCATTTAGACCTATAGAAGATAACAAAAATGCGGACCAGAAGTTCCTTACTTATGTGCAATTGGAAAATTTAAAATGGTATTGACCATCATTTGTTATCTTCGAGACAAACATGTTATTATCTTTGATGATAATTAAATTTGTGTTGCACGTATTAGTGTAGACCTTAAAGATAGCCTTGAAGATTATTGTCTTGAGGGGGAGTAACAAATTGTAAATAATCCTGAAGATTAGACTGACTCCTAAAGGTCAAAGACCCTGAAGGTCAAATGGTTGTACTATTTTTTTCCTTCCTAAGTTTTTTCCCCAAAGGGTTTTCTTAGTCAAGGTTTTTAACGAGGCATCCAATGCAACACACGAGTAAATGAGTCATTGAGATTGATTCATAAAAGAGCCAACGCAACACGTGATCTCCAAAGGAGTGGCGGCATCAACATCCAGCAAATTCGCTCAAGTGAGAACCTAGCGGATACTTTTACAAAGGCATTACCAACGTCAACATTCAAGAAGTTGATACACAAGATCGATATGCGCCGACTCAAGGATCAAGAATGACTATATTGAGGTGGAGCATTGTACTCTTTTTCCTTCGACCGGTTTTTATCCCAATGGGTTTTTTTCGGGCAAGGTTTTAACGAGGCAAACAATTTCTTTTAGGAATGGTCAATCAAGGGGGAGTGTTGTAAATATATTTTATATATATACTTACCATATATTGTGATGACTATGTAAACCCTAAAAGCCCATGAGCCCATCTTGTACTTTATAAATAGAGGTCTCCACCCTCATAATAATAGACATCTATTTTCTCATTCTCTCTATTATTCTCTTATTCTATTTAGTTTATAACAATTATGTTATTATAATTTACATTTTATATGCGGTTTGAATGCTATTACAAATATATGAACATAGTTTATTTTATGTATCTCGAATAAGAATTATGAATTTTCTTCGTCTAAAAGACACATCATTGTTCCTTAAATGAATTTTGTAATGCACATGCACCAATAGTTATGCCTTTGTATGACTATTAGAAAATAATTAAGTGTAGCCATTGAGCAACTTGTAAAAAATTAAACTAAAACTAACTAAACCAACTAATTAATTTAAGTAATATTTCAAATTATTAATCATTTCTCGTAAACTCAAGGATTCCCAATATAACTAGTTGTTGCAATTAAATGTTAAAAAATGTGTAAAACTAAAAGCAATGTGAAGATTTAAAGAACTTCAGGATCTTAATATATTTAAGTTAAAATGATTCCTCGCTTAAGAAAAAATGAAGAATTCATTATTTTCTTTTACAAAGGCTATACAATGCTTCTTTACTCGTTTGCAAAAAGAATCTAATGCGACTGATGATAAAACGTGGGGAATTGAAAAAAAATAAAAAAAAGAGGTTATTCGAAACGAGATTGCATTTGCAACCTTCTAGAAAAGTTTCATATATTTTAAAATCATACATGTAGCACGTCGGCTAATTCTATTGTATCCTGAAGTGAAGGCCACTAATGTTACAGCACATACGTTCATTTTATTGATTTAGTCATGCCTAACATGAAATTATTATTTTAACTAATAATAATTAATTCATATATCTATGTATGCGCTTGAATTGATTCATACAACATGCAAGACATAATGAAGACTTGATAAATATAATCAAACCCTACAAACGCATTAAAGTTTGTGGGTGAAAGGAAGGGTCGAATTATCAACGTTTTTAGGTTGAATGAGTTGAGTAAGGTTAGTCTTGCATGATTATATCATATGTCTAATCTGTAAATTAGGACTTAATACATATTCCGAGTAACGATTATAGATAGAAGAGGATTTAAGATTAAGAATTAAGGATAACTGAAGGCGAAGACGCATTACAACTTTGAGGGCTAAATAATCTATCTATATATATAGAGAGAGGAAAGATCATTTGAGAACACTAGCTTATTGAGAGAAATAAGAACATTATCCAACCATCCATTTATTAGATGTGTGGTCAAGATCTTAGGAGAATTTTTCAAATTTCTAATTCCTTTTTTAAATCATTAAGGTCATAGTTGTCTTTTTATCTTTTATGTTATTGAATCTTTTTAAAAATGAATTATCTTCATTAATGAATGTTGTTGAAGAGAGAGAGAACCTCACACTATTTTCTTCATTCTTCTTCACTCGAAAAGTCGTCGTCTTCATCGTGGGGATTTGTTCATAATTCATTTCCTAGTTGCCAGATCTCGCCAATAAAGGAAAATACTTCATAGAATGGGTAACTTTTGGTTTGATGTTTCTCTTTTTTTGACTTCGCTTTTGGATGAGAAAGTTGTAGTCACCCAAGGCTTCGAGTTTAATTCATTGATTTTTCTGTTAGTAGCAATCGGAGATTTAATTCTGGGCGATTTCTCCGACATGGGTAGTTAATTGTTGAAATCAATTTTGGGCGATTCATCCTAATAGTTTTTTTTCGATTATGGATAGGGCATATGAAGATGATGTACCTCAAGCCTCCAATTTGATAATGTTGTTGATTTTCGTTCGATTAGTTTTTGAAGTTTTGAGATCCAGCGTAAGTGTTATATGTTATTGATTTTTTTATTAATTTTAATATATGTGCATACATACAAGCGATAAATGTGCATGAAGTTCACTTTTCCTGGTGCATAAAAAGTGCATATACAGATTTTTTAATTGCATTTTGGATTAGAAAGATGCGGTCACCCAAAGCTTTGCTTTCATTTTGATCCATTTTTTGTTCGTGGTAGTCGACGATTTAAGTATAAATAATTTGTCCAACATTTGTAATTAATTTTAAAACCAATTTTGGGTGATTCATCCTAATAGTTTTTTTTTCAATTTTTGATAGGGATTAGATGATGTCTCCCCCAAGGCCCTGATTTAACAATGATGTCGATTTTCGATCAATTTAGTCTAGAAATCCATGAGAATGTTAATTAATGTTATTGTTGATTTTCGATTAATTGTAATAAATGTGTATACAGATAGGTGGTAAAAGTACATATAGAGAAACTGCATACGCGGATATTTAAAAGTGCATAAATTGAAACAACAATATGGCACAAAATTGCATTGTAATCCTAATAACCACTGATTAATTGCAATGATACAATTCATCTTGATTAAACATGTAGTTATAATCCAACTATTAAAACTAAACAATTACAACTAAATAATTCCCACAATGAAGAAGTCCTTAAATACATTTGCCCGACTTCCAAATATGGAGAATCTTTGGTCTGCTCAGGTGTTCCTATAAACTATTTTCTTCCTGCATCAAAGTGTCGTAATTTCGCTGTTCTAGTTCGCGAATCATAGTTCGACAAGCCTCGCTCCGAGTTTCGGTTAACAAGTTTCGCTGTGCAAGAATGTGCATAAAAAATCAAATAAAAGTGCTTAAAATTTTGTAAGAAAGTGCGTTAAAACAATAAACGTATATGAAACTGTAAATGTGCAAAATAAAATTGTAAATGTGCATATATAAAATAGTAAATGTGCATACATAAAACCGTAAATGTGCATAAACCAGTGTATGTATAAAAGTCTTAATTTAAAATCTATCCAAAATATGTGCACATAAGTGTATGTTCTAACATCAAAATTGTAGAGTTAGGATTATTAGAGTAATGGTGCACAAAACATTATTAGTTGTTCGAAAGCATAACACTTTTAAGCTGAAAATTACATTTTTGAAAACATCATCAATCAAGCAAAATTTTGTCCATATCGAGTTTTTGTTCCTTCACCATTACTTCATAGAAGATCCTATGAAGAGATACTAATGTAGATCCAATTCCAGCCAAACATAAACAATTATCATGAGTGTATATATGTTTTTATCAAAGTATCAGTTGTTAATAATTGAATGTGCATACATAAAACAAGAAATGTGCATCCATAAAATGTAAATGTGCATAAATCAGTGTACATGTGAACAATAGTGCTATTAATTCACTGATTTGAATATAATTAGGTTTCAGTCAAAAATTCCCAATCTGAACCAAATTGAGTTTGAAATAAAAAAAGGAAATCCACGCCTCAATCTCAACCAAATTCAGTTTCAAATCAAAAACCCAAGCTTGTAGATAACATAAATCATATGGAATCTACAAAATTGATTAAATCCATACCTCAATTTAAGTTCAATTTGTGGGAGAAATGCCAGGAATCAAATAATCACAACATTAATTTCTAAACCACGTCATCACCTTTGTTGGGTACGAGATTCAGTATGATAAGATTTGAAGATCTCAAAATTCTTAGTTGAATGATGTGCCTTATAATGTAACAACTTAGTTGAGTTCAGCATGTTAGGAACTCAATAGGCTAGCTAGAGTTCAATAGCTGATAGGTTCAGTAGAACATATTGTGTCAGCTGAAAGAACTGAACGTCATGGAACTCAATTGGGTATTCCAGAACCCACTGAATCTGCAAAGAAATTCGAGCCAAGTATTTAATATTTCAGAAGAATGTCAGTAGAAGACAATTCAGTAAAAGGTCCGAGGAATCAGAGGAAGTCAACTCAGTATGCTCTTGGAGTTTGAACAAACCTCACCTACTCTCTAACCTCGATCAATGAGGAGCTGCCAGCATTGTACCTGCTCTGCCATAAAGATGTTCCCTAGACTGAAAAAGAAGAAATCCCTACAATGACATTCCAAATAAAGATGACCGTTTTTCTTGTCATTTTCGACACGTGTCTAGACCTTCTTCCAACGGATCTATTCATGTGTCGAGACTATAAATAGAGAAGAGTCTTCATGCAAAGAAGATGACCGGGAACCAAGCATTCAAGCATTCATACTCTCTAGCAATCTTAAAGCCGAACACAACGAATAACTCATACACTTGAGAGATCCTTTGAAAGTTCTTCACTCTAGAGATTCATAGTCCCCATTTTCTATTCTAAGCAGATTATTGTAATATCTTAAGCTTAAAAAAAAACCTCGAAGGAGTTTAACTTTTTTAATTATTTTTATTGTAAGAACTCCTTCTTAGTTGGAGAAAATCAAACCTCGTGTTTGAAACTTGTAAAGTCAATATGACTATAACTAGAGTATCCGTCCAGTTGTACTGGATCGACCGAGACTTGCTCAATACAAGTAATCAAGAACTCATGCTTTGTTCAGGACTGTGAACGTAGGATCCAGTGTATCCGAACGACTTTAAAAACTCTCAAGAGATGCTAAAGTCAGAGGACTATCCAATGAATTCTTCAAATGACATAAGAATTGTGAAGCATGCATGAAGGGAAAGCAGACCAAATCAAGCAATCCTCCAATTTCGTCACCTTCCATTGATGCAATCCTTCAGTTGCTCCACATAGACCTATTCGGGCTGATCTCTCCAGTGACGATTAGAGGCAAGAAATATGCTCTTGTAGTCATAGATGACTATTCAAGATATATTTGGGTGATTTTCATCACCAACAAGTCTGACGTCAAAACTGAACTGTCGAATCTTCTGAGAAGACTGAGCATTGAAAAGGATATCAAGATTCAAAGAATACGCTTAAATCGAGGAACAAAATTTCTGAATTTAATGATGAAAGAATACTGCGAAGCTGAAGTGATCCAGCACAAAACCTCAGCGGCACGCACACCTCAGCAGAACGACCTTACTGAAAGAAAGAATAGAACATTCAAAGAAGCACCAAGACCGTTACTCGTAGACTCAGGTCTAACATCAAAGTTTTGGGCAGAAGCTACTGACATAGCCTGTTATACTTAGAACCGCTCTTTACTAACTAAACTGCACATGAAGACACCTTGTGAACTATGGAAAGTGAGGACGCCTTCTATTTCGCATTTCCATATCTTTGGTTGTTCATGCTTTATCCACAATAATGAAAATGATTAGTTAAAGGTCTTCGATAGCAAGTCAGACCAAGGTGTATTCTTAGGATACTCTAGGGTCAGCAAAGCTTTCAGGGTCTTTAACTACTGGACACTTTGCATGGAGGAAAGCCTTCATGTAGTATTTAATGACTTTGTTAGTGAGATTAGGAAATAAAGCTCTCAGGAAGATGCTGAAGAGGTCAGCAGCAAGCTACAGGATCTAAACTTAAACGATGATATAGAGAAGATCTACGATGATGAAATTCAGAACCAACCAACAAGCAATGTAGCTGAACCGATTGATTCTTCTGAACATAATCAATCACAGGTAACTCAGGTCGATGAAAAAACCCCAGTGGTAACTGAGACCTCTATTAAGAATAACAACTCAGGGGGAACTACTGACGTTCCTGAGCTGAATGCTCCTGAATCTGGTGACTCAGTACATCCCGATCTTGTTATTGAACTGTTTCAATCAAAAAATAGTACTATTGAAATTCCTCACAATCCGACTATTTGTGTAGAATCAACTTCAGAAGAAGTAACAAGAAATCGTCGTTAATGGTTAGATGCTCATACTTCAGATCTTATTATTGGAGATCCATCAGCAAGCGTTAAGATAAGATCCAGATTCTGTCAATGAGAAAGCGCTCTATACTCCTGATTCTTGTCTACTGAAGCACCTCAGTCGATTGAGGATGCACTGAATGATGCCGACTGAATTACTGTCATGCTAGAAGAGCTCAACCAATTCACTAGAAACGACATTTGGGAGCTTGTAGACAGACCTAAGCACCAACATGTGATAGGAACCAAATGGGTCTTCAAGAACAAGCGAGATGAAAACAACGTTATCGTCAGGAATAAAGCTCGACTAGTTGCTAAAGGATATTGTCAAACTGAAGGAATAGATTTTGATGAAACTTTCACTCCAGTTGCAAGATTGGAAGCAATTCACATATTCCTAGCATATGCAACTCATCAACAGTTTATTGTTTATCAGATGGATATTAAGTCAGCTTTCCTGAACGGCGTACTAAAGGAAGAAGTCTATGCAGAACAACCGCCCGACTTTCAGCTGGGACATCAAGTATACAGACTCAAGAAAGCTCTGTATGGGTTAAAACAAGCACCCAAAGCTTGGTATGATACCCTTTCAGACTTGTTACTTCAGAAAGATTTATAGAAAGGAACTGTAGATCGCACCCTATTCAGTATCAAGTCAGACAACGATATCTTACTGGTGTAGATCTATGTGGACGCCATCATTTTTGGGTTTAAGAATTTGACCATGTGTCAGAAATTTGAACAAATGATGAAGAAAAATTTGAGATGTCGATGATAGAGAAATGAATTATTTCCTTGCACTTCAAGTAAAGTAAACTAAGAAAGGAATATTCATAAATCAAGTCAGATATACCAAAGATCTCATCAAGAAATTCGGCTGCGAATCCAGCAAATCAATAAAGATCCCCATGAACATGAATATGAAGATTGATCTTGATAAAGAGGGAGCATCTGTTAACTCAACTGATTATCGAGTTATTATTGATTTTTTTATTATATTTAACTGCTAACAGACCTGATATAACCTATGTTGTATGTGTATACGCGAGATTTCATGCGAATCCCAAGCGGAGTCATGTAGACTCAACAAAGAAGATTCTTCGATACCTAAAAGGAACACCTGATGTTGGGTTATGGTATCCTGCTGATGATAATCTTGAACTAACTGGATATTCTAAAGCTGATTGTGCAGGATCTCGAATCGACAAAAAATTGACTTCAGGAACGTGTTAGTTCCTTGGCAGTAAGCTCATATCGTGGTTTTCAAAGAAACAACACTCAGTGGTAACGTCCACTACTGAAACTGAATATATGGCTGTCGGAAGCTGTTGCGCCAGATTCTATGACTTCGACAACAATTGCGCGATTATGATATCTATCAAGATGAAGTGCCGATCTACTGCGACAGTACTAGTGCTATTGCAATTACTCATAACCCAGATCTACATACGAGATGCAAGCACGTGGACATTAGACATCACTTCATCCGAGATCATGTCGAAAAGGACATCATAATGGAAAAAATCCACACAGACAAACAAAGGACCGACATACTGACCAAACCTCTAGCTGAGACCAGATTCAACGAACTCTCAGTAGAACTGGGTCTACTAGATCCTACTGACTAATGTTCAGTAAGATTAATATATTTTTATATTATTTAATAATGTTATTTATCTGGAATTAATTGACTGGGCCAATTAATTGATAAATATTAGTAGCCAAATAGATTGATTAATTAATTATATTATGGGATAATTATGTAGAAGTCCATTAGAGATATAATTAAATTAATGCGCTATATATATTAATATTATATTGACTTTTGAAGCCTATATATATTAGTATTCTGTTAATAATCAGAACACACAGTATACACATCATTCACGTGTATACACGCTTATATTTTCTTCAGTTCTTTGACCACCCAGAGAGAGAAAAAGGTCGAGACACAGATCAGAAGATCTGAAACATGAGCAACAATCAAAGCTGCAACAACATACGCGAAGGAAGGTACATTTCCTCCCCTAATATTTCCTTCACATCATGCATTGGCATTAAAGCAGGCAATCATGTCATTATTGTAGCATTTTGTATGCCTTAGATGCTTTTTACAGAAGGGAAGATGTGAATTCCATCTCTTGTTTTATATATAGTGTGGCTCCTAGTAATGAAGGCAGTGCTTTGAGACATTAGTTTGTCGATTTGGACACTTCTTTGGGGTGGGGGGTCACATAAGCTAGTAGCCTTTAACTTTAAAAAATGTTGGCTTTCGAATGACTAGACGTACATCTGCAAGTTTATAGTATTAGTTTTCTTGTTTAACAGGGATAGCTTTTTTTGCTAAAATTGGACCAGTTGGTAACTGCCATATGAATCTTGCTTAGACATAATATTATTTTCATCTAGGCATGCTTAGTTATTTGTGATGATTCCGGGACTACTGACTACCCAGTGACTACACAGTGGTATCAGCTGACTACTATGTTCAGCTGACATGTTTTGAGTATTTATTTAGCATATCTTTTTTCAACATTCATCGCATTTATTTCCCACCATTAATTTCTATAGGATGTCATTAACGACATTCCATACTGATTGCGGCGCATTAAATGCATGTCATCTCACCTTACCTTTTAATTGATAGATACGTAGGTCGAGATTATATGCGGCAAAGTAATCATAACCTCTTATAACATTTAATCTTGGTCGTCCATCTTTCAAAATCAGTTTAATCTCAACCGCATGCTGAATAAACCATTCATATTCATACATGATATATATGCTTGTATCCATGACATGCTATCTCACTTTCCGCAATTATCGATCATATTAGTACTTTGCAAAAATTAACTGAATTCGAAATCAACTACCTTCACAACACTAATCATTCGGTACATTTCTTAAACTTAATCTGCAGTAACTAACTTACTCCATTTTCAAGTGCTAACATTTGTTTTGCAGATTCGGTATCTTACAATGGCAAATTCTCCCAACAATGAAGTTCATAGTTGGAGAAAATCACACCTCGTGTTTGAAACTTGTAAAGTCACTAAGACTATAACTAGAGTATATGTCCACAGTATAGATCGACTGAGATTTGCTCAGTATAAGTAATCAAGAACTCCTGCTTTGTTTAGGACAGTGGACGTATGATCCAACGTATCTGAACCACTTTAAAAATTGCTTGTGTTGATTTACTGTTACATTGATTAACTGTTCATACTGCATAAAACTGAACTTTAAAATCACTCAGAATAAAACGTGTTTTCAAACTGAGACGAAAATCTTTTTGGGCCTACACTTCCGCACATCCTATACTGACTAATGTTCACTAACTGAAGTCAGTAGATAGAACTCACTACACAGATACTCTGCCCGCACGATCTAGAAAGCTTACTCGACTAACTGACTCGTTCTGTAGCACAATTCAGTAATCACTGACTTTCGCATTTGAGTTGAAATCTGCACTCAGGTGTATTCACCTCCCCTACACTTGAAGACTCGTCTCTTGACCAACAACCTTCAACAAGGAGATTGTGAACGACATTGCCTTCTCAATTTATAAAATGTTAAAATTGAAGTGGCTGATTTGAATCATCGTAAGAACGGATTGAAAATGGAATCGCCGTGGGATTTTGGGAAGAATGGCGTCGATTAGTGCAATTTCACAAGAGGGTTTTTGGAGCGAAAGTTAGGGAGAGAAGAATGACGGTCACTTAATTTGTGGAGAGGGTGTGATTTCTTAGACAAGCAACATTACCCTTCGACCCTTATTCTATTTAAAATAAGGTTTAATTTATTAAGATCTCTTAAAGTCACAATGTATCTTATCCATCCATTGATAGTATCCAAAATTGATCCTTCATTTGTGTTATGTGTGGTCCAAATTTGATCTTACTTTTGTAGATTTTGATACAAGAAGGGGCTCATTAATAGCATTCTCGTAATTTTGTATTCCTCATTAAGGGTTAGTGGGTATTTTTACATGTTATATTTTTGAAAGAGATGAGATGTTGGGAGCCGCTCTTTATTCTTGGGATGGAAGAGAGAGCAAAATTTATGTGTTTCAAAATCATTTCAATGCGCAAATAAATCAAGAAGGGTTCAAATTCTTAGGATCTTAGATATTGTGCTAATTTCGGTTGTATAGTTATTCACGGTCTCGCTCGAATTCGTGTGTTTTCATCATCAAATTCTTAAACAACATTTATCTCTATTCTGAATTCGAGCGTTCGTATTCGTCTCCTAGCTTTAAATTGAAATAGAGATTTGTTCATCTAAATGGGTAAACTGAAATTACGGTTTTGTTTTTCCTGTGTAATTTTGTTTTTAATTGTAAGATTGTATATGGTGTATTTCTACACAATGGAAGATGTATTATTGTGGGTTGGATTATTTTTATGTGTATTTCGTTCTGAAAGATCCAAGAATCATGATTCCAGTTTACTGTAGCTCGAGTTATTCAAATGATAAAATATACATAACATATTAATTTTATGTGCATACAAAATACCATAAATGTGCATAAAACAAGTTATTAATTGCGTGTGTGGATTTATCATTAATGTTTTTGATTTTCGATTGATTAGCTTAACATTTGCATGTAAATGGGTTTAGAGAATACTTAACGGAATGGGTTTAAATTTTGTTGTCGAATTTAAGAGAAGCTTGGGTTTGATTTTTAGTTTTTGATATGTTTTTCTGTGTGTGCATATAATATACCTTTAATGTGCATAAAATTAGCTATCATGTTTTTGCACTATAAACCACATTCCTAATCAAATTAGTTATCTCACTCCTAAATCAGTTATTATGAATGGTGTTAGTTTTGTGGCATTCTTATTTTATTATATATTGGTTGCCAAAACTTTCATGATGTTTATCTTTCCCATTTCAGTTTCATATTTTTTTGTTTGTTCTAGATTCCCAATATAGCTTACACTGTTTTATAAATCATGAAAACAATTATTGCGATGTTTGTAAACCTTTCTGCAACTGGATGATGTGCATAAACCAACATTCATATTACTTAAGTCGAGTTCCTAATACAGTTAAATCTCGATAAAGTAATAATCTTGGGATCGAGAAAAAATATTCATTTAAAGAGGTTATTACTTTATCGAACATTATTTTAGTGCATTGACCCATATCGGGACCGGAAGAAATTATTATCTTAGCTAGATTATTACTTTATCGAGGTTTAACTGTAATATGTTTAGGATGTGAAATCTGAACTCAATGCCCATATTGAAAATCCATGGTATGTATATTGAAATTAGCAAAAGTGCATACTAAAATTGGGCAAAGTGTGCATACTCACAATAAAAGATGTGCACACAACCAAAATGTGTTTCAATATCATTTGTAGCATTTAGATCTTTAGCATGAAGTTAACAAAAAGCTTCTAAAACTAAAGTTTCAGTACAAAGAAACATCAATAGAGCAAATTGTGTTTCAATATCATATTAACTAGGAGGTGTATTTGGTTGTGATGCAGCTTCTCCTTTCACTCTCTTGATTCTTTTTGCAGGTCTTTCTTCACTAGCATCCTCCATTGCCTCAAGTTTAGCTTTCTTCATTAATCTCTAACCAATACAACCTTTAGATCCGCCTATCAAAGCATGTCCCTTTCTTTTGTCAACCATCTTAAAACAAATGTGCAAAGAATTAATAATACATGTGCAGGAATTAACAATACATGTATAGAGAAATTACAATAAATGAGCACAGATATAACAATACATGTCCAGAAATGAATGAATTTTCAGAATAAACTACTTGCAACTACATACTATTATTACACAAATAGACCATTTGCAACTACCAAAAACCCATTCATCTTACACAATATGGAGACAACCACAGAAATGTGCATACTAATCATACAATAATGTGCATACAAACAATAAAGTTCATCTTATAGAAATGTGCATCATAATCATACAAAAAGGTGCAGACACCATCAATACAAACTTCCCAAATGTAAAGAGAATTAGCAATACAAACTTTTCTAAATGTGTAGAGAGTTAACAATACAAACTTCTCAAATGTGCATACTAATATTACACAAATGTGCAGCTACGAAGTCTTGCAAGCCTAGTTTATTTCTATACATTGCCGAAATTCACAAATTGAAGCCCTAGTTTCACAAATTGACTAAAGTACACATTATTCACAATTTGCAAGCCCTAACTTTTGGGAATTGAATCCACAAAAATGCACATTCACGGAATACAAATTAAGAGGGAATGAAGATGTGCACCTTCGATTTGCAGGAATGCTTCTTCTTCCGGTAATCTCATCGGCCAAATTTATAGAATCTCCAGGGACCACCACGAACGATTGAGACGCTTCTTCCACGCGACGGCTGCGACGCGGCGCTTCTTCCACTCGACTGTGCGACGCGGCGCTTCCACAAGCTTCGACGCACGAACAACTGGGTAAGCCGACGTCGATTCACTCAAAATCAAGGCAATTCGTTGATTTCGATAAGAAGAATTGGCAATTTCTGGTCATGGAGGAAGGGGGAAATGTTTTTAAAAATGAGGATGAATCTTACCACCTAAATTGTGTCCCAAAATTGCCCTCCAACACCAACTAAACTATTAAAAATAAAGAAAAACTAAAAAAAGGAAAATCTAGACCATCCATTGCATTTCACCCATGGTCTAGAATTGTTCTCAATTTTCTCACTAAGGGGGTATTCTTCATAGAACCCTCTCCTATATATATATGTCTTTGTGTATATATATATATATATATATGAGATCTTATTTTCATATCAGATATGAGATCTGATCTCATCCGTCTATTTCATAGATCAATGGCTAACATTTTTCATAACTTGGCCATTTTAAAATAAATCAAAAAAGGAAAAAATAAGGCCATTAAGGGTAAATTCGTAATCTTGTATTTTTCCCTTTAGCTTTATTAAATCTAATTTCCTTCACTTTTTGAACAACATACATCTGCTGGCGCGATTACCATTAGCAAGCAAAACTTCTCAACGTGGATTTGCTCTCATCCGCCGTCGTGTTCGTTGTTGCCGCCGCTGCCAACGCCACTGTTGCCGCCGTGTATGCTGTTGCCACTTGAATTACGCCGCCATGTCTTATTCGCTTTTGTTGAGAGAATATCGTCATCGAAGGGCTTAAATTGGAATCGTATTTGCTACGCGCCTTAAATGGAATCGTTTTTGAAAAAGGGTTTATTTATTTTCTTAGAACGAATCTGAATTTGGATGGGTGTTTATTGTTCTTTCTCCTTGGGAAATTTCGGATGGGTGTTCATTGTTCTTGGGCAATTTTGCATAAAGATTGATTTTGGATGGGTGTCCATTGTTCTTGGGCAATTTTGCATAAAGATTGATTTTGGATGGGTGTTCATTATTCTTGGGCCATTTTTCTCATTTTGGATACGCATAAAGATTGATTTTGGATGAGTATTCATTGCTATTGGGCAATTTTGCTCATTTCGTTTGATTTATTCGTTTTTTGTGTTTTTCTGTTTTCTCATCATCTTTTTATGCATATTCTAGTATGAATTTGTGCTAAATTCTATTACATTTCATGCATGACAGAACACGAATGGCCGAGTCGTTGGATGAAGATGGTTCTTTTGATTGTGTTGATTCTATTTTCGTCCCCAAATGCCCACATAAATTGAAACCATAAGTCGAATGGAAGTTTTCAAGTTTGGTCGAAGTTATTAGCTTTCTCGGACTTAGTTGTGTTTTTACCTACTTTATTGGATATCCAAATTGGTCTCTCAATTTTGCTTTTTTGTTATGCTAATGATATATATTATTCATAAATTCTACAAGCAATATGCATAAAGTTGTTACTTATATGCATGACTTTGGTGACGTAGTTACTCTATATGGTTTTCCATTTTTAAGCAACTTGTTATTCATGCATATTTATGTTTAGATTAATGCATAGCTTGTGTTATGTTTGTGCATGCTTGTTAATTAACAGTTTTTGTTTGAAGTTTTCATTTCATGTATGTTTAAGTTACGATTAATTCATATCCGCTTTTATATGATGCATATTCATGTTTAATTTCATAATTAAACAAGCATAATAACACCTAATAAGAATAATATACTTTAACTAATCAAACATTGAGAATATGATTAACTAATAAAGCATAGCTACAATTGTTTCTAATAAAAAAAAAGTTTTAAAAAAACAATGAATTGTCTTTGAAATCTCAATTTTCATTGTCTGCAATATGTTCTCCATCTCTCTAATATTCAACTTCATTTCCTCGAAATGACTCAAAGCTTTCCATCACCTTTGAATGCCTCCATGTGCCTCATTTAATATGCCCCTGCAAATTTTTTTTCCAGATTCAATCTACACTTTCATGCAAATCGCCACTCAATTTCATGCATACTTACTCACAATTTCATGCATACCATCGAACAGATTCATGCATATTACTTCAAACACAATATGAAACGCAATCCGTCACATACTTCACAATGCATTCATTTTCATGCATATATAACATCTCATTCATGCATACCATTCTATAGATTCATGCATATTACTTCGAACACAATATAAAACACAGTCCGTCACATGCTTCACAATGCATTCATTTTCATGCATATATAACATCTCATTCATCCATACCATTCTACAGATTCATGCATATTACTTCGAACACAATCTGAAACTTAGTCCGTCACATGCTTCACAATGCTTTCATTTTCATGCATATATAACATCTCATTCATGCATACTATTCTACAGATTCATGAATATTACTTCGAACACAATATGAAACGCAGTCTGTCATATACTTCACAATGCATACATTTTCATGCATATATAAAATCTCATTCTGCATACCATTCTACAGATTCATGCATATTAATTCGAAGCTTTAAATGAAAACGGTTTTACTGAACGTATCCTTAAGAATTTATGGCGGGAAGTAAATGTGCTTCATGATACTGAATGTATGCTATTGATAAATTAAATGCAAGCATGCCACTGAGTAAAATACTGCATATAATACTCAAACCTTTTTCAACTGAACCTTGTGGTCACCTGTTACCAATTGCAAATTAGGAGCATCGTCGTGATACTGAAGATTCAGTATTTGTCTCACGTTCCCCCTCACTGAGTATTGTATGATTCACCCTACTGAATCAAGTACTCAGTTTGACTTACTTACTTGTCTTACTGAATATGTTTATTGACTCGGGTCAGTAGGATCCAGTAGCCCTAGCTCAACTGAGAGTTCTCTGAACCTGTTCTCAGCCAGCGGCTTGATGAGCATGTCTGCCCTTTGTCTATCAGTATGGATTTTCTCCATCCTTATATCCTTCTTCTCGACATGGTCTCGGATGAAGTGGTGTCAGATGTCCACGTGCTTGCATCTCGTGTGAAGAACTGGGTTCTGACTTATTGCAATGGCACTGGTGGAGTCGCAATAGATGGGCACTTCATCTTGAATGATACCATAATCACGCAATTGTAGTCGAAGCCGAAGAATCTGGGCACAGCAACTTCTGGCAGCCATATACTCAACTTTAGTAGTGGACGTCGCTCCTAAATGATGTTTCTTGGAGAACCATGATATGAGCTTACTACCTAGGATCTAACAAGTTCCTGAAGTTGACTTTCGATCTACCCTGCATCCTGCATAATTAGCATCAGAATATCCAATTAAAACAAGATTATCATTAGCAGGATACCATAACCCTGCGTCAGGTTTTCCCTTCAGGTATCGCAGAATCTTCTTAGTTGAGTCTAGATGACTTCATTTGGGATTCGCCTGAAATCTTGCACATACACCTACAACATAATTTATGTCAGGTCTGCTTGCTGTTAAATATAAGAAAGAACCAATAATAGCTCTATAGTCAGTTGAGTTAACAGAAGCTCCCTCTTTATCTAGATCGATTTTAAAGTTTGTATTCATGGGGATCTTGACTGGCTTGCTCGATTCACATCCAAATCTTTTTAGGAGGTCTCGAGTGTACTTAGCTTGGTTGATGAATATTCCCTTATCTGATTGTTTTACTTGAAAACCAAGGAAGTAGTTCATCTCCTCCATCATTGACATCTCGAACTTCTCCTTCATCATCTTCTCGAATTGTTGACATATAGCCACGTTTCTACATCCAAAGATGATGTCGTCCACGTAGATCTGCACCAATAGAATGTCATCTTCTGATTTGATGCTGAACAGAGTGCGATCTACTATCCCCTTCTGAAAATCTTTCTCAAGTAGAAAGTCTGACAGGGTATCGTACCAAGCCTTATGTGCTTGTTTTAACCCATACAGAGCCTTTTTGAGTCTATAAACCTGATGTCCCTGCTGAAATTCGGGTGGTTGTTCCACGTAGAATTCTTCATTCAGTACGTCGTTCATAAATGCTGACTTTACATCCATTTGATATATTTCAAATCCTTGATGCGTTGCATAGGCTAGGAATAGACGAATGCTTCCAATCTGGCGACTGGAGCGAATGTTTCATCAAAATCTATCCCCTCTGCTTGACAGTATCCCTTGGCAACAAGTCGAGCTTTGTTTCTTACTATGACATTGTTTTCATCATGCTTGTTCTTGAAGTCCCACTTAGTTCCTATCACGTGTCGGTGTCTAGGTCTGTCAACAAGCTCCCAAACCTCATTTCTGATGAGCTGGTTCAGCTCCTCTTGCACTGCTTGATCCAATCAGCATCGTTAAATGCGTCCTCTATCGACTGAGGTTCTTCAGTAGACAAGAAACATGAGTATAAAGCACTTTCTTCTTGACAAAGTCTGGATCTTGTCTTTATATTTGCTGATGGATCTCCAATGATGAGATCAGAAGAGTGAGCATCTAGCAATAACCGTCTGAGCTTGGTCTCATCTTCTGAAATTACTTCTGTACAGTCAACAGGAGTGTTAGGCATTTCAGTAGTGTTGTTCTGCGACTGAAGCAATTCAGTAAGAAGGGTAGGATCTACTGAGTTCTCAGGTTCAATGGCATTTCGCTCTGGAACATTATTCGTTTCCCCTGAATTGTTATTCTCAGTAGAGGTCTCAGTTACCACAGGGGCTTCCTCATCGACCTGTGTTACCTGATGTTGATTATGTTCAGTCTACATTGCCTGCGGGATGGATCTGAGTTTCTTCTTCATCTGACTCATCATCCCAACAATGCTGGATCTTTTCAGATTTATCATTCAACTCGAGATCCTGTAGCTTACTGCTGACATCTTCAGTATTTGTCTTATTCGATTTCCTATTCTTAGTAACAAACTCATCAAAAATAACATGAGGGTTTTCCTCCACGCAAAGGGTCCGGTAGTTAAAGACCCTGAAGGCTTTACTGACTCTAGAGTATCCTAAGAACACTCATTGATCAGATTTTCTTTCAAAGACCTTTAACGGATCCTTTCCATTATTATGGATAAATCAAGGACAACCAAAGATATGGAAATGAGATATAGAAGGAATTCTCCATTTCCATAGTTCATATGGTGTTTTCATGTATAGCTTTGTTAGTGGTGAGCGGTTCTGAGTGTAACAGGCGTGTCAGTAGCATCTGCCCAGAACTTCAAGGGTAATCTGGAGTCTGCTATGAGCGTTCTTGCTGCTTCTTTTAATGTTCTGTTCTTTCGCTCAGTAAGATCGTTCTATTGAGGTGTGCGAGCTGCTGATGTCTTGTGCTGAATCCCCTCAGTATCACAGTACTCCTTAATGATTGAGTTGAGAAATCCAGTTCCTCGATCTGAGCGTATTCTCTATATCTTGATGTCCTTTTCCACACTAAGTTTCTTCAGCTGTATTGGCAACTCAGTCTTGACATCAGATTTGTTGGCTAAGAAGATGACCCACGTATATCTTGAATAATCGTCAATAATGACAAGGGCATATTGAAGGATCCATTTGCCTCTTATAGTAACTGGAGTGACTGACCCAAAAACATCCATGTGGAGCAGTTGAAGGATCCATCAGTGGAAGGTGATGGAATTGGTGGATTGTTTTTCTCTGTCTGCTTTCCCTTCATGCATGCTTCACATTTTTTGTCTTTACTAAATACTTCGTTGGGCAGTCCTCTAACTTTTGTGTCCCTTGCCAGCTTGTTCATTGCCTTGAAATTCAGGTGACTGAGCCTTTTATGCCATAGCCATCCTATCTTATCACTTGATTTCGTCTGGGATAACAAGCAAGCTTCAAGCTCGGCGGTGTTCCAATTCGCAACGTAGGTATTCTTCCTCCGCAAACCTGATAACACTATTTTCCCTGTAGATTTATCAAGAACATCACATAATCCAGCGTCAAAGGTAACTCTGGTAAGGTTATCACAGAATTGACTAATAGAAAGGAGATTATGTTGAAGTCCTTCAATATATGTTACTCTTGGAACTGAAGCAGTCCCAATGTCCAGCGTTCCATATCCCCTTGTGTAGCCTTTTGAGTTGTCACCGAACTCAATTCTGGGACCTTCTTCTTATACAAGCAGGCTCTTCTGGTAAGTCATATGTCTCGAGCAGCTGCTGTCCACGATCCAAGGGTCCTTATGCACCTGCAAAATAGAAACAGTTTTAGGTACCCTTTGGTTCAGTTTGGGTCCTTAAGCGTTAGTTGGTGGTTTCGCGACCCAAATCTGTCTGGCGACCGTGGGGGTGTCAGACTCTTTCTTCTTCTGAACCTTCTTGTCAGTGCTTTTCTCCACTAAACATGGAGGTACTGACTTCTTGGCAGTTTTGGGTTCAGGAGCTTTCTTCTTCTGGTATTTCGTGCTCCTCCTGACCCTTGGCTCATAGTAGTAAGAACCATATTGTGCAGGATGTTCGTACACTAGTACTGCTCTGCCCATCTAACCTTTTTGGTTCCCCTTAAGTTGGATCTGGGTGTTTTGGGACTTGAACCTTTGGTCTGTTGCTTTTTGTTGCTCGGCTGAGGTTCTTGGATTTTCTGTTTGTTTTTCGCCTGAGGGGTGACAGATTCAGCAGTTTGAACTTTCACTTTGACAAACCAATTAGCCAGCATTTCTGAGCCTTTTGAGGTAGAGGTTGAAGCTTCATGTGTGTAGCCAAGTCCTTCCTTAACAGAAACTGGCCTCTGTGCTCTAAGCATACTCTCCAACTTCTCTTTGGCTCCTAGGTACTGCTCTGTCATCAGTCCTCGCCATACTTCATCACTCTTCCTGAGTGACTCATAATCTCTTTCAACTTCTGCGAGTTTCTGACTGAGCCTAGCTATCTCAGTATCTTTCTCAGAATTGTCCTTGGTCAAGACTGATATCTGAGTTTCTTGATGTTGAGACTTAGTCATGAGAGATTTAATCTCTTCCTTTTGTCTAACAATAAGACTCTCTGAATCAGTAAAGACTTGACAATCAGAAGAAAGTCTCTGATTTTCAGCTTTTACCTGTTCCAACTCCTGAACTGTTCTACTGAACTCCCTTCTCAACTGAATTTGCTCCTCTAGAAAATCTTCAGACGCTTGGATCACATCTAGAGGTTCACCTGTAGCTGAGCAAGTATCATGTGTGCTCTGTGTAGAGGAGGGTATATATAGTTTAGAGTTTACCTCAGCCTCTTCTTCAGCCATTAGGTAATGTTCAGTTGATGTGTCAGGACTTGATTCTCCGACCTCAACAGCTACAAATGCAGTTTCATCTTCAGAAGAATACATGAATGTATCTTCCTCTATTGAGTCATCAGATAGATCTCCGGCAATATAGGCCTGCCTCTTTCAAGCAAATTTATCTCTTCTGGCCTGCCGTTCAACTCGTTGGGCAGCTGAGAGCTCTGGACAATCATACTGATAGTGTCCGTTTTTCTTGCAGTTATAGCACATAGAGACTCTGCCACCTTTTTTAGATGTGCCATTGGATGGACTGGCAGCAGGCTCCGCGTTCCTGCATCCAGGAGAAGGTTAGATTCTTCCCTTTTATTATTATCTTTCTTACCTGAGGGAGAATCTTTGTGGTATTTCTTCAGCTTTCTGACTATTTCCTTCTCCCTTTGATATTTTAGAGCCAGAAGCGCATGTCGTTCAGCAAGAGGAGTCTCAGTGGATTTCGCTACTGATGTTGCAACAGACTTGCTTGCTGAACCGGGGCTAACTCCAGAGGTGCTGACTGTTGCTTTAAAAACATGGTCAATTGGTGTGTCAGCTGGAGCGCTAGCGCACCATTGGGGTAGACTGTGCTCGAACTCCTCCGTTTCTGAAAATTTAACATCAAAAGTTAAAGCATTAAGATCAGAGCGACGTAAATAAGTAGCAAAAGAAGCCACTTCAGTCGAGGCAGCGCTCTCAAGATCTTAGTGTTCATCTCTTTGTTAGTGAACGTCCTCCCCAGCCCATTGATCACATTGATCTAGTTTGTGAATCTGACGGTAAGCTCGTCAATAGATTCACTGGGCTCCATGGAAAATGTTTCGAACTTTTGAAACTCTAGCTCGAGCTTGTTTTCTTTGATCTGCGGGGTTCCTTGGCTCAGTACAACTAGGGCGTCCCAAAGTTCTTTTGTTGTCTTGTAGTCTTGCACTCTCCCGAGATGAGAATCACTGAGCGTCATTAGGATTACATACCGCTCTACTCGGTCAAGATTGTGCGATTTCTTCTCTTCAGGCGTGAAGGCGGTTTTATCTTTGGGAACTTTCGCCCTAGTTTGTGCTCCTACACCTCCCACAACAGCAAATTCTACATTGTCGATCATGGGAATGATTGGTCCTGCCTCGAGGACATCAATCATGATGTCATGCAACGATGTAAGGTGCGCCTCCATTCTCAGGCGCCATACCATATTGTTCTCAATAGAGAACATAAGTACTATCCGAATACTTGACATATCAGACATTATAGGCAAATAGTATAAGGATGAATGAATAGATGCTTGTGCAGTGAAAACGTTTTTCTTGATCTGTTTGAGTAGACCAATAAGTTTTCAAAAACGATGATCAAGAGAACACCACTCTGATACCAATTGTTGGTCCGAAGACGAGTATTAGGTGTAGGGGGGGAATACACCTGATTGCAAGTTTTTCCTCAAACGCGAAGGTTATCTAAATACTGAGTTTTGCTACTGAACGGGTTCAGTGCCAGATAAGCCTTCTGATCGCGGGGCAGACTGATTCAGCAGCTGAGTTCTTTCTACTGACTGAGGTCAGTATTGAGAGGTTCAGCCGCAGAATATTGTGCGGATAAGTGTGGGGCCCGTTTTAACTTCGTCTCTTTGAAAACATTTTTATGCAAACCAAACCAGTTTTCCCTAGTGCACTTTTTAAGTCGGTTTTATTAAAAGTATGATTTTGTAAAGAGTTTGAATACAGATGCAATAAAACAGTAGACGACACAAGCAATTTTTAACGTGGTTCGGATACGCAAGATCCTACATCCACGGTCCTACTGAACAGGAGGTCTTGTTGATTTATCTGAGCAAGCCTCAGCAAGGTTTCTGTGCACTGGACATACCCTTCTAAGTTATAGTCCTTAGCGACTTTACAAATTCAAACCGGAGTTTGAAAGATGATCTCCAACTATGAAGGAGTTCTTACAGTAAGAACAATTCACTAAAAGTGAACTCCTTCGAAAGTTCTAACCTTAAGATATTACAATGAATGCTTAGATAGAGAAGGGGAACTAGAGGATCTCTAGAGAGAAGAACTAAACAAAGATAATCTTCAAAGAGCAAGTTATTCGTTGTATTTGGCTTTGAGTTCACTAGAGATTTGAGCTTCGATTTCTTTGGTTCACGGTGTTCCTTGTGTTTGGAGACTTTTCTCTATTTATAGTTGTGACCAAGACATAGATCCGTTGGAGAGAATGATGCCACGTAGGAGTGTGCAAAAAAAACGGGTTCTCGCACCCGTACCCGTACCATTCGGGTATTTCCCGTTCGGGTCGGGAAAAACGGGTACGGGTACCCATTTTGCGGGTACCCGCAAAAAAATACGCGGGTCGGGAACAGGAACGGGTACTAGCCGGCCAAACCCGTTCCTGAACGGGTACCCGCTGCAAATAATTATTTTTTTTAACCCAAACCCTACGACCACCCCACCCCTCCGCCCAAACCCTACAGCCCACCCCACCCCTCGTCCTCACTCCTCACCACCGGCCACCACCACCGAACCACAACTTCAAATTGCCACCGCCACCGGCCATCTCTCCGATCCTACTTCGCGCCGCCACCGCCACCGCCCACCTGGCCACCTCCACCGCCCAAAATCGTCCTTGAGTGAGAGGTTTGTTTTAATGGTTCATTTTAAATAAATTCATGAGGTTTGTCAAGATTCAATCTTCGTCTTTGCTCGAATTCACAAATTTGGGCAAATTTCAATGTAATGGTTTAATTGATTCATGTTGATCGATTTTATTTTTGTTATCCTTAGAACTTCATTTATGTTTGGAATAGAGGTCGATTTGTATCATAATTACGGATCCAACTTTGAGGTTTTGGAGGCAACGAAAAGTCAAATCTATGAACATGCATGTTGATTATTTGCCGCAATGTAGCAAATATGGATGCAATACTTGTAAAACCCGGGTGCTCTGAGTCGCCGGCGTGGATGCTTATTTATATTAATAACAAGATTAACTTTAAAAGCACCGGGAGAGCTTAGCTTTTTGATCACTCTAATGAATTTTGTTGGTTAATTGGGTTTTAAAGTGTATAATAGATTCAAAAAAGTTGATAGATTTATCTGTAACTTTTGTTGTTGATTTTTTTGTTAATTTATATTAATAAATTTAGTTTTATTGAAATATGTAGTAAGATGTGCGGGTATTCCCGCTCCCATCCCGTACCCGCGCGGGTACCCGCTCTATGCGGGTCGGGTAATGGGTAGTAAAATTGATTTTCCACAGGCGCTGGTATCCGCGTGCGGGTACCCATAGAGCGGGTACCCGTCCCGCGCCCAAACGTGTCACAAAACTCCAAGGAAAACGGCCATATGTTTTCGAAATATTGTAGCAGAGTGATTGTCGTTCTGTGCATGAGAGCAGCTTTTGTGTCAGAGCAGGTAAGGTTTGCTTGCTTTTCATTGGTCGAGGTATGCGGCGGTAGGTGAGATTTGTCAGACATCAGTCTTCTACATGAGTTGACTCTCTAAACCTCGTATACTGAATGTTCTCATTCGACTGATAAAGGTTAGGCAGTCGATTTTCGTTGTACGGTCTGCATTTGAGTCGCAATCTATCAGTAGATCAGAGCTGATCATACTGAGTCTTCTTCCAAAGTCTGGCCGATAAGAATCTTCTGGCGAGTCTTCGCCGCCTACCGACTACGAAGACTACCGAGCTCTATCGAACCGATGACTTAGGGTTCCGAACTTTAACTTCTCTCGAAGTTCAACCCAACAATATACCCCTTACGGAATTAGACTAGAATAAATCTAACAATAAAAGCAAGTCTATCCTATTACATCATAACGATTCCACACACACAGCGGTCAGGACGGAGTTTTGGGATCTTCAATTCTATAACAATAGGATTCATTTTCCCTACAATTTCCCTTAAACTATATTATAATAGTGTCCCTACATTTCACGTAACTTACTGACTCATATCCCTACATATCTACTGAGTCAAGTTCTATGTACCCCCTATCAATGGTCTATTTGACCACTGACTCATATCCCTACATTAGGTGACTTTAATAACAAAATTACGATCTTTCTATTTCTACTACTCCCTCTGTCCCACCGAATTTGTCATGTATTCATTTTTAGACTGTCCCACCGAACTTATCATGTTTTTAAAAAAGAAAGTGGGTCCAATCAAAACTAACTCTTCTAAATTACCGAACCAAAAAGAAATGAAACAAGTTTGGTGAGACGGAGAGAGTACTACTTTCTATTTTATTAGTTCGGTGAGACGGCTGGAGTACTAGTTTCTACTTTATTATGGCAAGGGATCACCTGCCCCATTTATTGGTGGACCACTTGGTGGCCCACTAATTACGCGCTGTCACGCGTGCATTTGTGGGCCACCAAGTTATTATAAGTCGACGTATGTCCTCACCTTATTGGTGGGACATGTAGTGATCCACCAAGTGGAATAGAAGATCCCCACTCCTTTATTATTCCTTTTCAAATGCAGATTGGAATCAAGTACAACTCATCGCACGTTAACCGTCAGTACGCCAGCCAGGCAGACCAATGTCGTATTACCAAATACCAACTACTGGGTCCACGTGATCACAGCCAAAAGCCCGTGTGGGACCCAGCAGGTGCATGCCGGCCACGTAGACAACAATCTCCCCGACTCTGATAACTGCCCTTCCCTCAATTCTCTGTTCGCTCTTCTTTTGTTCCCGTTACGCTTTTAAAAATTATTAATCTCACAATTTTACTGTTCGAGGAGGAAAAAAACAAAAACAAGCTTGATTTTTAGGGACATCTTTAGGGTTAGTAGGATCAATTTTGGTGATATCTCAACTTTTGAGGTTAGCTTCTCTGCTGTTAGTTTTAGTATTTTTGCGAGTGGTTAGCAAGAAATAATCTATTGTGTGTTTGTGATTAGATGATTGATCGCTATCCATTTCATAGTTTGCTTGTCTTGATATGCGGATTTGTTAATAATGTGTATTTGCAGACATATAGAATACTGTAACTCAGCAGATGAAAGCTGAAGAGCTTAGTTTGAAGGGGAAGATGTTGGGTTGGTTGATTTGTTTGCGTGTATGAGGCCTTTGCAGTTCAAGACGTATTATTTGGCTGGGGAATATAATTGCGCTTTTTCTCTTTTCGGTTATAGCATGGGCTAGGTTGTGGTGAGAAGGAAAATACTTCTTATATGCTAGTTAGGAAATAAACATGATGTGCAACCAAACTATTTTGCTTTCGATTTGATCTACCTCTCTGTCTTGATGAGTACACATTTTATTGGTCAGTTGTTTAACATATATTTGGTTCATCAAAATTCAATGCCTGTGGAATTCAAATTCTTGCCTTGTCCAGATATTTGGCATATTTGCTATAACTAGTTATCCAATTCGCCTAGAATTGTTGCTTATATGTTCTTTTCTTGAATATTAGTGCAGTTATCTTTAGCAGTAGTTGGTCTCCAGTCATGGAAAATGAGGAGAGGTAAGAATTGTAAACCTTTTTTATGCTTCATCAGGCTGATTTTGTATAATGTTAAAAACCCTGTTTGCGTATTTGAGGCAGAGCTTGTGCGAACTTCTATTACTAACCTCTATTTCCAGGGCCCCTGAAAAGATCCTTTCAAATGGAGATATCTATCTTGGTGCTTTCAAGGGATCGATTCCCCATGGAAAAGGTAAATATACATGGTCAGATGGAACTGTTTACGAAGGTGATTGGGAAGGTGGAAAGATGACAGGAAAAGGGAAGATCGGTTGGCCTTCACAGGCAATATATGATGGTGATTTCTCTGGTGGTTATCTTCATGGTTTTGGGACTTTTATTGGTTCTGATGGGTCCATATACAGAGGTTCCTGGAAAATGAATTCTCAACATGGAATTGGACGGAAGCAGTACCCAAATTCGGACATATATGATGGTTGTTGGAAAGAGGGAGTGCGAGAGGGCAGTGGTAGGTATGCGTGGAGTAACGACGACGTGTATATTGGGAATTGGAAAAGTGGGAGAATGTCTGGTAGAGGGGTTATGAAGTGGTTCAATGGAGATCTTTTTGATGGCTTTTGGTTGAATGGTTTGAGACATGGGTCAGGCTGTTACAGATTTGCTGATGGGAATTATTATTTTGGAACATGGTCTAAAGGGCTGAAAGACGGACCTGGAACATACTATCCTGCTGGAAATAAGTATGTAAACAAACTTAATCTTGACAGGCACAAAGACAAGAGGAATAAACCGCAACAACATCTGTCATCAAATCACTCAGATGTATCTGTGATTCCTTGTGTAAAGAGAAGTCTATCTGAGAAGATCTCGTCTAGCTTTAGGAGGGGTTCTGGGGGATTCTCTTTTAAAAATACATTGCTGAACGACGACCTGAGCCGAACTGGCTCAATAAAGGAAATGAGTTTGAATGAGAGATCCAATGACTCTCATGATGGTCAAATGGAATATCCAGATAACAGGACTGTGGCATTTGAGAGGGAATATATGCAAGGAGTTCTTATGAAAGAAAGAATTCGAAATATATCCAAATTATCTCAAAGAAGTAAACAGCGTTTGAAATTTGCTAAAGATGTAGAAAGGAAGTCATGTGTCGACATTTTTGATGGCCACAGGAGCTTTTATCTGATGCTGAGCTTGCAACTTGGTATCAGGTTTGCAAAATAAAGTTCTAAGTCTGTTAGAATGCTACGGAGAATATGTTAGGTAAATATCTTATGTGAAGTTGACAGGTATACTGTTGGGAAGATTACACCAGTTCCTATGCGGGAAGTCAGATCGTCTGATTTTGGAGGACAAGCAAGAATAAGAATGTATTTTCCAAGAAAGGGTTCCCAATTAACTCCTCCACACCATTCTATCAATTTTTACTGGAAGGATTATTGTCCTATGGTCTTCAGGTATCTACAGTTTTTTTTTATATATGTGGCCTTCTTAGAAGACTTACAGAGGCCTTATTTATCCTACATCTCTTTCCCCTCAACCTTATAACCAAAAATGAAAAAAACGAACAAATATTATATCTACATATATCTATCTCCAAGGGCTACTCAAGAGATTAAGTGTAATTTCATTTAGTTACTTGAAGGTTGTAGCTCAATCAATTAGCAGACTTCATAAGTTTATGTAGCGAAATTCTATTTCATTATTATTAATTAAAAGAACGAAGATTATCCTCTTTGCGGGGTTTTATTTTAGCATCTTATTAAAGCCATGATTTTCTCGTATCATTATCAAGGATGTTTCTATGACGTGTGCAGGAGGAATTTGTAGAAACTGAAAATGAAGTGAAGGAACTCATACATTGCAATATTAAATCTTACATTTGTAGTGAGACCGTATCTCTTTATAGTAACTGAGAAGGACTATTTCGGGACTTGATGGGTTAATTTTCTAGATAGTAATGCATATAATTTTAATCAAGCTATGTAGCTTATTGTTTAATGGTCCGCCCCAGGTTGTTCCTATTTCAACATATATTCAGGGTTAAGGCAGTAAAATATGTTGTTTAATGCTTAAGGATATCTTCCTTAATGTCTTTGTCTCACTTATTATTTTCCACATTGTTAAACAGATTACTACATAAATTTGGGTGACTAAAATCTTAAAATTTAGATTTCTATTGAATGGTGAACAGCGAAATAATCTGGAAATAATGATGTTCTTATCATTTATTTTGTTTACCTTCTTATGTGATCCTGTACTAAAGATGCATGAGCTTTTTATGCTGATTAGATTATTTCCTATTAACGTCATAATATCAAATTTGACAGAAATGAAAATTATATCTTAAGATGATGATAGAGGAAGACTTGGCACCTTTTATCCTCACTTTTCCTATCTGTCCTTAAGTGTGTTGGACATTCACATTAGAAATCTGTTTGAGTGTTCCTCTGTTTTATCCAGTTCTCTGCTAATTTATGTGAAGTTTAGATACCATTGGCACTTGTAAATGTTTTTAAGTTGCACGCATCTTTGAGTAACTTCACATGTCCGATGGGTCTATTTTCAGGAATCTGAGAGAGTTGTTTAAGTTGAATGCTGCAGACTATATGATGTCTATATGTGGTGATGATGGTCTGAGAGAGCTTTCTTCGCCGGGAAAGAGTGGAAGTCTTTTCTATCTTTCTCACGATGATAGATTTGTAATCAAGACACTGACAAAATATGAGCTGAAGGTAAAGAAATGGAATGCGTTTCTCCCATTTCTCGTCTCTATCAAAAATCTCTTGTAAAATCAGACATCATATAAATTTTTCATTCAGATGCCCGAAGAATGACAGTAATGATTTTGCTAATAATAATGATAATGATAATGCTCAGCCCTTGTTATCATATTGACACCGTCACAGTATATTCTAAGAGGGCTGCAGTGATTGGAGGAATAGAGATCTTAGGTGGAATATGTGTTACTCATTTAGTATAACCAAAATAATCAGGGGCCTAGAGTTATCCACACATTTAAAACTCAAAGAATTTAGGATTAGACATAGTTGGATAATTTCTAGTAACATACTTGTTCACCAATATAAACAAGGTCTTAAATGAAAAACCTAGTTCATCACATTATTCTACTTGTCTGCTCTTTTTCGTTGGACTTGGATTCTATAGGAATGAGAAATGGTGTGATTTTGGCTCGAATTGGTAACTGTTAGCCTGTTTTCAGTTTTCTATCTAAATTGGTGTTCATTATGTTCTTCAGTAGACCTAGTTTCAAAACTTTAAGTACTTGTTCTCAACGTTGTACAGGTGTTGTTGAAGATGTTGCCTCACTATTATCGTCACGTGCAAGCACATGACAACACACTCATTACAAAGTTTTTTGGGGCACACAGGATAGCATTGAGACATGGAAAAAAGGTAATGAGTGTGTTTCCTGCTTGCTAAATGTTGTTGCTCATATTATTTCTCACTATATCATGATGGCTTCTATGTACAGGTCCGCTTTGTCGTCATGGGGAATATGTTCTGTACTGAATTAAGAATACACCGTCGATTTGATTTAAAGGGCTCAGTTCAGGGCAGATTTACAAATAAAGATAAGATCGATGAGAGCACTACATTGAAAGATCTTGATTTAAATTATGAGTTCCATATGGACAGATCATTGCATGAGGCGCTGTTTAGGTAACTTACCTCCTATAATTATTTTGTTCGTTATTCTCTTTGATAAATAGATGTTGCCATCTTCCGCTTGGAAGATTTAGACTTGCTTTGCATACATATATGACTGTGATATGTGTCACTTTGGAATCCTTGTTATGGAACGGGGAGACTTTATATTAGTAGGCTATATAGTGGTTGCAGAACATACTCTTCCTGGCTAATGAAATTTAAAGAAATTATCTAAATTTAAGTTAAAAGATTCATTTATTTGCATATATTAGGAGACAGATGCAATACGTTAGTTTTCACTAGATTTTGTCTTGCATGATGAGACTCGGTTATTCAAAATATTCCCTAATCCTTAATAACCTTCTCCAATTCCCGCATGTTAAGCATTTGCGGTAGAGATGACTACAATGACCTTTTCCTCTATGTAACTTGTATGAAGCTGAAACCTAAATTTCTCGTGATCTACTACTATAAGGGTCCAATTGAAAATAAAATCCGTGGGTATCTTAAAATTATTTTCATGGATATTACGCAACTCCTCTCGAACATGCTGAATGTTGCTCTGCTTGTCATATGTAACCAGTGTATGTTACTTCTAATAATTTTGCTCGGATCCACTTTATTACAGGCAACTTTCTCTCGATTCAGCATTCTTGGAATCTCAACAAATAATAGATTACAGCCTTCTCTTGGGCTTGCATTTTAGAGCTCCTGAACATTTAAGATCACTGTTAGAGCCTCCTGATTCACCACATAAGGCTGCGAACACTTCTACTGCTGATGGTATGTTTATCCTCTAAAGAGAAAAAAGTCGGGCGCTGATTATTTGTTTACTTAAATAGTTGGGTTTGGTTTTATTACCAGCACTGCACTCTGTTGATCTTTCTTTGTTTTTACATATTTGTATCTAAACTTTTTAATTTGTAACTTGATTTATATTTGCTTCTTGAAGGTGTTGTTTCTCAAGGAGAGATCCTGATTCCTCCAAAGGGTTTGGTGTTGGTCACCCATGAGCCTGATTCTGTGAGCAGCGCACCCGGCCCTCACGTTCGGGGTGATACATTGAAAGCATACTCCATCGGTGACAAAGAAGCCGATCTTCTTCTGCCCGGTACTGGAAGGTGAAGAATATAACTTCTCTTTTATCTTAAAATTGTTGAATAGTTAAATGTTCTTCTGCCTGGTATTGGCCTTTTACTATTATTGTGCGTTTCTCAGGTTGAGGGTGCAATTAGGAGTAAACATGCCGGCTCAGGCAAATCACAAAATCGTGCAGTCGGAGACCGACTCTGCAGAAATCGAGCTTTTTGAGGTTTACGATGTCGTTCTTTACCTTGGCATAATTGATATATTACAGGAATACAACATGAAGAAGAAAATAGAACATGCGTGTAAATCCCTTAAGTTTGATCCTTTGTCCATTTCTGTTGTGGAGCCATCAACTTATTCAAAACGTTTCATCAACTTCCTACAGAGAATATTTCCTGTTCAGCCCTAAAGAGTCATTTGTCCCAACATGCCTTGTAAAGTGGAATTTCTTATGTGATTGTGTTGTAATCTCTGAAGCACTCCGTATGTTGTCAAAGTCATACTTACGAGTCTTGTATTTTTTTTACAATTTTTTCAGTAATTAACCTCGTTACCCGTTTTTTTAGTACTCTGGTCTTTCACTTATGCCAAGCGAAAATTACTATCGACTTTAAATTATAATTACAATTAAACAACGGAGTATTTCTTGTTTTGATTATTATTTTTTAAACTTTTTTTTATTCTATGAACGGGAGTGTCTTTTGTTATGAACTACGGGGTTATTTGTTTTGAACAAAACCGTCATGCGTTGATATCATTTGTTTCGTACGAAAGTGACAATTTTCATTTTGAATACCTTTTACCATCACTCATATGCATGAATCATAACAATTGATAATAAATTGTACTTTTGCTCTAAACTAATAACAAATTTATTCACAACAAATGATACTTTTGTTTAAAACAATTGACACTTTTTCTTAAACAGGTAACACTTTTTCGAAATAAATTACATTTTTTTCAAAAATAATTGATACTCAATAAATAACAATTTTGTTCTAAACAAATGACACTTTTGTTCCTCTACAAGCGACATTCGTTCAAAATAAATGACACTTTTGTTCGAAATAAATGATATTCTACAAATGATACTTTTGTTCGAAACAAATGATACTCTACAAAAGACACTTTTGTTCAACACAAATAACACTTCCGTCAGTGATGGTAGATGACGTTAAAAAAAAATGACACTTTTGTTTCAAAGCAAATGATAATCAACAAATGACAATTTTTTCAAAATAAATGATACTTCCGCAAGTGATGGTAGAAGGGGATAAAATGAAAATAACATTTTTATTTCGAAACAAATGATACTCAACAAATGATATTTTGTTGTAACGCCCCAATTTTCAAAACTTAACTAAGGATGCTACTTCATACTTAACAGGCATATTTCAACCTTTCAAAACATTTTCTTTGAATAGAACCATTGCTAAACTTAGGTTATTTTCATACACAGCGGAAGTCTTAAAAAAAAAACATATGCGACTACTAGTTCTCGAAAACAAAATGCAAAGTTCATGATAAAAATAGTTTAATGCAATAGAAAGTTTCATAAATCCTTCCTCGTGTGACCATCACCACCAACACCTCTACGCATCGGCCGAGCCATTTCCTGAAAATTTTTAAAATGATAGGGATGAGTACGACTACTCAGTGGGAAGTGCATTTATCCAAATTATAAACAATACCGAATTCAAACATGATAACATAGACATGATAACATAGCATGATTGATCCGAAGATCCATAGACATAGCAGCCCGTAGGCTTGACCCGAAGGTCCCTCGCTGATCCGAAGATCCATAGACATAGCAGCCCGTAGGCTTGACCCGAAGGTCCCTCGTTGATATAAGCCCGTCGACCTTATATCCATCGTTCATAGTTTCATAGATTCTGTACTATAGTCACATGAAAAATTCTAGTAAAGAATATAATAAGGATAAACAATTTCAATAATTCACAAATAGATATAGATCAAAATAATCAAACCAAGATGTACATTATAGATATCCTACTTATTAACATGCAACATTAATGGTTTCACATAATGATAAACTTAAGTATATTAAATATAATCTTACTTCTATCGAAAATTCATTCATGCATTGAATAATTTGGCAACTCATGAAATAAATTAACAAATAAATAATAAACGTATCCTAAAAATTCTATATTTTTAACATGAATGTATTAAAACATATTATATCCTATTAGTATTCATAATGGTCTAAAAAATGTAAAGAAAACATGAAAAATATTTTTCCTTTCAAGATCATGAACATGCTGTCAAAAACTAGCAGGTTACGAAGAACAATTTTAAACAAATATTTATCATGCTTGTAAAATTCTAGAAAAATAATTTAATATAATAGACATACCGAGGAACACGATCCTAAATTTTCACGATGAGACGAAGACGGGAAGATGTGTAAATAATTCTTTAAACAGTTCGCAGGGATGTTGACAGGATTTTCGAAAATTTATGGGATGCTTTATTATGAGCGACTAAGGGTTATTTATAGGCCTAGAAATCATTATCTAAAGATTCCTAATACTATAAGGTATCAAATATATTTTATCCATATTTATTTTCGTCCATATCTATTTTATATAGAATTTATTCTATCACTTACCATATAAGAGATTCAATCCTAGATAAATTAAGATAAGGACAAATACAACTAGACTTTTTTCCTAAAACATCTATATCACAAATATAATATATATTTTATTTACAAAATATAATTTCAAATTATTTCCTAATAACTTAATATAATATAATATAAAATATTATATCCTTTCTTGAATCCTAGTAGATTTAGGAAATCCAAAATATATAAATATTATTCTTGTCTAATAATTCTAACATGGTTTCTAAATAAATAAACACATTCAAAATCAAAAATAAATTTACATAACAAAAATGATAAATGAAACATATGCTTTAATTTTTCTTTAAATTTCTAAGGCGCGACTTACAGAACTAAAACACTTAATAACATTCATGAATAAATATGAAATGCATTTTATATTGAAAATTTCAGGGCGTTACATTTGTTCACAACAAATGATACTCATCTCCTTAAAAAAATTGAAAAAAACTAAAAAAATTAAAAAATCTTGAAAAAAAAAATCAAAACGGGTCCGGGTCCGAGTCGTAGAGTTTTTGCCATTTTAGAACTGTCATTTTGAGTTATGCTTAGTAAGAAATATTTTTATAAGAATAGTGATTATCTTATGTTGCAAGTTATGCACAAGATTGATTCCATCGATAAAAAACAATGTCTTCCTATAACAATTTATGCATATGACAGTTAAGATAAATTTGCAAAATATAAATTAACACAAGTTATAGTGGTTCGGATACACAATATTCTACGTCCACTTTCTGTCTATGTAGAGATCCATTATTAGATTCTCGAAGACTGTCGAGAGCATGCCTTACTAACAAATTGACAAACTATCAAAACTACTTGCTTATCAAAACTAACAAGTATGGAAAAGGTTTGCGATTATGTCCAACTTAACAAGAGTATGAAACTTTCTTGATTCCAAGTATGTGGTATGAATGAGTAATTATTTGGAACATGGATTGAGGGAATTTCTAACAAAAGAACACTTAAGATTGTAAAAGCTAAGAGCTTGTTCTTTGCTTTGAGAGTATGAGATCTTTAGCTTCTTGAATTCCATAACCTCTCAAGAATGAGAGGACCTCTGTAGTTTATAGGCAAGCTAGGAGAGATCTGTTAGACTAAGATCGGTTTCCCATTGCCTACAGGCTAGCAACGATCTCATGCATTAAATGCATCAAGTACATGTCGCTTTTTGCAGCTAGCTTTCTACATATCAACAATCTACTGTTATGTCCCTCTGAGATTAGGGCACATTTGACACTTGATCATTGGTCAATATTTAGTTGTCCCTGTTAACGTCTAATTTGACAACCGCACATTGTACCTCGTACATCAATCAGTTGATCATAAAAAAAGTTAGGTGTGAAATGAAGTTCACTTCCCAACCTGAGTTTTATCCAGCCTGACTAAAACTCGGCTAGTCTATCTGGAACAAATCTTAGCATGATCTAAATCAACCTGTCTATACAGACTTAGACTGTTTTCTAACCTGATCTATACACAAAATGGTTCATCTATCAATAAGGGCTTTGCGATCATTCAAAACATATTCCCTTCGTCCCACAATTCTTGTTCCACTTTCCTTTTTGGGCCGGTCCACAATTCTTGTTCCATTTCTTAAAATAGAAAAGTATTACACGCTTTATTTGAGGGTCTCACATCTCTACACACAACTAACAACTCTCCTAAAATATTGTGTCCAAAAGAAATGAAATAAAAATCATGGCACGGAGAGAGTATTATTTTTCAACAATTTCCCCATTTTTGATAATGCCAAAACCCTACACTAACCTGAAAACAGACTTCGGTAAAATACATCCATCACAAATTGGACAAATGGATCAGTAAGGTAAAGGCCTTTAATGCTGTAAATCATTTGATATGGCTTACATATTCAGATTATATAATATATGCATGAAGGTAAACTAAGTCATTTGTCCTCGGATCAAACAACAGTAGAAATCTTTATTGATAAATTAGAGATGATTACAAGTACAAAGATTTCTAAGACATCACCACCTATCCAAAGAACTTCAGTCTAAACCCGTTCAACTTTGAGACGAAACCTCCTTTCAAATTCTTCATGTGTCATCGTAGTCTTCTTCAGAGTCTCCATCTCCCTAGCAAATCTCTCTTCTTCATCATCTTGCTTTAGCTCATATGAATATGAGACTAATTTCCACAGCTTCATGATATATGAGTGTTGTTTGCTTTTGTCAATGTAACCCTTCTTAAATCGTGTTTTCTCAACTTCAGCTTCTATCTTGGCAAAATCAGTACTGGATCTAAGTTCTGCCACATCTCAGGTATCGTCAGGATTCACTTTAGGAAGCATCGGAGTCACATCTTATCCCTTGGCTTAGGTTTTTTGAGCCTTAACTTTGCATTTGTTTGATTATCATGTGAAGGTTAGAGTTTTTTTTTTTTTTAGGACGAGAAACCCGCAGCCGCTGCCTTTGGTGCGCACAAGGTAAACCTCGCTCCTGTGAGTTAAACCACCCTTAATGTAACAGGGTGACAGACACACACATATCATTTCCAATGGGATTTGAACCCATGACTAATCGGTCCGAGCCACCCACCTTCACCGCTATGTCACCCAATGGGGAAGTGAAGGGTAGAGTTTTGACCGCATGTATGTTTGTGTGTATCTTGTAAATATTCATTGATAGTAATACAACACCTTACTTACCAAAAAATTAATAAGTATATTTAATAGAATGCGAAATAAACAATGCAAACTCGTATACCCACATAATGCTCTTATAGCATAATTAATCTTATTCACTTTTTTAATACTCACCGAAATTTTATTTTCTCAAAATAGAAATATCTTCATTACCTTCATCCGTTGTGGCATAAACATAAATTTATTTAATTCCCACAAGATTAAATATTCTGCCGTAGGCTTGATTGCTATAAGGTCCGGTAAATGAAAGGTAAGAGAACTACGTAGGCTTTCAATCCTCTTGGGATTAGAGAAGTTCACTTAGGAAACAGAAAGTAAAGTGCGTTTCAAGAAAAATACTCCCTCCGCCCCCATAGATATTACCCCATTTCCTTTTTTTTTTTATTGTTCCATTCATTAAAAAATCAAAATTGTGTGGCTAAGAATCAATCACAAGTTGAGGGATCCACCACTCTACACACAACCAACAACTTTCATTAAATCCCGTCACCGAAAAGTTATGGGACAACATCTATGGGACGGAGAGAGTATAATATTGCAAATGGTTTGGGGAAAATGATGTCAGCGAGAAGGATGCAAGAAAAAAAAAACATGGTTTGCATTCGATAAACAATAACATTTAGTTAAATATAAACAATTAGTCCAAGTAGTCAAAATGAGTAAATTCTAAGTTTAAAAAAAATTATGTAAACTAATTCAATCCAAACAAATAATAACTGCTTTTACTCACTTCTTAATAGATACATCTCTCTCATTATCTTCATCATTAGAGAAAAAATAACCCAATAAAATTGCATCTCGAACAAATCTCATTACAACCCATTTTTTTTGTGAAATTGGATTTCACACATTGTTAGTCATTTTATCATCAAACTTAGCCATGTGAGTAATAAGTGTATCGATCATGTGCTCCGAGCTTACAGCCAAACCATCAGTACTCATCCTCCTATTTGGATCATGTCTTCACCCTGATATGTAGCTCTTGGAGGTAAAATATGAATATTATCAATTTGAGTTTCAGTATGTAGACGGATTAATTAGCTCTATCCTTGCTCCAAACAATCATTAATTTATCATAGTGAAGAAAACACTTCAAGAAATAACAATCATTATGTACTTATGAATCTTAATATCCACGCAATGAAAAAGAACATGATAAAAAAAAAAAAACTTCAAATATTATGCTACTCTCCTTGTTTTTATGACTCACATCATTTTCCTTTATTTTATACCAAAATTAAAGCAAACTACTAATTTAACTATCCAGACTGAAATTCAACAATTCGGAATTAAATTATTTTTTTACGACGAGGAGCCCGCAGCCGCTACATTTGGTGCGCACAGGGTAAACCTCATTCATTTGCAATAGCCTGCAAACCTCATTCATGAGAGTTAAATCACCCTTAATGTGACAGGGTGACAGACTCACACATAGCGTTTCCAGTGGGATTTGAACTCATGATTTATTGATCCCGAGCCACCCACCTTCACCGCTATGCCATTCCATGGGGACTTAAATCACTTTTCTTTTCCTTGAGAGAAGAAGCCTTTGCCAACTAAACGAGGCCTTAAACTAAATGCAATCCTATATTTTTCATTTATTTCAATTTCCCCTTGTGTTATTCTTATCGTAGCTTCTACACATTTTTAATGTAATTTTATTTTTCAATTAAGCTTCAAATTTTAACTTATAAGTTGTGATATATGCAGGATGACGATGTTAGTTATGGAAAAAATAATACTCTATTCTCACCCACATCCCTAAATTATGAATTTGTTTTCCTATCTTAGATTGTCCTTGAAAATGTTATCTTGGAAATTTAAGTTTTCCATGTGCATTAAAGGACATACAGAAATTTTGTTTGGGGGGAACAAATTGTGAAGCTCTACCGTGAGCAGTGGTTCTAAATATTAACGGAACTGGGAAATTTGTTGTTGTATCGGATAATCTAATATTAATATCTAGTTGAGGTGTATGATTGGAAGAAATAGAAAATAGAAAGGGAGAATATAGAAGAACTTAAATTTCCAAGATAACATTTTCTACACATCAAGTGGTTTATTATTTAAATAATACCTTTAATTATTTTAGGTAATTCCTTAGTCTTGCTCTACAAGTTTATTATTATTTAATTATTTGTTAGTCTAAGTAATGGCCCTTGGGTCGGTCCATGTCCCAATAACTAGTTGTTCAATTTGTGAAATAATATCAATCAATTTTCACTCCAAAGAAATTAGTATCGAAGCCGTGTTTCCTCTGTAAAGCACACTTTTCCTTCAATCACGATAGGGAAAAGGAAGGGAAAATCTGTAACACCCCAAAACTTTCAATATAAAATGTACTGCATATCTATTCATGCATGTTATCAAGTGTTTTAGTTCTATAAGTGCGTCCTAGAAATTTAAATGAAAATTAAAGCATTTATCTTATTTATCATTAAATCATTTTTATTATGTAAATTTATTTTGAACTTTGAATGTGTTTATTTATATAATATTATGATTATATTATTTTTTTGTTGAGATCGAAATAATGTTAGAGTTATGAGGCAAGAATAATATTTAATTACTTTTGATTTCCTAAACCTGCTAGCATTTATGAAATGATTGAATATTTTATATTTGTGTGAAATAATTAAGAGATATTTTTATATTATGTTTTATGATTAAAATTGATATTTTATATGTGATATTCATGTTTTAGGATCAATTTTAATTGTGTCAATATCCTAATTCAATTATGATTGAATCTCTTAACTAGTAAGTGATAGAATAAAGGCAAAAACTTGTGTGCATCATGTTGCACATGCAACATGATCCAATTATCCAATTTTGACCCGTGTTTGACCCGTTGACCCGCATTGACCCGTGTTTGACCTGCTGATGTCAGCATGACATCATATATATATTTTTAATTTTTTTAATTTTTTTTTAAAATTTTTTTTTACGTTTTTTCCCCTTTATTTTAAGGACGGACGTGTCACTCTTTGCATACGAAAGTGTCAATCGTAACAAACAAAAGTATCAATCGCAACAAATAATTTTTTTTTCATTTTTTTCCCTTTATTTTAAGGACGGACGTGTCACACTTTGCATATGAAAGTGTCAATCATAACAAACAAAATTGTCACTCTTTGCATACGAAAGTGTCAATCGTAACAAACAAAAGTATCAATCGCAACAAACAAATTTTTTTTCATTTTTTTTCCTTTATTTTAAGGACGGACGTGTCACTCTTTGCATATAAAAGTGGCAATCGTAACAAACAAAAGTGTCACTCTTTGCATACGAAAGTGTCAATCGTAACAAACAAAAGTATCAATCGCAACAAACAAATTTTTTTTCATTTTTTTCCCTTTATTTTAAGGACGGACGTGTCACTCTTTGCATATGAAAGTGTCAATCGTAACAAACAAAAGTGTCACTCTTTGCATACGAAAGTGTCAACCGTAACAAACAAAAGTATCAATTGCAACAAACAATTTTTTTTTCATTTTTTTCCCTTTATTTTAAGGACGGACGTGTCACTCTTTGCATATAAAGTGTCAATCGTAACAAACAAAAGTGTCAATCGTAACAAATTTTTTTTTTATTTTTTCCAATTCTTTTGATAAAGGAAGGCGTGTCATTTGTAATAAATAAATGTGTCATTTGTTACTTATCCAAAGTATCAATCGTAACAAACAAAAATGTCATTTGTATTTGAATAAAGTGTTATTTATATCATTTATTGAATATCAATTATTTTTTTTAAAAATGCGATTTGTTTCGAAAAAAAATGTCATTTGTTTATGAAAAAAGTGTCAATTACAACGAACGAAAGTGTCATTTATCTTAAAGTGTCAATCACACTGAAGTAAATTGGCACTCAGAATTAAGGAACGTGTCACTGTCATCTACTAATCAATATGAAGCATAATAACCAGAAATGTTATCCAAAGTGTCAATCGTAATAAACAAAAGTGTCAATTGTCCCGAATGAAAGTGTCATTGTTTAAAACAAACGAACAAAAGTGTCATTATTTAGAACAAACGACACTTTTGTATACAAAGAGTGACACTCTCGCTCTTATAATAAAGAGGAAAAAAACAAAAATTATTTTTGTATTTCAAAACGAAAAAGCGAAAAAAAGTGTCGTGTCATTCTTTGTATTTCTGAAAAGATGAAAAAAATGAAAAAATGAGAAAGACGAAAAAAGGCGAAAAAAGACGAAAAAAATGAAAAGACGAAAAAAACGAAAAAAGACGAAAAAGAAAAAAAATGAAAAAGACGGAAAAAACGAAAAAGGCAAAAAAATGAAAAAAGACGAAAAAATGAAAAAGGCGAAAAAAAAACGAAAAAAACGAAAAAGGACAAAAAAAAGGCGAAAAAGACGGAAAAACGAAAAAGTCGAAAAAGGCGAAAAAATAAAAAAAAAACGAAAAATGCAAAAAAATAATAATTGGTCAACACATGAGTCAAAACGGGTCAACGGGTCAAACATGGGTCAAAATTGGGCAATTTGATCATGTTGCATGTGCAACATGATGCACACTAGTCCATCTCTAGAATAAATTTTATATAAAAGATAAAAGCACGAAAATAATTATGGATAAAATATATTTGAAATCTTTTATGATTAGGGATCTTTAGATAATTTATTCTAAGCCTATAAATACATCCTTAGTCGTCCATAATTTAGTTTCACATTAGATTTTTGAAAATCTGTCAACATATCTGCGAACTGTTTCAAGAATTATTCACACATTTTTCCGTCGTCATCTCGTCGTGAAAATTTAGGATCGTCTTCCTAGGTATGTCTAGTATACTCTATAATTTTTGTAGAATTTTACAAGCATGATAAGTATTTATTAAAAATTATTATTCGTAATCTGCCAGTTTTTGACAGCATGTTCATGAGCTTGATAGAAAAATTATTTTTCATGTTTTATTTATGTTGTTTTCGACCATGATGAATTTTAATGGGATATAATACATGTTAGGTCATTCATGTTAAAAATATAGAATTTTTAAGATACGTTTACTATTTATTTGTTAATTTATTTTTTAATGTGCCAGATTATTTTGTCAGCATGCATGCAAATTGAAAAATAAAAGTTTTCAGGTTACTATTAAATGAATTATTGATCATGATAAGTTTTATTGTGATGAAATAGGTAATATGTTGTTAATATTAGAGATCTATAATTTTTAAGACAAAACTTTTATGATTTCATTAATTTATTTCATGAATTGCTGAATTACTCGATGCACGAATGAATTGTCAATAGAAATAAAATTGTGTTTAATACTTAAGATTATTACTATGTGAAATCGTTAAAAATGCATATTAATAAGTAGATTATTGTTTGATTATTATGATCTATTTGTATTTATGAATTATTGAAATTGTTGGTGCATGTACGACATTCCACATAGAGTCATTAAGATAAATTTTCATGTATAGGATCGGCGCGCAAGACTTAAACATTGATATCCATTATTTTTCATTCACTCAAAAGGTTAATGTGAGGTTTTTCTTTTATCATTATTATACACTATACAGTTTTTCTCATGTGTTATTCAGTACATGCAGAGCTTTCGGGATATTCATGTAGTAAAACCTTCGGGTTAGCCTTCGGGCAATTCACGCAGAAATCCTTCGGGTTAGCCCTCGGGCATTCACGCACCCTCGGGTTAAGCCTCCGGGCTTGCATGTCTAATTTCTCATGTTAAATTCTTTATAGTTTATAATTTGGATAATGTTTGACCTCACTGAGTCGTCGTACTCACCTCCTTATATTTTCACATTTTCAGATCATGGACCGGCAGATGCTTGAGGTAGCTGATGGTGATGGTCACACGGAAAAGGAATTATGAAACTTTTTACATTATTAATTTAGTTTTATCATGAACTAATCACTTTCGTTCCATTGCATTTTTCAAAAACTATTAGTCGCATATGCTTTTGTTTTTAAGACTTCCATTGTTTATGAATTTCGCATTAAACCTTTCTTTTTATGAAAATATTTATTAAAGTTATTTTAAAAATTAAATCTAATGACAAAGTTTATGCATGTGGTGACGTCCCCTTAAAAAGTATATGAAAAATTTGGACATTACAGAGTGGTATCGGAAGCGAGTCTACTTTCCTATAGACTTGCTTCATGTTATGCAGGAAATTGACCATCATCACTCGCCAATACATCGTGCCGGCGAGGTAAGAAAGATTTTGTAAGATAATTTTGATGCACAATATTGAAATCATATTTTTCTAGCATGACATGAGCATGATTTTTATGCAAGTAAATTATGTAAAACATTTAATGTCCTCGAAGATGTTGCCTTAAGAATAAGAACTTAGAGAGCTTACATAGTTGAATTTTATATGAGCAATAAGAAGATGCCTCCGAGAAGACAACCCAGTAAAAATGGTAGTGGAGGGACATGAAATAACCCTCCAGAGAACCTTAGCAATTTACAGCTACTGGAGGCTATGAGGGAAATGTTCCCGGAACGCCAAGGAGGAGATCTAATTATTGTTAGTAAACTTAACTACTTCAGGAAACATTTTAGTACTTAACCAAATTGCCGTAGTTATTTTTTATTTCGAAGCATCGGATTCCTTCATATCGAAACGATTTTACGACAAAATAATCAAAAAATGCGAAGAGAGAGTGCAACATGCAAGGTCAGGTTTCCAATAGGCAAGGCAGAGGAAACAAATCGTCGAATAAAAGGTGTAACGTTGAAGATCGATGCCGTGACTTTGAAAGCAAATTTGTATATCCTGGAGATGAAGGGCTTTGACGTCATATTGAGATTGGATTGGCTCAGCAAGCACGATGCAGTTATCAGATGCAAGCTATGTTCTCATAACCGGTCCAGTCATCGACCCGGAAAACATAAATTTACTGGTTCAACCGGTTCAACCGCTGGGTCAACCCGGGGAGTGCGTGACTGAAGGGTGCGTAGAATAGGTCAAGTAAATCTTAGTTATGATAATTTAACAAAAATGTTGTTTGGCCCAGTGGTTAAGGCATGCAGGAAATCATTAGAGGGGAAGGGTTCGATTCACAATCCTTACACTTTTAATAGAAAAAAAAAATTATTATCTGAAATGGGTCAAACCGGGCCGAATCGGGTACCGACTCGTTGAACCGTTCACGGGATAAATTCTAACTTGTTTGCTTATACCGAGCAAGCCTCAGTCAATCTGTACGCAGGACAGATATCTACTTATAGTCGTAGTGACTGTACAATTCTTAACCGTTTAAGGATAGATTTTCTCCAACTAGGAAGGAGTTCTTACAAAGAAGAACATTTCAAAAAATATGAATTCCTTCGAGGTTTTAAGCTTTTGATTTTACAATAAGCACGCTTAGATAGAGAAAGGAAACAATAATTCTCTAGAGAGAAGAACTAAAGAAGATCTAAAATCTATGAGCAAGTTCTTTGCTTGAATGTTGCTTGTAAGTTCGCTAGAGTGTTTGAGCTTTTTTCGCTTTTGGTTCCCGGTACATTATCTTTCTGCATGAAGACCTTCTCTATTTATAGTCTTCGATTTGTGAATAGATCTGTTGGAGGGGTTCTAGACACGCGTCGAATAAGACAAGAAAAACGGCCACAAATAATTTGAACGTTGAGTAGAGGCACTGTAGAAATTTCCTCTTTTACTGGCTAGGAGCAGCTTTATGGCAGAGCAGGTAAGGCTTTGTCGGCTCCTTATTGGTCGAGGTCTATGAGAGTTGGTGAGGCTTATTCAAACTCAAAGTACGATGAGTTGACTTCCTCTGAATCCTCGGACCTTCACCTAATTGTCCTCTATCGACATTCGTCTGAACACTTCAGTCGCTGGCTCAATTTCCTTTGCAGATTCAGTTGGTGATTGACAGACCAACTGACTTCCTCGACACTGAGTTCTTCGGCTGAGTGCATAATCTTCTACTGAATCCACAGCTACTGAACTCTAACCTACTGAGTTCTAACAACTGAACTCATCTAAGCTATTACAATATCTAAGGACCATCATTCAGCTAAGGGTTTTGAGATCTTCAAATCTTGTCATATAGACTCATCCCAACAATGGGGGACTACATCCGAACTGATAGCACTGGACAAGACTCAGCAAAATGGCGTGTTAGAGAGAAGAAATCAAGCTCTACCAGAGATGGTTCATTCGATGATGAGTTATGTAACATTGCCTGTTTCTTTTTAGGGATATATTCTAGAGACTACAACAAACTTGTTGAATCGTGTGCCTTCCAAGTTGGTCAATAAGACCCCTTTTGAGTTATGGAGCGGGTACAAGCCCAGTTTGCACCACAGATGTTATCTAGCTTAGACACTCCAATGATCCATTGTCCACCAACCTTTAGATCCTATTTAGATTAATGTGATCTAGTGTAAGATGCCATAGATAGATTTGATTCTCTTTAGAAGATTATTTCCTCTTTAGGGTTCGATGACGAGGAACCGTCATTAACGTAAATTACGCAGCTTTGCAAGAAATATTATATAAAGATTCATTTAATGGGCCACCACATGTAAAATCATTATCTTTTATGATAGAAACATCACTAACAAAACTTGACGTATAACCATCCATAATGTAGAATTTTGAAACATAAATGATGTTTCGCCTAAACTCAGACACATATAAATCGTCTTTAAGTACTAAAGAGAACTATCAAAAGATAGATGTAAATCTCTAACGGTAGTGGTAGGAACCCTTGATCCATTGCCCGTGGAGACCACAACCTCGCTATCACTCAAATCCTTTTTCCGCAAGAAACCTTGCAAGGTGTAACAAACATGATTTGTTGCCCCCGGATCCACTACCACTCTTGGATAGAAGAGGAAACTAGAATAGTCTTAGTTACAAGAGCGACTCGAGTCTCTTTTCTTTTTCGTTGACATCTCGTATAATATGTCTTCCAAGTGTCCTTTCTTACCACACTTGAAGACCTTTCCCTGGGCCTATCAAAGCCACCAGCGAGACTTGTCTTCTTACTCGATCGCTCTTCTTAACGTAACCACTATTCCGTAAGCTTCTTGTGGTATTCAAGACTTGAGCATTCTTATCTTTTCCTATAACCCCTTTAGCCTCTATCAAAGCATTGAGTAACTCATTAAGATCATACTCTTTCTTAGTCATAACAAACTTTAAAATGAGAATTCTCATAGGACCTCGACAAAGTGTCCATTGGGAGGGTAAGATTTCTCTTCCACTCTTTAGTGGTTTTGAGCACCCGTTAATGGGTTCTCAATTTGGTCCGAACTTCCCAAAGAACATAGAACCACGAATAGCCAACGTGTTCGAGTCAGACATCATCGTTCGACGATGGATCAGGAAGGAGGGGGATACCACCCGTTCTGAAGTGCTCATAGTTTGGAAGGGAAAATCCATGGAGGAGGCAATTTGGGTGGCCGAGGACGAGTTCAAGCAACAATTTCCTAAATTCGGCTTTAAGGACAAGGCCGTTGAAGAGGATGAAGTGTCTCCAGATAGAGGGAATTGCCCCCCTCCCTCCGAATTTTTCTATCTTGAGACGGCCTACAACTTAAGTTGTACCCTGGCTAAAAACCATGACACATCACATGTTTGTAAAAAAAAAAAAATTAATAAAAACACAACTTCTATCCTGCACACGCCTGCAGACCCTATGCCAGGATAGAAAAATTCCCTCCCTCCCAAGGGGAACAATGGGGGAATGGGACAATGGGCTTCGGGATTGGGGGCGGGGTATTATATTTATAAGCAAACTCTATAAAAGAAGACTTGCACCATTATAAATGTATTCACTATTTTGTTGTTGAATCAAGGAAGGAAATCAAGATTTCTCTCTCGTAGTAGCCGGAATCCAACGACTTTGTGCATTATCTCTCTCTAGTTAAATTATGTCCGTAGTCCTAACATTAACCCTTCTATTAATTATTCCTTCGGTCAATTATGCTTAAAAATAATAATAAAACATCGAAAGGGCATGCTCAGATAATATTTTTGGAGTTTCAGTTTAATGGATTAAAAAATTAATAAAAGAATTAATTTTATTACATTATTTATAATTTAGAGACCTAATAATTAAAAAAAAATAATAATAATCCACCTATTCCACAAAACTCCATAATTGGGGATCAATTTGTCAAAAACTAAAATTGTTATTTTTGGGATTGTCTCTCCCTATCTGTTACTCGTTTCGTTGGACTTGCTACCTTTCTCAGTTCTCCCTCCAGTCCACCATCCCATCTCCATGGAGTTGTCGGTGTTGGGCAACGGCTTTCATCCCATATTTCGTTTTCATTCAACCCGCCCCATCAACAACTCCGGTCAAGTTGCAGCCACCACGCCCGCAACGCCGCCGCCGCCTACGCAGTTTCTGAGAGTTGCGAATCCTGATTCTTCTATCGCTACTGCTGCAACGCATACTGAATTTCGGAGGAAATTAACAAACGTTTCCAAAAAAACCTCAAAGAGTCTTGTGGCTTCTCAAAAAATAAGAGAATCTGCAGTTCATGATATTCAACATTCTTCTGATTTGGAATCTGCTCTTTCGAGGTTTTTGTTATTCAACTTTTGTTATTAAATTTGTTGGCAATGTATTATATAGCCCTCCATTAATGCCCTTCTAAGGAAATGATTGATTAGGGAGTTGTGAAGCTGAAATAGTGAAATTCTTACTGCATTTCAAATTAGGAGTTGCTGTCTTCTTCGTTCGTGGGATTAGAATAATAGGTATTTAGTCCATCGACTTCCAAACTGATACTCCTTTCTCAAGCTGCAAATAAGCAAATTTCTGCAAATAAGCAAATTTCATGATGAACTGATTTTTCAGTCTTTACATCTTAGTAATCGTAACACAATTGGTCAAAAGTAACAGAATAATTTTTAGTTCATAAATTCTTTTTAGCAATTGTTGTCCAGTGTCTGTAGGCTGTAGCATATAACTATGGAGGTGATTGAACTTCACTCACATTGATCGTTTCATTTGTTACATTGAGATATTGTGGGGAATGCAATTTTGCTCCCTCTTTGGCTTGTCAAGCTACATTCAACTTGTTACCCAAGAGTGTTTGATTGTTCTCTTTATGTATTTTGGTCAAAAATTGTGCTTAATTCACGAATGATGAGGGGAAGCATGCCCTTTGCTCTGCCTACTAGGGAATGTTCAGATTAGCACTAAAGAAATCAGATGAATAATTTTTTCGCTCTGCTTGCAGATCAGGAGAAGTGTTGAAAGTGCAAGATCTGAATATCATTTTACGTCATTTTGGGAAACTTAACAGATGGAAGGATGTCTCTCAGGTTCTAGAGTACAACTTCTGTTATTTTCTTTTATTTTCCTTTTTGGGAAATCTTGGTCATATATATTGATGCCTGCTCTTGTCAAATGTTTTTCTCACCATAGCTTATGAACCTTAGAATTTAATAATGGACTTGCTGAGTTACGGGTAGATTTCTCTTGCCTAGTCTAATGTAATTCCAGTTATTGTTTGTTCTGATTACTGGTGTTATTTAAATATATTTCCTTGTTTCTTCATTAATGGTGTCTTGTCTTGTAGTGAATTCTATTTAATAACTAAAATTGACGTGAGCACAGACTTGTTTCGATAGCTTCAAGATTATGATGGAATATTTATTGTACTTTAAGTAGAAAACATTTTAAGTTCATGATACACCGACCACAGGGGGCATAAAAGTGGTCAAGAGTAGCATGTAGTTTATTAGTAGCGAGTAGTTATTGATTAACCAATGATTATTTGTTAGGAGTATTTGGTTATTTCTCTAATCATGCAAGGTAGGGGATAAGTTAGTTATTTAGTTTAGATCTATTAAAGCCAAATAAGGTTCATTATTAAAGCCAAATAAGGTTCATTTGTTATTTGTAACCAAATACTCCCTCTGTCCCAACGAGTGTGTCCCATTTCTTTTTGGCACATATATTTAGGAGAGTTGTTGGTTGTGAGAGAAAGGGTGGGTCCCACAAAAAGAGAGTGGCTAGTTGTGTGTAGAAAAAGTTGTCATTTTTGGAATGAGACAAGATGGATGGGACAAACCGAAAAGAAAAGCGAGACAAGATGAATGGGACAAGAGGGAGTATCAAATTAGGCACTTTGTTCTTCAAATTTTACTCTCTCATAAATCGAGCTTTGAGACTATAGATCTCTCAGCAATCGAGTCCCCATAACCCGATCCTAATTCGGGTTCATATCAATTTAGTACCAGTTATTATGGGGGGGAACTGCGTATTCTTCTAAAACAGTTTGAGGAGTTCTTGCATATCTACAAAGCCGATGTGTCGGCAACTCATGCTAGGCAACAAGAAATGGCCAGTCAACAGCAATAGATAACAAAAGGATTCTCGGGTTGTGACAGCTGGAGAGTTTCTGTGAAACTGTATATAAGCTTGCTCCAAGTCAAGACTATGCTGATGAACTAGTGGCAAAACCACTAGCCGCTGCTCTAGCAGAGACAACCAATGAAGAAACCACCAGCGATGGTGACAATAACACCTATGAGATCTAATCGAGGGCGGAAGACGACAAGAATAAAATGGGTTATCTTGCTAGAAGGATAACAATGAAATAGTCCCTGATGTAGAGTGCGAAGCCAAAGACCGTCAAGCCGCTGGTGAAGGAAGTCTGGGGGCGAAGGGGAACAAGCAAAACTCTTGCAACACAATATTCGAAGTTCATGTTTGAGGTTATGGTGGAGGTAATGATACGTGCCCGCAGGCGGCAGAAGAGTAGTCAAGCCTAGTGGTAGTTTTATTAATCGTTGATAGTTTATTAGTAGGACATAGTTGTTGATTAGTAGGTAGTTATTTATTAGGAGTAGTGAGTCATTTCTCTTATTATGTATGTTAGTGGTTTAGTTAGTTAGTGTCTAGTTCTATTTAAAGCCCCATAGTGTTAATTTGTAATAATCAATCAAGAAAATATTAAATTAGAAACTTATTTCTTGAGATATTGCTCTCTCATAAATCAAGCTTCGAGATTGTAGACTTCTCTCCGATCAAGCTTATCCTATTTTTGTTATCGAGTCCCATAAATCGATATGAATTCGGGTTCATATAAGTTCCCTCATTGTGGAGTATGTAGATACTGTGAACCTAGACTAGGAAACGAGTCTTTTGGCTTAGATCAGACAACTGGTGGGAATCGTTAACATTTTGTAGTACTCTTATGGATGAATATAGTCGAACAACTAAGCAAAGCAAAATATTATGCATCATTTGATAACTTTAAGTTTTGGGATATTATCATATTCTCCTATAAAATTATCAGAATATTGTAGTTGTATTCTGTCACTCAGCTTTTTATATTACCCTTGTGCATAAAGTTGTGGCTGTTGCTATACTTTCCTGATTATTCGTACTTGTTAGCATTTTCTACCTGATAGATATAGGCATATAGCATGGTGATTTTCATTATTATGCCTGAGCAATTTTTTTACTCTCTTGTGAGAGGTTTCTCACTCATTTCTCAGAAATTTTCTCCAGATCATAACGGTTCGTTATCAGAAAAAACTCATCAGCCTTTTGTTATGATATGCTAACATGACAATTCTCTTTTGCAGCTTTTTGAGTGGATGCAGCAGCATGGAAAAACTAATATTGCTTCATACAGCAGTTATATAAAGTTTGTGGGGAGGGATTCTAATTCTGCAAAGGCCATGGAAATATACAGTAGCATTGAAGATGACTCAACAAGGAACAATGCCGCTGTTTGTAATTCGACACTATGTTGTCTGATTAAATGTGGCAAGTTCAACAGCAGCCTCAAGCTATTCAATCAAATGAAGCAAACTGGTTTAGTACCCGATATTGTAACTTATAGTACGGTATGTTACTCTAAATTATATAACCTATTTTCATTCAATCCAAACGAAAAAAAAAAAAGAAATAATTTGAATATGAAGAGTATCCTAAATAATCTAACTATTTAAGGGAAAAATGGTAAATAAGTTGAAGCTCAAACATGCTATCAGCTTGGTGTTGTTGAGCTCAAGCTCAAACTCTAAAGCTACTCGAAAAGTTTGAGTTTGAGCTCGAGTCAATTCTGAGCTTTTTTTTCAGTCAATGCCCACAAGTTGGCAAGACTCACCATCTCATCTCGTGGCTATTTATGGAGTTAATCAGTTTAAATATGACCTTACATTTATGATTTTCTGCATTTTAGCTACTATTGGGCTGTGCCAAGGTGAAAGGTGGATACTTTAAGGCAATGGAGCTGGTTAGGGAAATGAAGTCCACAGGGTTAAGTATGGACAGTGTACTGTATGGGACACTTATATCAGTTTGTGCTTCGAATAATCAATGTGAAGAAGCTGAAAAGTACTTTGATGAGATGAAGTCTGAAGGTCATTCACCTAATGTTTTCCACTACAGTTCCTTGCTAAATGCGTATGCTATTGATGGAAATTACAGAAAGGCTGATAAAGTGATTCAAGAAATGAGATCTGCTGGGTTAGCTCTGAACAAGGTGTGTTTTCATGCCCTATTTTTTGCAGATGCAACCTTTATTTATATTTTTAGCTAATAGGTCTTGATAATATCAATTAATCTGGAGCATAAATCTAAGTGTATGGCTATCGGAATTCATTGATGTATCTATCTAGTACTTTTTTGCAACATTTTAACTTTAGAATTTGGAGAGAGATAGGGAAGGAAAAGAATCGGTATTAGCAAGCAAATTAGAAAAAACTATAACCAGAAGCAGGGAAAAATATTCTTTCATAAGATTGTGCAATTTTTTTCAGGTTATTCTAACAACTCTTCTGAAAGTATATGTTAGAGGAGGCCTATTTGAGAAATCAAGAGAACTGCTGAATGAATTGCAAGCTCTAGGTTATGCTGAAGATGAGGTGACCATGAATCTACTCTTTAACCTTCTCTTTGTGTTTCTGCTGAAATTCAAGATGATGTTTGCGTGTATGCATTAGAGATTACTAATATATATTTTACGTATTTAATCTTTATTATAAAAACCACTATTTTTATGGATTGAGAAATCTACACGTTAAAATGGTATATCAAGCAGTGCTAGTGGACCGGTCAAGACTCAAAAGTTGCTGTTTGGCTGGTTCAATAGGGATCTGGTCTGTTGTTTCGTACAAAGATGTAGTACAACTAACTATACAATTAGATTGGAGAAACCTTGCAAAAGCCAGGACAGACGAAAATAGTGATTTGTGTAGAATATGGTAACAAAACCCCGTATATGCTTTAATTTAAAAAAAAAATGGTAACAAAATGTCGAATATCAAATCTTAAGGATTACAAAAGCCAATCTTGAGCTCTACAAACTTGAGATTCCAAATCGACTTTTGCCTTCCTGATTCGGAGCTTGAACAAACAATTGGCTGAAGTTTTTCTTCGCAAAAACTGAGGCTTGAACTCTAAACCGTAAAATCCTCCTTGTGTGCACTTGATTGAAAGTACTCCTATTAGTGCATGCTTATGCTTTTTTGGGCTTAAAAGAAGCAACAGTAAGCAGAAGCCGATGCTTTTATAAGCAGAAGCCGATGCTTTTAAAAGCAGAAGTAAATAAAACTGAAAAGTAGCTTATGAGAATATGTTGCAAACACTTACATTCATGCTTTTTCTAAAACTAAGCTGCTTTTTTAGTGATGCAAACAGTGACAACTTTTACGTAAGAGAAACTTTAAACACCACAAGTTTTTGCAAACACTGCCTTATAAAGCCTTTGACAACACAATTTATTTTCCCACTATTTTCTTACCTATCTAAAATTAATGTGCCATCTTCTCAACATTTTCTTCTGTATTTGTTACGTGTTCTTTCTTGTGGAACTTTGCTCTATTATTTATACTTTCCACCACCAAAAACATATTTCCCCTTGGGAGTGCATCACATTCTTTAATACAATATCATGAGTAGCCAATTTTTTTTGTATATTTGTCAATGAAAACATTAGAATAGCAAAACCATATCTAACTTTTACCTAACATGTGAACCAAATTCTAAATCACTAGTCTTCTCTGAGCTTGCATCTAACACCAACATTCAGAAGCACTTGGCTAAAGATGAAAAGAATCTGCAGCAGTTGCTGCCACACTCCTATGCATATATTCTAGTTATTGATTGCTGGAGAGGAAGCAAAATTGGCTGCGATGAGTGGGTAACCATGAGGAAGGTTGCTGCATCTTTTAGGGGAAAATGAATCTTGTATCTCAATCCTGTTGTTTTAAGTTGAGATACAAGCAAGTTGGGAAGTTTATCCATTTGGTTCAGTTCAAGCCAAACTATGGAGGAGGTTGTTGAGCTAGAGTTCTAGACTGAACATGGGTCATTCTTTACTATAATATGTTTTCTTCCGATTCTGTCAACTTAGGGGCTAGATGTATTTCTCCAATTGTATGAAATTTGTAATTTAAGTTGTTCTGAGTGCACTGAACATTATGCTTCAATGGGAGTAACTTTAGATTTTGCAATCTAATTATTGGAGTTTCTAGACTCTATGCTACAGCCTTAAATTATGCGGCCCCTGTTATTTGCAGATGCCATACTGTTTACTGATGGATGGCCTTGCGAAGTCTGGGAAACTTATAGAAGCTAAATCAGTTTTTGATGAAATGAGGCAAAAGGAAGTGAAAAATGGTATGTTCCAATGTAGACACCTTTTGTAGAATAATAGTAGGAACATGTTATATTTGCGACAACCCCTAACCTCCTAGTCTGATCCTGATAATTTAGGAAATGCTGAGGGTTGTTGACACTCTATGTTTACTAGAAGTCAGTTATGGTGGTTTCCTGAGTTCTTTCTAAAAAAAAAAAAAAAAAAAAAAAAAAAAGGAACAAGAATGTCAAAACCTAAATACAATGTTTAGGGCACATGTTTTGTTTTCAGATGCTGAAAATTTCGTAACGTACATATATTCATTTATTATTTTCATTTTGTAATTTTACGTCTTCCAGACTTCCAGTCACCTCATCTTGAGTTACTTGCCATACTAATCACAATCTTGGCTCAAAACATGTGTAGATGGCTACTCCTACAGTATTATGATTTCAGCCCTTTGCCGTAGCAAACTCATTGAAGAAGCAAAGCAGCTGGCTAGTGAATTTGAGATGAAGTATGACAAGTATGATGTGGTAATTTTGAACTCGATGCTCTGTGCCTATTGTCGATCAGGTGAAATGGAGAATGTAATGAAGATGATGAAGAAAATGGATGAGTCAGCAATTACTCCTGATTGGAGCACCTTTAAAATTTTAATAAAATATTTTTGCAAGGAGCAGTTGTATTTACTTGCCTATCGTACAATGGAGGATATGCACAGGAAAGGTCACCAGCCTCTGGAGGTAAATAGATTTAAGTGTTGTATTCAGGAAATGCACAGTTTTCTGAGACCTATATGTCTTTTCTCATAGCTTTGCTCTATGTAACTTTATCTGGATGTTGGTCTATTTTTTAAACGAACTAGTTGGAGAGTGGTTTTTTCCAAATTGACGAATTTTCTTGTTTTTGTTCTTCATCCTGGCAATGGACTCAAGTTATAACTGAGTTTATAATTGAGGATTTGAAATTTGTAACGGCTTCATTGAACTTGCTTGGAACTAGTTCCTCTAAAAGGGTTTTAGAGCCACTACCTCTCATTTTCAACCATTTTTGAGTAATTTTTTTTTATATGATATCCACTCAGTATAAAATCATTTTCTCTAAATCGTCCTATCAAATTTAAGTTTCTAGTCCAACTTAAATATTAATGAAATTTGTTTCCTATTTTCTGTTTGTCTATGCGGGTAGTGATTCATATACAGGAGAGGATGCTTGTATTCAAAGGATAACTTTTTTAATGAATTTTTCTTATGGAAAGACTTAATAGCTGTGAGAATCTTCTAAGTGCTCATAACTTTATGTGGTTTGAGCTTCAAGTTGATATCATGAGAATCTTAAAATTTGACGTACTAATAGCTTATGCATTTCTTGTTAGCTTCATTGCATTTCTGTCTCCATAAGTCCTATAGGAGGTGACTGATACGAAAGAGTTTGATATGAATGCAATGATGATAGGATTAGTAATATGAATGAAATGAAGTTTCCTATGATTGGTATATGATTTTTTTTGGCATATATTTATATGACATATTCATTTTAGTACGACTTTTGTTTTTCTTCAGTAAAATTTAATATGTATTATATTTTATTTTAATATGTACGTTAAATTATTTCTGAAAAGAAGTGATATATTAATGATTATTGAAGATAAAAATAAATTATTTTACCCTGATTGTAAATGCCAAAAATGAAAAATACTACTCCCTTCGATCCCATGATAAGCGTCTTGTTTCTTTTGGGTAGGGAGATTAAAAAAATGGTTTTTGTGGTGTATATTGTTTGACTTATGTCTAGCTAATTTGTGTCCACACATTCTTTGCCATTATTAGAAACAAGACACTTTTAATGGGACATCCCAATTGGGTAAAGACGCTTTAGTGGGACGTAGGGAGCATTTAACATAATTATATGTAGAAGTATTTTATATTTAGTCGGTTTAGTTCTATGGCTAAACCCATGGAGTGGATGGAATGTCTATTCCCGTACTGTTGAGAGTAGTGGTTCATAACGGAATGGTGATTCCTAATTTTTAACAACATACCAATTATAAGAATTAGTCCTCTTCCAACTTACCAATCACCTCCTTAGTCTTTTCCCATCTTTTGGTTGAACTATGACTGGCAACTAACAAGCTATCATCCTGCTAATTGTGAAGCAGTACCTAAACGGTCAAAGACTCAAATTGCCATTAAAATAATGTAAACATGATGGAATAGATTCTTGTCATTGGATCATACATGCGAAATCCAGTACAACTTAAATTGCCATTAAATAATGTAAAGATGATGGAATAGATTCTTGTTATTGGATCATACATGCGAAATCCAGTACAACTTAGTAAATTGGCTACACTGTTTCTGTTGGATATTTACAGGTCTTTGTTTTTTTTTTGCAGGATCTCGCTGTCTCTTTGATGAAGTCACTTGCTTTAACGGGTGCATATTCTGAAGCGTTTTCAGTATACAGTATGCTGAAATATAGCAAGAGAGCGATAAATAAGGCCCTTCATGAAAAGATTTTACATATTTTACTTTCAGGTGGACTTCTTAAAGATGCATATGTAGTGGTCAAGGTATCAACTATGTCTTGAGTGTATTTTCTTGTTTGTTGGTCTTCGTGCTCTATGTATTTATCGCTCCTCCACTTTGTTTAGGATAACGCAGAGTCAATCTCTAAGCCAGCTATTAGGAAGTTTGCTATCTCCTTTATGAGGAATGGTAACATAAACTTGGTGAATGATGTGATCAAATCTATCCACAATTCAGAACATAAGATCGATCAGGTATTAGTCATAGATGATTATGGAATTAAATTATTTCCAGTATTTGATACAAGAAATGTGCTTCTGGATATGTTACTTTGCCTCTCACCAACATGAGAGTAAGAGTTCATACTTCTGATAAGCTTGTATTATAATTCATCTCCTACTTGGGTTGTACATGTCTTAACTCTAGGCTACGTAGTGTTGTTTATGAATGTTAATGTCGTTGTATATCTTGCTTAGACCATATTAAATTTTCTGGAATTTGTGTAAGGACTCTATCTGTTGTTATTACCATTCCACTCCATTTAGATTTTTGATTCAGTCATTTGTTGCATTATCTGTTTCAGGATGTATTTCACTTGGCCATTACTCGTTACATGGAGGAACCTGAAAAGAAAGACCTGCTTCTTCATTTGCTACAATGGATGCCTGGTCAAGGTTATTGCGTCGATCCAACTACAATTGATTTGATAAAGAAGTCACACTTGTTTGAGCACCATTCAATTGCAGAATTATTGTCTAAGCATTATACAGTGTTGAAGACATATAATTCGCGTCAGAAGAAAAACAGGATGAATATGAGCTTGCAGCATTTCGGGTATGTATTGGTTTTTAGCATTGTGGCACTTAAGGCTTGTAGTTAAGAAAAACCTTTACTTTGGGACTCATGTTTGTAACAATTTCGATCGGAGTATAGCTCCTTTCTTTGTTATCTGATATGTCTCTTGATAATTTATATCTTGTTACAGACACATCTTGGTTAAACTGTTACAATAGATACTAATAATTTCATACCGGAAGACTGAAGGATGCAAAGTTGTATCTGAATAGACTTGGGGATCAATGTATCATGGTATAAAAGAGAATGGACTCAAATTGTCAGTGATTTTGCTTCTGGTTGGAATTCTGACCTTTGTTGTTGCTCTGCTCATGCCGAAAAACATCTTGGTCTCTGATGTAGCTTTTGAGGATGAACCTGCAGAAGGTACAATTTTCTTGTTCAAGAAGCAGTTTAAGAAATTTACCAGAAATATTGAATTTCATGGCATGATTTAAGTATTTTATCATTTTATGTTGAAACAGCTTATCAACTTTTTTAATTCCCGAATACTGTACTTCTTGAGAAGGTTCATATTGTAAACTACTCTCTTAATGTTAACTTTTGAGGAATGATGCTGTTGATAATTCAAAAGTTCATTTTCTAGTGGAAATAATTCATTGCATAAGATTATTGATGGATGCGTTTTCTCACTTGTTGACAAATTAAATATTAAATGATTTTAGAAGAAACATGCTTTTAGATTTCCGGTTCTTAGTTATAAGCTGTAGATTTGTTATTGGCTTGAAGAATTTCTAGGTTAAGAGTTGCTTCCCATTTGATTGTTTCTACTCCACTTATTATCTCCTTTTCACATCAGTTACTTTGTAAGACTTGGTTATAACAAATCCAGTTATGTCGTCATCATGGATGACATTTTTAAGCTGAGCTCTTACTATAAGAAATTAGTGTTATGTTCGTTATTGCTTCATATATGTTTTGGTAACATGTGGTAGCGGAAATAGATTGCGGTTCTAGTTCTACTTTTGTGTTGGATGAGAGTTGCTGTCATTGCCATGTTATTTTGATTTGTTGTGTTTGTGAGTTGGAATTATAACTTTTCAATTTATTGGGGGCATTGAATATAGTGCCATATACTAGGACTCGAATATATTATATAATTTGTTTTATTTTAATTGAATGTTAAAATTAGGATACTAAATGATTTGATGTTAAACATAAATAGGTATTTACATTAAACCCTAAAATAAAATTGATAGCAAAAGAAAACATTTAGACACTTTGCTTTATCTCGAGGAAATAACTGTTGATTTCCCTCATAATACATTCCTAAGCGTAAGAAACCACATTAAGGAAAATAAAAATAGAAACGACTAAGATAAGGCTATTTTTTTAGGAGTAAAATATCTCTTCTTAATCTCGAAACAAATCTTATATGGAGCTCTGTTAATTTTAGCATCTTAGTAAACATCAACATCAAGATCTTAGAAGCTCCATAAACCTATTTTATCGAAGGTACTTCTGGTTCTAAAACATCTATAAGATGTTCTTGGGAGGCATAAGATCTTCCAAAAAGTTAAGCTTCAGATACTGCAAAAGACTCAATTTCTCTCAAGATTTATGGTAGCAATTACAGAGTTAACCATTTAATTTTGCACTTCAATTTTGTGGATTTAAGTTGTTTATATGCAACTTGGGTTTTAAGTTTTAAACGATATTGTTTCTACTTGATTGTTTATTCATTTCTCACCATTACGCGCATCTGCATTCCTCTACAGTGGTTTGTTCAAATAAACTATGGAGTATGGACACCAGTGTCTGACATGTGATGGTTATAATTTTATAATTTGTCTTCTTATGTTGACTGGAGTACCTAGCTTTATCATATATTCGAGCACGCCAAATTAAATCCCATTGACCATTTATTCACATTTGTTCGTGGATAGCCTACTGCAATCCTCCAGTTTATTGTTGGTTTTTGAGTTTCTACCGGGAGTACATGATAAAAAGTTGGTTTTGTAGGCTTAATTGGGTTCGAGAAAAAAGGAACGAGCATGCTTAACCGGAGAAACCGCAGCTGCTTCTGCATAACTCCAGTTATTGGTCTTTGCTAGGAACAACTAATGAATGTCTTGCTCGTGATTTAGTTCTATAGAAATAAGTTAAAAGCCAGCTGTTCCTTCACATAGCAACTTGAAAAAATATGCTGACGGTAACATGGTATTTTGACTCTTAATAAGATAACCTCTTTGTTGATATATTTAAGTGTTGCTAGATAAAATCAAATCCTGTTTGTATATATTGCAGTTGTTTCCTACTTTATTTACACATTAGGAGTAAATTGATTCAGCTACCGAGATCGTGGTTTGGCTTTTAGGTCAGCCGACAGTCAAATTTGTTTCTGTGATTCTATAAGATTAAATTGCACTGAAGTTCATGGACTTTGCAGTAAAGTATTCTTACATTCTTTATCTCGTGGTGTCAATGGTCAGTGCACTATGGTGATCTGGTGGCCTGGGCCCTCTATTGTTGCTATTTTTCTATAGTTACAATAGCAAAAAAGTATATATATATGCTCATGTTCAAAAATCTGTAGAAACTGATCAACTTCAGTCTTATCCTGAAATGTGAAAGATTGTGTGGTTGAGTTGATATACTTGCACTAATTACAGTATGCACTTTACATTTTTGTTCAACTGCGTGTATTTGTGTGCATATGGATATTGGATGTCCCTCGGGTATTTAGCTGGGTACCATAATTGCTACTTTAGGGTGTTCAAGGAACACTGCAGATATTGCAGCTGAAGCGGCTTGCATTGGACCTCTGAAAGCTTTTAACATTTAGATGACTGATAGTCTCTGGTTCTGGTGATACATTGATTCCTTGCTTAATAGATCTTTCTGCAAAGGAATCACCTATGTGTTTTAGTTTCTGTAAGTTGCGCTGGTGCTTCTATAACCTGTACTAATATAGTATAATGAATGATGAAATTCCGTAACTTTGGAAATACTAGTCATCCAGGGCCTGCATTAGTGATCTGCTACATCAGGGATCTGAACTGGGTACTGATGAATATCTCTTGACCATGCACTTGTCTGATTGTGATCCGGCTCTGATATGCACTCCCAAACGGCGCTATTGCACTTGAAGCCGCTGCCAAATGCAATTTGCCACACCCGGTCGCCCTTCTTAATCCTGCCTTTCGCCTCCAGATAGCTCAACTCGTACCAAGCAGATGAAGATGAAGTGTTCCCAAATCTGTAAAGAGTCATCATGGATGCTTCTCCGTCTTCCTTGTTCAGCCTCAGCTTCTCCTCAACAGCATCAATGACCGCCCTTCCATCCGCATGTATGCAGAAATGCTGGAATGCCTTCTTGAAATTCGGTATGTACACTTCCTTCTTCCTTGCTGCAGAATTCCATAATTTTCCTTGAAAGATTGACCATCCATAGCGTAGCTGCTCAGAAATCGGTAGACAAGATGGCCCTAATTCTGTTATATTCGTTTTCAGTGCATTTGCCGCGACATGTAGAAGAGACATCGAGAGCGAAACACCCACAGAGCCTGCATCATCTTCTTGCTGGAGGATGGAGTTGTATGACTTATCATCCCCCATGTGTGTTCTCAAGAGATACTGAAGCTTGTATTTGGCTCTCGACCAATCCTGTCTCTTGTTCGACTGCAAGACAGCCACGCCTCCCATACGAAACAACTTGTTGGCCAAAAGCATCGACTTGATGGGACCATTGTAGCCACTAGTAGTCACTGCTTTCATGCTGAGAACCAGAGCCAGTGAGTTGGCTTGTACTTTCAACAAGTCTTTTGCTGAATTGATGGCCACTAGGCCAGCACTGCATCCCATCCCACTCAGGCTAACACTCTTCACGTTGCTTCTGAAACCGAACTTGTTTACGACCATAGCAGCCATAGACGGCGTGGGACAGAAGACACTACAATTCGTCACAAGAATGTTGATGTTTCTGGGGTTTATGCTGTGCTTGCTGAGGAGGTCTTCTACGACTGTAAAAAGAACGGCTTCTGTTTCTTGTCGGGCACAGCTGAGCGATTTATCGGGTAAGAGTTGGTGCAGCGAAAGAGGAAGACACGCCTCACCGCCAATGCCTGACCTTTCGACCATCTTTGTCTGGAACTCGATAGATTCCCTTTCATGAGGCCTACATATTTCGAAGTATTCGATGTGGTTGGCTGTTGTAGCACGGAGTTCGGGAGGTGGTGGATAGCTGGAGAAGTCGATCAGGTAAACACATCCAGATTTGGAAGAAGAGAAGTAAACAAGTAAGAGCAATGCAATAGCGAAAGCAAAAGCTACTGCAGAAAGCAAAGGGGATGATGATAAGTTCGGCCCAGGTGGTATTTTGCAGAAGTAGTCGACATTTTTTTGCCGGTCGATTTACGAATATGATAATTGGCTTCTTGTTATAAAGATGTTGACACAACTTCGATCATGAATATTGCATGCATAGCATGCATTCTTGGCGTGTTTTCTGGTGAACTCATGCGTGGACGTGAAGCAAGTAATATTCTTGATGTTCATCATACCTATTGGTTGTTAATTCTTATCGAAATATCTAAATTATCCTTTGATTTTCATTGTTTTTCTTATAACATTGACCAACGATTGATTAACGGAGGTAACTGTTCCACCAATCCTAAAATATTTGAGAAACTATTAGATAAAAAATAATTTATTGGTCAATTTTATCAAACTTAAATTTGCTTTCTCATTTTGTTTTTGTTTTTTGTTTTGTTTTTTAAGTGCGCATAATATAAGCTCTACATAGCAGTCGGTGAGGTTTTACCTTATGACCTTTGGCCACAGTCCACGGACTAGGTTAAACATCATGATTGTTATGCTATCATTTGGGAATAAATATTATTTTTATTAAATTTACCATAACAAGAATTCAAAACTGAATCAGTTAAATCAACCATTAATTAATCACTTACAAATAAGTGAGAATACCAACTAAACTACATGTAGTCAGTTTCATTTTATTTTTTGTGTATTAGCCATACCTATTAATGTATTACCAATTTTTTCAATGTTCTTTATTTTAATACTCCCTCCGTCCCGGATGAAACGTCCTCTTTCTCTTCGGCGCGGTAATTTATGCAGTGTACTTTAGAAGTAAAGAATGGTGGCTCACTTGTACTTTAAAAGTAAAGAATGGTAATTTATGGGTAGGTGTGTGGTAGTGGGTAGGTTAGATTTAATGTTGTGGGTCCCACATAAAGTAATTAGATGATTAATTATTTCCAAAAAAGGAATAGAGGACGTTTCATCCGGGACACCCCGAAATAGAATAGGGGACGTTTCATCCGGGACGGAGGGAGTACATTTTATTGCAACAATACCATACGTCAAAGAAAGTGTGGCCTAATTAAAAAAAAAAAAAAAGTTCACAATATGTATGAACAATGTTTATAGGACTTAGTTGTGGAAGCTGGAAAGTATGAGGAGCAACTTGCAATCATTTTGAAAGTTAGCTAAGCAGTTCAGCACTTGATCGGTAGTTTCTCCAGACAGAAAACTTAGCATTTTTAGAGAGTGTTTATCTTTGGTTTACATATAAACTCATTTTGTAATATCTAATTCATTCAAGTTACATTCTAGTATAAACTAAGAGAGAGAAAAGTGACAGAATTTAGAGAGAGGGAGAGAAAGAGAGTTCATGTCGTGCTGTAACTCATCCGATTTTCTTGTTCGTGCATGCTCTATATTTATAGTACTAATATTGAAAGCACAACTTTATTATGTTAATAACAAAACTAGAACCCATTCAAAAAATATATAAAGATTGAAAAAAATAAATTAAAATAGCAAAACCATATACGTCTAGGTTTACGAAGAAATCTAATTTATTATGTTTCGAAATTATATTATATTTAAAAGCATAAGTATTTATCTTATTTTAATTTATAGCATTGGTTTATAGCCCAATTTTTTTATTTGAACGATGATTTAAATTTCAAGTCATGATCATTACATATATAGAAGCATGATTTACAAGCATATATGACAAATTCAAGTCATGATCATTACATATATGACAAATTCACAAGAACAATTATTTTTATGTAATAATTATTCGTGCGAATTTATTCATAATAATTGATACACATATTTAAAAAAAGTGATACAAATGATCAAAACAACGGATACATTTATTCATATTGAGCGATATTTATGTCAAGTGATATTATCATTTTAGTTATAAACTTATTATCTAGTGTTTAATTTCCAATGGGGTTGATTTAATATATTACCCGAAAACACGCCACAACAATACAATTTTTTTTTGTACGTACTTTCTGAGTCACTGTTGGTCACTGTTTCTTCTGGACATGCATTTATTTGTTGCTGGTCGAGATTCCATACCACCACTTTTATAGTTGTGACCTTCATTTGGATAATTAAATTGGAAGAAAATGGCCGATTTGATGGTTTTATATACGTATATATTATAAGAGTGGATTATGTAAGAATCCATATTCAACTTGAAAATTAAGAATCATGTATAATCATTATATGTTTTATGCATAATCCTTATGTTTCTTATACAAAAAACCTATAAATAAAAGCTAAGAACATAGGCGATAGATCTTCATTCGATTTATGGTGTATAATTAATATGTTTTTTTTTTAATTTTATTAATTCATAAAATTAGAAAAAATACAAAATAGTAAACAATAATATTAATAATAATTAAACTGGGGAAATACAAAAAATGAGAGAATCCCTTGTAACCTACCACAGCCCGTTGTCGACCACTACCGCTGCCGTCCGCCGCTAGCTAGAGAGAGAAGAAGAGTTAGGTAGGTTATATTATAAGTATGATGAATTGCGTTTGTAAAATCACAATATACACAAAACAGACAACGTTATGAATAAAAAGCTCGAAATTATGCATAAACTAGTAATTTACTATGCATAAAGTCTGTTTCTTAATTATTTTATATTATAATAATTGTTGGGTGATGATTCAATCCTCAGCATGATCATACTTGTGGGAAATGACTCTTATCTTCTATACTGAATCATGCTCAGTAGCCTCGTGCTCTGAACTGTTGAGAAGATTTGAAGATCCCAAAACCCTATCCGATTGGTGAACCATTCCTTTGTATTTGTATTTCTCGAGGTTTCGCACTCGGCAGACACTCGCTCCGGTCAAGGCGCTCGGCAGCTCATCGCCCTCAAGCACCGGTGTAGAAGACTCGCATATCGGACTCGGCAGAGCAAGATATCGAGAGAGTCACCGAACCGAACTCAAGCAGAGTAGTTCACTGGACTCGTGGCCGATCTTCGAGCAGACTTATCTCGGCAGCCTATCTATCCGAATACAAGGTCGGACTCAAAGCAACGGCAGATAGTCTTCGGGGATCGCCGAATCTTTTGAAAGACAATCAAGCATTGTCATGTACGAGGAAGAGAGAAGTCGCTTCCGCCTGTCTCGAAGTTTGTGCTTGTCTCAACCACTTCATCCACCTCGACGAATGACAAGCATACACGTGTCTTCTCACCGCTAAAGCCGCACCAACCTTTTACCTAAAAAGGTGGGAAAATACACTGTTACCTACACCAAAAGAGCCGTTTGCTACCAAAAAGAGAGAGAGAGAAGAAGATCGTCTCCAACGGATCTATTTCAATCTCTGCTCTATAAATAGAGGGATCATTCAAGATTTGAAGAAAAAAAGAGAATGCGCGCACCTAGAACACGAGAGAGCATTCAAACGAGCGATATTAACGACTAAGTCTTCCGCAAGAAACAACCGAGTTATCTCCGCGAAAGACTACATCCATTTCAAAAGGAACCAAGTCGAACCGACATAAGCTTCTAGTATCCAAGCGACTGACACGAACCTATAGCTAAACCCTCAGCTGTTCGTCGCTCTAGATAGCTACATTCTCGTTCCTTATCCCTCTAACCCTAAGCTCACTTGTTATATCCATAGCTTAGACGAAGGAGTTCACATTTGAACCTAATCCTTATTGTATAAGGACTCCTTCACTGTTGGAGAAGTTTGTCAAACACTTTAAGTTTGATAGTGTTGTAAACTGAGACTTGGATCAGTATAAAAACCAAGACGCGGCTTTGCCCAGTGTGCAAGCTGACTGAGACTAACTCAGGATAATAAATAGCCTCCTGATCATTCGGGACAGTGGACGTAGGATTTGAGCGATATCCGAACCACTTTAAAAATCCCGTGTCTCTTCTTTCGCTTTCTTAATCGTTGCATTGATTTTACTATTCATACTGAACATCATATTTAAATCAATCAACTGTCTCAGCATACTGAACTTTTAAATCTACCGAATTGAGACTTAAAACGTTTTCTCACAAAAACTGATTTGGGCCTACACTATTCCGCGCACCGAACTCTTACCGTAGATACCGAATTCGACATAGTCGGTTAGCGGATCTCAATGAGTCAAGACTCTTTAGCCTTTAACTCGATTCGGAATAGCCGTCGGTCCGCCGAACTCGTTTGGCCGACACCATCCCGAATAGGACTGCTCGAGTTCGAAATTGAGAAATCGAATCGTGTGTATTCACCCCCCCTCTACACCTGACCGTACACTCGGGACCAACAATTGGTATCAGAGCAGGAGTTCTTGACTCTTGTTATCTTTGAGACCGGTCTATTCGAACGGATCCAAGGGAAAACGGTTTTTTTTACTGCATATCACTCTACATTCATATCTATACTCTTCATGGCTGATATGTCAGGTATAAGGATGGTACCCATGTTCTCGGTGGAGAATTATGGAGTATGGCGAGTCAGAATGGAAGCACATCTGACATCCCTCCATGACAGTATGACTGAAGTTCTTGAAGATGGACCTATCGTTCCCATGATTGATAGTGTCGTGACTCAGGACCAAGCTCAAGGAGGAGGAATGGTGACCGGGAAGAAGATTCCCAAAGACAGAAGTCTCTTCACTCCTGAGGAGAAGAAGCTTCACAATTTAGACCGTGTTGCCGCGTAAACGCCATACCGACCACCCTTAGTGATTCTTATCTTGGCAGGGGTTCGAGAATGCAAGACTCGCTAAAGAACTCGGGATGCTCTTGCGCTACCGAGTCGAGGGACTCGAGAAGATTAAAGCCAACAAATTAGCGCTGGAACTCCAAAAGCCGGAAAGCTTGTCTCTCATGCCCGGTGACAAAATCGAAGATTCGAACGTCGATTTACCAATCGATGAACTCTATCAATGGGCCGGGAAAGACATTCAAGAACCGAGAGATGAATCGAAGATTCCGAGGGCACCGCCGGACGGACACCGGACACCTTTTGCCACTCTATTGCGACATTCGACTTAGATGTTGTGTCTCCCGACCATATCTTTTCGTAATTACAGTGCGAGGAGTTTGAGTTCGACAGACCTCAAAGAAAGCGAGAGTCGAAGCCGACACAAAAATCGACCATGCTTTCAAAGCATCGGTCAAGACAAGCATCTCCAAGAACGAGCAAAACGACGAGTAAGACCGAACCTTCACTCAATGATCTACAAGAAGGAAGTCTCGCTCGAAGTATGCACTGCTCGCCGTAAAGTATCGAAGGAGAAGGAGCGACGAGTAAAAGTGACTAAAGCCTATCGGGAAACGAAAGGTAAGTCAAATTATATGTCGAAACACACTCCCGACTCACAATCTTCTCGAATGCGAAAAGAAAGATGACTCGGAACCATCAAAGAATAGCGAAAGCAAAGAAGAAAGAGTCATCGCTTGTTACAACCGCAAGAAGCCGGGACATTATCGTATGATTGTCCCGAGCTCGCAGTAGTCTTGAACGCGCAAGCACGTAAGGCAAGGGAGAGAGAAATTCGCCCGAAAAGACAATCCTACATAGCTGGCGAAATCTCGGACGACTCGAAGAGGTCGACTCCTTTATGGATTCATCGGATGATGATGCGGCTTTCATGGCCTTAGAGCTTGAAGTCGAAGAATCGGTGAAAAGTGCATGATGGCAAAGCGAAGAGGATGAGGTAAATTCTCATGAACCACTTAACTCCTCTTCACACCGCACACACGACACTACTTCGGGAGCGAGATGAGAATTTGGACGTCGCAACCGCATACGAAGAACTGCTCGACGAACAAATTCGGATGAGTCAGCGGCTCAGCCAAGACTCTTCGAAGTTGGATACCCCGAAAATAGAGAATCGGAGACTTTCTCGGGAGAGTCGGGTTGCTACGAGGCCGAAGGACTTGTGTTGAGACTCGGGGAGGAAATAAACTCTCCGATGACCAAGTCTCAAAGCATCAAGAAGATCGGATTTCAGTTTTGACCAATGACTTGACTCGAAAGATATCGAACCGAGTCTCGCGAAGCAAGAAATATCGGGACTTCGGCACCGAGCACGACACAATCGAAGAAGAGTGATGATGTCTGGAGGAGCCTGATGACTGAAAGGTACATGGGCGCTGAGAAGAAATTAGAAGCTATGCTAGCAAGCAATAAGCCAAAGCACTGCAAGGAAGGACTTGGATTCAGCCAGGGAGCTTCCTCATCTGCCCCAAGACACTCGAGTACGGCTTGCCGATAGGTTTGTTCAAGGGGAGACTATGAACGCAAATATACTGAACCCCCTAGCAAAGAACAAACAGAAGATGAAAGCACCTCATCCCACACATCAGCATTCTGACAAGAAGATCAGTGCCAAGAAACCCCAGTTCAGTCAAGGGGGAACCGACAAATTAAAATTGGCAGATCTGTATGGACCTCCAAAGCTGACACATCCAGCTCAGTATGGGTCATACTATTATGAACCTATAGTCAGAAGAGGCTCCAAAGGTCAGAAGAAAAAGAAAGCCACACAGAAGGCTAAGGTCGGCAGTCCACCAACTCAGAAGATCAGGACTCCTGAACCTCAGAAGCCTCAGAAGTCACCTTTGACCAGTCCAGTGGTCAGACAGATTTGGGTTATGAAAACTAACATCTAAGGACCCAAAATCAAAAATGAAGGGTACCTGAATAAAATTCTGTTTTGCAGGTGCGTAAAGACCCATGGTATGTGGACGAATGGATGCTCAAGACACATGACATACCAAAGGAGTCATCGAAGAATTATATCATCGAAGAAGGACCCGACTGAGTTTGGAGATAATGCCAAAGGCTACACGAGAGGATATGGAACACTCAAAGATAGGAACTACCAAAGTTCCAAGAGTATCATATGTTGAAGGACTTCAAAGATAATCTTCTCTCTCGTTAGTCAATTTTGTGATAACTCAAAAAGAGTGATTTTTTACGCTGGTTTCGTGATGTTATTGATAAATCCACAGGGAAAACAAGTGTTATCGGGTTCGCGCAGAAAGAACATATACGTGTGGCCGATCGAACTCAGCCAACTCGAAGCTTGCTTATTGGCGAAGAATGACAACCGCACGGGGTGGCTATGGCACGTAAGACTCCGACCATCTCAACTTTAAGACGCTCAACAAGCTTGCAAGAAACACTCTAGCAAGGGGACCGCCGAATGAAGTATTCAAGAAAGACACTCGGTATGAAGCATGTCTCGAAGGGAAAGCAAACAAGGAATCAAAATCCTCCGGTTCCATCGCCTTCCACGAATGGAACTCTTCACCGCTACATATGGATTTGTTCGGTCCGGTCTCCCAAGTGACGATCGGAGGCGAGAAAATATGCATTAGTGGTCATAGATGACTACTCGCGCTACACATGGGTCATATTCATTGCCAACAAGTCGACGTCAAAACAGAGTTACCAACGCTTCGAAAAGGCTCGGTGTCGAAAAGAACACCAAGATCGAAAAATACGTTCGCACGCGAGGAACCGAGTTCCTTAATTCCATGGTAAAGGAGTTCGCAAAGCGAAGGAATAGAGCATGAGACTTCACCGCACGCACACCTCGGCGGAATGGAGTTGCTCGAACGAAAGAACAGTAACTCTAAAAGAGGCAGCTAGGACTCTACTCGCGGACTCGGGACTCCCAACCAAATTCAGGCGTAAGCTACCGATACCGCATGTTATACTCGAGAATAGATCTCTACCGACAAAGCAAAGATAAGAGAACACCATATGAACTATGGAACGACGGGAAGCCTTCTCTATCTTATTTCCATATTTTTGGTTGTTCATGCTTTATCCACAATAATGGGAAAGATCAGTCGAAGACTTTTGATAGCAAGTCGGATCGGGAGTATTCTTAGGATACTCTCGGGTCAAGCAAAGCTTTGAGTATTCAACTATCGGACTCTTTGCGTGGAGGAAAGCCCTCATGTTGTTTTTAACGAGTTTGCTATCGAAGACAGGAGCAATAACTCAAATTCCGAATCCGAGGACATCAAGAAGCAACTACAGGATCTAAGCTTAAAAGACAAATGCGAAAAGATCCGGCTATGTTGGGATGATGATTCGGACGAAGAAACCAAGACAAATCTATCGAATCTCAACCAGTGAGCAAGTAGCCGAGAAGATTGATTCTCCCGAACGTAATCAATCCCGGTGTAACTCGGGTCGATGAGGAAACCGTAGAGGTAATCGAGACCAACAATACCGAGAATAACAACTCGGGGGAATGTCTAGTAATGTTCCCCGAGCTGAATGCCCCCGAACCCGGTGACTCAGTAGATCACACTCTTGTTCTTGAATTACTTCAATCTCGGAATAGTACAACCGAAATGCCTAACTCACCTACTATCTCGTGTTGAACAAATTTCGAGATGAAGAGTTAAAACATCGTAGATCGTGGCTAGATGCTCACACCGCCGATCTTATAATTGGAGATCCTTCAAGCACATGTCAAGACAAGATCCGGATTCTGTCAAGGAGAAAGCGCATTATTTTCCCGCTTCTTGTCTACCGAAGAGCCTCGAATATTGAGGATGCACTTAAAAATGCCGACCGGATTATTGCTATGCAGAAGAGCTGAATCGGTTCACGAGAAACGAAGTATGGGAGCTTGTAGACGCACCCGGCATCAACATGTCATTGGAACCAAATGGGTCTTCAAAAACAAGCGAGATGAAAACAACGTTATAGTAAGGAACAAAGCAAGACTCGTGGCTAAAGGCTACTTGTCAAGCCGAAGGGATAGATTTCGATGAGACGTTCGCTCCAGGTTGCAAGATTGGAGGCAATTAGACTATTCCTAGCCTACGCAACACATCAAAGATTCGGAGTTTATCAAATGGATGTGAAGTCTGCGTTCTCGAATGGCGTGCTTGAAAGAAGAAGTCTATGTGGAACAACCGCCGAGCTTTCAAAGAGGGACATCAAGTATATAGACTCGAGAAAGGCTCTATACGGGTTAAAACAAGCACCCGTGGCTTGGTACGATACCCTATCTCGAGTTTCTTCTTCGTAAAGGTTTTCGTAAAGGCACGATGAGACCGCACTCTATTCAAGCATTCGACCGGAAGAAGACTTATTACTTGTGCAGATCTACGTGGATGACATTATCTTCGGTTCGAAGAATGTCATCATGTGTCAAGCAATTTGAAAAGATGATGAAGGATAAGTTCGAGATGTCGATGATGGGTGAAATGAACTACTTCCTTGGTTTTCAAGTCAAGCAATCCGAAAAGGGAACGTTCATCAACCAAGGCAAATACACTCGAGACCTCATCAAAAGATTCGGCCGCACATCCGGCAAATCAATCAAGATCCCGATGAACACGAATATGAAGATAGATCTTGATAAAGAGGGAGTATCGATGAGACCAAACCGAATACCGTGCTATAATTGGTTCTTTATTATATCTAACGCCTACTCGTCCCGACATAACTTATGCCGTAGGTGTATGCATGCTCGATTTCGGGCGAATCCCAAGCGAGTCATATGGACTCAAGCAAAGAAGATTCTCCGCTATCTACGAGGAACACCGATATGGGTCTATGGTATCCAACTGATGATAATATTGAACTAATCTGGTTATTCGATGCCGACTATGCGGGATGTAGAATCGACCGAAAATCAACTTCGAGGAACATGTCGGTTCCTTGGCAGCAAGCCGATCTCATGGTTTTCAAAGAAATAGCACTCGGTGGCCACGTCGACTACCGAAGCCGAATACATGGCTGCCGGAAGTTGTTGCGCCTGCATCCTTTGGCCGAGACAAGCAATGAGAGACTATGACGTTATTCGGAATGAAGTGCCGATCTTCGCGCGATGCACTGCCGTGCTATTGCAATCACTCGGAATCCTGTTCTTCACACAAGATGCAAGCACGTGGACATCGGACATCACTTCATTCGTGACCATGTCGAAAAGAAGGATATCGAATGGAAAAGATCCATACCGACAAACAAAGGGCCGATATACCGACCAAGCCTCTAGCCGAATCCGATTCGAGAGAACTTTCGTAGAGCTAGGTCTGTTGGACCCTACTTGACCCCGGTCAAGAAGAGGTTTCGTGGAGAGAGACATTTCGTAAGGGGGAATGTTCACTCTCGATCGATACATTCAAGACGTAGAGACGTAAAACCATCTACACGAGGTATCACCTGACTACTATGTTCACTGACGAGTTTGCGTATCTCTACTCGTAGTAATTTAATACAACAATACCTTGCATTTATGGCAAAGATTCAAAGCATGACATTAATATCTTTTGGTTTGTCTTTATTATTAACGACTCACATTTAATGCACGACATTCCATACATAAGCTTGTCGAACTCGCACGCATTTAATGCATGTCTTTTCACAGTTACTACTTAGGCTATTTTACAACTGGCTTTGACTTAGGTGCCTTTTGTGATCATTGCCTATTTTTTTACTTCTAATCTTAACCGTCCATATCATAAAGCAAGTTTACACTCAGCCTTCGATCGAAAACCGTTCACCTTCATAGTTGATATATATTCGATCAAATCTTAAGAACCGCCATTAGTATACTTCATAACTTTCAAATTCCGAAAAATTCGAGATCTGCATTCGCAATCCTTTCTTGGAATTACACTCTCTATCTTATCTCGAATTTTATCCATTGGTATGCTTATATCTGTTAATGTATTTGTTATATGTTTCAGTATTGCATTGCACAAAGACTTGTTCTATCCAAAAACAAGATCGATTCATTTCTTGTCACAGTACAATGGCGGAAACCAATATTTCTATGATATCTCCAGCGGATATGCGAGAACATTCGGAGAAGGATCGCGTGTGGTTTGAACCCACCATGGATTTCTATTCATGCGATCCGGAGTATATGGATGAGATCTTCTCTCCGCGCGAGTCGGGGACCGGAGAAATTTATGTCTAGGAGGCCTTCGTTCTTCCTCCCGAGATAGGTTGCGTAACCGTATTTGAATTCGGACGCAGTGTCGGAGATATAGTGGCGAGATTCGTTGCCCATTCTATCCAAAACGCCACTATGGAGCTGAAGCGATATGTCCATCAAGGATGCCTTAAAGCGGAGTTTTGATCTGCCCTCCGAAGGAACCAGTACAGTCGGGTACAGAGATGACCGAGTTGATGAATACCTTACCGTCTTCACGTGGAAAGCCCACTACATTCGTAGTGCTTTTCCGAAGAACAAAGCATGTTGCCTCGGTTCGGGGCACTTGCCATATAGTGACGCAGCTCCATCGACAAGCCAAGGTGGTCGTTTGACCAAGTGTCGAGGCCTAAGATTCAGATGATGATGGCCATATACGATCGAGCCCGGATAAATTGGACGGAGTTCTTTCTCTCGAGAATTCATGGCTCAGCCGCTAAGTTCGACAAAGCATCGAACACGCCGAGCGCAAAGGGCAAATTGCTGTATGGACTCAAACCGTCCATCATGATCGAAGATTTATGTGGATCTCGAGCCTATCACCTACAAGTGACAAGGAGTACTTCAATGTGAAGAAGGTCGGATTTCACAACAAGACAAGAAGCGCTTCGACAGATAGGGTCGGGACCCTCGGCAGTCTCTCCGAAATCAAAGTCTCAAGCGAGACTACGCCTACAAAGAAAAGAACCCCTCCCGCTAAAACTCCTAAGGCACCGGCAAAGAAACCGAAGAAAGCCGCGCGAGGAGCCGGCCCTGCGAGGAGGTTCCACAAGTGCCTCGCCGAACGGGCTCCCCGAGAAGACTACTCGGCCCATGCGGTTGGTTGATGAGTCCGAGTCTTCCGAGAAGACTCGTCCGATGGAAAAGATTGTTTCCACCGAAAGGGACCAAGGGGATGCTTCGAAGCTCGGAGCGCAGATATTCGGCGCCTAGACGGCCCCCTTTCGTACCTCCACTCGGCTCGGTCCCTCCAACCGAAGAGCGAGACTTCACACATAGACTTGGAGTCCGAGACCGCATCCGAAGGTGAATCAATCGGGATGGAAGCTTCAGGTGATTATATCCAGAGCATCCCGAGAAATTCCCGCAACTAGTTCCGGAGCTTGCCGACTACTCGGACTTGTTGTTCATCGCCAAGACAAAGAAGGCTCCACATGTTGCTTGCGACATCGGGAGTGGCCTCGTCTACGGCGCCTTGTCCTCCACTACTCCCGTCGGCAGCATGCATGAAGAGGAATTGAGACCGAGAGAGGAGATAGGCTATTCGTGAGCCCGAAGACCTCGACTCAATGGACAATCCGAGGGCTGCAATGCCGGCCATGATTCATGATCGACAAAGCACGCCTCCCGGCCAAAGATCCTCGGATGGGTCGACCATGACGACCCACCCAAGTGATTCGAGCCCCGGAAAGCCTCGATGAGGGACAACCACGGGACAAGGATACCCATACCGAAACTGCTCCACCTCTCGGCATCCTTGGTCCCGAGAAGTCCAAGGCCGGTGCTTCGTCCTCGCAGAGCCCGCTTAGCTCTTGCTTTGCGATCGACTTTCGAAGCGGCGCCCAGCCCGGACCGCAAAGAGATCTCGATCGATGGCAAAAGCCTTAACCGCCCAAGGGATCAAAAATCGAGATCTTGCGAAGGCTATCCATAGGACATGGAAGCGGATCGCTCAAGCCACGACTAAAGAACTTCGTGGGGCTGAAGTCTTCGTCTCTTCATCGCCCGCCCCCGATGTTTCCGCGCTTATTTCGGGAGCGTTGGCTCAAGCTGAAGTCAAATTCGAAGCTCGACTCAAGATCTTTCGAGAGAGCCAAGCCAAGCTACTAGATGAATTTTTGGCTTCTAAATTGGCTCATACTGACGCTATTACTGAACAATCCGAGGCCACTGAACAAAGACTTGAGATTATCCAACTGGCCTTGGAAGACAAGATCACTGAGAAGCTGAAAGACTTCAAGGAAGCAGCTGATCTCTCTCACAAGCAGTACAAGGAAAACCTTACCATGGAGAGAAACGAGTTGCATGAGGCTCTGACTAAGCTCCACGATCGTCTTGATGAGCTGTCAACCTCCTACAAAAGTCTGAAGAAGTCAGTCCTAGTCCCTACCCCGGTGCTCATTGATGATGCCAAAAAGGGGGAAAGTGAAGGAAAAAGGGAAGGAAAGAAGAGTACTGAGAAGCTACCTCAAACTCAGTCTCAGAAGGGTGAGGCCCAGGGTGTTTCAGCTGCGAGCACAGCTGAAACCGGCCCAAGTGGCTCAGGACCCCAACAGACTACTCAGGCAACCCAGACTCCCAAAGATTTTATTAAGGAGGTTGCCGAGCACGCCGAACGAGCGGTGGAGGACTCAGGAGAAGAAGAGGCTCCTATTCCACCACCAGTTCAAGAAGGCAAGGGCAAACGAAGCTTAAAATTCCAACCCCTCCAAAGAAAGAGATTAAGATACATATCTCGCCGAGGAGGAAGCCCAAATAGGCTGCGGATGAGAGACCGGCGGAGAAATTGCAGAGGCCGGGCGCCTAACAAGCCAAAGTCTAAGCCTCGCCAAAGGAAAGACTAAAGCCCCGTCCGTAGGAGGAAAGAGAACCGCTAGATCGCCTCCGAGAAAGCTCATCATAACGGATGAAGAGGACAGAGAAAAAGACAAGGAGCAAGCAGCAGAAGAATCCGAAAGGCGGTGGTACATCCAAATCTAGATCTAGTACCCTCGTCGAACCGAACAAGCTCCCTCGAAGCCTCAAGAGCAAGATGCGTAAATTGAAGAAATCTTTGCTCGGATGGATAGATATCTCTACAGAGGAGAGGAAGCTAGACGGATAGAGGCCGCCAGTACGATAGGATACATTTGGCGGACCTTGAGGCACTCGGGAAGCGCATCGAACAAGAGGCCAGCCGAGAGTTCCTTCGAAAGCCGACATTCCTTATCGATACGAAGGTTCGGGAAGCCAAACGATCTCGAAAACACATAGATGGCCGAGATCGGACGAATGGATGCCTATTCGGCTCAATCGAGAGATGGGAATCGGCCAAGATAGAGTTTATCAAGAGAAATTATTTCCGGCGATCTCGGCTCGAAATGTCTAAGGCCGATGCCTATGTCGAGTGGATGACCATTACTCGAACCCGATCTTTACCCATATATGCACGTAGCAAGAATCGAAGGGGTAGTAGTCGGCGTTCTCGAAGCAAGGATCATTCCTCCACCCGGAAGACAAGACGACTCAAGTACATCTCGGAATGATTGAACAAGAAGTGAAGAATGCTTGCGTTGAACGAGAGGACTAGAACAAGATGATCCAGCCAGACTTCGCCGAATACACGAGGCCGAGGAAGAACACGTTCGGAATGTATGGAGTCCCACCGCCCGAAGATAAATCCCAAGGTTTCATGAATAGGATTCAAGCAGTTTAAGGGTTCTCCCTCTTAGTTCTTCTTCTAGCTTAGCAAGATTTGTAATGTACTGAACTAGTTATTATATATATACAAATCTTCTGTTGGCTCTGACAACTACTTGTTGTCTAAATAGCCGTGTTTACTTTATGCTTTAACACTCAGAATCACTGAAGTGATTACTGACACACACGTTGTTTATTTACCTGTCAGTTTTTGCTCGATTAGATCTCTGATAGACTAGACTTTCGGAGAGTTATTATTTCTCTTAAGGGGAAATTGTTGCATGGGGGAAATTATTGTAAAGGGGGAAATTGTTCTGCCCTGTCTCCCTCAGTAGTCTAGCACTTACCAGACAACTCCACTGATCCTACTTGTAATATTTGTAAGGAGCTCTGTTTCTGAGTAAGTTAGTGTTTAACATAGTTGATAGGACATAGATGATAGGTTTTGGCATCATAAAATAGGGGGAAATTGTTGGGTGATGATTCAATCCTCAACATGATCATACTTGTGGGAAATGACTCTTATCTTCTATACTGAATCATGCTCAGTAGCCTCGTGCTCTGAACTGTTGAGAAGATTTGAAGATCCCAAAACCCTATCTGATTGGTGAACCATTCCTTTGTATTCGTATTTCTCTGAGGTTTCAGACTTAGTAGACACTCGCTCCGGTCAAGGCGCCGGCAGCTCATCGCCTCGGCACCGGTGTAGAAGACTCGGAATACTTGGACTCGGCAGAGCAAAGATATGCGAGAGAGTCACTGAACCGAACTCGGCAGAGTAGTTCACTGGACTCGGGGCTGATCTTCGTCAGACTTATCTCAGCAGCCTATCTACCGAATACAAGGTCGACTCAAAGAACGGCGAGATAGTCTTCGGGATCGTCGAATCTTTTGAAAGACAATCGCATTGTCATGTACGAGGAAGAGAGAAGTCGCCTTCGCCCCGTCTCGAAGTTTGTGCTTGTCTCAACCACTTCATCCACCTCGACGAATGACAAGCATACACGTGTCTTCTCACCGCTAAAGTCTGCAGCCAACCTTTTACCTAAAAAGGTGGGAAAATACACTGTTACCTACACCAAAAGAGCCGTTTGCTACCAAAAAAGAGAGAGAGAGAAGAAGATCGTCTCCAACGGATCTATTTCAATCTCTGCTCTATAAATAGAGGGATCATTCAAGATTTGAAGAAAAAAAGAGAATGCGCGCACCTAGAACACGAGAGAGCATTCAAACGAGCGATATTAACGACTAAGTCTTCCGCAAGAAACAACCGAGTTATCTCCGGCGAAAGACTACATCCAGCTCAAAAGGAACCAAGTCGAACCGACATAAACTTCTAGTATCCAAGCGACCGACACGAACCTATAGCTAAACCCTCACTGTTCGTCGCTCTAGATAGCTACATTCTCGTTCCTTATCCCTCTAACCCTAAGCTCACTTGTTATATCCATAGCTTAGACGAAGGAGTTCACATTTGAACCTAATCCTTATTGTATAAGGACTCCTTCACTGTTGGAGAAGTTTGTCAAACACTTTAAGTTTGATAGTGTTGTAAACCGAGACTTGGATCGTATAAAAACCAAGACGCGGCTTTGCCCAAGATGTGCAAGCCGACCGAGACTAACTCGGGATAATAAATAGCCTCCCGATCATTCGGGACAGTGGACGTAGGATTTGAGCGATATCCGAACCACTTTAAAAATCCCGTGTCTCTTATCGCTTTCTTAATCGTTGCATTGATTTTACTATTCATACCGAACATCATATTTAAATCAATCAACTGTCTCAAAGATACCGAACTTTTAAATCTACCGAATCGAGACTTAAAACGTTTTCTCACAAAAACCGATTTGGGCCTACACTATTCCGCGCACCGAACTCTTACCGTAGATACGGAATTCGACATAGTCGGCTAGCGGATCTCGACGAGTCAGTACTCTTAGCCTTTAACTCGATTCGGAAATGCAGTACTGCCTGGTTCGCCGAATCAGTTTCGCGACACCATCCCGAATAGGGACTGTTCGAGTTCGAAATTGAGAAATCGAATCGGTGTATTCACCCCCCCTCTACACCTGACCGTACACTCGGGACCAACAATAATATATAGAAGATTGTTAGACATGTATAGAATTATTCGGGCTTATGCATAAACAAATGCTTACTATAATATGTATAAAACGTATTTCTATATTATAACATAATATCTACATAACAGACACTTTTATGCATAAGAATGTTCTTAATTATGTATAAACCAACACCATATTTGCATAAAAAAATATATTTTTCAACAGATTTTCTGTCGAATCGTCGTCCACCGTTGGTCCGCCGCCGCCATCAAGATGAATGAAGAAAGTGTAGTTGTTTGGCTTAGTTTCAAAACATAAAGGGTAAAAAGACATATTAACCCTTAATAAACTTTATTTTCTCTTTTTATTGTATAAGGACTCCTTCACTGTTGGAGAAGTTTGTCAAACACTTTAAGTTTGATAGTGTTGTAAACTGAGACTTGGATCAGTATAAAAACCAAGACGCGGCTTTGCCCACAGGTGTGCAAGCCGACCGAGACTAACTCGGGATAATAAATAGCCTCCCGATCATTCGGGGCAAAGTGGACGTAGGATTTGAGCGATATCCGAACCACTTTAAAAATCCCGTGTCTCTTTTGCTTTCTTAACTCGTTGCATTGATTTTACTATTCATACCGAACATCATATTTAAATCAATCAACCTGTCTCAAAGATATCGAACTTTTAAATCTACCGAACTGAGACTTAAAACGTTTTCTCACAAAAACTGATTTGGGCCTACACTATTCCGCGCACTGAACTCTTACTGTAGATACTGAATTCTGACATAGTCAGTTAGCAGATCTCGACCGAGTCAAGACTTTTAGCCTTTAACTCGATTCGCAGTATGCTGTCTGTCCGCCGAACTGTTTGGGCCGACACCATCCTGAATAGGACTGTTCGAGTTCGAAATTGAGAAATCGAATCAGGTGTATTCACCCCCCCCCCTCTACACCTGACCGTACACTTGGGACCAACAATAATATATAGAAGATTGTTAGACATGTATAGAATTATTCGGGCTTATGCATAAACAAATGCTTACTATAATATGTATAAAACGTATTTCTATATTATAACATAATATCTACATAACAGACACTTTTATGCATAAGAATGTTCTTAATTATGTATAAACCAACACCATATTATGCATAAAAAAATATATTTTTCAACAGATTTTCTGTCGAATCGTCGTCCACCGTTGGTCCGCCGCCGCCATCAAGATGAATGAAGAAAGTGTAGTTGTTTGGCTTAGTTTCAAAACATAAAGGGTAAAAAGACATATTAACCCTTAATAAACTTTATTTTCTCTTTTTTTAATATAAAGTCACTAATTACTTGGACCATTGATCACATAGATAGAGGGCCAAGATCGATTCTTAGTTTTTATCTAACTTTGTGGTTCTTAAAATATTCATTCCATATATATATATAGGCGAAGGATCAAATGAGAACCAACCCTCATATGAGAACTAAGAACCAATGATAATCATAGATTTATTCTTATCTATGGTTCTTATTAAATATCCAATTAATACTTATTTTTTAATATAAATCATAAATAAGGGTATTAGGGTAATTTACATTTTATTTGATTGGAAACGTATCTATTTAAGGAATGATTGTAACTTTCAATTCATACGGTAATTAATGTGTATTCTATATTTGGTGATCTTATTTTTTATTTAGTAATTTTATGATTTCCACTAAATTACCTTATCTAACGTTTTTTAGGTAAATTGAATCCAATAAATTTGATAATAATTACACTAAACAAGAGAAGATCTAAAAACTTAAAATGAAAATTTATATTTATTTTATTTTTTAAAGCATTAGATATGCTTCAACCATTTTATATTCGATGCATGTTAACATTATTTATAATGAAATCAAGTAATTCATAGTTTTTGAATTTTATCAACATTTCAAATGCATAGCAAATTATATTTAGTGCATTGCAAGATCATGTCAAATGCCTAAGCAAGTATAGGCAAATGCATATCTTTATATTAATTGATGCATAAGTATATATTAGTTTATGCATTGATTTATATAATTTGATGCATAGATTTATACAATATGATGCATATATTCATACTTATTGATGCGAGTTTCATACTCGGTTGATGCACATGTATTTACCAAATGATGCATTTGTTTGTATTAGTGGATGCATAGGTTTTTATTTACTGATGCATACTTCTACATTAATTCGTATCATAATATTATTGAATGCATCCATAAATTAATATTAATGCATTATTTAGGGTAGGGTTATTATGCATCCATAAATTAATATTAATGCATTATTAGAGTTATGATGCATCCATAAATTAATATTAATGCATTTATACAAATAAATTTATGCAAAAGAAAGTGATATAATGTGAATAGGTTGTATATTAGACGACACTATATACCATGCTTTAGAAAATTAATAATAAGGCATTTACATAAATAGAATTATGCATTCAAAATATAAATAAAATTGTGCATCAAAATAGAAGGTGACATGCATAAACGAAATTAAAATTGATGCATTATTTAAATCTCAAGATTAATTCATTCTGCATACTTAATAACAATTTATAATTAATTATTTTTGAATAATTATAATAATTATGGACGATTTCTTATTCATTTTAGAATTTTGTGATTGGATTGATGAGATTTATTCAAATCTTGCCTATTATATTATGCACGGTTTCCTTATATAATTTGAAATAAGATCATATTTAATTTACCAATACACCCTTATCCTATTATAAAAAGTCAAAATGTTATTAATTTATATTGAAATCTAACGGTAGATTAATCGAAGATCTATGGTTTAAATTGGTTCTTAATTCTCATATAAACCTTGGTTCTCATTGAAACCCTACCATATATATATATATATGGGGTGGTTCAAATAGGAACACCCCTTAGAGTGAGAAATAAGAACAATCATAAGCCTTTAAATTATGTTAATTGATAGATCAGATTCATTTTAAAGTATTTTTACCCGAAATGCACTATGTACTAATATTTTGCACAAAGGGTATTTTTGTCATTTGTTTTTTAAGAAAGCCCTAGATCTGTTTATAAAGAAAAAAAGTAGCGATCTGAGTTTCTTTATGTTTCATTTACCCCCTTTCGGCATAATTGTGCGGTAAGTTCCTCTATGATTTTTCTTATGTTTCGTTAACCCCCTTTCGGTATAACTGTGCGGTAAGTTCCTCTCTGATTGTTCTTATGTTTCGTTAACCCCCTTTCGGCATAATTGTGCGGTAAGTTCCTCTCTGATTTTTCCCCTTGCTGCCATTCTATTCTCAGATTTTTGTCTCTGGTTTTTCTTATCGATTTGGTTTCTCAACCAGTTTGTCGAATTGGTTTATCGAATTGTTTTATCGAATTGGTTCTCAACTAGTTTTTCTTATCGAATTAGTTTAGCGAATTGATTTCTCAACCAGTTTGTGACTGATTTTTCTTATCGAATTGGTGTGGGGGTTTTCTAAGAGTTTGGTTTCAGATTTTGTTTTTTTTTACGTATATTGAAATTGAATATACAATTAGTGTTTTACCTTTGTTGAGAATGAATCTTTTTATGGAATCAATTAGGTTTTTTATTTGTTAGAACTCAATTAAGATTTCTACACAATTCTGTATATGAAAATGCACGCTTATGTATAAAATTATGAACATTTATTTGAATTATTGTCTAGATTGCCTTTTTTTATATAAATAATAATTTATGAACAATTATGTATATTCAAATACACAATTTAGTCTAAACCTTATGCATATACATTGTTTAGGTTATTTTTAATTACATAAGTTAAACTTCCTTTTGTTTTTTTTTGTTTTTTATTTAAATTGAACAATTCAGTATAACATATGACACTAGTTATTGAATAAAGTTTGTATTTTGCATATATTTGTGAAATATGTTGCTATTTTATGCTCATTTCTAAATTGTGCACAATTTAGTATTTTTTTCTGCACTTTTTTCAATTTTAATTTGCACTTTTATGAATTTTTTATATGTACCATTTAAAAAACGCAATCTCAGAGATTGAAATGAAATTAATCAATAATTAGATTGTCTAAAACTGCTTCATCTAATTTTTTTTCCTAATTTTTTTCTTCATTTGATATGAGTTGTTAAGCTTTAATGTGTTTTTTTATTGTAATATAAATTGCACAATTAAGGATTAAAAAAATATAAATTTAGATATTAAATTTTAAACTTTTCAGTGTTTTATTGATTGACACATTTAACCGAATATATTTAATCTCCCAGGATAATGACAAAGATAAAGAGGATTAATGAAGATCAGGGTAGTACTTCTAAGGTAGCAGAGATGTATCCAAGGTTAGTGAATCGAACCAGCCCGTCTAGATTAGTTAAATGTATGAAAGAAATGACCGTTAAGCAGAAACAAGTCGTGAATAAACTTGGGTTTGGCAGTCTAGGAAAAATGAATATTACTAAGATTCCATTGCAACTTGGCTATTGGTTAGTAAAGAATTTTGAAGCTAGAAATTGTTCATTAAGACTGTCTGATGGTACATTTATGAACATCGAAGAGAATGATGTTTATAGAGTTTTCGATTTCCCTAGAGGAACTAGAGCGATAAAGAAAACAGGGACCGGTAACACCAACAGTTTATTAGATGAATGGAAGGGGTTGTTTGGTGGCAATTCTAGTGTCAATCCAAAAAAGTTGATAGAGGTGATTTTGAATGATATTGATGGAGGTCCGTGGTTTCAAACGAATTTTCTATTACTAGTTGTTTCATGTTTGGTTGAGAATTCTCCAAATGGGTATTGTTGGTCCGAAGACGATAATCAGGTGTAGAGGGGGGGGAGGTGAATACACCCGATCACGCTTTCTTTTTCTCGAACGTGAAGGACAAACTGAGCCGTAGGTTGCAACCGATGAACAGCGCGTGATAGTAACCTTCGATCACGGGTCGGGAAGTGTGCCAACCATCGAGCTCTCCTACCGACTTTTGTCGGTACTTGAAACTCCGTCGAGACGTTGTGCGGATAAGTGTGTAGGCCCGGAGATTCGTCTCGGTTTGAAAACGTGTTTTCGCAAGTTAAATTCTTTTGGCTAGTGCGCTTTGAAAATACGTTTTATGCAAAGATATGATTTTTAATCGGTTTGTATGCAATCAATAAATGCAATAAAACAAGTAAATAACACAACTAATTTTTAACGTGGTTCGGATACGCAAGATCCTACGTTCACGGCCCCGCCGAACAGAGTTCTTGTTGATTTATCTCGAGCAAGTCTCGAAAGAAGGAATCGTGCTGCACCGGATGCACCCTTCTAAGTTATAGTCCTTAGTGACTTTACAATTCAAACCAAAGTTTGAAAGGGAGGGGATAATCTCCAACTAGGAAGGAGTTCTTACAATAAGAACAATTCACGTAAAGTGAACTCCTTCGAGTTTCTAAGCTATAAATTTGGCAATGAGCTTAGCTAGAGAAGAGGGATCTAAAGAACTTTAGAGAGAAGAACTAATGATATTCTATGTAGGCAAGTTCTTCGCTGGAATAATCTTTAAGTTTGCTAGAGTTGTTCGTGAGCTTGAGCTTTTTCCCTTGTGAATCCCGTGCGTGAAGCTCGGATTTCTTCTCTATTTATAATTGTGAGCGGTGCATATGTCTCGTTGGAGAAGACGATGCCACGTGTCACGAGCTTCCAAAGAAAACGGCCATATTTTCGAATTGTTGCGGCCGAGTTGTTGGACACCTGTACATGAGAGCATCTTTCGTTGGTCGGAAGCAGATAAAGCGTTGTCGGCTTCTCATTGGTCGAGGTTTGTGGTAGGTGAGAATGTGTCGACCGTCGAGTTGACTATTCTAATCCTCGTATGTCTTCTGCTGACTTTCGAAATGACTTTAGCAGCTGAGTCGTTTTCTGTCGGATATAGTAGACTTTAAGTAGTCTCGGTCTTCTTTTTCTGAGTTGGCTGACAAGGATATATCTCCAGAGTAAGGTCAGCTGATGACTGCGAAGGTACTGAGCTTGCATAGAGTTCTTCTGCTGATGTCTGTCAGCTGATGAGATGTCTTCTACCGAGGCGAAGATCACCGATGACTTAAGAACGCAAGCAATTACACTGATGACGTGGGGTTCTGGAAAGTAACTTCGTCAGAAGATCAATCCAACAATTTACCCCGTACAGGACTTAGACAAAAAGATAGATAATAAAAACAGTCTAGCATATACATCATCTAATCCTATCAAGACACTACACTACTGATATCAGCTGGGTTTTGGGATCTTCAATTTCATAGTACTACTATGATTTCCCCCAATATTATTTTAACCACTAACAGCTGAATACCATCTACTGACTCATAACCCAACAATTTCCCCCTAATTGATGATGCCAAAACCTCTATAAAATATAAAGAAAGAATACTAAACTACTGACATAGATAGACTTCAGAAAACTGATTCAGTTAGCCTTAAGAGTTCAGCAGTGAGAGATAGGCAAAATCAGAGAAACGGTTATTTGTGAGTGTGTGTCAGATCACTTCAGTGATCAGTTGTGATAGCAAAAACAGAATCAAAGCCGTAAGACAATGAGTAATTGTCTGGCTAGAAATAGGAACTGATATATATGTGAACATGAAGATTACAGGTTCCTATCTCTATTACAAACCAAAAGATACGAAGATCACGGCTGACGTCTGAATCTCTGCGTTCGGTTCTTGAAATCAGCAGACTTATCAGCTGGAGGATCCAGACCATAATAGAGTGAGCTTTCTCCTTGACTTAATTTAGATCTTGTCCTTATGGTTGCTTTGATGGATTTCCTATGATAAGATCCGAAGAGTGAGTGTCAAGCCATGAACGTCCGAGTCTAGCTTCTTCTTTCGATACTACTTCTACACGTCGGTAGGTGTGTTAGGCATTTCAGTTGTAGTGTTCTGTGATTGCTGCAGTTCAGTAAGAAGGTTAGGATCTACTGAGTTTCCAGGTTCAGGGGCATTTAGCTCGGAGAATGTATTTGTTCCCCCCCGAGTTTATATTCTCGGTAGAGGTCTCGATTACCACCTGGGGCTTCCTCATCGACCGTTGTTACCTGTTGTTGATTCTATTCGAGAGAATCAACCAAGTCGCCTACATCGCTTGTTGGCCGAGTCCGAATTTCTTCATCGTCGACTCATCATCCCAACAATGCTTGGATCTTTTCGACTTTGTCGTTTAGTGCGAGATCATGTAGCTTGCTTGCTAACATCTTCAGTATTTGTCTTTGTAGTTTTCCTGTTCTCAGTAACAAACTCATCAAAAACAACATGAGGGCTTTCCTCCATGCAAAGGGTCCGATAGTTAAAGACTCTGAAGGCTTTACTGACCCGAGAGTATCCCAAGAATACTCCTTGATCAGATTTGCTATCAAAGACCTTCAACTGATCTTTCCCATTATTGTGAATAAAGCACGGACAACCAAAAATATGAAAATGAGAAATAGAAGGAATTCTCCCTTTTCATAATTCGTATGGTGTCTTCATGTGTTGCTATGTAAGCAATGAGCGATTCTGAGTGTAGCAGGCGGTGTCAATAGCATCTGCCCGTAACTTTGAGGGTAGTCCGTAGTCCGCTAGGAGCGTTCTTTGCCGCTTCTTTAAGTGTTTCGTTTTTGCGTTCAAGCAAGTCCGTTCTGTTGAGGGGTGCGAGCTGCTGATGTCTCGTGCTTAATTCCCTCCTTTTCGCAGTACTCTTTAACTACTGAGTTGAGAAATTTTGTTCCTCTGTCTGAGCGAATTCTCTGTATCTTGATGTCCTTTTCCACACTGAGCTTTTTCAGCAGTTTGGGCAACTCAGTCTGGACATCAGATTTGTTAGCTATGAAGATGACCCATGTATATCTCGAGTAGTCATCAATAACGACGAGGGCATACTTCTTGCCTCTTATAGTCACTGGAGAGACTGGCCCGAATAAGTCCATGTGTAGCAGCTGAAGGATTCCATCAGTGGAAGGTGACGGAATAGGTGGATTGCTACTCTTTGTCTGCTTTCCCTTCAAACATGCTTCACAATTTATGTCTTTGATAAATGATTCGTTGGGCAGTCCTCTTACTTTAGAGTTCTTGGCTAGCTTGTTCATAGTCTTGAAGTTCAGGTGGCTGAGTCTGTTGTGCCACAGTCATCCTACCTTGTCACTAGATTTAGTCCGTGTGAGTAAGCAAGCCTCAGGGTTCTGCGGTTTTCCAGTTTGCAATGTATATATTCTTCCTCCGCGAACCTGATAACACTGTTTTCCCTGTAGATTTATCAACAATATCACAGAAACCAGCGTCAAAGATAACTCTATTCAGATTGTCACAGAATTGACTGACAGAAAGGAGATTATGTTGAAGTCCTTCAACATATGTTACTCTTGGAACTGAGGCAGTCCCAATATTCAGTGTTCCGTATCCCCTTGTATAGCTTTTAGAGTTGTCACCAAACTCAATTCTGGGACCATCTTCCTGTATGTAGTTGGTTAGCAGGCTCTTTTGATAAGTCATGTGTCTCGAGCAGCCGTTGTCCACTATCCAAGGGTCCTTATGTACTTGCAAAACAGAAACATTTTTAGGTACCCTTTGGATCAGTTGGGTCCTTACATGTTAGTGGGTGATTTCGGAACCCAGATCTGCCTAGGGACCTTAGAAGTCTGAGACTTCTTCTTCTGAACCTTGTCAGCTTTCTTCTCCACAGGACTCGGAGATACTGACTTTCTGATGATTTTGGGTTCAGGAGCTTTCTTCTTCTGAGGCTTTGCGCTCCTCCTGACCCTGGGCTCATAGTAGTACGAACCATATTGAGCTGGATGTTCATACAGTGGTTCCTTGTACTGTTCCGCCCACCTGACCTTCTTGGTTCCCCCTGAGTTTGATCGTGGTGTCCTGGGGCTGGAACCTCTGGTTAGCTGTTTCTTGTTGCTCGGCTGAGGTGCAACTATCTTCTGTTTATTCTTCGTCGGAGGTGTTGAGTCGGTAGTCTAAACTTTACCTCGGACGAACCTATCGCCCAGCGGTTCGAGCTCTTTGAAGTGGAAGCTTCATGAGTATAGCCAAGTCCTTCTTTCATGACCGTCGGCCTTTGCGCTCTAAACATACTTTCCAACTTCTCCTTAGCTCCTAGGTACTGTTCAGTCATCAGTTCTCGCCAAACTTCATCACTTCTTCGAAGTGACTCATAATCCTTTTCAACTTCGCGAGCTTCGACCGAGTCGGGCTATCTCAGATCTTTCTCGGAATTGTCCTTGGTCGAACCGATATCCGAGTTTCTTGAAGCCGAGACTTAGTCATAAGAGATTTAATCTCTTCCTTGAGTCTCACAACAAGATTCTCGGACTCAGAGAGACCGACAATCGAAGAAAGTCTCTAATTCTCGGCCTTTACCTGTTCCAGTCCTCGAATGGTTCTGTTGAACTCTCTGCTCGGCTGAACCGCTCCTCTAGTAGATCATCGTAGGCTTGTACCACATCTAGAGGCTCATTCGTGTCCGAACACGTGTCGTGTGTCTTTGTGAGAAGAAGAGATTAAATTAAGTTTAGAATTTACCTCGGCCTCTTCTCCAGGCCATCAAACAATATTCCCGCATTTTCTTCGGGATCTGTTTCTCTCGATCTCAACGGCAACAAATGCAGCTTCGTCTTCGAAGAATACATGAATGTATCTTCCTCGATTGAGTTATCGGATATCTCTCCGGCTATGTAGGCCGCCTCCCTACGGGCAAATTTCTCGCGGCTGGCCTGCCGTTCTGCTCTTTGAGCAGCTGAGAGTTCGGGATATTCGTACTGATAGTGTCCCTCCTTCTTGTAGTTGTAATAGACAGATGATTTGCTGCTTTTTCCAGTGAGTCTTTGGATGGACTCGGCAGCAGTTCTCGTGTTCCTCGATCAGTAGAAGGTTTAGATTCTTCCCTTTTTAGAAAATCTTTCTTACCCGAGGGAGAATCTCTGTTGTATTTCTTCGACTTTCGACTCTCTCCTTTTCTCTTTGATATTTGAGAGCCATAAGCGCAAGTGGGTCGAGCGAGATGTCTCGGAGGACTTTGTTTCTGCCGCAGCCACTTGCCTGCTTTGGAAGAAATGGGTTTGATTCCAGCTTTTCCGATTGTTACTTTGAAAACATGGTCAATCCGAGTGTCAATGGAGCATTGGAACATCTTTGGGGGTAAGCCGTGCTCAAATTCCTCTGTTTTTAATTCCGAAAAAATAACATCGGGAGTTAGAGCATTAAGATCGAGCGACGTAAATAGGTAGCAAATGGAAGCCACTTCGCCGAGGTAGAGCTCTTAAGATCTTGGTGTTCATCTCTTTGTTTGTGAACATCCTCCCCGACCCGTTGATCACATTGACTTGATTTGTGAATCGACTCTTAGCTCGTCAATGGTCTCACTTGGGCTCCATGGCAAACGTGTCGAACTTTTGTAGCTCTAATTCGAGCTTGTTCTCTTTGATCTGCGGGGTTCCTTGGCTCAGTACAGCCAGGGCATCCCAAAGTTCTTTCGCCGTCTTGAAGTCTTGCACCCTCCCGAGGTGAGAATCACTGAGCGTAGTCAGGATTGCATTACGCGCAACTCGGTCGAGGTTGTGCAGCTTTTTCTCTTCTGGTGTGAAGGCTGATTTTTCTTTAGCGACCTTAGCGCCGGTCCGCGCTCCTACACCTCCCACGGGGCAAATTGTACGCGTCAATCATGGGAATGATGGGTCCTGTCTCAAGGACGTCCGTCATGCTGTCATGCAGCGATGTGAGGTGTGCCTCCATTCTCACACGTCATACCGTGTAGTTCTCTATTGAGAACATCGGTACCATCCGAATACCTGACATATCAGACATTATGGGTAAGAGTATAAGGATGTAAGAAGAGATGCTTGTGCAATGAAAAACGTTTTCAGGATCTGTTCGAGAAGACCAGTATTTCAGAACCGGTGATTCAGAAGAACACAGGCGCTCTGATACCAATTGTTGGTCCGGAGACGATAGTCAGGTGTAGAGGGGGGGTGAATACACCTGATCACAGTTTCTTTTTCTCAGAACGTGAAGGACAGCTGAGCTGTAGGTTGCAACTGATGAACAGTGCCAGATAGTAACCTTCGATCGGGGTCGGAAGTGTGCCAACCACTCGAGCTCTCTTCATCGAATTTTGTCAAGATTTTGAAACTCGGATCGGAGACATTGTACGGATAAGTGTGTAGGGCCCGGAGATTCGTCTCAGTTTGAAAACGTGTTTTCGCAAGTTAACTTCTTTTGGCTAGTGCGCTTTGAAAATACGTTTTATGCAAAGATATGATTTTTAATCAGTTTGTATGCAATGCAATAAAACAGTAAATAACACAACCAATTTTCAACGTGGTTCGGATACGTAAGATCCTACGTTCACGGTCCTGCCGAACAGGAGTTCTTGTTGATTTATCTGAGCAAGTCTCAGCAAGGAATCTGTGCACTGGACAGACCCTTCTAAGTTATAGTCCTTAGCGACTTTACAATTCAAACCAAAGTTTGAAAGGGAGGGGATAATCTCCAACTAGGAAGGAGTTCTTCCAATAAGAACAATTTACAGAAATTGAACTCCTTCGAGTTTCTAAGCTATAAATTTGACAATGAGCTTAGCTAGAGAAGAGGTATCTAAAGAACTCTAGAGAAAAGAACTAATGATATTCTATGTAGGCAAGTTCTTCGCTGGAATAATCTTTAAGTTTGCTAGAGTTGTTCGTGAGCTTGAGCTTTTTCCCTTGTGAATCCCGTGCGTGAAGCTCGGATTTCTTCTCTATTTATAGTTGTGAGCAGGCATATGTCCGTTGGAGAAGACGATGCCACGTGTCACAAGCTTCCAAAGAAAACGGCCATATTTTCGAATTGTTGCAGCAGAGTTGTTGGACACTGTACATGAGAGCAGCTTTAGTTGGTCAGAGCAGATAAAGCGTTGTCGGCTTCTCATTGGTCGAGGTTTGTGGTAGGTGAGAATGTGTCAGCCATCAGAGTTGACTATTCTAATCCTCGTATGTCTTCTGTTGACTTTCGAAATGACTTTAGCAGCTGAGTCGTTTTCTGTCGGATACAGTAGACTTTAAGTAGTCTCTGTCTTCTTCGTCTGAGTTGGCTGACAAGGATATATCTCCAGAGTAAGGTCAGCTGATGACTGCGAAGGTACTGAGCTTGGATAGAGTTCTTCTGCTGATGTCTGTCAGCTGATGACTTAAGAACGCAAGCAATTACACTGATGACGTGGGGTTTTGGAAGGTAACTTCGACAGAAGATCAATCCAACAATTTACCCCGTACATGACTTAGACAAAAAGATAGATAATAAAAACAGTCTAGCCTATACATCATCTAGTCCTATCAAGACACTACACTACTGATATCAGCTGGGTTTTGGGATCTTCAATTCCATAGTACTACTATGATTTCCCCAATATTATATTAACCACTAACAGCTGAATACCATCTACTGACTCATAACCCAACAGGTATATAGTACCATCAATCCTTGAAAGTCTAGATGACATGTCACTGATAAAAGAGTTTAATTGGGGACAATTCTTACTAAACACCTTAGTCAGACACAGATTGAGATGGAACGAATTGAAGGCATTTAATGGACCTGCATTATTTTTCACGGTATGTTTCATTACAAAAACAATTAAACATGTATTATTTAATGGTTTATGTATTTATAATTAATTGCTTACTTATCCTTTTTTTCATATGCAAACAACGATACATCGTATGCGAGATAGAATACGGAGTTTTTAATGAGCCGATTGCAAGAAAATATCCATCAATGTTGAATTGGGATATTAGCCTACTGCACAAACGTGAGAAGAAAGAGATACAAGCTGGAGGTTTTGGTTGGGGATGTTTACTACCACCAAATGATAATCCTATAGATGAAGCTGCAAAACTGGACGACAATGATCAACATTCTAAGTACTATTCCTCAAGACTCATTGAAAAGGCAAATTTGGTAGCCAAACATATGGTGGAATTGATGAAAGAAATAGAGTCTGCTCCTGCTACTATAGTTCAAACAGAAGACTTTGTAAGGACAGTAGAGGCATGTAATGATCTTATCGGCATTGAGTCTCAAAAACCAGCAACGCAGAGAGCTACCCCCGATAATGTATTTAATGATGAAACATTTTGGAGAGACGATGCAAACTGGAAGTTAATGGAAGATATTATTGCAGCTAAGTCAAAGCGAAACGACTTGTTGGGTTATGAGTCAGTAGATGATACTCAGCAGATCATTGAGTTAAAATAATATTGGGGGAAATCGTAGTAAGTACACTATGGAATTGAAGATCCCAAAACCCAGCTGATATCAGTATTGTAGTGTCGATAGGATTAGATGATGTAATAGGCTAGACTATTTTGATTTTCTATCTTTCGTGTCTATGTCATGTACGGGGTAAAATGTTGGACTGATCTTCAGTAGGAAGTTACTTTCCCGAACCCCACGTCATCATTGTAAGAGCTTGTGTTCTTAAGTCATTAGCCGATCTTCACCTCAGTAGAAGACACTGTATCAGCTGACAGACATCAGTAGAAGAACCTTACAAAGCTCAGTACCTTCGGAGTCAACAACTGATTACACTCAGTAGAATATCTTATCAGCTGACTCAGACGAAGAAGACAGAGACTGCATCAAGTCTACCGTATCCAACGAGAAACGACCCGACTATTAATGTCACTCGAAAGTCCTCGAGAATATCATACGAGGATAAGTGAGAGTCAACTCCGATGTCTGACACATCTCACCTACCACAAACCTCGACCAATGAGAAGCCGTCAACGCATTATCTGCTCTGACCAACTAAAGCTGCTCTCATAAACAGTCATCAACAACTTTGCCGCAACAATTCGAATATATGGCCATTTTTCTTGGAAGTATGTGACACGTGGCATAGTCCTCTCCAACGGGCAAATGCCTAGGTCACGACTATAAATATAGAAGAAAATCCGAGCTCCACGCATGGGAAATCAAAAGGGAAAAACGCTCAAGCACTCAAACACTCTAGCGCATTCAAGATAATCCAGCGAAGAACTTGCTCAATAGAATACTATTAGTTCTTCTCTCTAGAGTTCTTTAGATCCCTCTTCTCCAGCTAAGCTCAACGTCATATCTATAGCTTAGAAATTCGAAGGAGTTCACTTTTAGTGATTGTTCTTATTGTAAGAACTCCTTCTAGTTGGAGAAATTCCCCTCCCCTTCAAACCTCGGTTTGATATGTAAAAGTCGCTAAGGACTATAACTTAGAAGGGTCTGTCCAGTGCACAGATTCCTTGCTGAGGCTTGCTCAGACTAATCAACAAGACCTCCTGTTCAGCGGGACCGTGGACGTAGGATCTTGCGTATCCGAACCACGTTAAAAATTGCTTGTGTTGTTTACTGTGTTATTGCATTGCTCACAAACTGATTATAAAATCATATCTTGCATATAACGTATTCATAAAGCGCACTAGCCAAAACTATTTGACTTGTGAAAATCACGTTTTCAAACTGAGACGAATCTCCGGGCCCCACACTATTCCGCACTAAAGCTTTCGACTAAGTTTCAAGTATATACAAAAGTCAGTAGGAGAGCTCAGTAGTTGGCTCACTCTCTGACCCGCGATCGAAGGTTAATATCTGGCCCTATTCATCAGTTGCAACCAAACAGCTCAGCTGTCCTTCGGTTTGAGAAAAGAAACAGTACTCAGGTGTATTCCCCCCCCCCGCCTCTACACCTGACTCTCGTCTCCGGACCAACAATTGGTATCAGAGCCACGGGGTTCTTCTGATCATCGGTTCTGTAACTACTGGTCTTCTCGAACAGATCCTGAAAACGTTTTTCACTGCACAAGAATCTCTTCATACATCCTTATACTCTCTCTCACAATGTCTGATATGTCAGGTATTAGGATGGTGCCGATGTTCTCGATAGAGAACTATATGGTATGGCGCGTGAGAATGGAGGCGCACCTAACATCGCTGCATGGCAGCATGACGGATGTCCTTGAGATAGGACCCATCATTCCCATGATAGACAGCGTACAATTTGCTACTGCGGGAGGTGTAGGAGCACAGACTGGTGCTAAAGTTGCAAAAGACAAATCTGCCTTCACGCCAGAAGAGAAAAAGCTGCACAACCTCGACCGAGTTGCGCGTAATGCAATCCTGACAACGCTCAGTGATTCACACCTCGGGAGGGTGCAAGACTGCAAGACGGCAAAAGAACTTTGGGACGCCCTGGCTGTACTGAGCCAAGGAACCCCGCAGATCAAGGAAAACAAGCTCGAACTAGAGCTACAAAAGTTCGATACATTTGCCATGGAGCCCAACGAGACCATTGACGAGCTAAGCGTCAGATTCACTAATCAGATCAATATGATCAACGGGCTGGGGAGGACGTTCACCAATAAAGAGATGAACACAAAGATTCTGAGAGCGCTACCTCGACTGAAGTGGCTTCCCTTTGCTACTTATTTACGTCGCTCAGATCTTAATGCTCTAACTCCTGATGTTATCTTTTCAGAATTAAAGACGGAGGAATTTGAGCACAGCCTACCCCAACGATGTTCAAGTGCTCCAATTGACACACAAATTGATCATGCTTTTAAAGCAACAGTCAACAAAACTGGATTCAAACCCATTTCTTCCAGCAAGGCAGTAGCCACGACAGAAGCAAAGTCCATTGAGACATCTAGTACTGACCAACTAGCACTGATGGCTCTCAAATATCAAAGAGAAAACGAGAGAGTCAGAAAGCTGAAGAAATACCACAGAGATTCTCCCTCAGGTAAGAAAAATTATCGAAAAAGGGAAGAATCTAAATCAACTACTGATTGCAGGAACTCAGAGCCTGCTGCTAATCCATCCAACGACTCAGCTGGAAAGAGTAGCAAATCGACTGTGTGTTACAACTGCAAGAAAGAGGGACATTATCAGTACGACTGTCCCGAACTCTCAGCTGCTCAAAGAGTAGAACGGCAGGCCAGACGCGAGAAATTTGCTCGAAGGAGGCAGGCCTATATCGCCGGAGAGATATCCGATGACTCAATCGAGGAAGATACATTCATGTACTCTTCTGAAGACGAAGCTGCATTTGTCGCCGTTGAGGTCGGAGAGACAGATCCTGAATCAACTGTAGAGTACTGTCTGATGGCCGGAGAAGAGGCTGAGGTAAATTCTAAACTTAACATAACCTCTTCTTCACATAGCACACACGACACGTGCTCGGTCACAGATTAACCTCTAGATGTAGTACAAGCCTACGATGATCTACTAGAGGAGCAGATTCAGCTGAGCAGAGAGTTCAGCAGAACCATTCAGGAACTGGAACAGGTAAAGTCTGAAAATCAGAGACTTTCTTCTGATTGTCAGGTCTCTACTGAGTCTGAGAATCTTGTTGTGAGACTCAAGGAATAGATTAAATCTCTTATGACTAAGTCTCAGCTTCAAGAGACTCAGATATCAATTCTGACCAAGGACAATTCTGAGAAAGATACTGAAATAGTCCGACTCAGTCAGAAGCTCGCAGAAGTTGAAAAGGATTATGAGTCACTTCGAAGAAGTGATGAGGTCTGGCGAGAACTGATGACTGAACAGTACCTAGGAGCTAAGGAGAAGTTGGAAAGCATGCTTAGAGCTCAAAGGCCAACGGTCATGAAAGAAGGACTTCGCTACAATCATGAAGCTTCCACTTCAACGACAAAAAGTTCAGAAATGCTGGCTGATTGGTTCGTCAGAGGGAAGGTTCAAGCTACTGACTCAACACCTCAGGCGAAGAATAAACAGAAGATGATTGCACCTCAGCCGAGCAATAAGAAGCTACTGACCAGAGGTTCTAGCCCCAGGACACCACGATCAAATTCAAGGGAAACCAAGAAGGTCAGAAGGGCAGAACAATACAATGAACCGCTGTATGAGTATCCGGCACAGTATGGTTCGTACTACTATGAGCCAGGGTCAGAAGGAGCACACAACCTAAGAAGAAGAAAGCTCCTGAACCCAAAACAGCCAGAAAGTCAGTTTCTCTAAGTCCTGTGGAGAAGAAAGCTGACAAGGTTCAGAAGACGAAGAAGTCTCAGACTTCTAAAGTCCCAAGACAAATCTGGGTTCCGAAATCACCCACTAACACCTAAGGACCCAAACTGAACCAAAGGGTACCTAAAACTGTTTCTGTTTTGCAGGTGCATAAGGACCCTTGGATAGTGGACAACGGCTGCTCGAGACACATGACCTATCAAAAGAGTCTGCTGACCAACTACGTACAAGAAGATGGTCCCAGAATTGAATTTGGTGACAACTCTAAAGGCTATACAAGGGGATACGGAACACTGAACATTGGAACTGCATCAGTTCCAAGAGTAACATATGTTGAAGGACTTCAACATAATCTCCTTTCTGTCAGTCAATTCTGTGACAATCTGAATAGAGTTATCTTTGACGCTGGTTTCTGTGATGTTGTTGACAAATCTCAAGGGAAAACAGTGTTATCAGGCTCGCGGAGGAAGAATATCTATGTTGCAAACTGGAAAACCGCAGAACCTGAGGCTTGCTTGCTTGCTTGCACAGACAAAATCTAGTGACAATGCAGGATAGCTATGGCACAAGAGACTCAGCCACCTGAATTTCAAGACTATGAACAAGCTAGCCAAGAACTCTAAAGTCAGAGGATTGCCTAATGAATCGTTTATCAAAGACATAAATTGTGAAGCATGTTTGAAGGGTAAGCAGACAAAGAACAGCAATCCACCAATTCCGTCACCTTCCACTGATGGAATCCTTCAACTGCTGCACATGGACTTATTCGGGCCAATCTCTCCAGTGACTATAAGAGGCAAGAAGTATGCCCTCATCGTTATTGACGATTATTCTAGATATACGTGGGTCATCTTCATAGCCAACAAATCTGATGTCATGACTGAGTTGCCAAAACTGCTGAAAAAGCTCAGTGTGGAAAAGGACATCAAGATTCAGAGAATTCGCTCAGACAGAGGAACAGAATTTCTCAACTCAGTAGTTAAGGAGTACTGCAAAAAGGAGGGAATTAAGCACGAGACATCACAGCTCGCACCCCTCAGCAGAATGGACTTGTTGAACGCAAAAACAGAACACTTAAAGAAGCAGCAAGAACGCTCCTAGCAGACTCCGGACTACCCTCTGAGTTCTGGGCAGATGCTACTGACACCGCCTGCTACACTCAGAATCGCCCAATGCTTACACAACAACACATGAAGACACCTTACAAATTATGGAAAGGGAGAATTCCTTCTATTTCTCATTTTTATATTTTTGGTTGTCCTTGCTTTATCCACAATAATGGGAAAGATCAGTTGAAGGTCTTTGACAGCAAATCTGATCAAGGAGTATTCTTAGGATACTCTCGAGTCAGTAAAGCTTTCAGAATCTTTAACTATCGGACTCTTTGCGTGGAGGAAAGCCCTCATGTTGTATTTGATGAGTTTGTTACTGAGAACATGAAATCTACAAAGACAAATACCGAAGATGTCAACAGCCAGCTATAGGATCTCGCACTAAACGACAAAGCCGAAAAGATCCAGCATTGCTGGGATGATGAGTCAGACGATGAGGAAATTCAAACCCATCCCACAGGCAACGTAGCTGACCTGGTTGATTCTACTGAACAGAATCAACAACAGATAACAACGGTCGATAAGGAAGCCCCAGTGGTAACTGAGACCTCTACTGAGAATATAAACTCAGGGGGAACAACTACTGTTCCTGAGCTAAATGCCCCTGAACCTGGAAACTCAGTAGATCCTAACCTTCTTACTGAACTGCTGCTACGACACGAACAGCACCACGGAAATGCCTAATACACTTGTTGACTGTGCAGAAGTAGTATCAGAAGAAGAAGCCAGACTCAGACGTTCATGGCTCGACGCTCACTCTTCAGATCTTATTATAGGAGATCCATCAGCAACGATCAGGACGAGATCTAGATTAAGTCAAGGAGAAAGCTCACTTTATTCTTGTTTCTTGTCTACAGAAGAACCTCAGACAATAGAGGACGCACTCAATGATGCTGACTAGATCATTGCCATGCAAGATGTGCTGAACCAGTTCGTTCGAAATGAAGTTTGGGAGCTTGTTGACAGACCTAGACATCAGCACGTGATTGGTACTAAGTGGGTCTTCAAGAACAAGCGAGATGAAAACAACGTCATTGTCAGAAACAAAGCTCGACTTGTTGCCAAGGGATACTGTCAAGCAGAAGGGATAGACTTTGATGAAACGTTCGCTCCAGTCGCTAGATTGGAAGCTATTCGTCTGTTCCTAGCCTATGCAACGCATCAGAGATTTAAAGTATATCAAATGGATGTAAAGTCAGCTTTTCTGAACGGCGTACTGAAGGAAGAAGTCTATGTGGAACAACTTCGTCTTGGCCAGAAGAAGGAACTGTTATATATATGAAATGAGTTACAGAGTTCCTATCTTCTATACATGAGATGAGAAGACTTCTGCTAACGTCTGAACTTCTTCATCTTGCTCTTGAAATCCGCAGTCTTGTCAGCTGGAGGATCCAATCCGTAATACTTGTAGATTCTGGCACGTAGAGTTTGGATTTCCTCGAGATTGCTTGGCAGTTGAGAACTAAGATCACGATGACGTGCTGCTGCATCGACCTCGTCTTCAATCTCCTTGGTGCATAAAACACCACGAGTGGTTCTGGGAGGAGGTACTCTTCTGAATGCAGGAGCAACTAATGGCAGCTTCTCCTTGGCAAGTATCATATGGACCTGTGCTCTGAGTCTGGCGTTAGATTGATGAAGGAATTCATCGAACAACTGATTAACCGGAATCTCAGTAGGATAGCACTGATACACATAGTACCCTTTGATGAACTCGATCTTGAGTTCCTCCCATTCTTCGTTCAGATTCCATGGTATCCACTTGTCTACATAGCGGTGAGGGGTTTTCTTCTGATAAGTAGCTCTCGGAGCGCCTCGCCTGTAGTATTTGGATGACCTGGGTATCTGTTTCTTCCAGTCAATGACTGGTTCATTGGCCATCTTGTCTGTAACTTCGATGATCTTGGCCAAATCTTCCAATCTTTTCTTTTCTCTGAGGGCAGCGTTGCCTCCCAGGTGGCTCTTTCCTCCGCCTCCTGCTCAGGTGTTAGTTTAGAAACATCTGACATCCTCTGAGCGAGGGGAATGTTTTCTGTGTCGGAGATAGCCTCATCATCAGCTGACTGCTGAGCTTTCTTCTTCTTCTGAGCATCCAGAAGCTTTTTGGCTGCGCCCTTAGCAATTTTGCCAACAGGCTTCCTGGGCTTCTTAGCCTTCTGGATATCTTCCTCAAGACGATGCTCTAGGTCGAGCTGATCCTGAAGTTGCTGAGCAACTCTCTTGTCGAACTCCTCCTGCTCTGCCTTAGATCGGAATTTGGGCGTCGGGGAAGGTGGTGGAGAATCTTCAGTAGCTTTCTCCTTCCCTGGCCTCTGCGGTGGCAGTGGTTCGTCGTCTTGATCATCTTGGTCCACATACCTCGCGACCTCCTCAATGTGCTGAGCTGAGGAAGATCCTCCGGTTTGTTCTAGCACATGAGTCAGTGGTATGATGGCCAGACATTGGACTTCGGGAGTGGGTGTAGGGCTGACTTCAGCTTGAGCAACTGAGCTTTCACCCTTGGCAATTTGTGCACTTGCTTCTGCCTTTTCTCCCTTATCCACCTGAGCCTTCTCCGCCTCATTCTTATCTTCCCCCTTTTTGGCATCATCAGCCAAGGTCAGATGAGGACGGATGGCAGACACCTCTTTCTCCAATTTGAATTGAATATCTTTGATGGAGGTGGTGGTGGAGTCGAAATCCCTGACAGCATCACAGTAGTGCTCCCAATCTTTCTCTTGGTCAGCACGTATCTGTTTAATCTGAGCTGCTGTCTCCTGTCTCAGTTTCAGGAGGGACTCATCATAAGCATCTGTCATTTCATCTTGAATGAGCTTGAGGACCTCCGCCTGATTGGTTATGGCAGCATCACAGTAGTGCTCCCAATCTTTCTCTTGGTCAGCACGTATCTGTTTAATCGAGCCGCTGTCTCTGCCTCGTCTCGCCAGGAGGGACTCATCATAAGCATCTGTCATTTCAGCTTGAATGAGCTTGAGGACCTCCGCCTGATTGGTTATGGCTTGTGTTTACACTGGAGGTGGCCATCTTGTTACGCTCATCCATAGTAGTTTGGACTGTAGCGAGGCTCCGAGTCAGTTGCTCAGAAAATTTCTTATGATGTTCGTTGAGTAGCTGCTGACTCTGAGCGGCTAAGTCCGCTTTCTGAGTTGTGAGGGCGGCCTCGACTATCTCCTGGATATTGATAGATGGAGTAGGAGCTTCGGCGACCTTCTTCACCTCACTGGCAAGCTTGTCAACTGTCTCGGTTTGAGACTTGGTGTATTGAGCCCATTTCAGATGTACGTCCTTGGCTAGGAGACTTTATGGCCCAACTCCCAAATTCTTATACTACACTAAGTCATAAACGAGAGAAGAGGGGTTCTTTGTATCTATCGAAAGTCTCGAAACCCATTGATCGGAGCTCGGAAACGAACACCCTCGGCGAGTGAGAACCAAAAAAGGCGTTCGGTCGTACGGAATTAGATAGAGTGTTTTAACGATTTTGCAGAGGAGGTGTTCGACGAAAGTCCCAAATGATTTTGCAGAGGAGGTGTTACATTAGAGTATGAGTTGCTACACTATAAGCATGATGTGGTGGTGAAGCAAGAGTTTCAAGTTTCTACACTTGTTGAGTTGAGTCAACTACTTACTAGTAGTGGAAGATCGAAGACCTATTGTATGTTAACTAGATTGATTAATCTAGTTTTGACTTTACCGGTTTCCACTGTTACTACGGAACGAGCATTCTCCAAAATGAAGCAGGTGAAGACGGCACTTCGTAACAAGATGGGAGATGAGTTACTTGAAGATTCGTTGATGCTTTGTATTGAGAGAGACTTTGTTAAAGATATAGATATAGACTCAGTTATTGATGAGTTTTATGCATTGAAGTCTCGTAGAGCACAACTTATGTAGATATTAAAATAATATTTTTATATTTAACGAGTTGAAATTTTACTGTTCAGCCCACCCCAGTATAGATTTCTGGATCCGCCACTGGCCGTGACCTGTAGAGATCTGCTGAGATCCGATTATCTTTATGCAGTCACCGTCGCGATCTGTCCAGATCTGCAAAAAAATTGCCCCAATTTTGTAGAAATCCGCCCTGCATTTGCGAGAGATCCGTTCAAGATTTGCAAATTCAACTAAAGTGCATAAAAAATTCAACTAAAGTGCATACAAGATTCATGTAAAGTGCATACAAAATTCGTAAAGTGCATAACAAATTTACGTAAAGTGCATAAAAAATTACCGTAAAGTGCATATAATTTTACTATAATTTTGAATCAAGTATTTTTAATAAATGAATTTTATAGCGAAGCAAATAGTTTAATTGTTAAATAAATAAAATTTGTTATTTAATAATTAAGAGGTTCGAAAGTTTTTGTTTAATAAGAAAGAAGAAATAAACTAATCACAAGAAATCAGGATAACAAATTTGAGAAAATTATTTTCATAAAATTGAGGTGTGAAATAAGAAAGAAAATGATAAAATTACTTGTGTAAGCTTAATGAATAAAATAAAGGGAATTAACAATTATAAAAAGTTTTCTAATCAAAACCACACATCTTAAAAGATGAATGGATGAAATGTGTTCCTTGTTCCTTCATTAAGCATGTGTTCCTTAATGATCCATTTCATATATATATATATATATATATATATATATATATATATATATATATATATTGGAAATGTAAGTATCCATTTGTAATTATACTAAATACAGAATAATGTTTTATCCTTTTGTATACTACTTTAAAATATCAAAATTGGTAGGATTTTTGTATTTTAAATGAATAGTTTGTTTTAAATATAAGTAAAAATTAGAAGATTTAGATCTTCAATAATGTTTTTAATTTAAAACTCATTTATCTAATTCATTAGATATCTGATATTTGACAATTTTAGTAGGTGTAATCGTCGATTTCACCCGATTTGGAACCGACGGTTTGAAACTGGTGGTTTCACGGTTTGAAAAAGAGTAAACCGAAACCGAGCCGCAAACCGACTGTTTACGGTTCAAAATGGTTCTGGTTTGCATTGGTTCCGGTTTATACCGATTTTGGTTCCAGTTTAAAATCCGGTTTGAGCCGGTTTCGGTTTGAAAATAAGCATGTCTATTCCAAACACGCATTATTAATCTTTTATTTTAATTTAATTATATGATCTTATTTTATGTTACCTTAATTTTCTTATTCTTCAATTCATAATCGTAGTTAGTAGTAGATGACAACCATAATAAGAAAACTCAAACAAAATTGTTTTCACCAACAAAAATTAATGATAAAAAATTAAGACAATTCAAAACTAGTAAGTCAAATCAAACCAACGGGTCTGGGGCCGAGTAAACCCACCCCGTGCGGGTCCGGGGATTATTCCAAATCTTTGCACCCGTGCAAGTCTGGGTTCGGACCTGGGTCATTAAGTATAAGAATCAAGAAGGGTTTGAGTACTATACTACCCAACCCCGACCCGCAAAATTACCACCTCTATTTATACCATCATTTTATTTCTTTCCACCAACTTTGTTTATTCCCATCCCAAAACTCCAAGGGACTTGAATAATGATAGGGAGGAGCAATATTTTCTAAAAGTATATATATATATATATATATATATATATATATATATATATATATATATATATATATATATATATATATATAAACTAGGATAAATACAAAATTTAGTGAAATCGACAAATGTTTATAGTTGAGACGAATAATAGAAACATAGAGTTTCACATAGCATCATGTAGCCATGTAGAGGTAAGAGATGGTAAGTGTCATCCCTTGTTTTTTGGTTCCGGTTTATCAAATATAACCCTTGTAATTTTTTTAATATTTGATCATCTATGTATATTCTTGGCTAAACAATAAAATTCCAAAAAATGATTTAATCTTACATTAGATGAATTGAACCAATTGGATTTCTTAGGCAATCAAATTCAATTTGTTTATCAATATCTTTATGTGATTTTTCTTTTAAAATTTCTTGTTTCGGTATAAATGATCATAGGTTTTGTAGGTAGACTAAGAACACGAATTTCAAGCTATAAATTCTCTAGTTAATTAAATTAATTTCATTCGTTACTCACTCATTTTTTTTATCTTCAAAAAAGCTTTATTGAAGCAAAGAATATTTGAAAGCAAAGACTACTTGTTAATGGCTTTTGAAAATTTACTAAATTATTATTTTTTTGTAAGTGGGTTTTTATGAATAATTTTCAACCTCACATACAGATTGATTGATTAATATGATAGTTCAAATCACATAAGTTGTGATACATTAGCCTAATAATTAATAATGATATATTTTTATTTTTATACATTATGCCCTCCCTTATCAAGAATTCTGACTATGTCCCAACATAACATGACTTTCATATACTCAACCGATTAAAAATTTCAAGGTAAGTGTTTATGACAACTAATATTAAAAAAGATACATATCTAATAAGATAAATCTCAAATCCCAAATAACTCCAGTATTTATTTGGACTGGCTTTTTTAACTCCATTTTTTTAGCATCTAAATCCCAAACCCAACCCTATTCCTATTCCCGGTATCCTGAGTCAATCCATTAAATCGGACCCATTTTACCGCCTCTAATAAAAATAAAAAGCTAATGTTTAAATAAAATAATTAGCAAGAAAGTATAATAATTCAAATAATAAAACCAAACAACTCATAATATCAGAGGGAAAACTTAAATTCAACACAAAAAATCTTTTTACCATAAAAAAGTTTGGATTCTGTATGTTTTGTCTGATTATTCGTTCGCAATCACCAAGTTGGCATTATCTAGAAGATATCATTAACAAATAATGTTAAATTAGATAAATAAATTATACTCCCTCTGTCCGTCCCGCTTGACTTATCTTATTTTTCTTTTCGAGTCGTTCCATCCAACTTGTCTTTCTAAAAATGGAAAATAATTATTATACAAACTCCACTTTTTCTTTTTGAGTGCTTCTTTTTTACACAATCACTCGACTTATCTATACATAATCACCACTTATCTTAATTTTCATAACAAAGACAATCTCTCCACTTTTAATAGTTTAATTTCTTCCAAAAAATTACTACAACTCAACTTTCTTGGGATTCAAAAAGGAACAAAAAAGCATTACGAAAAACAAAATAAAGCAACTCCACTCTACTGTCCGCGTTCCCTTTCACACTTTCGCCAATCACCCGCCGCCGCCGCCTCTCGCCCTCCGCCGCGACTCAAAATGCGCCTCATCTTACTGTCTCTCACATTCTCACTGTCGGCGCTAGTCGTTAGCTCCCACTACTTCCCCTCCACCCCTTCCGCCACCTCGCGCGCCGACTGGAAGTCCGCCCGCGCGACCTACTACGCCGACGCAGAACCCATCGACGCCGTAGGCGGCGCCTGCGGATACGGAGACTTAGTGAAGACCGGCTACGGCAAGGCCACTGCCGCCCTCAGCACCGTCATCTTCGAGAAAGGCCAGATCTGCGGCGCCTGCTTCGAAATCCGCTGCGTCGAGGACCTCCGGTGGTGCATCCCCGGCACTTCCATCATCGTCACCGCCACCAACTTCTGCGCCCCCAACTACGGGTTCGAGTCCGACAGCGGCGGCAAGTGCAATCCCCCAAATTCGCATTTCGTCCTCCCAATCGAAGCCTTCGAGAAGATCGCCATCTGGAAAGCCTCCAATATGCCGGTTCAATACCGGAGAATTCGTTGCCGGAAGGAGGGCGGCGTACGCTTCACCGTCGGCGGCGCCGGAATATTCCTCTCGGTGCTGATAAGCAACGTGGCCGGCGCCGGAGACCTCTCCGGTGTGAAAATCAAGGGGTCGCGGACGGGATGGCTGCCGATGGGGCGGAATTGGGGGCAAAATTGGCATATAAATTCAGATTTGAAGAACCAACCGCTTTCATTTGAGATTACGAGCAGTGATGGAGTAACCCTAACTTCTTACAATGTCGCGCCCAAGAATTGGGAATTCGGACAATCGTTCCAAGGTAAGCAGTTCGATTCTTAATTTATTAATGATTAATGAATATCATCTTCCATTATTAGATTCTCTGTTTTGAATCTCATGATTTTGGCTACAGAATTCATGTATACTACTAGTAAAGTTTTTATTCACCTATTCTTCCATTTTGTTTCTACCGTACGGTTCTTCAATGTTACATATCACACGTGTATTTAGTTAATAATAATAATAATAAATCCTATCTATCATGAATTTATTAAACTTAGGGAATATATTATTTTTGTATAATTTTATTAATAATAAACTTAGGGAATTAAGTGAGACATACATTATCAGTCTATCAATCATACAAATTTGAATTTAATTTGGACAAAGGAGGGTAATATAAGTTTTTGGATTGTCGGCAAAATATCTTGAAACGGCATTACGGTAAATAGTTTGTTAAATTCATTGACCATTTGGAGATGTCAATTTAACCTTCCATCTGTATTTAATAGTCAATAATGATGGAATATTCATACTCAACATTTAATATGATTTCAGACAATATACGAACTTGCATTCAACAATTGTAATAAATTGCTCTGCATCAAAACTTTGGGCCGTCACATCGCTAAAAATCAATTTGAAAATACTAGTGAAGGTGCAACTGTAAGAAGCTATAATAGTTCTTCTAGATAAAAAATGGTCTTTAAGGCTCCGTTTGGTTGACAGAAAGGAATGAAATCGGAATCAGGAATCATTCCTGGAGGTATGGAATGAAGGAATGATTCCTGAAAACAGTTGTTTGGTTGCAGCAGGAATGAACTTGATTCCAAAACCTGTTTCTTAAAACCTCCTTCTCCCTTCCAACATGGGTCTACACTTAGTTCCATTAGACAATTAAGTAAAGTTTCTTCCTCATCCTTTCTCCAAAAACGTTTGTTTTTTCCTCTCCCACTTTGTGAATCCATCTAAATAATGAAAATGGAACTGAGTTCAAACTGGAAACAGAATGAAGCATTAAAGTGATGCAGAAAATTGGGGGAATCGAACACAAACTAGAGGACACTAGATAACTGACTTTATGTAAACAAAATCAACTATACCCAACTTGATTTTTTTAGAGCAAAAAGAGAAAGGGGGGAGGGAATTATTCTTAGGTTGTGAAAACCAGATAACAAAATTTTCAGACTAATTACTTAAAACAGTTCAAATTTCACCATAATCAACAGCATAACGAACAATCAAACAAAAAATCCCAACTGAAACATAGAGGCACACAGCGATTTTCAAAGAACCCTAGAAATTCATAAATAAAGCAGGATTTTACGAAAACAGAATTACCCCAAAAGAAACAATATCATCGTCACTCTATGAATGCAGAACACAATCCATGAAAATGAATAATTAATACACAACATCTACTCAAAGATCCAGATCCAACATCTTCAAATCAAACTTCAATTGCAAGCTTAACCCACCTCCAAACTTCAAGAAGCATCCGTCCCCCACCCATATACCTACAGAGAAACAGATCTAGAAGCATCCGTCCCCCACCCATATACCCAGAAATCTTACCAATTGAATGCGGCGAGAAGGCGGCGAGGCGGAGCGGCGGCAGAATGGGAGGAGTGGCGGCGGAATGGGAGGAGTGGCGGCGGCGGCGGAAATGGAGCGGTAGAAGAGAAAATGTTTTGGGAGAGAAGAGAAAAAAATGTTTTGGCAGATAAAATGTTTTTAGCGAGAGATGGGAGGAATCAAAATCCAAAGTGCCCAATTGTGAGGGTTTAGGAAAGTGTTGTTTGAGGGGGATGGAAGGGGAATGAGGAATGATACCCGAGCAATTTTTTCGATACCTAACACGAGGAATGGAATCATTCCTTTAAAATGATTCCTGATTCCATTCCTCCACTCTAACCAAACGGGGCCTAAGAGATTTGAATACTTGATCATAAATCTTAGACATTTTAGGACATATTTTTCTAAGAGACATGTATAAATTTATGTAATAAAACTACTTTAGATATAAATTTATGTAATAAAACTACTCTAGAATAATTTCATGACTTCCATAAGCCTATTTGTTAGTGTCTGTATGTCGCCTAAGTTGATCTATCCAGTCCCCCTCGCAACTTATTTCACATACAATACGAAAGTCTTTTGGTATATCTAACAGCTAATAAAAGACAACGGGATAAAGAAGGTTAGTGGACACTACCATTGCTCTCTTTCACTTGATTTAGTAGTTCGTTTTACAAATTTCTTGGTTATTGTTCTTGGCTTGACTATCTCCGTCGAAGTGACCTCTTGTTATTGTTATTGGGCACTTATCTTCATCGGATTATCGCGTACAACCAAGCAATTACTAATGATTGTTGTCTCGTTTAGCCTCAGTTCTTGAAGAAATTTCTCTTTTATGTATAAGTGATACGAATCCATACAACTTTTTGTATTTTGTAGTATTATTTTATTTTTTTCCATTAGTTAACTACAATTCTTTTTTAGTTGTTGACAATTAGACTGCGGATAGCTTTGGTGCTTTCCATTCATGGTTATCCAAATTGAATTTGACCTACCTATGCATTAATTTAAGTAACATTTATTGGGCCAGACACCGCGCTAGCGCGGTAAACAATTTCTAGTTTGGATATAAGGAAGAATCTTCCACCAGATCATTTTTAGCCCAAAATAATTAAAAATGGATAATCTTATTCATCGTTTAAGGAAAAATTAATCTTTTAGTGTACACTGTATTTGGGACCTTGATCAAGTTACTTGTTTGAAATTTACACATAAATGTAAAAAAAAAATCTTCATGTCCGATCATTCCTAGTCAAGAATAAGTAAAAAATGAATCATCTTCTTCATCGTTGGGGAAAGAGCCAATCTTTTATAATGTCCTGGACCTCATTGTTTCGAAATAGCCGTGAAAGTAAGGAAAAACCTTCATTTACAGTTAATTAAAATTCAGAATAAATTGTAGAAGAACCATACTTTTCACTTAAAACACTATTATTTAAATCAATTAGCATCAAAAGTTGTTGCATAGGGCCAAACAACGAGCAAGTCTTCTATTGCATGCACGTCAGACTTTCCTACGTATCATGGTGGGTGGGAATAAATAATTAACCACTACTAACCAACATTAAAAGAGCGTGACTCAAAATTAGGCAAAGCCTACAGTGAACTAAATCAAACAAGAAACATAAATACCTACTCTTGAATAATTAGAGCTTGATCTACCAAATTGTAGATGTTATGTTGCCACAAATTTACTTCATACCAAAGCTAAAAGAAACGACAACATTAAAGTTTAATATAGAGAAGACATGTACGATAAACCAGACTGACACTGCATCACCAACAAAAATCTCCTAAAAGCGAAGCTCAAGTATACCATCAAAACGAAAACTATAAATAATGCTTGAGAAGTTAGAACACAAATATATAGGAAACCTAAAATCTTGCAAGATTTAAAGCAAGAAGAAGACGAAGTTGATATTGGACAACAGTATCACCAACTACAACATTGTCTTGGCTTAAAAGATCCAGAGATCCAACCCATAGCCATATGCAGTTACGCAATCCATGAATAGTCGGAAGGAATTGCAAATGGGTCTTCGACATTTTCAATCCTGCTGCTAGAGCCGTTTGCAAAAGAACTGTGGCGATGAGATTTTATCCACTGTAACCAAGATGAACTTTTGGGTTGAACCGAAGCAGGAGTTTCGTCCAATACCAGTTGGACTTGAAGGGGGAGTTAAGAACTCATCTAATGGCGGCAAATCCTCAAACTTAGTAAATGTAACTATCACTTTTATAGTAGGAATCACTGGGATGGAAACCTGAAGCAAGCAAATCATTATCCATTAGTGCTATTATCAATCAGAGTTAGATGTCATGATAGAGGATTAATGCTATCAAGCTGGCCTCTAGAAATGAACAGAGGATAAAAGGAAATGAATTTTGATCAAGATGGTATTTGCAATAACCCCCACCTAATTAATTTAATCATGTCTACCCAACAATAATTGCTTCTAGGCACGTTCTATATGGTGGTTATCCAATATTTGTAAATCTAAAAGCCACACTGCAGTAAATACGAGGATACACAAACATGAGCAAGGAAATGATGATGATCATATTAACATGCTTATGTTATATGCATTCAAAGCTCAAAGCTGTTGAGCATTAGAATTTTTGTTGAATTTGGTAATATAGTCAGGAACGGCCGAATTTAAACAGATAGTCATCCCAATCAAAACAAGTATCATAAGGTATATATATATATGGGAAGGTTCAATAAGGAACACTAGCTTAATGAAAGAACTAGGAACAAGATCTAACCCTTCATTTTATTAAATGTATGGTATATATCAATTATTAAATAACAAACAAAAAAGAGATATTAGATTATATTTAATGTAGTAAGGGCAAAATTGGTATGAATTATTAAAGGCAAATTGGCAAATTTAGTCCCCAATGTTTGCCACTTTGGATGAATTGGTCCCTAATCTTTTTTTTTTAGTTTATTGGTCCCCAATGTTTGCTAATTTGGATAAATTGGTCCTTCTGTCAAATTTTAAGTTAATTAAGTGTTAATCATAGGGGTATTTATGGAATAAAAGTTTCAGGGACCAATTCATCCAATTTTTAAATAAAACTTTAATTTTTTTTTAAATTATGATTTTTTTTCGGAAAAAAATTAATTTTTCTAATAATTTTTATTTTAAAAATTACTTTTTTTCAACAAATTTTTTTTTTCAAATAATTTTTTTGTTAAAGGAAAAAAATTAATTAATAATAATTTTAGGGACCAATTCATCTAAATAATTTTTTGAATTAACTTTTTTTTCAAATTTTTTTATTTAAATAAAAATTAAGTAAATTTAGATTAACTAATAATTTTGCATTTCACGGTGAAGGAGAGGAGCAGGTCAACACAACGGTTGAGGAATGTGTTATGTTCTTCGAGGAGAGGAGCAGCTGGACGACCCGCTCCTAGTCGTCCAGTTATGGCCTCCCACCTCCTAGTCGTCCAGCTGCTCTTCTCCTCGAAGAACATAACACATTCCCCAACCGTTGTGTTGACCTGCTTCCCTCCTTCACCGTGAAATGCAAAATTATTAGTTAATCTAAATTTACTTAATTTTTATTTAAATAAAAAAATTTGAAAAAAAGTTCATTCAAAAAATTATTTAGATAATTTGGTCCATAAAATTATTATTAATTAATTTTTTTTCGTTTACAAAAAAAATTATTTGAAAAAAAAGAAAAAAAATTAGTTGAAAAAAAGTAATTTTTAAAATAAAAAATTATTTGAAAAATTAATTTTTTTCCGAAAAAAATCATAATTTAAAAAAAATTAATGTTTTATTTAAAAATTGGATGAATTGGTCCCTAAAACTTTTATTCCATAAATACCCCTATGATTAAAACTTAATTAACTTAAAATTTGACAGAAGGACCAATTTATCCAAATTCGCAAACATTGGGGACCAATAAACTAAAAAAAATATTAGAGACCAATTCATCCAAAGTGGCAAACATTGGGGACCAAATTTCCCAATTTGCCATTATTAAATATGAAAAATTACTAAACATCTAAACCTACGTATCCCACTCTCCCACTCTCCATTATATTTCTCTCTCTCCTCTCTAACACATCTTCTCTCCCTCCCAACCAAAAAACCTAAAGCCGCCGCACGAATCCTGCTGCCCCTCCGCAGCCGCCGCGTCGTCGTTCTCAATGCTAAACCGCCGTCGGCATTCGGGATCATCGGGATTGCATCGAATTTGTTGGCGTATCTCTCTTTTCTCTCTTATCTCTCTCTCTCGTCTCAGATCTACAGAGGTTCGGCCGCGATTTGTATGGATCTTCATTGATCCAGCCATTCCTACGTTGCTGCCGCCGCGATCTGTGGAGATCTGCATAGATCCGGCTATCCCGACATTGTTGCTGCCGAGATCTGTAAATATTTTCAGAGATCCGGTCACTCCAGATCCGTAGAGATCTGGTTCGACGAAATGGAAATTGTGTGCACTTCTGATCAAGAATTTTATGCACTTTCATTCAAATTTTTATGCACTCGGCTACAATTCTCTCTCTCTCTCTCTCGCTCTCTCTCTCGCTCTCTCCATCCTTACCTCGCTGATCTACAAAGATCCCTCCATGATAGAGGTGTATAATACAGAGGTGGTGGCGCGCGTGCAAGCTTATGGCGGCGGAGGGCCATGACAACGAAGTAATGGCAATTTAAGGTTGTGTCCGTAGTTTTTTTTTTCTTCATCCGTAGAAATTTCAAGAGGCCTTGCTGAAAAAAATTATATTCATTTTTTGAATCTGGGTGTTTTTGATTTTATGAGGAAATAAGCGTATTTCCGTGGTCAACAATAATTGATTCCTATAGTAAGACGATGAATATTAGGTTGCAGTGGTTTGTTAAATTCAAATGGTCTCCGGATCTACATAAATTCATTTAAAATCTGCAAATTTAATGAAAGTGCAATAAAAAAAAACGTAAAGTGCATAAGAAGAAATTCAAGTGCATATAAAAAATTCGCAAAGTGCATATAAAATAAATGTAAAGTGCATATGCATAGTTCGTCATTTCTTTTACGGAAAAAAATATAATCGTTGAATGAAGATTGAAGAAGAGAAAAGATAAAGGAATAATTATGATTTATACATCAAAAAGAAATAAATGAATTTAGTAAAAAAAAAAGTGGAGAGAAAAAGAAATTTAACAATATAAAATTTACCCTCAAATGACTTTTATACCCTTAATGAAATGAAATAACTCAATAAGAGATCATAATTTAAAAAATCTCCTTTAATCTTGATCACGCATCTTTAAAATGGAGGGTTATGATGTGTTCCTAGTTCCTTCATTAAGCATGTGTTCCTTATATATCCATTCCCTATATATATATATATATATATATATATATATATATATATATATATATATATATATTGTTTCGTTAATGAATTTGTTTTCTAGAAAAGAAATTTGTTTTCATTAATGATTTGGAAATCATAATCAATGTCCATTACATGATCATACACGTTTTTCAAGAAGAGGAAGAAGTTATTATATTTTAGAGTTTGATTAATCTACTTATGTCACAAAGGCTTGATATGTGCCATATGGATGTAGTCGATATTAACTTGATAGTTATATATACTTGAAAACCCCTGAAGGATTTTAACTTTTGAATCACGTAAGTCAAAAATAAATGTTATCAACGTGGATGATTCTAGCTTTTGGAAGCTTATCCATGTAATAAGTATTGTTGGAGTGAATACTCAGAATATACACATCAACCTCGTATTCATTCTAGCAGCATAATTATTTCCAAATAGCAGAAATGAGAAGCAATAGACATGTAATCTGATTCCTAGCTTAAATGACAAAATGTGCTTGCTATACATGCTTCATAAGTATGTTGATCTAATTATCTGATAGGTCTATTTTGTACTATCCATAATCCACCTATTTTGGCATATTTTGTGGTGTTTGGATTTGTTTTGGTGTTTGTTTTGCAGTGTTTATAGATGATGTGGCATTGACGAGGCATCGAGGTGGCGGTTGAGAGATTTAAGGAATACATGCTCAAATTGAAAGAAATCAAGATGGGAATTAAGTATAGAAAGGAATTAATATAATTTATCTTATATTATTCTCTTTTATATTTCATTATCCTAATTGAAGAAGAGTATGGAAAAGGAGCCGAAGGAGGGAATGAATTGAAAATTGATTTCCAATCTAGAGGAAATCAAGCCGAGTGAAGAGAAGATTGGGAAGGAAATTGTCTTTGATTTCCATGGTCAAGGAAGGGAGAAAATTAAGGGAGAAAAGAAAGGGATTCTTATCATTAAGTCCCTTAATGATTCACATGACCAACAAGGAAAGAAAGAGGCTATATATACATGCATGAGGGACGAAGAAATCATCATCAAACTTTCGGCTTATCTCCATTTCATTTCCCGTAGCTTTCATCAACCTAAACCACCGAAGCCACTCTGCCAATTCATCATCATCCTAATACACCAAATTTCCATCCACGTCGCACACCGAGAGAGAGAGTACAGAAGCCGCCGATGCGAGTTATCCGAGCAAGCGTTCGTCGAAGCCAGAGGATCCGATCGAGGGGTGTTTCGATTTAAGTTTGCATTTCTCTAGTTTTGTTTCATGAATTGTGGTTTGATTTGGAAGAAACAACATGCTATCGTTTTCGTTTTGCATTCCCGGATTTAAATTGTCTCCGTTTAATTAGCCTGTGGATGGATATTTAGTTTTTAATTTATTTGATTTGAATTTCTAGGATGTTAATTCGTGTTATTTGATATTCTGAATTTTGATTATTAGTTAGAATTTTCGTGCATATTTATTTAATGAATTTCATCATGTTTTGAGTTATGTCCAGTAAACCGATTGTTCTGTCCAGTCCGGCCGATATGCGTAGCTAAGTCTTTTTAGGGGCCGGCGAGATGTAACACATACACCACCTTAAATTCGTGAGACTATAGCTTAAAATTAATCATTTGGGTTTTGGATTAATCTAGGTTTAATTAATTGGATTAATTAATTTATGTTTGATCACCCTAATAAATTTAATTCATAGCTAATTTAATACTTCCATCGTTTCTCGTGGGATTGGGCTAAATAAGTAGCAAACTGTCTTAGGGCAATTGGATTAATTTGGTAGGAGACTATTAGATGTCCACCATACGAGTATGTTCCTAAATTGGGTTCCCTTAGTTCTTAAAGCTGATTAGGTGTTAAATCTATTGATTGCCCACCAACGTAGGTTGCATCTAATTTAGAGAAGTAGTCGTTTCAATGTCCACCATGGCGATTACCGACTAATTAAGGGGGAATAGGGGGTATGTCAGTTTAACTACGGTATCCTACAACCAATTGATTTAAGTGGATTAATTAATTAATAGTTTCAGTGATCGATTGTGTGTGTGTGAATCATCTTGCTGGACCCGCTTTATTTGCATTAGTAAATTTCCGTTTTTAATTCCTGCTTGTTTTCGTTTATTCTTAGGACTATAGAAAATTTCCCAAACTTGCGTGGTTGCTAACCAAACCCTGATTGATAGGATTTTTAAGTTTGAATTACTCCGTTCCCTGTGTTCGATACATGTTGTTGTACTAATTCTAGTTCTAGCAATTTTGCAGGATTATTTGGTGTAAAACAGCGATCACCAAATTGGCGCCGTTGCTGGGGAACGGTGTTTTATTTAAGCTTATTTTTCCTACTGATCTTTTGTGCTTTTTAAGTGTTGCATGAGCAGGTCTTCCCGCCCTTTTCTACACTTTGATCCAGAAATAGAAAAGACTGCGAAAAGGAATAGGAAGGCAACAAAGCTGCAGAAGCAACCAAAGTCTTTGTCGAAGCGGAAATAGGTCCGGACCGACGCATAAAGAGACGAGAACCGGTGAGTCGAGTCGAAATCGGTCCGACAGGTCAGACAGGCCCGTATTCTGAAGACAACAATTCTAAATCTGAAAAAAGAAACATGGCTGAAGAAGAAAGAGCCAATATGAAGATGAACTCAGGTTCGAGGAACTTGGGAGAGGACTTGCCCGGACCAATCCACATAACTACCACGGAGCAGATAGATGTGAAGCTGAATCTGGTCGCGGCATGTCCAAAGTTTTACGGGAAGCTGAATGAAAACCCTTTTTCTTTTCTAGAGGGATTCAATCAGGTCTGTGATCTGCACAGACAAGGTCATTTGGATGCTTTCAAGCTTAAGGCATTCCCTTTTACCCTACAAGATGGAGCTCGTGCATGGTTTTCCGGATTGAGACCTAGATCAATCACTACTTGGGCTCAGATGCGTCAAACATTCCTGGATAAATACTTTCCACAATCCAAGACGAATGTACTCAAGAAAGAGATATCCGGAATCAATCAAGAGCTTGATGAGTCCTTTGGTGCCTACTGGGAGAGATTTGGGAAGCTAGTAGATAGCTGCCCGAACCATGGTTTTTCTGAAGTAGATCTACTGCAAATTTTCTACCAAGGAATGACAGATGAATCTAAAACCATGGTGAACGTTGGATTGAAAGGTAGCTTCGCTAACAGCTACTATACTGATGCAAAGGCAATCATCGAGGGACTTGCCGAATCCACATCTCAGTACAAAGGACCGAGAATGCAGAGGAAGTCCGTTAACCTTTCAAGCGGAGACTTCCTAGATGATCTAGATATGAAGGTTGGCATGAAGATGGAGGAGAAGTTCAGCCAACTTGAAGATAAATTGGACAGGTTATTTAAGGAAAGGAATCCTCCTTCCTCTTCCTCCTCATCTGCCCGATCAATGGCAGATCATACATGTGGAGCATGCAGACAAAGAGGGCATACATCTGTACAATGTCAAGGCGAAGATGTTAATGTACAATGTCAAGGCGAAGATGAACAAGTGCCACAAGCACCCATGAATCCTCCACATCAGTCATTCCAACAACCTGCTTATCAACATCAACAATATCAGCCACCACAGCAGCAAGGGTTTCAGCAACCCTATAGACCTCCACATCAAAGGCAATATCCACAACAGTTTCAGCAGCAGACTGGTCCTTCTGGTCAGACAGACCAGAGCAGCCCTCTTGAGAAGATAATGGCTGAGATGATCAACTCACAGAAGAATGACATAGCCTACCAGCAGCAGATGCAGGAGGAGTTTACCCAGACTAAAAGGGATACTCAAAGCACCTTTGAGGATTTGGCCAAGCAGATTTCAAAGCTAAATTCTTCTGTTCAAGAAATAAAAGGAAATCAAGGTAAACTCCCATCTCAGACTGAACCAAATCCAAACTCTCATAATTGTAGTAAGATTTTATTGAGAAGTGGAAGAGAGTTGTCTGAACCAAAGCCAAGGGCAAATTTCAACAAGACTGAGCTGACAAACAGAGAAGGTCCTTCTGCCCAGAACGACCGAACAGAAGGTGTGACAGAAGGAAAGTTGTCTGACAGTGAAGGTTCGACCGCCCAGAACGACCTGACAGACTTGCAAAATGTTACTAATGAAGTTCTGCCAACTAGGGAAGGCCGATCTGTCCTGTCAGATCCAAAAGCTGATGTACCTCCACCTTTTCCTGAAGCATTGGAGAGGAAGAGAACACCGAACAAAGATTATATGGACTATGTAAAATTGTTCGGGAAGCTGAAAATCAACATACCCTTTTTGGAGGCTGTGAAGATTCTCCAATTTGGGAAATTTGTCAAAGATTTCATAGCGGGCAAGATCCAGCAGACTGGGACAGTATTGATGGACACTTCTGTGTCAGCAATCATCCAAAAGATGCTTCCTACTAAGTGCGTGAATCCAGGTATGTTCACTTTACCCTGTTTGATGGGAAATGTTATGGTAAATCAGGTTATGTGTGATTTAGGAGCTTCAATTAATGTAATGCCACTTTCTGTATATAATCAACTGACTGGTGTTGAATTGGTATCTACAAAATTGATTATACAACTTGCTGATAGATCATGCATAGCACCTGTTGGGTTACTTGAGAACATCCTTGTGAGAATTAATGACTTTGTCTATCCTGCTGATTTCTATGTAATAGATACTAATGATAGGCAAGTTGAAGGGACTGCAGGAGTTCTATTGGGTAGACCATTTCTAAAAACTGTAAAGGTTGTTATTGATGTGGATGAAGGTTCAATAAGTGTGCGATATCACAATGAAATATATGTTCATCATATTGCTAGTGCACTTAAGAAACCTTATGATCATGAAAATGAAATGGCTTTTTCTGCTGACGAGATTGAGAGGTTTGTCCAAGATTATCTTGAGACGCATTTGTTGCAGGATAAAATGGAGCTAACCTTGATAAAGGGACTGACTGATCTCGATCTTAAGGATATCAGAGATGAAGAGATTCGAGATAGCATCAAGGCACTCTATGCGACACAGTATCTTCGCCGTCGCAGTATCGCCGATCCGCCTGCACGGGCCGAATCCGGCAGATTCTCGCCTACATTGGTGAAGCCCCCAGTTCTCGAATTGAAGCAACTTCCCAAGCATTTAAAGTACGCCTATCTTGGAGATGGTGACACGCTGCCAGTCATCATCAGCAATGAGTTAAATCAGAGTCAAGAAGATGCTTTATTGACAATTTTGAAGAAGCACAAGAAGGCGATTGGCTGGACTTTAGCCGACATCACCGGCATTAGTCCTGACATCTGCACCCATTCCATTCATATGGAGCCGGAGAGCAAGCCATTCCGCGACCACCAACGAAAGCTCAATCCCAACATGCAAGAGGTAGTGTTGAAAGAGGTACTTAAACTTCTTTCTATGGGTATCATTTACCCTATTTCTGACAGCAAGTGGGTGAGTCCTGTTCACGTGGTACCAAAGAAGTCTGACTTTCAAGTTGTGGAGAACGAGAAGAATGAGCTAGTGCCGGATGAGATTGGTGACCTGGGTGGCGCATGTGCATAGATTACGGAAAGTTGAATGAAGCTACACGGAAAGACCATTTTCCGTTACCTTTTATTGATCAGATGTTAGAGAGGCTTGCAGGTCAAGCCTACTTCAGCTTTTTGGATGGCTATAACGGCTATTTTCAGATCCATGTGAAGGAGGAGGATCAGGACAAGACCACATTTTCTTGTCCCTTTGGCACTTTTGCATACAGACGTATGCCGTTCGGGTTGTGTAATGCACCGGGCACCTTTCAGAGGTGCATGATGAGCATCTTTTCGGATTTGATTGAAGATTGCATTGAGGTGTTCATGGATGACTTCACTGTTTACGGGAATTCATACATGGGATGCTTGGAGAATCTAGACAAAGTCCTTACTCGATGTGTGGAGAAGAACTTAGTGCTCAACTACGAGAAGTGCCATTTTATGGTGACCGAAGGAATTGTACTCGGTCATGTGGTTTCTAGCCGAGGGATTGAAGTAGATAAAGCCAAAGTCGACACCGATTGCAAAGCTTGCCACCACCTACATCCGCAAAGGAGATCCGGGGTTTTCTAGGACACGCCGGATTTTATCGACGTTTCATCAAGGACTTTGCAAAGGTAGCTCAACCACTCACAAGACTCCTACAGCAAGATGTTGAGTTCCTGCTTGATGATCAGTGTAAGGAGGCTTTCAACCTCCTTAAGACAAAGCTCACCACCGCCCCAATAATGCAACCACCTGATTGGAACAAGCCATTTGAAATCATGTGTGATGCATCCGACCGGGCCGTAGGAGCCGTTTTGGGACAGAAAAATGGAAGAGAGAGCCATGTGATCTGCTATGCTTCAAAGACACTTAACTCAGCTCAATGCAATTACTCTACCACGGAGAAGGAGTTATTGGCTATTGTCTTCGCCTTTGACAAGTACAGATCTTATCTACTTGGCTCCAAAATTGTGGTCTACACTGATCATGTTGCAGTCAAGCACCTTCTGTCTAAGGAGTCCAAACCTCGCTTGATTAGATGGATACTTCTACTTCAAGAATTTGATTGGGAGGTTAAAGACAAAAGAGGAGCAGAGAATCAAGTAGCAGACCATCTAAGTCGATTGATCCAAGAAGAAGATGGAGAATCTATTAAGGAGACTTTTCCCAAGGAGCATTTGTATGCAGTTCCCGAATGCGTCACCCGGTCCAGTGCATGCGGACGGAGCGGACCTGCCCGGTGTTTTACGGCTACAGGATGGCCCACGGCTCTATCTCGACTATACGGGTGATCGATCCGCCCCGTAATGGTGAATGCCTTGGGTAAGTTCTCTAAATTTCCTTGGTTTGCTAACATTGTAAATTACTTGACTTCCAAGCGACTTCCACCCGATTTCACACATGCTCAAAAGAAAAGATTGGAGAGTGAGTGTAGACAATATTTTTGGGATTCTCCAATACTATGGAAGATGGGAGTGGATCAAGTAATTCGTCGTTGCATTCCTGAAATTGAACAAGGTGAGATTCTTTTTCATTGTCATTCTTCCCCTTATGGTGGACACTTTGGTCCAAAAGCGTCTTTGCGAGAAAGGTTTTGGATGCAGGTTTTTTCTGGCCGACCTTAAACCTCGACTCATACAATTTTTGCAAGACATGTACACGTTGCCAAATGACCGGTAACATATCCCAGAGGGATGAAATGCCCCAGAAGCCATTGCACTTTTGTGAGATTTTTGAGGTATGGGGCATGGACTTCATGGGTCCTTTTCCGAGTTCATGCGGGAACTTGTACATTACGCTTCTTTGTAGACTACGTGTCTAAATGGGTCGAGGCTAAGGCCGTAAGGACTAATGATTCTAAAGTGGTTGCAGGTTTTCTTAGAACTAATATATTCAGCAGATTAGGAGTGCCGACGGCCATCATTAGTGATCAAGGAAGACATTTTTGCAACCGCACTATAGAAGCACTTATGAAGAAATACGGTGTCAAGCATCGTATCTCAACACCCTACCATCCACAAACAAATGGGCAAGCTGAGGTCTCCAATAGGGAAGTTAAAGCTATACTTGAGAAGACCGTGAATCCTTCTAGAAAGGATTGGAGTTTAAGGTTAGACGATGCTTTATGGGCTTATCGTACTGCTTATAAAACTCCTATAGGTATGTCTCCGTATCGGCTTATCTTTGGAAAGCTTTGCCATTTACCCGTGGAATTGGAGCACAAGGCATGGTGGGCTGTAAAGAAGATTAATATGGATTTGCAAGAATGTGCAAAAGAGAGGAAGTATCAGTTACAAGAACTTGAAGAGATCCGTCGTGAGGCATATGACACGGCAATGAGATACAAGGATCACACGAAGGCATGACATGACAGACACATCCGTACTAAGAACTTTAAGGAGGGTCAATTGGTATTATTATATCAATCTCGTCTCCGTCTCATGCCAGGAAAGCTCCGTTCGCGTTGGATCGGTCCTTTCCGAATTCGATCCGTCTCGAAGAGTGGAGCAGTTACAATCTCAAAGCTGGATTCTGACACAGAATTTACTGTCAATGGCCACCGGTTGAAACTCTTCCACATTGTTGAACGAATGGAGGTAGTGGATGAGTTTAGCTTGTCAATTCCCTCTTATTCTTGATCTAGAGGGAGTCTAGCCAAAGACAATAAAGAAAGACGCTACCGGGAGGCAACCCGATTTGTTTTCTTGTTCTTATTTATTTCATTTTGTTAATTATGTTTCGTCGTGTTTTTCTTGTTGTTTTTCCAGATCTAAGCTATGAAGTTGTCAAAAAGCTTGAGTGTAAGGAGAAAATCACGAGCGGAGTCATGATGTCAAAGAATTGGAGTGGGACGGAATTTTTTGGGCCAATTTGCAATGTCCCGAGAGGAGTTTTGGTAAAAAAGAAAAAAAAAATCGGGAAAAACGTGTTTTTTCCAATTTCCCTTTTCTTTCTCCCCACAAATAAAACAACCTTCTCCCCAAATTTTACCCTACTTACTATTTCTCCAAAACAATTAACCTTCTCCATTCAAAAGATTCACCGCCCCAAACCCGCCATTTCTCCTTACCCAAGCAACCGCAATGGCTCCGAAGAAGAGAACGAAGATCTCCGATGTTGCTTCTTCATCGACGCCGCCTCCCACTGCTACTACAGGTCGTCGACCGCCGCGTCGCACCGAACGTATACAGCGTGCAATGAATCCCTCGGTTACCGGTCCCTTCCTCATTGATGAGGAGAAGCCGACCGTCTAACCTCGAGTCCCGAGTGCTGCCCCTTATGTAGCTTTGCAGGTTCCCGATGATTCGGTCCGGGTGTTGAGGGCTGAGGTTTGTTACTTACGGCGGCGCTTCGATGAATTGGAGTGCACAGTTCTCTCTCGTCTTCCGCCTCCGGGCGATCGGTGATGCCGTTCTCCCCATTTTATTTTCTGTTCTTGTTTTTCTTTTCATGTGTTTATGTGTTTTTTGTGGTTGTGTCTTGTTTAGTTCTCTTTTACTTGCTCGTTTGTAACAATCAACTGTAAGGAGGTATTTTGTTATGTGTTGTCATGTTCTCCGTCTTTTACCTTTGTCTTTTCTTGTGTGAGGGCACACAAGGGGTTAAGTGTAAGGAGGGGGATGTCTCTACTTCGTTTCTCTTTGTCTCGTAATTTTCTTTTGTGTCGTCGAAGCATGCCAAAAATTGAAGTTGTTGATGCACTTGTGTTCCTGATTTAATCATGTTTGATTGTGCTTTATGTCTCAATATGCGAACTTGTGGTTGTTGTGAAGAGTATGAGATGGTGCACATTTGTATGTGATTTGGGATGACAAATAATAAGTAAATTGTGGATCGAATTTTACACACTCCTTATATTAGATTTGAGTCATTTAAGTAGGACACTTCCTACTAAATTCATTGAGAGAGCTTGTTCATGAAGTTGCAATAAAAGTGAGTCATTTGTGATAAGTGATAGGAGCACTAGGGATTGAACCATTTAACTGCGACAATATTTCCTACCTTCCATTATCCCCTAGTGAGCTAATTTGTGTCTTGTCCTATTCTTTGATTTAGTCAAAAATATGCAAACCATGGCCTTTTTAGCTTCTCTTTTTCCCATGTCATCGTATGTTTACAAGCTTAATTGAGATTGATCTATCTTTATTTTATTACCTACTAAGTATGCTTGCTATTATATTTGTGGTGCAAAATAATTGTTGACCGATTTTGGAATTGAGAATCATTATTTGAAGGGTCAATTCGTTCGTTTCAGCAACAGGAAAAAAAAATAGGCTAAGTTGTTGAATATGATGCTGTTTCTAATACCCGTTGTTTTCAAAAAAAAAAAAAAAAAAATTCAAAACAGTATGCAGCATAGAGGTTTACGAATAAATTGGCAACAGTTGATATGATCTTATGGTAGGTATTGAATTTCAGTTTTTGATTATCTCAATTTTAGCAAGTATAGCATGCATGACATCTTGATACATTTTGTGGAGCTTAGAACCCCTAGGACCCTACCAACAAAAATTTGTCTATGTCCTAAGCCCCATTACAACCAAAGTAAAAGAACTCCTTGATATTGCAGTTGTGACACTCTTTTATCGTGATGGATGAACTATATTTTCTTGAGTGGCTTAACCGGACCTAGATTAGAGAGTGTTGAGTGAACCGTGAGGATGATCCACTTTTTGCTTAGGTTTTTGACCAAATTGATATTTGTGTACCTAATCTTAAATTTGCAATTCTACTTGTTTGATGAGATTCATACTTGCATAGTTGGACGTGCTTTGCTAGTTCATTGAGTGCGGAGATTATAGATATGATTGATATTGCTTCTTTCATTTGTTGTGTCATTTTTTTTCTCTTGTCTGTCGTCCTTTGTTTCTTTATTTCGTGTTTTGTCTTGTCTTCTCTTTGTCTTGTTTTCGTCCTTTTCGTTTTATGAGTCTTGAGTCTTTGGGGAGGTTTGGAATTTGGATAGTACTAATACTTTTGTTTTCCTTATACTTGAGGGCAAGTAATGTCTAAGTGTAAGGAGGTTTGATAGGTCTATTTTGTACTATCCATAATCCACCTATTTTGGCATATTTTGTGGTGTTTGGATTTATTTTGGTGTTTGTTTTGCAGTGTTTATAGATGATGTGGCATTGACGAGGCATCGAGGTGGCGGTTGAGAGATTTAAGGAATACATGCTCAAATTGGAAGAAATCAAGATGGGAATTAAGTATAGAAAGGAATTAATATAATTTATCTTATATTATTCTCTTTTATATTTCATTATCCTAATTGAAGAAGAGTATGGAAAAGGAGCCGAAGGAGGGAATGAATTGAAAATTGATTTCCAATCTTGAGGAAATCAAGCCGAGTGAAGAGAAGATTGGGAAGGAAATTGTCTTTGATTTCCATGGTCAAGGAAGGGAGAAAATTAAGGGAGAAAAGAAAGGGATTCTTATCATTAAGTCCCTTAATGATTCACATGACCAACAAGGAAAGAAAGAGGCTATACATACATGCATGAGGGACGAAGAAATCATCATCAAACTTTCGGCTTATCTCCATTTCATTTCCCGTAGCCTTCATCAACCTAAACCACCGAAGCCACTCTGCCAATTCATCATCATCCTAATACACCAAATTTCCGTCCACGTCGCACACCGAGAGAGAGAGTCCAGAAGCCGCCGATGCGAGTTATCCGAGCAAGCGTTCGTCGAAGCCGAGGGATCCGATCGAGGGGTGTTTCGATTTAAGTTTGCATTTCTCTAGTTTTGTTTCATGAATTGTGGTTTGATTTGGAAGAAACAACATGCTATCGTTTTCGTTTTGCATTCCCGGATTTAAATTGTCTCCGTTTAATTAGCCTGTGGATGGATATTTAGTTTTTAATTTATTTGATTTGAATTTCTAGGATGTTAATTCGTGTTATTTGATATTCTGAATTTTGATTATTAGTTAGAATTTTCGTGCATATTTATTTATTGAATTTCATCATGTTTTGTGTTCTGTCCAGTAAACCGGTTGTTCTGTCCAGTCCGGCCGATATGCGTAGCTAAGTCTTTTTAGGGGCCGGCGAGATGTAACACATACACCACCTTAAATTCGTGAGACTAGGGCTTAAAATTAATCATTTGGGTTCTGGATTAATCTAGGTTTAATTAATTGGATTAATTAATTTAGGCTTGATCACCCTAGTTAATTTAATTCATAGCTAATTTAGTACTTCCATCGTTTCTCGTGGGATTAGGCTAAATAAGTAACAAACTGTCTTAGGGCAATTGGATTAATTTGGTAGGAGACTATTAGATGCCCACCATACGAGTAGGCTCCTAAATTGGGTTCCCTTAGTTCTTAAAGCTGATTAGGAGTTAAATCTATTGATTGCCCACCAACGTAGGTTGCATCTAATTTAGAGAAGTAGTCGTTTCAATGTCCACCATGGCGATTACCGACTAATTAAGGGGGAATAGGGGGTATGTCAGTTTAACTACGGTATCCTACAACCAATTGATTTAAGTGGATTAATTAATTAATAGTGTCGGTGATCGATTGTGTGTGTGTGAATCATCTTGCTGGACCCGCTTTATTTGCATTAGTAAATTTTCGTGTTTAATTCCTGCTTGTTTTCGTTTATTCTTAGGACTATAGAAAATTTCTCAAACTTGCGTGGTTGCTAACCAAACCCTAATTGATAGGATTTTTAAGTTTGAATTACTCTGTTCCCTGTGTTCGATACCATTCTTTGTACTAATTCTAGTTCTAGCAATTTTGCAGGATTATTTGGTGTAAAACAGCGATCACCAAATTGGCGCCGTTGCCGGGGAACGGTGTTTTATTTAAGCTTATTTTTCCTACTGATCTTTTGTGCTTTTTAAGTGTTGCATGAGCAGATCTTCCCGCCCTTTTCTACACTTTGATCCAGAAATAGAAAAGACTGCGAAAAGGAATAGGAAGGCAACAAAGCTGCAGAAGCAACCAGTCTTTGTCGGAAGCGAAAAGTCAGGTCCGACCGACTGCATGAAGACGAGAACCGGTGAGTCGAGTAGCGAAATCGGTCCGACAGGTCAGACAGGCCCGTATTCTGAAGACAACAATTCTGAATTTGAAAAAAGAAACATGGCTGAAGAAGAAAGAGCCAATATGAAGATGAACTCATGTTCGAGGAACTTGGGAGAGGACTTGCCCGGACCAATCCACATAACTACCACGAAGCAGATAGATGTGAAGCTGAATCTGGTCGCGGCATGTCCAAAGTTTTACGGGAAGCTGAATGAAAACCCTTTTTCTTTTCTAGAGGGATTCAATCAGGTCTGTGATCTGCACAGACAAGGTCATTTGGATGCTTTCAAGCTTAAGGCATTCCCTTTTACCCTACAAGAATGTGCAAAAGAGAGGAAGTATCAGTTACAAGAACTTGAAGAGATCCGTCGTGAGGCATACGACACGGCAATGAGATACAAGGATCACACGAAGGCATGGCATGACAGACACATCCGTACTAAGAACTTTAAGGAGGGTCAATTGGTATTATTATATCAATCTCGTCTCCGTCTCATGCCAGGCAAGCTCCGTTCGCGTTGGATCGGTCCTTTCCGGATTCGATCCGTCTCGAAGAGTGGAGCAGTTACAATCTCAGAGCTGGATTCTGACACAGAATTTTCTGTCAATGGCCACCGGTTGAAACTCTTCCACATTGTTGAACGAATGGAGGTAGTGGATGAGTTTAGCTTGTCCATTCCCTCTTATTCTTGATCTAGAGGGAGTCTAGCCAAAGACAATAAAGAAAGGCGCTACCGGGAGGCAACCCGATTTGTTTTCTTGTTCTTATTTATTTCATTTTGTTATTTCTGTTTCGTCGTGTTTTTCTTGTTGTTTTTCCAGATCTAAGCTATGAAGTTGTCAAAAAGCTTAAGTGTAAGGAGAAAATCACGAGCGGAGTCATGATGTCAAAGAATTGGAGTGGGACGGAATTTTTTGGGCCAATTTGCAATGTCCCGAGAGGAGTTTTGGTAAAAAAAAAAAAATCGGGAAAAACGTGTTTTTTCCAATTTCCCTTTTCTTTCTCCCCACAAATAAAACAACCTTCTCCCCAAATTTTACCCTACTTACTATTTCTCCAAAACAATTAACCTTCTCTATTCAAAAGATTCACCGCCCCAAACCCGCCATTTCTCCTTACCCAAGCAACCGCAATGGCTCCGAAGAAGAGAACGAAGATCTCCGATGTTGCTTCTTCATCGACGCCGCCTCCCACTGCTACTACAGGCTGTCGACCGCCGCTTCGCACCGAACGTATACGGCGTGCAATGAATCCCTCGGTTACCGGTCCCTTCCTCATTGATAAGGAGAAGCAGATCGTCGAACCTCGAGTCCCGAGTGCTGCCCCTTATGTAGCTTTGCAGGTTCCCGATGATTCGGTCCGGGTGTTGAGGGCTGAGGTTTGTTACTTACGGCGGCGCTTCGATGAATTGGAGCGCACGGTTCTCTCTCGTCTTCCGCCTCCGGGCGATCGGTGATGTCATTCTCCCCATTTTATTTTCTGTTCTTGTTTTTCTTTTCATGTGTGTATGTGTTTTTTGTGGTTGTGTCTTGTTTAGTTCTCTTTTACTTGCTCGTTTGTAACAATCAAGTGTAAGGAGGTATTTTGTTATGTGTTGTCATGTTCTCCGTCTTTTACCATTGTCTTTTCTTGTGTGAGGGCACACAAGGGGTTAAGTGTAAGGAGGGGGATGTCTCTACTTCGTTTCTCTTTGTCTCGTAATTTTCTTTTGTGTCGTCGAAGCATGCCAAAAATTGAAGTTGTTGATGCACTTGTGTTACTGGTTTAAGCATGTTTGATTGTGTTTTATGTCTCAATATGCGAACTTGTGGTTGTTGTGAAGAGTATGAGATGGTGCACATTTGTATGTGATTTGGGATGACAAATAATAAGTAAATTGTGGATCGAATTTTACACACTCCTTATATTAGATTTGAGTCATTTAAGTAGGACACTTCCTACTAAATTCATTGAGAGAGCTTGTTCATGAAGTTGCAATAAAAGTGAGTCATTTGTGATAAGTGATAGGAGGCACTAGGGATTGAACCATTTAACTACGACAATATTTCCTACCTTGCATTATTCCCTAGTGAGCTAATTTGTGTCTTGTCATATTCTTTGATTTAGTCAGAAATATGCAAACCATGGCCTTTTTAGCTTCTCTTTTTCCCATGTCATCGTATGTTTACAAGCTTAATTGAGATTGATCTATCTTTATTTTATTACCTACTAAGTATGCTTGTTATTATATTTGTGGTGCAAAATAATTGTTGACCGATTTTGGAATTGAGAATCATTATTTGAAGGGTCAATTCGTTCGTTTCAGCACCAGGAAAAAAAAATTAGGCTAAGTTGCTGAATATGATGCTGTTTCTAATACTGCTGTTTCAAAAAAAAAAATCCGAAACAGTATGCAGCATAGAGGTTTACGAATAAATTGGCAACAGTTGATATGATCTTATGGTAGGTATTGAATTTCAGTTTTTGATTATCTCAATTTTAGCAAATATAGCATGCATGACATCTTGATACATTTTGTGGAGCTTAGAACCCCTAGGACCCTACCAACAAAAATTTGTCTATGTCCTAAGCCCCATTACAACCAAAGAAAAAGACCTCCTTGATATTGCAGTTGTGACACTCTTTTATCGTGATGGATGAACTATATTTTCTTGAGTGGCTTAACCGGACCTAGATTAAAGAGTGTTGAGTGAACCGTGAGGATGATCCACTTTTTGCTCAGGTTTTTGACCAAATTGATATTTGTGTACCTAATCTTAAATTTGCAATTCTACTTGTTTGATGAGATTCATACTTGCATAGTTGGACGTGTTTTGCTAGTTCATTGAGTGCGGAGATTATGGATATGATTGATATTGCTTCTTTCGTTTGTTGTGTCATTTTTTTTCTCTTGTCCGTCGTCCTTTGTTTCTTTATTTCGTGTTTTGTCTTGTCTTCTCTTTGTCTTGTTTTTCGTCCTTTTCGTTTTATGAGTCTTGAGTCTTTGGGGAGGTTTGAAATTTGGATAGTACTAATACTTTTGTTTTCCTTATACTTGAGGGCAAGTATGTTCTAAGTGTAAGGAGGTTTGATAGGTCTATTTTATACTATCCATAATCCACCTATTTTGGCATATTTTGTGGTGTTTGGATTTGTTTTGGTGTTTGTTTTGTAGTGTTTATAGATGATGTGGCATTGACGAGGCATCGAGGTGGCGATTGAGAGATTTAAGGAATACATGCTCAAATTGGAAGAAATCAAGATGGGAATTAAGTATAGAAAGGAATTAATATAATTTATCTTATATTATTCTCTTTTATATTTGATTATCCTAATTGAAGAAGAGTATGGAAAAGGAGCCGAAAGAGGGAATGAATTGAAAATTGATTTCCAACTTGAGGAAATCAAGCCGAGTGAAGAGAAGATTGGGAAGGAAATTGTCTTTGATTTCCATGGTCAAGGAAGGGAGAAAATTAAGGGAGAAAAGAAAGGGATTCTTATCATTAAGTCCCTTAATGATTCACATGACCAACAAGGAAAGAAAGAGGCTATACATACATGCATGAGGGACGAAGAAATCATCATCAAACTTTAGGCTTATCTCCATTTCATTTCCCGTAGCCTTCATCAACCTAAACCACCGAAGCCACTCTGCCAATTCATCATCATCCTAATACACCAAATTTTCGTCCACGTCGCACACCGAGAGAGAGTCCAGAAGCCGCCGATGCGAGTTATCCGAGCAAGCGTTCGTCGAAGCCGAGGGATCCGATCGAGGGGTGTTTCGATTTAAGTTTGCATTTCTCTAGTTTTGTTTCATGAATTGTGGTTTGATTTGGAAGAAACAACATGCTATCGTTTTCGTTTTGCATTCCCGGATTTAAATTGTCTCCGTTTAATTAGCCTGTGGATGGATATTTAGTTTTTAATTTATTTGATTTGAATTTCTAGGATGTTAATTCGTGTTATTTGATATTATGAATTTTGATTATTAGTTAGAATTTTCGTGAATATTTATTTATTGAATTTCATCAAGTTTTGTGTTCTGTCCAGTAAACCGGTTGTTCTGTCCAGTCCGGCCAATATGCGTAGCTAAGTCTTTTTAGGGGCCGGCGAGATGTAACACATACACCACCTTAAATTCGTGAGACTAGGGCTTAAAATTAATCATTTGGGTTCTGGATTAATCTAGGTTTAATTAATTGGATTAATTAATTTAGGCTTGATCACCCTAGTTAATTTAATTCATATCTAATTTAGTACTTCCATCGTTTCTCGTGGGATTAGGCTAAATAAGTAGCAAACTGTCTTAGGACAATTGGATTAATTTGGTAGGAGACTATTAGATGCCCACCATACGAGTAGGCTCCTAAATTGGGTTCCCTTAGTTCTTAAAGCCGATTAGGTGTTAAATCTATTGATTGCCCACCAACGTAGGTTGCATCTAATTTAGAGAAGTAGTCGTTTCAATGCCCACCATGGCGATTACCGACTAATTAAGGGGGAATAGGGGGTATGTCAGTTTAACTACGGTATCCTACAACCAATTGATTTAAGTGGATTAATTAATTAATAATGTCAGTGATCGATTGTGTGTGTGTGTGTGAATTATCTTGCTGGACCCGCTTTATTTGCATTAGCAAATTTCCGTGTTTAATTCCTGCTTGTTTTCGTTTATTCTTAGGACTATAGAAAATTTTTCAAACTTGCGTGGTTGCTAACCAAACCCTGATTGATAGGATTTTTAAGTTTGAATTACTCCGTTCCCTGTGTTGGATACTTGTTGCTGTACTAATTCTAGTTCTAGTAATTTTGCAGGATTATTTGGTGTAAAACAGCAATCACCATTATCTTGCCCTGCAATCATGTCACATAAGCCAAAACGAAGACATATAAATGCTAATGAAAAACAATTTGAATCACATACCAATAAAATGCCAATGAACCCACAAAATCATTCATCAAAATCTACTTCATAGTTCAACAACATTTTCATGAATAACACATACAAGATACCGAAAACATCATTTACTTATAATCATAACATACACAAGTAATGCAGACAACCTAAAGATGAAAGCCACTCAGATTTCAGACTAAACAGTTCAAAGAGGATACAGACATTAACTCAGTCAGTTTCAACACGAGAGCCACTAAAACATCGCACCAAACTCGTATCCATATCAAACAGCTCACCAAACTCTCATAAACCAGGCAAACACCTGAATTACATACATACATTACACAACAGGGAGCGCATTAAATCTCAACTTTGACACAAACACAGAAGCATGGGATCTCAGGTATAACAGGATAAGTCAATTAGCAACTTAGTTTGTTATACCTGGCCGGCCTGCGACGACATAAGTGCAATCGAGCCGGGTCCTTTCTCGGACCAACTCTTCTTCATCCCGGGCAAAGCAGCCTTGATCAAGTGGAAGGTCCCGATCAGATTTACATCGATTATGAACTTAATCTCCTCCATATCCTGCTCCTCCAATTCCCGCGGCACAAACACTCCTTGATTGCAAAACGTCGATCGGGCCGACCTCATCAACCGCGCACTTGACTTCGTCGTATTTCTTGACATCAGCGCTGAAGATCTTGACGTCAGGCCCGGTGGCGAGCTTGATAGACTGTTTGGCTTCCTCGAGGCGGACGAGATCGCAAGCAAGGATGGTGACATCGACATCGTTTTGGGGCGCAGAGATGCGCTAGTGCTAGGCAGATGCCGCCGGAGATGAAGACTTGGCGGTTCTTGATTGGGACGCGAACGGGCTTGGGGCGGACGATGAGGTAGACGATTAGGAGGACAGAGAGTGGGATGAGGAGGACGATAGAGAAGAAGGCCATTGATGAGGAAGGGTTTCAACTTTCAAGAAATGGTTAAAAAAACCCTTGTATTGTTTTCGACGGGAATTGATTGTTATGAGGAACTTTCACTTAATTTGATTTAGAAAGTAAGCTGGAAGCCCCTGCGGTTGTTCGGCTGCCCATCTCACACTCCCAAATTTGGTTGGCTTTCCCAATTCATCCGTGAATAAGATTAAGAATTCAAGGGCGTGAAGCGAGTGCTTCGCCTACTTTTCTTTGTTTTTGATTTGGCCAAAAGTTGTCACTGTAGACTGGGTGGGTGAATTCTACTGTTTGTCTTGGGTAAAAAGATAAAAAATTCTTGAGCCCAAATATTATTCATTTATTTTTCCTCACGTGCCTGTCAATTCGGGTGAGATTTATTGTCATCAACCAACGAATTTGTGCTCGTATTTACCGCTCCTCACATCAATTTGTCTTCAAAGTATTTACACAAAAACTTCGTTCTTGCCAAATACTATAAACTTTGAAAAAATATCTGCTCTTCAAACCCAAAGGCCAAAGCTGCTTTTATTTTTCCTACAAGAACCTCTTTATTTTTCTATATTCTCTTGCCCTCACTAGAATACAAGAGAATAGATACATAATATTTTCTCTGTTCATCTTATTGTCCACATTATCTTGCACTATTATCTATTTTCTTTCCAACTCTTCTGAAATACTGAAAACAGTAGAAAATCTTGCGAAAAAGACAATCTGAATTTTTTATATTTCAAAGAAAAAGAAATTTGAATAGTTGTGGTGGTTGGGGTGTAAGATATGAGTATTATTTATCCATATTTTAATAAGAATTCGATTATACTATAAGAGATATATGTTAAATTCGATAAATTGATTATTATTAAGAGATAATTTATATCTATGATGATCTAGGTTCCATAATATATATAGTTCGCAAGGAGAGAAACAAATTTCTAACTAGCGACTACCGTGCATCTCAGTTCACCGACTACATATTGAATACACTTACATGTGACAATCATGCAGTTTAACATCTTAAGGTTTATATAATAAACTTACATGTGGTATCAGAGCAATGATTCCGAATATATGATTGTCCTTGAATTAAAATAGATATAAATCATCTTAATTAGGATTCGATTTTGATTGGATATAGTTTCTCTCTCTCGTCTATTGCATTTAGTGAACAGAAGCATTATCATGATCTATTTTATGAATTATATTGTAGTAATATCTGTCCCCAGTTCTTTTAAACAAAACCAAATTTAATCACTTCTTATAATACATACAAAATATACCCAGATTTTAAATTTTGTCCTTTTTTTTGTTCAATACTCTTAAACAAATTGGTTTTGTGTCAGTTTGTAAATTCTAGACAAAAATCAAACAGCAAATGGACAAAAATGAGAAAATTCTCGATCGTAAAAAAGAAGTTCCTGTCAGTCCCGGTCAACTTTTAATTAACAAGACAAGTCGCGATAAATAGCGAAAAGTCATGGTCATAAAAATGAAGTCCATGTCGGTCTTTATCGGTCCCAGACAACTTTTAATTGACAAAACAAGTCCTGATATATTGGGAGAAGTCCCGATCGCATAAGCGAAGTCTCTGTCAGTCCCTAACAGTCCCGATCCACTATTTAACTTGAATATCACGTGAAGTCCTTGTCGCAAAAACAAAATCCATGTCTGTCCCTATCGGCAGGGACGTATGCAGGATTTTAACTAAGGGGGGGAGGGCAAGATTATAAAATGCTAAAATATATTATGATCAAGCTATAAAAATTGCTAGGCAAAGAAATTTTGCATAATTAAATTATATATACATGAATTTGAGGGTTTCTAACATAAATTTTCAATAATACTCAAGCATAATTTCAACTTTTTCATCAATTTCTATTATAAGATGTGATTAATTTTATTTAATTAATATACATAAAGGCATTATAATAATTTAATGTAAAAAAGAAAGGGGTGGCATGCCACCCCATGCCTCAATGTGCATCTGTCCCTGCCTATCGGTCCCGGTCAACTTTTAAATGAAAAAGGTCCCGACATGATAACATCTACATTTCTAAACCACCTTCCCCGCATCATTAGATATCAAATAATAATGTTTGATACATGTACTAATATTCGATGATATATTAATTATTATTTCTATGATTGTAGATACTAATTCCGGTTTGAGGTCTACTTGCGGATGTAAAGCATGTATTCGGATTTTATTTGCTATGTATCGAACTTATCATAATCATGTATCAAACTTATCTAAATCATGTATTTGGATTCTATTTGATATGGATCGTAATTTGATTTATTATATTTGAATCTTACTTGCTTTTGGAAAAATGAGTTTGTTTTGTAGGAAAATATGTTTTAACTTGTTTCTATTTGTTTATCTTGGTTTCATTAACTTATCAAAATCAAATCTAAATTGTTCTAAAATCAGTATCACTCGATTATAGCCTTTAATATGGATGATTATATGCATTAAAATTGAATACAACTTATCGAAATCAATTATAAGCTGATTAAATTCGAATATAATCATCAAAAATTCGAATTTTAAGAGAAGACAGGGTCTTAATCTCATGACAGAGACTCTAAACCCTCAGGACCGAGACTCCCACCAGGACACCTCTGTAATGCAACTCCTTATCTACATTTGCATCATATATCTATAAAAATAACAAATCCCATTATCCCAACCATCATATTAAGTTAAGTTTTGATGGCTAACTACATCATAAAATAAATGTAAAAATTCTATAGATGTTTGAACATAGTACCGTATTTTTTTAACATCCTATTTTCTTTCATAACAAATGAAACTTCAAATTTGACAAATGAATTTTCTAGCTTTGAGTAATAATTAATTAGTTGGCCAAACATTGCTAAGGTTTTCAGCTCAGAAATTAAGGAGACAACAAAAGAATATATAGGAAATGAGAATGGAGATCCATGTTCGATTCAACTTCAATTTACTTCAAATAATATACTTCCCAGGATTTATAAATTTAGACTAATGAATACAAATTGAACACAAATTAGACACGGAAAATTTGAATAAGCGATTATCTCGGAGGAGAAAGGGTTTGTACTTCGACATACATGGTACTGTACTATCTTTTGTCATGTGTTGTACTAAACTACAAAACATTAATAAATAAACGAATCAAAGGAAATGATATTCATTCTTTATTAATTATCCATTTCCCAATTGACTTTCATGTTTATGTTTGTTTATGGAAAACCATACGTTTAAGAGCATCTGAAAGCGACCCCTCTCATATACTACTTCTCTCTCTAGATTGCTCCCTTTTGCAGAGTTACCTTGTGGGCGTTGATGTTCATCATTGCTTCGAGCTGCCTTCACTTTTCATCATTATAAAGGTAGCTAATTAAGCTGTATCTTGTTTTTTTCTTAACAAGCCTCAACCCTCGAATCTAGTAATTAATGTGTTGATGTGAATATGTTGTTTTATTGGTTATATATCCCATGCAAATCCGTTCTCCAACTCCATAAATTAATCAACTCACACAATTAGAGAGAGAGAGAGAGAGAGAGAGTCATGTTTTAGATCTAGGTCAAGTTGGAGGCTAGTAGTACAACTAATACTGTCGAAGTACGAGGAGAGAAGTACTACAATGTACAAAATGAAAAATAATCTAACATTATTATATTAATCTTCTTTTTTTCTTCTTCTTCTTCTTTCATGTTCTCAGGGAAACCTAAAAGATTAGTAGCTGCATGAACTCAAAATCTAAAAAGGTTGGTAAGAGAAAGATTATGATTGAGAATCATGAGAGAATGGAAGGAGTAAGTGGAGATGAAGGGTTGAAGAAGATGGATCACAATGCAAAGGAGAGAATTCGAAGGATGAAGCTCAATCCATCTTACCTGCGCTGCTTCCTGATCATTCAAGAAGATCAAAGGTGATTATAATTCTAAACCCTATATTAATTAACTCTACTTACTCTTATATTTCATTAACATTTTAAATTCAATATATACTGGAAAGATTTTGGAAATGAGAAAACTGGAGTGCAGATCTCATTCGGAAATATTGATATGGAGAATTATAAACACCAAGGGTCGATACCCCTAATTAAGTATTGAAAATCATTTAGCTCCCCATGTTTTGGATTTGACCTTCAATTTTGTTCAAATTATTCATAATCTAATCAAATAAAAACATCTCCCAAAAAATGAGAAACCCATAAAAAAGCAAACATTGGCGTATTTGAAATGGTTTTCATATATTTTGAAGATTTGTTATTTTTTCGCCCCGTCAAACTATAAATAATGGATCCGTCCCTAAAATTAGAAAAATAAGTAGAATATCAAAAAATTTGGAAATTGTGGTTTGATGAGTTGTGAGTTAAGTGAGAAAAATGTTTAAACCTTGCAGAGGAATTGGAGTGCACCTGCAATATATAGTTGATAGAGTGGTCAAGTACATTCCTGAGGTGGAGGAATTGAGATGCAGCAAGCAAACTCATATAGGCTAGGCGACATAGCCAACCCTAAACCAAGTGCAGGATACGAAAGCCCGACGGTTTCTTTGAACCGAGTTAATCAAGATGAAGCCATTATTCAAGTGTGTATGGCCAGAGAAGATGAATCACAATTCACCAATTTGTTGCAAAGTGTAGAAGATGATATCTCCATCAAGACTGCTTCTGCACTTACATTTCTGAGACCAGAATTTGCTGCCACTTACACATCCAGGTATGTTTTAATTAATTATCATTAGTCCACACAAAATGCTTGCCTTGAACAAGTAATTTACATGAATAGTAAATCTTGAACATCATGATATCACAAATAACAAACAATATTATACGAGATAGAGATTATGAAACCTCCTCCAGGATTGCTGTGATGATATTCGTGGAAATTATATCTTCTTTCTTGACCTATATAGTATATTTTACTGTTAATCTCAGAGAGAGATCCATTTAAGGTACATAATTCTTTTGATTATATTTCAGTTTAAACTTAATTTGTATGTATGAAATGAGATGAGGAATTTATGTGTTGAGCTGAAGAATATATATATATATATATATATATATATATATATATATATATATATATGGAGTGGTTCCCGTATGAACAGTCATTATCGTGTGAACATGTGAACACTGCACTTTAAAGACAAACGTATTGCACTTTTAAGGTAAATATACTGCACTTTAATACTGCATTTTATGTACTGCACTTAATGACAAATGTACTGCACTTTAAGTATTGTACTTTAAAATGCAGTATTTTTGCCTTTAAAGTGCAGTACATTTATCTTTAAAGTACAGTGTTCACACGTTCACATGATAACAGACTGTTCACATTTGAACCTCCTCCTATATATATAATAACTAAAACTACCGCAACCCTTAGTTAATTATGAGATTAAATACTCAAATAACTGCAAGTAAAAAAAAATCACATTATACCCTTAAACTTATATTTTTATTACCAGTAATTCTTCATTATTAAGTGTTTGAATGATTTTCCACAGACAAACAATACTACTTGAGTACTTGTGAAGCAGATAATCAGTTTCAAGAACTACAAGACAAGGTCATTTCTTGGTTTAGTTGATTTCATCGCTGGTAGCCACAACTCCGGCATTACGTACACATAGTATTCTATATATTTTTGTTGCAAATATTCTGGTGAATAGTACTCCCTCCGACCCATAATTCTTGTCCCTTATTCCTTTTTATGATCATAATTACAAGCCCCCGTCAAAAGGGGAAAAACTGTATCTACGTGTGAATGGAACAATCTGCAAACATAGCACCTTATTATGATCACCTAAGTGAAGGCAATTCGATATCCAATTTGTATATTAGATCATTCTTTTACAAAGATAATCTGCAATCTTTATTTAATTATTTTTGTGTTTTTCCGTTTTGAACTCCTTTAATTATAATTTCGGGAAATTTTTCTTTAGTCTTTTTTATAGGAGTTCTAATTACATTTCCAGGTGGGAATATGGGATTGTATTTAGATTAGATTAAGGATCGTTTTTTAAATATCAATTTTCCTTAAGCAAGAGATAAAAATACTCGTTCATTATAATTCACACACAAAATATCTAATATTACTTACATATCCTTGCTTTTTTTTTGAAGTCAACAAAGTTTCTCTCAATCTCAGTCAAGTCTCATTTATAGCGTCAGATTACCTTTTTCAGATTACAAAGTATAAATCCCACACAAGTTCCATTAAGTCTTGCCCACAAAAAGTTGAAAAGGTTTGAAAAAGTTAGCTATAATGTAGTAATGTTGGGTATTTAATATAAATTACAAGGATTTACTTTTGCCTTTAACTTAAGGAAAATGTTTATTTTCTATATTCCAAGTTTTAAGAGTATTTTAGGAATTCGTGGAAATTGGATTTTGATTAGATAAATTTACAGACTTACAAGTTTATCTATGTATAATAATTATTATCATTTTACTATTTTATTAAGAAAAAAATGAATTTTTAATTATTAAAAAAATAATCATAACAATTTACTAAGAAAAGTACTATGGATATTAGTCAATTGTTATAAGTGCTTATGTTATATGCTCTTAAATTGAATAAGCTGATGCGTTTAAATACATTTATGTATAAGCATTTAATTGGAAAAATAATAAAATATAGTTTAAAAAATTATTGTCAGGCTGATTTGATATGATGACATATTTTCCATAAGTTGTTTTTGGCTTATTTTCATAAGCTATTCCTACCAGCTTGCGAAAATAAGTCAAAAATAACTTATTTTTTAGAATAAGCTGTATTCATAAGCTCTCACATGCAAACGCAAGGAAAAACGCTTATTTTTTAGAATAAGATGAAATAAGCTGCAGATAAGCTCTTCTAAACGGGGCCAATAAGTTAGACATCAACAAACAATATACTGCTGGGATATTAATTAATCATTTATAAAATATTCTAAAAAACAAATTGAATTGAATACTTCGAATATCTATAGAATTGAATACAAATTAAATTTAATATTCAACTAACAATAATGGAATATGAATGTGATTATTCGATTAGTAAATAATACAAAATGAATTTCGGGCTATGTAATTCAATTTATTTACACCCCTATGACGCGACTATATATCCCATATAAAGTAACCAACGATATGTAGTGTAATTGGTATTCTCATTCCTTGATTTATAGTTGATCTAGTGTTCGATTCCTGTTATGATTGATTTAAATTAATATTAATAATATCCTATAAAGTAAACAAAAGGCTTCTGTAAATGTTTCAACATGCAGCCTAATTTTTCCGCATCCGCTTTTCTTTCTTCACCAAGGAACACATCATTTTACAAATTAAATGCTAAAATGGTTTCTGCTGGAGAAATTAACAAGGGAAGAAATCAAGGGTTTGTACTTCAAGATATATGGTAATGTACTATCTTTGTCATGTGCTGTACTAAACTATATCAATAAACAATTCGATAAGCATTCTTTATTCATCTCTTAAATACAGCTAGTCGACCAAGCAAATTAAGATTGAACTTTAAATTTCTACTGATTATGCATTAATTTCCCAATTGACTTTTATGTTTATGATTGTCTTTGGAAATTCATACGTATGAGATTACATATATATGAAAGCGAACTCTGAATTTATTTTATTCCATTCTCTCTCATATATTTAACTTCTCTCTCTAGGTTGTGTGATACTCGATCTTAATTAGGAGTCTCCTTGTGGGCGTTGATGTTCATCATTGCTTCCAGCTGCCTTCACTTTTCATCAAATTAAGGTAAGCTATATATGTATGTATCTACCTTGTTCGTCCTTACCTTCATTCTAATTTCTTGGAAATCGTGATCAAATGAGGTTTTTCTTGGTTATGTATATCCGATCAATAATATTCATAAATGAACTGAAGCTAAGGAACAAAGAGAGAGAGAGAGAGAGAGAGAGAGAGAGAGAGAGAGAGAGAGAAAGAGAGAGAGAGAGAAAGAGGTGGTTAGATACTAGGGTTGAAGAATTTCGAGACAAGAAACCGAGATTCGATAAGGCAGGCATGTGCAAATCTAGGTCAAGTTGAAGGCTAGTAGTACAAGTACCATATTTATACAGTAGTACTACACTGTACAAAATGAGAATTTAACATATATAACTATTAATATTAAGTTTTTATTTTTTCCCTTCCATTTTCTCTGGGAAACCTAAGTTCCTTTGTAGGACAAATCAATCGTGGTTGTACGTATGGAGGAGTTCGAGTTATCATGGAGCAATCTTGAATTGGATCCTTCATTATTCTATGAAGAAATATCACAACCAGGAGGTGAGAGAAACACTACAAATGCAAGTGATGCAGAACTGATCATGAACAAATTGGAGAATACAAAGATTGGTAGCTGCACGAACTCAAAATCTAAAAAGGTTGGCAAGAGAAAGATAATTATTGAAAATCATGAGAGAATGGAAGGAGTAAGTGGAGATGAAGGGTTGAAGAAGATGGATCACAATGCAAAGGAGAGAATTCGAAGGATGAAGCTCAATGCATCTTACCTTGCTCTCAGGGCCCTGCTTCCAGATCATTCGAGAAGATCAAAGGTGATCATAATTCTAAACCCTAAAGAGTGTACGATTACTATTTTAGAATGTGTATCTGTGTTGCGTCTTGTATTCCATTACGAATTTACGATCACATCCAATATCAATATACACAGAAAGACTGAAATTAAAAACCCGTATGTCTGATTTTTATTTTAAAAAAAATCACAATCTCAAATTAATCAACAAAAAACATAATTAAGCAATTTGAATGGAAATTGTATCCTATATGGATTTGATAATAATGATCATGTCTTATGAATATGAGGTTGGATACCGCTCGCCCCTTGTAAGAACTTTATGAGGGGATGATTCTAATAAAAATCAAATATGAAAAACTCGGGTTTTATGAATTTTCAGTAACAATGATAGCTTTCACGTACGGGATTTTGTGTATATACTATCCATTGCTTTCGAACGTTGCAGAAGAAATGGACTGCACCCGCAATAGTTGATAGGGTTCTCAAGTACATCCCGGAGCTGGAGGATGAGATAGAAGAATTGAGATGCAGCAAGGAGAATCATGTCCAATCTCAAGTAAAATTAGGGAAGAACAACAACCCTAAACCGAGTGGAGGATACGAAAGCCCAACGATTTCATTGAACCGAGTTAATCAAGTTGAAGCCATTATTCAAGTCTGTATGGCCAAAGAAGATGAATCACAATTCACCAATTTGCTAAAAAGTGTAGAAGATGATCAAGAAGGTATCTGCATCAAGAGTGCTTCTGCTCTTTACATTTCCGAGACCAAAATTTGCTGCCACTTACACATCAAGGTAGTTCGTTACTATTTTATCAGTTTTACCCCTTCATTAATGTCTTCCATATATGGTCTTTAACAAGTTTAAAATGATAAATCAGTTACACACAGGGAGTGAATCATATGAGAATCTAATTATACTCGTCATCTTAACAAGTGACTTGGATTAAAGATATTAAGCAAGATTCTCTTATGCATATTCCTTATATATTACGCATAAAAATATATGGAAGTATGCATATGGTATAGTATTGATTGGCTCATAGTTTCAGGTTCCTAGAAATCCACTCTTACGTAAGAATTAGAAACCAATCTCATTTGTTGACTTAGGAATCTATAGTAGATATCCAAAATCTCTCTTTGTATATTATATTTTATGCATATTAGGTTTTATGCATAGTGAGTGAAAGTATGTATCTCACATGGGAAAAATATGGATATGGATAAAAAAATTGAGGAATATGCAAAACGAGATTATAAACATCAGATTCAGATCTAGTTGTTGCTTGCCTTAAATCAATGGATGAGATAGTTCTCATTTGATCCACTCTGCCATTTTATAGAAAGTAGATGATATGTAGGAATTAGGAATCAGTTTGTGCTCTTCACTTATTCACCTGATGACTAAGATTGAATAAGCTTTGAAATATTCCTTATACATAATCTTTATATAATGTAAAGTTAGAGAGTTTTATGCATAAAAAATATAAGTATTATCCATAAAAAAATATAAAAATTATGCAGAGTTCTTAGTTCCTACGTGATTATGAGTTCCTACAACATCCACCCCTATATATATTCATGTTTTATATGTGTTTGTGTTAGAAATGAAAGGTGTCGCTGGAAAACTAGCTATGGTACTCTTGTTATGCCCTCACTAAATCCTAATCTTAGAATATTACCAATCAAATGAAACTATAATGATATGTTTTTGCTAATTAATGCGTCTAGCATGTCAGTTCAATTAATAGGGTGTAAATTGAATAAATCGATCTACTCAGTGTAAATTAAATAAATCGATCTACTCATAGAAAAATTATGATACACTTGAAGCTAGTTCATCAGCTCGATTGAGATTCTAAAGTGGCTTGAAGAAAATATGTAGAACTAAAATTGCCCTAATCATGAGACTAATACTCAATTAACTGCAGTTTTTCATTATCCTCATTCATAATTATATGTTTGAATGATTTTCCACAGACAAGCAATACTACTTGTGAAGCAGACCATCAATTTCAAGAACTATTGGAAAAGGTGGTTTCTTGGTTGAGTTGATTTTTTCAATGGTAACTGCAACACCATCATAGTTACATAAAGATACATAAGGACTATATCATATGATTTTTTGTTGAAAAATATTCGCGTGAATGGTATGTTTTTGTTTCATTAAAGGATAATGAATTTGAATACATGTGAATAAACTACCTAGAAAGAGGTGGGAAAGAGGTGAGAGGATTTTCATTGATTTTTATTTAGTAGTGTTTGTAAATATTAGAATTTAGTAGCTTATTTTTCACTTTTTAAATAATTTTGTTTTTACCCTAATGATATTAAATAACTCTTTGAGATTTCTTTTCTATTTTATGTTCATTTATGCTGTATAATTAATCAATGTAAATTAATTGAAACAAATTAAACGACATACTAAACTCATATATAATATTATACTCAATTCATTTCGTTCATCTTGTCTTGATTTCTTCTTCTGTTTGTCTCATCTATCTTATCTCATTCTAAAATGTCAATTTTTCCACACACAACTAACCACTCTCCTTTTATAGGACCCACGCTTTCTCTCACAACTAACAACTCTCCTTAATGTAAGTGCAAAAAAGAAATGGGACACGCTCATTGGGACGGAGGGACTATTATTCAATATATAAGATGGAAAAAAAATCAACATTTTATACAAGGAAATTTGTATACCACGAAATTAGATAAATAAGATTTAGTAACTAATCCCTCCGTCCCATTGATCTTGCAACATGCAACATTAGGAGTGAGTACAAGTTTAAGATAGTGGTTGTAAATGTGTAAAGTAGTGGTGTAAATTAAAAGATAATGGGGTCCACTTGTTTAGATGATTGTGGTTCACTCATTTATTTCTATTTTAGATAAGTGGGACGGAAGGAGTATTAGTTATTTGAAATTATACAAATAAAACTAAAATGTAAATGAATTTTATAACAATGTAACATGTCTTACTAACAATCTTCATTAACATATCCAACACTAACAATTTATAGAGGGTAATTTCAGAATTGTTAAAATTTTCCAAAGATATATTTGCCAGCAAAATTTGAGTACTGATAAGCTGAGAACTTCGGCTGGTTAAGATTAATTAGTTTAGGAAAATTCTCTATTTTAAAGCAAAAATAGAGAAGCTGCTCTAGTAGCTGAGTTTTACAAACATTTGATCTATTCGATGCAACTTTCAGCTGTAAGCTACTCAAAACACTTCTGAAGTGTTAGAATCAATATATGTCTTGCAATTCTACATAATTTTCCTATATTAAGAAAACTAACAATAATTTTTAACATCAATTTTTCTAATTGCATTTTTGTTATTGGGAAAAGACATATATTAAATCATGAGATTTTGGAAAAATTATTATAGTTGTGGCTTTGATTAACTGTGCTTAAGGATTAATATGGAAGCATTTAATCATTAATTCTTCCAGTCATTGTAATAAATCTTGATACATTATATATTCGTTTTATGAATTTATCTAATTAATGTATTTGAGTTAGTGTTGTATAAGTTATTAGATATGATCATATAATGCTATGTATTAGTGGGATGTGATAGTAGTGATGATAGATATTAGGCCTCAAAATCGGTTTGGTTTCAGTTTTCCCAAAATCGATAGTCGGTTAACCGTTGCCGAAAACGATCTCAATCCGGGATCTAATTCCGTTACCAGTCAATTTTCGGTTAACCGACTACCAGTGTTGGTAACATCAGTGGTTTTTTGGCACCATATGATTTGGTCACATCATCGGTAGTGGCAACGGTTTCCGGAACATTACCGAATCGAGGAGCCTCAGGCAACAGTTTAGGGTTTTGTGCAGTGCAGTTTGTGCGTGGGAGTGGACGAGTGATAGAAAAGTGATTCGTGAACGTGTTTCAAAGTCAGTGGTTTCGGTTTTAATTCCCACGAGTTGCAATCAATTATCAATGTATTAGTACTCCCTCCGTCCCATTAGTAGTGTCCCATTCCTTTTCGGCACGGTTATTAAGAAAATGGTATTTTGTGGTGTGTATTGTTTGACTTTTGAGTGGTTGATTCTTGTCCACATATTTCTTACCTTTTTTAGAAACGGGACACTTCTAATGGGACAATCAAAAAAGGGAAATGGGACACTACTAATGGGACGGAGGGAGTATTATTCATAAATCATCCTCCTAAACTTCCACTCCTATTTGTAAATTGTGGTAATATACTCTCTCTCTCTCTCACTCCATTAGTCATGTTTACCTTTTCAGGTTGTCCCACGTCATTAGTTTGCTCTCTAATATATTCTAGTAGACCCCACTACTTTATACTATTTTAAACAGAACTAACAACTTTTTTAACGTCCGTGCCGAAAATAAATTGGACTAATGAAGTGGAACGAAGGAAGTATTATCTAAAAAAAAATTACAATCCTCATCAATGTCATCATTTATCAACCAACTACAGTACCAAAATAATAAGTGAAGTCAACAAGGTTTAAATTGTAATGAGTGACTCTGATTCACAATACTCTCTCTCTGTTTGACTCTGTCCGACCTCCATCACCATTAGTATTGAAGTCACATGCAACTTCTTCATTGTTTAGGAATGTGTTGAGGGAACTGGATCTCAACCAATCTTCAGCACATATCAAAGCCTCAACCATGGATGAGCTTCTGAAAGGAGAAAGTACTCGACCTCATGTGCTAAATGCAGACTCAGATGCGACAATGGAAACTGGAATATCCAAGGCATCTTTCGCCAACTTGACTAGAATTGGAAAGCGAGGGTCGTTCGCTTTCCACTGGTGCAACACATGAAGCTTAGCCTTCTCGGCCCAAGGCATCCTTAGCTTCTTATGAAATAGAGAGCAATCTCTGAATCATCTTCATCATCAGATTGCTCTTCATCAATAACATCATATTGCTCTTCACCAATATCAATAGATTGAACCAAAATAAAAATAAAAATAATCAAATATCATTAAGCACATTTCTGTATAGAGTGAATGGTCATTTTGCTATCTAAACTTTCAATATTTTGGTGTTTTGGTGCCTTTATTTTAAAAATTGTAAATTTGGTTCCTAAACTTACGAAATACTTACAATTTTGGTGTTTTTTATTATTTTAATAATTAAATAATATTAATGATGATTTAAAGAAAGGTAAAATTATAAAATAATGTGATTTTTTATAAAAAAATAATTATTATAAAAGTTTTATTGTAATAATTGTAATGATTTTAAACTATTAAATTAATATTTTATAAGTTTATGATAATTTTTTTAATAATATATGTTTTATTTTGAATGTTAAAAATAATTTACTAATTTATTTCAATTTACGTTTAATTTTTTTTAATGTCACAATACTAAAACTGGGAGGTCTAAAAACAATGTCCTTATATAGAATTGAACTTTATACATTAATATAATATTACAAATTTTTAGCAGTATTTAATTTTTAATTTTTAAGAATATTCAATTATTAATTGTATTTAATTATAAATTATCAAAATGTATCATAAATAAATAATTTTAATAATATATATATTACGTGTGACTCTATAATTTTACCCTTTTCTAAATCATCATTAATATTATTTAATAATTAAATTAATAGAAGACACCAAAATAACAAGCATTTCTTAAGTTTGTGAACCAAATTTGCAATTTTAGAAGTAAAGACACCAAAACACCAAAAAATTGAAAGTTTAGACACCAAAATGGCAATTCACTCTTTCTGTATATGAGAGAAATTAAGAAATAAGAGGAGTAGTTAGAGAACTAACCCTCATATGAATAGGAGATGTTGGACATATTAATTAATTGTATGATTAATTAATTAATATTATGTAATTACAGTTGCAACATCCCGAATTTCTCCAGCTAGTTAAAATAGTTCAATTGCGCCATTAGAAAATTTTGAAATCTTGACCCTCATACTAGAGTCGAAATTTATACTAATTCACACCTCCATAAAATCCTTTTAATTTGATACTGACAAATAAAAAAAAATCAAGTTATCAAATTATAGTTTCTATACTCCATCCGTCCCGCTATTAGCGGCTCATTTCTTTTCGGCACAGTTATTAAGAAAATAGATGATCATGTATGAGAGAAGTAGTTGATAAAATAGGAGAGAGAAGATGAGTGAGATAATGAGAAAGTAGATGATAAAGTAGGAGAGTGAAGATAAAGTGGGATAGTAATAAAGTAAATGATAAATTAGGAGAGAGAAGATGATAAATTAAAAAAGGGGTATTAAAATTTACTAAATTTGAAATGAGCTACTTTTAGTGGGACGTCTCAATTAGGAAAGTGAGTGGGACGTCTTAATTAGGAAAGTGAGCCGGTAATAGCTGGATGGAGTGAGTATATTAATATGTAGTATAAGATTTAGATTAAAATTTAAAATGTATATACATAAGATTTAGATTCTGCAGAAGGTAGTATATTAATATACTTACTCCGTCTCGAATATATATACCTATTTGTTTTTCCACACATATAAAGAAAATATTTAATAATATGAAAGTTAGATAAATGTTGGTATTTGAATATGAGTAAATTACTAAAAGTTAATTACATGATTGTATTTGTTATTAGAAAAGTTTGATAAAGTAGTCTTTTTTTATATTATCACATTAATTAGATGTATTAAAGTTAGTAAAAGATTTAGTTAGACACACAAAATTATTAATAGGTAAATACATTTGAGACATACGAAAAAGGAAAGTAGGCATATATATTTAGGACGGAGGGAGTATATGTTAGTCGTATAGATATATGTATACGCATTCATAAGAAATGAGTTTATGCACATTAATTTCAATTCAATATATATGGGTTAGTGGCCCCCCTCTCACCTCCAACGTGTCTCCATGCATGGTATATGCATCCAACACACTTCCACAGTCACGTGTTCCTCATGCATCACCAAGCTAGAAGTGCATGATTTTCATCCTACTTTAGACATGAATATGATACCCAATAAATATACTTAATTGTTAGGGGGAGTAGATGATTCAATTGGACCCACACGTGGAGTACATGCAGCCTAAAGCCAGGTTTAAGTCTAAGCTAGATGACTACCACCCCTTTTGCTTCTCTATATAAGAAAGAATGTCACTCCCATAACCATTTTTACACCTTCAAAATACTCCAGCCATTCAACCACTCTTACCGAAGAAATGCTTGGCAGTCTTGTAGCAACCCTTCTATTATAGTGAGTGAATACCAAGTAAGTATTTCCTTCTTCCCTTAATCTCTATCTCTCATTCTGCATGTGTGCTCAACTAGCTAGGTATTTTAAAGATAACTAGGAAGTTAAGAACCCATAATCTGCATCTCTCTCCCTATGTTAGAATATGTGGGTCAATGGTTAACCAAGCTTTTTGTCAAATTTGATAAGTTTTGGACCAGCCTTCATATTTTTCATTCATTTTTACTTTCAACTGCTAGAAATTGGTGATCTCCGGACAAAGTCTATTAATTTGTCAATATCTCACTCCACACACAAGCTTTACTGCCAATTATTTTTCCTACTTACTCTAGACATGTAGAGATTTTCGAAAATGTTCAGTTGGTATTTTTGGCATGCACGTAAGAAAGCAGTTCTGACCATAAACCTAGTCGATCGACAAGAACCTACATTTCGTAACTCTATTTTTGATTCAGATTTTCCTATAGTTTCAGAGGTTATTATTGATCCGATTTATATGAAATCTTATTATAATGTTCATTTACATGTCCCCTATTCATGTATAAAATATCAAAAAAATTTGAGTAGATTAAGTACTTGAACTATAGCTTAAAGACGGTCTACCAAAACTGTCCAAGTTTGAACCATGTTTACCAATTGCATTATATCTTTTAAATGATTTACCATTTTGGCATGAAATCTATTCTTGAATGATTTAGTCTCTTTAAGGAATCTATATGTATAAGGTTACGATTTTTGGACGAGTACGGCATTTATGGCACCCTTTTGAATGGAGGTAATCTGCACTAGTTTTATAGAAAAATTAGAACCTAATCACAGAAATGGATATATAGCTATAACTTTAAATTCCCAATCCGAATAGGCTCCATTTTCATCCAGGCCTTAGATTCCAAAGCTGCAATCTGTTTGGCCTTTTCAGTCAATGTAACTGCAGGCGGCGACCTGTCAGCGTGGCCACCAACAACACGACAAATGGTGGGGTATTTCTCAATCACAGCCATGTAATTCCATTTATGCACGAACCCAACTTCTTTCTCACGATCCCAAAGCAGAAGAGAAGCAGTTTTCTGCGACTGTATAATGGACTTGAGGCGAAGGATTAGCGACGGCTTCTTCTGAAGATCCATGGCCCTGTCCGGTGCATGTAAGTACATGTGTTCTTAAAATCGGCCTGGTCATTGACCCGGAAAAATATTTTTTACCGATTGAACCGGTCGAACCGGTTCAACCGATGGGTTGACCCGGTGTGACGTCATAAATATATGATTATTAAATTATATAAATACATAGGTATTTTAATAATACTAATAAATATTAAAAATGACTTACAAATATATAAAATAAATATAAGCATATTTACGACTCCCAACCGATGTGGGATGAGTGTAAGTAGTTAGATGGAAAAAAGTTGATGAAAAAGAAGAAGAAACCATCGCACATCGAATAGAGAAGAAAACCAAACGAGAAAATTAACCTATAAATCCCTCCCCTCCTTGTTTTAACAACTCCGTCAACGTTGGTAATAATAATTAGTCTACCAACATTAACATAAATGCAGTTTAAATTTATTAAGCATTTATCATTTATGAAAATAGGGTTTTGCTTTCGGTTATCATACTAATTGAAACCGAACATGGATCGGTTATCGGCCAACAGAAAAACCGATCGGTTTTGAATTTCTGAAATCGAACCGATTTGCAACCCTAATTTTTTTCAATTTTGTTTTTTTTACATTCAAACCGAGTTACCGGCTCACATGTAGTGTAGTTGGTATTTCAACTTCTGCGCAAGTGGTTGATCTTGTGTAAGGTCTTGGGTTCGATTCCCGTTAGGGACGATTTCTAATAAAAATTTCCTTAAAAAAAAATTCAAACCGAGTTGACTCGATTCCCGGGTACCGGTTCAACCGGTCGAACCGGCCGGGTCGCACCGGGTCGATAGCCAAAACGAGCCAGTACGTAACCCGGCCCGGATTTTTGACCGGGTCCGGGTCAAACCGATTGAACCGGCCGGGCCGGGCCGGGTTTCAAAACATAGGTAAGTACCTGACGGGAGAAGGAATATAATAATTTCTCTACAAATGAGACTTGGTAGTGCATAAAAAGAATTGTTTGTTGTTAAGGTGACAGGGTGACAGGCTCACATAAAGTGTCCGGTGGGAATTGAACTCATGACCTTTCTTTAAGTGCACTTTCATTAAGTGCACTTTCTGTTAATATTTACTGCACATATTTAGTGGATGGTGGTTTGCAATGTAGTTTCATAGTCGTTGCACAACTGTAACGCCTCAATTTTCATAACTTTTAAGGGGACGTCACCTCGTGCATAACATTTAATTTTCTCAATTTAATTTTCAAAAATAATAGATTTATAAAAATAATAAGGTTTTAAATGCATTTCATAAAAGTGGAAGTCTTGAATCAAAAACATGTGCGTCATCTAGTTTACGAAATTAAATAGTAATAAATGCGAAGTTCATGAGAAAAACTAAATTAATGCAGTAAAAAGTGATTTAGATTCTTTCATGTGTGACCATCACCATCCGCCACTTCAAGCACCTGCCGGACCATGATGTGAAAAGGTGAAAATATGGAGGGGTGAGTACGACTACTCAGTGGGGTCAACATTATCCAAACTATAAACTATAAAAGATTTAACATGGAAAATTAGACATGCAAGCCCGGAGGCTTAACCCGAAGGTTTTACTGCTGTGAATTGCCCGAAGGCTAACCCGAAGGTTTTTCTGCTATGAATTGCCCGAAGGCTAACCCGAAGGTTTTACTGCTGTGAATTGCCCGAAGGCTCTGCCTGTACTGAATAACGCATGAGAAAAATAATATAGCGTATAATAAGGATAAAAGTAAAAAGACCCCACCTTAACCTTTTTGAGTAAATGAAAATGTATATCCGGTGATTAAGCCTTGCGCGCTTGTCCTAAACATTTAAATAACTTATACTTAATGATTCATGCGTGATGTATTATGCGAGCATCACTCAAATACTAAATAAACCAAGAAGCACATAATAAATATTTGAAAATCTGTTGCCATTTGTTCATCTGAATAGTTTCACTTATTAAAATCCAAATTTATATAATTAATATCACATAATATTCGATCATGCAAGCTCAAACAAGTACTTTAATCATGCATGTAATAGAATAATTTTTGATTGCCTTCCTAAGAGTTCTCGGCAAAAACAGAAGAAATCACATTCAAGTTATAAAATATTAACCACACATAAAGACAAAATCATGAATCACATATTATAATATTCCCAATTTTCAAAGCAAATAAATGGTATAGACTTCACATGTTGCCTACTAATTACTATACCGTGAACATTACTTAAGGCATAATACAGTAATTTATAATTTAATGTTTTTCAAAAACGTAGTCCCAAAACACACTCATGGAATAAATTAAATCTATCACCCATAAAACAGTTAAGAAATCTCCTGACATCTATCAAGTATATTCGTCGAAGATGTACTTCCTAATCAATTTTTATTCAAAAAAAAACTTCCAATTATTCGATCATATGATACATTACAATTATTGAACTAGAGAAATACGTACTGCTTAATAAATCCATAAAATCCTATAGTTACCTATTGCGGTAATCCACGTTTAAAGAAAACCCATTACAGTATCTAAATCTAATAACATCTATAAGCTAAGGAGAATAATTTATTATAAACCTATTGTCATATTTCAACAAGAGACGTCATTTGTGACAACCTAGATTTACACTTAAGCGACCACCGATAATTACACCAGATTACATGAAATCTGCTAACTTGAATAAAGCTTACGAACTGATTAAATCAATCCATGAATTAATTATTTCTATTTTTTTTTAAACATGAGTGACTAAAAAAACTACGCATATAAATATTGATCAAGAAATAAAGAATATAAAAACTAGAAAATTGTCTATGCTAATCAAAACTAAATTTCTGGGTACCTTATATGACTTTGAAGAAAAACTCCCAAAGATATTTGCAGTAGGTGATAACCGAAAGAGATATGAACACTTTGAGATGTGGCAGCGAAAGGAATATAGGAGAAAACTGGAGAATATGTTTACGTGGGAGAGAGAGATGTTTGAGAGAATTTGAGTGCGTGATATGACCGTGGAAATCTATGTGTACAAATATATAGGCAATAATCTTGATAGGATTAGGATAGGAACAAATATCAAAGATTTACTTAATGAAAAACGCGTCGACGAGAGGTTGAAACCTAATATTCTACCATATAGCATCTACTTATCCAAAACCCACGTGACTAAATCCCACTTAGCAAAATAAAAATTAATAATAACATAATTACTAATATTTAATTATATTATACTCTACCTCATTTTTATTTTATTTTTCTTATTTCATAAAAATTACGACATGTAATTTGGAATTTAAAAATAAAAATAAAATAAGCTATAGCACATATAGCAATTTATAAAAAGGCATAACACAAATTTATCATAAAAGGAAAAAAATGATATGCTCATGCTTTAAGTCTTGCTAAATTTCTAGGGCGCGACTTATAAGGCTTATTCACAAGATATCATGCATGAAATTTATTTATTTTATTTATTTATTTTAGAAATTTTGGGGTGTTACACAATCTGAATAAATTAAATGCACGTTTGTTTGTAAGGAACCGTACCAAAAATATTGAATAAGTGCACTTTTCTGAATATTCAATGCAAAACATTATCTGGAATTCTGTTTTACAACGCACTATGTCTTGGTTCACAAATTGATATATTTTACTACACGTTTGTTAGCGATTAACTACACAATTGATTTAGTTCAGTGCACTTTCTAGACAGATTTCTCATGAATTAGGATTTGGAATTGTTAGTAGTGGATTGATCGAATTGCGATACTCTGTGTTTTGGTATTCTGAATTATATTTGAACTTCACACTGTGTTTTGGTAGTTTAAAACTGATCTTACGATGCTAGCTAGTAGTTATGACACTCTTATGTGTATTTTAATTTTTCACTTTGTTCCTACAACAACTGCACTTTTTTCGAATAATAGTTGGACGGTCTTTTACAGTCGGTTGCATAGCAGTACATTCGAATATTAAATGCACCACATCATCCGAGCTTCAAGAACTAACCGAAACTTGAAAAACAAGACAAATTGTTACATAGTAAATCTAGAATCCGTCTTCACTTGTTTGATCGCCTCCATCATATGCGTTCTGCTCCTCACAATTACATAACACGTATATAAGCAACACGGTTTCATTGGTGTGCTTACCATTGATAGCAAGACAAACATCAAATCCACATAAACGGGCACAATCTAGATAAAATTGTATTCCATCATCCAACTATAAATTGCATCCCAACAAAAGGTTTGTGTTCAACACGACAATCAAGAACAATTTTCTCGACACCGTCTATATCATCGCTCTCACCTATGCAGAAATGAAGTTTGTTTAAAAGTGAATTAAAAATAACCAAAACGTGCAGTTATTTTTGCCAAAAAGTGAATTCGACATAGAACCTAAAATCCAGCAAAAAACGAGCCTATCCTAGATCTAACACAATCGAATCTGAACATCGATTTTAAGCTATAGAAACCTGTTGTGAGATCAAAACGACAAAAAAGCATGAATAAACTTATAAGAAATGAACATCTTCCCATATTCGCAACATTCTACGGAACAATATTGCAATGACTCAAATTCAAAATTAATGAATATTAAGGAATAAAAAGATTTGAAATTATACAAATAAAACTAAAATGTAAATGAATTTTATAACAATGTAATGTGTCTTACTAACAATCTTCATTAACATATCCAGCACTAGAGGTTAATTTTAGAATTGTTAAATTTTCCAAGGTTATATTTGTCAGCAAGATTTGAGTAGTGAATTAAGCTGAGAACTTCAGCTGGTTGGGAGAAGTTAAGGAAAATTCTCTATTTTAAAGCAAAAATAGAGAAGCTGCTCTGATTGGCTAGGCATAAGGATAATTTGAGGAAAATTCTCTATTTTAAAACAAAAATAGAGAAGCTTCAGCTGAGTTTTCCAAACATTTGATCTCAGTTAGTTTTCCAAACATTTGATCTCATTTTTTATGTGACTTCCAGCTATAAGTTGGAAGCCCATAAGCTACTCACAACACCCCTGAAGTGTCAACATCAACATATGTCTAGAAATTCTACATAATTTTCCTATATTAAGAAAACTAACAATATTTTTTAACATTAATTTTCCTAATTATATTTTTGGTATTAGGAAAAAAACATGTTAAATCATGAGATTTTGAAAAATTATTATAGTACAGTTTGTGTGGCTTTGATTGGCTAGGCTTAAGGATTAATATGGAAGCATTAACCATTAATTCTTCTAATCATTGTAATAAATCTTGATACATTATATATTTAGTTGAGAATTCGTTTTAAAATTTATCTATATTAATGTATTAGAGTTAGTTGTGTATAAGTTATTAGTTGTAATCATAGAATGTTATATATCAGTGGGATGTGATAGTAATGATGGTATATATTAGGCTTCGAAATCGGTTTGGTTACAGTTTGTCAAAACCGATAGTTGGTTAGCCGGTGCCGAAAATAATCTCAATCCGGGAACTAGTGTCGTTACCGGTCTGCTTCTCGGTTAACCGAGTACTAGAGTCGATAACATCAGCAATTTTTTGGCACCATATGTGTATCGCCCCGAAATTTTCGCTATAAAATGCATTGCATATCTATTCATGCATGATATCAAGTGTTTAGTTCTTAAGTCGTGCCTTAGAAATATAAATGAAAATTAAAGCATATATCTTCTTTATCATTAAATCATTTTTATTATGTAAATTTATTTTGAACTTTGAATGTGTTTATTTATATCATATTGCGATTATATGGTCTATTATTGAGATAGAAATCATGACAGGATTATGAGACAAGAATAACATTTATTTATTTCGGATTTCCTAAATCTACAATAGATACGAGGTACATATTGAATTTGTTTGCGTGATGGAATCAGATGGTTTCTCTTAAAGATGATAAGGATAGTAGGGTGTGCGAAATTGCTGCAAATTGTTTATCCCCATATCTGTATTGAGAACCCTCGAACATTCCTCCATATTTTATTGTTATTCGTATCCACTCATCAACCATTCGAGGACTGAGACATCACTATCATTCTTATTTCTCCGTAAAATAATCTTATATCCTTAGAAGTCATTAGAACAATACACAGTTGACGAAGATTTAAGACTTAATGCAACCAACAAAGCTATTTGCTATATTTCTAAGCCTTGATAACAATTTATTATGTCTGTATTCTTCGTAAACCAGTCATATATCTCCAAGTTACTTATAAATAGTGAATATAACAGGGAGATTTAAGATAACATTGAGGCATATGCATAGCAATTTAAACCGAATTGACTACTTATTTTATGCTTATATCTCACATTAATCGAAATATTAAATGCGAGAACAAAATTGAATACAAAGTAACAACTGCAACCCTATTTATGATGTACTTTGTTATAATATGATTATCACCGACCGAAATACTTATATTTATACGAAACAAAGTTAAGCTCAATAAAAACTCTTAAGTCTTTATTAAATTAACTTACGTCACCTATGAACAAATTGTTGTAGATTATGGATACGAATAAATAAGTTAGAATATCATGATGTCGCCAATAACTTATGCACGAAAATATCATTACTTCTTCCAGCAAATGCTATTAATAGAAAAACATATCTTATGCAATATGATGAAAAATCACAAATGTATATGAGCAAGTTCTTCAAGAAAATGCACAAAACTTCTGAATCTTAGTTGCATACTACAATTTTTTCTATTACTCTATATCTTACGTTATGTTTTCTTTGCTTGAAAATATATGAGCATGTCTCTTTTTATATATAGTACATATTTTTCTCGCAATAAAGTAATATTTAGCAAAAAAAAACATTTTATGCTGCTACCAAAGATTGGACAACACACTATGCATCGCCAAAATCAGAGCTATTATACTTATGTCAAACATTGATGATGACAAACCGACACTGTTGGGAACGATTCAGTATTAAATAAGATTTGAAGATCTCAAAAGCCCTAGCTGAATGATGAACCATATAATGTAAGCTAAGTTGAGTTTAGCATGTTAGGAACTTAGTAGGCTGGTTAGAGTTCAGTAGCATAGACTTTTCTCAGCTGGATGAAGTCACCAGTGGAGACTCAGTATGGTCGCTCAGAACCTGATGAAGGTGTGTTGAACATCAGTACAAAGGAATCGACATAAAGTTTAACGTCTCAGAAGAATGTCAGTAGAGGACAACCCAGTCTGAGGTATCAGAGGAAGTCAACTCAACATTTGCTTTGAAGTTTGAACAAGTCTCACCTACCATTCAACCTCGACCAATGAGGAGCTGTCAGCACTGTACTTGCAGTGACATAAAGCGGTCTTCAAGACTAAAAAAGAGATAATCTCTACAGTAATGTTCAAATTAAAGATGGTCATTTTCCTTATTGTTTTTGACACGTGTCTATGTCTCTTCCAATGGATCTTTTCATGAGTCAAGACTATAAATAGAGACCGAGCTTCAAACATTGAAGACACCAGGAACACCAAACATTCAAGCATTCAAACTCTAGCATACTCAAAGCAAACACAACGAAGAACTCTCTATATAGATAGACATCTTATTAGTTCTCTTTAGAGATATTCTGTTCTCATCCTCTATTCTGAGCTAACCTTGATAGATCTTACGCTTAGATATTGAAGGAGTTTATATTTGTTGAACTGTTCTTATTGTAAGAACTTCTTCTTGGTTGGATAACCTCAAACCTTGTGTTTGAAATCTTGTAAAGTCACTAGTACTATAACTAGATATCTATCCAGTGAACGAATCGACTAAGACTTGCTGTATAATTAATTCAAGACCTCCTGAGTTTTTTCAGGACAGGGGATGTAGGATCCTGCGCATTCGAGCCACTTTAAAAATTATCAATACATTTACTGTTTTATTGGTTTACTGTTCACTCTGCACAAAATTGATTTTAGAAAATCATAAGTCATATTCTCAGTAAAAACTGAATATACGCACAAGCATACATTGAATAATTTTTAGTAAAAATGTTTTTCAAACAACAGACGATAAAACCGATCCTACATACTGTAGACTGACTTAAATCAGTAGACGGTATTCAGTATCCTAAATCACTTTGCCCACGCGATCTGAAAGTTAATTTGGCAAGCTGAATTATTCAGTGAGCATACTCAGTAGAAGACTGACTTTCACGTTTGAGTTAAAACTTGGACTCAAGTGTATTCAACCCCCCCCCTCTACACCTGAAGACTCGTCTCTGAACCAATAGACATACTTGGTCAAAAGTAACTGCCATACCTACAAAAGTTAGCCCACATGAAATTGAGGTAGGAGAGAGAGAGATAACCCTAGTTCTGCAACAACATAGCTACTATGTAGACTAACTTTTGGAAGGCAAAATTGAGAGAATGGGTATGAATGCATTTTTACAAATTCATAGTATATTTGTATTTGTTACTTTTAAAATAGTTAAATGTGCACTTAACCCTTAAATTAAAATTCCAAAGTTTCTTTAAAATATAATGAACAACATGCTCAAAGACCTACGAGAAACAGAGACAAAACAAAAAAACCAAAAGAATACCCAAGCCACTAGCCACCATCAAAAGAAGCAGCAGAAAGGGTTTAGAAAATACATGAGAACTGAATCTACACAAAGCAACAAAATGAGAAAATAAAGAAGCAATAACATTAAACAAACCCCCGACTAACAATATTTGGATGATTAATCAATATCGACAAAAGGATTCAGAAGATACACAAGATCCGACAAGAAATAAGAAATTAATCAATATCGATAGAAGGATACATAAGATACGGATTCATAAGATACCTAAGATCCGAACCACAATTCGACACAAACTTACAACAAAATGAAAAAAGATGCAAACAACAAATAATATGTATTCTGGTACTCCCTCTGTCCCGCTATTACTGTCCTACTTTCCTAATTGGTTGTCTCGCTATTATTGTCCTTTCTTAAAATGGCAAAAATCAAATTTTAAACCTAAATTGAAGTGGACCCTCCTTACCCACTACCCACCCCCACATTCTTATACTCTCTCTCCAAAAATCTCTCACTCACACGATTCTGTTATGCTCTGAAGTTTGAAATTTATGATTTTTAACTTTTTGGACAATTTTGATTATTTCTTAAATTACAACACGAAAATAACAAAAAAATAAATAAATCGATTACCTCAACTATGTCTTGCAAAAAATTGGATGAATTTTCATTTCTTCCCACAAACCACTTTTCGGAAACTGTGCCGATTTATTAATACAATTAAAACTCATAAAATACACACTTAAATAAAATTTCTTAATCTCCGTGCCGGAACTAATAGGGATAGTAATAATGGGACGGAGGGAGTATTTATTTTCTCTTGATCAATAAATAATATGCAAACAACAAAAAGAGTTGGCATTATATGTTGTTCATTCATTAGATGGTTGGGTACAACCGTTTTCCAGCTTATCTAAGATATGTACTTAATATTTGTAGGGTTTGAAAGTAATCTATGTATTTGCTTGTATACAATGTTTTCTGTTACCATTATTATTATTCTCATATCTGATTATTAGTCCATTATCTCATAAGAATTAGATCATGCAGTGTGTAGTAAATCACAAAATACTGTAGTGATTGGTTGAACTAGTGAGATATAAACAATTATCACATCAAACTTTAGGACAAGTTGTTGGTTTATGTTGCAATATAGATGAGAAGTGACTTGTCTTGGTCACTTGTCTATGTTGATATATTTGATGTATTAATGGATTGCAGTGAGACTTGTTCTTCTATCTGATATGTGTGAAAAACCAAGGTCTCGGTGACTCAACTAATCTTAAGTTTGATTAGATTTTAGCTAAGTACATGCGTGTAGCTCAGGCTGACTATTTGTATCATGCATTTGTATCCTATTCAAGTGATGATGATATCCACTTGAGGAGCTCGAAAGGTTTATCATACTAAACTCGCGAGTTGATTATCGAGTGGTTGCTTGCTCAAGGGTAAGATATTAATTGTATTAAGTAGCCGAGAAACTTAGTCAATTAATGAATATTCGATATCTTAAATACGAGGATTAACTAAAGTTAAAAATGCAAGCCCTGACTCAACTAGTAGGATAAAAGGGTAAGTCATCATAGATTCTTTAGTGAAATGAATATATATTTCTAAATTAATAATACTCTGGGCTGAGTATGAACAATTAATTCACTTGAGACTCGACTTATTTCTTGTATTAGGTCCACGGTCTGACCCGTACATATACCCAGTTATTTGCGATATTTTCTCTCGAAATCACAAAACTATTTAATTGCATGTAATTGTTTGGTCATCTAGTTGACCAAGACAATTGGTGGTTATCCAGTGGCCCTTTTACTATTTGGTATGGGCTTGGAGTTAAAGTCTCATTAGGGTTTCTTTGATTACTCATATAAATAGGGAACAAAGGGTCACTTGTCAAACACTACTCCTCCCAGATTTGCGAGCCGTAAAAGTGTGAGACCGAGAGGGGAAAGTCGAGAGCTTCTAGCGTCTCCGTCCATCCAGAGTTGGAAGCTTGGACAACGGGAACAATCCAGAAGTCCTTTTCTAGAGTTAAGAAGATTCTATTATAAGACGATCATGCGGTATGATTTCATACAATATTCACCCGTGCATTGGTGCTTGCTCTAGTTAATATAGTGGGTCATGTAGTCAAACACACACATTACACTACCCGATTGGTGGATCACGTAGTTGGTCCCTTAAAAAAGGGCTTAAAGATCCCTACGACCAAAAAATTGTCAAGTACTTTTAACCACTAGATTAAGAGACATGTTTGTTGAACTTATGTAATTTCAAAACATATACATAAGATATTCTTTTTTAAAAAAGGGGTATGAGTGGGGAGGGAAAGGGCACTCAGGAGCCGTACCCGCCCTATGCCATGTGCGAGACGAGTCCGAATCTGCCCCATTTTACAATGGAGACGGGACCAAATTATTATCCCTAAATTTACCCATACGAGAAAGCTCCACTACATTTGAATATATATATATATATATATATATATATATATATATATATATATATATATATATATATATATATATATATATTAGTATAGAGTTCACTCCAACCCTTGGGATCCCCTAATAATCTGTGAATGATTATTGAATATTTATTTAAGATAATTGAGACTTACGTGGTTAAAAAAATTACGTTTTGGCGAATTTTGTTGTAAGGTCCTGTTTGGGAAAACAACTTAAGTAAGTTCTTATGGCAAATGACTTATTGTATAAGAAATTATGATAAAAGTTCTTAAATTTAATAAGTTGTTTGCGTTTGGATGCACAAATTAATTATAAATTATACTATATAAAAAAATAAAAATTATAGTATAAAGAACTGTAGCTGGTAGCATTCGATGTTGAATTTCTGCATAAACTCTTTATAAGTTATCCATAAATTATAAATATTAACTTATAAAAATAAGTTAAAAATAACTTATGAAATAAAATAAATTATTTTAATAAACTCTTCTAAACAAACCTAAAATAACTTATTATTTAAAATAAGTTAAAATAAATTATTTTTAAACTCTTTCGAACGGGCCTAAAAATATATCCATCCAAATTACATTATAATGGCACTTAGCGGAAGGGTATTTCCATCTTCTGCTTCTTCACTCTTTGGAAGTTGGAACTCCAAAGCCCTCACAGCCCACATACCCAGAGAGAGAGACTTTGCGCGACAATCCTCCCGGGATACTTAGCCGTGCATGTTTCTCGCCTATTGAGAATTGCCGCCTCGTTAACACGATAATAATCCCGGATACTTAGCCGTCTGCCGGCTTCTCCGCCGGAGGATCCCTTCCGTTTCCAAGTGCGCCTCCTAGCATCGCATCCGCTCAGAGAGAGAGCGAGAGAGAAACTTTTTGCTAGGGATTGATTCTAATCGCCTCGGAGACATGGCGAACTTAGCCTTAACTGGAATACTTGAAAAGGTAAAAACTCGTTAGTTGATTTTGTCCTATTTTCTCTCTCGACTGTGTGTGCTAGGATTTAATTGGTTGAAATACTGAGTAGTTTGGCGTGTGAAATGTAATGCAGATGACCGGGAAGGATAAGGACTTCCGATATATGGCAACTTCTGATTTGCTTAACGAGTTAAACAAAGAAGGGTTTAAACTCGATGTGGATCTTGAAGCGAAACTGTCGAATATTGTCATTCAGCAACTCGATGATGCGGCAGGCGATGTTTCCGGTTTAGCAGTCAAGTGGTATGCTCCCACTTCTTGCTTAATTCCTCATGTGTTTTTATTTGCTGTTCACTATTAGGCTTTATGTTTTGATTTCTCTGCTGAAGTTCTGAAATTTCTTCCATTTCGGGTAATATATCTCGTTTTCTTATTGCCCATATCTTTAACCTATTACCTCCTGTATTTTTTTTTCTCATTTTCTAAGTTTTGCTTCTAGTTTTTGTTGAATGCAGTTGTACGAGTTCACTCAGTGATTTGGCTTGAGCATTGTTTCAATTACATTGATTCGTTTGAATCTATACCATTAACTACACAAAGTAAAAAAAGTTTCTGATTATTGTCTTGGCAACTCAAATGTGCCGGTGATAGATCTGCTTTTCTGTTGCTCTAGTTTCATCACACGAAGAATGAGCTTTCTCTGTAACTTCTGAAGGATACTTTCATGAAAATTTCTTGACTTTTTCAAAAGGTTGCAAAACTAATTTATTAAGTGCCTGCCTTCTCGTGTTAGCCTACGGGAGTGTCTGGTTCCTTTCTCAGAAGTTTCAGTAGTATGTTCAACAATGTTTTGATTCTATATTACTATGTTTTTGTGTAAATCCTAGTCTTGCACCCTTGGTGAAGAAAATCCGCGAGCAGCAGGTTCTTGAAATGACTAACAAACTGTGTGATAAACTGCTCAATGGTAAAGAGCAAAATCGTGATATTGCCAGCATTGCGTTAAAGACAATTGTTGCTGAAGTTCCTTCCTCGTCAGTTGCAAAGTCCGTTCTTGTATCTATTTCTCCCAAGTTGATACGAGGGATAGTTACGCAGGTCAGTCTGATATGTTCTTCTTTTAGTTTTTCCTTCTACTAGTCTAGTCAAATACCTTTAAAGTATAGTATGCAAAGCTAGTCCATCTACTCAAATATGTAAATTATAATAGGATATGTAGATGTTGTTTATGACCATAACATTTGTGATCAATATTCTTGTATGATTTTGCTTCAGATGATATCATAGGTTTGCTCGTGAGTTCCCCTAGTCATATGGTTAGTGGTCATCTGTTAATGATCCCTCTTGTTTGGTGTAGCTTCTTGAAGACAAAACTTTGTTTATATATGTAATATATGTGTTCTCATACTGTTTAACATTGGGAACTATTTTGAAGATGTTAAAAGCGTTAACTGATACTTTTCACATGAGGTCAAATAACGATAATAAATTAAATGGTACTCCTTTTTAATTGCTTAAGCTTTTAAATAATGTTAGTCATTGAACAGGATTCGAGAAAAATTGCAGAGGTTCAATTTGAGTATAAGTTGCGTATTAGTCTTGTAATCATGTTCAACCGGTTAAGTGCCTTATCATGAAAATATCTTGATAGGAGTTTAAAGTAAAGAAAAATTATCTAGACCATCTTTAGAGATGATTGCCTTTCTAATTGAGACTGCCAGGCTTTCTGATTTTTTCTAAACTCATTGGAGAAGCTTCTAGAAATTGGTCTTTCTAATGTGTTTCATATTCATATAAACTAGGTTTACCATCTAACTTTGGTAAAGTAGAATGGCTACTCTGCTGTACATCATGCTTTAGAATGCTATGAAAATTTAAAAAATTGAACATGTTTGGACAAGAACCTTGTTCTAGAGCTTAAACCTATCAAATCAAGGGTTGATTGGATCTTGCCTTACAGCAATACATGCTTGTTGGGTTAACGTTTTTCCTCCTTTCATAAACATTGTTTTATTTCTTTCCCATAGGGAATGAGCACAGAAATTAGATGTGAATGCCTTGATATCTTGTGTGATGTTCTACACAAATACGGTAATCTAATGTCATCCGATCATGAGGTGTTACTGGGCGCACTATTGCCCCTGTTGAATACCAACCAGGCCACTGTCAGAAAGAAGACTGTTTCATGTATTGGTAGGTTTACTGATCCTAAACCTAAAGTACTCAATATCATATGACCACATAATTCTCTGAGACTTAAAACTTCTCTTGTAGCATCTCTGGCTTCAAACTTGTCAGATGATTTGCTGGCAAAGGCTACAGTTGAAATTTTCCAGCTTTTGAAAAATCAGGCAACAAAATCTGAATTCACCCGTACAAATATTCAAATGATTGGGGCATTGAGGTAAATTACGAGCTTCTTTTCTTTTTAATTGGTCCATGCATATGAAATGTTCTATTGTGCACATAGAGTTCTGGTGGATGTCATCTTTGCCACCTAAAGCAATATTCCTGTATTTCAGGACGACTATTTCATCATTTGAAACAGCTCATCTCTAGGGAAGAATAGTAGCTTTATTTCCATTATGTTTATTGTTGTTGTTTGACAGACTTCTTTGCTTGAGTAATTGTTTCTTGAATCATGAGTAGCATGTAAATGTTAGATTTCTGAATTTCTTAATAATCCAATTACCTAAGGTTGCTGCTTCATTGTAGAAGAGAATGAATTTAATGAAATCTCCATGCAAATATTGTATTAGTTTAATCTTTCGGATATGTTGCATGTGGATGGTTGAATTACTGGATCATGACCTTAGATCGTCACTTGTTGAGATGATGTGTTCACTGTAGGATGGTATAACGATTTCAGATTCGAGTTGAATCTTAGACTATCTGATTTGGGAACCATTCCAGTTTGCTAGCAAAGTTGAACTAAAAAGCAGACTGGTTTAGTGGAAGTTTTTCTGTTTTAAGCCAGGAATCCTTTTGATAAATTGCCTAAATTCTTTACTGTATTTCAATATGCGAACTACTTAAGCTTGTTACCGATCTATGAGGCATCTCGTAGACCATAGTGAATGACCCATGGATTTTTGATTATGAAGCCGTGCTGTTGGCTATCGCTTTGGTCCACACCTTGGAGATGCAGTTCCAATTCTAATTAGGTACTGTAATTATGCATCAGAGAATGACGAAGAGCTCCGCGAGTATAGCTTGCAGGTATTTCATTTTTTTTCTTTTATTGGTTTTTCATTCTCGCACTTCTTTCTTGTATTTTTCCTTTAAGGTGCCGGATATTTTCTGATGTAGGCATTAGAGAGTTTTCTACTTAGGTGTCCCAGGGATATCTCTTCCTACTGTGACCAAATCTTACATCTTACTTTGGAATTTTTGAGCCATGATCCAAATTTCACTGATAACATGGAGGAAGACATGGATGATGATAGTTATGTGGAAGAGGAAGATGAGTATGTTTTAATATTCGAGGCTGCCTATAAATTTTCTTGAGAAGTTATGTTCTCATGGTTATTTTATTTTATGGTTTGTAGTGAGAGTGCTGATGAGTACACGGATGATGAAGATGTGAGCTGGAAAGTGCGGAGAGCTTCTGCTAAATGTTTAGCTGCTTTAATTGTTTCGCGGCCTGAGATGCTTTCAAGACTATATGAAGAGGTATACATTTTATACCTGTTTTTCATCCAGCTCATTTATTGTAATTCGTAGACTCATTATTCATTGTTCACATAGCCTGAGAATCATGTGACGACAGTCATGTTGGTATTCATTGTTTTACAAACATGTTTTATTAGATATAAACCAAGACTTTTAGGTCAAATAAGACTCATGTGACAACATTCATATTTTATTAGATATTTGGCTGCAGTGAATTAAAAAGCGCTCGAGGCGTACGCCCGAGGCGCGCCTCGGAGCGAGGCGCCGGAAAAAAGCTCTGAGGCGTACGCCTCGCTGAATTCGCTTCACCAGCCCGCCTCAGTCCGGCGAGGCGCGCCTCGAGGCGTACGCCTCGACTCAACGGCTGAGGCGTTCGACGCATAGATTGGGCTTATTTTCTGACCCATTCTTCAATTTCAACCAAATTGCCCCAAATTGATACAAACCATATGTTTAATTTTGAAATTTTATCAAACCCAGAAACCCTAATTGACTAAAAACCCAATTTTTTTGAAATCAAAACAATTGCGTCGCCGCTGCCCTGAAACGGCCGCCGCCGCCACCGCCTTCAAGCCTCTACCGCCGCCGCTTCCCTGAAAGTGCCGCCGCAGCTGTGAGTTTGTCAATGAGTTTAATTTTTGGTTGCTTCAGTTTGTCTATGAGTTTAATTTTCGGGGGATTGGGGGTTCTCAATGAACCAAACATGCGTTCTCCAATTTATGCCGTCTAGATTTGGATTGTGATTTTCATTGTAGTTATATGTGAGGAAGTTTACGATTAATTAAAAAATATTCTATATATTTCAATATTGATTGCTCTTTTGACTGCAGCATATTGAAGGCTATTCTTGAGCAAGTAATTAATTAATTATTTACTTTGTTGACTGCAGCATGTTGACTGCAGCATGTTGAAGACTATTCTAGTCTTACATTGCAGTTTTAGTTGCTACTGTTTATGTGTTTGTGTGGTGTTATGTATTTATTTGGGGGAAAAATAGAATTTACGCCTCGATTTTACGCTTCGGTCCGCCTCGAGGCTTACGCCTCGTGACTCGTAAGGAAAACGCCTCGGAACCCATTTACGCTTTTTTGAACTTTGTTTGGCTGTGGCAGTTTCCACCTCTATCCTTTGTCTCTAATTAACTGGTGAAAGTTTGTGTTTTTATTGATACAATATACTGCAAGGAAGTTTTCGGAAAACTGATCCTACTGCCTAAAGCTAAAACATCTATTTTACTGTTTCCCATGGTTGCCATGGTTACTTCTTAGTTAATGTGGAAATTGAGATATGCAGACACTATTGTGAAAGATGTCTTTTTTCATGCAAAAGAAACTCCTGTTTTTGTTCCCTACAGTTTTTCTTGTATTAAGCTTACAAAATTTGTATGAATAATATGGAATGGAGCTCACTCTTTTCAGGCTTGTCCAAAGTTGATTGATAGGTTTAAAGAAAGGGAAGAGAATGTCAAGGTATGGAGAAATCATTCAACTGGTTTTTGTATGTCTATGAGAATGAGTTTGCCTTTTCTTTTAGTATCTGATGGATCATGGAATATGCTGCAGATGGATATTTTTAATACATTCATTGAATTACTGAGACAAACAGGAAATGTTACAAAAGGCCAGACAGATTTTGATGAGTCAAGGCAAGTTTTTGATCTTCCTCTTTAGATTTTAGATATTCTTCTAGTGTGTTATTGAGTGTTCTAAGTATAGAGTTTCATAAACTGATTGAACTAATTTATGTTGCATAATGCTTTTGTTGGGGGGTTTTGGGAGTCAGTCTTTCAGGGATTTAGAGCATATGTATTATATACTCTAGCTTCATATTGTCAATACTTTGCATGTTTAAGGTCTGTCAACGCGCTATATCATGTAAGTTATTGACTTAACTGAAAAGAAAGCCCAATTAAATATAGTAGCGGGGTTCAGCATAAACTTTGTGAACTCTTATTAGATGCACAACATCTACTTGCAACGATTACTTACGCAAATTTGTCGATATTATGAAGGTCTTATGGTACTCATGAGCAAAAGGAAAATTTCCTTGCTAGAACTTTGCTGATTGGCATTTGTTTATAATTTCTATTCTTGCAATGCTATGCAGTCCCAGATATCTATTGAAGCAAGAGGTGGCAAAGATTGTTCGATCTGTAAATAAACAGTTACGCGAAAAGTCCATCAAGACAAAGGTGAAACATATTACAAGAAGCTGTTTCTTAGTGAATCTTGAGCCTTGGGAGTTAATTACATTGGTTCTACAGGTTGGAGCCTTCTCCATTTTAAAAGAGCTGGTGATCGTTTTGCCTGATTGCCTTGCAGACCACATTGGATCTCTGACGCCTGGAATCGAGAAAGCACTCTGTGTAAGATTCCTGAATTACCTTTCCAAAAAAATTGATTGTCACAATTTTCCTTGTCTCATCCATTTTTACATTCATCTCTATCCACAGGACAAAGCTTCTACCTCAAATTTAAAGATTGAAGCTCTTGTTTTTACAAGATTAGTATTGGCCTCACATGCTCCTCCTGTTTTTCATCCCTACATCAAGGTAATGACTAATCAAGTTGGTCTCTGATTTACATAGTTTTGCAACCAATTGAAGTGTGGATATCAAGACACAATTAATTTTTTGTGTTCAATTTACACAATTATATTGACAATCCCATTTGTGAGACGTCTTAAAAACTCAAGAGTGATCACATTTGCACTGCCTGAGGATATAAATCAACTCAAACGATATTATTGAATTTATCAAGCCAAGATTTGGGGCTTTGTTTAGGTCCTTAGCCTTCTTAAGTCAGCAGACCTTAGTAGCATCTTCCCCCGAGCAACATATCCTGGAGGTTGCTCCATAAAAATAATCACATCAAGCTGATATATAGGCAGCCAAGGAGAATGGAACTTGGAAAAACATTACTGGCAATTGCTTTTTTTTTTTTTTTGTCAGAAGAGTCCTCTCAATATTTTGGTTTACATTAGATTTTTTTTTTGGTTTCTGAATTACGTTTTCTGGAAAAGAGGAGAGTTGCCCCTCAGAGAGAGGTTTCTACAGCCTAACTCGAGGCAGACCTTGAGGCTTAAGCCTCCAAGGTTTCTCACATGATTGGTGATTCCAGTTTGTTTTGGAAGATTATATCTGAGCACATTAAAATTATTAACTACGACACAATCTGGCTCATTCCCTATAGTAGTATGTACAGAGTCCTTCCTTTTCTCTTCCGTGTTTTCAGGAAAGGAGATAAATTGAGTGTGGTTACCTGTGATTTATATGAGTCCTATACAATCTAACTTCTATACTTACTGTAAAATTGAAGGTCATTATCACAACTTTAATTTTTGACGAAATGTAATCTTGGTTTTGTACTAATATCTATATTTGTTGCTTAGACACTATCTGCTCCAATTATATCTGCTATTGGTGAACGGTATTACAAAGTTACGGCAGAAGCATTAAGAGTATGCGGGGAGCTTGTTCGTGTTATGCGACCAAATATTGAGGTTTACTTCTTGATCCCTGAACTTTAGCTCCAGCTTGCCACTACTTCTGAAGATGTAAATGTATCTTTTTGCCAGGTTTATGTTTTTGATTTTAAACCCTATGTCCATCCTATATATGCTGCTATCATGTCACGTTTGACCAATCAAGATCAAGATCAGGTTAGTGACACACTTGCAGCTATATCCTGATCCTTTTCTATTCTCATGTCTTACTGCTCTTCTTTATAGGAAGTGAAAGAATGTGCAATTTCTTGCATGGGGCTTGTGGTTTCTACGTTGGGTGATCATCTTGGGGCAGAACTGCCCTCATGCCTCCCCTGTTCTTGTTGATCGAATGGCAAATGAGATTACTCGTCTTACAGCTGTTAAGGTTTGTGAAAGTTCTTCTTTACGCTGTCAATGCATTTTGTTTTATAATGCATTTTACGATTCTCTTATGTACAAGTACATACAATCCTTCATAATTGTATCAGTTTCATTATTAGCTTCATTAACAACATTGCAATGTCAAATGGATTAATGGACAACCTTTTTAAATCCAAAAAAAATGTATCCTTAATTGTTTTTGTGTGAAACAATATATCAGCCTAGCAAACGTATCCTGATATGTGTAGGCTATGTTGATTAAGGTTCCACGGACGTATTTTATTGATATAAAAACTACAGTGGTGGTGGTTGTTATGGGTGCATGTGAATGCCTGCACATGTTCAAAGTTGGACACGGGAATAATGATTTTTCCACAATCCACACCAGTTTATGAATTTGATTCAATGTCTATCTGTGTGTTCCCCCAATTGTGTTCCCATTTATGAAATGCACATTGATATATGCTGCCTTATAGTAACAAAATGAGCTTTAAATGAATCTGAGGCAAATTGAGATCGCTGCCTCTAGAGAGCCATTAATTGAAAGATTGAATATTGGTATGTATCAAAATTTAAAATGACTTGAGTTGATCTCTAACATAGTCCTATGGGTTAGATGAGTCATAATCTGTATCCAGACCATTATTTATGCTGCTCTGGTTAAGCTGTTAGTAATTCCTTTTTAATTGAGTTTGTTTGAGCAATATTTGCAATAATCAGTACCTTTAATTTTCCTTCCAGGCATTTGCTGTCATTGCCGCCTCTCCTCTGCACCTTGACATCTTGTGTGTTTTAGAGCATGTAATTTCTGAGTTGACTGCTTTCCTGAGAAAGGTATGAACTGTCATCCTTCTCTATGCATTTGAATTATTTTTTCATTATGATATAGAGATAAGTTGATACGACAAGATATTGAGCTGCTTTCATGTTTCCTATTGAATAGGCCAATCGAGCGCTAAGACAGGCTACTCTTGGGACACTAAACACTCTCATTGTTGGATACGGTGATAAAATTGGTTCAGCTTCTTATGAAGTCATTGTTGTTGAACTTTCAACCTTGATCAGGTTCTCCAATTGTCTGATTACTGCCTATGCAGTTGCATTGTAACCAAAGATTTGTTGCATTCAATTGTTTTGCATGGTAACGAGTTCAAAGGTGATAAGTAGTCATTTTTAAATGCCGGTACTTCCTTTTGCCTTTCAGTGACTCAGAGTTGCATATGGCTGCTCTTGCTCTGGAATTATGTTGCACTTTAATGGCTGACAAAAGATCTGGCCCAAAGGTTGCTCTGACTGTCCGAAATAAAGTTCTGCCACAAGCACTGACTTTAATTAGAAGCTCACTGCTTCAGGGCCAGGCCCTTCTGGTACTAATTTTATATTTCATTGATTGGTTTGTGCTTAGAAAGTTATCTTCACATTAACACTGTCTTTTGGAAATCACAGGCACTACAGAATTTCTTCACTTCGCTGGTTTACTCGGCGAACACAAGCTTTGATGCACTGCTTGACTCTCTTCTCTCTACTGCAAAACCATCATCCCAGACTGGTGCTGTTGCTAAGCAGGCTTTATTCTCAGTTGCTCAATGTGTGGCTGTTCTCTGTCTTGCTGTAGGAGATGAAAAATGTTCCTCTACTGTGAATATGCTTACAGATATATTAAAAGCTGATAGCAGCATCAATTCGGTAGGCAAAGCTTGTTCTTCCTACACCTTAATTTGATTACGAATTCTTTTTTTAAGTTGCTATTAGTTCTGAAGTCAGAATTGTATAGGTGGTTGTTTTTGTGTTCGTGCTTATGGATGCAGATCCCCAAATATACTACTAACCCTAATTTAAGCAAACTGCTTCACCTTTGCTGTAAGTTTGCTTGTTTTTGGAACCGGATTTTACAGGTTTTTAATGGAACTTTTTTGTAATTATACTATGACTGAGTTTGGTACCAAAAACTGTACTTGCAAACGAGAACATTTTAAATGTCAGGTAATATGTGAATTGTTGCCTACATAACTGGAACAGCTAGAGATTCTAAGACAGACTCTCCATCAATAAACCCTTACTGTTGGAACTTGCAAATTCGCCTGTTAACTATGTTATGGAGGATATCAACATGTTGCAAGTAAATTGCAATTCTCTAGTCTTTAGATAAATCTTCACCTTTCGTTTATGCGACTTGATTCAAGCACCCATTTTCCGTTCCTTTCTTTCTTACTGATTTTACCTCTTTATCTTGTGTTGTAATTTTATGAAATTTCTTTGGCTCTTTGCATTATTCTACAAGATTTTTTTGGTATACTGCATTCATCTAGATGTTCATATTTTCCCACATTCTTCTCATAGGCCAAGCAACACCTGTCCCTGCTGTGCTTGGGTGAGATAGGCAGGAGAAAAGATTTAAGCTCTCATGACCACATAGAGAATATTGTTATTGAATCTTTCCAATCTCCATTTGAAGAAATAAAATCTTCTGCATCTTATGCTCTGGGAAATATTGCTGTGGGGAATCTGCCTAAGTATTTGCCTTTCATCTTGGACAAAATTGATAATCAGCAAAAGAAGCAATATCTGTTGCTCCATTCTCTGAAGGAGGTCTGTCATTTTATATTTTTTGCATTTTCGAGAAATTTATTAGTCAAATTCTTCCAATTACTAAGTTGTACTTTATTAATACTTACATTCTCACAGGTCATTGTGAGACAATCTGTAGATAAAGCTGAATTTGATGATTCTAATGTTGACAAGATCACTAAATTGCTCTTTAACCACTGCGAAAGTGAGGAAGAGGGTGTTCGCAACGTGGTAGCTGAGTGTCTGGGAAAAATTGCTCTTATTGAGCCTGGAAAACTTGTTCCTGCACTTAAGGTATCGTACTAGAAGAAGTAATATGTTTTTATATACAAACATCATAGTAACTTTTCCTGCGGAAAGAGTAATATTTCAACTTACTATTGTAGGAGAGGGCATCCAGTCCTGCAGCATTCACACGAGCAACTGTTGTTATAGCAGTGAAATATTCTATAGTTGAGCGGCAGGAGAAAATAGATGAGATTTTGTACCCTGAGATTTCTTCTTTCATGATGCTTATCAAGGATCACGACCGGGTAATTGTCAGAAACATACTTGGAGTTGTTCTCAAGAGTCATCAGTTTTCCCTGTGGTTTTAATGGGATAATGAATTACTTTAAATACTTCATTCAGAAATCCTTGACCATGATACATCTTTTTTTACGTTTAATTGATCTATGTTCAGCATGTGAGGCGTGCTGCAGTGTTGGCCCTGAGTACTGCGGCTCATTATAAACCTAACCTCATAAAGGGTCTCTTACCAGAACTACTGCCACTTCTCTATGATCAGACAGTAATAAAGGTAAGTGATTCAGTATGATTTGCATATAATAGATATTATGCCCTCCAAATTTTATGAGATGCATGTCTTCTGATCATGAGTTTGTTCGCATTTAAGATGTCACTCTTAGATAGACCTACACTTTTTCTTTGATAAGCAATAAGTTCCATTTGGAATAGCTGAATATTTACTTTTATTTTTGTCTTTACTTTTCATCTTTTAGATTGAAAAGGTAAATATTCTTTATAATGGATGTGCTTAAAAGTAACTCATTTTACTTGCATAAATTCAAGGAAAGTCCTTGTAAATGTTCTTAGTAGACCATTCTGGTTGAAGTATTCACCAAATGGATGAACGGCATTCCGATCCAACCAAATGATATGGATGTTGTATCATGCATTCTGTATGTAACCATCTTAACAATGGTAACATATGAATTCTGAGATGGTATTTATGATATGCTATTGATGTCCCTTTTATTTACTATTGGGCCGTTTCTTGAGTAGAAAGTGTTCTTTAAATAGAATTATGAAATGGAATTCGAAGTAGAAAGGAAATTCTTTGGTAAACATTGCCTTCTCGTTTATGTTGAAGCTTTTGAATTTTCTACTCAACAATGTTGACTTGCCTTCCTCATTTCCTCCTCATTTCTAGTCCACTTCCCAGTATGCCGTCTTTCTTTGTTTTGTACTTCCTATTATGTAACAATCCACTTCTTTATTATCACTTTATATACTAATATACAACTTGATTTTTTTCTTTTATGCTTAGAACTCCCTAACATATGATTTTGGCCAATTGTCTCTTTGCAGAAAGAACTGATCAGGACAGTGGATCTAGGTCCTTTCAAGCACACGGTGGATGATGGGCTGGAATTAAGGAAAGCTGCTTTTGAATGTGTGGACACTTTGTTAGACAGTTGTCTTGATCAAATGAATCCATCTTCCTTTATAGTACCATACCTTTTATCTGGTTTAGATGGTAAGTAAACATTTTAAGCACCAATCATCTTCGCCTCTTTCAATATCTATCACTTCCATTGGTTGCTCCGTGTTATAGAAGTGATGTTCGAGTTTAACCTGCTTTATGTTCATTGTTTGCAGATCATTATGATGTTAAAATGCCTTGCCATCTTATCCTTTCAGTGTTGGCTGATAAGTGTCCATCTGCAGTATTGGCTGGTATTTTCATTTATTATCTTAGTTTCTGATTGTTCGAATATTTACAGCCAAAATCTTCAGGTTCAGTAGGTTCTAATTGAGTTTTTGTAAATTCAGTACTGGATTCCTTGGTGGACCCTATCCAAAAAACCATCAATTTTAGGCCCAAGCAAGATGCCGTCAAGCAAGAAGTAGACCGTAATGAAGACATGATTCGAAGTGCCCTCCGAGCAATTGCATCTTTAAATCGAATAAGGTAAATTTAAGTCCCAAATGAATAGTTTCCTTCTAGATTTTCCATTATGCTGGTCACTCTCACAGAATATGATGATCAGAAATCCAATAAACATTACAAAAATGTGGATTTTTCAGATGAGGTGGTCGAGCATTTTTCATTTGTTTTTGGTTGAATTTTCATTGAAACACCCTATTCACACTGCTTCATTCAGTCTGCTATTTCCCCGTCAGGTCTTTGGTGCCATCTCTTCTCCTGTAAAGTCTTGGGTAGAGAAAGCTAAACGTTTATAAGATGTTTTTCTGCCTGGCCCTCTCAGGGACAGTTATTTGCAGTCCAAGCTTTTGTTACCTTCTGAATTGTGCTACACTTTGATGTATTCTTTTCTTTGTTGGATGGAGATTGTGGGACATGTCTAATACGTAATTTCTTGATTTTAAATCTGTACATACCGCAAGGATTGGTTAATATGGGACTTATCCGCATGCTTCTTGTTAGTACATCAAACTACACATGTGAAGTATATCTTGATTATGTTTGACATTCAATCCACAAAAAGATTGATCCTTGCAGAAGCAAAGGCCTAATTTTAACAATAGTCTTAGCTGATATTTGATCCTTTCTCTTGCTATTTACTGGTGTTTTTCAGTTTCAATTTGTGGTCATTAATTCTCTTATGCTCTCTCTATGCTTATTCATTTACAGTGGAGGAGATTGCAGTCACAAGTTTAAGAATCTTATGAATGAGATCACCAAGTCCAGTACACTATCGGAGAAATACTCATCCATCCGGAATGAATGAGATCGTCGTCCCCCATGCGTGCAGCAGCTCATTCTGTTAGGCATTTAAGACATGTTCTTATTTTTCGAGGACCAGAACTCTGTTATACCGGTGAGTTAGACGTGTCATGTACGAGTCTAGAGTATGTAAAGAAAGTGATTTCATTGGAAGTTGTTGGTGTTATCTGGTGGTATAGGATCATCAACCTCGATTTCTTTTAATTTTGTTGGCTGGTACAGGTAGATTGGGTTCATTATGCATTGTAATGGTGTGATAGGTTATCTTTTGCTTTTACATCTACGCTAAGAATTATATTTTGCATTGAAAAAGAAAGACGGTTAAATTGCTATATTTTTCATTTGCTTGGCCAGTTGTTACAAGAACAGAATACAACTGTTGCATTTCCGTACTTTACCACTCCTAGATTTTTGAAGCATGCTTTCTTCTATTTCTCTTTAGTTAAAAGAGAAATATAATATTATTGTTTTTTAGTGTATATTATTCTAAACTGTTTTTTCTTTGGTCAGTTTGGTTATCATTTCAAAAGGCCAATAAGAATTACGAATTTTTTTAGTTTGAACTATAAAGTGATCAATCTTACGTTAAATTTAATTTTCCAGAAGGTTTATGTTCTGTTTTTCTTCCGACAAACACACTTTACTGATTTTCTTACAGTCGGCATTAATAAGGTTGATTCCATGATCCTAGACGAAGAGCGTAACACGCAAGCCCACACATAGTGAGGGAAAAGCCTTTGAAATTCTCTACCATAGATTTTTACTAATTTCACGCTACACACCCTTATTTTTAAATATGATTGTTGGTCTCGAGTCAAACGTATGCGTGTTGAAGGGGGTGAATACATCTGAAAATATTTTTCTCAAACTTAAAACGCGATCAGTCCGTTTCACAGATAATGTCTACTGAACTGATTCAGTAGACCAAGCAAGCTGATCTTGATTGCGCGGATAGAGTGACTGACAGTACTGAGGTTTGCTAGTTGGATCGATGTCGAATTCGAACCGTTCGCAGAGGTTCGGTAGCGTGCGAAATTGTGTAGGTCGATTCGGCTTGTATAGAAAACGTTTGTTTATTAAAGTCGTTCAGTAGTTTAGTGTAGTGTGTTAGCTTTGAACTGAAAACAACACTTGTATGATTTTGTACGATAATTTTCAGAATGAGCAGTTAATCAATGCAACAAATAAACAACACATCAGTTTTAAAGTGGTTCGGATACGCAAGATCATACGTCCACTCGTCCTTAACAAACACAAGACACTATTTTATTATACCGAGTTAGTCTCGCTTAGTTTGTAATGCAGGACAAACTTTTACTTGTGATTATACTAAGCAAGTCTCGCTTTATAGGGTCAAACAATATTGTTTGAATGTATCTCCAACTATGAAGGAGTTCTTAACAAGTAAGAACAATTCAATAAATGAACTCCTTCGATTTCAAACTATGAATATTACAATAAGCTTAATGTTAGAGGGTGAGAACTAAAAAGGTTTATAGAGTGAAGAACAAAGAGGATTATACACTCTGGGTTCGTGTTCTTCACTTGAATAAACGATAAGAGTTCTAGAGCTTGATTCGTTGAATGCTGAGTTCTCGTAAGGTCGCTTATGTGATCGTGTAGTGCGACTTTGAAAATCATGACCTTCCCTTTATTTATAGGCGTGATTGTAAATAGATCCATTGAAGACGAAATGTTCACGTGTCACTCTTTAACTAGATAGCAAACGATTTTATTTCGAATTCTGTAGAGTCCCTTCTTTTCGAGAAAGTGGTTGACTTGCAGCTTTATGTAGGAGACTTGCCAGCTGACTGCTTGTCATTGGTCGAGGTACAGAAAGTGGTTGAGACACTTGCAGACTTCAAGGATGATACTGAAACTGACTTTTCTCAGATGTACGACCTCAGACAACTCTACCAGAATGACATTGAAGTCCACCTGTCGCTAAAGAAACCGACGCACCATTGCCGAAGTCCCGACCCATAGGTTCAGTAGTATACTCTTGCTGAGTTCAACTCTACTGAAAGTCAAGACTTTGAGTTCAGTAAACTGATCCTGCTGAGTCCAGTTCTACCGACTCCTGAACATCTTTCAGTATGCTGCTCATGTTGAGTCCATCCATACTGAATCTTCACTTCATGGCAATGCGGTGGATAGTCTACTGAAGGACAGCAGACAGAACTACTGAGCCAGACCATGCTGAAGACGAGTCTACTGAGTTTGCAAAACTCAAAGACAAAGATAACTTTTAGAAGGGAATGGTTCACCAATCAACATAGGATTTTGGAATCAGCTAAATCTCTAATCAACTAATCAACTGATCTATTGCTGAATCATCTCCCAACAATGATTAACATGAGTAATTGGAGGATCCAAAGAATTTACTCAGGTTTTGAAATTTTAGAAAGATTTTGGCGTGGGAGCCGAGTTTTTCATGCATAAACGGACTCAACGGCAAGTTCAATATTCATCTTTTGGCCTAACCCTACCATGTGATGGCCAAAATCGTGTTTTTCTATTTTTTCATACTAATTTTCATTTTTATTATTTTAGAATATATATATATATATATATATATATATATATATATATATATATATATATTCTTTTAATTTTCAGTTTTATGATGTGTATTTGAGTCATTATGAGACTTTGTTGATCATTGATTTTTAAAAAAACCTTGTTCTATCCATATTTGTCAACTTTCCATATTTATGCAGAAATCAACGAGTTTTTGATTATCAAGATAAGAAGTGAAAGGAAACATGATAGAGTTAATTACGTGATGATTCCCCAATAGGTAAGCTACTTCCGTCACATACTTAATTTTAGGGTTATTTGCTTCAAAATATATGAACTTTTATAAAATTCTCGTTTCATACATAAATTTTAAAAGTTGTGTGTAAATACATGAACTTTTGATTCATTTGAAATTGCACATGAGTCAAAAAATTCGGTGAAATCAAAGTTGACGTGATATTTTTCGACGTGACGCGGCTCCGCACACGTGGCACCCAATCAGGCATCGAACCGTAAGGCTGATTTTTTTTTTCTTTTAAATATGCAAACTTTGTAACAATTCCCGTTTTGCACATGAATTTTGAATTTCATTTAAATTTGCATATAAACTTATAATTTCATTTTAATTTGTAAATAAGTTTGAATTTCATTTAAATCTTGTTATGAAAATAAATGTACTTTTTATGTAGCGCTTGTCGACTCCAATAAATTTGTAGAACTAAGGATTATACTTATAGAGTTTTTTTTTTTTTTTTTTTTTTTTTTTTTTTTTTGTAATGTGGATTATGGTGAGATTGAATTTTATGGACATACCCACATAAAAATTTCCTGGACTCGATAATTATATTGATTAGTTCTATAAATTTATTGGAGTCTACACATTCTACATAGAAGTACATTTGTTTCCGTAACAAAACTTAAATGAAATTCAAACTTCATTTACAAATTAAAATGAAAATTTAAGTTTATGTGCATATTTAAATGAAATTAGTTCATGTGCAAAACGGAAATTATTACAAAGTTTGTGTATTTACAAAAATAAAAAATTTCACCATTTTGGTTAGATGCTGACTGGAGTGCAACATGTGCAGACACGTCACGCTGGAAAATGCCCATATCAGGCTTTGATTTCGCCAAATTTTTGACCCATGTACAGTTTCAAATAAATCGAAAGTTCATATATTTACAATCAAATTTTAAAGTTCATGTGCAAAACAAGAATTTAACTAAAGTTCGTTTATTTTGAGGCAAATAACCCTAAATTTTAACGCAACTAACTCTTCAAGTAGGGCTACTAATTAATCAACCGTGTTATTCAAAATCTAGTCATCTAAACTTTGATTAGCTACATCCCAATCTGGCACGAAATGGAGATTTCATACTTCCTCCGTCCTGCTATTCTTGTCTTAGTGGTATTCGGCACAAAATTTAAGAAAATTGGTGGAGGTGTGTTAAAGTGGTTGGAAAGTGTGTTGAAATGATGCAGTTTACTATTTAATTGATTGTGGTTCACAAGTTATTTTTCTTTTTTGGATGAAGACAAGACTAGCGGGACAACCAAAAAACGAAACTAAAACAAGAATAACGGGACAAGGGAGTTTTATTTTATTAATAATTTTACTAAAACTCGATAAAACATAGGCATCTAGAAAACATGTCTGATCTCAACAGATACTATGAGAATCTCAACGGGGTGGTCTGCTGTGCATCTGGTTGCACCTGCAATTGGGTCAAAAGAAGATTCGATTTTGACCCAATTAAATTCGTTTGACCCGAGTTGACTTCCATTAAAAAAAATAAAAAAATAACAAAACCTTACCCTCTCTCTCCCATTCTCCGCTCTCTCATCTCTCCACCTCTCGCTCTCTCATTCTCCGCCTCTCTCTCTCTCTCTCTCTCTCTCTCGCCTCTCCGCTTCCACTCGTGCCTTCGATCTCTCATTCTCTCGCTCTCCGCCTCCACTTTCTCATTCTCTGCCTCTCTCTCCGAAAACTCTCAAATCTCTTACCTCTCTCTCCTACAGATCTGAGGAATTCGTTTAGGTCGGATTTTTCTAGTATGTAACTGTTGCTTCAGAATAAGATGGATATCACCTTCGACACTGCTTCAATGAAGGTTTAGTCAAACTCTGGTTTGCTCTTTGATTTTTTTTTTGCCCGAGCTAGTGGATTGCATTATATGGATATGCATGTAGAATTGTAGATAGTTGATGTATTTGATATGAGTTGCGATGTTTGACATGCTAATTTGTGTGTATACTTCGCAGTAAAGAATTGTGAAACTGTTTGAGAAGAATACTTATTTTGTTGTCAACATCTTTGATGTAACTCGTTATTTCGTATGATTGTTGGATTAAAGTGACAAGTTCTTTAATTATAATTGACACTTTACTTCAAAGTGTGATTGACACTTTGAGATAAATAACACTTTTATCCGTTGCAATTGACATATTTATTCATTACAAATGACATTCTATAAGAATATGACACTCTCCTCCGAGAAAAATGAAACTTTTGTTTATTAAGATTGTCACTGTTGGGTGATGATTCTATCCTCAGCAATGTTGGTAAATAGTGGGAAATGACTAAGTCTTCTGTGGTATCATACGCCGCAGCCCCGTGCTCCGAATAAGTCTGTGAAGATTTGAAGATCCCAAAACCCTATATTGATTGGTGAACCATTACGTTGTAATATGTTTTGTCTCTGATGTTTCGTAGTCGCCAGATCCTCTACTCGGTTCGTGCACTCGCAGATTATCTCGTCTCAAAGACCTGAAGTAGAAGACTCAGGTGATACCTGGACTCAGCAGAGCAAGAGATATCCGAAAGGAGTCGGTGAGAAGTGAACTCAGCAGAGTAGTTCACCGTATTCGAGCCGATCTTCGCAGAGCGACTCGCGCAGAGCATGCTATCGAATCGAGATCGGCCTCAAGAACGGACGCACGCAGTCTTCTAACTGTCAGGATCTTTGAAGTCATTTCAGCAGAGTCAATACGAGGAAGAGAGAAGTCAGCTTCAGATCTCCTTGAAGTCTATTCTGTCTCAACCACCTTCTGAACCTCGGCCAATGACAAGCAGACACGTACTCTATACCTACTAAAGATGCAAGTCAACAACTTTCCAGCTATAAGGGAAAGGACATTGCCACCATACTTCAAAAGAGCCGTTAGCTACCCAAAAGAGAGAGACAAAGGATCGTCGTCTCCAACGGATCTATCCTAATCTCTTCTCTATAAATAGAGGGATAAATCAAATTTGAAGCACACGAAATAACGAGCACTCAAGAATACACAGAGCATTCAAACGAGCAAAATTCGAAAAGTCTAAGTCTTCCGCAAGAAGTTCGAAGAATCTATCTCCGGCGAAAGACTACATTCCAGCTCTTAGGGAACCAAGCTGAACTGATTAATACAGCCTCTAGTATCCAAGTGACGATACACGAACCTAAAGCTATACTCAGCTGTTCGTCGTTCTAGAAGCCACATCCTTGTTCCCTATCCCTCTAACCTAAGCTCAATAGAATATATCCATAGCTTAGACGAAGGAGTTCACCTTTGAACTGATCCTTATTGTAAAGGACTCCTTCACAGTTGCAGAGTTTTTCAAACACTCAGTTTGATAACCGTGTAAACCGAGACTTGCTCGACATAAATCTCAAGACCAAGTGTTTGTCCAAACAGTACAAACCGACCGAGACTATCTCACTATAATAAATAGCTTCCCCGATCTTTCGGGACAAATGGGACGTAGGATTTTTGTGTTCGAACCACTTTAAAAATCTCTCGTGTCTCTTGTGTCTCGTGTTTAACTGTTGCATTGATTTACCGTTCATACCGAAAATATTCTTTAAATCATTCAACCGAAGTTTCAAAGAAACTTAACAGCATCGCACTAATCAATCGAAACTGTTTTGATAAAAACGTTTTCCTAACTCAACTGAATTAGGCCTACACTATTCCGCACTACTGAACTCTATCTGTAAGATACTGAATTCTGACTCTCAGTCAGCTAGCAGATCTCAATAGAGTCAGTCACTCTGCCACATAATTCATAACAGCTTATCTGGTCTGCTGAACTTGTTCAGTACGACATCATCCTAAAAAGGACTATTCGTGTTTAAGTTGAGAAAATCGGTTTTCATGTGTATTCACCCCCCCCCTCTACACCTGAACGTGCTCTCGGGACCAACAATTGGTATCAGAGCAGGAGTTCTATAAGACTCTTGTTATTCTGAAACTGGTCTACTTGAATGGATCCGAAAAATGTTTTCACTGCATATCATTCTTCATTCATATCATTATTCATCATGTCTGATATGTCATGAATCAGGATGGTACCCATGTTCTCAGTAGAGAACTATGACGTATGGCGGGTCAGAATGGAGGTACATTTGACCTGTCTCCACGACAAACATTTGACGTAGGTTCTAGAGGACGGACCCATCGTTCCTATGATCGATAGCGTCGTAGCTCAGGATCTAGCAGATGGAGGTGGAATGGTGACCGGAAAGAAGATTCCCAAGGACAGAAGTCTCTTCACCCCATAGGAGAAGAAGCTTCACAATTTAGACCGCGTCGCCAGAAACGCCATACTGACCACCCTGAGTGATTCCTATCTCGGAAGGGTTCAGGACTACAAGTCCGCGAAAGAACTCTGGGATGCTCTAGCGCTGCTGAGTCGGGGGACTTAGAAGATCAAAGCAAATAAACTCGCACTGGAACTCCAAAAGCTGGAGAGACTATCCCTCATGCCTAGTGACACCATTGAAGATCTCAACGTCAGATTTACAGATCTGATAAACTCTATCAACGGGCTGGGAAAGACATTCTCCAACCAAGAGATGAATCCCAAAATTTTAAAGGCACTGCCAGACGGTCACTGGACTCCCTTTGCTACTTTATTGCGTCATTCTGATTTAGATATTGTTACTCCTGACCATATCTTTTCAGAACTTAAAGTAGAGGAATTCGAGTTTGGCTTACCTCAAAGGAAGCAGTGAGCTGAAGCTGACACTCAAATCGACCATGCCTTTAAAGCATCAGTCAGCACAACAACTCCAATGTCTAGTAAGGCTGAACCTTCACTCACTGACATACAAGAAGGAAATCTTGCCAAGAAGTACGCACTACTTGCCGTAAAGTATCATAAGGAGAAGGAGAGGTGCAGAAAAGTGACTAAAGCCCTCAGAGAATCTAAGGGTAAGTCTGAATACACGCCTAAGCGAACTCCTGACTCGCATACTTCTGAATGCAGGAAAAAGGATGACTCAGCACAGTCAAAAGACAGTGAAAGCGAGGAAGAAAGAGTCACCACCTGCTATAACTGCAAGAAGCCAGGACACTATCAATATGACTGTCCTGAGCTCAGTACTACTGAACGAGCAACACACAAAGCAAGAAGGGAGAAGTTCATCAAGAAGAGACAAGCATACATTGTTGGTGAACTCTCAGATGACTCAGATGAAGTCAATTCCTTCATGGATTCATCTGACGATGAAGCAGCTTTCATGGCCTTAGAGCTTGAAGCTGAAGAAGATACTGAAAAATGTCTCATGGCAGGAGAAGAGGATGAGGTAAACTCCCATGAACTATTTAATTCCTCTTCACACCGCACACACGACACTCTTTTCAAAAAGTGCACGAAAATACGGACGTCGCGATCGCATATGAAGAACTACTCGACGAGCAGATTCAGATTAGTCTGCAGCTCAGTAAGACTCTTCGGGAATTGGATACCCTGAAAGTGGAGAATTAGAGACTTTCTCGGGAGAGTCGGGTTGCTACGGAGTCGAAGGACTTGTGTTGAGACTCGGGGAGGAGATGAACTCTCGATGGCCAAGTCTCAAAGCATCAAGAAGATCGGATCTCGTTTGACCAAAGACTTAACTCGTAAAGATATCGAACCGAGTCTCACCAAGCAAGAGCCGTCGAGACTTCGACCGAACATGAAATGCTGAAGAAAAGTGATGATGTCTGGAGGAACCTGATGACAGAGCGATACATGGGCGCTAAAAAGAAGCTGGAGGCTATGCTAGCAAGCAATAAGCCCAAGTATTGCAAGGTGGGACTTGGATTCAGCCAGGGAGCCTCCTCATCTGCCCCCGTACGCTCAGAAAACCGGCTAGCTGATAGGTTTGTTCAAGGGGAGACCATCAATGCGGCATATACCGAACCCCCTAGCCAAGAACAAACGAGAAGATGAAGGCACCTCATCCTAGTCATCAGCACTCGACAAGAAGATCGGCACCCGCATCACCCCGGTTCCGGCCAAGGGGGGAACCAAAGAAAGTAAAATGGGCTGATCAATATGGACCTCCACAACTGACTCATCCAGCTCAGTATGGGTCATATTACTATGATCCAATAGTCAGAAGAGGATCCAAGAGTCAGAAAAAGAAGAAGAAGAAAGCCGTGCAAAAGGCAAAGGTCAACAGTCCACCCACTCAGAAGACTCTGGAACCTGAAAAGCCTCAGAAGTCAGCAGTGACGAGTCCAATTGTCAAATATGTTGACACAAGTGGAAAGAAACTGTCTGAGACCACCAGGGTCGTAAGACAAATATGGGTTACCAAAACTAACATCTAAGGACCCAAAATCAAAAATAAAGGGTACCTAAATATAATTCTGTTTTGCAGGTGCACAAGGACCCTTGGTATGTGGATAGCGGATGCTCAAGACACATGACGTACTAAAAGGACTTGCTGAAGAATTATACTACTGAAGAAGGACCCAGAATCGAGTTTGGAGATAATGTTAAAGGCTACACCAGAGGCTATGGAACACTCAGCATTGGAACAACAACAGTTCCAAGAGTATCATATGTTGAAGGACTTCAAAGATAACCTTCTCTCTGGTTAGTCAATTTTGTGACAACTCGAATAGAGTGATTTTTTACGCTGGTTTCTGTGATGTTATTGATAAATCCACAGGGAAAACAATGTTATCAGGTTCGCGCAAGAAGAATATCTATGTAGCTGACTGGAACTCAGCTGAACTTGAAGCTTGTTTGTTAGCGAAGAATGATAACAGAACGGGGTGGCTTTGGCGCAAAAGACTCAGCCATCTCAACTTCAAAACGCTCAACAAATTGGCTAGAAACACTCTAGAAAGAGGACTGCCGAATGAAGTATTCAGCAAAGACACTCAATGTGAAGCATGTCTAAAGGGAAAGCAAACAAGGAATCAAAATCCGCATGTTCCATCTCCTTCCACTGATGGAATCCTTCAGCTGCTACATATGGATTTGTTCGGTCCAGTCTCTCCAGTGACGATCAGAGGCAAAAAGTATGCATTAGTGGTCATTGATGACTACTCGTGCTACACATGGGTCATATTTATTGCCAACAAGTCTGACGTCAAAACAGAGTTACCAACGCTTCTAAAAAGGCTCAGTGTCGAGAAGAACACCAAGATTATCAAAATACGTTTAGACAGAGGAACTGAGTTCCTGAATTTCATGGTGGAGGAGTTCTGCAAAGTAGAAGGCATAGAGCATGAGATGTTTGCCGCACGCACGCCTCAACAAAATGGGGTTGCTGAGAGGAAGAATCGCACACTCAAAGAAGCAGCAAGAACCTTGCTCGCAGACTCAGGACTCCCAACCAAATTCTGGGCAGAAGCTACTGACACTGCATGTTACACTCAGAACCGATCTCTACTGACAAAGCAACATAAGAAGACACCATATGAACTATGGAACGGCAAGAAGCCTTCTCTATCTTATTTCCATATTTTTTTGGGTGTTCGTGCTTTATTCACAATAATGAGAAAGATCAGCTGAAGACTTTTGATAGCAAGTCAGATCAGGGAGTGTTCTTAGGATACTCCCGGGTCAGCAAAGCTTTCAGAGTCTTTAACTATCGGACTCTTTGCGTGGAGGAAAGCCCTCATGTTGTTTTTAATGAGTTTGCTACTGAAGACAGGAGCATAAACTCTAAACCTGAATCCCGAGGACATCGAGAAGCGCCTACAAGATCTGAGCTTAAAAGATAAAACTGAAAAGATCCAGCTATGTTGGGATGATGATTCAGATGAAGAAACTGAAGACAAGTCCACTGAATCTCAGCTAACAACAGAAGTAGCTGAACAGATTGACTCTACCGAATAGAGTCAATCCCAGGTAACTCAGGTCGATGAAGAAACCCCAGTGGTAACTGAGACCTCTACTGAGAATAATAATTCAGGGGGGAACTAATGATGTTCCCGAAGCTAAATGCCCCGAACCGGTGATTCAGAGATCACACTCTTGTAACCGAATTGCTTCAATCTCGTAATAGTACAACCGAAATGCCTAATTCACCTACTATCCGTGTTGAACAAATTTCGGATGAAGAGTTGAAACATCGTAGATCGTGGTTGGATGCTCACACTTCGATCTAATTATAGGAGATCCTTCAAAGCAAGTGTAAAGACAAGATCCGGATTCTCGTCGGGAGAAAGCGCCTTATATTCCCGCTTCTCGTCTATCGAAGAACCTCGCCGCTTGAGGACGATCGAAAGATGCCGACCGGATCATAGCCATGCAGAGGAGCCGAATCGGCTCATGAGAAACAAAGTTTGGGAGCTTGTTGACGCACCCGGCATCAACATGTGATTGGAACAAAATGGGTCTTCAAGAACAAGCGAGATGAAAACAACGTCATAGTAAGGAATAAAGCAAGACTCGTGGCAAAAGGCTACTGTCAAGCTGAAGGGATAGATTTCGATGAAATGTTCGCTCCAGTTGCAAGATTGGAGGCAATCGACTATTCCTAGCCTACGTAACACATCAAAGATTCGGAGTATATCAAATGGATGTGAAGTCTCGCTTTTCGAACGGCGATCGAAAGAAGAAGTCTATGTGGAATGTGCCCTCCCAAGCTTTCAACAAGGGACATCAAGTTTATAGACTCGTAAAGGCTCAGATGGGTTAAAAACAAGCACCCAGGGCTTGGTACGATACCCTGTCTGAGTTTCTTCTTCAGAAAGGTTTTCAGAAGGGCACAGTAGACCGCACATTAATCAGCATTCGACTGGAAGACGACCTATTACTTGTGCAGATCTACATAGATGACATCATCTTCGGCTCGAAGAACGTCATCATGTGTCAGCAGTTTGAAAGAATGATGAAGGATAAGTTCGAGATGTCGATGATGGGAGAGATGAACTATTTCCTTGGCTTCCAAGTCAAACAATCTGAGAAGGGAACGTTCATCAATCAAGGCAAATACACTCGAGACCTCATCAAGAGATTCGGTTGCACATCCGGCAAACCAATCAAGATCCCGATGAACACGAATATGAATATCGATCTTGATAAAGAGGGAGTATCAGCAGACCAAACTGAATTTCGTGCTATAATTGGTTCTTTATTATACTTAACAGCTACTTGTCCTAACATAACTTATGCTGTAGGTGTTTGCGCTCGATTTCAGGCGAATCCGAGCGTAGTCACATGGACTCAAGAAAGAAGATTCTCCGCTATCTCGGAGGAACACCCGCTACGGGTTTATGGTATCTAGCCGATGATAATATTGAACTAACCAGGTTATTTCGATGCCGACTATGCGAGATGTAGAATTGACCGTAAGTCAACTTCTAGAATGTGTCGTTCCTCGGCTAAGCAAGTCGATTTCATGGTTCTCAAAGAAATAACACTCAAGTAACAACGTCAACTACTGAAGCTGAATACATGGCTGCTAGAAGTTGCTGCGCCCAAATCCTTTGGGCCGAGACGCACAGCCTACGCGACTATGATGTCATTCGTAATGAAGTGCCGATCTTCTCGCGACAGGCATACCGGTGCCATTGCAATCACTCGTAATCCCGTACTTCATACGAGATGCAAGCACGTGGACATCGACACCACTTCATTCGTGACCATGTCGAAAAAAGGATATCGGGATGGAAAAGATCCATACCGACCATCAAAGGGCCGATATATCGACCAAGCCTCTAGCCGAAGCCGTATTCGCAGAACTTTCGGTAGAGCTAGGTCTGCTGGACCCTACTGACTCCAGTCAGTAAGAGGATTCAGGAGAGGAGCATTCAGTAAGGGGGAATGTTCACTCTCAGTACTGAGTAAAATAAGTACGTAGAGACTCAGCAACCATCTACATGAGGTATCAGCTGACTACGATGTTCAGCTGACAGGTTTGCGTATCTCTACTCAGTAGCCTATATATCAATTCTGTGCATTTATGAATCAGATTCAACATCGTATTCAATGCCTTAGGAAATGTCATTTAATTTTAACGGATCACATTTAATACACGACATTCTATGTACAAGCATGCTGAACTCTGCCATGCATTAAATGCATGTCGTATCAAGTTACTACTTAGGCTGTTTACAACTGGCTTTTGACTTAGGCGGCTAATTTGATCATTGCCTATTTTATAAAGCCTTATCCTAGTCGTCCATCTCAAAAAGCGCGTTCAAACTGAACCCTTGATCTTTAACTGTTTATCTTCTCTAAGATATATATATTCGTTCAAAATGTTTGAAACCGCCATTTCATATCTGCAAATATCTTAAGTACCCGAGATTTTCTGAGATACTTATTACCTTCTATCTAAATTCTCTTCAAAACCTTCAGAAAATCTTTTGGTAATTCTTCAATGATCATTTAGTATCATATGCTCTTATCTCTTTTATACTTTTATCGATACTGACCTATACTGTGTACGCAGATTATTAAAATGACAGGAAACTTGGTTATGGCTCCTGCCGTTATGCGAGAGATCCTAAAAAAGGATCGAGTCTGGTGCGAGCCAGTCATGGAGTTTGATGAGTGTGACGTAGACTTCATGGAGGAGATCTTCTACGCTCTCCGAGAAACCGATCTGGAAGGATTCTTATCGAGGAGGCCGACCTTCTTCCTCCCGCGACAAATAGCAGAGATCTACTCGAATTCTGATTCAGTAGACGGAGACATCAGAGGGGAATTCGTCGTCCATACAGTAGGCGATCCCTCTCGCACTGACATGGAAGTGAAGCATATGTCTATTCGAGAAGCCCTTCAGAGAAGCTTCAATCTACCCAACACAGGATTCAGCACTATCGCTTATAAGGATGATCTGATGGACGAGTACCTTACTGAGTTCTGCGGGAAGCCAACAGTATTCAGAGCTGCCTTTCCCAAGAACGCAATGCTCCCTCAGTACAGAGCATTGGCGTACATAGTGACTCAGTTGCTGACGAGTCAAATAGGCTCTTTTGACCAAGTGTCAAGGCCCAAGCTGCAACTGATGATGGCCATATATGATCGGGCCAAGATCAACTAGATTGAGTTTTTCCTCAGAGAGTTTATGACGCAATCAACTAAGTTTGATAAGGTATCCAATCGACTCAGCGTCAAAGGAAAGCTCCTCTACGGACTGAAACTCTCAGTCATGATCGAGGATTTCTGCGCATCTGACAAAGTCACCTTCGCTGACAAGCAGTACTTTAACGTGAAGAATGTCAGATTCCAGAACAGGGCAGCAGCCCTTCAACAGATTGGCTCAGGGCCAGCTGCACCTAAGGATGGGACTCAACAGACCTCAACGCCGAAGAAGAAGAGGTCCCCACCTAAATCCACGCCTAAGACACCAACCAAGAGGCTGAAGAAGGTCAGTGAGGTTGTGCCTACTGAGTCTAAGGTAGAACCAGAGGCCGTCATTACTCAGCCGCCTCTACAGCTGAGAGACGAGCCAGAGTCTTCTGAGAAGACTCAATCAGTGGAGAAGACCGTCTCCACTGAACATGGAGAAACAGTGGACCAAGGGGTCCCAGCTGAAGGAGTCCAAGCTGAAGAGATCCAATCTAAAGAAGTCCAGGCTGAAGAAGTTCAGACTCTGGAGAGCCCCTTGGACGTCCCTCCACTCAGCAGCATCCCATCTGCTGAGAAACAGGCGTCTCCGATTAACGTCGAGGACTCAGAGACAGCCTCGGAGTCAGAATCTGTCGGGATGGAGGCCTCATCTCTCAAATCCAGAGCCTCCCGAGAGATTGCTGAAGTGATTCTGGAGATCGCCAGCCACTCAGATCTTGTCCTACTGGCTAGGCAGGCGAGGCTCCACATGTTGATAAGGTTCCAGGAATGGCACAACCTGAAGAGACTAGTCATTCACCATTCCTGCGAACAGCTCCACGAGGAAGAGCTGCTGATAAGGGGGAAGATTGGCTACTCAGAGCCATCTGACCTCGGCACGCTCGAGGATCTGAGGGCGGCCATGCTCGCTCTGCTGAACGACAGACAACCTGTCTCAGCACCTGGGCCCTCAGATGGGTCTGACCCCGATGGTCAGGACCCACCCCATGATTCAGGTCCTGAGAAGCCTGATGAGGGAACTCAACAGGACAAGGATTCCACTGCATCTACTGCTGACCCTCCACTCAGCATCCTTGGGCCTGGGCAGACGGTGGCTGGTACTTTGAAAGCAGTTGATCCTGCTCAGCTTCTTCTCTAATCTGCTTTCGAAGTAGTGCCCAGGCCAAAGAGCCGCCGTTCGAAAACAGTGGCCAGGGCACTGAAGAATCAAGGCACCCAAAATCGCCTACTTGCCCGTACCGTCCACAAAACTTGGCGGCAAACCACTGAGGCACAGAGTGCAGAGCTGCAGGGACTCAGAACAGCCATTTCTACATCTCAAGTCCCTAACTTCTCCAGCACTCTCACGAATGCCTTAGCTGCGCAGAGAGCTGACTTCGAGGCTTAGCTCAAGACGATTCAGGAAGGCCAGGACAAACTGATGAATGCATACAAGGCCGCTTAAACCACTCACACTGAATCAGTCACTGCCATCTCTCAAGCCAATGGACTCAGAATAGAAACCATTCAGAAGGTCGTTGAAGAGAAGGTAGAACAGCAGCTGAAAGAGTTTAAGGCTACGGCTGATCTCTCACACAAAGAATACATCGATCAGCTGACCAATGAGAGGAACGAGCTGCATGAGGCTCTGACAAAAATACATACCAAGCTGGACGATCTGTCAACCTCATACAAAAGCCTGAACAGAAAGGTATCTTCTCCGCCCCCAACCCTAATTGCTGATGCCAAAAAGGGGGAAGGTTTAGTAAAAAAGGGGGAAGGTGTAGTTGAAAAAGCAACTAAGGAGCTGACACCGAAAGCTCCAAAGAGAGCAAGGTCAGTAGCAGGGGCAACTTCAACTCGCCTCATCCGCCCCTACTGGGACCAACCAAACCGGCGAGGCCCGGGGTGTCTCCGGTGCACTGCAAAGATCAACCGAGATCGGCCCAAGTGGCTCAGGAGCCAAAGAAGTCACAACTCAGGCTACTCAAACTCCTCTTGACATTATAAAGGAAGTAGCTGAGTATGCTGACGAGGAGGACTCAGAAGAGGAAGAAGCCCCTCTTCCTCCTCCAGTTGCCGGAAAAGGCAAGAAACTTCTGAAACTCCCAACCCCTCCCTCCAAGAAGAAAGGATCCAGGAGGTTCATAACTCCGGAGGAGGAGGCTCAGATAGCCGCAGATGAGAAACTGGTTAGGGAGATAGCTGAAGCTGAAGCAGCCAACAAACCTAAGAAGAAGCCTGTCAAAGGCAAAACTAAGGCTCCAGGTGGAGGCAAGAAAACAGGTGCTAGGTTGCCTCCTAAATCGCTTAAACTCAGCGACGAGGCTGATAAAGAAAAAGAAAAGGAGCAGCAACAACAACAATCTACTGGGCAGCAGGGGACTTCCAAGAGATGGAAGAAATCTGGGCTCAGTTAGACAGATACTTATACAGAGGTGAAGAGGCCAGACAAATAGAAGCAGCCATAGAGAGAATAAGGATGGCAGATCTTGAGGCTCTTAGGCTGAGAACTGAAAAGGAAGCTAGTCAGAGGATCCCTGCAAAGGCTGACATCCCCTATAGATACAGGAGATTCAGGAAGCCTATAGATCTGAAGACTCACAGATGGCCTAGAACAGATGAATGGATACCAGTGGAATTCACTCAGAGGTGGGAAGCACTGAAGATCGAGTTCATAAAAAGGAACTATTTTTGGAGATTCTGGTCTGAGAAGCGCAAGTCAGTGGCTTATACTGACTGGATCATGAGAGCTGACTTAGATATGTATGCCAGACTGCAAAAAGCTGTCAAAGAAAATGTTGAAGTCAAAGTTCCAGACCCCCAGAATCCTGCCACCCCCACAAAGACTTGATGGATCCATTCACTACGGTGTGATAGAGAAAGAAGTGAAGGACGCTGCTGAAGCCAAATTCCTTGATGAAGAAGACCCAACGGACTTTGCTGAGATACTGAAGCTGAGAAAGGTCACTTATCGTATGTATGGAGTGCCTCTTCCTGAAACTCAATCTCAAGATTTCAAAGACATGATTAGGCAGTTCAAATGACTTCTTGCTTCTATATTCTCCGTGTATCTTTCTTTCTTGTTTTAGTCTAGTAGAGATGTAACTGTACTGATATTCTCATATATATAATATCTCTGTTTGGCTTTGACAATATCTTATTGTCTGAATAGCCGTGTTTGTTTATGCTTAACACTCAGAATCACTGAAGTGATTACTGACTCAAACACTCACTGTCTGTTACTTGTTGTCAGTTGTTGCTTAGCTAGATTCTGATAGACTTGATAGTATTGGGGAAAATGTTGTTAAGACAGGGGGAAATTGATGTTTAGTCTCTGTATTTATTCTGACTTTCTGCCCTGATCCCCTCATTAGTCTAGGACTTGAAGAACAACTCAACTGATCCTACTTGTAATACTTTGTAAGGAGCTCTGTTTCTGATAAGTCATAGTGTTAGGTTGTTTAGTTGATAGTTGTTAGGTTTTGACATCATCAAATAGGGGGAAAATGTTGGGTGATGATTCTATCCTCAACAATGTTGGTAAATAGTGGGAAATGACTCAGTCTTCTGTGGTATCATACGCTCAGTAGCCCTGTGCTCTGAATAAGTCTGTGAAGATTTGAAGATCCCAAAACCCTATATTGATTGGTGAACCATTACGTTGTAATATGTTTTGTCTCTGAGGTTTCAGACTCAGTAGATCCTCTGCTCTAGTTCAGGCACTCAGTAGATTATCTGCCTCGGCACTGAAGTAGAAGACTCGGTGATCTTGGACTCGGCAGAGCAAAGATATCGAAAGGAGTTAGTGGAACTGAACTCAGCAGGAGTAGTTCACTATACTCAGAGCTGATCTTCAGTAGAGCCGACTCAGTAGGAGCATGCTACTGAATCAGTGATCAGTCTCAGCAACGGACAGACATTCTTCTGACTGTCAGGATCTTTGAAGTCATTTCAGCAGAGTCAATACGAGGAAGAGAGAAGTCAGCTTCAGATCTCCTTGAAGTCTGTTCTGTCTCAACCACCTTCTGAACCTCGGCCAATGACAAGCAGAAACGTACTCTATACCTACTAAAGCTGCAAGTCAACAACTTTCTAGAAATGGAGGGAAAGGACACTGCCACCATACTTCAAAAGAGCCGTTAGCTACCCAAAAGAGAGAGACAAAGGATCGTTGTCTCCAACGGATCTATCCTAATCTCTTCTCTATAAATAGAGGGATAAATCAAATTTGAAGCACACGAAATAAATAGCACTCAAGAACACACAGAGCATTCAAACGAGCAAAATTCAAAAAGCCTAAGTCTTCCACAAGAAGTTCAAAGAATCTATCTCCGGCGAAAGACTACATTCCAGCTCTTAGGGAACCAAGCTGAACTGATTAATACAGCCTCTAGTATCCAAACGACGATACATGAACCTAAAGCTATACTCAGTTGTTCGTCGTTCTAGAAGCCACATCCTTGTTCCCTATCCCTCCAACCTAAGCTCAATAGAATATATCCATAGCTTAGACGAAGGAATTCACCTTTGAACTGATCCTTATTGTAAAGGACTCCTTCACAGTTGGAGAGTTTTTCAAACACTCAGTTTGATAACCGTGTAAACTGAGACTTGCTCAGTATAAATCTCAAGACCAGTGTTTGTCCAGCGTACAAACCGACTGAGACTATCTCAATATAATAAATAGCTTCCTGATCTTTCGGGACAGTGGACGTAGGATTTTTTTGTTCGAACCACATTAAAAATCTCTATGTCTTGTGTTCTGTGTTTAACTGTTGCATTGATTTACTGTTCATACTGAAAATATTCTTTAAATCATTCAACTGAGTTTCAGCAAACTTAACAGACTGCACTAATCAACTGAAACTGTTTTGATAAAAACGTTTTCCTAACTCAACTGAATTGGGCCTACACTATTCCGCACTACTGAACTCTATCTGTAAGATACTGAATTCGACTCTCGCCGCCTAGCGGATCTCGAGTGAGTCGGCTCACTCGCCACACGATTCAAAACAGCCTTATATCGGGTCTGCTCGAACTTGTTCCATGACGACATCATCCTGAAAAGGACTATTCGTGTTTAAGTTGAGAAAATCGGTTTTCAGGTGTATTCACCCCCCCCTCCTCTACACCTGAATGTGCTCTCGGGACCAACAGCCACTTTGAGTAACAATTTTGGTTATTATGTTGATCATATTTTGTTGACTAAAACATTGAACGGTGGTTTCGTATGATTATTGGATTAAAATGATACGTTCCTCAATTCTGATTGACATTTACTTCAGTGTGATTGACATTTTGAGATAAATGACCTATTTGTTCACAATAATTGACACTTCTTTCATAAACAAATGACACGTTTAAAAAATTAAAATATTTAAAATTATGACACTTTTCTTCAAAATAAATGACACTTTTGTTTAACGCAAATGACATGCCCGTCCTTAATTAAAATTGGGAAAAAAATAAAATAAATATATTAAAAATATTTAAAAATTTTAAAATATTTAAATTTATTTAAAAAAAAGTTAAATAATTTTTTAAAAAGTATTAAAAAATGAAGCTAATTTAAAAATGAACAGTATTTTTTGCTAAATAAAAAAATGAGAAAAATGAATGAAAAAAAAATGTAACTAGGAGGGCTTGAACCTAAAGAAGAACTCACCACTAAGCTATGAACTATAATTATAAAATAACAAACACAGAATGTATATTTCCTTTCTTGCGCGCGGGGATCCGGATCGAGTATTTGAGATGCAATTGGGTCCGCGTGCGAGTCGATTGCACCAAGTCTTTTTGAATCTCAACTTGACAAACCATAATGCTCCAATAACCGAAGTAGCAATACGTAACACCTACAAAAGGCAACTTCTTAAAAATAAAAATATACAAAAGACAATTTAGGGGGTATTTGGAACAACTTTCAGCTGCATTTTATAGCTTTCAGCTATAGCTTAAATGTTTGGAACACCCAGTTTTTCAGCTGAAATCTTCAACCAAATAGTACCAAGATAGAGAAGTTGTTTAAACTGCTATGACCGAGCTTTCAGCTGAATCTTACAACTCATCTAATTTATTGAATTATTTTATCCTCCAAATATTTCTTTAATTCCCAACATATCATTACCTGTAAAATTAATAGTTCTCATTAGTTATCAATTTAATTATAATTATATTTTAATAAATTAGTTAGCAATTAATAATAATTATTTATGATTTATTATTTGTAAATTCTTCAAATTTATTGAAATAATTTTTATTAAAAATGAAAATTAACTGAAAGGTGGGTTTTGAGAATTTCGATTATAAATTTAATATTTTTCCATTTTCATTTAATGACAATTATCTTTTTTAGCTACATAATCAATAAAAATATAAAAAATATTGTTAGCATGAATTTATGCAAATAAGTAGTAGTATTTAAAGTACAATAATAATATGTTTATGCTAATATCTTTAATAATACAAGGGGTAATATTTAAAAAGTTAAAATAAGCTGCTGATATCAATAGTATTTTTCAAACACTATTTTTTCTACTTTCAGCCACTTTCAGTACTTCTTTCCAAACACCTACATATTCTCAAATCAACAACTTTCAACCGCTTTCAACCCTTATCAATAAACTTCGACTACTCCAAACATTGACTTAATTTCTTCATTTTTGCAGTCTTTCTAACACAGAACGAAAATGCAATAATCGAGAAAACCAGTGTTCACTCCATAAAATAACACTAGATTCCATAAATCAGGTGAACACTATCGATTTTATTGAGTTATTCAAAACTTCAAATTTGGAAATCTGTTTTGCTCCTAAAGTGGTTTCAACAATATTTATTTTGGATGTTTTTGGAATTTCATTTTCTCTCGAGTTTTCTTGGAAAGCAGACCCAGTTCTGTGGTCTCTCATATCACTATATTGTACTAGACCAATTCATATTTTGAAGCATTACAAATCTAATTTCTCACATGAAAAAAGAAACAAAAAACCAGAGTATAGATGGAAACAATTTCTTTAATTTGAAGTTAAAGTGTAATTCTTGCATTTGAGCACATGTAGAGTAGGGTAAGGTGTATCATCATATCCCAACAATGGGAGGATGGATAGCGAGTTTATAAAAGTAAGAAGAAAAGGGTTATGTTGATGGAGGGGCCTGGGAGAGTAATGCTCATCTTTTAGGTAACACATTAGCATCAAGGCGTTGGTGATTGGAGTAGGTGACAAAGGCTTCAAAGGAAACCTAACCTCCAACATGTTTGAGACATGTTCTTTTTTCTAAAAAAGGGTGAATCATTCACAATAAGAAAATAAGAGTGCCACGTCATTTCCTCTCTCTCAAACACACTCATGTACACAAGGATATCAGTTACTAATGGGACACCTATTTTGGAAATACAAGACACTACTGACAGACCCACTTAAATCCGCCTTTTTTAACACTATAGCAAGAAGTTGCTTCTCCTATTCCCTTTTATGTTGTTCCATTAATTATGATCTTTGAACATGCATTAAATCACTGTGGCTCCACTACAAAGAGGTCCCTAGAAATTCTCCAACTAAAATAGAAAGGTTCTTTTTCTAAAAAAAAAATTATTATAATAATAAAAAAATAAAATAAAAGAAAAAGTTCAACTATATACCTAGCTAGTCCATGGCCTCAAAGGAACATCCAAGTTGCCTGGCACAATCCAAACCCCACCACTCTCCTCTCCCCAAATAAAAAGGATAAATATATAACACTAGTTATTTCAAGAGTATTGCCTCCACAAACACTAGAGGCTGCTTCTCATTGGATCCTTAACCTAATACATCAAATTCTTATCCTATTTGCACAATTCAATTTGTATATCATATAAATTATGTTGTCACTAAATCAAACGTATTTTTGGGAATTTATATATAGTGGCTCGAATTATGAAGATATTTACAAAATACTATGAAAAGAGCTAGGATCATGTTTTTCATAGATAAAATAAGCGGTATTACGTGCTATTTGGTTTTAAGTATATATAGGTATTGTTGATGTAGCTATTCCCCAACCACGTTAAATGTTGTCTCCTTACTTTCAAGTTTTATTTCTCATTTTTACTAATTAATCTATATAGTCACAAACCTATCAACTGAAGTCATAAGTATTCGAAATTTATATATTCCTTAATCTTAATATCAACAGCATCAACATTAATTAACTTCAAATGGAGCATGCAAGTATCATCTCCCATTTGAGTAGCCATGCACAAGTAAACTAAATATACTTAATTCATACAATGCTAACAACCCCGTCATCTCCTCTAACTTTCGGGTCCATCTGCGTAGAACTTATGCTCGGATACCACTTGGACCAGAACAAATAGTTCAGAAAGTTGATAAAGCTCAGAGCTGCAAGAAGCCAATAGAAGAGATCCAATCTGTCCCTATTAAGATTATTATCACCCAGCCACCCACCACGGGACCCTGCAGAGGTTACATGATTCACGAGCGACACTAGCAACGAGCTGAAGAAGAATCCAAAGGAGTAGGAGCAGTAAGTTATGGCCGTCAAGAACGCCTGCATCCCCTTGAGCGACTGCTTGTAGAAGAACTCGATCAGTCCGACGGCGGTGAACATCTCCGACACCCCGAAGATGAGAAACTGCGGCGTTATCCAGAAGATCGACAAGGTGTCGCCGGATAACGCCGCGGTCCTCCTCTTCTCCTCCACCGTCGCGGCGGCGACCATGGAGAAGGTGGCGAGGAAGAGGCCAGCGCCGATGCGGTGGAGGGGGGAGATGCCGGAGGGGTGGCCGGTGAGGCGGCGGGCAAAGGGGACGAAGAAGGCATCGTAGAGGGGGACGATGAAGATGAGCATGAGGTAGGGGATGGCTTGGAGGGAGGCGGGAGGGATGTGGAAGGATTTGAAGAGGTGGGTGTTCATGGAGCTGCCTTGCTGGACGGAGAAGGTTTGGAGTTGGGCGAGGATGGTGTTGAAGATGATTGTGCATGCGAAGATGGGGACTACCGAGATTAGGATCTTCACTTGCTCCACTTCATCCATGCTGCACACGCGCCATGGCTTCTTCCCATTCTCCATCTTGATGCATGCCTTGTTCAAGAATCTGATTCACATATAATACACCGGAGATTGTAGAAATTGTGTAAACTCACTTCCAAATATGTAAATAATTCAAGAATTAATTAAATTAATTTGAAAATTTCATGAAATAATAAAATTATTACCTGAATCTATGGGTGAGTTGAAGATTGGACAAGTTGTCGGAAATGGTGTTGTCAGTATTTGACTGGCTGCCGTGAAGCATCATCCCCGGATCAGATGGACACACCTCCTTTCTATTTAAAGTTGCAGCCACAATCACCTGCACACCAAAAATATAAATATATAATTCTAAAATTAAAAAGAGTCAATATTTCATTTTTAAATAAATAAATAAAAAGTATTTAACAATAAATATTGTATAATTATATTAGGAGGAAGCTAGATGCCAAATCTTCCGACACATCCGAATGTATTATATTTCTAATCGACAAAACTTTTTGTAAGAAGATGAATAATCAGCACTTGCGTCAATGAGAACTTATTTTATTCAACTACCGGAGAATTATTTAATCTTAATCATCCCAAAGCAAACAAGAATGCATTCATAATCAGCACAATCAACAGTACGACTTTAACCCCCCATTAATAAACGCATCATGAAATATAAATATACATGCATAAAATAATAAACTAATTAATTAATCCCAAAAAAGACACCTACAAAAGTTGACATTTGTAAAGGCCATCTAAAATGGGGGCAGACTGCATACCACTATCCAAAATCTAAAGTTAACAATTACGGCTCCAAACCTGTAATTTATTATATACGAAATAATAATTTTACAAAGTTGATGGCCGGCTCTCGGGTAAAGCCGGTAAAACCACCGATTTAGGCCCTCCGGTCGAGAGCAAGACCTCATCGAGCATTCATCTTGAGGGTTAAGGCTATAGCATAGTCTAGTGGTAGAGTATTATAATAATTATGTAGAGCTGAAGATTCGAACCCAAGTGACTTGATAAAATCATAAGAATTCATCCACTAAGCCAAAGCCACACATAATACTTTATATATAACAAAAATATATTTTAATATTACATTTTAGGCCCCAAAAAGTTTAAGCCGGCCCAAAATTTGTAGTGAAATTATGCGCGATTTGGTGGATAATGACTATTATCCACATCGGCAGATCTAAGGAAGGCAGCTGGTGGGTGACGTTGAATTTTTTTCCTCGAATTTTATATGTCTTTTTCTTAAAAAAAATTATTTCTCCACATTTTAATTACAGATTTGGTCCCCTCAATTTCTAATTACTCGAATATATATAGTAGTAAGTAGTTTAAAATTGTCTTACTTGTGCAATAGGGGTGAAGATGCTCCCTTTGGGAGGATTATTCCGATATAGAAACGTGCCGGAGATGAGAGTAATGATGCCGAGGGTCATGGCGGCGGCGGAGACGGCAAATCCGACGTCCATGCCGGAGTGCGTCTGGACATAGACTAGGACGGTCAAGGCAAGAAGCTCACCCATGGAGAAGGCAAAGTAAGCAGCATTGAAGTATGAAGAGAGTTTCTTAGACTCTTTTTCATCGTCCTTGTTGAACTGGTCCGCCCCATGTGCGATCATGTTAGGCTTAACGCAACCACTCCCTAACGCCACCAGATAGAGGGCCAGGAAGAATACTAAGGCTTTGAACCCTTTCGCTTCCTCGCACTGTGCGGCGTCGTTTAACACGTCGCACGCTGGCGGTTTCAGTTGGGGAAGATGGGCTTGTACCGATAGCAAGATGAAACCCTGCAACGCATTTAAATTGTACAAACTTACTTGCATGAGAGATTAAATCAAACACTCGTTGATTTTTATTTATATATATATATAAGTATCAAGAAATGGATAAATACTGAGGAAACCCTCGATTTTGAATGTAGTTAATAATCAAGAATAAAAAAGAAAATAATTCATTTGGATAAATGATTCCGCGAAAAGCGGCTCACTTTCCTAATTGAGACGTTCTGCTATCTTCTCTCTCATACTTTATTACTCCCTCCGTCCCAAATATATATGCCTCATTTTCTTTTCCGTCCGTCCCAAATTTATGTGTCTATTAACAACTTTTTTGTGTTTAACTAAATATTTGACTAACTTTCATAGGTCTAATTAATATAATAATATAGAAAAAGACCATTTTATCGAACTTTTATAATAGCAAATACAATTATGTCATTATTTTTTTTGGTAATTTACTTTAATTTATTCATATTCCAATATCCGCCCGCCCCAACACCGGCGAACCCGCCAGTCGAACGCCAACGACCACTCGTCGGCGTGCCGGCAACCCGCCGACAGGGGAGGCAAGTGTCGACCGACGTTTTATCTTACTTTCATATTATTAATTTTTTTCTTAATATGTGTGAAAAGTCAAATAGGTATATATATTCGAGAGTATTATTTTACTCATCTTCTCTCTCCTACTTTATCATATGTTCTCTCATTATTTCATTTATCTTCTCTTTTCTACTTTATAAACCACTTCTCTATCATACTTTATCATCTACTCTCTTAATAACCGTGACGAAAAGAAATGAGTCGCTAATAACGGAACGGAGGGAGTAGTGAATAAAATATATATAGGATAGTACAATATGAAAAAGTAGTAGAATTAGCTGAATTTGAGACAAAAAGTGATGGGAAAGAGAGAGGAGAGAGAGAGATAGAGGGAGGGAGGATACCGAAAGTTCAACGAAGGCAAAGATGAGCATGGTCCAGAAGCAACCGAGATAAGAGTCAGAAAGGTAGCCTCCGAGAAGTGCGAGTAAGAAGACGGTCCCAATAAAGTTAGTGACAGTGTTGGCAGATTTTGACAATGAAAAGTGCATCTCATTTATCACATATGTTATCAGATTATTCCCCACTGCAGCAATTGCCATTATCTCAAATCCTTGAACCCCTGCACATATATATTACTATTTCAATATCAAATTAACTAGTTTAGTTATATATATATATATATATATAGATAAAAGTACTTACCTAGAACAAAGGAAGCAGCTCTCATTCCCCCATGCTTGAGAGGGTTGGAAGGCCTTCCTCTCCAGTCAACACTACTACTCTCTGATGCCTTCAAATCCATCAACACCCACCAATCACTATATATTTTATTCACACCAAATATGTTTGAGACAAGAGAGAGAAAGAGAGTCGTTTATGCTTATCTTTTACTGAATTCGAGGAAGCCTGGGATCCAATTTATATAGGCTGAAAAGGCATATAACACTGTGAGTTTGGGGATCCACACTTTTCTCACACTCACTTCTTCATTGCGTGGACACCACTTGCTCCCAAATACTTTCGTTTGAGAATACCTTCTTAGATAATGACTTAAAAGTTATTTCGATAAGTTCTTTCAAACATGATTCACTTATTTTTACATGTAGTATTAAAAAGTTGTTAATAAACTCTTTAAATGGAACTGCATTGATCGCGTTAGCTACTACTATTAATAAACTTATTTCAATACAAGTTTAAGATAAAATAAGCTTACAAATGAGAGATACAAGTTATTCCGATATATATTTTGAAACACGCGCGTATTTTTTTTTTAACATGTCGAGGGCCGATGGAGATCGGCCCCTAACAATTTTTTCGTTCAATCATTATATCTATCATAAAGTGTATTTTAGGATTATATTTGTGTTTTTAGATAGTACTCTCTCCGTCCCATTATTAATGTCTCACTTGCCTTTTTTGGTTGTCCCATTATTTATGTCTCATACCAAATAAGGAAATAAATGAGTGGACCACAATCAATCTAAGCAAGTAGACCCCCACCCCTTTATACTTTTACACCATAACTTTACACCTTTATCTCCACTATCTTAATTACCGTGCCCAGTCCCAATGGGACATAAATAATGGGACGGAGGGAGTAATAGACTATATTTGTGTTTAACTTAGTCTATTTGGCTATGACTAAAAATGCCTCAAAATTTTACCTAATTACTTAAAGTAATTTTTCATTTTTTTCAAATTGATGTTGAAGATGTATAGAAAAATTGAATAATAAAGTTTCCCTTCATACATTTGACTAGTTAAATAAGAAGCATTTAAACTAATTACAACCGGTCTATTTAACTCAAAGATTTGTGGACTTCCTATTGGAAACAATGCATACTGTATAAATCTCAACTTTAGTCACTTTTTATACGGGCTCCAATGATGTAATGACTTCGCTAATCACATGTTATTGTCCTCTTATTGCAAAAACTACTTTAGTATAATCATACGTTGTGTCAAAATTGTTACAAAATGCAAGTATGGCACAATAACAAATAAGGAAAGCTCAAATGACGTCACGTGAGGCTAAATGGGCCTATGTCGTAGATTGGTCCATGAAGCACGTTATAATTACTACCCGCAACGACTATCGAAGCTAAAACTATATTGTTATAACATTTTTATTTCATCAACCAATCTTATAAAGTTCAATTTGAAAAACCTTCTTTTATAATTCGTTACATAGTATTTTTGAAAAAAAACGAAAAAAATCAATTATTGGAAATAACATACATTATATATTAGAAATGATCTATGGATATAAATACTTGATGTGAAAGAGATAGGGAGTTGAACTTGGACATGGACCTGGCTGCCCCTTTTGACCACTTGCTTCCCCACCAATTTAATTACATTTAATTTCTTTTTGTTTAATCTTATTATTGTATTGTATGTCGGAATAATATACTCCCTCCCTCTCATTGATAATGTTCAATTGGCTATCCGGCACACGAATTAATAAAGTAGAGTATGTGATAAAGTAAAAGAGAAAAAATGAATTAGATAGTGAGAGAGTGGATGATAAAATATGAGAGAGAAATAATAAAATATAAGAGAATATAATTTTTTTTTCTTTTTTGAAAAAGGGCAATTTCAAATGGGACAATTTGAAAACAAAAAAGAGTCATTATCAACGGTACTGAAGGAGTATATTAGAGTATTCAAAGGTCAACTTCTATAAAAGGCCAGAGCAATTGCTTTCTTCGTCATTGGTGAGTGTATTTCTTCGACACATATCATCTACACACATGCTTCTTATATATTTAGTATTACCCATTAAATATAACAAGTTTTTTAAATTTTCCTATGACCATAAGGCAAGATACTTTCAAAGATTCTAATAGCTTTGTCGTGATACTATATAAATTGGGTTACTTACAAGTTACATTTTTTATTATTATTATTATTATTATTATTATTATTATTATTATTACTCATTATATATATATATATTATTATTATTATTAAAAAAAAAAAAAAAAAAACAAAAAAAAAAATAATAATAAAAAAAAAAAAAAAAAAAAAAAAAAATTATTATTATTATTATTATTATTATTATTATTATTATTATTATTATTATTATTATTATTATTATTATTATTATTATTATTGTGTAATTTTACGATTGTGAATAGCATTGTTGTTAAGATTGTATTGTTGATTCCCCACTGATATCATTTTACGCATCAATGATATAACTATTTTGGTGCAATAATTTTATATCCTACCTAAAGGTTATATAGGGGGCGTGCATATTATTTTATTTTCTAAAATTGCAAATTTATATTCACTTCCTTGTATATGTGTTTTAATTTTGAATTTTGAATCTGACCATATTGAGAGTGTGTATAGAGATGACAATTTTGTGGGTCGGGGCTGGGTAGTATAGTACCTGGACCCGCCCCGCAAGTTCGACTCAGAGACCCAGATCCAGACCCGACTTGTACGGGTCCAGAAACTCAGAACCAACCCCGAACCCGCACGGGGCGGATCTACCCGGCCCCAGACCCGTTGGTGCCATTTCAATTTCTAATTTTGAATTATTTTATTTTTTAATTATTAATTTTCGTTAGTGGAAGCCTTTTTGTTTGAATTTTCTTATTATAGTTGTCAGCTATTAATATCTAAAAGTATGAATTGAAGAACAAGAAAATTCAAATAACATAAAGTAAGATTACATAATAAAATTAATAAAAAAATTAGTAATGCGGGTCTGAAACGGGACGGATAGAGAAATTGGACCCGGATCCGTCCTGGACCCACGCGGGTTGGGTCCAGATCCGTCCCGTACTTCTACGGGTCTGGGTATTACCCGTCCCATCGCGGGGCGGGCCAGGTCGGGTCCGACGGGTCCAGTTCCAATTGCAATCTCTAAGTGTGTACAAAGAAAATGAAAATATATATTCAGATATATTAGTCGAGTAAATTATTATGGGACAAACAATGTAACTAAGTCAACTGCACATGAACATACAGATATACTTGGCCTACATGTCCGAAGTACAAAAAACAAACTGTAATTCAACGTGCATTTATTATTTTCGAAAGGAGAAAATTAATTTCTTTTTACGTCTATTATCTGACTACAAAAACATCCCTCCAGAGTCCAGTCCATCCTCCGCCCATGCTACTTTAATTTATTTTCATGTAGTTTTTATTAAATTAAGACCAGATATGTCCAACGTGAGAAATTTATGAAAAATAATATAGAGAAAGCAAAATAAGACTCCCTCCGTCCCATAGAAAATGTCTTGTTTTTTTTTTATCCGTTCCATAGAAAATGTTTTGTTTCTAAAAAAACAAATAATGTATGGAGCAAAATTAAAAAGCTAAAAGTCAAATAATCTCTACCACACAATACAAATTTCTTAATCTCCGCGCCCCATAAAAAAGAGAAACTTTCTATAGGATGGAGAAAGTATTTATTTTAACAATTTCACAAACAAGAACTATATTAGTATGAGTTATAAAATATCCAACAATATCACACGTTAATTTGAATACTAATATCTATCATCTCGAAACTCACATGTCAAATTCATTTAACAGTGAACGATGTAGGGAAGACGAGCATTGAATATTTTCATGGTTCATTAGTTTTAAATGAAATTAGAACCAAATGAAAATTAGAGGATCTTGTCGAAACCTCAAACTTATGTACGAGAACCCGAGTTCGTTTGATAACTAGTTGTTATATATGATGTGACTCAAATCCTAATCCTTAAAAAAAATTAGTCATATCCCACATCATAATTAATGAAATTTATCATTAATTTCACTTATAAATAGATAGGTTCTCTATTTGTTTCAAGTGTGCTTCTACGCATCATAGTCCGCATGTTATGAGATTATTTAGTTGGACTAATTAACCATGTTTTTGTGGGTTTGAGCTTTTTGGGTCTAGGACCAGGGGCGGACCCAGGATTTTCGGTTAGGGGGGGCAAAATATATCGGGGCTTGAGTTATCTTTGTACGGGGGTTTGAGGGCGGAGCCCCCGAAAAAAATATTTTAAGCACATTTTTCTACTTAAATCTAATTATAGTTACTCTTTATGGCTTATTTAAGGATTATATTCTTCTTTCATGAATAACTCATATATTTTTATATTTATTCGAAAAATGTAGTACACAATCCTATTTTGACATCACTCTAAATTTAGTTAGAGGAAATTATGAAGAATAACAATATCTAACTAAAGAATTAATAAGTATTTAAATGATAGTTTATTTGTACTTCAAATATTCTTAATTTTATATCAATAAGTACATGAAAAAAGAAAATACAAACATAGTATATAAGAGGAGGCAAAGTAATATACATAAGTCTTATAAAATTGCTCACGAAGCACTGATGAATTAATGTCTCCTGAGAATAAAAGATTTTAATTTGTTACTCTCATAAATACTAGATTTTGAGAAGTTTTACAACAAAATAAATAATTTTGTGATACTTAAAATACAAACCATATTCCAGAGGCTCATTTTGTATTATCCTCTTTATTAGTAGATTGTTTCTCCGCCGCCAGTGGATATAGGTCGATTGACCGAACCACGTTAAATTCTCTGTGCCTATTTCCTTTTGTACCTTGTGTTCTTGTTTTGTTATTGCCTGTGTTGGGTTCAAAAACCCGTTCGTCACATTTTGGAGGGTCCGAAGATCCTAACAAGTGGTATCAGAGCCAATGTTTGACAAGTGGTATCAGAGCCAAGGTTTGGCAGTTTTGGCTCGTGTTGTGACAATGACAATAACAAAGATTGTGGTCGAGAAATTTGAAGGCTTTTGAAGAAGGTGGAGCATGTTTGAGGAGGAACCACCATGACGTGAAGTTTCACGGGTACCGTTTTGCCAAGGAAGATTCCAATTCTGAAGATTTAAATGATGGATGATCCTTGTTCGAGGGACGTTGCAACTTTGTTGGTATTCTGATTTGCATTAAGCCCATTGAGGCTTTTGCGGAGGCAGTGGAGCAAGATCGTTATGTGTTCCCGATTAGAGTTTTGGTCGAGCAAGATCGTTCTGTGTTCGCGATTAGAGTTTTGGTCGATGTGAAGATTTGTTATGTTGGATTGAATATTGGAGTTTTCACCACGATGGAGATTGTTATGATATGGCTCAGATCCTAATCATTAAAGAAAATTGAATCTTATCCCACATCGGATAATGAATGAAGTTTATCATTAATTTCACCTATAAATAGATAGGTTCTCTAATTGTTTCAAGTGTGCTTCTACGCATCATAACCCACATGTTATGAGATTAGTTAGTTGGACTAATTGACCATGTTTTTGTGGGTATGTGCTTTTTATGTCATTTTGTATTATCCTCTTTAGTAGTGGATTGTTTCTCCGCCGCCCGTGAATGTAGATCGATTGACTGAATCACGTTAAATTCTCTATGCCTATTTCTTTTTTTCTTTGTGTTATTCTTTGTTATTGTCTCTGTTGGGTTTCAAGAACTCATTCGTTACATTTTTTAGGGTCCAAAGATCCTAACACTAGTGTTACAATTTCATGCTCAATCTAATTAAAAATACTAGTTAGTCCTAGGAATTCTAACTTGTGATAGAATAATTCAAGTTTGTTTGAGCCGATATATCTTGGACTCATTTGTCGAACCATGTCTCTAGCTTATAAAGAAAGAGTAACTCTTACTGCGATATGATTTTAGCCAATTTTTATATTAAAATAACAAAACTTTTTTATTATGAACTTTTATAGTTAGGTTAAAAATACTAAATCCATCCGAATGAAGTATGTCTTTCTACTATAATTAGATGTTGTATGTACATAGAACAATTAATCTGTAGCGAAATTTACTTATTATGCATTTCAGACAATGATTATATCGGAATAACTACGGACCGACAATAAAACCACTTCCATGGAGTTGTAGGCTTGCAATGGAACAATGTAGCTAGGCTTTTCTATAAGCTAAGGCATTGAAGAATTAATTGCCTCTCAACTTTTGTTGAAGGTGGAAAAAATTATGGGGGTAAATATGAAAAGGGGGGCTTGATCATTTCACTATGAAGTAGTAGTAGTGATTGTCAATCCAAAATCTATGTACTAGTGCTCAACTGCCACGTGTCAGTAGAACATTGAGTTGTCGGCTGAATCAGAAGTAGAAAGATGAAGTGCATGACAACCTAAAACACCTATAATATGTATTACATCATTCGATGTCGGAAGAGAGAGAGAGAGAGAGAGTTGGTGTGGGAGACAAAGTGGAGACAAGCCTTTTGAATTCATTGTGGACTATATAATTCATTCTCAACACCGAAGTCTCTCTGTACATAGACCGAAAACTCTGATAGATTAAGATTTTAAACACTGAATTTTGCTTTTGTGAGGGTGTATAGTAGATATTGATTGAACTCTTTTAGGCCTACGCTTTTCAATGTAGTTTTTAAGCAATGTAAATTAAAACGATTAATTAGGGAACTAAATTCTAACATTATAAACTGAAAATACGTGATAACATATTATGATGCTTATGTTCCAATATTTGGCCGATATAGAGGCATGCAGGCAGGGGCGGACCCACCCTATGGGCTGGGGTGGGCTCCAGCCCTGATAAGAAATTTTTTTTCCCTTTTTATTAATAGTAATTTTATATTTTTTTTTGAAACATAACTTAAAATTAATAGTCCAACCTAATGTATTTTTTTCGATCCATGTCCAGCCTAAGGTATTTTATTGGGGCTGGATCCGCTCCTGCATGCGGGGATCGATCACCGTCACTAATTATGAATTTACATTTTGAAAATTTACAATTTTGTTCTTTGAAATTATATAATTTGCCTCCATTCTACTCAAAACTTGCATTTTTGTCCTTTTAATCTAAATTACGGGATCGTTGTTTTAACTTATGGAGTATTCGATAATCTTGGACTTAGATTGGGGGATGACATGATTGAGGAGATGTTTAATAGGACTATTATAAAACATATTATGTACAAGGGTTGAGTTTTATCATCATATATGTCGCTGTGCATTTATATGGAAAACGAAATAAAAGAATAGTTTTTACATGAAGCCGAACACTTGTGTGATTTTTCTAGAGAGTTTACATGTTTTATGTTACATGGAAGGGTTAGATTTGGCATGAGCAAAATGAATTTTTATTGTACCTAATTATTTTGGCTGATTCGGTTCGAATGAAAAACCTCTATTTCTGTTGAAATCGACAGCCTTAGATTGTGATTCTTTAAATATTTATTGACATGCATACATACAATGACATTCTATCCATAAGACATTAAAATAGTTTATTGATATTAGGACAGATGTGCATAACTTAACACAAAAAGAATTTCGGTGCTTATATAATTCCGTTGGTAAATAATTTATCGAGAGACATATGGCGTTTGTAACGCCCCGACCCCCATGAAGGATCACAGAGGTCGAGTCGTTACGGAGGAATTTTAGAAAAACACGTTTTCATACCATCTTTAGAAAATTTGAAATTTTTTCTCTATTTTAAAACACATCATTTATTGCGGCCCACATGTAAAAGATTAGATTTGTGTTTATGCGATTAACAGATACGGAAGCATATTGACTTTCGAAATATAACAAAACATAATTATCCATTTACAATACTAAAGATTGCAAAATGATCATGGCAGAAACCCCCTCCTCAGCTCTTTTCCCGTCGCCCTCGCCACTCAACCTGAAAACATTTTGAAAACAATTGGAGCTGAGTACTAATGTACCCAGTGGGTAGAGTAGTTTGAAAAACGTTTGAAAACAGTTTATCCATGCATGAGGTATGACTTGGAGGGTTTTAAAAAGGAAACTGCTCCAAGCATACAAAACATTACAGCGCGCGCATACATGTCACATTTAACCGTTACTCTTTACGGTGAGAACCCTAGCCCCTAGAATCGTAGTTCAAGGGGTCTCACTTAATTACTTGGGAACCCTGGCCCCTAAAGTCGTAACTCATGGGGTCCCACTTACTTTCCCGGGAACCCTGGCCCCCTAAAGTCGTAACTCAGGGGGTCCCGTATCTTGGTTAGCACTTAGTGGGGATCAGTCCACTAGTAACTAACTACGTGTACACAATCATTGATTAATGTTTTAGATTAATCAAGGATCTCGATCGATCTCAGGAGCATTAAACAGTATAAATGCACAAAAACTTTCATGGATAAACATACTTCATAGAGCTCAATAACTCAAAGATAATTTTAGGAAAATATTACCCACCTCAAGATTCACCGAATTGATTTATGCGAAATCTCGTCACCGAGGCTATAGCTCTTCCACGACATGTCCTACAAAAATATCCTAAATTTTAACGTCTTGATCTAGCAACAAGTGTACAAATCATGATCTATAAGCGATGCCTAATAATTATTAAGTTAAAACAATATCGTATCTTTAATCCGCTAAACTCGTGCAGAAAGCCTATTTTGTAAAAATTCCACAGACCACGGTTTCACTCCATAAATTCTAATATTCCATGTATATCATCCTTAATGAGTCTGGTTTATACGGGAATTGGTTTCGTAACAAAATAATCAGTATCCTAGAAGTTATCACCTAAACAGTGCTCACTGTACGAACAGGGTCCGTTTCTGTCCAACTATACTCTAGCTACGGTTTGTGGAACCAAAACTGCTCAAAAAAATTCTAATATTCCACAAATGCTTAGGACACATGTATAGAGATGACATATCAAATTTTAAAACCTTATGGATAAGTGATGGATTCAGAATATATAGATTAATTTTCACTTAAAACTGCTCCACAGAATGCAACTCTTTGTTTAACCATGGAAGGTTTGTAATAAACTGCTTTTACAGGTATGGTTCAAAAATATATAATAAATATTTTTAGAAACTCCTACGTGTTTAGAGTATTTAGGAAAAAGAATCAAGTCCAAACCAATTTTTTTGGAGTGAGATAAAAATAATTTACTAAGCTCTATCCCGCATGCATGGTTTTTCGGCAGCATGAAATTGAAAATTTATTTAAAATATAAAAACATGTCCAAAACTTACCAAATTTTACAGAGATCTAAATAACATCCTAAAGTTTGTCTCTATAATTTGTATGGAATTTTTCAAGTGTCAAAAGGTTGTATTTTTGGTCATGGAAAATCACGGCAGAGCAGGGAATTTTAGGACAGCTGCTGTCTTAACACAAATTTACCAAAATCGCACCATGCATTCAATCCAGAGCACCCATAAATTCTTGACTTGCAGATCTACACATGCAACCGAGATCCTATGCTTGGCATGAGGAGTCAACCCAAGGCAAATTCTCAACCAAACAATCTAAGAATACAAGCTACAACCAAGGCATGCATGCAAGATGTAGGAAGGGTGTTTGGATGGAGTTTAAATTCTTGCATGGGTGATAGATCTACCAAGATGAAACTCAAGGAAGGAGAGGATTTATCTGCATAATCAAATCGTTCTTCTAGATCTAAACACGCAACAACATTTCGGACACATATAACACCAAAGAAGAAAAGAGTGGGATAGATATATAAGCATGCTTGTCTCCTGTCTTAAGCTAGAACTATGAAGGTGATTGGGAGATATCCACTACTAACCTTTCCAGCTTTTGGGGTGAGTCTCTGGAAGTGGGTAAGAACCGCTGATGCTTCACGAATCTATGTTGCTTCCGTCTGAAGTTCTACGCAACAAGGAAGAAGGGATAAGGAGATTTGGGTGCTATGGAGAAAGAAAGCTAAGAATGGAGGGGAGAGTGTGGTCTTGGCTGTAATATGTTTTGGAAGAGAGGGAGAGACAAGGTCATGATCACTATCTAAGCCTAGTCTAGGGAGTTATTTGCCATGCATCATGACACGTTGAAGGAAGGAAGCCTCAACACTCCACCTCCTCTCTTGACTAGTAATATGCCTCCAAGGTGTATAGAAGTTTGAGGGGAAGTAAGTAAAGGTTTGTTAAAGTACCTAGGCCTATGATTGTTATTTAACCCCTATCCTTTAATTTACTATCTTCTAACACTATGCATTACTCTCATATACGTATAATGATCTTAAGTGGCAAGAGTAGAGTAGTACATATCTCTAGTATAAATTGATGTGCCCTCAAAAGCTATCATACTCCTAAGTTTAATAGTTAGAATTAAGGAGATACCCGAGTCATTAATAACGTGTAGGTCTCTTAAGTGACAAGGTGATCACCTCTCCCTTGTGTGGTAGGATATGGCCATAATAATTATGATATCGATGATTAATTCGCTAAAGTATGAGATCGCATATATCGTATGCATGTACGCATTTCCTATGGCATGCTACGTTACCTTACAATGATAATGCAACGACGAGATCTTATATTAATGGGGTTTCTCACGCTTATGAAATTTAACTAATTATTCCAACTCTCTACTTAATATACCTCAAAAGTGTAGATAATAAAGTTACGGGTTATTACAGCGTTGGCTCAGACGTAGTCAGTAAATATTGTCAATAAATGTTTCTGCAATAATATTTACCGACTGAATGGAAAAGCATAATCCAGTCGATGAGTTATCGCCGTCCGGTTGGCTAGTCAACAACTTATTGGCGACGGATCGGCGATGACAGTTCCGTCGCTAAACTTTAAAACAATGGAAAATATCAATCAATAAAAGGTCGGAACATACGAATAAATGGCTTCTGGCGGCTGAAGATGGTATAGTTTGTACACGTTGGTCTTGGGTCTGTTGACCTCTTCTGCATCTTCTTCAACACTCAGATTCTTAATATATGTAGCTTCTCGAATCTCCTTTCTATGACTTTCTCATAGATATCTCCATTGTGTATTCTAGTTGGTTGAAGATTTTAGAACTCTGGCTCCTTGAGAATGATGTTATGTTCTTCAACAATCTTTTGAATCTTGGCCAATAGTTCAGGTTCATACTGCCTGAGCACTTCACCAAATATCTTATCAGCATTGACTCTACTATCCCATAAATTCCAGCAATATATACGCCTTATAAACTCTGCCTTAAGCTGTTCCTATATGGCGTTCCATTGAAGGGGTAACCACTTATCTGTGTGTGGATAGTGAATCTTCTTCAGATTATCATCAATCTTCATCTGTCTAGCTCCCCTTCGGTAGAATTTAGAAGTGGTGGGGATGCTCGTATCCTTGACAATGGGCCTATCTCTGGGTTCCTTTATTAATCTTTCTTGTTTAGTTATAAACTTATCATCTACCACCTTGCTTCTATATTCTGCGATCTGGCGCGCTTCAACTCTTGAGTTTAGACATCTTTCACAAGCATTCCATAGTTCTGCTTTAGTCGGTTCAGCTCTAGGTTTATGAACATGTTGATATTTCCAAGCCAACTGTTTCTTGTGTTCAACTTCCTTTTCCTTTTTTGTATCCTCATCATCTTGGAATTTCAGCTTCCTCACAGCCTCAGATCTAGTTTGCCTTGGAATTGCAATAAGCTCGAGGATTGTTGTCTTTTTCTTCTGAGCTCCTTTCTTCTTCTTGTCGGGAGATGATTCAGTAGAAGATTTGACTGATCCCAAAACCCTATTCTGATTGGTGAACCATTACTTTGTAAAAGTTAACACCTTTGTCTTTGAGTGTTTCAAACTCAGTAGACTCGCCTTCAGCATGATTCCGGCTCAGTAGCTCCGTCTGTTGTTCCTCTGTAGACTATCTGCCATGGAGTGAAGATTCAGTATGGCTAGACTCAGCAGGAGCAGCTTACTGAAAGGTGTTCAGGAGTCAATAGAACTGGACTCAGCAGGAGTGTTGGGTTATGAGTCAGTGATTGATTAAATCATCACTTAGAGGGTACTTTGTATTATCATCAGTAGTTCTTGTATTAGGACTTGCTTATTTCGGTAATGGGGGAAATCATAGTGATTTGTTGCTATGGAATTGAAGATCCCAAAACCTGTCTTATACCCTTAGTGTGTTGTCTTTCGGACTAGATGATATAATAGGCTAGACTGTTCTTATTTTCATTATATGTTTTTGTCTAAGTCCTGTAAGGGGTAATTGTTGGTCTGAACTTTAGTAGGAAGTTAAATTCCAGAACCCCATGTCATCAGTATGTAAGAGCTCGTGTTCTCAGGTCTCCAGCTGACCCTCATCTGTAGAAGATTTCTCATCAGCTGACCTCCAGTAAAGAACACAGTATAAAGCTCAGTACCTTCAGAGTCATCAGGTGACTGCACTCAGTAGAAGACCTGTTATCAGCCGACTTAGACGAAGAAGACAGTATGATCGTGCCAGATCTATTGTATCCGACAGGAAATGACCCGACTTTTAATGACATTCGAAGTCAGCAGAAGATCATACGAGGATGAGTGAGAGTCAACTCAGATGAAGACTGATGTCTGACAAGTCTCACCTACCACAAACCTCGACCAATGAGAAGCGGTCTAAGCCTTACCTGCTCTGCAACTAAAGTTGCTCTCATGCACACTGACCAACTACTCCGCGACACTATTTCAAAACTTATGGCCGTTTTCCTTGGACATTTGTGACACGTGGCATCATCTTCTCCAACGGACAAATGCCTGGATCACGATTATAAATAGAGAAGCTTTTCCGAGCTCAACGCACGGGATATTAAAGGGATTACACCCTCAAGCATTCAAACTCTCTAGCGCATTCAAGAAGATCCAACGAAGAACTTGCATAGTTGAAAATCTTTAGTTCTTCTCTCTAGAGTTTCTTTAGATCCCTCTTCTCTATCTAAGCTCCACTGTTATATCCATAGCTTAGAATCTTCGAAGGAGTTCACTTTTTGTGATGGTTCTTATTGTAAGAACTCCTTCATTGTTGGAGAAAATCCCCTCCCCTTCAAACTTTGGTTTGATTTGTAAAGTCGCTAAGGACTATAACTTAGAAGGGTCTGTCCAGCGTACAGATACCTTGCTAAGGCTTGCTCAAATTAATCAACAAGACCTCCTGTTCAGCAGGACCGTGGACGTAGGATCTTGCGTATCTGAACCACGTTAAAAATTGCTTGTGTTATTTACTGTTTTATTGCATCGTTCTTAAACCGTTTGACAAACTCATACTTTGCATAAAATGTATTCAAAAGTGCACTAGCCAAAACTGATTTGGTTTGCTAAAACACGTTTTCAAATCGAGAAAAGTCTATCGGGCCCTACACTTATCCGCACTAACTCTCTGCCTGAGGTTTTAATACTGACAAAAGTCAGTAGAAGAAACTCAGCAGTTGAGTCACTCTGACCCGCGATCAGAAGGCTACTATTTGGTACTGTTCATCAGTTGCAACCTACAGCTCAGCTATCCTTCGCGTTTGAGAAAAGAAACTTGTACTCAGGTGTATTCACCCCCCCTCTACACCTGACAGTCGTCTCCGGACCAACAAGGAGCAGTTTACTGAACTCAGAGTCTTGGCCCTCAGTAGTGTTGGACTCAGCAGGAGCAACATACTAAACCTTTCGGTCAGACTCAACAACAGTCTGTTAGTTGCTTTAACTGACAGTGGACTTCAAAGTCATTTCAGTAGAGTTGTTCGAGGTCGTACATCTCAGAAAGGTCAGCTTCAATATCAACCTTGAAGTCTGAATATCTCTCTACCACTTTTTGTACCTCGACCAATGACAAGCAGCTAGCTGGCAAAGTCTCCGACAAAAGCTGCAAGTCAACTACTTTCTGCAAAGGAAGCGGACTCTACATAATTCGAAAAAGAAGTTGTTTGCCACCTATATAGAGTGACACGTGGACAGTTCGTCTCCAACAGATCTATTCACACTCACGTCTATAAATAGAGGGAATGTCATGGTCATTCATGTCACACTACACGATCATACAAGAGACCATACAAGGGAACACAAGCATACAACGAACTAAAGCTCTAGAACACTTAGCATCTATTCAAGTGAAGAACACGAACCCGAGTGATTATTCCTTTTTGTTCTTTGCTCTAGAAGCCATTCACGTTCCCACCCTCTAACCTAAGCGCAACCATTATATTCATAGCTTAGAACCGAAGGAGTTCATTTATTGAACTGTTCTTAATTGTTAAGGATTCCTTCATTGTTGGAGATACACTCAAACTTAACTGTTTAACCCTGTAAACTGAGACTTGCTCAGTAAATCACAAGTTATAGTTTGTCCTGCGCACAAACTAACTGAGACTAACTCAGTATAATAAAATAGTGTCCTGCATTGTTCAGGATCAGTGGACGTAGGATCTTGCGTATCCGAACCACTTTAAAATTGTTGTGTCGTTTTAACTGTTGCATTTATATAACTGTTCATACTGAAAATATCTTTACAAAATCATACAACAACATTTTAGTAAACGCTTAAAATATCGCACTAATATACTGAACTGATTTGATAAACAAACATTTTCAAAACAAACTGAATCGGGCCTACACACTCCGCACGCTACTGAACAACTGTTGAACACTACTGAAATCTGACTCTAAGTCAGCTAGCAGAGCTCAGCACTCTCAGTAATTTTGTCCACGCGATCAAGAGCAGCTTGCTTGGTCTACTGAACTCATTTAATAGACATCCTCCATTAAACGAACTGTTCGCGTTTGAGTTTGAGAAAAATGTTTTCAGGTGTATTCACCCCCCCTACACCTGAACGTTTGACTCGGGACCAACACTTCTCCTGTAGTTTCTCTTGTGGTTCTGCTTCTTGCAACTCTTTTGCTAAGGCCTCATCTGCCTCAACTTGTTTTGCAACAATCATATACTTCTTGGGAGGAGAGATATCAATCACTGTAGATTTTCCTTTACTGGGACTTTTGGTTGATCATTATCCTCTGAAGCTTCACAAAACTGAGAGATTTACTCTATCGCCTGCTCAATATTCTTTGAGGTTCCTTTCCTTATATCTATTCCTTCCCTTATATTATGTCCTTCCCCCTTTTTAGCATCATCAACAGCCAAGGAAGGAGAGGTAAGTGTTTGCACTTGAGCGTTGAGTTGCTCATATAGGGATTAAAGATCGGCAAGGTGACGATTGAGTTCATTCATCACAATCCCATAATCAATCCAATCTTCCACCTGTTCTTCATGAGAGAGTATGAGAGCTTCTTTAGACTGAAGTTAGTAGCTCTGAAGTCCTTCAGAAATTTGCGGTTCACATATCTGCTGAGTCTCTAAGAGTTATTTGTTGTGATCAACAAGTACGGCGTTCGTATGCTCTATTGCTGATAATTGAGTGGTTGTTACAGAGAGTAACATAAACATCGTAGCCTCAATCAGCAAATTGGAGATGTGCTTGGCATGATCATCCACTATATTCTAAAGCTTCTCTCCGAAAGAATCAACTTGGCGTTTAAATGCCACTTCTACCAAAGCATTGACATCAAGCATAGAGACGGAGTTTATCTTCTAAAGCTCAGCCATGATTTCGTCAATCTTCTTTGTGCTGATCAACAATAGATGTATGTCATGTTGTGATCACATCTTTGGCAAGTGATCTGTTCTTGTGCCCTTGCTTGGCTAGAACTTTGTTGATTGCCATGACCTTTGTAACATCCTTGGTTTGATAGGCTGAACTGAGCAATCGTTCAGTGATGAAGATGGAGCGGCAAATAGATGTAATGCTCCTGACGGTGGCGGCCAATCATCATTATCATCATTGTCACCCTTACCTTCATTATGGGTATAATTGTGCTGATCTTCTCAATAGGCTTCTCAGGCCCTGCATCCTTGGGAGTTGGAGGTGACTGATCTTCAGCATCCTTGTCCTTCTCCATATTAGTTTCATGCGGTAGTAATTCAGATATCTTTTAACTAAGGAGATATAACATTACCGCGAAGATCTTCCATTAAGGTAAGATCCGAGGGCTCTCCATGCTCATCTCAGAGCATAACCAGTCTTCTTCTACTGTCAATCTATCTAAAGACTTGACCAGAATTATCTTCTCATCAAGCTTCCACTTCCGGGAGCGCAGAAGCATCTGATGGTAATGTTTGATTGCTATATTCAGAACGTCAGAATGAGGGATTACTTCAGGAATTGCATCCTTGACTACTATGCGAACTCTATTTCTGCACATCGAGATCTGAAATAGGGTTTTTGTTGTTTCATCATCTGACTGACTTTTAGAAGTGGTTTGTCTTGATCTTTTCCCTCCAGCTATACATTCACCAATGAACTCGACACTCTCTGGATCAAGATTATGTTCTGGTGTTGACGGATCAGCTGCAGGTGGATTCTGATTCACTAGTTGTGCAGGAATAGCATATAAGTATGTGGATTTGTCCATCATGTGGCAGAGGAGTATATTATCTCTTATCTCAGAATATGTTTCCTCATCTACAATACCACGAGGAGGCGATTCTACTGGCTTCTTTGTTGAGGACTTCTTTTGTAGTCTCCTCTTCTTTTAAGTAGGAGGTGTCTGCTGAGTAGCATCAGTAGTTGTTCTCTTATCTTTTTACCCTTCTCCGTGGCCGATGGACTGTTAAGAAGATGCTAGAGTCTGAAACTTCATCTTTTTATTGTTGAAAGGAAGACGGTCCTCGAATCTCACTCTGTCTTTGCAAGCATTCAATATCAGCACGGATGCTTTACATCCTTATAGCAGTTTGCCCTTGGAATCAAGTCTTCTGACGACTGTTCCCTCATATTGTCATCAATAAATTTGTTTTTACTAAAAATAATTTCAGTTATGCTTGTGCGTAAGTGAAGGTTTTACTGAAAATCCAGACTTTTATGATTTTGAAATTCTGTTTTATGCACGATAAATAGTTAACCAATAAAATATTAAATAACACATGCAATTTTTAAAGTGGTTCGGATACGCAAGATCCTACGTCCACTGTCCTGAATTACCAGGAGTTCTTGAATTAATTATGGTAAGCAAGTCTCAGTCAATCCGTGCACTGGACATATCACTAGTTATAGTCCTAGCGACTTTACAATAGGTCAAACAAAATGTTTGAGATTCTCTAACTGAGACAGAGTTCTTACAATAATAAGAATAGTTCAAGATATGAACTCCTTCAATGTCTAAGCATACGATCTAAAAATGTTAGCTTAGAATAGAGAATGAGAACTAGAATACTCTAGAGTGAAAAATAGTTTAGGATATCTATCTATGCAGAGAGTTCTTCGCTAGGTTTGCTTTGAGATGTCTAGAGCTTGAATGCTTGAATGCTTTGTGTTATCGGTGTCTTCAACGCTTGAAGATCGATCTTTATTTATAGTCTTAACTCATGGAAAGATTTGTTGGAAAAGACCTAGTCACGGGTCAAAAATGACAGGAATAACGACCATCTTTTTTTGAGTTTTCAATCTTGAGGACAACTTTATGTTATTACAAGTACAGTGATGGCAGCTTCTCAATGGTCGAGGTTAAATGGTAATACTGATGCTGAGTTGACTTCCTCTGAAACCTCGGACATTTTAACTGAGTAGTTTTCTACTGACATTGTTCTGAGAGATTCATCTTGTAGGTCGATTCCTTCTGCACTGATATTGTTGGTCCAACACACATTCAGCAGATTCTGACGAATACTACTAAGTCTTCAAACATTGAGTCCTAATAACTAAGAATAATAAGCTACTGAGCCTATCAACTACTGAACTCTATATAACCTACTGAGTTCCTAACATGTTGAACTCAACTAAGCTATTACATTATATTGGTTCATCACTCAAGTAGGGATTTTGGGATCTTCAACTCTTATTTGAATCATAGCCCAACACTTGCTTTTGCTTACTAGTGGGAACTGACCTATTAGTTAATGGTTTTGAATACCCATGTCCTGCATTTTCTACCATTCTAGAGAACCCTTTTGTGGACTCCCTCAACTTCCTAGCTAATGCATCGTTATTTGAACATTACTGCTTTTCCAGGTGTACGGCAACCTCCAATGTAGGAATAGGGAACATTTTTAGGGATGACCTTGTTTCTTTATCCAATCCACTGAGGAAACTTGCTACCCAATAGCTCTCTGTAAACTGACCACATTAAGAGTGGATCATAAAAGACTTAAGCTGCTGACTATCTTCCTCAACTGGCATTTTTGTACCTTCATATGAAGTTTCACTTCGGAGGTTTATCGCCTTGCATTGCTCCTTTTGATTTGCCACAGTATTGCTTGGAAATTGCCCCTTTTGATGTTGAGCATTCAAGGTATTGGAGATTTGCCCCAATTGATTCTCTATCATCTTCAACTGAGTCGTATGAGCCTCCACAATTGAGTCAGTTTTCTCCATCATTGTTTGAGAAATCGTCATGAATTTAAGCAACACTTCCTCAAGGTTAGACTTCTTCTCTTGGTCAATAACTCCGTTGGCGACCGAAAATCCGGGAGGTGGTTGAATAGAGTTGTTTGGATTCCCATACGAGAGATTTGGATGCACCCTTGGGCCTTGATATCCTCATTAGTAATTATTTTGGTAACCCCCTTGTTGAGGACGAAGATTACCATAGTTCCGGTTGTTGTTGTTGATGTAGTTCACATCCTCAACAAGGAGTTAGGGATCCGGCATAACTTCACTCTTGGGTTGGACAAGAGCATCAAACTTGCTATTCATAACGGTCAATTGAGAGGCTAACAAAGTTATCGGATTCGAGCTCGAAGTAGAAGTCGAAGCCACCGGCTTCAAGATTGTCCTCTCTCTAGGCCATTGATAAGAATTTGTAGCCATATTCTCAATGATATCCAGGGCTTCTTGGCTATTCTTGCTCATCAATGCTCCTCCCGCGGCCGCACCCACAAGTCTTTTCATATCCCCCTTGCATCCATTATAAAACAATCATACCTTAGAGTTTTGATCAAAGCCATGATTGGGACACTTTTGAAGCATCTCCTTGAATCGGTCTCATGCCTCATAAAAAGTCTCTCCATCCAATTGTTGAAATTGGTGATTTCCGCCTTCAACTTCATGGTCATCGCCGGAGGAAAGAATTTGAGAATGAATCTTTGCATAATTTCTTCCCAAGTGGCAATTGGTTCCAATTATTAATGCCACGTCTTGGCTTTTTCACAGAGGGAGAAAGCAAAAAGTTTGATTTTAAGAGCTCCATCCGGCACTCCGTTCTTCTTCACCGTGCTACAAATATCTGAGAATGTAGCTAAGTGAGCATTAGGATCCTCCATCGGACGGCCACCGTATTGATTGTTTGAGATCATGGATATGAGTCCCAGATTGATCTCAAAGTTGTTTGCATCTATTCCCGGACCATGCAGGCCCCCTCGTTGAATGGTACATTGAAACACATTTGTGAGTGGAGGGGGTTGTTCCCGATTCCTTTCCGCCTCTTGGTTCCTAAGTTGTTCTTGAACCAATCTCAATTGCTCTTGGAGTTGTTGAATGATATCTTCACCTTGTTCCTCCATTTGTGGTGGTAATTGTTGGTGCCTTCTTGCCTCGCCTCGGTTGCATCGATAAAAGGCCTCAATTTTTGGGTTCAAAGGGTCGTATGGCAAACCTTTAGACCTTGTGTTCATACACCTAACAACCACCAAAGATCTAACTTCAAACACCAATAAAAAAAATTGCAGGAAAATAAATGTCTAAACTAGAATCAAGCACCGTTTCAAAATATCACACAAATAAACTCAATAGTCCCCGGCAACGGCGCCAAAAACTTGAACGTGTCCTACTTAGACCTCTACCCACAAGTGTATGGGGTGTTGGAATATAGGTGGTGAGCAAGGTCGTCTCCCAAAAGATTATGTGATTAATCTTGTAACTACTCCTATTCGGATGCTTAAACTCTATCTAGACGATGAAAACTTAGTGGGGTGATTAATCCTATGCAAGAATTGAAATAAATCTAAGCTAAGGGCAATAAAGAAGCTAAATAGATGAAAATCTAAGAGAAGATATTCTAGGAGTAGACATTAATAATATGCAAAAGGATCTGGCTTACTTGAGTTTGCTACTGTTAATTATATATATTTATGAGTGACGTCGGATATAGCTTAACTACCTCTCGGTGAACTTAGACCGTGGATTCTAGATAAAGACTATCGTCTCCAATTCATCGAAACCTAGAACTCCCAAAAGCCCTCGAGTCTATTGCCCTCACGCGATCCCGCAACCTCTCGGTCTATTGGAAAGAGGTGCTCTATGCTCCTAATCTAGAAATAATTCTCAACTCTTGTTTATCGAATTAGTTCCATGGATAAATTTAAATGGTGATCAATTATTCAAATAATCATCAAAAGCAAGAGCATAGAGAAATACATGACAAAGCAAGGGGAAAAGAAAATGCAAAGAAATCCTAAAGCATTGTCTTCAATCTTGATTGATTGACTCCTTCTTCAATCTTCACACAATTATCAACTTCAATGGTGGAGAATGGATTTTTTTGGGTGTTTGGGAATAAAGGGATGGATCTGGAGAGTGGAAAGGGTGAAATATCATGCGGCAGGTGAGTTATGGTAGCTAGGGTTATAAATTTTTGCTTTATATAGTGACCCGGGTCTAAACCGGGTAAAAAACTGGATAACCCGCGAAAAAGGGGTCGGACCGCGGTCCAGTACAAGCTCCGGACCGCGGTCCAGTACAAGCTCCAGACCGTTGTCCCATTTCTGTTGTTGTGCATTTTTTTTGTTTTGGCTCGTTCTTCCTCATTTCTTATCCAAATCTCGATCCGTTTTCGGCCATGTGACCCCAAAGAGCTGCACTTTAAGGCCCAACTTCCCTTTTCTTCAAAATAGGCCTTCATTCTCCTGAAAAATCAATGGAAACCAACCCAAGTAGCATGTTCTTCGAAAATGATGAAAAATGCGAAAATCTGCTCAAACTTCTCAACATACTCTTCATAATTCCCTTCATTCTTTTGTTTATTAAAATACCCTATAATTTTATATTGCTTCAAGTCACCAAACTTAGTAGTAATCATCACTACGAACTGATCCCAACATAATCGGTCCCCTTTGATTGGTCAGTTGTCATACAAGTCTGTTGCCTTCCCATTAAAGTGCATAGTTGCATGAGAGACCATTTGCTCTTTAGGGATGCTAATAACCATGCCCCAAAATGTCCTGCATCTTTACAACCATCCCCTAAGGTTTTCCCCATCAAAACGTGGGAAATTGATTTGAGCTATTAGCCACAACTCTTGTGTTCCCAACTCCACCTCTCTCTATATTTCCCTTCTCACAGTTATCTTCCCTATTTAGTTGATAGGGAATCCTACCCCCTCCTCCTCGTCCTTTGTCAGCACCCATAGTGATGGTGCAATCCCTACTATGGGTTTGTCTGTCCAATAATGGGCCTTCCTATATCCTCTCCCCCTTGACTCCTTCTAGTTCCCCCTCTCTGATTTGAACTACCTCCCTCATCCCTTATCCAAGCCACAGATGATTCCCCATGAAAATTTGTTGTTGTAGTAGATAAGTTAGGTTGGGTTTGAGGTGTGAACTGGTTGGGATCTGGAATATGGGGCCTTAGGTTCCCGACTATAGGATAAAGCTTGGTTGGTGATGTGGTGGTGTGGAGAGATTAGAGGCTTGATGTCGTGTTGGCTTGGGGGAGTGGAAGTAGCTTTGTGGAGGTACTAGGCTAGGGTTTTGGTAGAAGGTAGCTGGATTTTGGGGGGTTAGGGTTTTGGAACTGAGGATTTTAGAAAGTAGGGTTTAGGTACTTGACTGAAGCTTGGGTGTAAGGGCAATATGAATAGGTTGGATATTCCATGTTAGTGGCCATGGTGTTGAAAGCAGTGAGTAGGGTTTGATTTTGATGGTTCATGGTATTGAATCCTTATTGAATCCATTCCGATTATGGTTGTGCAAGTATTTCATTGGTGGTCTGGTTTTGGTGAGTTGCTACTGGAGGTGGTTGGGTGGTCTAGTTTTGGTTATTTGCTGTCGGAGATGACTACTCACCTTCATCTGAAGGGTTGGATTCATTTTCACCTTTTTAGGGTGTAATCGCCATAACCTTGTTCTGAGATACCTAGTGTAGATCTGGAACATTATAGTGCGAAAATCCTATCTTTTTGGGTATTTTGATCCGGTCGTGACACCATTCCAGTTATGAAAAATGGAACATTATAGAGTTGTATAATAGTAGATCAACAATTCTATAAATTTGTTACATATATATGTTCTTGGTAAGGACTAAGGAGACTATCATTAATACCGCAACATGTTTATGAGGGAGTTACAGATTTTAATGGCACGAAAATCATCTGTAGGGATATTAGTCAGTGGTCTAGTAGATCATTACTAGGGATTACGTAGAACTTGAGTCAGTAGTTCATGTAACTTAGGAAGATATTGTAATATTTGTTATGGGGGAAATTTTAATGATACTGAATTGTATTACTATAGAATTGAAGATCCCAAAATCCGTCCTGAACCCTGTATGTGTGGAACCCTTATGATGTAATAGGCTAGACTTGGTTTGATTGTTATAGATTTTTTTATAGCATAAGTCCTATAACGGGTATATTGTTGGACTAAACTTCAGTACAGAAGCTAAAGTTCTAGAACCCCAAGTCATCGGTTTAGTAGAGATCAGTTGTCTTCGGAGTCCGTTGCTGACAACACTCAGTAGAAGATTCTCTCAGCAGACCTTGGAAGAGGACTTAGTATGATCCTTGATCTACTAATTGAGTGAAGAGCTTTGTTGTCTTCGAGTCAGAGTTGACTACATTCAGCAGAAGAACCTTATCAGCCGACTCAGATGAAGACTCACTATGATCATCCCTGATCTACTGAATAGATACAACTCAGTTGCAGACCAGACAAGGAAAAATGACTTTCCAATCCTTATCAGTCGAATGTCAATAGAGAACATTCAGTATACGAGATTCAGAGAGTCAACTCAGATAGAAGACTGATGTCTGACAAGTCTTACCTACCGCAAACCTCGACCAATGAGAAGCAACCAAAGCTTACCTGCTCTGACACTAAAGCTGCTCTCATGTACAGAAAGTCAGCCACTCTTCGGCGACATTCCGAAAATATATAGTTCTTTTTCTTGGAGTTTTGTGACACGTGGCATCGTCCTCTCCAACGGATACGTGCTTGGGTCACTACTATAAATAGAGAAGAGTCTCCAAGCTCAACACAGGGGACATCAAGGGAACACAAGCTTACAAGCATACAACTCTCTAGCACACTCAATGTCAATCTAGTGAAGAACTTGCTTATTTGATATCCTTAGTTCTTCTCTCTAGAGAATCTTTAGTTCCCCTTCTCTATCTAAGCATCATTGTAATATCTTTAGCTTAGAACCTTCGAAGGAGTTCACATTCTATGAATCGTTCTTATTGTAAGAACTCCTTCAATGTTGGGGATCATCCCCTCCCCTTCAAACTTCGGTTTGATTTGTAAAGTCGCTAAGGACTATAACTTAGAAGGGTCTGCCTAGTGCACTGTTGGGTGATGATTCTATCCTCGGCAATGTTGGAAAATAGTGGGAAATGACTCAGTCCTCTGTGTTGAAGTTTACTCAGTAGCCCTGTGCTCTGAATGAGTTTGTGAAGATTTGAAGATCCCAAAACCCTATATTGATTGGTGAACCATTACGTTGTAATCTGTTTTGTCTCTGAGGTTTCAGACTCAGCAGACACTCTGCTCTGGTTCAGGTACTCAATGGATTATCTGCCTCAGCACCAGAAGTAGAAGACTCAGTGATACTGGACTCAGCAGGAGTAGTATACTGAAAGGAGTCAATGGAACTGAACTCAGCAGGAGTAGTTCACTGAACTCAGAGCTGATCTTCAGTAGAGCCGACTCAGCAGGAGCATGCTACTGAATCAGAGATCAAACTCAGCAACGGCCAGACAGTCTTCTGACTGTCAGGATCTTTAAAAGTCAAATCAGCAGAGTCAATACGAGGAAGAGAGAAGTCAGCTTCAGATCTCCTTGAAGTCTGTTCTGTCTCAACCACCTTCTGAACCTCGGCCAATGACAAGCAACCACGTATCCTATATCTACTAAAGCTGCAAGTCAACAACTTTCCAAAAATGGAGGGAAATGACACTGCCACCATACTTCAAAAGAGCCGTTAGCTACCCAAACGAGAGAGACAAAGGATCGTCGTCTCCAACGGATCTATCCTAATCTCTTCTCTATAAATAGAGGGATAAATCAAATTTTAAGCTAACCGAACCTTCGCATACACGAGAGATCACACAGAGCATTCAAATGAGCAAATTCGAAAAAGCCTAAGTCTTCCGCAAGAAGTTCGAAGAATCAATCTCCGGCGAAAGACTACATTTCTGCTCTTAGGGAACCAAGCTGAACCGCTTAATACAGCCTCTAGTATCCAAACGACGTTACACGAACCCAAAGCTTACACTCAGCTGTTCGTCGTTCTAGAAGCCACATCCTTGTTCCCTATCCCTCTAACCTAAGCTCAACAGAATATATCCATAGCTTAGACGAAGGAGTTCACTTCTGAACTGATCCTTATTGTAAAGGACTCCTTCACTGTTGGAGAGTTTTTCAAACACTTAGTTTGATAACCTTGTAAACTGAGACTTGCTCACTATAAATCTCAAGACCAGTGTTTGTCCAGCGTACAAACCAACTGAGACTATCTCAGTATAATACATAGCTTCCTGATCTTTCGGGACAGTGGACGTAGGATTGTTGTGTCCGAACCACTTTAAAAATCTCTGTGTCTTGTGTTCTGTTTTTACTGTTGCATTGATTTACTGTTCATACTGAAAATATTCTTTAAATCATTCAACTGAGTTTCAGCAAACTTAATAGACTACAGTAATCTACTGAAACTATTTTGATAAAAACGTTTTCCTAACTCAACTGAATTTGGGCCTACACTATTCCGCACTATTGAACTCTATCTGAACGATACTGAATTCTGACTCTAAGTCAGCTAGCAGGTCTCAGTAGAGTCAGTCACTCTGCCACACGATTCAGAACAGCTTGTCTGGTCTACTGAACTTGTTTAGTACGACACTATCCTGAAAAGGACTGTTCGTGTTTAAGTTGAGAAATCGGTTTTCATGTGTATTCACCCCCCCCCCTCTACACCTGAACGTACTCTCGGGACCAACAATTGGTATCAGAGCAGGAGTTTTATAAGACTCTTGTTATTCTGAAACTGGTCTACTTGAACGGATCCGGAAAACGTTTTCACTGCATATCATTCTTCATTCATATCATTATTTATCATGTCTGATATGTCTGGGATAATGATGGTATCCATGTTTTCAGTAGAGAACTATGGGGTATGGCGGGTCAGAATGGAAGCACATCTGACCTCCCTTCACGATAGCATGACAGAGGTTCTGGAGCACGGACCTATCTTCCTATGATCGATAGCGTCGTAGCTCAGGATCCAGCAGATGGAGGAGGAATGGTGACCGGGAAGAAGATCCCCAAGGACAGAGTCTCTTCACCCCTGAGGAGAAGAAGCTTCACAACTTAGACCTCGTAGCCAGAAACGCCATACTGACCACCCTGAGTAATTCCTATCTCGGGAGGTTTCAGGACTGTAAGTCCGCAAAAGAAATCTGGGATGCTCTAGCGCTACTGAGTCGGGGGACTCAGAAGATCAAAGCAAATAAACTTGTCTTTGGAACTTCGTAAGTCCGGAGAGGTTGTCTCTCATGCCTGGTGACACCATTGAAGATCTCAACGTCAGATTTACAAATCTGATGAACTTTATCAACGGGCTGGGAAAGACATTCTCCAACCGAGAGATGAATCTCAAGATTTTGAGGGCACTACCAGACGGAAACTGGACCCCCTTTGCTACTTTATTACGTCATTCTGATTTAGATATTGTTACTCCTGACCATATCTTTTCAGAACTTAAAGCAGAGGAGTTCGAGTTTGTCTTACCTCAAAGAAAGCAGCGAGCTGAAGCTGACACCCAAGTCGACCATGCCTTTAAAGCATCAGTCAGCACAGCAGCTCCAGTGTCCAGCAAGGCTGAACCTTCACTCAGTGATATACAAGAAGGAAATCTAGCCAAGAAATACGCATTGCTTGCCGTAAAGTATCAGAAGGAGAAGGAGAGGCGCAGAAAAATGACTAAAGCCCTCAGAGAATTCAAGGGTAAGTCTGAATATACGTATAAGCGCACTCCTGACATGCATACTTCTGAATGCAGGAAACAAGAAGACTCAGCTCAGTCGAAAGACAGTGAGGGCAAAGAAGAAAGAGTCACAACCTGCTATAATTGCAAGAAGCCAGGACATTATCAGTATGATTGTCCTGAGCTCAGCACTGCTGAAAGAGCAGCACGCAAAGCAAGAAAGGAGAAGTTCATCAAGAAGAGACAAGCATACATTGCTGGTGAACTCTCAGACGACTCAGATGAAGTCGATTCCTTCATGGATTCATCTGACGATGAAGCAGCTTTCATGGCCTTAGAGCTTGAAGCTGAAGAAGATACTTAAAAGTGTCTTATGGCAGGAGAAGGGGATGAGGTAAACTCTCATGAACCATTTAATTCCTCTTCATATTGCACACACGACACTCTTTCAGGTGCAGACGAGAATCTGGATGTCGCGATCGCATACGAAGAACTACTCGACGAGCAGATTCAGATGAGTTTGCAGCTCAGTAAGACTCTTCAGGAATTGGATACCCTGAAAGTGGAGAATCAGAGACTTTCCCAGGAGAGTCAGGTTGCTACTAAGTCAGAAGGACTTGTGTTGAGACTCAGGGAGGAGATAAACTCTCTGATGGCCAACTCTCAGCATCAAGAAGATCAAATCTCAGTTTTGACCAAAGACTTGACTCAGAAAGATACTGAACTGAGTCTATTGAAGCAAGAGTTTTTAGGACTTCAGACCGAGCATGAAATGCTGAAGAAAAGTGATGATGTCTGGAGGAACTTGATGACAGAGCGTTACATGGGCGCTGAAAAGAAGCTAGAGGCTATGCTAGCAAGCAACAAGCCAAAGCACTGCAAGGAGGGACTTGGATTCAGCCAGGGAGCCTCCTCATCTGCCCCCGTACGCTCAGAAAACCGACTAGCTGATAGGTTTGTTCAAGGGGAGACCATCAATGCAGACATACTGAACCCCTTAGCCAAGAACAAACAGAAGATGAAGGCACCTCATCCTAGTCATCAGCACTCTGACAAGAAGATCAGCACCAGATCACCCCATTTCAGTCAAGGGGGAACCAATAAAGCAAAATGGGCTGATCAGTATGGACCTCCACAGCTGACTCATCCAGCTCAGTATGGGTCATATTACTATGATCCTATAGTCAGGAAAGAGGATTCAAAAGTCAGAAGAAGAAGAAGAAGAAAGTCGTGCAGAAGGCAAAGGTCAGCAGTCCACCCACTCAGAAGGTCAGGACTCCTGAACCTGAAAAGCCTCAGAAGTCAGCAGCGACCAGTCCAGTGGTCAAATATGTTGACAAAAGTGGAAAGAAACTGTCTGAGACCACCAGGGTCGTAAGACAGATATGGGTTACCAAAACTAATATCTAAGGACCCAAAATCAAAAATAAAGGGTACCTAAATATAATTCTATTTTGCAGGTGCACAAGGACCCTTGGTATGTGGACATCGGATGCTCAAGACATATGACGTACCAAAAGGACATGCTGAAGAATTATACTACTGAAGAAGGACCCCGAATCGAGTTTGGAGACAACGCAAAAGGCTACACCAGAGGCTATGGAACACTCAGCATTGGAACAAAGAACGGTAGTCCTAAGAGTATCATATGTTGAAGGACTTCAGCATAATCTTCTCTCTGTTAGTTAATTTTGTGATAACTCGAATAGAGTGATTTTTGACGCTGGTTTCTGTGATGTTAATGATAAATCTACAGGAAAAACAGTGTTATCAGGTTCGCGCAAGAAGAATATCTATGTAGCTGACTGGAACTCAGCTGAACCTGAAGCTTGTTTGTTGGCAAAGAATGACAACAAAATGGGGTGTCTTTGGCACAAAAGTCTCAGCCATCTCAACTTCAAAACGTTCAAAAAATTGGCTAGAAACACTCTAGCAAGAGGACTGCCGAATGAAGTATTCAGCAAAGACACTCAGTGTGAAGCATGCCTGAAGGGAAAGCAAACAAGGAATCAAAATCCGCCTGTTCCATCTCCTTCCACTGATGGAATCCTTCAGCTGCTACATATGGATTTGTTCGGTCCAGTCTCTCCAGTGACGATCAGAGGCAAGAAGTATGCATTAGTGGTCATTGATGACTACTCGCGCTACACATGGGTCATATTTATTGCCAACAAGTCTGACGTCAAAACAGAGTTACCAAGGCTTCTGAAAAGGCTCAGTGTCGAAAAGAACACGAAGATCGTCAAGATACGTTCAGACAGAGGAATTGAGTTCCTGAATTTCATGGTGGAGGAGTTCTGCAAAGCAGAAGGCATAAAGCATGAGACCTCTGCCGCGCGCACGCCTCAACAAAATGGGGTTGCTGAGAGGAAGAATCGAACACTCAAAGAAGCAGCAAGAACCCTGCACGCAGACTCAGGACTCCCAACCAAATTCTGGGCAGAAGCTACAGATATTGCATGTTACACTCAGAACCGATCTTTAATGACAAAGCAGCATAAGAAGACACCATATGAACTATGGAAAGGCAGGAAGCCTTCTCTATCTTATTTCCATATTTTTGGGTGTTCGTACTTTATTCACAATAATGGGAAAGATCAGCTGAAGACTTTTTATAACAAGTCAGATCAGGGAGTGTTCTTAGGATACTCCCAGGTCAGCAAAGCTTTCAGAGTCTTTAACTATCGGACTCTTTGCGTGGAGGAAAGCGCTCATGTTGTTTTTAATGAGTTTGCTACTGAAGACAGGAGCAGAAACTCTAAATCTGAATCTGAGGACATCAGTAAGAAGCTACAGGATCTGAGCTTAAAAGATAAAGTCGAAAAGATCCAGCTACGTTGGGATGATGATTCAGATGAGGAAACTGAAGACAAGTCTACTGAATCTCAACCAGCAGCAGAAGTAGCTTAACAGATTGACTCTCCTGAACAGAGTCAATCCCAAGTAACTCAAGTCGATGAAGAAACCCCAGTGGTAACTGAGACCTCTATTGAGAATAATAATTCAGGGGGAACTAATGATGTTCCTGAGCTAAATGCCCCTGAACCTGGTGACTCAGTAGATCACACTCTTGTAACTGAATTGCTTCAATCTCAGAATAGTACAACTGAAATGCCTAACTCACCTACTATTTGTGTTGAACAGATTTTAGATGAAGAGTTGTAACATCGTAGATCGTGGCTGGATGCTCACACTTCTGACTTAATTATTGGAGATCCTTCAGCAAGAGTAAAGACAAGATCCAGATTCTGTCAGGGAGAAAGCGCCTTATATTCCTGCTTCTTGTCTACTGAAGAACCTCAGTCAGTTGAGGACGCACTGAAAGATGCTGACTGGATCATAGCCATGCAGGAGGAGCTGAATCAGTTCACGAGAAATGAAGTTTGGGAGCTTGTTGATAGACACCGGCATCAACATGTGATCGGAACCAAATGGGTCTTCAAGAACAAGCGAGATGAAAACAATGTCATAGTAAGGAATAAAGCAAGACTCGTGGCAAAAGGCTACTGTCAAGCTGAAGGGATAGATTTCGATGAAACGTTCGCTCCAGTTGCAAGATTGGAGGCAATCAGACTATTCCTAGCCTACGCAACACATCAAAGATTCAGAGTATATCAAATGGATGTGAAGTCTGCTTTCCTGAACGGCGTACTGAAAGAAGAAGTCTATGTGGAACAACCTCCCGGCTTTCAGCAGGGACATCAAGTTTATAGACTCAGAAAGGCTCTGTATGGGTTAAAACAAGCACCCAGGGCTTGGTACGATACCCTATCTGAGTTTCTTCTTCATAAAGGTTTTCAGAAAGGCACAGTAGACCACATATTATTCAGCATTCGACTGGAAGACGACCTATTACTCGTGCAGATCTACGTAGATGACATCATCTTCGGCTCGAAGAACGTCATCATGTGTCAGCAGTTTGAGAAAATGATGAAGGATAAGTTCGAGATATCAATGATGGGAGAGATGAACTATTTCCTCGGATTTCAAGTCAAACAATCTGAGAAGGGAACATTCATCAATCAAGGCAAATACACTCGAGACCTCATCAAGAGATTCGGTTGCACATCCGGCAAACCAATCAAGATCCCGATGAACACGAATATGAAAATTGATCTTGATAAAGAGGGAGTATCAGTAGACCAAACTGAATTTCGTGCTATAATTGGTTCTTTATTATACTTAACAGCTACTCGTCCTGACATAACTTATGCTGTAGGTGTCTGCGCTCGATTTCAGGTGAATCCGAAGCAGAGTCACATGGACTCAGTAAAGAAGATTCTCCGCTATCTCAGAGGAACACCTGACATGGGTTTATGGTATCCAGCTGATGATAATATTGAACTAACTGGTTATTCTGATGATGACTATGCAGGATGTAGAATTGACCGAAAGTCAACTTTTGGAACGTGTCAGTTCCTTAGCAGTAAGCTGATCTCATGGTTCTCAAAGAAACAGCATTCAATAGCGATATCAACTACTGAAGCTGAATACATGGCTGCCGGAAGTTGCTGCGCCCAAATCCTTTGGCTGAGACAGCAGCTACGTAACTATGATGTCATTCGTGACCATGTCGAAAAGAAGGATATCAGGATGGAAAAGATCCGTACTGACCATCAAAGGGCTGATATACTGACCAAGCCTCTAGCTGAAGCCAGATTCAGAGAACTTTCAGTAGAGCTAGGTCTGCTGGACCCTACTGACTCCAGTCAGTAAGAGGATTTAGGAGAGGAGCATTCAGTAAGGCGGAATGTTCACTCTGAGTACTGAGTAACCATCTACACGAGGTATCAGCTGACTACGATGTTCAGCTGACAGGTTTGCGTATCTCTACACAGTAGCCTATAGAACAACTCTGTGCATTTATGAATCAGATTCAGCATCGTATTCAATGCCTTAGAAAACGTCATTTAATTTTAACGGACTACATTTAATACACGACATTCTATGTAAAAGCATGATGAACTCTGCAACGCATTAAATGCATGTCGTATCAAGTTACTACTTAGGTTATATACAATTGGATTTTTACTTAGGCGGCTAATATGATCATTACCTATTTTATAAAACTTAATCTTAGTCGTCCATCTCAAAAAGCGCGTTCAAACTGAACCATTGATCTTTTAACTGTTTATCTTCTATAAGATATATATAAGCGTTCAAATGTATGAATTCGCCATTTCATCTCTGCAAATATCTTAAGTACCCTAGATTTTCTGAGACTATCTCCTGCTTCGTTACCAAAAATTCTATCCTTTAAAACCTCTCAAAAAATCCTTTGGTAATTTTTCAATGATCTTTTCAATATCGTATGATCTTTCAATAATTTCTCTCTATTATCTTATCGAATACTGACTAGCACTGTGTTTGCAGATTATTAAGATGACAGGAACTCATGTAGACTCTCCCTCTGATATGAAAGAGATCCTCGAGAAGGATCGCGTCTGGTGCGAGCCTATGATGGAATTTGACGCGTGTGATCTCGACTACATGGAGGAGATTTTCTATGCACTTCGCGAAACCGGTTTGGAGGGATTCTTGACAAGGAAGTCATCCTTCTTCCTTCCGCGCCAGGTGGCTGAAGCCTACCTAAACTCAGTCCGTTAACGGGGACATCAGATGCCGCTTTGTCATCCACTCAGTAGGCGACCCCGCCCGAGATGAATCGATTATCAAGCAGATGTTCATCCGAGAAGCTCTTCAAAAAAGCTTCAATCTGCCAAATGAAGGACTCAGCACCGTCGCATACAGAGACGATCTGATGGATGAGTACCTTACTGAGTTCTGCAGAAAGCCAACTGTATTCAGAGCCGCCTTTCCCAAGAACGCAATGCTCCCTCAGTACAGAGCATTGGCGTATATAGTGACTCAGCTTCTGACGAGTCAAGCAGGCTCATTTGACCAAGTGTCAAGGCCCAAGCTACAGATGATGATGGCCATCTTTGACCAAGCCAAGATTAATTTGACGGAATTCTTTCTGAAGGAGTTCATGACGCAGTCGGCTAAGTTCGATAAAACATCCAAGCGACTGAGCGTCAAAGGTAAACTCCTCTACGGCCTGAAGCTCTCCATCATGATAGAAGATTTATGCGGATCTGAGAGCATAACTTTCGCTGACAAAGCCTACTTCAATCCGAAGAAAGTTAGGTTCCAGAACAGGGCAGCGGCCCTTCAGCAGATTGGCTCAGGGCCCGCTGACTCAAGAACCGGGACTCAGCAGACCTCCACGCCTACGAAGAAGAGGTCCCCTCCTAAATCAACGCCTAAGGTACCAACCAAAAGACTGAAGAAGGTCAGCGAGTTGTGCCTACGGAGACTGAGGCGGAGCCAGAGGTCGTAATTGCTGAGCCGCCTCTCCAGCTGAGAGACGAGCCAGAGTCTTCTGAGTAGACGCAATCAATGGAGAAGGTTGTCTCCACTGAACATGGAGTAACCGTGGACCAAGGGGTCCAAGATGAAGATATCCAGGCTGAAGAAGTTCAGACCTTGGAGAGCCCCTTGGACGTCCCACCACTCAGCAGCATCCCGTCTGCTGAGAGATAGGCATCTCCAATTGAAGTTGAAGATTCGGAGACAGCCTCAGAGTCAGAATCTGTCGGGATGGAGGCCACAGCTCTCAAATCCAGAGCCTCCCGAGAGATTGCTGAATTTATACCGGAGCTCGCCAGCCACAACGACCTTGTCATATTTGCAAGGCATGCGCGACTCCATATGTTGATAAGGTTCCAGGAGTGGCATAACCTTAAGAGGCTTATCATCCACCACTCCTGCGAGCAGCTTAATGAGGAAGAGCTGCTGATCAGAGGAAAGATTGGCTACTCCGAGCCATCTGACCTCGGCACGCTCGAAGATCTGAGGGCGGCTATGCTTGCTTTGCTGAACGACAGACAGCCTGTCTCAGCACCCGCGCCTTCAGATGGGTCTGACCTCGATGGTCAGGACCCACCCCGTGATTCAGGTCCTAAGAATCCTGATGAGGGAACTCAACCGGACAAGGATGCCACTACATCTACTGCTGATCCTCCACTCAGCACCTTGGTCCCGGGCAGACGGTGGCTGGTAGTTCAAAGGCAACTGATCCTTCTCAGCTCCTTCTCGAATCTACTTTCGAAGTAGCGCCCAGCCTAAAGAGCCGTCGATCAAAATCAGTGGCCAGGGCGCTGAGGAACCAAGGCACTCAAAATCGCCTACTCGCCCGAACCGTCTACAAAACTTGGCGGCAAACCAGTGAGGCTCAGACTGCAGAGTTGCAGGAACTCAGAACCACTATCTCCACATCTCCAGTCCCTTACTTCTCCAGCATTCTGACGAATGCCCTAGCTGCACAGAGAGCTGACTTTGAAGAACAGCTCAAGACGATTCAGGAAGGCCAAGCCAAACTGCTGAATGACTACAAGGCCGCCCAAACCGCTCACACTGAATCTGTCACAGCCATCTCTCAAGCCACTGACCTCAGACTGGAAAATATTTAGAAGGCTATTGAAGAAAAGGTGGAGAAGCAGCTGAAAGAATTTCAGGCTGCAGCTGATCTCTCACATAAGAAATACAGCGATCAACTGACAAACGAGAGAAACGAGCTGCATGAGCAGCTGACGAAGCTACACAATAAGCTGGATGATCTGTCAGACTCATACAAAAGCCTGAACAGCAAGGTATCTGCTCCGCCCCCTACCCGATTTGCTGAAGCCAAAAAGGGGGAAGGATTTATAGAGAAAGTATCTAAGGAGCTGATACTGAAAGCTACAAAGAAGGCAAGGACAGTGGCAGGGGCATCACAAACTCTATCATCTGCCCCCGCTGGACCTGTACATACTGGTGAGGCCCAGGGTGTCTCAGCTGCAGCTGCATCATCTACTGAGACTGGCCCAAGTGGCTCAGGAGCCAAAGAAGTCACTACTCAGGCAACTCAAACTCCTTCTGATATAATAAAAGAGGTTGCTGAGTATGCTGACGAGGAGTCAGAAGGGGAAGAAACTCCTCTCCCTCCTCCAGTTTCCGGCAAAGGCAAGAAAGTACTGAAACTCCCAACCCCTCCCTCCAAGAAGAAAGGACCCAGGAGGTTCATAACCCCGGAGGAGGAGGCTCAGATAGCAGCAGATGAAAAGCTAGCTAGGGAGATAGCCGAAGCTAAAGCCACGAACAAACCCAAGACGAAGCCTGTTAAAGGCAAAACCAAGGCTCCAGCTGGAGGCAAGAAGACAGGAGCTAGGCTGCCTCCTAGAACGCTCAAGCTCAGCGACGAGGCTGACAAAGAAAAGGAAAAGGAGCAGCAGCAGCAACAATCAACTGGGCAGCAGCAACAAGCCCTCCTACACTGCATCGAAGGCACATGAACAAGAAATGGATGAAATCTGGGCTCAGCTGGACAGATATCTATATAGAGGTGATGAAGCTCGACAGATAGAAGCAGCCAGAGAGAGAATATGGATGGCTGATCTTGAAGCTCTCAGGCTGAGAACTGAAAAGGAAGCGAGTCTGAGGATTCCTGCAAAGGCTGATATTCCATACAAATACAGAAAGTTCAGAAAGCCTACTGATCTAAAGACTCACAGATGGCCTAGAGTGGATGAATGGATTCCGTGGGAAGTTACTCAGAGATGGGAGACACTGAAAGTCGAATTCATCAAGAGGAACTACTTCTGGAGATTCTGGTCTGAGAAACCCAAGACAGTGACATATACTAAATGGCTAATGAGAACAGATCTAGAAATGTATGCCAGACTTCAAAAAGCTGTCAAGGAAAATATTGAAGTAAGAGTTCCTGATCCCTAGAATCCTGCCACCCCCACATAGACTAGATGGATCCATCCACTATGATGTCATAGAGAAAGAAGTGAAGGACGCTGCTGAAGCCAAATTTCTTGATGAAGAAGACCCAGCGAGCGGACTTTGCTGAGATACTGAAGCTGAGAAAGATCACATATCGCATGTATGGAGTGAATCTTCCTGAAACTCAATCTCAAGATTTCAAAGACAGGATCAAGCAGTTCAAATGATTCTTGCTTCTGTATTCTCCTTGTATCTTTCTTTCTTTCTTTAGTCTAGCAGAGATGTATCTGTACTGAATTTCTCATATATATATACAACTTCTCTGTTTGGCTTTGATAATTCCTTATTGTCTGAATAGCCGTGTTTGTTTATGCTTAACACTCAGAATTACTAAAGTGATTACTGACTCACACACTCACTGTTGTTATTTACTATCAGTTGTTGCTTAGCTAGATTATGGTAGATTGCATAGTTGGGGGGAAATGTTGTTAAGACAGGGGGAAAATGTTGATTAGACTCTGTATAAGTTCTGACTTTCTGCCCTAATCCCCTCAGTAGTCTAGGACTTGAAGAACAGCTCTACTGATCCTACTTGTAATATTTTGTAAGGAGCTCTGTTTCTAACAAGTTATAGTGTTAGGTTGATAGGTTATTAGGTTTTGGCATCATCAAATATGGGGAAAATGTTGGGTGATGATTCTATCCTTAGCAATGTTGGAAAATAGTGGGAAATGACTCAGTCTTCTGTGTTGAAGTTTACTCAGTAGCCCTGTGCTCTGAATGAGTCTGTGAAGATTTGAAGATCCAAAAACCCTATATTGATTGGTGAACCATTACGTTGTAATATGTTTTGTCTCTGAGGTTTCAGACTCAGCAGACACTCTGCTCTGGTTCAGGCACTCAATGGATTATCAGCCTCAACACCAGAAGTAGAAGACTCAGTGATATTGGACTCAGCGAGAGCAAAGATATGCGAAAGGAGTCGGCAGAACCGAACTCGGCAGAGTAGTTCACCGAACTCGGAGCTGATCTTCGGTGGAGCCGACTCAGCGAGGAGCATGCTATCGAATCGGAGATCGGACTCGGCAAGAACGGCCGACGGTCTTCGACCGTCGGGATCTTTAAAAGTCAAATCAGCAAAGTCAATACGAGGAAGAGAGAAGTCAGCTTCAGATCTCCTTGAAGTCTGTTCTGTCTCAACCACCTTCTGAACCTCGGCTAATGACAAGCAGCCATGTATCTTATATCTACTAAAGCTGCAAGTCAACAACTTTCCAGAAATGGAGGGAAAGGACACTGCCACCATACTTCAAAAGAGCCGTTAGCAACCCAAAAGAGAGAGACAAAGGATCTTCGTCTCCAATGGATCTATCCTAATCTCTTCTCTATAAATAGAGGGATAAATCAAATTTAAAGCTAACCGAACATTCGCATACACGAGAGAACACACAGAGCAATCAAACGAGCAAATTCGAAAAAGCTTAAGTCTTCCGCAAGAAGTTCGAAGAATCAATCTCCGGCGAAAGACTACATTTCTGCTCTTAGGGAACCAAGCTGAACCGCTTAATACAGCCTCTAGTATCCAAACGACGTTACACGAACCCAAAGCTTACACTCAGCTGTTCGTCGTTCTAGAAGCCACATCCTTGTTCCCTATCCCTCTAACCTAAGCTCAACAGAATATATCCATAGCTTAGACAAAGGAGTTCACTTCTGAACTGATCCTTATTGTAAAGGACTCCTTCACTGTTGGAGAGTTTTTCAAACACTTAGTTTGATAACCTTGTAAACTGAGACTTGCTCAGTATAAATCTCAAGACCAGTGTTTGTCCAGCGTACAAACCAACTGAGACTATCTCAGTATAATACATAGCTTCCTGATCTTTCGGGACAGTGGACGTAGGATTGTTGTGTCCGAACCACTTTAAAAATCTCTGTGTCTTGTGTTCTGTTTTTACTGTTGCATTGATTTACTGTTCATACTGAAAATATTCTTTAAATCATTCAACTGAGTTTCAGCAAACTTAATAGACTGCACTAATCTACTGAAACTGTTTTGATAAAAACGTTTTCCTAACTCAACTGAATTTGGGCATACACTATTCCGCACTATTGAACTCTATCTGAACGATACTGAATTCTGGCTCTAAGTCAGCTAGCAGGTCTCAGTAGAGTCAGTCACTCTGCCACACGATTCAGAACAGCTTGTCTTGTCTGGTGAACTTGTTCAGTACGACACTATCCTGAAAAGGACTGTTCGTGTTTAAGTTGAGAAATCGGTTATCAGGTGTATTCACCCCCCCCCCATCTACACCTGAACATACTCTCGGGACCAACATGCACAGATTCCTTATTGAGGCTTGCTCAGATTAATCAATAAGACCTCCTGTTCAGCAGGACCGTGGACGTAGGATCTTGCGTATCCGAACCACGTTAAAAATTGCTTGTGTCGTTTATTCTTTTGTTGCATTGCGTTCAAACTGTTTACAAAATCAACCTTTGCATAAAACGAACTTGAAAAGTGCACCAGCCAAAACGGTTTTGGTTTGCATAAAAACATTTTCAAAGAGACGAAGTCTACTGGGCCCCACACTTATCCGCACAACATTCTGTAACTGAATTTCTCATACTGACCTCAGTAAGTAGAAGGGACTCAGCTCTTGAATCACTCAGACCCGCGATCAGAAGGTTTATCTGGCACTGAATTTATTCAGTAGCAAAACTCAGCATTCAGCTGACCTTCGCGTTTGAGAAAAAACTTGCAATCAGGTGTATTCACCCCCCCCCCCCCCCCACACACACACACACCTGATACTCATCTCCGGACCAACATCATGTATAATTTTTTATGAATACATTTTACATTCAAGTAAATATATGCATATATTCTTTAAATAGCCTTGGGCATAACTAACATGATAATATGAAGATTAGAACGTACAATTTATTTGTAACTTTAAACAATTTGCAACACTCTCACACACAAGCACACGTACACACGATCTAGAGTAATTTCCATAATCCAACTGAAACTCAACGTCCTAATAAAATACTCATTTCTCCCTCATTTACGTCACAACTCATCTAGAGTAATTTTCCACTCCCATAAATAATATAAACCCAAACTAACTTAATATTTTTCTTTTTCCTTATTTTAACTAAGTAAAATATATAAATGATTTTATTAAATTTTAAAAACTACTATAAAAATATTTCTATTTAAAATTCATAATTTATAATTATAAAAACCTAACAATTAAAAAATTGATACTTGGCTTAATAACAAAATAAATATTACACGACGATCAAAAATACATAAATCAAAATTATTACAATTGAAGATTACAAGAGACTAAAAGTTCATAAATCAAGCTATAAATAGATGCGGAAATAGTAAAATTACTACAGCAGAAGATCTATAAATTACATATTTTACTGATTAGTGCTGAATTTTAACATAAGCTTATCTATTGCATACTTGATCCGTATTAATCATATAAAAAGGCCATGCTTGCAGTGTGTTTAGGTAGAAATTTGATCGAATTTTGACAAATTTGAGAATCTCAATAATATTGAGAGTTTCGTTGATAATTGAAATTTAGATTTACATATCCCAAGTCTAAATTATATTTCTTGTTTCCTAATTTAAGTATCTATCTTAAGGCTAATGTATTTTAGTAAATGAATACTTCTTTTTATTTTTGTGTAACTACTTGTACTCCTAATTTTTCAAAACAAATAAGTTGTCCTCCTCATCTAGGGTCTAAGCTGAGTAATTAATTCATTAACAACCTAAATTTTAATTTTAAGTTTTGACTCTCCCCGAATTTATATATGGTGAAAAAATAGCTTAAGAGATAGACATGTATTTAAAATCCATTCTAGCTAATGGCATTTTCTGGAAAAACAAAGGTCAAATGTTAAGAAATTGTGTTACTTTTACTATTGAGGTGTAAGGGTAGTCAACCCTATCAACTACTCCCTCCATCCCATAATTCTTATAACATTTTTCTTTTTAGAATGTCCCACCATTCTTGTAACATTTCTTAAAATAGATAATTATTACTCACATTTTATTTGAGGGTCTCACATCTCTATTTACAACCAACTTTTCTAAAAGACCGTACCGAAAAATTTTGTTACAAAAATCATGGGACGGAGGGGGTATTTCGTATATTTTCTAAGCACCTTCAGACATAGGGCCACCCATTTTCTTACACGTAACCAATATTTCTTCACAAACATTGTCAAAAAGATGCAAGTAGGTAAAGAAACACTGCAAAATGTATCACCCTTTTCCTTTTCTTCGTTTAATTTAATTTTTTTTAATATGAAATTCCACGTAGAATATTGACACCATTCTAATAAATAAATATTGGGGGTTCAATGTTTTTGGTGGTGCAATCATTACTGTTTTCAAGATCAGCTGTGACATGGAAAATCATATTTTTATCAACTTATATTTTGGCTAGTCTTTGACTTTATTTTAAGTCTAAAGATGACAAGATCTGAGGGTGGAAGCTATCAAATATCCTCTAAATTATACAAGTGTTATTATACAAATCTACCAAATCTAATATAGCAAACATAAAAATATCCAATCTTATAAAATTTATTCTAATATACCTAAGATTTCCAAAATGCGCTCACTTTTTCATTATTCTCATATGAAAGTGTGTCTTATCGATCGGACACGTGATAGGGCATACTGCAAAAAAATGATACAGCACATTGATACATTGATTCATGGAAAGTGTGCTCTATCGATCGGACACATGGTTGCACATGATAGGAAAACATATCATATCCATCAAGACACATGGTCGGATATGATAGGCATGTGCCCTATCGAACTTGTGTCAATCGTTCGGGCAGTATCGAGCATGTAGTCGGATAATATTATTTAAAAAGTCCTTTGAAAATAATTGAAAAAGAGTGAGATTTAAAAAAAAACAAGAGTAAAAATATCATTTTGGGTAGATAGTGTAATAAAATGTAAAGAATGGGTATAGATATGTTTTACTTTATCCATTACACAAAGTTTTGGATTTTTATACATTTTTAAAAAATCTATTATTTTTTTTATTTCTAGATTTTACTGTGTAAAATGTAATTTCAGATTGGCGACTCGGTGTGGGTATGGATGCACACGAATACATGTTTCCTTGTGTTTGCACGTTATATTTGCCTTTCGGTGGTCAACAAGGCTATTAGTCTTCGTCTTTGTTAAAGTGGTAATACTTTTACATCATATTCCATTTATATATTCATAAATGTGTGTCGTTATTACATTCATTTATTCGTCTATATATACACATACTAATACAATATACACACTGCAAAAATGTATTAGCCTTTACCTTTTCTTAGTTTAATTTAATAATTTTTAATATGAAAATCCATGAGGAATTTTCACACTGCAATATACTCCTGTTGAAGATTCAGTGTTTTTTGTTGTGCAATCGTTACTGTTTTCAAGATCAGCATTGACATGGAATTTAAAACAAAATCATATTTTTATCAACTTCTTTTTGGCTAGTCTCACTTTTTATAAGTCTAAAGATAACAAGATTGTTTATGATAAGATTAAAATGATTATATATTATATGAGGTTGTGATTATCAAAGCAAAAAAAAAAAATCTAGATTAATAGGTCATTACTAGTTTTATTCGAGTAAATCCATGTATTTATTTCGTTAATATTACTTAAATCAAGCTTGAATACATTTAATTAATTGGGGAAAAATGAATTTTTGGGTGTTTGCTTGATTTTGAGATCTTAACAAATGGAATAATACTTATTAATTAAGCTTTTCAACCAAATGTACAACATAATACTGCAAGAGATTTCGAACATATACCTCTCTTAAGTGAGACAAAGGTACTAACCAACTGAACTACAAACAACTAATTAATTATATTTTCCATTAAAACTATATATAGGTGACACAAATCCAGAAGCATGCATGTTTACATGTTTTTATAAACTAATATAATGTATAAAAAAAGTTGGGGGATGAGGAAAACTTTTTCAGCCTTTAGAGTTTCCAAATCAAAATTGTCAACATTCCAAGTAAACGTCGGCGTATCCACTTCAATCCATTCACACTTTTTGGTATCTTCAGTAATCAGTATTTATTATTCTGAAGATATATTGAAAAAGAATACAAAAAAACAGGTTTCTTGCATGTATCAAATTTACGCAATTAGACCAATAAATTGCACTTGAATTTAAGAAATAAATTCGTTCAATACTATAGACGAGCTACGGCTTTATTTATTTGATAATACTTATCATATGTACAATAATTAATTCAGGGGCAGATCTTATTTATACAGTAGTTGAATTGTTAATATGCGGGAAAGTAGGGGCATTCTCGGAATTTCACGGCAAGCAAGTAGGAGTGTTCGACTCTTTAATTATACAGTGATAATTGTAAGAAAATAGACTAATAATACCAAATTCTGCTACGAGTCTAAAACCTCACTAATGGTCTATCTTAATTCATTTGGTTTGTGAACAATTACTATACTTTACAAACTACAAACTATTTATATCATCTTATATGTGACACCAAACATTATATTATCTACTATATAAACTATTAATACATGATTTAACATATAAAAAATGCATAAACTCCAAAATTAATCTCATTCAAAATTTGGAAAATTAATTTTAGGGTGCAGTTCACTAAGAACCTAAGAACTATGAATCTTATGAATGCTTTCTTATATCCTATGCATATTCTGCAAGGAATATGCTAAGGAAATCTTCAATCCAATACATGAAGTAGATACTTCTAATAGGCAATCCACAATATCCGTATATGGGAGCTCATTCATCAGCACATGTAATAACTTCATCCTTGCTCGCAAGCTAAAGAATACTATGTATAATGAAAAGTCGAGACGTATTCGTATCAGGAATTTTAGGGTCAAGTAGCTACTGCAAATTAGTGGAGTGATTTTCGTGGACTATTCATGTGAAGTCCATGAAAACCCTAGCAAGCTAGTTGATCCCCTCACTCAATGGAAGATTAATGTTGATTCTTCCATTTTGGATGTTTGTCAAATTTTGTGACATGAGCTTCAAAGATGCACTATCAAACTAATTTGTGCTATTTCAGACGCACAACTTGGAGTTCTTCCAAGTAAAGTGAGCAAGTGTTGAAAAGTTAGCCTTGTAATATGAAAAAGGAGGGGGAAAAGGATTTTAAAAATGACTAAAATCACAATTCCTAGCAAGAAAAGGAGGGGAAAGGGATAAAAAAATACCTTTTAATCCATCAATAAAAATAATGTTTAATTTCAACATGACACTATATATATTTTCGTGATAATATATCAATATACCATATTTGACTATTACAACTACAAAATTACCCAACTTTATAAAAACTATCCACTATATACCCAAATTTACAAAAATACCCCCATTTTTTTCACTTTTCTCTCACTAAAATGTTAGGCCATGATCGGAGCAGACCGATCGGACATGCCCGATCATGGTCTGGTAGTGATCGGCCTTGTGATAGGGCATGACCGATCATGGCCTTGTGATAGGGCTTTACCGATCATGCCCAATATTCAGTTGTGATCGGCCCTTGGTCGGGCGTGTCCGACCGGTCGGACCGGTCAGACCCTGATCGGGCCATCTGTTCACGTGATCGGACCATTCCATAGTAGGGGTATTTTCGTCTTCTTAGGTATATAGTGTAGTTAAATATAAGAATTGGGTATAAATGTGTTTGTGTTTTCCCAGATGGGCATTTCACCGCCGGACTCTATATTTTCTATTCATGACAAGGAATACTGCAATCATTATTATGAGGTCACCGATGGATAAACTTACTATTGTATATTAACTTTTTAATGAAAAAAATGTCGTTGTAATTTGAGATGTACGAGATAAACCTCGCTCTTATGCATAGTCGTCTACAAACTACATACTCCCTCCGTCCCACCAATCTTGTAACATTTTTTTTTCGGGTTGTCCCACCAATATTGTAACATTACCTAAAATAGAATGAAAATAAGTGGACCACATTTACTTAAACAAGTGGACCCCACTATTTTTTAACTTTACACCACTTACTTTATGCATTTACACCCACTATCTTAAAATCCGTGCCGAGATCCAATATTACAAGATTGGTGGGACGGAGGAAATATAAGATATACACAACAACATGTTTGACCTCGCGTATTAATGAGATTCAACATTATGATGTTTGATTTTAAAGTAAAACTTTCAACCACGAAATGATCCATGAAAGAAAACATGATTTATCCTTGATGTAGTGGTGGTTTGACATTTTGACATTTTTGGGCTTCCCGTAAAAAAGGGGGGCTCTCCAATTTGCTTCATGAATGGAATATCACCAAACACTAAATTCAAGTCTCCCTTCATTTAGAGGATATTATAATGATCACCTACACAAATAACACCAATCCGGATTTTCTGTCTCACTTTTTTGTGTTCCATTTACATTTTAACTGTAAGTATTTAGGTGCTTACGATAGCCCTAAAATTTAAATCGTAAGCACGTAAATGATTACAGTTAAAAATGACAATGATATACGAGTGGGACACTAGAAAATAACACAATCTCTATATAATAGGTGAGGTCATAGGTGAAATCAAAATCCTTCCTTCCCCATTTCAAAAGTTATCATATTAGTGTTCTCTCATAGTCAAAGATTACAAATTTAAATATCACGAATATCCATTTATCGAATATGTTGTATTTAATTAATTAATTTTAATTTGTATTTTTGAGCGGTTTTATAATGCTATAGAAAAACGAGACTTAACTATATGATGCAGCTGAAATTCCCTCTTTAAAAAGTTGATGACTGCTTTTATACCAAATTCCTTAGGAATGATTATGAAGCGGAAGTATGCATGCACATGTCTGAATTTGAGAATCTGCCAAATCCTCAATAGTCATATCACGTGATTACCCTTATTTGTTCCCTTAAAATACAAAATATTCTATTTTTTTAATGTTAGAAATGAAATAAAGTTTTTGATTTAAATATCATGATAAATTAATGCTCACAAACTTTATTCTTTTCAATTATTTTCTACTTTCAAGTATTATTTCGCATTTGCCCCCACCAATTAACTACTTTTCCACATGATAGGAATTTGGGTGTGACAATGATAATGAACATATTAGTAATGTGATTGGATATGACTTATAAATATGGGTAATTTCATTAAAAGTGTTTACTTGGTAATGGTATGATTACAAAATATGGAGTTTGATTATATTTATACCTTTATGGGAATGAATTAAATTTTGTATATAAAAAAAAAATTATCATTTTGTTGTGAATATTATAGTATTTTACTTAATAATTTTATCGGTCATTTTTTAATTTTATAAAAAAATCTACTATTTTTAAAAAATATTTTATTAGAATGGCTATTTTTATTTTAATTAAATGTATACAATATAAAATAATAAAAGACTATTTTTATTTTAATAAAAAGTATACAATATAATTTTTTTTATCATATATGAAAATAATCAATTTTTTAGTTTTTGAAAAATATATTTATAATTTCCTTATTAAAATCTTTCAAGAATAAGTATATATTTTTTTTATAAAAGTATTTTATAAAGCCGAAATGATTGCAGACACTCCTTAGTGGATGTTTGCAGAAGTTTATTTTAAGCACTTGTGTGCTTTTAACCGCATAATTAATTTTTAATATTTGCAAAATATTCTTTTTATGTTAATTTCTCTAAAATTAAGCACATAAATTGTTTAATTAAACAGTTTCTTTTAAGTATCAATTGAGATTTTTTTGGTATTTAAAACACAATAATTTTTAAAATTATAAAAAAAAACATTTGCTTTTCTAGATTAATTTCAACAGCCCCCTACTTGTGCTTATAATTAATTTTTTTTCAACTTTAAACAATAGCGAATAAAAAGTGTTTATAAGACAAATTGATCTACATGGTCCCGAAATGTTTGATTTTTGGCCGAACTTCAGATTGAATTTCTTAATCAAATTGATCCCAAAAAACTAAATCTTGGCAAAATTGGTTTTGGTTGATGAGATATAATAGTAACAGAACGAAGGATCAATATTTGTGTTTGAGCCTCTCGTTTTATCCAAATAACTCAATGCTTTTATATGTTCAAATGTCTAAGAAGCAATTTGGTGAAGATGTTTTAGTTTTGGAATCTTGGGTAAAAATGTGTTGGCTGAATTGGCTTTCGAAAATTTTATTTTAAAACTATTCTTATTATATTTTAATAAATTTGATTAAAATCTTGTTCACGAACTATTGTTTGACGGAAAAATTGACGGAAATCTTCAATTTAACCAAAATCTAATCTGACCAATTTGGGCAAAAAAAAACTCGAATTGGGACCATATAAGTTAATTTGTCAGCTTATAATAAACATTTACTGACACGTCCTTCGTTAGTCCAAACAAATAATAGAAATAAGTAAATATTAGCTTATAATCATAACCAACTTCTAAAAAGTTCAAACTAATGAAAATTAGTAGTACCTAAAAACTAGGCCATAGGTCAAGGAAATTAAATCATTAGAATCATAAAATAAATAAATAAAATTCAATAGGCAATTTTAACTTGCAGAATTTCAAATTCATCATCACTTAAAATTGAATGAGATGGAAGGGAGGAGTAGTTAAAGTTTCTTAGGCATGCTGCTCTCATCCAGATGCAGTGTATGTGTAAGCAAATATCAACTCTCTCTCTCTCTCTTCATTCAAAATCACATTTTGCTCCAACAATATAGTACATATTAAGATAAGGTGACATTTAAATTCATCTCCCATGAATTTATGGAAAAGAAAAGAGATTTTGCGGAAACATAGGACCTTCTCTAATGGCTTTATGTTTCCACTGCTACAAAACTTAAAGTCAACCAGAATTCATTCACAATTTAATTTGTGGCTTCCATGAGATGAAGATGAAGATGCAGATGCTACGCCATTAACAACGCACACTATGCTGCTATACTGCATGCCTCATCATCCTCTCACTAATGGCGCATTATCAACCCTAAAATCATGCAAACATTTTCAGACATCTTATTTCAAAAAAGAGAAAGAGAAAAAGAAAAAGAAAAAGAATAAATCATCTAACCTAATAAGATACTCCCTCCATCCCATTGATCTTATCCTCCTTTTCGGCGCGATTATTAAGGAGAGTTGGCAGTTGTGAGTAAGTGAGTGAGTCTCATAAAAATAGAGTTGTTAGTTGTGAGTAGGGAAATTGCCATTTTTGGAAAAGAAAGTAAGACAAGATGAATGGGACGGATGGAGTAGATGTTAAGTGAAGTAGTTTATCTTACTTTCTACAAACCCCATTGAGGTTCAGATTGTTACAACTATTTTCCTACAACATATCACATATCAAATGAGAAACTATATAATGCAAAACACTTTATTCTATAATGCAAACCCGGAAATTATCATCTTCTCATAGCATCCACAAAGTCAAAGTGGAAGCATAGTTAACAAACATAATTTCATTTCTCAAACCTCCAACTTTAAACGTCAAATCATTACATTTACATGGGAAATACTGAAAATTGGGGTACAGAAATAAAACTAAACAAGGCCTGAATATGTATCCGACAACGAAATTTGAAAGCAAAGAACAATGCACAAGCCAAACTGTTATTAGAACAAAATTCAGCATTTTGAGCATTTGTAAAAGAAACAATTACCGTATGCTTGCGCAATTTCAAGAGAGTGTACGCTTATTGAAAGATTCCACAGTGAGATTCGCCGTGAAGGCAGGAACCGAATTCATCTTCCGGATAAATATATCAACCTACAAAACACATCATTCATGAAATACCACAGTCGACACTAACCAAATACAAGGAATCTGAAAAAATAAAGAAATACTCCCTCCGTCCCATTATTTATGTTCCATGGAAATTGGGCACGAAGATTAAGAAAGTGTGTATAAAGGTGTAAAATGTGGTGTAAATGTATGAAGTAGTGGGTCCATTTCTTTAAATTGATTGCGGATCACTATTTGTTTCCTTATTTAGTATGGGACATAAATAATGAGACAACTCAAAAACGCAAGTGGGACATTAATAATGGGACGGAGGGAGTAGCATTTGTTTAGCACTAAAATAACATATGTTGATTACTCAACCATGGAACTGCAAAACAATATCAGAATATACTCCTGGAACTAACAAACATTCTTTGGAAAACTCAAGCAGCCACGGTGTAATATCATACACTGATTGGGAAATGAAAGAATTATCCATTTCAGTAGACCATTTTCTCCATGAAAGAATTAATATCCATTTTCAAATCTAAACCATTTCCCACGGGAAAAAATAATGCATACAACTATAGTGGTAAAAACTAAACAGAACTGACCACTACATAACAAAATAAATAAAATACTAATAAGTCACTTTTTTTTTCCTATAACAATACTAGCAAAATGTGCAAATAAAAATTTGAAACCAATAAACAGAGATAAAACTGATTTCAAAATCACTTGAATAAAAAATCAAAGAATGTTTTGCAAAGCATCTCAAAGGCAAATTTCCCAATTGAGTAAGAACTGTAGTGAAGCATCAGAATGTTTTGCAAAGCATTTCAAAATCCACACTTCCATGATTGTTAAACAACTAGAAAACATAAAAAAGGAAATTGTTTAAAAGTTGAAAAGCAAGACAAGATAGGTTTAGGGTAGCATAAATGCTTCGTCTTTCAGTTGAGTAATAGAGGGGGAAAAAAACAAAATAAGAATTTTCTTAGCAATTATTATTAGATTAATATGAGTGAATTCTGCAAAAAAAAAATGTTGAAAGAAGAAATGGAAGAGTTAGCGAAACTATCTTGAATATGCATGGGCATCACTACCTTCATTGGGAAATTTACTAAATTATAAATCAAATTGGTAAAAAGGTCAGGAGCAATTAATCAGAGCTGATGTTTTTCGGGATTTGGAATTCACTTTAAAAAAAAAAAAAGTTTCCTAAAATATATTGACCAAACCTGTCGAGATATCTCAGGCTGTGATGTATACTCGTTCACCTGGCATGATAGAAAATACAGAGGAAAGAAAACAATAAAAACACAATTTAATTCAAGTTGATAATATGTATATCTTTCTACTTATTTGAAGCTTATAAGTGCTCTGAACGTAAAAAATTCAAGTTGATATTATGTATGCCAAGCAAAAATTAGAAATGACATGATATGATCCGAGGGGACTTTGGTTTCTTATACTTGACACCCCGCCCATCAAATATAGAAAAATATGATAAGAACCGAATATGATACCCCAAAACACACGCCGTTCGTTACAAGAAAGCTCTTGCCCAAAAACCCTAGTATTTCCACGATGCCTTCAATATGTCCGTATGATCTTATAAATACCCATACCAATTACAACAAGGTTCATTATTAAAATATTAAAACAAGATAAGCAACATCATAAAATAATTACTAATAATATTAAATCTGCTGCATAGCCAAGTCACCCCCTTCCCGCTACGCCTTTCTTCTTGCGACGCACATACACACGATACGGCCTCTTCGGACTCAACCCCTAAGCCATCCTCTTCCTACACCGTATCAACTACCTCCCCCTCAAAACCGCCTTGTCCTCAAGGCGAAAGGAAGGAAATTGCAGCTGACATTCCTCCCCATCCAGCCACGTAGCATCGTTGGCCAACTTACCTAACCAGCGAATTAATAGCTCCCGCCGGCGTTGCCCTACCAACACTCTTGTTCGTCGGCCCAAACCTTCATCTGGCTCAAAGGATCCCACACGCACATCTTCAATAGATTCCGGGAGCTCCGCCTCCATGGGGTGATCACCAATCACACGCCGAAGCTTGACTCATATGAAATACCGGGTGGATGCGGCTTCCCTCCAGTAAGTCTAGCTCATAAGCTACAACCCCCACGCGACGAATAACCCGAAAAGGCCCATAATATCGAGCCATAATTTTATTGTAACCTGTTTAGCGATGGAGGTTTGCCGATAAGGCCGAACCTTCAAGAACACCACATCTCCCACTACGAACTCCATCTCACGACGATGTTTGTTGGCTTGATCACGCATCTGGTCCTGAGCCCATTGCAGATCGCGATACCGTTGAAACCGCCGCCACCTTACATTCATGCGGCAAATGTCGCGCCAATGATAGAGGAGGAGCCATTCCATAAACTACTTCAAATGGAGTAGTAAACGCAGTGGTAACATGTTATACCAGTACTCGGCCCAAGCCAACCAAGCCGCCCACTTCTTAAGTTGAGTAGACGTGAAACACCGGAGATAAGTCTCCAAGGTGCGATTTAACACTTCCGTTTGTCCATCAGTTTCCGGGTGATAAGCGGTACTATATTTGAGCTTCGTACCTTGCATAGTAAACATTTCGTCCCAGAACGTGCTAAGGAAAATAGAGTCAGGATCACTAACGATCGAGTTCGGTATCCCGTGTAGCTGAACCACATTCTGCACAAAAGCGTCGAACACCGTCTTCGCAATAACCGGCATCCGCAATGGGATAAAGTGACCATACTTCGACAAGCGGTCAATGACTACTAATATACAAAAAAAACCCTCCGAAGAGGGCAGGCCCGTGATGAAATCCATCGATATATCTTCCCACACTTGGTCCGGTATAGGTAATGGTTGTAATAACCCAGCCGGAGTCTGAGAATCATACTTGGACTTTTGACAGACCAAGCAAGCTGCCACATATTCCCGTACCGCGCGAAACATCCCAAACCAATAAACACTCGCAGCAACTCATCGATAAGTCGGCAAGGCCCCCGCATGACCGCCAACGGGGGTGTTTTGAAATTCATGTAGCAACCTAGGAATCCACGGAGAGTACCGAGATAAAACCACCCGTCCTTTATGAAGGAGACGACCGTCGACTAAAGAAAACCCCGAATGGCTGTCCGCTTGATTTTCAAGGTCGTCCATTATCTTCCCAAGCTCCGAATCCGCTTGCTGCTCAGCCCACACCTCCGATAAACTACTCCAAACTGGACCGCTCAACACCTTCAACTCCCCCTCGCCTTCAAACTGCCGAGAAAGAGCGTCAGCTGCAGCATTATGTTTTCCCAATTTATAGACAATCTCAAAATCGTAACCAATGAGTTCGGCCACCCAAGTTTGTTGTGCCGAAGTGACGATTTTCTCATTAAGTAGGTGTTTGAGGCTATGATGATCGGTGAGTACCGTAAAACGCCGTCCCACAAGATATGGCCGCCAATGCTGTACGGATAATACCAACCCCATCAACTCTCTTTCATATGCAGATTTTAACATAATTTCAACACTTAATGCTTGCTAAAGAATGCAATAGGTCGTCCTTATTGCATGAGAACGCCCCCAATTCCCGTTCCGGACACATCGCACTCAACCACAAAGTAGATCCGGAAGTTTGGCATAGCCAAAACTGGAGCCTAAGTCATAGCCTGCCGTAATTCCTCAAAAGCTTGCTGCGCCGCAACAGTCCACATGAATTTGGATAAAGCCTCTTTGAGTAATTGCGTCAACAGTTGAGCAATCATCCCGTAATTCCGTACAAACCTCCGATAATAGCCCGTGAGTTCTAAGAAGCCCCGCACGGCCTTATGAAAATTTGGCGTAGGCCACTCCAACACAACACTAACTTTGGAGGGGTCCATCCTCACTCTGTTGGCAGAAATTAAATGTCCTAGATAATCAACTTGCGAGCACCCCAATGAACATTTCTTTTGATTAGCAGTATAACAATTGTCGTGTAATAGCGTTAAGACCGTAGTAAGATAGATCCGGTGTTTGTCCCACCCCGTGCTGTAAACAAGATGTCATCAAAAAATAGAAGTACAAACTTACGCAGGTGTGGCCTAAACAAATCATTCATGGCCGATTGGAAAGTCGCCGGCGCGTTTGTCAATCCAAACGGTATGATCAAGAATTCATAGTGTCCACTGTGAGTCCGGAAAGCCGTTTTCAAAACATCCTCATCCCAGACTCTAATCTGACGGTACCCTGGTCTCAAATAGATCTTCGAAAAAAACATTGCACCCGCCAATTCATCCAACATCTCCTAAATCACAAGAATAGGGTATTTATATGGCACCGTCACTTTCTTTAATTCCCAGTATTCCACACAGAACCTCCAACTGCGTCCTTTTTCACCAATAAGACCGGACTAGAAAACGGGCTTGTGTTGGGCCTTATAATTCCAGCGGTAGCATGTCGGATACCAACTTCTCAATCTCATCTTTTTGAATGTGACTGTAACGATATGGTCGAACGGATATCAGTCCTTTGCCTTCAACTAATGGAGTGGGATGATCTATGCATCGCCTCGGAGGCAACCCCTTCGGCTCTTGACATACCTCGGCAAAATCCCTCACTAAATCGGCTATCGCTTCCGATCCTTTCTCAATTGTGATCGCCTTCAGATACCACAGTTAAGGCAGTCATTGCTACTTCCTTTAATTTAAACAAAGCAGACAAAGTCACGTCGCACCGACTCGCAGCCCCCACCCCAAACAACATAATAGGCTTGCCTTGGTTTTCATACATCAATATCTCCTCCTCCCAATATATCCTAGTCCAGCCCAATAACTTCAACCAAGCATATACCAGAATAACATCCACCCCGCCCAAAGGAAAAACATAACATTTGGTCATCACCTCCGTCGAGCGTAAAATCATCGACATTGCAGAACATAACCTCGTCGTGTCCGTCCGGTGTCCATCACCTAACCGGATATGAAGCTTTCTATGAGAATCGATAGGTAACTGCAACGTAGATGCCATATGAGTGGAGATAAAATTGAGGAATGCTCCACTATCCACCAACAAGGTGATGGGACGCCCTTGAATTTTACCACATAATCGCAACGAGCGTGGGCCTGATATTTCCACTACAAATTCGCATAGATAATTCCCCATACTCTCCCTCCTCTGTCCCAGCTTGATCCTCCTGCTCCATGTGCACCTCCTCAAGTTCGAGATCCAGCGCATCGTCATCATTTACCACTAATACTCTTAAAGAGCCCTTCACACATTGATGATGCAGCAGATGGTACTATGTGCGGCAGCGGAAACACAACCCCTTCCACCGCAACTCTTCCCTCTCCGAATTCGTCATCTTATGGAACGGAGCACGAGTTGGGGTACTGTTCTCCACAAGTCCCCCCCCCCCCCCCCCCCTCCCTCCCCACCCAGCCGGCTTTTCCTCACTGTTCGTCGCGCTGCCCACCATTGGCGGTCGCAATCCAGCGCCCCCTCCTTTAGTCGGCGCCAGAAACTGTCAAGTGATGTAAGAAGAGCTCCGAGCCTCCCCCATTGACTATAACAATGATTTTTCTACTATCCACCCCTTACGCATGGTTGCATCAAGGGTTTGTGGTTCTTGAACTTTCACTTGTTCTCCAATTTGTCGCTTCAACCCGAGGATGAACAGCCCAATTACATCATGTCGAGGAAGTGTGGTGGCTTGATTAGCTAATTGTGTAAATTGGTCCATGTATTCCATGACCGATGAATGTTGCCGGAGAGCATCCAACTTCTCCACCACGCCACCCACACTCCTTGGATCAAATCTCCCTAAAATCGCCTGCGTGAATTCCTTCCAAGTAAACTGTGATATCTCTAGCTTAAAATAGCTATACCAATGTAAGGTTGGACCTTCCAATGCCACCATAATCTTCTTAAAGCGTTGGGGTTCGGGGCATGGGTATAATTCATAATATTGATCAATCCGCGATAATCATCTAAACGGATACGTTCCGTCAAAAGTTGGAGGATCTGGAGTGGGTTTTGAATCCTCCGGAGCAGACTGCTCCTCTCCAACGAACGTCTCCCTCGCTGAGTTCGTTGGCGGAGGGAGTCTCGCCGTTAACATCTCCACCGCCTTCACCAACGCATCGAGCTGATGGTCCGTCTTATCAAAATGTTGTCACATCTGCACACCATCCCTAGACAGAACGTCGAGAGACTCCTCAATCGCCGAAACGCGACTGTCCATGGAAGAAGCTTGTGTCTCTTGCATCGTATTCCCAAATCCGGCAGGTCAGACCAATTGATAAGAACCGAATACGATACCCTAAAAACACATACCGTTAGTTACAAGAAAGCTCTTGCCTAAAAACCCTATGAGCTTATAAATACACATACCAATTACAATAAGGTCCATTATTAAAATATTAAAACAAGATAAGCAACATCATAAAATAATTACTAATAATATTAAATCTACTGCATAGCCAAGTCACCCCCTTCCCGCTACGCCTTTCTTCTTCTCGCGACGCACATACACACGATACGGCCTCGTAGCTCCTTCTTCGGACTCAAGCCCTACACCATCCTCTTCCCGCATCGTATCAAAATCCTTTCTAGTAATTCAAATAAATTCCTAACACACAAGCTATAATGATAGTATCATTAAAATGCAATTCCACCTAAAATATATAATGATTTTCAATGCTCTCTCTCCACAATATTGAACATGTGTCGCATTTAGTCCTTTTAACTCCAAGTTTACCATATATTGGAAATAGGCCTTAAGTTTAAGGTTAATGATAAACTTAATGAGGTTATTTTATAAATAGCCAAGTGGAGATTGTTTGAGAGTATCAATCTAAAGGAGGGTCAATTTCATTCAAGTGAAGATGCATACAGTTGGAAGTATAAGTGAAAGAGAAATGAAACAAACTTTTATAGGACAAGGACCTCTGTTAATTTATGGGTCTTAGGCCAACTACCACAGGATCACCTCAAACATAAATATATAGACAAATATATAATGCACAAGCAGCAGAACCTACCACAATATTTGTGTTCCCAGATTCATATTCGAACTGAAGCTTCTCATCATCACTCAATGCATATATAGAGTGGAGAGTAAATCGTGTTACAGGGATCCCATCTGACCGCTGGTGGTCATCCATTACAATCTGAAGTACATTGACAAGATAACAACACCGCGGAATATCAGGAAATTAATAGAAATGAACTACTAAATAGCATTTCTTCAAGCTCAAAAATCATTAAAAGAAAAAGTTTATGGCATCAATGTCATGTGGGAATGGCATGAGGAGTTGTGCTAGGAGTTCCTATTACCTAGGAAGCATGAGATTGGTCATTTGCTTCTACGATTTCAGTCTTCCTAGGTGTTCTACTCATTTTTACTTTGGTTTCATTCACCAAAGTATTCTTCCAAATTATACTACAAAAGAATTTGATTATCAATTTGCTTGTTAAATATAATGTGGTTTTGTAAAATTGTTCCAATATTTTAGTTAAACATGAAGAGGGGATAGCAACAACTGAAAATCTATCCCTTTGAGGTATACCAGGAAATCTTTTTATTTGATAAAGTGCAAAGACATCAAACTCACGGGTGAAAAGCATTGCTACAAACAAACAACAAAAGGTTAGAATACTAAGCCTCCCTTATTGAAGTGAAATGTCATACTTAATGAATAAATTCTCCGTCCTTCCCATTAGAGTGATTCTCCCCATATCTGGAATCTTCATTAACCATTAGGATTTTGGCGCTTAAAGCACTTCAGTAAACTATAAATATCTTAAGACAGATGACCCACTCTCATACATTTCATTTTTCGAATAATGCAAAAATCATGGTTGGCAATGGCACTATGTTAAATGTTGTAGGAATTGAATATATCCCTTACTAATAATATGTACTTAAGATTTGTTTTGTTAAAGAGCTAAGCCGTGATCTAAAATGTCATGCAAACTTTTCAGATATTGATGACAGGATTCCGGGAAACACAGAGGAAATTGTTTCAAGGGAACATTCCGCAATCTTATTGGGGAGAAGCATTACTTATTGCTACATATATGATCAATAGGATACCATATCTAGTGTTGGGAAATAAAGTCATGTTGAAACTCCAAATGGTTTCTATCCCAATTTTGGAACATCTAATGATTTAATGCCTAGGGCGTTCTGGTCTCCAGCTCTTTTTCATGCTCGTGGCCCAAAAAGAACTATAATTAGTTTAAAACATTATATATTTGTTGCATTTATCTGTTATATATGCAGCTGTCAAATCCATAGGAATACAACTGAAAATATCCCCACAATCTTCTTCTTAACAAAAATCTCCATGTCTGATTGAACATGTATAGTTTTTCTTTTAGATCCTGGACACGTCTATTAAAGCAGTACATTTCACAGCTTAAATTGCAACTTATTTTTGACTGTATACTTTTAACTGGAGTGGGTTCGGAGCCTAATACTGAGTCATCAGAACTCATTTTTTTCTGTGTTTGAGTGCTGGAAGGAGTAGGTCGAAAACCTAACATTCACGAAAAACATTATTTCTAGACTACAGAAGGAAGCATCACAAGAATTAGGTTAAAGAAAAACTCTAACTGGGGGGGATGCTACATTCTAATATGTCACTTTTCTATTTCATAAGCCCCCCAACTTAAGCAGGAGAGACATAATAGCATAGCCAACAATGATTTATAAGTGAACATAGAAATTTGGACTACAATACCTTATAACCAAAAAGTTCACAGCACGCCCGTCTGAAAACAGATATTCTTTCCGCGAAGACCGTCTTGTACCTGTTTTTAATTCATGGCCTACATTTCAAGCTTAAACGATGGAAATATTTCAGAAATACCATAAAAAGTGTCGCCCACTCACCTTTCTTCACGTTTTTCAAGTGTTGCTATCTGCTCTTTCAACTGTTTAATTTTCCCAGCAATGTAGGAATCGACATGCGTGCCAGCATCAGCTATATAGTTGGTGTTCGAAACAAGAGCAAATCAAATTACTATCAGTGTCACAAGAAAGAGTAAATAAAAATACTATCAGAAACAACAGTTCTAGTTTTTTGAAGTAAAAGACATGACATGAGCAGACCATACAGTGATGTATTCAGTTGATAGAGTCATAGAGCTTATGGTTCCTTCACACTAAAATTAAGAATCTTCAGATCATTATGCTGCTTTCAGCCACCCACCAAGAGACGCCTAGAGATTCTACTGGTGGTACTTCACGTTTACCAAAGCAAACTACTGATACTCAAAAGATCAATCGACTCTTTAAATAATGCAAACAAACTAGAATACATCCTTTTGTTTAATTGGCTAAGAGGCTCAATTTGATTTAAAGGGGAAGCTGCATTCGGCTTGTTTTCAATTCTGTTTGGATCTAAATCAAACGAAGATTCAAAATAATTCTAGAGCATAGGTAAAACCTCATAAACTGGAATGTGGTCAGAATTGCCATTACATAATACAGTTACAACTCTAACTATGTTAGTATCCTATTTTATGATAGAGATGGATCGTTGAAGGAAAAATAGCCCTGGTTTTCTGTCGTCTTAAATAATCTTGAATACAATCTGCTGCAACCTAGTGCATCCTTACAATCAACAAATAAGTTTTCCATTCATCAACTATTATCATGCCAGTTGCAAATGTAATAATTCAATAGAAGGGTGTGTAGTGTGTGTGTGTGTGTGTAAAATGTGTCATCTGTGCATGGTTGCTAATTGTGCAGTGTGTGCATCTTTGCAGTGTGGCCATCTGCAGTATGTGTGCTCTTGACCTTAATGTGAAAGTAAAAAGGAATCAAAATGAAATGCCTTTGTTCTAGGAAGGTCCGGTATACATTCAAAATGAACTAAATTCAATATTTAAAACCATCGATTTATGTTTTTTTGCTGAAAAGATAAAAAAGATAAGTGGATCTGACTATGGATTTTAAGTCCACCCTCAAATTCCTCAATCTGGACACTCCATTGTAGTTTTCAACATTTTAGATTGCTTCTTATTTTTCACTATATTATATCGTTAGGCAAAGAGCCAAAGAAACCTACAAAATACCATAATGCCCTCTAAGTTTGTTTCCAATTCTGGTGCAGGAAAAGAAGCTTTGAACGCAAGCAGACTAATTATAAATGCCCTTGATGAAAGCACAAGATATAGCACTTCGTTCAAATTCAACAAGAGCCTTTTTACGTACATGACTGTTTCTTAAGTTCTTCAACAGCCAGTAACTTTTCTTTTGTCTTCTGCAGCTCATTTTGCAGAGCCTCTATTGTTTGTTTTGCCTCATTGTCGACCGCCAGGGTGTTAACCATCCTGAGGACCTTTGTATTGGCAGAAGAAAAATTGCCATGTCCCAGCTGCAAACAGAGTACAGGATCACACTCCTTGGATGGAAAAGGCTTGAATTACATGATATCAGTGCAAAGATAGAAATCAAATCGTGACATTTTGGTTCCAGAGATGCAGTTTTATAATTTTATTTCACCTCTTCAATAATTAAACCCTCATAGCAGTTGTAAAGAGCTTTCAAAATTATCATAATCATCTAGAACTTGAAGAGCAGACCACCATATAATTCCAATATGCATGCATATTTGCCTTGAGCACAAACCTTAGATTCCAACAAAGATATCTCAGAACGGAGGCGATCTTCTTCACGCTCTAACATTTTTACTCGTCTTGCTTCATTCGTTAACCTTTCATTTAGCAATTTTATCTCATTGTGCTGGCAGCTATTAGTTTCCTTTATTTCTGATAAGCTGGTTTCTAGTTGTCTGACATAGTTCTCCTTCTTGTCACGAGAGATTTCAAGCTCCTGTTAACATTATAGATGAATTACTGATGAATATACATAATGATCCCAAAATAACTCAAAGCCTGAGAAAATCAGTAGGTCTTACTCGAAAAATAGTTCCACTGACCAATCCAGTTCCACCTTCAAGATTTTTGTGCTCTTTTAATTCCTTAACAACATCTTTCAAGCGGTCTCTTTCCTCTGTAATCGAACTTAGCTAAACAATAAAGATCAGTGAATTAAAATACTGATTAAGAGAGAGAGCGAGAAAAACAGAAAGACAGGCAACCAGCCAGCCAGAGCGAGAGAGAGAAGCAAGGAAGCAGTTCAAAAACAAACTGCGTCTAGCAAAACAAAATAAATTCAGTTGTTTCTTATGACTACATAGTGATTGGATGGACCTGTAAGTTAGTATTACTAAAAAAAAATTAACTGATGAGATCTCCAAGATGAATTAAGTACTAACAAGTAGAATACATTTACATCACAAAAATTTCAGCTTCTAGATTATTCTACTGGATATTTTCTGAGGATAATATTAAAAACATCCATTTCAGAACTAACCATCAGTTTCAGCCTTCCGATTTCTACTTTATACGTCTCCGTCTCCTCTTTCGCCATTGTAGCCTCAGTTTCTGCATTTTGTTTGTCAAGAATAACCTTGTCAAGAGCCACCTGAACCTCTATAACCTTTTCCCGGATCTCACTTGCATTCTTCATGCTATCTATCACCTTCCTATGTAGATCAATAAACGAGGTCAGAAGCTCCTCTTAGAAAAGTTAACACTGAACATTGAACATTCAGTGTTTGAACCTCATAAATATCATACGCGGGAAAATTACTCCCTGATAGAAAAGTGAAATATGAAGCAAATCCGGCTTTCCTTTGAAACAGTTTTATACAAGGTATCTATGGAAGAGCTTTATAGCAATATGCAAGATGAATAAGAATACTTGGCAAGATAAGATGAAAATAGCAGTTTCCTAATAATGCAAACTCTAGATAACAGAAAAATAAGCACAGTATGACTAAGGTACATACTTCTGTAAAGCTGAAAATTGAGAGGGTATATCATCTGCAGATGACACACCAGGAAGTTCCTTAATCACTGATTTCCATGTAGACAACTCATCCTCCAAATTCTTCATGCTTGACCTGAGGTCAGATAACTTCAGAAGATCCAACTCTGCCCTCTCCCTGTGGCTTTTCTCTTCACGTAATTTTTCTTTCAATAATTCAAGGTCTTCATGAGAAGCTTTTATTTTTCTAGCTTCACAAACTTCAGATTCCTTGTGACATATTGAGACAGATCCATATGAATGTACTTATAAATAATACTTGTAAAACAGTGAGAACGTAAGTGTTAAAATTGATATCTCAGTTCAGAATCACAAAAAATGGTGAGAAGGGAAATGTTAAAATTGATATATTGGTTCAAAATCACATTGAATGCATGAGATCAATCACTCTGGGCACAATAGGCCCTTATAAAACAAGACTTCATTGCAAATGAACGGATTCTGTTAAAAGAATAACATTGTGAGGATGAAAAAAAAAACCTACCTAAAACAACCTGCAACATCATCAATCTGTATTCCTATTTTAGGGATACAACACATTTGCTCCTAATGAGTTACATGTAACCAACCTCCTATAACCTGCCAGTTCACCAATCTGAATTCCTAGTTCCAGGATACAACAGAGGTTTATCAAACCTATCTTAAGCAAATGACTGCTATAGTGATTAGGGCTAAGGAAAGAAACATCAATGTTTAAACAGAAAGATTTTTTTTGCAAAGGGTTGTTTTTTGTGTCCCTGCTCAGATCTCATTTCCAACTCCCTTTCTGTTCTCACATATCTAGTATTTGCTACTTTAAACGAAGTTGCTTTTTAGTTTATATTTAGAACATCTAAATGCATCAATACCTAATGGTGAACAATAAAATACTTACATAGTTCCTCAGTTCTTCGCGCAAATGCTTCACCAACAAACTATTGTCAGTAGAAGGAGCTTCTGGAGATGCAGTACACAACTTCTTCTGCAACTCAAATTTCTCCTGCATGCACTAGCAAAGAACGACATTCTACAATTGTCAGATAATTACAAAAAATTATGAAGTTTTTCTGCAGCAATGTATATTAAAAAACAGATAATATGATGATAAATACAAATAATAAAAAAATCATGTCCCAACTTATTTTCATTTCATGAAGCTATGACATCAGAGAAACATGCATATCAGCATCTACGCCTCTGGTCAGAAGAGCCTGGTTCAAAGGTAACGAAAGAAATTTTATAGTTTTACTTAATTTTTTGCTCATCAGTCAGTCAAGTATGATTTAAGGAATGTAAATATTGCGTCTTTTCATGTTATACTCCGACTCCATACTAATGCGCTCAGCAATTTGACATACTTTTAGAGCAAGAACCTCCCAGGGAGAAAATTCAGATTTTTGCTTAAAAGTTAAAACAATCTAATGCAAACCAATGAACCATGAGAGCTAAAAGATCTACCTAACCAATGATTAAATAAGATGCATGAACAGCCCTAAAATTGAATGAAACTCTGGCATGAAGACTAAAATTAATCTAAAGTAAAAGAACTATAGACTACACCTGCCTGATGATCTAGAATATATCCAGAAGTCCACAAAATTGACACAAGTAACAGTGGAAAAGTTACCGCATCTAGTTGCTTTTTGAGTTCATCCAACTGCTCTTTCAGTAATGCTGACTCTTTCTCTGCACTTTTAGCTCTACATTCCATTCTCTCAAGCTGAAGAAAAAGATGAAGTATTTAGAGTATGAATAGTTTTTTACAAATAAGAAATCTGAAGTACTGACATCAGCACTTATTCTAGAAACTGATAGCTTTGATTCACTTCTCATTTGAACAAGCTCATTTTGAAGGCGGCCCTTTTCCCTGTCTATGCTTTCTGATATAGTATTTAGCTTTTCCTCTAATAGGTGTGCTCTTTCTTCAGCTTTAGCAGCTGATGACTCTGCATTTTTACGCAGACCCATCTCATTCCGAAACTTTATCTACAAAACCAAACATGAAGAGCAATGAAGAAAACACAATCAAATAAACAAAGACGAATAGGATTTCAACAAGTTCTAACAAAAGAATTGTAAACAAGAAGCATCCACTGCAATCAACGTGGAGAAAAACAAATAGTCCCTCCATCCAGTTAATAACGTCTTGTATCTCCTGTTGGGCCATCCCAATAATAATGTCTTGTTCCTAAAATGGAAAGAAGATAACACTAAAAACCACTAAAAAGTCAAATGGGTCAACATTATTTACACACAAAAGTCCAGCTTCTTAATCTCCGTACCTAAAAGAAACAAGACGGTATTACCAGGACGGAGGGAGTACATAATATGTCCAGAAGAGCAACTGGGAAGCAGGTATGGAAAATCATGAGAAGTGGAAGATATCTTGCGCATATTAAAACTAGCCAATGTGACAATACACAGCGAATGACAGTAAGTATGCATACCATACCAAACTCAATACACTATCTCAGTGGTCCTAGGGGAAACCACCACATAGTCAAAAATCATTATTTTCTAATGTTAAACTGCATGAGAATTTAAGTATATAATGTGTGAAGGAGAGGTGAGCTGAAACTTAATAGTGCTAAAAGATTGAAATCGCTTGTGAATTGCAAAGAATGGTCTAGTTGGGCGAGCAATTAGATAAAAATAAAATACTTGAAATTTCAGTCCTTAGTCTCTTAAACCAGTACTGAATCGAAGCAACATGGTGAAATAATTCAGTTAGCTCGGCATTAAATCATAAGGAAAACAAATCGAAAGCAGATTGTTTTGTGGTTCATGTTCCAGTGTTTATAAAACACTACCTCGAGCTCATTAAAGGCATGTATTTGTTTCCTGAGCTGTTCCTGAGAAAAATCAATATCCTTCTTTAGTTGCTCCTGTAATATACTTTCACGTCCTCTAGCAGCAGCTAGTTCCTGCTCAGTGTTGAAAAATTTGTCTCGTGTCTTCTTTCTCTCTGATTCTGTAAGAATTAATGCTTATATGTGTGATAAAAATCATCACAATATGATCTTCTAGAAGTTGTGAAAAAAGCAAACAAAAGTTAATAAAATATATACAGATAAATATAAAGAACCTAATAACAGACATGAATATGGACTATCAAATTCCAGGTCATCTAAGATTGAAAAGAAATTGTAAATGTCCATTAATTAAGAAGAAGAATATGAGAATATGAGAACATGAGACTGCATAAGAGTTTCATTCCTAAGAAATTATTAGAAACAAAGCTTGCGAAGGAGCAAAAGACTCGCAAGCAAAAGCAAAGTGAGGTGACACGCTGCTCAAGTATGCCATATTTCAGGCATGTAACTATTTGAACTTCTATAAGCCCACTGCAAGAAGAGCAGATCCAGATATTCCCAAGTTTCTGATGAGCTTTGCCCATGGAATCTTTGCATAGGTCATTTACCTGTACCCGCGCAGGTGGGTAGGTACAGAAAATATAGGGGCGTGAAAAAACTCTTTTTCAGCTTCAGAAACTTCAACCAAATTAAGTTAAATGCAATCGAACAAGTACTAGTCCAACAAGTTTAACAGTTTTATAGTAAATTCTAAAGAAAGAAAAAACTGGCGGATGTGCAAGAACATAGGTATAGACATTAGGATAAGATAATTAAACAAAAAATTTAAGATTTTTATTATCATCATCATCAAATAAATATATATTACATGATGGTCATAAAATTAGTTTTACAATAAATGCTTGATTGGTAAAATTACCAGTCGGAATTATATTTCAGATAATATACATCCTAGGAATTAAGAGATTCAGAAGCTTCGGTAGTTGGGTTAATGATGTAATCACAAGAGAAGGCTAGAGTAACTAATGATGACTGATGAAGACAAGTACAAAAAGGCATAGTTCATCCAAGTCCAACATAATACAGAGATACAGACACGTGCAGTTAATATGTTGTATATCAGGATCCTGCTCAGAGAATAACTTCATCTTCCTCCTTAAAGAAGGCAAATTTTGACAATCTACTGAAATTTAGAATTAAGTACTCAGGGTTAGTTTTCCTTACGGATGAAATTCCTCTTAGCAATTCCTATTAGTCTACTACAATAAAAGAATAGATGATTATAGAATAATTTCTTCAATTAGAAGCATAGCTCAATACAAGATAGGAAAAAAAAAATAGGAAGAAACTGATCAGGAATTCAGGCAACCTTAGCAGTGATTTACATGTTTCCATTGATCCATATAAACACCTACTAGAGCCTTACCAGATTTTTCAAAATCTTCATCGAGTGCTTCAAATTTAGATTGATAGTCATGCGCTTGCTTTTCTGCACTGCTGAGTGCATCAAAAAACTCTGATTTCACCTACAAGAGCAAGTTCTGTGAGGCAAACCATGCTAATAAATGCTTAGACCAGCATAAATACTAGAGAGGAACCTATTGAAAAGGGGAAAACCAAGTATATGATTGTTCATACGGGACAAACAATCAAGTTAATCAACCAACTAAAAAACTGTGATTCTGATCATTAAGTTGTCATCTAATGGCCATATTGACAAGAAATAAACTACTGCAAGTAGATGGATTGAGGAACGTAGGACACTCTACGGGAGAATGCACTAAATGTGCTCCCGACAAGTCAATTATTCATTTCTAGAACCACAAAAAAGGAAGAAACGTATCATCAAAAGACACCTCCAAAAGGTCGAATCATCATGAGAAACTTCCAAAAAGAGAAAAAGGTAAGCCTTCGAATTGAAAAGGACAGCAAATAGTATACCATCTGACGACATTGATAGGTGCAGAGCATCTGGTCTGAGGTAATTGGAATCGAGTGATCATGCGAATATTCCGGCGCCGGAAGATCCTCGTAAACCAGCAGCTGCTGATTGGAACCGGGGCTCTGAGTCGAATTAGTATTGTTCTCTTCCTGCGGCTGAGACTCCGCCCTCCTCTTCCTCGGCGGCGGTGTTCTGAGCATCATTTTCTCCAATTTCCTTCCTTAATTGCTCGATTTCTCTCCCTGTGTATTTGATTTGATAGAATGGAAACAGAAGGAGAAGAATTATTAGGGCTTCAAATTTGAAATTATCTTTCGTTTTTGTGTTAAGTGTTTTTAGAAGGGAAGGCGCCAATGTTTTTTCAGTTTTAATAATAAAAAAAAGGGCTACGGAAAAAACCACCATATCTTTTAACCTTTTGAATAGAGGTTATCGGTTAACCAACGGTTAATTAGATAACCGATCGGTTAACCGTTAACCGAATCGATAGAATTTGTGCTAACTGGAGCTGAAACCAAAATCGAAAATTTAATTTCGGTTAATCAAAAATCGATAATTTCGGTTTAGGTTTTCGATTAGTACAGATAACCGAAAATCGATTTCCACACCTACCTTTGGTTGAAAAAAATGAGATTGAGGAAAAAAGTGGAAAAAAAAGAAAAAAAAAAGAAAAAAAAAGAGAAATAAAGTAAATTTTATAAAGTGTTTGGTACGAGAGAAAGAGAGAAGAAATAGAAAAGAAAGAAAATATAGTATATTCGAAATGACAAAATCATCCTTAAATGAAAATATGTACCTCATATACGTTTTACTAAAAAGAAAAAGAAAAAAAAATTTGTGTTGTTAAAATTATTGTAAGAAACTCTTAACGTCAAACACAATTATTATTATCATGATTGTATTTGGCAAGATTTTTTTATATTTTTGAAGATATATAGATATTCGAAATACTCTTATAATTTTTAATTTTAATAAATTCACAAGTATACTTCTTAGCATTGTAGCTCGCATTTTTAATCGACCATTCCATGTTTTTCAAAGTTCAAGTTTTCCTCCAATTCTTATCTAATGTTTTAGATTTTGCTTTGCGCTTTTAATTTTGACAAGAGGAATGTTCGTGGGATGTTTTTAAGAACATAGTGGTATTTTTTGCAATAAAGCAAAAACTTGATAGTTTTAAATACTTTCACTTAAACACATGGTATTTTTTGCCATTCCTCAAAAAAGAGGTCCGTATGTAGAAAATCAATCCGTAAATTTATTTTGAATAAAAATTAGAAAATAGTGATGGTCTCTAGTTCCGGTCTTATACTAACCTTACTAGAGTTATATAATTAATAACTTTATTATAGTTTAACACTATGTTGGTCCGGAGACGAGTGTCAGGTGTAGAGGGGGTGAATACACCTGAGTACAAGTTTCTTTTCTCAAACGCGAAGGACAGCTGAGCTGTAGGTTGAAACTGATGAACAGTGCCAGATAGTAACCTTCTGATCGCGGGTCAGAGTGACTCAACTACTGAGTTTCTTCTACTGACTTTTGTCAGTATTAAATCCTCAGGCGGAGAGTTAGTGCGGATAAGTGTAGGGCCCGATAGACTTCGTCTCGATTTGAAAACGTATTTTTCGCAAACCAAAACAGTTTAGGCTAGTGCACTTTTAAATACGTCTTATGCAAAGTATGAGTTTGTAAAGTGAGTTGAGAACGATGCAATAAAACAATAAATGACACAAGCGATTTTTAACGTGGTTCGGATACACAAGATCCTACGTCCACGGTCCTGCTGAACAGGAGGTCTTGTTGATTAATCTGAGCAAGCCTCAGCAAGGTATCTGTGCGCTGGACAGATCCTTCTAAGTTATAGTCCTTAGCGACTTTACAAATCAAACCGAAGTTTGAAGGGGAGGGGATTTTCTCCAACTATGAAGGAGTTCTTACAATAAGGACAGTCACAGAAAGTGAACTCCTTCGAAGGTTCTAAGTTATGGATTTTACAATGGAGCTTAGATAGAGAAGAGGGATCTAAAGAAAACTCTAGAGAGAAGAACTAAAGATATTCAACTATGCAAGTTCTTCGCTGGATCTTCTTGAATGCGTTAGAGAGTTTGAATGCTTGAGCGTGTAATCCCTTTGATATCCCGTGCGTTGAGCTCGAAAAAGCTTCTCTATTTATAGTCGTGACCCACGCATTTGTCCGTTGGAGAAGACGATGCCACGTGTCACAAACGTCCAAGGAAAACGACCATATGTTCGAAATAGTGTTCCAGAGTAGTTGGTCACTGTGCATGAGAGCAGCTTTAGTTGGTCAGAGCAGGTAAGGCTTAGACCGCTTCTCATTGGTCGAGATTTGTGGTAGGTGAGACTTGTCAGACATCAATCTTCATCTGAGTTGACTCTCATCCTCGTATGATCTTCTGCTGACTTTCGAGTGATATTAAAAGGTCGGGTCGTTTCCTGTCGGATACAGTAGATCTAACACGATCACTGTCTTCTTCATTTGAGTTGGCTGATAATAGATCTTCTACTGAGTGTAGTCAGCTGATGACTCTGAAGGTACTGAGCTATGTCCTGTGTTCTTCTACTGAGGGTCAGCTGATGAGAAATCTTCTACTGATATGGGTCAGCTGGAGACCTGAGAACATGAGCTCTTACATACTGATGACGTGGGGTTCTGGAATTTAACTTCCTACTGAAGTTCAGACCAACAAATACCCCTTACAGGACTTAGACAAAACAGATAATGAAAATAAGAACAGTCTAGCCTATTACATCATCTAGTCCGAAAAACACTACACTAAGGGCACAAGACAGGTTTTGGCATCTTCAATTCCATAGCAATAAATCACTATGATTTCCCCCATTACTGAAAAATAAGCAAGTCCTAATACAAGAACTACTGAAGATAAAACAGAGTACCCTCTAAGTGATGATTAAATCAACCACTGACTCATAACCCAACAATTTCCCCCTAATTGATGATGCCAAAACCACTAAGTACTAAACTACTGACCCAAAAGACTTCAGTAAAACTGAGCAGTTAAAATAGGGTAATCAGCAAATAAAAGATAGGCATATCAGAGAAAAATAGGTTACGTTTGTGTGTGTCAGGTCACTTCAGTGATCAGTTGTGAAAAATAAATAAACATAGCCATAAGACAATGAGTAGTTATCTGGCCAAGCAAAGAACTGATGTTTAATATAAGAAGTGAGGTTACAACAGTCTATGCTCTATTACAATCAGAAAATAAGAATCAGCTACTGCTAACGTCTGAACTTCTTGATCTTGGCTTTGAACTCTGCAGACTTAGCAGCTGGAGGCTCCAACGCGTAAGATTTGTAAATCCTTTCTCTGAGGGTTTGGATGGAAGCGAGATCATCTGGCTGCAAAGGACTTAGATCGTTGCGGCGCGCAGCAGTCTCGACTTTGTCCTCTATCTCCTTAGTGCATAACACTCCACGAGTCGTTATGGGAGGAGTCAGCTGGAGGTAGGCAGGAGCAGTGAGTGGCAGGTTCTCCTTGAATAGAAGTAGCTTGATCTATGCTCTGAAGTTTGCGTCGTACTGATAGATAAATTCGTCGAAGAGATCAGTTGGTGAAACTTCAGCAGGATAGCACTACCACACATAGTATGCCTTTATGAAATCTATCTTCAGCTCCTCCCACTCCTCGTTCAGATTCCAAGGAATCCATCTGTCTACGCGGCGGTGCGGAGTCTTCTTGAGATAGGCCTTCTGGGCACTTCGCCGGAAGAACTTAGATGTCCTCGAAATTTGCTTGCTCTTGTCCAAGATGGGCTCTCTGGCAATACTGTCAGTGAGATCTATGATTTTGGCCAGATCCTCTATCCTCTTCTTCTCCCTTAAGGCTGCAGCTCTCTTATATCCTCTCCGGAGATTAAGCCCTTGTTGCGTAGCCTCCCAGGTTGCCTTGTCTTCTGCCTCCTGCTCAGGTGTAAGAGTAGAGATGTTCTTTAATCTCTGAGCAAGTGGCAGGTTGTCAGTGTCCGAGTCATCAGCAGGCTCATCAGTAGATTGTTGAGCCTTCTTCTTCTACTCATCTAATATCTGCTTGGCCTGACTCTTGGACATCCTGACCCTTGGCACTTTCTTCTTTCTCTTCAGCTGAGCCTCCTCTTCCATCCTCAGCTCATGGTCCAATTGATCCTGGAGCTGTTGAGCCACCCTCTTGTCGTGTTCCTCCTGCTCCGCTCTAGTTTTGAATTTGGGCGTCGGGGAAGGAGGTGGAGTAGACTCAGTGGCTTTCTCCTTCCCGGGCCTTTGAGGCGGCAGGGGCTCATCCTCCTGGTCGACAAACTGAGCGACCTCATCAATGTGTTGCGCCTGAGCCGAGGATCCTTCTCCTGATCCTCCAACCGGCTCGGGCAGCTGAGTAGATTGGACTTGAGGGATTTGGACTTGGGGAGGGGGAACAGAGCTAGTTCCAGCCTGTGCTGCTGAACTTTCCCCCTTGAGAACTTCCCTCTCTTCTGACTGACCACCCACCTGAGCTCTTCCTTCCCTTTCTTCCCCCTCTTTGGCATCATCAGCAGCCGGGGTCAAAAGGGTCCTGATAGCTGCTACTTCCTTCTGAAGGCCGTAGACTACGGATTTGATGGAAGTGGTGGTGGTGTTGAAGTCTCCGACTGCATCATAATAATGTACCCAATCATCCTCCTAATCCTTGCGGATTTGGTGGATGTGAGCCTCTGCTTCGTTCCTTAGCTTCAGAAGCGATGCGTCATGAGAATCAGTCATCTCTTTCTGGATCAGCTTCAGGGCGACCGCCTGAGTTTGTAAGGCGCGCTGGACACTTGAGGTGGCCATCTTGTTGCGTTCATCCATAGTGGTCTGGACTGTGGCTAAGCTCGCAGACAGCTGCTCAGCAAACATCTTCTGCTGGGCTTCGAGCAGCTGCTGGCATTGAGCAGCCAAGTCTACCTTCTGAGCTGCCAGCGCAGCCTCGACGATCTCCTGTATGTTTGAAGTAGGAGCATCTGAGACCTTCTTGACTGCGCTCGCAAGCCCGTCAACTTTCTCCATCTGCGCCTTGGTGTATTGAGCCCATTTCAGATGGACATCCTTAGCTAGGAGACGATTTTTGTCTCCTTACTTTCTGATGGCGCGGTTGATAGACTTTGAGAACACGGAACCGATGGGTTTGATATGATAAGACGAGGTTCCGAGCCTCTGCTCTGAGGCGGCGAGTTGTTGCTTCCTGGAGGTTGAAGCAACTGGGGCGGCACCAGATTCAGGAGGTGGTGGTGGTGACTCGCCCTTCTCGCTGGGAGACTTTCCCTCAGCAGAATCTCCCTGTTCTGCATCCTTGGGTGGTGTCTGTTCATCATCACCATCACTGTGATGAGAAGGCGGCGATGGGCTCCTAGCAGTCTCCGGGGAGGACCTCAGGTCCAGAAGATACAGCATGGTTGAGCGTAGGTCCTCGAAAGAAGCGATGTCAGCGTGTTCCCAAAACCCAATAGCTGACTGCAGACTTTGATCTTCTGCCAGTAGGGACAATGAAGAGTGTTGATGGATGAGCTCTGCAAGAATGTCCCAATTAAGGAACCTCAGTAACATCTGAGTCCTTGCCCTGATCGCGATGTCGACCAAGTCCTGATGCTGAGAGATTTCAGGAATATGTGCGGTGACTTCTCCTGTGGCACGGAGACGAGTCATTTGCACAATCGATTACTGTTCAAAGGAGACCTCAGCAGCAGGCTCTTCAACTTCTTCCGGCTGAGTCTCATCCGTACTGACCCGCTGCACCTTATCCTTCAGCGTGGCACCTTCAATGCCGGTATCAGCGTCCAGTAACTCCTCCTCCTGAGGTGGTGGAAGGGGAAGCAGGCTTGGCGGGAGCCTTAGAAGCTCCAGCCTTGGAGAGCTTCTTCCGCTTCGGCTGATTGGCCCGTGGAGGCAGATCAGTAGATGATCTTTTGAGCTCAGTCGCTCCACGTCCGATGGACTTTTCGACCGCTGCTCTAGTCTTGAACTTGATGAGCTTGCGATCGAAGTACTTAGAATCAACAAACGATGCATGATTCATCACCGAATCTTCTATCAGTACGGACACCTTGGTCCCGTACAACAACTTTCCCACACTGATCAGTCTTCTCTCTCCTGACTCAGTGGATGAGAATTTCTGTGCCTGAGCCTTCAGCTCAGCCAGAAAGAATTTGGTCCAGTTCACCTGGACTCCATCAACAATAGCCATCATAAGTTGGAGTCTAGGCTTGGACAGCTGATCGAAATAACCGACGGAGCTCGTCAAGATGTGTATGACGAGGTAGGCGAGGCCCCTGTACTCCGGAAGGAGTTGGTTCTTCGGCAGGGCGGACTTGAAGGAGATATCATCTCGTCCACAGAAGCGGTGGACGTAATCATTGAGCTTTGTCTCCTTGTAGCCCACCGGAGAAATGAAATCCGGTAAGTCGAAAGAGGACTTCAAAGCTTCCTTCACGTTGATGTCGGCACTGCTAGATTCCCACTTCTGGGGAGCCTCTTCCCTCATGTAACCGATCAAGGTTACCTCCCCATCCGTATCCTCCACGGAACGCCAGTTGTAGAAGAACTCTGCCACTTGCCGGGGCAGATAAGCCTTCGGGTGCTTCGTTACCAGAAGCTTCACACCGAACGCTTTTAGAGCCTGAAGATGGGCTCTAAGAACGGAAGCTCCGCCTGATGGAACACCATCGTGGGTTCAAAGAGAACCCTAGAAAGAATGATTTCCTCGATGTTGGGTGGGGTCAAGATGATCGCCATAGAATTATAAATCTGCAAAAAGCACGTTAGCACTTGAAAATAGAATAAGTTAGATCAATGGTTGCAGATAGATAAGAGATTTACCGTAATCACAGAGCTTGAAGAAATAGAAGCAGTCGAGAGAGAATGCAGCAAATAAGAATGCTTGAAAAGCTCTGAGTTGCGTGAATGGCGTAAAGATGAGATTAGAGTGAAAAGGTAAGATTTTATAAGATTTGAATATCAAGGGTTTTTGATTGGACGGTTTTTATAAAATCTCGCTTTTCTGTGACGGCTGTGATCTGATGTTTATAAAAGGAATGATTACTTAGCCGCCTCTAATCTAGACCCACGTAAGATAAGCGCATATAGATTAAGGTGAGAAGACATGCATTAAATGCGTTGCAGGCAGCATTAAAGGATAAGCATTTTAAATGAGAACGATATTCTACTGACTTAAACCTTAAATATTTATGGCGGGAAATAAATGCAAGTCATGCTACTGAATGCAAACGACTGAGTTATTAAATGCGAGTATGCTTATGAGAATATTAAAGAATCTAACTACGCAAACCTCTTCAGCTGAACTTTTACAATTAGCTGGTTACCGTAATGGCTCAGGAGAATCTTTGTGGTATTGATAGTACCGTGTTCCCCCTTAGTGTGTACTGTATGATTCACCCGACTGAATCAAAGTACTGAGTCTGACTTCTGACCTATCGTACTGACTTCTCTCACTGACTCAAGTCAGTAGGATCCAGTAGACCTAGCTCGACTGATAGTTCTCTGAATTTGTTCTCAGCTAGTGGTTTGGTCAGTATGTCTACCCTTTGCTTGTCAGTATGGATCTTCTCCATCCTGATATCCTTCTTTTCGACATGGTCTCTGATGAAGTGGTGTCAAATGTCCACGTGCTCGCATCTAGTATGAAGAACTGGATTCTGAGTTATTGTAATCGCACTGGTGGAGTCGCAGTAGATGGGCACTTCATCTTGAGTAATTCCATAATCTCGCAGTTGTTGTCAAAGCCAAAGGATCTGGGCACAACAACTTCCAGCAGCCATATACTCAGCTTCAGTAGTGGACGTCGCCACTTAATGCTGTTTCTTTGAGAACCATGATATCAGCTTGCTGCCTAGGAACTGACATGTTCCGGAAGTTGACTTTCGATCTATCCTGCATCCTGCATAATCAGCATCAGAATAACCCGTTAGAATCAGATTATCATCAGCAGGATACCATAACCCTGCGTCAGGTGTTCTCTTCAAGTATTGCAGAATCTTCTTTGCTGAGTCCAGATGACTTCGCTTGGGATTCGCCTGAAATCTTACACATACACCTACAGCATAAGTTATGTCAGGTCTGCTTGCTTTTAAATATAATAAAGAACCAATAATAGCTCTATAATCAGTAGAGTTAACAGAAGCTCCCTCTTTGTCTAGATCGATTTTAAAATTTGTGTTCATAGGGATCTTGACTGGCTTGCTTGAGTCGCAGCCGAATCTTTTCAGGAGGTCTCGAGTGTATTTGGCTTGGTTGATGAATATTCCTTCAGGTGATTGCTTCACTTGAAATCCAAGAAAATAGTTCATCTCCCCTATCATGGACATCTCGAACTTCTCCTTCATCATTTTCTCGAATTGTTGACATATAGTCACGTTCCTACAACCGAAAATGATGTCGTCCACGTAGATCTACAGCAGTAGAATGTCATCGCCTGACTTGATGTTGAACAGGGTGCGACCTACTGTCCCCTTCTGAAAACCTTTCTGAAGCAGAAAGTCTGATAAGGTATCGTACCAAGCCCTGGGTGCTTGTTTTAACCCATACAGAGCTTTCCGAAGTCTGACACCTGATGTCCCTGCTAAAAGTCGGGCAATTGTTCCACGTAGACTTCTCCCTTCAGTACGCCATTCAGAAATGCTGACTTCACATCCATTTGATATACTTTAAATCTTTGATGCGTTGCATAGGCTAGGAACAGACGAATAGCTTCCAATCAGGCGACTGGGGCGAATATTTCGTCAAAGTCTATTCCTTCTGCTTGACAATATCCCTTGGCAACAAGTCGAGCCTTGTTTCTGACGATGACATTATTTTCATCTCGCTTGTTTTTTAAGACCCACTTAGTACCGATCACGTGTTGATGTCTAAGTCTGTCAACAAGCTCTCAAACTTCGTTACGGACAAACTGGTTCAGCTCCTCTTGCATGGCAATGATCCAGTCAGCATCGTTGAGAGCATCCTCTATCGTCTGAGGTTCTTCAGTAGAAAAGAAACAGGAGTATAGAGCACTTTCTCCTTGGCTTAATCTGGATCTTGTCCTTACTGCTGTTGATGGATCTCCAATGATTAAATCAGAAGAGTGAGCGTCTAGCCACGAACGTCTGAGTTTGGCTTCTTCTTCTGAGATTACTTCTGTATAGTCAACAGGAGTGTTAGGTATTTCAGTAGTACTATTCTGTGACTGAAGTAATTCAGTAAGAAGGTTGGGATCTACTGAGTTTCCAGGTTCAGGGGCATTTAGCTCAGGAACATTAGTCGTTCCCCCTGAGTTTATATTCTCAGTAGAGGTCTCAGTTACCACTAGGGCTTCCTCATCGACCATTGTTACCTGATGTTAATTCTGTTCAGTAGAATCAACCAGGTCAGCTACAGTGCTTGCGGGATGGGTCTGAATTTCTTCATCGTCTGACTCATCATCCCAACAATGCTGGATCTTCTCAGCTTTGTCATTTAGTGTGAGATCTTGTAGCTTGCTGCTGACATCTTCAGGATTTGTCTTCTTTGGTCTCCTGTTCTCAGTAACAAACTCATCAAAAATAACATGAGGGCTTTCCTCCATGCAAAGAGTCCGGTAGTTAAAGACCGTGAAAGCTTTACTGACTCGAGAGTATCCTAAGAATACTCCTTGATCAGATTTGCTATCAAAGACCTTCAACTGATCCTTCCCGCTATTATGGATAAAGCAAGGACAACCAAAAATATGGAAATGAGAAATAGAAGGAATTGTCCCTTTCCACAGTTCGTATGGCGTCTTCATGTGCTGCTTTGTAAGTAGTGAGCGATTCTGAGTGTAACAGGCGGTGTCAGTAGCATCAGCCCAGAACTTTGAGGGTAGTCCAGAGTCTGCTATGAGCATTCTTGCTGCTTCTTTTAGTGTTCTGTTCTTTCGTTCAGCAAGTCCGTTCTGCTGAGGGGTGCGAGCTGCTGAAGTCTCGTGCTGAATCCCCTCCTTGTCGCAGTACTCTTTAACTACTGAGTTGAGGAATTCAGTTCCTCTGTCTAAGCGAATTCTCTGAATCTTGATGTCCTTCTCCACACTGAGTTTCTTTAGCAGTATTGGTAACTCAATCTTGACATCAGATTTATTGGCTATGAAGATGACCCACGTATATCTCGAGTAATCGTCAATAACGACGAGGACATACTTCTTGCCTCTTATAGTCACTGGAGAAACTGGCCCAAACAAGTCCATGTGTAGTAGTTGAAGGATTCCATCAGTGGAGGGTGACGGAATATGTGGAATGTTTTTCTTTGTCTGCTTTCCCTTCAAACACGCTTCACAATTTCTGTCTTTGATAAAAGCTTCATTGGGCAGTCCTATGACTTTAGAGTTCTTGGCTAGCTTGTTCATTGCCTTGAAATTCAGGTGACTGAGTCTCTTGTGCCACAGCCATCCTGTTTTATCACTGGATTTCGTCTGAGCAAGTAAGCAAGCCTCAGGTTCAGCGGTGTTCCAATTTGCAACATAGATATTCTTCTTCCGCGATCCTGATAACACTGTTTTCCCTGTAGATTTGTCAACAACATCACAAAAACCAGCGTCAAAGATAACTCTATTCAGATTATCACAGAATTGATTGACAGAAAGGAGATTATGTTGAAGTCCTTCAACATATGTTACTCTTGGAACTGAAGCAGTTCCAATGTTCAGTGTTCCGTATCCCCTTGTATAGCCTTTAGAGTTGTCACCAAACTCAATTATGGGACCATCTTCTTACACGTAATTAGTCAGCAGGCTCTTTTGATACGTCATATGTCTCGAGCAGCCGCTGTCCACAATCCAAGGGTCCTTATGCACCTGCAAAACAGAAACATTTTTAGGTACCATTTGGTTCAATTTGGTTCCTTAAGCATTAGTTGGTGATTTCGCGACCCAGATCTGTCTTGCGACTTTAGGAGTCTGAGACTTCTTTTTCTAAACCTTGTCAGTCTTTTTCTCCACTGGATCTGGAGATACTGACTTCCTGGCAGTTTTGGGTTCAGGAGCTTTCTTCTTCTGAGGTTTTGTGCTCCTCCTGACCCTGGGCTCATAATAGTACAAACCATAATGTGCTGGATGCTCATACAGTGGTTCGCCATACTGCTCTGCCCACCTGACCTTCTTAGTTCCCCCTGAATTTGATCGTGGTATTCTGGGGCTGGAACCTCTGGTCAGTTACTTCTTGTTGCTCGGCTGAGGTGCAATCATCTTCTGTTCGTTCTTCGCCTGAGATCTAAACTTTCCCTCTGACGAACCTATCAGCCAGCAAATCTGAGCCTTTTGAAGTAGAGGTGGAAGCTTCGTGAGTGTAGCCAAGTCCTTCTTTCATGACTGGTGGCTTTTGAGCTCTAAGCATGCTATCCAACTTCTCTTTGGCTCCCAGGTACTGTTCAGTCATCAGTCCTCGCCAAACCTCATCACTTTTCCGAAGTGATTCATAATCTTTCTCAACCTCTGCGAATTTCTGAGTAAGTCGGGCTATTTCAGTATCTTTCTCAGAATTGTCCTTAGTCAGAACTGATATCTGAGTTTCTTGAAGCTAAGACTTAGTCATAAGAGATTCAATCTCTTCCTTCAGTCTCGCAACTAGATTCTCTGAATCAGTAGAGACCGGACAATCAGAAGAAAGTCTCTGATTCTCAGCCTTTACCTGTTCCAATTCCTGAATGGTTCTGCTGAACTCTCTGCTTAACTGAATCTGCTCCTCTAGTAGATCGTCATATACTTGTACCACGTGTAGAGGTTCATCTGTAGCTGAGCATGTGTTGTGTGTGCTTTGTGAAGAGGAGGCTATAATGAGTTTCGAATTTACCTCAGCCTCTTCTCCGGCCATCAGACAATATTCAGTCGTTGATTCACGATCTGTTTCTCCGACCTCAACGACAATAAATGCATCTTCATCTTCAGAAGAATACATGAAAGTATCTTCCTCGATTGAGTCATCGGATATCTCTCCGGCAATGTAGGCCTGCCTTCTTTGGGAAAATTTCTCGCGTTTGGCCTGCCGTTCTACTCGTTGAGCAGCTTAGAGCTCGGGACAATCGTACTGGAAGTGTCCCTCTATCTTGCAGTTGTAACACACAGTTGCTCTGCTGCCTTTTCCAGCTGAGTTGTTGGATGGACTTGCAGCAGGTTCTGCATTCCTGCAATCAGTAGATGGTTTAGATTCTTCCCTTTTTCGATGATCTTTCTTACCTGAGGGAGAATCTCGGTGGTATTTCTTCAGCTTTCTGACTCTTTCCTTCTCTCTTTGATATTTGAGAGCCATAAGTATAAGCTGATCAGTAGCTGGAGTCTCGAAAGACTTAGAATCTGAAGCAGCTACTGTCTTGCTGGAAGAAATGGGGTTGGCTCCAGATTTGCTGACTGTTATTTTGAAAGCATGAACTATTTGGGTGTCAATTGGAGCACTGGAACATCTTTGGGGTAGACTGTGCTCGAACTCCTCCGTCTTTAATTCTGAAAAGATAACATTAGGAGTTAAAGCATTAAGATCTGAGCGACGTAAATAAGTAGCAAAAGGAAGCCACTTCAGTCGAGGCAACGCTCTCAAGATCTTGGTGTTCATCTCTTTGTAGGTGAACGTCCTCCCCAGCCCATTGATCACATTAATTTGATTTGTGAATCTGACGCTAAGCTCGTCAATGGTCTCGTTGGGCTCCATGGCAAAGGTGTCGAACTTTTGAAGCTCTAGCTCGAGCTTGTTTTCTTTGATCTGCGAGGTTCCTTGGCTCAGTACAGCCAGGGCATCCCAAAGTTCTTTTGCCGTCTTACAGTCTTGCACCCTCCCGAGGTGTGATTCGCTGAGCGTAGTCAGGATTGCATTCCGCGTAACTCGGTCAAGGTTGTGCAGCTTTTTCTCTTCGGGCGTGAAGGCAGATTTGTCTTTAGCAACTTTAGCACCGGTCTGTGCTCCTACACCTCCCACAATGGCATATTGAATGCTGTCGATCATGGGAATGATGGGTCCTATTTCAAGGACATCAGTCATGCTGTCGTGCAGCGATGTAAGTTGCGCCTCCATTCTCACGCGCCATATCGTGTAGTTCTCCACAGAGAACATCGGCACCATCCGTATACCTGACATATCAGACATTATAGGTGAGAGTATAAGGATGTATGAAGAGATGCTTGTGCAGTGAAAAATGTTTTCAGGATCTATTCGAGTAGACTAGTAGTTTCAGAACCGATGATCAGAAGAACACTGACGCTTTGATACCAATTGTTGGTCAATAGACGAGTGTCAGGTGTGTGTGGGGGGGGGGGGTGAATACACCTGAGTACAAGTTTCTTTTCTCAAACGTGAAGGACAGCTGAGTTGTAGGTTGCAACTGATGAACAGTGCCAGATAGTAACCTTCTGATCGTGGGTCAGAGTGACTCAACTATTGAGTTTCTTCTACTGACTTTTGTCAATATTAAATCCTCAGGCGGAGAGTTAGTGTGGATAAGTGTAGGGTTCGATAGACTTCGTCTCAATTTGAAAATGTGTTTTTCGCAAACAAAAACAGTTTTGGCTAGTACACTTTTAAATACGTTTTATACAAAGTATGAGTTTGTAAAGTGATTTGAGAATGATGCAATAAAACAGTAAATAACATAAGCGATTTTTAACATGGTTCGGATACGCAAGATCCTACGTCCACGGTCCTGCTGAACAGGAGGTCTTGTTGATTAATCTGAGCAAGCCTCAGCAAGGTATGTGTGCGCTGGACAGATCCTTCTAAGTTATAGTCCTTAGCGAGTTTACAAATCAAACCGAAGTTTGAAGGGGAGGGGATTTTCTCCAACTATGAAGGAGTTCTTACAATAAGAACAGTCACTGAAAGTGAACTCCTTCGAAGGTTCTAAGCTATGGATTTAACAATGGAGCTTAGATAGAGAAGAGGGATCTAAAGAAAACTCTAGAGAAAAGAACTAAAGATATTCAACTATGCAAGTTCTTCGCTGGATCAGTTTGAATGCTTGAGCGTGTAATCCCTTTGATATCCCGTGTGTTGAGCTCGAAAATGCTTCTCTATTTATAGTCATGACCCAGGCATTTGTCCGTTGGAGAAGACGATGCCATGTGTCACAAACGTCCAAGGAAAATGGCCATATGTTCGAAATAGTGTCGCAGAGTAGTTGGTCACTGTGCATGAGAGCAGCTTTAGTTGGTCAGAGCAGGTAAGGCTTAGACCGCTTCTCGTTGGTCGAGGTTTGTGGTAGGTGAGACTTGTCAGACATCAGTCTTCATCTGAGTTGACTCTTACTGATCCTCGTATGATCTTCTGCTGACTTTCGAGTGATATTAAAGGTCGGGTCGTTTCCTGTCGGATACAGTAGATCTGACACGATCACTGTCTTCTTCGTTTGAGTCGGCTGATAATAGATCTTCTACTGAGTGTAGTCAGCTGATGACTCTGAAGGTACTGAGCTCTGTCCTGTGTTCTTCTACTGAGGGTCAGCTGATGAGAAATCTTCTACTGATATGGGTCAGCTGGAGACCTAAGAACACGAGCTCTTACATACTGATGACGTGGGGTTCTGGAATTTAACTTCCTACTGAAATTCAGACCAACAAATACCCCTTACAGGACTTAGACAAAACAGATAACAAAAATAAGAACAGTCTAGCCTATTACATCATCTAATCCGAAAGACACTACACTAAGGGTACAAGACAGGTTTTGGGATCTTCAATTCCATAGCAATAAATCACTATGCTTTCCCCCATTACTGAAAAATAAGCAAGTCCTAATACAAGAACTACTGAAGATAAAACAGAGTACCCTCTAAGTGATGATTAAATTAACCACTGACTCATAACCCAACACACTAACACGGTAACATCAATATATTCATGAATAGTGCTAGTCTCCTATAAACATATACTCCCTACATCTCACTATTCTTATCCCCATCATCTTCCTCACTCTGTTGTATTAGTGTTTCGTCGCAGATCTGAAGCCTCCTCCTCCGCTATGTTGTCTTCGTCACCGTAAAGCTAAACCTCCACCGCCTCTTCATCTCTCTCTCATCACCCGTCGCCTCTTCTTGTACATATATATTTCCTATCTATTGCCAAGAATCCAAAATGCTCTCAATAGGCAAAAACACTCAATTGTCTACTTAATTATATGCTTGATTTTCAATTGCGCATATTTTATCGCTTTTTTAATAGTTTTTACCCTTTCGGAGATCAGCATAAATTCAAACCCCATCATAACTGATCTCACTATCATCGCCAGAAAGCGGCGGGCGCACGGCTAGGGCATTATCAGTGCCATTTATGCTCGGATTCTTGAGGTATATTATGGGAATGATTCAGTAATAGATAAGATTTAAATCCTAGCTAGATGATGAACCATATAATGTAATAGCTTAGTTGAGTTCGGCTGTTAGGACCTCAGTAGGCTAGCTAGAGTTTAGTAGCTGATAGACTCAGTAGCATATACTTTTCTCAGCTTGACGAACGCAGCAGTAGAGACTCTGTATGGTTGCTTAGAACCTGCTCAAGGTGTGTTGAACTTCAGTACATAGGAATCGACATGAAGCTGAATATTTTAGAAGAATGTCAGTAAAAGACAACTCGGTTAAAGTATCTGAGGTATCAGAGGAAGTCAACTCAGCATCAGTCTTGAAGTCTGAACAAGCCCCACCTACTATTCAACCTCGACCAATGAGGAGCTGCCAGCACTGTACTTGCACTAACATAAAGCTGTCCTCAAGACTAAAAAAGAGAGAATCTCTACAGTAACATTCAAATTCAAGATGGTGGTTTTTCCTATCATTTTTAACACGTGGCTATGTCTTTTTTCCAACAGATATTTCCCTGAGTAAAGACTATAAATAGAGATTGTTCTTCAAGCGTTGAAGATACTGGGAGCTTCAAGCATTCACGTACTCAAAGCTCTAGCAACCTCAAAGAAAATTCAGCAAAGAACTTTCTGTATAGATAGACACCATTAACAATTCTTCACTCTAGAGTAATCTAGTTCTCATTCTCTATTCTAACTTAACCTTGATAGATCATACGCTTAGATACTGAAGGAGTTCTTATTTGTTGAACTGTTCTTATTATAAGAGCTCCTTCTTAGTTGGAGAAGCTCAAACATTCTGTTTGAAACCTTGTAAAGTCATTAAGACTATAACTACAAGATCTGTCCAGTGAACGGATCGACTGAGACTTGCTCAGTATAAGTGTTTGATGATGATGAAGCAACATTAAAAGATGTACAAGGATTAGACGTAATAGTATACAGAGATCCATTTAAAAGCCCGTTGTAGATAAGATCTTTCCCTTTTGAAATTGAAATTTGATCATAAAAAACATATCTATAACCATCCACAGTAAAAAGTTTTGAAACTGAAATAATGTTTCGCCTAAACTCAGGCACCAATAAAACATCTCTTAATACTAAAGAAGAGTCTAAGACAGATAAATGTAAATCTCCTATGGCAACAGCTGGAACTCGTGATCCATTGCCCATGGAGACTACAACCTCGCCAACAGTCAGAACCCTTTTCTGCAAGAACCCTTGCAAGGTGTAACAAACATGATCAGTTACTCCAGAATCTACTACTCACTCACGGATAGATGAGGAAACAAGAACAGTCTTAGTTACTAAGGCGATGCGTGTACCTTTGTTTTTCCTTGAAGTCCGGATATTTAGTCTTCCAACGTTCAACCTTACCGCACTTGAAGCACTTACTCTTGGCCTTTGGTTTTGATAACCCGAAGGTAGGTGTTGTTGGGTGATGATTCAATATAAGATTTGAAGATCCAAAACCCCTAACTGAGTGATGAACCAATATAATGTAATAGCTTAGTTGGGTTCAGCATGTTAGGAACTTAGTAGGCTAGATAGAGTTTAGTAGCCAATAGATTCAGTAGTATATTATTCTTAGTTGTTGGTTGGACTTACTATTTTGAAGACTCAATAGGATTCCTCAGAATCTACTAAATGTGTGTTGGACATCAGTACAAAGGAATCGACCTGCAAGCTGAATTTCTCAGAAAGATGTCTGATGTGTCGATTTTATACTACTCGAATTCACTCTGATGCTTATCTCGTCCAAGTTGAGGTTGTTTATGCCCAGAAATGCAGGTTTTCAGCATACTTTTAGCCGATGATGATGTAGAGGATTGGAGCTAAGCTGGAGATATTTTGGCACGATTTTGAAGCCAAAAAGGGACTTGGATCGAGAAGGAAAGATTTAATAAAGATTTGGAAGCTTGAAGATAAATTAGGGCCGAAGTATATATGGAAAGGGATCTTAGAGATAAGATCTAGATTTGCCCTAATTATCTTTCCTTGGAGGTCAAGCTTGAAGATCTATATAAAGGGCTGGAAGAAACGAGATTCAATACCTTTTCAACACCGTTTCTACATTCTTTTCATTCTCGTTTTCCAACAGCTTTCGATTCCAAGTCCCGTAGTTTATATTATAGTTTCAGCTCAAGAACATCAAACACTTTATTCGCTTTCTTAGTTTCAAGTTGTTTTTCGATTCAGTTTTTACATAGATTTCATATTCTAGTTTTTATTCAGCATTCAGTCAGTATTCTCTACTTTACTTTCAGTTTATGTTATTATATTTTTGTACTTTAAATTATGCTTTAATCATGCCCGTTACTACTTTCTACTTGTCCAAGTTAATCATGCATAGCAATCTTTTAGGGCTTCAGCGAGGGTGACGAGTATGAGATACAAACTTTGTGAGATCTAATTGGACGTAGTAATTAAAGACTAGGATTTCGACTTAATTCGGGGTTGAAAGATTTAATTGGATTAACTTAAACCTGATCAATTTAGGTTATGAAGATTAGTGCCAGATTGTTCAACAACTTAGGTGGCGAAGCTATCATACGGTAGTCGAATTAAGTGGGTTAATCATCTATGTCAGATTGTTCGACAACGATAGAGATTAAAAGGTTCCTTCCTTGTAATACTATCTAAACATTAAATCTAGAGTTGTTCAACAATCTAGGTTGTGGTTAGGTTATGGAGTAATTGGAGGATTGTTCAAAAAGCCATTACCGATTAAGTAAGTAGGAATTGGGGTATGTATGTGTCCATAACTGGTTGATACTAGGAATTAATTAAATCTATGCATCAATGGTCGAAGTAGTTGTCTTATACGAGTTACTTGAGTCGAGTCCGCCTTTCTCTACTTGTTTTCTCTCAACTTATTTTCTGCTATTTAAATTTCCTTGCCTAGTTAGTAAATAAATTTCCTTGCCTAGGTAGTAAATCTAAAATTTATGCATGGTGGCACCACCAAAACTTGATCAAAAGGATAGATATAGTTGATTTCCAATGTTCCCTGAGTTCGACCATGTTCTATACTAATTATAAGATTCTAAGTGTGTGCAGAAATTTTATTTTATGTGAAAACAACGATCACCAAATTGGTGTTGTTGCCAGGGAACGGTGTTTCTAATTAACCGTGTTTACCTTCTGATCTTTTGTGCTTTAACTAGTTTATGAGAAGGTCTTCCAACCCGAACCTCGCATTTGATTCTAAGATCGAAAGAACCGTAAGAATGCTAAGGAAGGAGACAAAGCTACAACAACAGCAACTGCCGAAGCAGCACACTTCGCCTGCCCAAGCAGAAGCTGACTCTGAAGATGTTCTGCTTAGCCTAGCAAAACTCTTTTCTGAAGAGAAACTCGAGACTGAACTCAAGGAGATGGTCGACGATCATAATAATCCGAGGCTAGATCAGTTTGGAAAGAATGGTGTTGAAGATCTTCCAACACCAATCCAAATTGAAGGGCTCAATAAGCTGATTGAGATCAAGTATGGGCTTATCCAAGCCTCACCCAAGTTTCATGGAATGAAGAATGAAGATCTAGTACGTTTTCTAAATGAATTCGTGAGATTCTATAATGCTCAAAAGGATACCCATAGAACAAATGAGCAATTCAAGCTTTCTACATTTCCTTTTGCACTCACGGATCATGCAGGAAATTGGTTTACAAGTCTGCCCTCGAACTCTATCAACACATGGACAGCCATGAGGCAAACCTTCTTGGAATGCAACTTTCCGGTTAGAAAGACCAATGTCTTGCGAAAGGAGATTTCTGGAGTCCAACAAGAGTTTGATGAGACACTGAATAGATATTGGACGTGTTACAAGGCTCTCATCGAAAGCTGTCCAGACCATAGTTTTTCCAAGGGAGACTTGTTAACCTACTTTTACCAAGGTATGGAAATCACTACAACGAATCTTGTCAACTCATCTAGTGGAGGCAATTTTTCTAGTTGCAGAGTGAATAATGGTGAAAAGATAATTCAAGAATTAGCTAATGCAACTAAGGATTATGGAGAAGTCCGAATAGCAAAAAGATCTGCAAATTCAGTTGATTCCACGGAATTGGAAACCAAGCTGGATAGCAGTATGGAGAGGATGGATAATCGCTTCGAAAAGCTGGAGAAAATGATGAACTCTATGATGGAGAAGATAACCAATACTAGCTTGGCCGAGCAAATATGTGGAGCTTGTGGACAGTCTGGACACACTTCGTTGCAATGTAATACTCAAGCAAGTCCTAGTCAAGATTGCAACGCGATTGAGAATTGAAATAACTACCAATAGAAGAGGGATCCTTACTTCATCACCTACAATCCTGGATGGAAGGATCATCCCAATCTGAAGCAGCCATTTCAGAATAATCATCCCAAACGCCAATTTTCCCAGCAGCAACCACCAATGTTCCCACAAAAGCCACATCTGCAAGTTTATCGTCCTCCAAATCAAAGGACTTACCTAGCAAATCCACCGCTTTTGACTCCACCTGTCTAAGCTAAGCCTGGCAAGACACTTGAAGAAATTTTATCCGAAATGGTTATTTCACAGAATTCATTGCTGCAGTCACAACAAACCATGCAACAAAGTATTTTGACTCATAATGAAGTTATCCTAAACATTCAAAAATCTTAGAAAGATCAGAAAATCGGACTAGATAGCTTGGCCGGATAGAGGCAACTATCAGTTTCAATCAATGAGCTTCAAGGGAATCAAGGAATGCTACCTTCTCAAGTCCAGATTAATCCAAATAATGTTAGCTATGTTACTCTAAGAAGCGGAAGAGATCTACCAGATCCGCCAAACAAAGCACCAAAGAAGACTGAAGAAAGCGGCACTAATAGCACCGTCGACTTGGTCAAGCCAAGCCTCTTTGAGTCATCTAACTCAAAGAAAGGCAAGGAGAAAGTCGAAGAGGAAAAAGAAAAGAAACAGGGCTTCCAAGAAGATATATTGATTGATCCACCATTTCCAGAAGCGTTAGTGCGGAAGCAAAAACCTACGGATCATACGCTGGATTACATGTCCATCTTTGGCAAGTTGGAAGTTAATCTGTCATTTCTTCATGCTATCAAGGTCCCACAGCTCTGGAAGTTTCTAAAAGAATTCATTTCTGGAAAGACAAGTCAAAAAGGAAAAAATTGTGGTGAATGAGAATGTCTCAGCATGAACTCGAAATATGCTCCCCGAGAAGTGTAATGATCCAGGTATGTTCACTTTGCCTTGTTTGGTTGAAAATAAGATTATCCCACAAGTCCTATGTGATTTACGAGCCTCAATTAATGTGATGCCTTTATCTGTACTTAATAGCTCAATTAGTGTCGAATTAACCGACACTAAAGTGGTTATTCAATTAGCTGACAAATCATACATAACCCCTAAAGGCCTTCTAGAACATGTTCTTGTTAAGATCCATGATTTCGTATACCCTGCGAATTTTTATGTAATACTAATGAGGGAAAGAAGGGAACTTCGGGAGTTTTGCTATGTCGACCATTTCTTGAAACGGCTAAGGCAATTATTAATGTTTGTAAGGGCACTATCTATTTGGACTATCATGGTGAGAAGTTTACTTACAGTATTGATGATGCTATGCGAAAACCCCTCGATTGTGAAAATGCTTATTCTGTTGACGCTTTTGAGCCTCTTGTCCAAGAACATCTTGAGACGAGATTGATGTAGGATAAGTTGGAGTTAGCATTAACATGGAGTCTCTCTGAGTTGGATGTTGGAGGGATGCTAGATGAGGAGGTGAAGGAAGCTATAATGTCTCTTTTTGTAGTTGCAGAAGTTGTTGCCTCAAGTAGCGGCATCTGCTTGCCAAAGTAGAATGTGGAAGACAGACCAGTTCCATCACATGTCAGACTGCCCGTTCTGGAACTTAAGAAGCTACCAGCCAACTTGAAGTATGTTTACCTTGGCCAAGATAAGGCTCTTCCTATGATTATCAGTAGTAAATTATCGGAGGAACACGAAGAGAGATTAGTCAAAATTTTGAAGGAACACACTAGAGCTATTGGCCGATATCACCGGGATCAGTCTTGATGTTTGCATGCATTACATCCTATTGGAGCCGAATAGAAAGCCAAGACGAGACCTGCAATGGAAGCTAAATCTCAACATGCGTGAAGTTGTTTTGAAAGAGATTTTGAAGTTGTTTGATTTGAGAATTATCTACCTGATCTCGGACAGCAAATGGGTCAGCCCAATACATGTTGTACCAAAGAAATCAGGTTTTCAAGTTATTGAGAATGAAAAGAATGAGTTAGTACCAATGAGGTTGGTGACCGGATGGAGAATGTGCATTGACTATAGAAAATTGAACACGACCATGAGGAAAGACCATTTCTCTTTATCGTTCATTGATCAGATGCTTGAGAGACTTGCTGGTCAATCCTACTTTTATTTTCTTGAAGGATATAACGGATATTTTCAGATCTATGTTAACAAGGATGATCAAGAAAAAACTACCTTTATATATATGTTTGGTACTTATGCTTATCGTAGGATGCCTTTTGGATTGTGTAACGCTCCTGGAACTTTCCAACGTTGCATGATGAGTATTTTCTCCGATCTTATTGAAAACTGCATCGAAGTATTTATGGACGATTTCACCGTCTATGGAGATTCTTTTGATCGATGTCTTGGAAAATTAATTGTGGTTCTAAGAAGATGCGTTGAGATGACTTGGTTCTTAATTATGAAAAGTGTCATTTCATGATAAGGGAAGGAATAGTTCTTGGACATGTCATATCCGAAAGAAGTATCCAAGTTGATAAGGCAAAAGTTGATTTGATTGCCCAGCTGCCATATCCAACTAACGTTAAGGAGATTCGAGGATTATTAGGTCATGCTGGATCTTACCGAAGATTCATTCGGGACTTTGAAAAGATTGCTCAACCTTTAACAAGATTACAGCAACAGGACATTCTGTTTGTCCAAGCTAATGACTGCAAGGAAACTTTCGACCTTCTCAAGGAAAAATTAGTCAAAGCTCCTACTATGCAAGATCCAAATTGGGCACTTCTATTTGAGCTTATGTGTGATGCAAACTGAAGTCAGTAAACTGTGTTCAGTAGCTTTAGCCACTATGCCCACGTGATCAGAAAGATTATTTTGCGAATTGAACTATTCATTAAGCAAATTCAGTAAAAGACTGACTTTCGCATTTGAGTTTGAACTTGGACTCAGGTGTATTCATCCCCCCCCCCCACACACACACCTGAAGATTCGTATCTGAACTAACACTTGGTATCAATGCAGTGTTCTTCTGATCACTGTTTCTTGAGACTTAATGTGAGATCCTGAAAAATGCATTTCATCACACTTGCATTTCTTTCATTGCATCATATACTCTGTTTCCATCATGTTAGATATGTCAAGTATAAGGATGTTTCCCATGTTCTCAATTGAGAACTATGTAGTATGGCGTATAAGAATGGAAGCGCATCTGACGTCACTACATGACAGTATGACTAAAGTCCTAGAAAATGGACCAATTGTTCCCATGATCGATAGCATTGAATATGTTGTTGTGGGAGGCGCAGGAGCCAGAACAGGGGAGAAAGTTCCAAAGGACAAAATTGCATTCACGTCAGAGGAAAGAAAGTTGCACAACCTTGACCGAGTAGCTCGAAATGTTATACTGACTATGCTCAGTGACTCATACCTCGGAAGGGTGCACGACTGCAAGACCTCAAAGAAACTATGGGATTCTCTAGCAGTACTGAGTCAAGGGACTCCGCAGACCAAAGAAAACAAGTTGGAGCTGGAGCTGGAGATACAGAAGCTCGAAGCATTTTGTATGCTACCTGATGAATCGGTCGAAGATCTAAGCATAAGATTCACAAACCAGATCAACATCATTAACGGACTAGGAAAGACATTCACCAACAAAGAGATGAACACTAAGAATTTTAAGAGCTTTATCTAGACCTAAGTGGTATCCATTTACTACTTATTTAAGACGATGGGATCTTAACACTATTACTCCTGATTTCATATTTTCAGAACTCAAGGCTGAAGAGTTTGAGCATAGTCTTCCACAACAAAGTCTAAGTGCACATATAAAGCTACAGTTAGCACCTCAGGAGCAAGTCAATCAGTAACAAGTCAATCAGTAGCAAGCACATTGTCGTATCCACTACTGAAAACCTTGTTGAACGCGATGCCCTTCTAGCCGTGAAGTATCAGAAGGAGAAGGACGGAGTCGGAAAACTGAAGAGAGTTACAAAAGGCTCTCAAGGTAAAAATGATAATTATCAAAAGAAAGATTAGTCTAATTCTCAATCTGAATGTAGGAACCTACTACCACTCCAACTAAAGATACATCCAAAAGAGAATGAAGGACCTCATCGTGTTACAACTGCAAGAAGACTAGACATTATCAGTATGAGTGTTCAAAGCTCTCAGCTACTAAACAAGCTGAACGACAGGTTCGAAGAGACAAATTTGCCAAGAAAAGGCAGGTCTACATAGCCGGAGAGCTATTTGATTTCTCTAATGAAGATGATATATTCATGGATTCATCGAAAGATGAAGCCGGATTCATGGCAATAGAAGTTGAAGAGACTAACAACGTCTAATTGTTGGAGAAGTGACTAAGGTAACTTCTCACTTAAATACAAATCTCTCTTCACCATGCACACACGACATATGCTCGGCTGATGGAGAACCTCTAGATGTGGTTCTATCATATGAAGATCTCCTAGAAGAGCAGATCCAGATGAGCACTTAGTTCAACAAGATAATTCAGGAGCTGGAACTCTTAAGAGCTGAATATCAGAGACTTTCCCTAGAACGTCAGGCCTCTACTGAGTCAGAGGGACTTGTTTTGAGACAAAAGGAAGAGATTAATTCTCTAATGACCAAGTCTCAGCATCAAGAAACTCAAATCTCAGTTTTGACCAAGGACATTTCTGAGAAAGATACTGAAATTGCCAATTTGAGTCAGAAGCTTTCCGTAGTCAAAGCAGACTATGAAGCACTGAGGAAAAGTGATGAGGTTTGGAGTCTTAATGATTGATCAATACCTAGGAGCTAGAGAAAAGTGTGAAGGGATGTTAAGAGCACAAAGACTAGCCTTCACAAAGGAAGCACTTGGATTTACACATGAGGCATCAACTTCAATGCAAAGAGGCTCAGAAAAACTGGCTGAGATTTGTCCAAGAGGGAACTAAATATGGTGAGCCAACTCACCCTCAGGTAAAGAACAAACAGAAGATCAAAGCACCTCAGTCGAGCTATCAGCAGATGACCAGAGGTTAGGATTGTAAACGAATCAAATAGTTTTGATTCGATTCGGTATTCATATTCGATTATTGATATTCGTATTCGAGATTTTGAGATTCGATTCGTTTCCTAACCAAAATACAAATACAAAATTGTAATATTCGATTCGATATTCATAAGTATTTGATTAAATATAAATTATATATACAATAATTATTTTTATATATAGTATACTTTATAAACTTATTATAATTATAATTTAAAATATTTATGTGAAGGGCCTAAATCAAGATTTAATAACTCATCCCCTCTTTTTCAATATATATATTTTTTTATTTTGAATATTAATTAAATGAATAAACTAAATCTTAAATTCATAATATCACAAAACCCTACCCTTCGTTCCCTTCTCCCGCTCACTAGTCATCACCAAGAAGAAACCATCCCACTGTCGCTCTCTCAACAAGCCACCGCTCCCCCACGCCGCCGCTCCCTCACGCCGTCGCTTCCTTACTTCCGTTCCCTTCTCCCGCTCATTGGTCACCACCGACAACATAACGCCCCACTACTCATTGCCGCTCTCTCAGCAGGCCACCGGCGCCGCCGCTTCCTCATGCCACTGCCAAAACAACCGCTCCCTCATGCCATTGCCACCTCTTAAATTACCTGTTGCTGCTCCCAAGTCAATTGGTAAGTGGTTTTAATTCTTTAATTCTTGAATTGATTTGGTCATCTGGGTTAATGAGTAGTGGGTAGTAACTAGTAATTGATTTGGGTGTAATTATTCAATTATTCAATTCTTGAATTCTAACGTCCATGTTCACGATGCCATCCCATATTTTGATGGTGTAATTGTAATTAGATTAGTGCATGTATCACACTATTAAAACACACTATAATTAACATTAAATATATACATAAGTAAATAAAGAATATTGAGACCACGATTACCAACAGATATAACAAAATGCATTGAATTTTAATTATTTTAATTATATTGTTGCAGTCGCTAATTCAATCAAAATATGGAGTTTTGAATTTCTCATTGTAATGTCGTCTTTTGTAGGCAGAGAGATACCTTAGTGAGCAACAAGCCAATTTTTTGTTTTCACACGGATGTTATATACTCGTATTATTTTATGCTAAACTCACATAGCAGGATAAACAATTTACTGCAGCCATGAAATAAAATAATTCATCTTATGTTTATTCAGCTTTTGTTTTTAATTTATTAGGATCCAGTTAATGCCTTGATGTGCATGCTTTGTAAAATAGATATGGATGCTTCAAATTCAATAGAGCACACATCTCTACAAGAAGGGATTACACAAGAGCATGAGGTAAATGTTTTCTTAAATGTATAATTAATTATATTTTGTATTATTTGAAATAACATATGAATTAAACGCTTGTAAATTGTGATGACAGGTGGAGAGATCTACAATCGAAATAAATGAGGTGGAAGGTGATAATACAAAAGATGGTTTTCATGGCGAGGTACAAATTAAAAATCTAGATGAGAACTTGGAGAAAGATACGATAGAAGGGAAGGACGATGGTAAAGATGATAAAAGTGAATATGATAAGGGGCAATTAGAAAGGAAAAAGAGAAAGAAGTGTTCGAAGGCACATTCTGATTTTATTGAAGTAACTTCAGGTGGTGGAAGTTTAAAGTTTCAGTTTATACATTGTAAAGCCCTTCTTTCCAAGCCAAGTAGTGGTACAACAAGTCATATTTGGAATCACTTAAAGAGGTGTTTGCAAAAGAAACTCCGCACTGAAAGACAACAGATATTGCAATTACAGCCCTCCAAGTCTAAATTTGATATGAATTCGTTGTCAGATGGTAGATATGATCATGAAAAGCAATTAGAAGACATCGCCCATTGGATTTTAATGACTAAGCAACCGCTTAAAGTTGTGGAAAGTATTGGTTTTACTTTCATGTTAAGTATCAATCAGCCGCATTATGAGAAGATATCTCGTGCCATGATAAAAAATATATGCCATTAATGTTTATGACAGAGAGAAGAAGAAGCTGGAGTTGGAGTTGAAAGATATAAATAAGATTTCATTGACAACTAACATTTGGAAGTCAAAGGTGCAAAAGGTTTTTTATATGTGTGTCACCGGTCACTATGTTAATTCACAGTGGCAACTTCAGAAGCTTCTTCTTAGCTTCATACCACTCCCTCCTCCACATACTGGTAACACTAAATACTCATATAGTTTTGCATCAAAACCATTAATATTAATTTGATACATTTATTTAATTTTTTCTAGGTTTTGATATCTTTGATGGTCTTATGAAGTGTACAAAAGATTGGGGAATAGAGCATAAAGTCTTGTCACATCGATTATGTAAAATTATCACATCAAAATAGATGGTGTTGGTTTATGTTGTAATATAGATGAGAAGTGATTTGTCTTGGTTTTTTTAATTCATAACTTGATGTGATATAACAAACTATATTTGTCCTTCATAAGGAAAGTCGTTAGTTGTGACTAGAGATGAGAAGTGACTATGTTGCAATATAACACTTGTCTATGTAAAATTATCACATCAAAATAGTGATAATTATGTAAAAATTTTGTTAATATTACATAATTTTGCTCCATATTTTTAACGACAGAATTTTTGAAGTCTTTTCCTCACTATGTAAATTTTTTGTTAATATGTACCTTCGAAAATTAATCACATAATTTTCCATACTTGTTTGAGTTGTTTGTTTAAGTAATTGAGAAATGGTAGTAGAAAAGTTATCCAAAATTCTAATTTTAGTAAAATAAGTAAAAAATGTAATAAAAACTCATACTCACTCCAAAACTAGCTATTCTTTATATTTCATTTCTAAAACAGATTAGATTTCGAAAACAAAATTATTTATATAAGGATATTGAAGGAACATGTATTGACTATTACCATGTAAAATAAATTAACAAAACCGGGGTTGCAAGATCCCGCTAGAAAAAATACTTCCTAAAACATTAATTTAACTCCAGTTAAAAAAAAAAATAATAATAATAATAGCAATTATACCGTAAGAATCCCAAGCATATCTGTCTAACATATCCTTTTTTTGTGATAGAGACGCTTCAATTTTCCTAATGGTAGGGCGGACACACTTTAACATTTGTTAAATAAATTAATTAAGAATTCACACTACTGTGAATGAAACTTATACTAGATCTTTCTTTTACCATTGGTGTATAGGATTCAGATTCATCCTAGTACGTATACATCAAATGGCCAAACATCCCTGTTTCATTGAGGAGCTGAACAAAATGTCTCACCTGCATACCCGAAAAATGTTGTACGGAAACTCAAAATAAATAGAAATATAGAACTTTGGAAGAAACTAATCGATAAACATGAGAAGAAACACTCATACACTTCTGCGGTTATCTTCTGCCGCACAAAAGGAAAACCAATGATTAATCCTTCAACCCTATTAGCATGGATCTACATGAACAGCTAATTCCCTTGGTAAAAACCAGTAAAATTATTCTAATATACTGTTAAAGTCCTCTTGTAAATATTTCAATCAATCTCTACCTCTAACGGCATCAAATTGAGAAGAGATATCGAGAAACTCTTACCAGTTCGTGTAGTCGAGTAAATATTTTGTCAACATCTTGGTTCGCACGACTAAGGACGTTGAAGGCAAAAACAAAACAAATTTAGGTAAGAGCATACCATTTACAAATATGCATTTTTTTGAGGAAATATCAAAATAGACAAAAGTAATCTTAAAGGAAATGCAAAATTAAGATCAGGATCTGAAATGTTGATGCCCACTTCGGCCTTCTATAAAATGAACGACACAAAGGAAATAACTTGCAATTTAGAAACATCGAAATGACTTTTGGAAAAATTACCCAAATGATGCCTCATCTTATGTGGATATAAATTAGTGTACTTTTAGTTTTTTGTATGATTTTCTCTTAATTTATGATGTACTTTTAGTTTTACATACTTGTTTGACTTGTTTGTTTAAATAATTGAGAAATAGTAGTAGAATCCATCTAAAATATCCTTTTTCCGTGATCGAGACGTTTCAGTTTTCCTGATGGTAGGTCGGACACACTATAACATTTGTTAAATTAATTAATTAAGAATTCACACTTGTGTAAATGAAACTTATACTAGATCTTTCTTTTACCGTTGGTGAATAGGATTCAGATTCATCCTAGCACGTATACATCAAATGGACAAACATCCTAGTACGCGTTCCATCAAATGCTTCAAAAATCCGAGTGGTAACTGTGAACTCCAAGCAATTTGAGAAAGTGCAACATCACATTTACAGTTCATCTACGCAATTCGAGAAAGTGCAACATCAGTTGCAACAATAGTAGCAACATAATAGGCATTTAAAAAAGAAAAGAGTCCTAATACATATACTCATTCGTACATCTTGTCAACCGCACGGATGAAGTCTGAGACCTGACGATTGTTTATTGGCAACAACCTTAGAATATCTGATGCTGCTTTGTGATCACCTGTAGCCATAAGCATCCTAACCAGGACAAGATATAAAACATAATTTACATGATGCATTGCTGCCTAACTCAGGACATGATTACTATTGATTAAAAGTATGACAACTAACTTTACCTGACTAAAGTCAGAAAATCGTTGGTGTCCAGACCACAACTCTCATATTCTTCCAGAACATATAAGAAAGTGCATGAATCTCCTGCCGTGATGCAACCACCTAAGACAAATTGCAACTATTTACGTGTTGGACAAATACCAACTTCGGCCTTCAAAGCTTTGAGCAAATCAAGACCAAATCGCACATTTGGTGGATTTTCCTCTGTGTATACCGCAAACACCTACCAAATAATATATGTAAGGTTATATACTATCGGTTGTTACTCACAAATAGTTTCTATAAACTGATCATAAATTATGTCTTTTTGGCAATACCTCATTAAAGTAGGTTGCAAGCGGTGCAAAGAACTTCGTGATCAATAAAGTTATCCTTCAACTGCTTGAGTATATGAACAATACATCTAAACACAAACAAAAGCAATTACAGTCAAAAGAGTTCAAAGGAAAAATAGTATATGAGGAACAATATAAAGAGCACCTCATATTCTCATTTCTAACACAAAGAGATATAATCCAGAAGCAGACATCAACCCAACCGCACAACTCATTCAGTAATTCCATCGATTTTCCAACCGACCTTCCGAGTCAAAATGTCCCTATAGAATAAAAAGAATAATTTCAAGATTTCACCCGAGTATATCTATTATATCTATGGTTTACGGCAAACTTACCAGTAGAAACCGAATAGTTCCTCGATCTAGGTGTGCTTTGAAATTTCCATTCCTTCATACAACATAAATGCACGTGATGACTGCCCATCCGAGGCAAGACCTTGGATAAGAACTTCCATAGCCTCTTGAAAATCCTCCTTACTTATTGTCATAGACACAATCATCTGTACCTTAAGTTAAAAATCAACAATCTTAATATAAAGATGTATTTGAACAAATGTACAATGTGTAGGAAATGATTCATCTCGAAAGCTAATCAATATTTGAAGAGATAATGCATTCTTGATGGGCTGTCTAAAAAAATTTAATCTTGTATGTGCCTTAATAAGGGACATGAAAAGTTGTTTTGTCAAAGAGGTTCCATCTTTCCTCATGGCATTAGAATACTACAATAAGATAAACATACGAAAAGAATCAAGGTATGAATCTTCACTTTTGTTAAACATACGCATAACAAAAAAAACAAAAAAAAAACACATATAGATACACTTTTCCAATAAAAGATTACCTAGATCGGAGCTAGATTTGTCTTGGTAAAAATACATGATCAAAAACACTAAAATCAAGTAAACGTTTTTGTTTATTAAGTTCATTCCTGCTTCCACACTACAACTCATTTGATAGAATGTAAGAGCTATGATTATAAATGATTGCCCCCTAATCTAAACTTAAAACTATAAATTCAATGCATGACACAAAGGAAATAACTTGCAATTTAAAAACACTCGAACAACTTTTGTCAAAACAAATCTAAGAATTTGGATACGAAGCAAAGCAAATAGGACCTAAGGAATAAAGAACTTCAGTTTCCAGATTTCACCCTATGTTGAACCCACCCATGCTTAGTGAAAAAACAAAATTAAACAAAACAAAACCTTAGTTATATCGTCGTTTTCGTGCTGTTGGCAATGAGAATTCCATATGTGGCAGCATCACGTCCCAAGTTAGCATTTCTTATTGCGTTCAGAATTTTTTTGACTTTTTTCTGAGGATTCTGTAATTATATAAATAAATAAATTAGATAGTTCGTCATCATTTACAAAACAGAAGACTAGAAAAAAAAGAAATAAATAATTAACGTAATCAATAGTTCAAGTTACTTTACTGAAACAACCATCTAATATCTTGTTGTACATTTCGATGTTAGGTGAGTTCTTTTTATTCCAATCATTGATAAGTTCAAATGCTACATCCACCTGCATTAAAATGAAAAATGAACTCATTTAGCACATGTTGTTGATTAAGCCTGACATCCTAAACAAAGATACTTACATTACCCATCTTCATATTCAAACCTATCATCAATTTGAATGATTCACAGTCTAGTTCCACATTGTGGCAAGAGATTCTTGAGTATATGTTATGAACTTGGAAATTAAAGTAATCATATAAGTATTCTTCAATGACATAATAGTATATAGACTAAAAAAAAAATTATCATAAAAAGTCACAGCTGCGCTCACAAGTATGTAATATCATGCGATATATGTCTTGTGATAAGGCAACACCAGATCCAAGGGCAGAATCGACTACGTCGAGCGCCTTGTTTATCTAAAAAATAATAAAGTATTACACTGATTAAAATATGAAATATCAAAACTAATACACAAACAAGACCTAGAGTTGTTTCTGCTTGAAAATCATAATTAATTAAAAATAATTTGCTGATTCATACCAACCTCAAAATCATTACAAAAATATGAAATGAGCTTTTCATATGATGTTGAGGGAGGTTTAGGGTTTTTCACGTCGAACTGGAAAAACTCTTCTTGCTGGTCGTTTCCATTGGAGGAAGGTCCTGCAACATAATTGTAACATCAATATTAGATACATGTACGTGGGTAAGACATTCATCAAAACTCCACTCTAACTCATTTGTATGGGATGTCAAATATTGTAGTTGGATCCACTCCGTCCTTCACAAATCACAACTCCGAATCACTATTGTGATTTCTATATTTTGTAAAGTTGTCGTTAAGTCCTCGTAAAACTAGATTTTAGGAGTTTGTTAGTCATGACAGACAGTTTCTAGGATAATTGATTATGCATATGGTTTTGTATTTTGCTTATAACATCCAAACGACTTTTGGAACAATTACCCAAATGATGCCTCATCTTATGTGGATATAAATTAGTGTACTTTAAGTTTTTTTTATGATTTTCTCTAAATTCATGATGTACTTTTAGTTTTACATACTTGTTTGAGTTGTTTGTTTAAGTAATTGAGAAATGGTAGTAGAAAAGTTATCCAAAATTCTTATTTTGGTAAAATAAATCAAAAATATTTTCAGGTAAAATAAAAACTCATACTCACTGCAAAACTAGCTATTCTTTATATTTCATTCCTAGAATAGATTAGATTTCGAAGACAAAATTCTTTAGATTAGGATATGGGAAGGAAAATTTATTGACTAATAGCATGTAAAATAAATTAACAAAATCGAGAGTGCAAGATTCCGCTAGGAAGAATACTTCCTAAAGCATACTGAGTTCAACTCCAGTTAAAAACAATAATAATAGCAATTATACCGTAAGAATCCAACAGCAGCAACTCCGTCTAACATATCCTTTTTCCGTGATCGAGACGCTTCAGTTTTCCTAATGGTAGGGCGAGCACACTGTAACATTTGTTAAATAAATTAATTAAGAATTTACATTTGTGTAAATGAAACTTATATTAGATCTCTTTTACCATTGGAGAATAGGATTCAAATTCATCCTATGGCCAAACATCTCTGTTTCATTGAGGAGCTGAACAAAATGTCTCACCTACATACCCGAAAAATGTTGTACAGAAACTCAAAATAAATAGAAATATAGAACTTTGGAAGAAACTAATTGATAAACATGAGAAGAAACACTATCACACCTCTCGCGGTTCTCTTCTCGCCGTACAAAAGGAAAACCAATGAAATATCCTTCAACCCTATTAGCATGGATCTACATGAACATATAATTCCATTGGTAAAAACCAGTAAAATTATTCTAAGATACTGTTAAAATCCTCTTGTAAATTTTTCAATCAATCTCTACCTCTAACGACATCAAATTGAGAAAAGATATCAAGAAACTCTTACCAGTTCGTGTAGTCGAGCAAATATTTTGTCAACATCTTGGTTAGCACGGCTAAGGACACTGAAGGAAAAAACAAAACAAATTTAGGTAAGAGCGTACCATTTACAAATATGCATTTTTTTGAGGAAATATCAAAATAGACAAAAGTAACATGAAAAGAAATGCAAACTTAAGATGAGGATCTGAAATGCTGATGCCCACTTGCCTCAAGCCTACATCGAGGCATCGGAGACAACTTCTATTCGCCTCCTTTGAATCTTGCATTAATTTCAACGACGAAAAATAGTTTATCTACATAAATTTTACAAATTTCCCAAAATTAGAGAAGTTATTTATATGGAAAAGATTGAGAAACGAGTACCTTACTAGATGAAAATCCAACTTCATAGCTTCTTGCTAATTCTTTGGCTAGTTCGCCTTGTCGAGTTCTTTCAAGCATATCCACAACACAAGCCAAGAGGTCGATTTCAGGAAAAAGTCCGTAGTTGGAACGCTTTGTTTTAAAGTAGAAAAGGCCGTCATCGACCAACCCCAAGTGACTACACGTTATTAATACAACTTTGAATGTCACTTTGTCGGGCTTCAATCTAGATGCCAACATCTCTTCAACAATTTCCAGAGCTCTACTTGAGCATGCATGCAACACTCCACATGTGAACAACATTGTCTCCCACGAAATCAGATTCTTGTGTGAAATACAATTAAAAACTTTGTATGAGCTCTCGATATCCGCAAATTTACCATACATTTCTAAGATGCCATTAGCAATGTTCATGTAACAATGGAAGCCAAGATGAATCAGAGAGCAGTGGATTATTCTACAACGCATGCCTTTTCCACTGCAAGATGATCTGATGGAATTTGATTTTTGACTTGATGTCATAAAAGGGATGAAGAATAGCCAAATATATGAGCCGAGAAAGTTGCGCATCTCATTAACAAGCACGTATATATAAGATACAACGTGAAATCTATGTTATTAAAACCGGCCCGGCCCGGCCGGTTGACCCGGTTCAATCGTGACCCGGTGAAAAATCCGGGCCTAGCCAATAAAAAACCGGTTTTGGCCTTTGACCCGGTACGACCCGGCAGAACCGGCCGGTTGACCCGGTTGACCCGGTAATATTAATTAAAAAAATTAAATTTAAATTCTAAATCTCTAATTTACTAATTCTATTTATGAAGTTTGGATATGGAAAATACTAAGTTAATTTTTTACTTCAAATTATATTAATATTAGGTTTTTTATATTTTTAAGTTATTTATTTTATTTATTTGTATTATTAAAAGATATTTATTATGTTACACCGGGTTGACCCACCGGTTCGACCGATTGAACCACTAAAATTAATTTTTCCGGGTCAATGACCGGGCCGGATTCAATAACATAGCGTGAAATCCTAAAAGGAAAAGAATAAAAATAAATAAGTACAAGATGATACAACAATTATAGTTTCACAATCTTTGGTCAATTAGACCGCATATCTCGTCGGGGATATAGACAAATACACTCCTCCTCAAGATGGAGTGTGCAAGTCTTGAAAACCTATCTTGATGTAAATTTCTAATTTATATTTTTATACTTAGACTTTATTGATATTATGGACTTATTGTTTGACTTGGATTCAGATAGGTTAGACGCCTTCTGTGCTCTGCTAGACCTGTGGCTATTCAAACAACTGCTTACAGTTTCTGATCAACACTTCGAACAGGTATATATCATTGCTTTATTTACTGTGGATTTTTTAGTTTCGCAAACTAGTTGAATGACTTCTACCATAATTCATATTGTCTTTAGACCTGTTGCAGTGACAAGATATATATATTCTCTATCGTGTTGTGTTAATCACTAATTTTTCATTGGCAATAAATACATTGACAGAGCTTAATCGAAATACCCATGATTGTTGTTTTCGACTATTCAGAATCATCTCTTTCTATTTTGATGTGATAATTTTACATAATTATGTAAAATTTTTGTTAATATGTACCTTCGAAAATATGTAATATGGATTGCGTTACATACCTATCATTCAGAAAACCTAAAACTTGTCCTAAAGTTTGATGTGATAATTGTTTATATCTCACTAGTTCAACCAATCACTGCAATCTTCTATGATTTACTACACACTGCATGATCTAATTCTTGTGAGATAAAGGACTAATAATCAAATATGAGAATAATAATAATGGTAAGGAAACATTGTATACAAGCAAATACATAGATTACTTTCAAACCCAATATTTTCAAACCCAACAAATATTAAGTACATATCTTAGATAAGCTGGAAAACGGTTGTAGCCAGCCATCTAATGAATGAACAACATATAATGCCAACTCTTTTTGTTGTTTGCATATTATTTGTTGTTCAATAGAAAACAAATACTCCATCCATCCCATTATTACTATCCCTATTAGTTTCGGCGCGGAGATTAAGAAACTTTATTTAAGTGTGTATTTAATGAGTTTTAATTGTATTAATAAATTGACATAGTTTCCGAAAAGTGGTTTGTGGGAAGAAATGAAAATTCATCCAATTTTTTGCAAAACATAGTTGAGGTAATCGATTTATTTTTTTCTGTTATTTTCGTGTTGTAATTTAAGAAATAATCAAAAGTTTCCAAAAAGTTAAAAATCATAAATTCCAAACTTCGGAGCGTAACATAATTGTGTGAGTGAGAGATTTTTGGAGAGAGAATATAAGAATGTGGGGGTGGGTAGTGGGTAAGGAGGGTCCACTTCAATTTAGGTTTAAAATTTGATTTTTGTTATTTTAAGAAAGGACAGTAATGCAAGATAACCCAATTAGTAAAGTAGGACAAGAATAAGCGGGACGGAGGAGTAGCAGAATACATATTATTTGTTGTTTGCATCTTTTTTCATTTTGTTTGCATCTTTTTTCATTTTGTTGTAAGTTTGTGTTGAATTGTGGTTCGGATCTTAGGTATCTTATGAATCCGTATCTTATGTATCCTTCTATCTATATTGATTAATTTCTTATTTCTTGTCGGATCTTGCGTATCTTATTAATCCTTTTGTCGATATTGATTAATCATCCAAATATTGTTAGTCGGGGGTTTGTTTAATGTTATTGCTTCTTTATTTTCTCATTTTGTTGCAGGTTTGTGTAGATTCAGTTCTCATGTATTTTCTAAACCCTTTCTTCTGTTTCTTTTGATGGTGGCTAGTGGCTTGTGTTGGTCCTGAGAGTAAACGTTCAGGTGTAGAGGGGGGGGGAGGTTGAATACACCTGAAAACTGATTTCTTAACTTTAAACGCGAACAGTCCTTTTCAGGAGAGTGTCGTACTGAACAAATTCAGCAGACCAAATAAGTTGTTCTGAATCGCATGGCAGAGTGACTGACTTTACTGAGGTCTGCTAGCTGGCTAAAGTCAGAATTCAGTACCGTTCAGATAAAGTTCAGTAGTGCGGAAATGTGTAGGCCCAAATTCAGTTGAGTTAAGAAAACGTTTTTAACAAAACAGTTTCAGTATGTTAGTGCAGTCGATTAAGCTTGTTGAAACTCAGTTGAATGATTTGAAAGATATTTTCAGTATGCACCGTAATCAATGCAACAGTAAATAATGAACACAGAACACATGCGATTTTTAAAGTGGTTCGGATCCAACTGTAACGCCCCGAAATTTTCGATATAAAATACATTGCATATCTATTCATGCATGTTATCAAGTGTTTTAGTTCTGTAAGTCGCGCCTTAGAAATTAAAATGAAAATTAAAGCATTTATGTTATTTTTCGTTAAATCATTTTTGTTATGTAAATTTATTTTGAATTTTGAATGTGTTTGTTTATATCATATTATGATTATATATATATTTTTAATTATTTATAAATAATATTAGAATTATTAGGCAAGAGTAATATTAATTTTGGATTTCCTAAACCAACTAGGATTCATAAAATGATATAATATTTATTATGGTATTATGTTATTATGAGATAATTTTATATTATATTATGATTAAAATAGATATTTTATGTGTGTTATACATGTTTTAGGAAAAAAATCTATTTGTGCCTATCCATATCCTAATTTATCTAGGATTTAATGTCTTATATGGTAATTGATAGAATAAATATTATATAAAATATATAAGGACGAAAATAAATATGGATAAAATATATTTGATACCTTATAGGATTAGGGATATTTAGATAATGATTTTTAGGCCTATAAATACCCCTTAGTCGCTCATAATATAACATCACATAAACTTTTCGAAAATCTGTCAAGCATACCGCGAACTGTTTCAAGAATTATTTATGTACCTTCCCGGCATCATATCATTGTGAAATTTTAGGCGAAGCTTCCTAGGTATGTCTAGTATACTCATTTAGTTTTGTATAATTTTTCAAGCATGCTAAGTAATTGTTTAAAAAATTTTATTCGTAACCTGCCGTTTCGACAAGCATGTTCATGATCTTGAAAGGAAATTGTTTTTCATGTGTTATTTACATTGTTTTCGATCATGATTAAGTTTAATGTGATATAATACATGTTAGGTCATTCATATTAAAAATATAGAATTTTTAGGATACATGTACTATTTATTTGTTAATTTATTTCTTGATGTGTCCGATTCTATTATGTCAATTCTTTGGTTGTTAAAATGTTTAAGTTTCATAAGAACATAAATTTGTCCTGCAATTTTACCTTTTCTGCCGAGAGTTCCAAGGCCAAATAAATGATCTTAAGCTACTTGAAAAATTCCAGAAAAATTATAGAGATACAATTTAGGATGTCTTTAAGATTTCCATAAATTTTGGGAATTTTTAAACAAGTCTTTATAGTTTTAATGAATTTTTACTTTTACACTACCGAGAAACCATGCTCTCTGGATAGGGCCTAGTAAAATGTTTATATCTCACTCCACAAAAATGGTTTTCACTTGATTATTTTTCCTAAATACTCTAAACACGTAGGTAGTTGTACAAATATTTATTTATTATTTTTAACTTATGTGTATGAAAGCAGTTTAATACAAATGCCCGGGTAGTCAGTCGGAGCATGCATTTTTGTACTCGGATTTTGGTGGAAACTATTCTGTATTTTATGAAGTCGTTACTTATCTATAGAGATTGAAATTTTTATATGATCTTTCTACGTATGTCCCCTAGATGTGTGTTAAATCTTAGAATTTTTAAAATATGTTTAGTTCCCGAAGCTTATAGTTAAAGGTCAGTAGGTCAGAAACCGCCTTTGTTGACGCAGTAGGTACTGTTTTGGTTATAACTCTTAGAGGACTTATTATTTTGATATGAAACCAAATCTGGTGTGATTTAGACTCATTAAGGAATCTATGTGTAGAAAATTAAGATCTATGGAATGAATTCATGTTCTGTGGATTTTTTTTATAAAATAGGTATTTTGCACAAGTTATTATGGGACGTTGAAACCTATTTATAAGATAACTGTTTGTGTTACGTTTTCACTGGCATGCTATATAATAAGAAATTTATGAATTATTGATGCATACATAACATTCTTTGAACAAGTCATTAAGATAACTTTTCATGTTTAGGAACGGCGCGCATGACTTAAACATTGATATCCATAGTTTTTCATTCAAAATCAAGGTTGGTGGGAAAGTTACCGTTATCCTTATTATATATTGTGTACAGTATTCATGTGTTTATGACAGGCATGAGAATGAAAGAGGTCAAGGTCAAGAGGAGGCCTGTGATCGGGGTCAAGAGGAGGCCCTTATGAAATGTTACGGTCAAGAGGAGACCGTGTGAAATGAAATGGATTCTTAGGGTCAAGAGGAGGCCCTAGGATCAAAGTTATTTATTATGCATGTTTCATATCCGTGTTTATTAGCATTTTATAGAGTTTGGATATACGTGTGTACCCACTGAGTAGTCGTACTCATCCCACTATTTTAACATTTTTCAGGAAATGGCTCGGCCGATGCGTAGAGGTGTTGGTGGTGATGATCACACGAGGAAGGATTTATAAACTTATTATTGCATTAAACTATTTTTATCATGAACTTTGCATTTTATTTTCGAAAACTAGTAATCGCATGTGCTTTTATTTAAGACTTCCGCTGAGTATGAAAATAAATTGAGTTTTTCAATGATTCTTTTTCCATGGAAATGTTTTGAAAGAATTGAAATAAGCATGTTAAGTATGAAGTAGCGTCCCTAGTTAAGTTTTGAAAATTGGGGCGTTACACCAACAATCCTACGTCCACTGTCCCGAAAGATCAGGAGGCTATGTATTATACTGAGATAGTCTCAGTTGGTTTGTACACTGGACAAACACTGGTCTTGAGATTTATACTGAGCAAGTCTCAATTTACAAGGTATGAAACTAAGTGTTTGAAAAACTCTCCAGCTATGAAGGAGTCCTTTACAATAAGGATCAGTTCAGATATGAACTCCTTCGTCTAAGCTATAGATATGAACAGTTGAGCTTAGGTTAGAGGGGTAGGGAACGAGAAAGTGGCTTCTAGAACGACGAATGACTAAGTATAGACTTGGGTTCGTGTTCAGTCGCTTGGATACTAGAGGCTATATACTTCTGGTTCAGCTTGGTTCCCTATGAGCAGGTATGTCGTCTTTCGCCGGAGATTACTTCTTCGAACTACTTGCGGAAGACTTAAGACGTTTGTGAGTTGCTCTTTGAATGCTCTGTGTTTGCAATTCGCTTGTGTGCTCGTGAGCTTCAATTTGAATTGTATCCCTCTATTCGTAGAGTAGAGGCAAGGATAGATCCGTTGGAGACGACGATCCTTGTGTCTCTCTCTTTTGGGTAGCTAACGGCTCTTTCGAAGTATGGTTGTTGTGTCCTTTCCCTCCATTTCTAGAAAGTTGTTGACTTGCAGCTTTAATCAGAATATGGACAGCTAGCTGCTTGTCATTGGTCGAGGTTCAGGAAAGTAGGTGAGATAGAACAGACTTCAAGGAGATCTGAAGCTGACTTCTCTCTTCCTCGTATTGACTCTGCTGATTTGACTTTAGAGAATCCTGACAGTCAGAAGATTGTCCAGCCGTTGCTGAGTCTAATCTCTATTCAGTAGCAAGCTCCTGCTGAGTCGGCTCTACCGAAGATCAACTCGAGTTCGATGAACTACTCATGCCGAGTTCGGTTCCACTTATTCCTTTCAAGATATCGCTCCCGCCGAGTCCAAGACTACCGAGTCTTCTACTTCTTGTAGTGAGGCAGGTAATCTACTAAGCGCCTGAACCAGATGAAGAGTGTCTACTGAGTCTGAAACCTCAGAGACAGAACAGAACAGGTTACAACTGAATGGTTCATCACCCAAGATAGGGTTTTGGGATCTTCAAATCTTCAGTGAATATTCAGAGCACAGGGCTACTGAGTTATGTCTCAACTGATTGTGAGAAGACTGAATCATCTCCCAACAGATTAGGTATTCTTTTGGTTTTGTTGTTTTGTCTCCGTTTCTCGGTAGGTCTTTGAGCATGTTGTTCATTATATTTTAAAGAAATTTTGGAATTTTAATTTAAGGGTTAAGTGCACATTTAACTATTTTAAAAGTAACAAATACAAATATACCATGAATTTGTAAAAATGCATTCATACTCATTCTCTCAATTGTACCTTCCAAAAGTTAGTCTACATAGTAGCTATGTTGTTGCAGACCTAGGGTTATCTCTCTCTCTCCTACCTCAATTTCATGTGGGCTAACTTTTGTAGGTATGGCAGTTACTTTTGACCAAGTGTGTCTATTGGTCTAGAGACGAGTCTTCAGATGTAGAGAGCACCTGAGTCCAAGTTTTAACTCAAACGCGAATGTCAGTCTTCTACTGAGTATGCTCGCTGAATAATTCAGCTTGCCAAAATAACTTTCAGATCGCGTGGGTAGAGTGATTTAGGATACTGAATACCGTCTACTGATTTAAGTCAGTTTACAGTAAAATCAGTAGATGAATAAAGTGCGGAATATGTAGGATCGGTTTTATCGTCTCTTGTTTGAAAAACATTTTTACTAAAAAATTGTTCAATGTATGCTTGTGCGTATATTCAGTTTTTACTGAGAATCTAACTTATGATTTTCAAAAATCGATTTTGTGCAGAGTGAACAGTAAACCAATAAAATAGTAAATATATAGATAATTTTTAAAGTGGTTCTGATGCGCAGGATCCTACGTCAGGAGGTCTTGAATTAATTATACTGAGCAAGTCTTAGTCGATCCGTTCACTGGACAGATATGTAGTTATAGTATTAGTGACTTTACAAGATTTCAAACACAAGGTTTGAGGTTATCCAACCAAGAAGGAGTTCTTACAATAAGAACAGTTCAACAAATATAAACTCCTTCAGTATCTAAGCGTAAGAACTATCAAGGTTAGCTCAGAATATAGGATGAGAACAAAATATCTCTAGAGAGAACTAATAAGATCTCTATCTCTATAGAGAGTTCTTCGTTGCGTTTGCTTTGAGTACGCTAGAGTTTGAATGCTTGAATGTTTGGTGTTCCTGGTGTCTTCAATGTTTGAAGCTCGGTCTCTATTTATAGTCTTGACTCATGAAAAGATCCATTGGAAGAGACATAGACACGTGTCAAAAACGACAAGGAAAATGATCATATTTAATTTGAACATTACTGCAGATATTCTCTCTTTTTCAGTCTTGAAGACCGCTTTATGTCACTGCAAGTACAAGTCCGATGCCTCCTCATTGGTTGAGGTTGAATGGTAGGTGAGGCTTGTTCAAACTTCAAGGGAAATGCTGAGTTGACTTCCTCTGATACCTCAGACTGAGTTGTCCTCTACTGACATTCTTCTGAGAAGTTAAACTTTATGTCGATTTCTTTGTAGTGATGTTCAACACACCTTCATCAGGTTCTGAGCGACCATACTGAGTCTCCGCTGGTGACTTCATCCAGCTGAGAATCTATGCTACTGAACTCTAACCAAAGATACTAAGTTCCTAACATGCCGAACTCAACTTAGCTTACATTATATGGTTCATCATTCGGCTAGGGGGTTTTGGGATCTTCAAATCTTATTTAATCTCGAATCGTTCCCAACGGTGTCGGTTGTCATCATCAATGTTTGAGATAAGTATAATAGCTCGATTTTGGGCAGTCTATAGTGTGTTGTCCAACGCCGGTAGCAAAGATAAAATGTATTTATTTTTTTATTTTATTTTTTTGCTAAATATTACTTTATTGCAGAAAATGTATGTATTATATATAAAGAGAGACATGCTCATATATTTTCAAGCAGCAAAACATAACGTAAGATATAGAGTAATAGAAAAAATTGTAGTATGCGACTAAGATCCGAAGTTTTGCGCATTTTCTTGAAGAAGCTGTTCATATACATTTGTGATTTTTCATCATATTACACAAGATATGTTTTTCTATTAATAGCTTTTGCTGGAAGAAGTAATGATATTTTTGTGCATAAGTTATTGGCGACATCATGATATTCTAACTTATTTATTCATATCTATAATCTACAACAATTTGTTCATAGGTGACATAAGTTATTTTAATAAAGACTTTAAGAGTTTTTATTGAGCTTAACTTTGTTTCGTATAAATATAAGTATTTCGGTCGGTGATAATCATATTATAACAAAGTACATCATAAATAGGGTTGCAGTTGTTACTTTGTATTCAATTTTGTTCTCGCATTTAATATTTCAGTTAATGTGAGATATAAGCATAAAATAAGTAGTCAACTGGTTTAAATTGCTATGCATATGCCTCAATGTTATCTTAAATCTCCCCGTTATATTCATTGTTTATAAGTAACTTGGAGATATATGACTGGTTTACAAACAATACGAACATAATAAATTGTTATCAAGTGCTTATAAATATAGCAAATAGCTTTGTTAGTTGCTTTAAGTCTTAAATCTTCGTTAACTATGTATTGTTCTAATGACTTCTAAGGATATAAGATTATTTTAAGGAGAAATAAGAATGATAGTGATATCTCTGTCCTCGATTGGCTAATGAGTGGACACGAATAACAGTAAAATATGGAGGAATGTTCGAGGGTTCTCAATACAGATATGGGGATAAACAAGTTGCAGCAATTTCGCACACCTTACTATCCTTATCATCTTTAAGAGAAACCATCTGATTCCATCACGCAAACAAATTCAATACGTACCTCGTATCTATTGTATTCACTCGAGCATAATCGAGTCGATTGGCTCATGAAGTCACTAATAACGAGCAACAACAATTCGGCTCAACTCGTCAGCTTTGATGCAGACCCCACTGTGTGTTTGATGATGAGTCTGGTCGAAGGAGTCGTAACAAGTTTGAGGCCGAACCCACCGCATGTCCCTTATTCTGTAAACCTAGTTGAGCAATATATTAGGGATTTCGTTGCTCATAGCCTTTTCGATGACGGAGGAGAGGCGGAGGAGGAGGAGGAGGAAAAAGAAGAAGAACGAGAAGTGCATAATGACGATGGAGAAGCTAATAATGATTCGATAGACTCGGATGATCAGGATTACACTATTGAAGAAGCTGATGAAGATGAGCATGGCGAACAACAAAGCATCTATGGTACCATGTTGAATTTTGCAACGTGGATGCGAAACGAGGGTGGTCAACCGACTAATAACATTTCTAGAACATTCGAAAAACCTACTTGTCACTCTGTCGTCATTGGATGAGGAAGATGGAGACGTTACTGCCAAAATTGCAAATTGGCTAGTTCTGCTCTTTCTTATCACTGAAATCGGAATCATTGGATGTCCTGATTTGGAGGTGGTTAACGACGGCGTTCTTGAGGTCGATTCTGTCTTCTAGAGTAGAGACGAGCTTACATGGATCGTTGGCGTGTGACACTTAGAGCATCGGTGATCTTGTTTGCACGATAACCAGTGTCCTTTTATGTTGCTTTGATTCAATGATTATATAATTTATTCGTATTCTCTTTTATCAAAGGTCGTAGGAATAAATTGCATGGAGTGTGGAGAGGGTGGTACCAAATTCTACAGCCTACTATCTACATAAATTGCTCGCTCTCCGATTAGACGTATTGTGAACATTGAACATGTATTATGGTCCTGAACTTTTTACTAGTTAATAGAAGCTTTGATTACTGATCTGAATCACCCTATAGTTTGTGTTTGTACGTTTGATGAGTGAGCACAACTATGTTGTGTTCTACAACGTAAATAAGGGGACCATCCATTTGATTGACAGCCTAAACGACGAGCAATCGAGTTGCTGCATTGACAAGTACGAAGGACTTCCGAATATGTTGGTAGGATGTGTTAAATGTTTGAATGATTCAAATAGTAAGTGTTTATTCTAATAATTTTAAGTTTATATGCAGAGAGATAACATGGTCAAATGGCTGGAAATAAATGACATGCTTATGAAGGCATGTGGTACGAAGCCTGTCGAATTTAAAGTCAGTTCTGTCAACTATTATTCGAAAATATGCCATGTGGCATATGGAGCCGTTCGTTGGGGGCACTGAAGAAGGTGGGTGTGAGGGATATTAGTGACTTTAATCTCACATGCATACGTGGCAATTGGGGATTGGATAAGAGGCTTTGATACCAATACTAAAGAGGTTAAGAAGCTGCTATATATATACACTATAATCTTACGGTTTCTCCTTTGATTTGCTGCACAGATATATCTAAAGGCTAAGATCATGGCTTAATAGCTGGAAGAGATCTTGAGATGACATCTCTTATTAAATACATAGATATTACTTTCGTGTTTAGAAATGTATCAAGGAAGTATATATAAAAAGGGGGGAAAGGAATACAGGGGAATACAGAGGGGTATCTCGAGAGGAAGAGGATTATTACTTCCATCTCAAACATTGTAATTCTGGTATTTTTCTTTCTGGTTCATAGTGAAGATCACAACGTCTTCTCCCGTGCAGTAGGCTTAGCCGAAGCACGTAAATCTTGTGTTCTTTATTTATCAGTTTCTTGTTTGGTTATATCTTGTGCATGGTTAGGTTAGATCTTGAATGCATACTTCTTGTGTTCTTGTCAATCTAAATCTTAACAATTGGCGCCGTATGTGGGAATCGAAGATCAAATCAATTTGAAGATGACAACAAAGTTTGAAACATTCTGGAAAGAATGACTTTGGTCTCTGGAGAATCAAGATGAAGGCTCTTCTAGTTCAGCAAGGACTGGCAGAGGCATTTAAGAGTGATGCAGCTAGGGATCCATCAATTTCAAAGGAGAAGATGACAGAAATTGGGGAAAAAGCTCATAGCACAATCATCCTTTGCCTCAGTGATAAAGTTCTGCGAGAGATTGCAAAAGAGACTACAGCTGCTGGTGTTTGGACCAAGTTGGAGAGTCTGTACATGACCAAATCCTTGGCCAATAGGTTGTACATGAAGCAAAGACTATACTCCTACAAGCTGACAGAAGAAAAGGGAATGGAGGACCAATTGGAAGAGTTCAATAAAGCTATTGATGATCTAGAGAACATTGAGGTCAGTTTAGAAGATGAAGATAATGCAATTATTCTTCTAAATGCTCTTCCTAAGTCCTATGAACACCTAAAGGATGCCATGTTATTTGGCCGAGATAGCACCATTTCTCTTGAAGAGGTGCAGTCTGCACTTCGAGCAAAGGAGTTGTAGAAGCAGAATGAAGGCAAAACTAGTTCCAGTTCTGTCTGAATGTTAAACAAAAGAAAGGCAAGTCTAGGAAGCCTAATGGTGAGAACAAGAAACATCCAGGAAAAGGAAAGGATCCTGAAGGGAAGGAAACTAGGAAGTGCCATTTCTGCAAGAAGATTGGGCACTTGAAGAAGGACTGCTACCTATGGAAAAAGCAGCAATCTCTGAAGACTGACAAACCAGATGTTGCAGAAATCACAGAGAAACTAGAAGAGGGTGAGTCTCTAAATGTTTCTTGTTCTAATATTGGTGATGAATGGATAATAGACTCTGGTTGTAGTTTTCACATGTGTCAACATAAGTCTTGGTTTACAACTCTTACACCTGTCAAGATGGGATCAGTTATTCTAGGAAATGACCAAGTACTAAGTGTTGAAGGGATTGGAACAGTAAGACTTCAAGTGCATGATGGTTCTATAAAGGTTTTACAGGAAGTCAGGTATATACCTGGGCTTAAGAGGAATTTGTCATCACTCGGTTTGTTGGAGTCCAGAGGGTATCACTACAAGTCTAGGCATGGTATATTAAGGGTGCTCAAGGGATCAAGAGTTATGATCAAGGGCATAAGGAATCACAACCTGTACTACTTTGTTGGTAGAACCATTATAGGAGAGAGTGGCTCTAGTGTTGAGAATAAATCTAGGTTGTGGCATATGAGTCCTGGGCATGTGAGTGAAAAAGGCCTAAATGAACTCCTGAAACAGAACATACTTCAACACTCATGTAGATTTAAGGTGGAATCCTGTGAGCAGTGTATACTCAGTAAAGGGAAGAAGCTTGTGTACCCCACTGGAAAACATAAATCTACTGCTCCCCTAGACTATGTCCACGTTGATTTGTGGGGGCCTTCAAGAATTGAAACAATAGGGGGAAGCAGGTACTTCATGGCTCTAATAGATGATTATTCCAAGAAATTATGGGTTTATGTTCTGAAAAATAAGTCTGAGGCATTCATGAAGTTTAGAGAATGGTGCAATGAGGTAGAAACAGAAAAAGAGGCATCACTTAAGTACTTAAGGACAGATAATGGATTGGAGTTTCTCTCTGGTGAATTTCAAGAATTCTGCAGAAAGAAAGGTATCAAAAGGCACCTTACAGTACCTGGAAACCCACAACAAAACGGAGTTGTTGAGTGAATGAATAGAACTATATTGGAGAAGGTTAGGTGTATGCTACAATCATCTGGTTTGCCTAAACAGTTCTGGGGAGAAGCTGTAACTACAGCTTGTTATTTGATAAACAGATGTCCTTCCTCTGCTCTAGAGTTTAAAACACCAGGAGAAAAATGGTCTGGGAGGGTTGCTGAATATTCTTATCTAAGGGTGTTTGGATGTAGAGCCTATATGCATGTCAAGCAAGATAAGTTGGATCCAAGAGCATTGAGATGTATTTCTAGGATATCCTAAAGGGATTAAAGGGTACAAACTATGGTGTGCTGAACCTGGAATGAATAAAGTTCTACTTAGCAGAGATGTGTTCTTCAGGGAAGAAGAGATGCCTTTCCTGAAACAAGGTGAATCATCTGAAAGAGTGAAGGGAACAAATTCACAGAATGCTCGAGTGGAGGTGGAGTTATCAGAAGATGCTAAAACAAGCAATTCTCATACTGATATATAGTGACTCTGATACTGAAGAAGACGGAAGTGAATCTGATGAAGATACAACAACAGATCAAAATCTAATCAACTATCAACTAGCAAGGGATAGCCATAGAAGGGCTATCAAGCCACCTGTTAGGTTTGGTCATGCTGACTTGGTAGCATATGCACTAAATGTAGCTGAGGATATTAGCTATCAAGAACCATGCAATTACAAAGAAGCTATTAATTGCAAAGATAAAGATTCGTGGATTCTAGCTATGAAGGAAGAGCTTGAATCTTTAGAAAAGAATGGTACCTGGTCTCTTGTTGATCGACCTAAATCTCAAAAGTTGATAAGCTGCAAGTGGATCTTTAAGAAGAAAGTAGAAGTTGCAGGGAATGGACAAGAACATGTGAGGTTTAAAGCAAGGTTGGTGGCAAGAGGGTTCACACAAAGACAAGGAATATATTTTAATGAAGTCTTCTCACCAGTTGTGAAGCATTGCTCAATCAGAATTATATTGGCAATAGCTGCACAAGAGGATTTAGAGTTACACCAACTTGATGTAAAGACAGCTTTCTTGCATGGAGATCTAGAAGAAACCATTTACATGAATCAACCTCAGGGGTTCACATTGTCGGAGAATAGGAATAAGGTCTGCTTGTTGAAGAAATCTTTGTATGGTTTAAAGCAAAGTCCTAGGCAATGGAATAAGAAGTTTGATGAGAAAATGGTAAGTTTTGGTTATTCTATATCACAATATGATAGCTGTGTATATATGAAAAGGATCAAAGGATCTCAAATGATATATCTTCGGCTTTATGTGGATGATATTTTGATTGCTAGTAGTAGCAAGTCTGAGATTCAAAAAATAAAGCAAGATCTGAAGTCTGAATTCGAGATGAAGGACTTGGGAGATGCAAGAAGGATTCTTGGAATGGATATCATAAGGAAGAGGGATAGAGGACAGTTGTGGTTAACACAATTAAACTATGTTCAGAAGGTGTTAAGAAGGTTCCACATGCATGAGGCTAGAGCTCTCTCTATTCCATTACCACAACATTTCAAGTTATCTGAATCACATAAGCCTAAATATGAAGAAGATAGAAGATTGATGCAGAAAATACCCTATGCAAACGTGGTAGGGAGTATTATGTATACCATGGTTTGCACAAGGCCGGATCTAGCACATTCTATCTCTGTTGCTAGCAGATTTATGGCGGATCCAGGGAAGTATCACTAGGAAGCTCTAAAGTATATTCTTAGATACATGAAGGGAAATCCAGAGATTGGGACCAAATTTGAAAGACTAAAGGAGAAATCTAAGCAACCACTTCTTGGCTATGTGGACTCAGATTATGCAGCAAACGTAGATTCGAGGAAGTCTCAGACAGGATATGTATTTAGCCTGTTTGGTTCAGCTGTGAGTTGGAAATCAACTCTTCAATCTGTGGTTGCTCTATCAACAACAGAAGCCGAATATATGGCAATAACAGAAGCAGTGAAAGAAGCATTGTGGCTTAGAGGCATTCTGGAAGAACTTGGCATAGAGCAAAAGTCAGTCCCTATTAAATGTGACAGTCAAAGTGCTCTACACCTAGTGAAGCATCAAGTTTTTCACGAGAGGTCAAAGCACATTGATGTTAGACTACATTTTGTACGTGACGTAGTCAATAAGGGGTGTGTGAAGATGGTGAAGGTGGCTACAAAAGAGAATGTTGCAGACCTACTAACAAAGGCATTACCAACTGATAAGTATTGCCTTAGGTTAGTAGGAGTTGTGTCTCAGAAATGAGGAGACTAAGGCCCTGTAATGGGGTCGGTTTGGAGGGGAAGTTATGGATTGGAATCTATGGTGTGAGATGTGTGCAGTCAAGGTGGAGAATGTGAGGGATATTAGTGACTTTAATCTCACATGCATACGTGGCAATTGGGGATTGGATAAGAGGCTTTGATACCAATACTAAAGAGGTTAAGAAGCTGCTATATATATACACTATAATCTTACGGTTTCTCCTTTGATTTGCTGCACAGTTATATCTAAAGGCTAAGATCATGGCTTAATAGCTGGAAGAGATCTTGAGATGACATCTCTTATTAAATAGATAGATATTACTTTCTTGTTTAGAAATGTATCAAGGAAGTATATAGAAAAAAGGGGGGAAAGGAATACAGGGGAATACAGAGGGGTATCTCGAGAGGAAGAGGATTATCACTTCCATCTCAAACACTGTAATTCTGGTATTTTTCTTTCTGGTTCATAGTGAAGATCACAACGTCCTCTCCCGTGCAGTAGGCTTAGCCGAAGCACGTAAATCTTGTGTTCTTTATTTATCAGTTTCTTGTTTGGTTATATCTTGTGCATGGTTAGGTTAGATCTTGAATGCATACTTCTTGTGTTCTTGTCAATCTAAATCTTAACAGTGGGAAATGTGAACTTACGAAGCACTCAAAGAAACAGATAAATATTTTGAGGGTGAGGTATTGCACTGCCATCATCACGTGGAGGCGGAACCTGTTGTGGCCTTATGTAATGAAGAATGCTTCGGAATATTATGAAGGAGAAGTGAAGCGAGCAAGAGTAATTGTCGAAAACTTCTTATTAGATTGATCGTGATGGCTTCTGGTAATGGGATCCTTCACTGTCTACGTTGCTGATTATAACACTAGCACCTTTATTATTAATGCACTATTTCTATGATAATACCTACTAAGGATCTTGAGTTTTATTTTTTTCTTAGTGTGATGGAATGATAGTTAAATGGTTGGATGTGGATTGCAATGCTTGGTCTGTGATTGTTCTAATTGGTTTTTTTATGCAACTTACAGTGTATGCGTGCTTCGATATTTAATATATGTGTGAGAAAGGTTGTCCCACATAGTGTTTTCATCGGGATTGTGATTATTTGTTAGTTCTTAAACAAGGTATATCAAAAATTAATCTGGTGTTGAACGGAAAATTGTTATACTTAGTTTATCTATCTTAAAATATTAATGTTGTTATAAACTAGAGAGAATGTAGAGAATAAATAGAGAGAGCAGAAATTAGATGTGTATTATTATGAGGATGAAGACATCTATTTATAGAGTACAAGATGGGCTCATGGGCTTTTAGGGTTTACATGGTCATCACAATATATGGTAAGTATATATATAAAATATATTTACAACACTCCCCCTTGATTGACCATCCCTAAAAGAAACTGCTGCCTCGTTAAAACCTTGCCAGAAAAATCCATTGGGATAAAAACTGGACGAAGGAAAAAGAGTACAGCTGCTCCACCTCAATATAGTCATCCTTGATCCTTGAGTCGGCGCATATCGATCTTGTATAACAACTTCTTGAATGTTGGTAATGCATTTGTAAAAGAATCTGATAGGTTGTCACTTGAGTGAATTTGCTGGATGTTGATGCCGCCACTCTTTTGGAGATCATGTGTTGCATTGGCTCTTTTATGAATCAATCTCAATGACTCATTTTCTCATGTGTTGCATTGGATGTCTCGTTAAAAACCTTAACTAAGAAAACCCTTTGGGAAAAACTTAGAAAGGAAAAAAAAGTACAACCATTTGACCTTCATGGTCATTTGACCTTTAGGAGTCAGTCTAATCTTCAGGATTATTTACAATTTGTTACTCCCCCTCAAGATAACAATCTTCAAGGTTATCTTTAATGTCTACATTAATATGTGCAACACAAATTTAATTATCATCAAAGATAATAGCATGTTTGTCTCAAAGATAACAAATGATGGTCAATACTATTTTAAATTTTCCAATTGCACATAAGTAAGGAACTTCTGGTCCTCATTTTTGTTATCTTCGATAGGTCTAAATGAGTCTCTATCCACTTCAAGTGATTGAAGCAACTGTAGCTATGTGGATGAAATAAAATAAAATCTCTTTAAAGACCTTCAGGTAGGTCGACTAGCATAACTCCATTAGGGAGATGCTCGATCTGCAGGTCGAGATAATTATTAGTTCAACCAAAGTCTTATGATTCTAACTCCGTCTTTAGGCATGAATTGATTTCATCATGTACTTTTGTACATAATGATTCACATATCCTATTTAGGAGAAATTTGGAGTGATGTGTTCTAATTTTGTATTCCGCGGACTTCTTATCTCTTAGCACCAATAAATCTCACGCTTCTAGCGTCAATGAGAATTAATTGAATTATTTTTGTCTATGAGGAACTTCGGTTCTTTCATGGTGCATATACAACATGTATATGAGATTTTAGTCACTTCTTTTGCACTAAATAACTTGATGAACTTCTGGTTCATAGTGCGTGAATCTAATAATTAATCCAACGAGATATTGCGGCATTCTATCATTTATGTTTTATATCTCCCCCTAATGCCGACAAGCATGTGAGTTGGATTATCAATGAATAAAATAATTCATAATTACTTGTTCTATGTAAGTCATTTTGACGGAGTATACATATAAGTATTATGTTCTTCAGGAGTTTCAATCAAACTCAAGTCATCATTTATGTACCCTTCTGTCAAGGAATTCTCGTCGTTATGATTATATCATATACGACTGCACTATTTCAGCCCTGACAGTGACTTTTGCAGTCTAATTGAAAATATCTTTTTGACTTACATGATTTGAGCAAGTTAAATCATTCAGGAATCTTCATATATATGTCACTATCTAGTGAATCACATTGATAGTATTTACTACATCCATAAGGCGCATAGCAAGCCTTTTCTGACATAAGTTGATTAATCAAATATAATGACGTCTATTATAGGAGAGTACATAATTAATTCCCGGTCTATGAGAGAAAAATTGTGTTACGAGTATTGCCCTATATCTCGTAAATTTTTCATTTCTCTATGTAACAAAGACACATTTATATCCTTCGAGAATATACTTTCCGGATTTTGGAACTACATGTCCAAATATTTCCGACTTTCTAGGGAATATTAATTCACCTTATATGACTTCGTTCCTCTTCGGCCAATTATTTCAATCTTGACAATCTCTTATAGATTGTCATTGAGGATCCTCTTTTTTCATTTCAAGAGTCATATTAAAAGGCGCAAATACCGTTGTGCGTCCACGACGATATTTGATCTCTCCAATATTTTGAGATCTCATTATTTTCAGACGCTTGTAGTTCTTCAGGAACTTCATTTGATTGATTAATCATTATTGTCATTGTTTGGTTCATATGTTGTGTCCCTTTTTCTTAGACACAAAATCTATTTTAGAACCAATTGGTCGACCATATTTTTGAAGAACTTTATATTCATTTGCTACCATTTGTACTTGTCCTTCAGGGACATTTATACTTGCGGGGGTATTTGCAGCAAATGTATGACATTGTCACTTTTTATATATACAAAACTTAAAAGCATCAAGAAGTTGGTTTGCAATCTTTTGCAAGTGAACCTTTCGACTTCTTGTTCACATTGATTACTTCTGGAATCCAAATGTGACTAGTTTTTCCTTGTGCTTCTTTTTCTTTGGATGTAGATTTCACATTGATTACTTCAGGAATCCAAATGTGATATATGTTACAACTAATGTTGGAAATGTTATTTCATCATAATAACAATTTTAATGTGAGACGCAATTTTATACGCACAAAACTCATTTTGAGGATGGACATGAGCAACTAAATATTTAATCTCAATCCCAAAGTCATATAATATTAAATTCTCTTCAATAGGAACTTAGAGTTTAATAAACTCACTAGCTTTATCATGATAAATCTGCTTCAAGGAATTGAGCTCATTGTTTTTGAACTTGTAGTACTAACAAGTTCTACATTTCTTCTAGAAATCGAACATTCATGGAAATTAAGAGATTCTTCGAGATTCTCTGCAGCCGCCCCTATGAATTTTCAATTATGTTGCGCATCAAAGTTGCTTGCAGATGTCCAAACTTATCATGTCAAAGCATAGAGCTCTTTTGAACTTCAGGTTCATGACATGTTTTGTCTCACTTATTTTTATGAATGTGTAATACATTCAAGGTGGTAGTGTGATAACTTTTCTTTTGTTAGCTCTCGGCTAAATGCAAAATAATCACTACCTTCTTATATAGTTTCAATATGGTATCCATTGTAACGGATATCCTTAAAACTTAGTATGTTTCTTCAAGACTTACTAGAATAAGGGCAAACTCAATAATTGATTTAGTATCATTTGATAGAATGATACAAGCTCTTCGGGAGCCTTTAATGATATTCGATGCACTAGATTTTAAAATCTTGCAGTTTAAAATGCAACTACTCATATCGAGCTTTAGGGAGGACAAACAATTAATATCTTGACGCAATCCTGCTTGGATGCTTCATTTCATTCTATTATTATCTCCCTATGCCTTTTATTGGCAGATGATCATCGATATCAAGATTTCATTAATGTCAAATAGACATAAATAATGTTTTTCATTTCGTAATAAACATATATCACTCAAGAAACGAGTTGCTCTTTAAGAGCATTTAATATTCTTCTAGAATATAAAATGATGCTACTTCAGGAGCAAAAGTTGAGGCATTTCCACAAATATGTGATAGTAATGTTAATATCACAATATGGTCATTCTTCAGGAATGTAATTGTGCTACTTCCAGAGCAACAACTTAGTTTTATTCATGATACGTGAAATCAATAAATTGTGAATTTTGAGATCTAATGGATCTCACATCTATTCTTGAAAAGAAATTAAACCACAATAGGATATTGGAAATGCAATTGTCATTCAAAGAGGAGCTCTTGCTACCACTCCATATAATTAGGTAATATTTTAGATATACATTGTTCTTTAGGAACATGTAATATTCATCAAGAATATTAATTGTGCTACTTCGGGAGCAACAATTAAAGTATGGTTATTGTGATATATGATTTCAAAATGACAAGTTTTAGTTGTTCCAAGAACATGTAGAGTTAATTGTGCTACTTCAAAAGCAACAATTATAGTTATGAACATATAACATTTGACAAAATTAAAAGCCTGAATTGTTCTTCAAGAACATGTAGCATTCTTCAAGAATACAAATTGTGCTACTTCATGAGCACTAATATTAAATCACTTCAGGCGAAAGACTAATATTTTTTAGAAACTCAATTGCTCTTTAGGAACATATAATGTTCTTTGGGATATAAATTGTGCTACTTCGGGAGCAACAACAATAACAATTCAAGAACCAAGATTCGTCCATCAATAAGACATATTATATGAATTGTTCATCAAAAGTATATAATATCCTTCAAGAATATTAATTGTGTCTGCTTCAAGAGCACCAAATTAAGATTGTATGTATATATAGATATAAATATTATACAGGTATGCGGGGGAAAAAAAACTTAAATATATAGTAAATACATTGATAATATTAATAACTCTTCAAGAGTGTGTAATATTCTTCAAGAATATTAAATTGTGCTACTTCTGGAGCAACAATTAAATCACTGAATTTCTCTTTAAGAGAATGTGATATTTTTTATGAATATGGATTGTGCTACTTCAGGAGCAACAACTAAATTATTTCAACAAATAATTTTGAGTTGCTCGTTAAGAGCATGTGATATTCTGCAGGAATATGAATTGTGCTACTTCTGGAGCAACAGTTGTGATTAAAGCATTAAATAAACAAACAAATAAATAAAAACGTATGTAGAAATATTGATTGTAAATGCTCTTCAAGAGCATGTAATTTATTTCAAAACATTGATTGTGCTACTTCTGGAGCAACAATTTAAGTTTAAAATATGGTTTTGAATTGCTCTTCAAGAGCATTAATATTCTTCATGAATATGAATTGTGCTACTTCAGGAGCAACAATTGTTATTTAACATTAGATAAACAAACAAACAAACAAATAAATAAATAAATAAAAACGTAAAGTAAAAGCTCTTCAAGAGCATGTAATATTCTTCAGGAATATTGATTGTGCTACTTCTGGAGCAACAAATCAAGTTGAAAATATGTTTTGGAATTGCTCTTCAAGAGCATATAATATTCTTCAAGAATATAAATATATTGTGCTACTTCTGGAGCACACCCACATAAACATCTCGAATAAATATCATTATTTATATAATAATCTCTTTTCTTGAATGACGTGCAAGATCAAACCAAAGTAATTAATTTACTTGTTTAATCATGCACGACACTATTCTAACAACTATAATATCGATTGCAATGAAAATATTATATATGCAATCTAATCAGAATATATATATATATATATATATATATATATATATATTATACCTTCGGTCCTTCGATTCGTGGATATCTTCTTTGGGAAGAAGAACGTTTTCGTGCTGATGTAGAGAATAAATAGAGAGAGCAGAAATTAGATGTGTATTATTATGAGGATGGTGACCTCTATTTATAGAGTACAAGATGGGCTCATGAGCTTTTAGGGTTTACATGGTCATCACAATATATGGTAAATATATATATATAATATATTTACAACAAATGTTTATTTTTTTCCAAGCAATCCGTATTTCTACGTATTTCGTTTTTCTATTATAAATATCCGACCATCTCTGCGAAGCATAGGTGCCGCACTAGTCCCCTTAATTTTTGGTTCGTCACTGCTAGTTTTCCAGTTTCGGGATTGTGTCATCCCCTCAATTTTGCTGCGCATTATCATGATATATATCAACATTCTTCGATTATTTGCAAGTGTTGTTTCTGTTAATTAATTTCATTAGTAAGCAACAATAGGTTTTAGTTACATATTGAGTGCTTGGTGTTAAATGTGTAATACGTCAATCTATGTGCATAATGGTTTTACTCCTTTGGGAACTTTTTTGCATTTCAACTGCGAGATTCAATTCAATAGAAGTGTTGTTTTGTTTTCCTATCTTGTGTTTTTCAACTTTAATTTTGATTTAAAATTAGATTTTATTCTATTCGTTTTTCATTAGAGGATTTTTTTTTCTTTGATTATAGTCTATAGATTCTACCTCGAGTTCTGTTTTATTTTCTTTCAACTAAAATTTCCCCATTCCTATGTACTTCATCAGTTCCACTCCAATTGTCCAGTATTCATTTTTAGTCTGTTCCACTGTAATTGTCCACTTCCATTTTTAATAAAAGAATATTCTATATGAATGAATGGATTCCACTATTTTATTACTTATTTACAGACAACCAACAACTTTTATAATCTCTGTGAGCCGAAAAGAAACTGAGAAATTAAAGTGGAATGGAGGGAATAGTATTTTTGGTCATTGAAAATAATAACAGAGAATCGAGAGTGGGTGTTGTAGTAGGAGGGATCATCAATCCTAAAAAGAGTATATACTAAAAGGAGTTGGGATGATTTGAACGTGGAAAATGAATTAAGAAATAATCAACGTGTTAAACCTCTTCCATTATTGGCTTTATGAACTTTTTACACCTCTTCGATTATTGGTTTTATGAACTTTTTTATTTTCTTGAACTTTTGAAGATGTGCCTTTTGCCTCTTTTATTCTGTCTCATAGAATAAAAATCTAAGTGAGACGTGTAAAATCGACGATAATTTGGTAAAACACTTGAAATTATAGTCTATTAAATTTTTAAGGATTGGATTTTGTTTGGGTCTTTCTTTCTCCTTCGCTGCAACTGTATTTTTTTTATATATTTTTTTATTTTTATTTCCCATTCTGTAAAATTTCTTGAGGCAAACTGAAAGCAAATTGCACAAATTTAATTATTCGGGGTGAAATTATCCCTGAGTTTGCATGTGTGGCTGGAATGTTTGTTGGAATTTTACTCCCTTAATAATTCATAAGGCAAATGCACAAAAGTCAATGAAGGGGTTTAATACTTTTAATCGGAGGAAAAAAAAAGAAAAAAATACATATATTGTAAGTATAACATTTTTTTTGTTGACCTTCCAAATTTTCCAAGATCCTTGTATTTAGTGGTTTATTTTCAAATATGATGGAAAATAATAATAATACATAGAATAATACCTTTGCAGCGGAAATAGAAGATAGACGAATTCTTTCTAACGTAATACTCCGAGATCCAACAAAGTTCACTAGGAAATCTATTATTTCTTCACAATCCAAGTGCTCCTTTGTTTGTTTCATTGTGACGATTTGAGAGAGAATGAAAACCGTAATATTAGAACCGCTTACGATCAAGAGAGAACATATATTATATTCTCTCTCCCACTTATCAAATTAAATTCATTTCATTATAAGTCATTGATTTTTAATAAATGCAATTACAACCCCATGAATGTAAACTGCAATTATTATTTTAAGTTAAAAAAAGAAAGCGGATGGATGGCGTTGGACAACCCGAAAAGAGAAACATAACTAATGAAGTGAGACAGAGAGAGTATTTTACTATTCCCTCCGTCCCACAGAATAAGTCTCATTTTCTATTTCGGAGTATCCCACTAAACAAGTCTCATTCTAAAAATATAAAAAATGAGTGGACCACAATCACTCTAAATAAATGGGTCCCACCAACTTATACTTTTACACTACACTTTATCTTTTTACACCCACTTCCTAAATCCCCGTGCCAAAAAGAAATGAGACTTGTTTAGTGAGACTGAGGAATACAATGTACGATAGGAATGGAAAGTTAAGGAGAACATTGATTTACAAATAAAGCTAATACATTGATAATTGATTGCAACTCGTGGGAATTAAAACCGAAAACACTGACTTTGAAACACGTTCACATATCACTTTTCTATCACTCGCCCATTGCCACGCACAAATTGCACTGCACAAAGCCCCAAATTGCTGCTTGAGGCTCCTCGATTCGGTAATTTGCCAAAACCGTTGCCACTACCGATGATGTGACCAAATCATATGGTGCCAAAAAACCGATGATGTTACTGTTGATCCAGAGACAAATATTAGGGGAGGAGTGAATACATCTGAGTCCAAGTTTTGCTCAAATGCGAATGTCAGTATTTTACTGAGTATGCTACTGAACGAGTTCAGTTGCCAGTTAAGCCTTCTGATCGAGGGGCAGAGTGGTTCAACGACTGAATCTTTTCTACTGACTAATGTCTATACTGAGTAATTCAGTAGATGAGTAAGTGCGGAATTGTGTAGGCCCGGTTTAAGTTCGTCTCTTTAAAAAAAAATTTATGCAAACTAAATCAGTTGGCTCATGCAGTTTTAAATTTATTTTACTGAAAATATGATTTTGCAAACAGTTGACAAACAGATGCAGTAAAACAGTAAATGACAAGCAATATTTACGTGGTTCGGATACGCAATACCCTACATCCACGGTCCTGCTGAACAGGATGTCTTGTTGATTAGTCTGAGCAAGCCTCAACAAAATTATGTGCATTAGACAGAACCTTCTAAGTTATAGTCCTTAGCGACTTTATAAGATCAAACCGAAGTTTGAAGGGTTTTATCTCCAACTAGGAAGGAGTTCTTACAATAAGAACGTATCACTAAAAGTGAACTCCTTCAAGTGTCTAAGCTTAAGATCTAACAAGGTTAGCTTAGAAAAGAGATCGGGAACAACTCTAGAGTGAAGAGCAACCAGGATATCTCTAAGCTTTCTAGTTCTTCGTTGGATATAGCAATAAGCTTGCTAGAGTGCTTGAGTATGTGTTCGTGAATTTCTTGCGTCTCTGTTCCCGTTGTTTTTCTATTGAACATGTCTTCAATTCGTGAAGAGGATATCTTTATATAGTTGTGACTCATGCATAGATCCGTTGGAGGGGACCATGCCACGTGTCACAAGACTCCAAGGAAAACTGCCATATAATTTGAATGTCGCTACAGAGGGTGGTTGACTTTCTGTGCATGAGAGCAGCTTTGTGTCAGAGCAGGTAAGTTTTGCTTGCTTCTCATTGGTCGAGGTATGGCGGTAGGTGAGACTTGTCAGACATCAGTCTTCTAGCTGAGTTGACTTCCTCGAACCTCGGACACTAAGTGTTCCTCTTGCTAACATCCGACTGATAAGGTCAGACTGTCGATTTCCCTTCTACGGTCTACAACTGAGTTGCAGCTCATTCAGTAGATCAAGGATGATCATACTGAGTCTTCTTTCTGAGTCGGCTCAAGCTAATCTTCTACTGAGTGCTTCCAGCTACTGACTCGAAGACAATCTACTGAGCTCTTCTTCTGAGTCAGCTGAAGAGTGATCTTCTACTGAGTGCTTCCAACTACTGACTCGGAGACAATCTATTGAGCTCTTCTTCTGAGTCGGCTGAAGAGTGATCTTCTACTGAGTGCTTCCAGCTACTGACTCGAAGACAATCTACTGAGCTCTTCTGAATCGATAACAGACATGGGGTTTTGGAACCTTAACTTCTCTACTGAAGTTCAGTCCAACAATTTACCCCTTATATCACTTAGACAAATTAATCTAGAAATATCAAATGAGGTCTAGCCTATTACATCATGTTGGTTAATCACACACTAAGGGGTTTTGAGATCTTCAATTCCTCAAACATTTATACAATAATTACTCAGTATCAGAGGTACTGAATCATCTCCCAACAATTTCCCCAGTGTCCAATGACTCATGTCCATACATATTCCTAATTTTTCCCTCCATAATATGAACTATGTAGAATTATCTCCCGACTCATATTCCTACAGTTACCGACTCCGGTAGTCGGTTAACCGAGAAGCCGACCGATAACCACATCAGTTCTTGGATTGAGATTTTTTTCGGCACCGATTAACCACCTATCGGTTTCGACAAACTGAAACCAAACCGATTTCGAAGCCTAATATCTACCATCATTACTATCTCATCCCATTAATACATAACATTATATGATTATATCTAATAGCTTATACACAACTAACTCTAATACATTAATATAGATAAATTTTAAAACTTCTCAACTAAATATATAATGTATCAAGATTTATTACAATGATTAGAAGAATTAATGGTTAATGCCTCCATATTAATCCTTAAGCCTAGCCAATCAGAGCCACAAAAACTGTACTATAATAATTTCTCAAAATCTCATGATTTAACATGTTTTTTTCCCAGTAATAAAAATGCAATTAGGAAAATTAATGTTAAAAAGTATTGTTAGTTTTCTTAATATAGGAAAATAATGTAGAATATCTAGACATATGTTGATGTTGACACTTCAGTGGTGTTGTGGGTAGCTTATGGGCTTCCAGCTTATAGCTGAAAGTTACATAAAAAATGAGATCATGTTTGGAAAACTCAGCTGCTAGAGCAGCTTCTCTATTTTTGTTTTAAAATACAGAATTTTCCTAAATTGCTCTCAACCAGCTGAAGCTCTCAGCTTAATTCATTACTCAAATCTTGCTGACAAATATAACCTTGGAAAATTTAACAATTCTAAAATTACCCTCTAGTGCTAGATATGTTAATGAAGATTCCAAAACCCCTAGCTGAATGATGAACCTTCGATATTGTAATAGCTTAGTTTAAGTTCAAATGTTAGAACTCAGTAAGCTAGAGTTTAGTAGCTGTGGACTTAGTAGAAGATCTCGCACTCAGCTGAAGAACTCAGTATCGAAGAAGTCAGTTGGTATGTCTATCACCAACTGAGTCTGCAAAGGAAATCGAGCCAGCGACTGAAGTGTTCAGACGGATGTCGATAGAGGACAATCAGGCGACGGTCTGAGGATTCAGAGGAAGTCAACTCAGTGTACTTTGAGTTTGAACAAGTCTCACCAACTCTCATGTACCTCGACTAATAAGGAGCCGACAGCGTCTTACTTGCTCTGCTATAAAGCTGTTCCTAGCCGGAAAAAGATGAAATCTCAACAGTGTCTCTACTCAACGTTCAAATTTCATATGGCTGCTTTTTCTTATCTTATTCGACACGTGGCTAGACCCTCTCCAATGGATCTATTCACAAATCGAAGACTATAAATAGAGAAGGTCTTCATGCAGAAGAAGCACCGGGAACCCAAGCGAACAAGCTCAAGAACTCTAATGAACTTACAAGCAACATTCAAACGAAGAACTTGCTCTTAGGTTAGACATCTTTTTAGATCTTCTTTCTAGAGAATTATTGTTCCCTTTCTGTATCTAAGTGTGTGTATCGTAAAATCAATAGCTTAGAACCTCTAAGGAGTTCATATCTTTTGAACTGTTCTTTCTTGTAAGAACTCCTTCTTAGTTGGAGAAAATCTTCTAACCTTAAACGGTTAAGAGTTGTAAAGTCACTACGGCTATAAGTAGAATCTGTCCAGTGTACAGATAACTGAGACTTGCTCAGTATAAGCAAACAAGTTTGAATCTATCCTGTGAACAGATCACTAAGACATAGGGGTGGGCGCGGGACGGGTACCCGCGCTGCGGGTACCCGTTTGCGGATACCCGCGTCTGCGGGTAATTGATTTTAATACCCATTCCCATTCCCGCATAGAGCGGGTACCCGCATGCGGGTACCCGCTGGATATCTGATGCGTACCGGATTTACCCGCAAATATTACCACCTATTTATAATATATTTAAATTCATAAATAAAAATTAAAAAATAATAAATGAAATTTTAAAAACATAAATTAAAATTAAAAAATACCAATATATTTAAACCACTAAATAGGACTATAGGAGTAGATAATCTGTTTTATAAACTATGTTCCAATGGTGTTTCACCATAAATTATAATTATAAAACCGACCATATGATTATCAACTATGAAACCATAGATTCTTATAATTAAAATTACCGTGGAAAACTGTTTAGTCACACTCTAGTGCTAGCACAAAATATGCAAACGGGTACCCGCGCCGTCTCGTGCCCACCTCTACGCAAGAGGACCTCATGTAAAAAAAATTGTATATTAATGCGGGTACCCGTTCGTGAACGTGTATCTAAGAATAAAACCCGTTCCTGTTCCCGACCCGCTTGATTTTTTGCGGGTACCCGCGTAATGGGTACCCGTACCCATTTTTCCCGACCCGAACGGGAAATACCCGAACGGGACGGGTACGGGCGCGGGAACCCGAATTGTTTGCCCACCCCTACTAAGACATGCTCAGTATAAATAATACAAGCTCTCCTGCTTGTGTCAGGACAGTGGACGTAGGACCCAGCGTGTCTGAACCACTTTAAAAATCGTTGTGTCGTTTTTTATTATTACTGTTGCATTGATATACTGTTCATTCAGCATCCAACTGAGTTTTAATCAACTTACACAAAACGAGTTTTCAACAAAGACGCATATTTTAAAAGGGTCTACACTTCCGCACACAACTCTTGTACTGAACTACTGTTCACTGACATAAGTCAGTAGGATTGTACTCAGTAGGAGAATATTCTGCCCACGCAATCGAGAAAGTATATCTGACCAACTGACTCGTTCAGTAGCAATCTTCAGCTAAAGCTGACTTTCGCATTCAGAGTTTGAATTTGCATTCAGGTGTATTCACCCCCCCTCCTCTACACTTGAACCGCGTCTTTAGGACCAACATAAATCAACAAGACCTCATGTTCTGCAGGACCGTGGATGTAGGATCTTGTGTATCCGAACCATGTTAAAAACTGCTAGTGTCATTTACTGTTTTATTGCATCTGTGTTTAAACTATTTGCAAAATCATACTTTCGATAAAACAGACTTAAAAACTGCACTAGCCAAAAATGTTTTGGCTTGCATAAAACATTTTTCGAATAGACGAAATTAAACCGGGCCCCCACTAATCCGCACTATATTTTGCTACTGAATTTCTCAGTACTGACATCAGTCAGTAGAAAGAATTCTGTTGCTTAATCACTCTGCCCCGTGATCAGAAGGCTTAACTAACACTGAACCTGTTCAGTAGCAAAACTCAGTACAAGACTGACCTTCGCGTTTGAGAAAAAAACTTGGACTCAGGTGTATTCACCCCTCCTCTACACCTAATACTCGTCTCTGGATCAACATATGTGTTGTGTAATCGTGAGAAGCAGAACACATATGATGGAGGCGATCAAACAAGTGAAGAAGGATTCTAGATTTATTATGTAACAATTTGTCTTGTTTTTCAAGTTTCGGCTAGTTCTTGAACTAGATGATGTAGTGCGTTTAATATTCAAATGTACTGCTATATGCAATCGATTGTAAAAAATCCAACAATTATTCAAAAAAAGTGCAGTTAATTTACGATATTTGTGAGTATTAGATATGTATATGAAAAGTGAACTTTTGCCACATTAACATTGTATTCGTTTTACGTGTAAAGTGCAGTTGTTGTAGGAACAAAGTGAAAAATTAAAATACACATAAGAGTGTCATAACTACTAGCATCATAAGACCAGTCTTAAACTACCAAAACACAGAGTGGAGTTCAAAGATAATTCAGATACCAAAACAAAGAGTATCGCAATTCGATCAATCCACTACTAACAACTCCAAGTCCTAATTCAGGAGAAATCTGTCCAGAAAGTGCACTGAACTAAATCATTTGTGCAATTAATCGCTAAGAAACGTGTAGTAAAATATATCAATTTGTGAACCGAGACAAAGAGCGTTGTAAAGCAGAATTCTGGTAATGTTTTGCATTGGGTATTAAGAGAAAGTGCACTTATTTACAGACAACCAACAACTTTTATAATCTCTGTGAGCCGAAAAGAAACTGAGAAATTAAAGTGGAATGGAGGGAATAGTATTTTTGGTCATTGAAAATAATAACAGAGAATCGAGAGTGGGTGTTGTAGTAGGAGGGATCATCAATCCTAAAAAGAGTATATACTAAAAGGAGTTGGGATGATTTGAACGTGGAAAATGAATTAAGAAATAATCAACGTGTTAAACCTCTTCCATTATTGGCTTTATGAACTTTTTACACCTCTTCGATTATTGGTTTTATGAACTTTTTTATTTTCTTGAACTTTTGAAGATGTGCCTTTTGCCTCTTTTATTCTGTCTCATAGAATAAAAATCTAAGTGAGACGTGTAAAATCGACGATAATTTGGTAAAACACTTGAAATTATAGTCTATTAAATTTTTAAGGATTGGATTTTGTTTGGGTCTTTCTTTCTCCTTCGCTGCAACTGTATTTTTTTATATATTTTTTTATTTTTATTTCCCATTCTGTAAAATTTCTTGAGGCAAACTGAACAAAATTAATAGTTTAAGCAAATTGCACAAATTTAATTATTCGGGACGAAATTATCCCTGAGTTTGCATGTGTGGCTGGAATGTTTGTTGGAATTTTACTCCCTTAATAATTCATAAGGCAGAATGCACAAAAGTCGATGAAGGGGTTTATTAATACTTTTAATCGGAGGAAAAAAAAAGAAAAAAGATACATATATTGTAAGTATAACATTTTTTTTGTTGACCTTCCAAATTTTCCACGATCCTTGTATTTAGTGGTTTATTTTCAAATATGATGGAAAATAATAATAATACATAGAATAGTACCTTTGCAGCGGAAATAGTAGATAGACGAATTCTTTCTAACGTAATACTCCGAGATCCAACAAAGTTCACTAGGAAATCTATTATTTCTTCACAATCCAAGTGCTACTTTGTTTGTTTCATTGTGACGATTTGCGAGAGCATGAAAACCGTAATATTAGAACCGCTTACGATCAAGAGAGAACATATATTATATTCTCTCTCCCACTTATCAAATTAAATTCATTTCATTATAAGTCATTGATTTTTAATAAATGCAATTACAACCCCATGAATGTAAACTGCAATTATTATTTTAAGTTAAAAAAAGAAAGCGGATGAATGGCGTTGGACAACCCGAAAAGAGAAACATAACTAATGAAGTGAGACAGAGAGAGTATTTTACTACTCCCTCCGTCCCACAGAATAAGTCTCATTTTCTATTTTGGAGTATCCCACTAAACAAGTCTCATTCTAAAAATATAAAAAATGAGTGGACCACAATCACTCTAAATAAATGGGTCCCACCAACTTATACTTTTACACTATACTTAATTTTTTTCCACCCACTTCCTAAATCCCCGTGCTGAAAAGAAATGAGACTTGTTTAGTGGAACAAGGGGAATACAATGTACGATAGGAATGGAAGTTAAGGAGAACATTGATTTACAAATAAAGCTAATACATTGATAATTGATTGCAACTCGTGGGAATTAAAACCGAAAACACTGACTTTGAACACGTTCACATATCACTTTTCTATCACTCGCCCATTGCCCAGCACAAATTGCACTGCACAAAGCCCCAAATTGCTGCTTGAGGCTCCTCGATTCGGTAATTTGCCAAAACCGTTGCCACTACCGATGATGTGACCAAATCATATGGTGCCAAAAAACCGATGATGTTACTGTTGATCCAGAGACAAATATTAGGTGTGTGGGGGATGAGTGAATACATCTGAGTCCAAGTTTTGCTCAAATGCGAATGTCAGTATTTTACTGAGTATGCTACTGAACGAGTTCAGTTGTCAGTTAAGCCTTCTGATCGAGAGGCAGAGTGGTTCAACGACTGAATCTTTTCTACTGACTAATGTCAGTACTGATTCAGTAGATGAGTAAGTGCGGAATTGTGTAGGCCCGGTTTAAGTTCGTCTCTTTAAAAAATATTTTTATGCAAACTAAATCAGTTGGCTCGTGTAGTTTTAAATTTATTTTACTGAAAATATGATTTTGCAAACAGTTGAGAAACAGATGCAGTAAAACAGTAAATGACAAGCAATATTTACGTGGTTCGGATACGCAATATCCTACATCCACGGTCCTGCTGAACAGGATGTCTTGTTGATTAGTCTGAGCAAGCCTCAACAAAATTATGTGCATTAGACATAACCTTCTAAGTTATACTCCTTAGCGACTTTATAAGATCAAACCGAAGTTTGAAGGGTTTTATCTCCAACTAGGAAGGAGTTCTTACAATAAGAACGTATCACTAAAAGTGAACTCCTTCAAGTGTCTAAGCTTAAGATCTAACAAGGTTAGCTTAGAAAAGAGATCGGGAACAACTATAGAGTGAAGAGCAACTAGGATATCTCTAAGCTTTCTAGTTCTTCGTTGGATAGAGCAATAAGCTTGCTAGAGTGCTTGAGTATGTGTTCGTGAATTTCTTGCGTCTCTGTTCCCGTTGTTTTTCTATTGAACATGTCTTCAATTCGTGAAGAGGATATCTTTATATAGTTGTGACTCATGCATAGATCCGTTGGAGGGGACCATGCCACGTGTCACAAGACTCCAAGGAAAACTGCCATATAATTTGAATGTCGCTACAGAGGGTGGTTGACTTTCTGTGCATGAGAGCAGCTTTGTGTCAGAGCAGGTAAGTTTTGCTTGCTTCTCATTGGTCGAGGTATGGCGGTAGGTGAGACTTGTCAGACATCAGTCTTCTAGCTGAGTTGACTTCCTCTGAACCTCGGACACTAAGTGTTCCTCTGCTGACATCCGACTGATAAGGTCAGACTGTCGATTTCCCTTCTACGGTCTACAACTGAGTTGCAGCTCATTCAGTAGATCAAGGATGATCATACTGAGTCTTCTTTCTGAGTCGGCTCAAGCTAATCTTCTACTGAGTGCTTCTAGCTACTGACTCGAAGACAATCTACTGAGCTCTTCTTCTGAGTCAGCTGAAGAGTGATCTTCTACTGAGTGCTTCCAACTACTGACTCGGAGACAATCTATTGAGCTCTTCTTCTGAGTCGGCTGAAGAGTGATCTTCTATTGAGTGCTTCCAGCTACTGACTCGAAGACAATCTACTGAGCTCTTCTAAACCGATAACAGACATGGGGTTTTGGAACCTTAACTTCTCTACTGAAGTTCAGTCCAACAATTTACCCCTTATATCACTTAGACAAATTAATCTAGAAATATCAAATGAGGTCTAGCCTATTACATCATGTTGGTTAATCACACACTAAGGGGTTTTGAGATCTTCAATTCCTCAAACATTTATACAATAATTACTCAGTATCAGAGGTACTGAATCATCTCCCAACAATTTCCCCAGTGTCCAATGACTCATGTCCATACATATTCCTAATTTTTCCCTATATAATATGAACTATGTAGAATTATCTCCCGACTTATATTCCTACACTTACCGACTCCGGTAGTCGGTTAACCGAGAAGCCGACCGATAACCACATCAGTTCTCGGATTGAGATTTTTTTCAGCACCGATTAACCAACTATCGGTTTCGACAAACTGAAACCAAACCGATTTCGAAGCCTAATATCTACCATCATTACTATCTCATCCCATTAATACATAACATTATATGATTATATCTAATAACTTATACACAACTAACTCTAATACATTAATATAGATAAATTTTAAAACGAATTCTCAACTAAATATATAATGTATCAAGATTTATTACAATGATTAGAAGAATTAATGGTTAATGCCTCCATATTAATCCTTAAGTCTAGCCAATCAGAGCCACAAAAAATGTACTATAATAATTTTTCAAAATCTCATGATTTAACATGTTTTTTTCCCAGTAATAAAAATGCAATTAGGAAAATTAATGTTAAAAAGTATTGTTAGTTTTCTTAATATAGGAAAATAATGTAGAATATCTAGACATATGTTGATGTTGACACTTCAGTGGTGTTGTGAGTAGCTTATGGGCTTCCAGCTTATAGCTGAAAGTTACATAAAAAATGAGATCATGTTTGGAAAACTCAGCTGCTAGAGCAGCTTCTCTATTTTTGTTTTAAAATAGAGAATTTTCCTAAACTGCTCTCAACCAGCTGAAGCTCTCAGCTTAATTCATTACTCAAATCTTGCTGACAAATATAACCTTGGAAAATTTAACAATTCTAAAATTACCCTCTAGTGCTAGATATGTTAATGAAGATTGTTAGTAAGACACATTACATTGTTATAAAATTCATTTACATTTTAGTTTTATTTGTATAATTTCAAATCTTTCTCTTCCTTAATGTTCATTAATTTTGAATTTGAGTCATTGCAATATTGTTCCGTAGAATGTTGCAAATATGGGAAGATGTTCATTTCTTATAAGTTTATTCATGCTTTTTTGTCACTTTGATCTCACAACAGGTTTCTATTGCTTAAAATCGTTGTTTGCATTCGATTGTGTTAGATCTAGGATAGGCTCCTTTTTTTGCTGGATTTTAGGTTCTATGTCGAATTCACTTTTTGGCAAAAATAATTGTACGTTTTGGTTATTTTTAATTCACTTTTAAACAAACTTCATTTATGCATAGGTGAGAGCGATGATATAGACAATGTCCAAAAAATTGTTCTTTATTGTCATGTTGAACGCAAACCTTTTGTTGGGATGCAATTTATACTTGGATTTGATGTTCGACTTGCTATCAATGGTAAGCACACCGATGGTGATTGTTAGGGGGATCCATAGGACTTGACTCAGTAGATGTTTCTGCATAACTCATCTAATAGAGGGAATTGTAAAATGTGTAGAAACTACTGACAAGATTATGGAATTGTAGGGATACTGAACTACATTGTTGAAAATTGAAGATCCCAAAACAGTTGTCCTATCCCCTATGTGTGATGAACTGACTGATGTAATAGACTAAACCTGCTTTGATCTTCATTGATTATTTTGTCTAAGTCTTGTAAGGGGTATATTGTTGGACTGAACTTCGGTAGAGAAGTTAAAGTTCCAAAATCCCAAGTCATCGGTTCAATAGAGCTTTGTAGTCTTCAGAGTTAGTAGCTGGAAGCGCTCAGCAGAAGATCATCCTTCAGCGCTCAGTAGAAGACTCAGTACGATCTTCCTTGATCTACTGAATGAGTGAAGAGCTCAGTTGATTGTCTTCGATTTAGAAGCTGAAAGCACTCGGTAGAAGATCATCCTTCAGTCGACTCAGATAGAAGACTCAGTACGATCAGTCTTGATCTACTGAAAGAGCTGCAACTCAATTGTAGACCGTACAAGGAAAATTGACAGTCTGACCTTTATCAATCGGATGTCAGCAGAGAAATATTTAGTGTCTGAGGTTCAGAGAAAGTCAACTCAGCTGGAAGACTGATGTCTGACAAGTCTCACCTACCACAATACCTCGACCAATGAGAAGCAAGCGAAGCTTACCTTATCTGTCACAAAAGCTACTCTCATGCACAGAAAGTCAACCACTCTGTGGCGATATTTCGAAATTATATGGCCGTTTTCCTTGGAGACTTGTGACACGTGGCACTGTCCTTTCCAACGGATCTGGGTCACAACTATCTAAAGAGATCGTCCACAACAACAAAATGTCTACAACACAACAGACCAACGAGGAACAGAAAAGCAAGAAACTCAAGAACACATTCTTATTGCACTCTAGCAAGCTCACTGCTACATCCAGCGAAGAACTAGATTTCTTAGAAATATCTTTGTAGTTCTTCTCTCTAAAGTTGTTCCCCTATCACTTTTCTAAGCCTTCATTGTAAGATCTTAAGCTTAGAACTTTCGAAGGAGTTCACTTTTAGTGAATCGTTCTTACTGTAAGAACTCCTTCTGTGTTGGAGAAAACCTTCAAACTCCGGTTTGAATTTGTAAAGTCGCTAAGGATTATAACTTAGAAAGTTCTTTCCAGTGTACAAAAACCTTACTGAGGCTTGCTCAGATAAATTGTTAGGATGAACATAAAATATTGGGATATATTTATATGATAAGATTTGAAGATTCTAAAACCCCTAGCTGAATGATGAACCTTCGATATTGTAATAGCTTAGTTTAAGTTCAGCTGTTAGAACTCAGTAAGCTAGAGTTCAGTAGCTGTGGACTCAGTAGAAGATCTCGCACTCAGCTGAAGAACTCAGTATCAAAGAAGTCAGTTGGTATGTCTATCACCAACTGAGTCTGCAAAGGAAATCGAGCCAACGACTGAAGTGTTCAGACGGATGTCGATAGAGGACAATCAGGCGACGGTCTGAGGATTCAGAGGAAGTCAACTCAGTGTACTTTGAGTTTGAACAAGTCTCACCAACTCTCATGTACCTCGACTAATAAGGAGCCGACAACGTCTTACCTGCTCTGCTATAAAGTTGTTCCTAGCCAGAAAAAGATGAAATCTCAACAGTGTCTCTACTCAACGTTCAAATTTCATATGACTGCTTTTTCTTATCTTATTCGACACGTGGCTAGACCCTCTCCAATGGATCTATTCACAAATCGAAGACTATAAATAGAGAAGGTCTTCATGCAGAAGAAGCACCGGGAACCCAAGCGAACAAGCTCAAGAACTCTAATGAACTTACAAGCAACATTCAAACGAAGAACTTGCTCTTAGGTTAGACATCTTTTTAGATCTTCTTTCTAGAGAATTATTGTTCCCTTTCTGTATCTAAGCGTGCGTATTGTAAAATCAATAGCTTAGAACCTCTAAGGAGTTCATATCTTTTGAACTGTTCTTTCTTGTAAGAACTCCTTCTTAGTTGGAGAAAATCTTCTAACCTTAAACGGTTAAGAGTTGTAAAGTCACTACGACTATAAGTAGAATCTGTCCAGTGTACAGATAACTGAGACTTGCTCAGTATAAGCAAACAAGTTTGAATCTATCCTGTGAACAGATCACTAAGACATAGGGGTGGGCGCGGGACGGGTACCCGCGCTGCGGGTACCCGTTTGCGGATACCCGCGTCTGCGGGTAATTGATTTTAATACCCATTCCCGTTCCCGCATAGAGCGGGTACCCGCGCGGATACGGAACGGGTACGGATTTACCCGCAAATATTACCACCTATTTATAATATATTTAAATTCATAAATAAAAATTAAAAAATACCAATAAATGAAATTTTAAAAACATAAATTAAAATTAAAAAATACCAATATATTTAAACCACTAAATAGGACTATAGGAGTAGATAATCTGTTTTATAAACTATGTTCCAATGGTGTTTCACCATAAATTATAATTATAAAACCGACCATATGATTATCAACTATGAAACCATAGATTCTTATAATTAAAATTACAGTGGAAAACTGTTTAGTCACACTCTAGTGCTAGCACAAAACATGCAAACGGGTACCCGCGCCGTCCCGTGCCCACCTCTACGCAAGAGGACCTCATGTAAAAAAAATTGTATATTAATGCGGGTACCCGTTCGGGAACGGGTATCTAAGAATAAAACCCGTTCCCGACCCGCTTGATTTTTTGCGGGTACTCGCGTAACGGGTATCCGTACCCGTTTTTCCCGACCCGAACGAGAAATACCCGAACGGGATAGGTACGGGCGCGGGAACCCGAATTGTTTGCCCACCCCTATTAAGACATGCTCAGTATAAATAATACAAGTTCTCCTGCTTGTGTCAGGACAGTGGACGTAGGACCCAGCGTGTCTGAACCACTTTAAAAATCGTTGTGTCGTTTCTTATTATTACTGTTGCATTGATATACTGTTCATTCAGCATCCAACTGAGTTTTAATCAACTTGCACAAAACGAGTTTTCAACAAAGACGCATATTTTAAAAGGGCCTACACTTCCGCACACAACTCTTGTACTGAACTACTGTTCACTGACATAAGTCAGTAGGATTGTACTCAGTAGGAGAATATTCTGCCCACGCAATCGAGAAAGTATATCTGACCAACTGACTCGTTCAGTAGCAATCTTCAGCTAAAGCTGACTTTCGCGTTCAGAGTTTGAATTTGCATTCAGGTGTATTCACCCCCCCCCCCTCCTCTTCACCTGAACCGCGTCTTTAGGACCAACATAAATCAACAAGACCTCATGTTCTGCAGGACCGTGGATGTAGGATCTTGTGTATCCGAACCACGTTAAAAACTGCTCGTGTCATTTACTGTTTTATTGCATCTGTGTTTAAACTGTTTGCAAAATCATACTTTCGATAAAACAGACTTGAAAACTGCACTAGCCAAAAATGTTTTGGCTTGCATAAAACATTTTTCGAATAGACGAAATTAAACCGGGCCCCACTAATCCGCACTATATTTTGCTACTGAATTTCTCAGTACTGACATCAGTCAGTAGAAAGAATTTTGTTGCTGAATCACTCTGCCCCGTGATCAGAAGGCTTAACTAGCACTGAACCCGTTCAGTAGCAAAACTCAGTACAAGACTGACCTTCGCGTTTGAGAAAAAAACTTGGACTCAGGTGTATTCACCCCCCCCTCCCCTCCTCTACACCTGATACTCGTCTCTGGATCAACATATGTGTTGTGTAATCGTGAGAAGCAGAACACATATGATGGAGGCGATCAAACAAGTGAAGAAGGATTCTAGATTTATTATGTAACAATTTGTCTTGTTTTTCAAGTTTCGGCTAGTTCTTGAACTAGATGATGTAGTGCGTTTAATATTCAAATGTACTGCTATATGCAATCGATTGTAAAAGACCGTCCAACAATTATTCAAAAAAAGTGCAGTTAATTTACGATATTTGTGAGTATTAGATATGTATATGAAAAGTGAACTTTTGCCACATTAACATTGCATTCGTTTTACGTGTAAAGTGCAGTTGTTGTAGGAACAAAGTGAAAAATTAAAATACACATAAGAGTGTCATAACTACTAGCATCATAAGACCAGTCTTAAACTACCAAAACACAGAGTGGAGTTCAAAGATAATTCAGATACCAAAACAAAGAGTATCGCAATTCGATCAATCCACTACTAACAACTCCAAGTCCTAATTCAGGAGACATCTGTCCAGAAAGTGCACTGAACTAAATCATTTGTGCAATTAATCGCTAAGAAACGTGTAGTAAAATATATCAATTTGTGAACCGAGACAAAGTGCGTTGTAAAGCAGAATTCTGGTAATGTTTTGCATTGGGTATTCAGAGAAAGTGCACTTATTCAATTTTTTTGTGCAGTTCCTTACAAATAAATGTGCATTTACTTTATTCAGATTGTGCACTAACTATGAAACTGCATTGCAAACCACCATACACTAAACATGTGCAGTAAATATTAACAGAAAGTGCACTTAATGAATGCAATTTGTGTAGTGATTTTCCGTTTTCGGTGATTCTCTTCAGTGTCTCCCGCCTAGCTTTCTGCACCGCTCGTATATATGCAGTGAGTGTTGTTGTATCCGTCTCATCATCTTCGCGCGTCTTTGCCATCTAAAGTATTCACAAAAATTAAGACATTGACGATCGATTACAACACTATGAAGATGAAACCAACCACACAAAAATCGAAAATAACAACACAAGAAAGAAGGGGTGTTTCTTGTGATTTCCCCGCCCAAGGGTTCATGCCTCACAATTCCACTCTTGCCGAGGTTTCGTCCATCACAATTCCGCCGCCGCTGCCGAGGGGTTCTTCCGCCACAGAGGGATTCGTTGCCTTGGAGGGCTCGTCCCTCACAATTCCACCGCAACCGAGGGTTCGTGCCTTACAATCGGGGCAATTTCATGTCACTTGGGAATAATTCTATGGTTTTTCGTGGTTTAGGATAATATGGGTTGGAATGTGTGAGAAAACAATTTGAATTTATGCAGTTTTATCATTTTGTGCAGTTATTTTGTAAAGAAAGTGCAGTTCGTTATTTTTAGGCTAACATGAAATTTTACCCTTTTTCCTTCGTGCAGTTATTTTACGAAGAAAGTGCACCAAATTTTTAGCTCCCTAATATTCAATCTCAACCGTAGATTGCCTTGATCCAATGTCTTCATAATTGTTCTTAATTTCTACAACAAGGGGTGTTCTCATTGGAACCACTCCCCGTGTTAATATATGAATATAACCAAATCCAATTAAACAAATACAAATGTAGCCAACTACTAAAATTTAGTTTACAATTTAGCCAATTTGACCGAATTGCCCTTACTTTTTCTTCTTATCATTTTTGGCTGAATTGTGTGTGTATGTTGGCGATACCCCTAGGCACTCCATAGGCTTGAAAGATATTAGGGCCTACGACCATGCTTGGGTGCTGAATTGAGCATGTGTGCTGATAGTGTGCTGACGACACCCATAGACACTTCATAGGCATTGAAAGATTTCATTGCTTAGGGCTTTGCTTGTGTGTGCTGACGGGCACCCTAGGCATTGAAAATCAATTTTATGAAAAACTGAGGGTATTTCAGTCAAATTGGCTACTTTGTAAACATAAGTTTAGTTGATGACTACTTTTATGTATACTTTACTAAATATGGTTACAATTGCAATTTCCACTATTATATTTACAAACATTACTTTCTTATTCACAAAGAAGCTACTTTTAATAGCTTTCAGTTGTTTTCAATACTTATAAATAAGTTTTAGTTACTTCAAACACACACTTCATGCTATCATGTCTGGAGTAAAAGCAAATACTCTTTACACAGTGAAAATTGCAAAACCATTTTTTGCATATATATTCATTTGCTTTAGATGTTTTCTAATAGTTTATATTTGTGGATAAAAAATGAAAATTATAATAAATGTTGAATGCCTATGATAATGGGATCTAATTATTTTTAGCCTATATGATACCATTCACGCGAATATTTTGCAACAAAAAATCATATGATATAGTCCATATGTATCTATATGTAATTAATGATGGCCTTGCGGTTTACCAGAGAAAAAATCAACTCAACCAAGAAACTGCCTTTTCCAATAGTTCTTGAAATTGATGGTCTCACTACTAGGGGTGAAAACGGATCGGATATTATCCGCTCGATTCGGAGCCGGATCCGATTGGGATCAAATTCGGGGAGCAAATCTAGTATCCGGTCGGATACGGGTTTGAATCCGGATAGCCTAAATCGGATACGGATTCGAATTCGGATTTCACATTATTCGCCCGTATCCGATATTTACCGTATTTAATCGGATATTTCCCGGATTATGAATTCGGATATTTTCCCGGATTATGAATTCAGATATTTTTCGGATTATTTAATAATTAATTTTTTAATATAATAATAAATTAAGATAAAAAAAAATATTAAAAAAAATATTAAGCGCATCTATGAATATTGTTAGGTATTTTATATTGAATTTTGGAATTTTTTCGTACTTTCTTGATCCTAAAAATTATGTTATTCATAATGGGTAGTATTTTAACTATAGTTTGCATTAAAACTTCTATTAAATATTGTATACGTGATTTTTTCATGTGTTACAATCACAAATAATTGGTTATTTATGAATTATATTATCCGATTATTGTTATTCGAATTCGATCCGAATTCCTCATATATCCGTCCTGTATTCGTATCCCGAATATTCCGAATTCGTATTCGTATCCGGCCTTCCCGTATTCGACTCCGAATTCGAGAAAAAAATATGGGACAAAATATGGGAAGAGCACTATTCGTCCGTATTCGACCCGTTTTCACCCCTACTCACTGCAACAAAAATGAGATTTTGCTCCATATTTTTAACGCCAAAATTTTTGAAGGTACATAAAGTTTACAAGTAATTATGTAAAATTATCACATCAAAAATTTGCCGTTAAAAATATGGAGCCATGTAAAATTATCACATCAAAATTTTATCACTACAACGAAAATGAGATTTGAAGGTAACGCAATCCATATTACATATTTTTGAAGGTACATATTAACAATATCAATCTTTTTTTTTTTTTTTTTTATGACGAGAATAACAAAATCTTATTATAAATTTGGGAATTCATAGTTCTTCTACTAGTGGGCCAAATCCACATCATGACTGATAATATCAATCTTGAGTCATAATTAAATGGTCCCCTAAAGAAATTAATGGACTATTGAAAGTTCCAACACCCGACCTTGCGTTGAATTGTAAAACTGCGCGTGAGCCATTTTTAGGCACCCCTTTTCATGTATTTTTCCTTTTTATTTAATGTATCTAACATCATTTGTCCACTCTTACATTAAATTAATTATTAGTGACAGGAAAAGAATAATACTTCTCCATCCCATTTTCAATTGTCCAGGGTTTTTAATATAAATATTAAAAAAATTGTTAATTTTGTATAAAATTGTATCAGAATAAAATAGTAGTATTTTAAAGTGAAAAAAATAGACAATTAGATTGGGACAATCGAAATGAAAATGTAGACAATTGTAGTGAGACAGAAGGAATACTATAACAGTCTCTCGTCTATACCTCTACGGGTGGATCGCGTAATATGCAATTTTACAGAGACGAAATAATAACTTTTTCAAAAACTATGCATAAAATCTGAAATTCTACACAATTTGAGAGGGCGGAGCGGCCTCACCTCTTAGCCCCCGCCTATGTTTCAAAATACCTAATAATGTATAAAGATGTAGTATAAGATTAGAAGATCTTAAACTCCTACCAAATTAATGTTTTTAAGCGAACATGTCACACAAAATTCTTCAAATACAATTGACCTCTATATGACCTTGTCATTGGAAAAAAAACAAAAAGTTTTTTACATAAATATATAAAGTAACAATTTTAACCTAATTTGTTTTCTTAATATTTTTTCCTTTAAACGTTCAACAAACTGTGGGTGAGAATACGAGTATGCAACTTCATTTGTTAATTAAAAACTATCTTCGTCCCGCTATTTATGTCAGACTTCTTTTCGTCACGAAAATTAAGATAGTAGATAATAAAGTATGGAAAATGAATAGATGATAAAGTAGGAGAAATGAGATGAATGAGAGTAGATGATAAATTAAGATAAAATACGAGAGAAAATATGATAAAGTAAAAGAGAAGATGGTAGTTATTTTTCCAAATTGGTAAGTGAGACAAAAATAATGAAACATTCATTTTAGAAAAGTGAGACAATAATAGCGTGACAGAGATGGTATTAATTTACAATATAAGTTAGACGGTTTATTTATGTATCTCACAATATACATATATACGTGATATTTAATTTATAATAATAATTTTATAAATGTCACATGCTATTTTAAATTTTTTAAAAGTATATGAATATGATAAATAGAAGTTCAATCCCCTTCTAAATTATACAAAATTCTAAATTCTCTATATTTTTTTAAACTAGATTACATATTTTGCACTCTTTTTCCACAAAATTACAAATTCAATCCATAATTTTTTATTTTTTATTTTTCATCGTGGATGGGATATCTTATATAGTTAAACCACGATAAAGTAATATTCAATAAAGTAATAATCTCGTTAAGATAATAATTTCTTTCGATCCCGATACGAGTCATTCCACTAAAATAATATTCAATAAAATAATAATCGCATTAAATAAATATTTTTTCTAAATTCAAGATTATTACTTTATCAAAGTTTAACTGTAAATAAATAATATAGACGGCAGAGCTGCATACGTAAATGGTAATTGTAATAAATTTATGTTGGGATTGTGGTTAAAACTTACTACAGTACTACATTTATTAGTATATTTTATTATATGCATACATCTATCTGTATGCATGCATCGATATTAGCTCAATATTATAGTTATAGAGAGAGAAAATAGGACAGAGCTGTCGGCTTTAACCGAGCAAACCATCCACACCTATCCTCTCTCTGACTCTCTGTGGCTTTTCTGTTCTTTTTCATTTATTTTTGGCGAATATCAATAATTTATTCATTGAAGGCTAAGATACTGATAATCCGGAGCTGAATTTGGGTTTGAGCTGATTGTTGAGCCGCGGATATAGTAAAGGAGTAGCTTGTGGCCGGGATTGCAAGTTAAGTATGGCAAGCGGCGGATTTATCTAGGGTTTTGGTGCGTGCATCGAATTGATGGTCGAAAACGTTGCGCCTGATTTGGTATGTGCTCGAATTCTATTATTGATGTCGGATTTTCTGTACTTGGGGGTTTTATTCGTCCGTACAATTGTTAAATCAAATGAATGAAATTGAGGCACGTGCTTTGATTTGTTTGGAAGATATTTGAATTGTAGCAACTATTAAGTTTGCGGCGGTGGTGTTTTGTACAGTTATAGGAACTGGTTAGATCTCTTCGCTGACTGGCTTTTGACGTTTGATCTGAGGGTTTCTATGCCGTGTAGGTTTACTTAGCCTTCGAATTTGATTTGCTTAAGTGTGAAATGAGATGGGTTCTGTTGTTTTTGTTCAGTAAAATTAAGAATTCTTTGCACTTGATACAATCCTGTCATCATGTGCTTGTAACCTTGATTCGGAGGAGAGCGGTATTTACTTTTACTATGAAAATGTAGATTAATGTAGCTTAGGACATAAATTCAGTCGTCTTGCTCTTCCAAGTGCATTCACGACCCATCTCTCTATTAATGCGTCTCCTGGTTGAGAAATATATTTCTGTTATGTTAATTTGACAAGTTTCTGTTGTTGGTTATCTTTTTCTGCGTTCTGTTGATGTCTATTTTGTGAAAGCTGCTGAAGTAATGATATTCTTTTGGAAGCAGTGAGAAAAAGTGAGTTGATTCTACTTTGCAGATAACGTTATCCAGACCTTAGGGATAAAAAGATACCTGTTGCATCCTGTTTGAAGGGTCACACCTTATGTGTGATTTGCTCTTTGAGAAGTTGTGGTGTACATGAACTTTTTGCTGCATCTCAGGCGAAAAGTGTGAGGTGAGGCGTAACTAAGGGCTTTATTTATTTGGGCATGTATTGATGCTCAAGCCATTTATGTCCTCTACTATAGAAATAGTATCCATTTGTTCAAGTAATAAATTTTTGTTATTCAGCATCTACGAAATAGAGGAATTGCAAAGTTAGGGTGTTGGCACTACTCTGAATTCTGAGTTGTTTTTATGATGTCGCACCTTGCTGCGAGTCATTTTCCTGGAGGGCCCCCACTCCAAGGTGCGAGTTTATGATTTTATGAACCTTTATACTTATGTGAATGACTTGCCTAGTAGGTGGTTTCCTTATCAAATGACCCCATATGGGGGTTGTATATTTCCATCATATGGAGACACACAACACTATATTTCTTTCTGATACTTTTAGCTTGTTTATGTTTCTACCTGCCATCGGTTGTTTAGTGGATTTGTTTTTTACCATTGTCGGGTGAAGCTTATTTTCTTTTCTCATTGATAGATACACTTCTTCCATCCTTGTTGATAAGAATCATAGCCACATGCTTATAATTTCTTCAGGAGTTGAACTCTTGCGTATTTCTCAGTTTTTTCAGTTTTTCTCTTACAGGGGACCCAAATGAAGCTTTGTATAAAGAACTTTGGCATGCCTGTGCTGGACCGCTTGTCAGTGTTCCACGTGAAGGTGAACGAGTTTATTACTTTCCACAGGGTCACATGGAACAGGTTCTGAATTTGCCCCTTGTTATCTAATTTTTCCTTTTAATAGCAATTTTGTTTTCTTTGAAATTTATCAACTGATTTGTCATTTGTGCATTGCTATCAGTGTTGGCTTGCCAACCATTTTTCATATGCACTTACATATTTATTGCCTTTCTTCTAGCTCGAAGCTTCTACACATCAGGGACTGGATCAGCAACTTCCTTCATTCAACTTACCGAGTAAAATTCTTTGCAAAGTGATGAATGTTCAGCTTCGGGTAAAATTCTTTGCAATTTAATGTTCTAGCAGAACTTTGTTTTTGGTGGCCCTGGCTGCTATATGGCGAATATTTTGTCTTCCACATTTCTATTTTACTCAACTTATTCACTTTTCAGGCTGAACCCGACACAGATGAGGTGTATGCACAAGTAACGCTGCATCCTGAACAAGATGTAAATTCTATTGCTGAATTTCAAACTTTTAGTTTTGTTACATGTTTATCCGCTCTTGACAGTTTACATGCCTAAGAAACTTCAGTTGTTTAAGAAACTTCAGTTGTTTCCTTCTTCCTGAATTGCCCCTTATTAAGATTTGGACTTTTGGTTTGTTATGATTTTGGTGGACAATCAGACAGATATGAGTGACTTAGATGATATTATGTTAGAACACAAAGCAAAACAAAACCCACATAGGTGAGCCTCGCACCCGACACAGGTCGAGCCAAAACAAGAAGATGAGTTATTACCCCAACTTTTACTTCAATTCCAAATATATTAAACCTACATATGTTGGCCCTATTTATAGAGGCCAAAGCTTCTAAAGGAAGCTTACGGAATATTAATGGAACAGTTTCTTGATTGATGATCGTCCTTGTGATGATTTGACTTCTTGCCCTCGACTCCCAGCCCCCTAATTCTCAGCCTGCTGCTGCAACCTCCCCACCCCTCACCCCCCCAAAAAAAAAATCTCCTGGTATGTGCTGTTAATAGTAGCAACTTCATTCTCTGTTCAAAGTAGTTGTTACAGGGATTTCATCTTTTTTTTTTTAAACCATTACTGAAGATGTTTCAGTTATTAGTTTGTGTTATTTAAGTGGCAGACCTCTCTCTTCCTATGAGAACATAAGTTCCTTTTTTAATAATTTCAAACATAAAATCAAGTCTATGAAGGAAAACCAGAGTTTGTTTAAAACTGGTTGATCCTGGTCTGAGTCGATGAAGAAAAAAGTCCTTTTTAATTCCTAACATGATATGCTGGTTACTTATAGGTAATTCCTTGTATAGTTTTCGAGTACTGATACTAAATTATTCGGTACTATCTGGTGCATCAGCAAAGTGTGGTCACAAGTCCAGATCCTCCTCTACCAGAGCCTTATAAGTGTACTGTCCATTCTTTTTGCAAAACACTCACTGCTTCTGATACTAGCACCCATGGTGGATTCTCGGTGTTAAGAAGACATGCTGATGATTGTTTGCCCCCATTGGTAAGATATTGAGAGTATAAGGATGTTTATATGCAATAACATCTTTGTTTTGTTTTTTTTTATCTGCACTCACTTGGAGGTGACATTTTGTTCATGTTGCAGGATATGTCTCAGCAGCCACCCTGGCAGGAGTTGGTAGCTTCTGATCTTCACGGCAATGAATGGCATTTCAGACACATTTTTCGAGGTTATAATGATTTAATCAACTGTTCAAGATTATTATTTTCGACTGTAGAAATTTATTCAGTGTTGGTCTCCTATCTATCCAACTAGCAGCTGTAATCTTTGTAGGGTGCATGTTAGTCCTGTGCTCTATAAATGATGAAATAGTCCATTAACTTTTAGGAATGTCTAGAGAATCTTGATCGATTTATGAAATAAATGTGAGATCATAACTATCAGAAACTAGCCATGCTTGCCTGATATAAAATACTACTGATGAAGATTTGATCAGAAGGGTGCTGCTTCGATGTATTTGTTTGACACTTGTAGCTGAAGTGAAGTGTATCTAGTTCGTGCACAGATTTCAGTTAGAAGACATCAACACCTTTATCTTGCGAAATTTTATGTTTCAATTATTTCGTATTGGGATGTACTTTTCATAGTCTCTTAGTAATTGAATTAAGGATCATTTGTCATTGTAGTGCTTCATTATCAGTTCCTTTACACAATGATGCCGTCTGATGTTATTCTCAGGTCAACCAAGGCGTCACTTATTGACTACTGGCTGGAGTGTGTTTGTCAGTGCAAAAAAACTGGTTGCGGGAGATGCTTTTATTTTCCTAAGGTACTTCTTACCTAGTTTGTGCCTATGTGGCTTTTCATGTTATCACTTATCAGCATGTGAAAGTGGCAATATCCCTTTTATGTGACAGAGGAGAAAATGGGGAACTTCGAGTTGGTGTGCGCAGGCTTATGAGACAACCAAACAATATGCCATCCTCTGTTATATCAAGTCACAGTATGCATCTTGGGGTCCTAGCAACTGCATCACATGCCATCTCCACTGGAACCCTGTTTTCAGTCTTTTATAAACCAAGGTTATTTGGTCCTCTTTTAAGTTTCTCGCTATTTGAACAGTGAACGAGAGCAGTTCTTCCTTTGATATAATAAGTAAGAGTAATTGTTTCATGCAAGTTATATCGAATGTTTCCCTAAACCATAAGACCACTGAAATGATAATGATAATGAGTGAAACCATCTCATGCCATATACATCATGTGACCTTTCTACTTTCTACTCAATGTGGAGTTGCAATACTTAGCCTCAGAACTGTTTTTTTTATGAGTTGACCTTTGGAGAAGACTATAGATTGTGTGCAGAGTTTGCATTTTCCTTTATTGATAGCATGGTCGGATAATAAGACATCATGTCCGACAATTTCAGCACTTTATAGTCTTTTAGCATCCTGCGCACTTTTGCTTTGGTTTCTTGGAAAGATCACCTTATTAAATCGCTATCCTTTGTGCTCAGGACTAGTCTATCTGAATTTATAGTAAGCGTAAACAAGTATCTTGAAGCTCAAAATCACAAGCTGTCAGTGGGGATGAGATTTAAGATGAGATTCGAAGGTGAAGAGGTACCTGAAAGAAGGTAACTTTACTATTGGTCAACTTGTTATGTATGATGTACTTTTTTTTGGAGAAAGATTGATGGCTGCATGTCTTTCTTTGGAGCAAGACTCATTGCTGCATGTTCATACAGGTTCACTGGGACTATAGTTGGTGTTAGTAATAATGTGTCTTCTCGGTGGCCTGATTCTGGATGGAGATCTCTTAAGGTAACGGTTCTCATTAAGTGTAGCTTGTTGGGAGGTCCATGCTTTGCTGATTTTATAGAACTTTTTTTGTTTAAAGATAACAATCAGTTTTTCTAGTGCTTACCTGTGCAAAAAGGAATTTCTCTATCTTGGCTGGAAGAACTATAGGCTTATGGATAAGTTCAGTATTAGGATAGCTTTTACTCAAAAGTGAAACAAAGAAAGAAAAAGGTTATGTATTTGGATGGCAGTAAACATTTAATCTTACTGTTCACTTCATTTGTGTGTCCAGGTCCAATGGGATGAACCTTCTGCAATCGTACGTCCAGATAGTGTTTCAGCATGGGAAATAGAACCACTAGTTGCAACAACTCCTCCGAACACGCAGACTCAACAAAGGAATAAGCGGTCGCGGCCACCTGTTCTACCGTCGCCGATACAAGATATGTCTCCACTTGTTATTGCCTCTCTATCGAATGATGATAATCAATTATACTTTTGGGTTGGGGTTTTAGCAAATTTACTTGATTCTCAATAGGTATGTGGAAGTCGCCTGCTGAATCCCCTTCAGCATTTGCCTCTCGCGATCATCCATCACGTGGTCGAGACATATTTCGGTCACCTACTAAGATCAGTGATGGTACTAGAGTCGGCGTAATTAATTACAATGAAAACTTGCTTCCTGTTTCATACAATTCTGTGTACCAGCCTAATCAAATAGAAACTGCTGCGGAGTCATTTACCCATGTCAGTGAAAAAAGACAGCCAAATTGCTACAGGCTGTTTGGAATTGAGTTGCTTGACCATTCTTCTGTTGAAGATACATCACCTGTCCTACAATCTGGAACTGCTGTTGAGGATTCTCATATTCCTCGAGATGCTGAATATGAACAACAATCTGAGCCATCAGACCGTAACCCATCTGATGTCCCCTCAGTCAGTTGTGATCCTGATAAGTCATGCCTTAGATCCCCTCATGATGCACACAGCAGGCTAATCCGCAGCTGTACAAAGGTAATTTTAACTTTGTACTGCCTTCTTTCAGTGTCTCTAGATGTTACTTGTTAGAAAATAATATGGAACTGAACTGTGGATTATTATTTTAATTTTTAAGTTCTAACCCAGTCACACACTGTGCTGGGTGGGGGTGGTCTTGCATATCTGTTCCAGATTGCACTAGGATCCTTGTCGAATTTTCATTATTAAGAGTAGCTCGTCTTGGATTTCTTTTCGATTATGCTCTTCTGCTCCCTTCCTTAGCTATTGTTCAACAAAGTAAGAGTTTTTAGCTAGATGTTGTTGGTCTAAAATGCTACAGCTCTTATTAGATGAACTTAATTCAACAAGAAACTACATAATGTAGGTCTGGTTTAAGATTATTTTATGATTACATTTACATTTGAAGGTAGAGTATCATTCTTTTATTTGATAATTATTTAGTTAGATCGCCCTTTCTCTCTTTTTAAACAATCCTCCACTAGAATGTTGAATGATGTATGGTGATAAATTCTTCTAGGTTCACATGAAAGGCGTTGCTGTTGGCAGAGCGGTAGACCTGACCAGGTTTTGTTGCTATGACGATCTCCTCAAGAAATTGGAAGAGATGTTTGAAATTGTTGAACTCTCTGGGCCAACAAAGAAATGGCAAGTTGTCTACACAGATGATGAGGATGACATGATGATGGTTGGAGATGATCCATGGCAGTTAAGTCAAATTTACTTTTCTTTTCCCTTTCTGTTCATGTACGATTATTTAATTACCATTCTGTGTCTAGCTTTACTTCTAAGTTGTGTATTTGACCAAATGCCTATTGTTGCTCATTCTCTTGTCATCATCACATAGCTTCTGCTTTGTTAGATACAGAAGGTTGCAATTATAATTTGCAGTGAGTAATCTACTTCTATGGACACACACACACACACACACACATATATATATATATATATTAAACTTCAAAGATGCTTATGCTGCTGTGTCATGATTTTAGTGAATTTTGTGCCATGGTGAAGAAGATTTACATCTACTCAGCTGAGGAAGCCAAGAGCCTTTCGCCCAAGGTAAAGGCGGAGCTCAAATCTGGCAAGCTCCTTTCTGATGCAGCTGTTGGCACTGAGGAACAGTCTTCAACCGTTGGATCTGGTTACTAAAAAGAGTCTAGCTTTCCTTCCAATTTGCAGTAAGTCTGGAAAAAGTTAAATACGATGGAGATGGAGCAATTTTGTTTTAAAGCAGCCAGGATGCTACACCATTGGCAAAGGATATTCTGGTGAGGCAAAGACGTTTTCTGTTCGCATAATAATAACTTTCTAGGGAGAGTGTTGACACAAGGACACGGATCTCGTATGGAATTATATCTTCTTATTATTTGTTTCCGTTAGGCGAATCTTATGATGCTTGCTTGTTTGGATCTGAGGTAGGTCTCTGCTTTTCATTGTTTTGCTACAAGTTTGTTAATGTATGGTAGTAGGCTTTATCTGTATATAATATATCCCTTGTTCCAGTGTGATATACATGAATTCTGACTTCTGCAGTTTCTTCTGAGATTCTGAAGATTTGTTATTTAAGATTTGTTATTTTTGACTCTGGTAAAAACCTAGTGATCGCAGTAGTTCGAATTTGCTAATTCATATTTTCAATCGATTTGATTGGGTCGGATCGAAAGTTATTTTAAATATTTGTAATTTCTGAACTCAATTGTTTGATTTATAGCTCTTAAAATATTTAATATTATTTTTTATATTTCCATAATGTTAGAATCGTTTTATCTAACAATCTTAACGAATCACTAATATAAATTTAAATATTTAAATACTTCAAAGCATAAATGATAAATATGTTGCCCAGATAGAGATAGGCCATGCACTTTTTTTTTTTATTCATGGAATCCGCAGCCGCTACCTTTGGTGCGCATTGGGTAGCCGGCAAACCAAACAGGAGGGTTCAATGCTTAATATGACAGGGTGACAGACAAATCACATAACGGTCTTGGTGGGAATTGAATCCAGGACTTATCGGTCTCGGACCACCCATCCGTTGCTACGCCATCCATGGGGACAACATGCCATACACTCTTGCTTCATATCCACCGGTCAGCTCCAACATATTGTCGTGTGGAATAATTAAGTTGGATAGGTTGTAAGTCAAGGCGTAATCAACCCTTAAATCTATCCAAACTCTTTTGTGAAAAACCATAAATCAAGACGCGGATTGATAAACAATTTCATACACACGCCTTAATTTGGCAACACAAAATCCATACGTATAACCTTCATTTTAAATATTGGGCGAATGATTTCGAATCCGAACCAAATCCGAAGATGACTTGAGAAAATACAAAAATGGTATTATAAAAACTCCAATTAAGACAGACAACATTATATTATGATAAATACTCCTAATTTACGCAATCTTTGATTCAAGGAGAAGCCTCTTCAAATTATTATTATTATTATTATTATTATTATTATTATTATTATTATTATTATTATTATTATTATTTACAAGCAGATGCAATATCTAGTAATAATATCGGTTATCTTTTCGGCATGAAATTTAAGGAGAGTGGTAGATTATGAGTAAAGATAGTGGGACCCTTAAAAAGAGTGGTTGATTGTATGTAAAAATTTATTTGTAAGAAATGAGACATTATTTATATGATGTCCCGAAAAGGAAAAAGAAATATTATTTGTGGGACGGATGGAATAATACTGTGTGTGAAATTATTATTATTATTATTATTACTTTTACTGCATGTGATCCGCTTCAAATGATAAATGTGACTTTAATGAATCCTCTCACTCTCTTTCCTGCTGTATATGGGGTCACGTGAAAACTCTAAAATCCTCTCTTTCTCTCCTGCTGTATATGGTATGGGGTCACGTCACGTGAAAACTCTAAAATTATAGTAAAATTTGTGTGGCCTGAAACTAAAACACAATTGATACATGAAGGGCAAAAATAGGTAGACATTTAGTCAAGCAAATTACAAAAAAAACCAAGCACGCACTTGCACGTGTTAAAATTTATTGAGTTTTGCTACTACATAAATATACATATGATATGGTACATAATGAAAACTCTCGGGTCCAATAATTATGTGTGATGAGGAAACCCGCAGCAGCCTATTCGACGTGTATCTATACATCATACTAAGTAAATCTCGATCTTTCTTCGATCTAAACCAACATTTGTTCCAAGGAGATGGAAGAATGATATCCACGAGTCATCGATAGATAATCTCATTTTAGAAACTCAAACATAGGCGATCATAGTTAACTTTCCTTGTATTGGTCTATATTATTATTAGCTGCATGTGCAACAGTTAGAAATGGGCTACTACAAATGTGAATAGTAATATTGAAATCATTAGTAGGTAGGGAAGGAAGGAGTGAGAAAAGATTGTTCATTGAATCATCACTCCCTTTCAATGTTTATAACTATTAATTAGGAGCAACAATAAAACAAGTCTTTCCAAAGAAGATAAAAGAAGATATAACTCCTCTGTTTTTCAAGACGAGACAATTAAAATCGGGCATACACATTTCTGCACAAATTCTTGTACTGAATCATCTGCCTACTGACTTCAATTAGTGAATAGTGGCCAATATTCTGAATCACTCAGTCACGCGATCAGAGAGATTTTATCTGGCAAGCTGAATTCCTTCAGCAAACAGACTCAGTAGTAACTGACTCTCGTGTTTAAATATGAAATTAGTGCTCAGGTGTATTCATCTCCCCTACATCTGAAGACTCGTCTCTGGACTAACATAACTAATTAGGGAGTGTTTCATACATGGGTTTAGAGGTCTACTATGGGAATGTCTTAAGTTTGATACCCATATATTATGTTCGGTATGTGGATTTCTCATTCCGTAATATTTACTTGGGTTTGACAATCGAAACCCATTTGGCTATCACAAGCTCCTCCCCACATTCGACGCTGCTCCAATTGCATCTCAACCATGTGCTCCTCCCCCAAATTTGCTTCTCTATATAAGCTCCTCCCCCAAATTCAAATTCACTATATGGGGTGTTTGGTACATGGTTTAGAGGCTGATAGTGGATGTATAATTTTGAGTATCTGAATCACTATAATTCCTTATCTTCTTACTATTATGCATATTTATCTTAAATGTCACTTGCATAAACTGATCTTTCAAACAACATAACTTTTATCACTCTGAATCAATCAGACCGAGCATTTAATCTACAACACTCAGATAATCACTGCTTCATTAAAAAAGTATTCTAATTAAGTAACGGGCTCACACTATTCCGCACGCACTGACTGATCGACACTCAGTCAGACTCACTCCGCAACATGAAGGATTCAGGAGTTGATATTGAGACTCATGTCCATCTCGGGTTAAAGACTTACTCTGTGATCTAAGTCTAAGAAAATTTTCATCAGGTGCTCCCCCCCCCACACACACACACTGCATTTTATCAGGGACCAATAATATCGTAGCATTAATTTTGACACTAAAGTTAGTCACGCCTACATACTCCCAGTCACTGAAATGGAATGTGATGAATGGTTTTTACATAATCTCATCGTGTTCTTTTTAATCCTATTTCTATCATTCTCATCTATTTTTAGCTTTTGTTTTGTTTAGAATCGTTAACTTTCGATATTTTTTTTGATTTTGTAGACTACTTGCGCGTTTAAAGCATATTTGGAGGTATATGGTACCTAAAGGGAGAAAACCATGACCATTGATGCATTTTCGGCAAAGATGGAGTTGTTTGGATGAAGGATGAAGAAGATTCGAAGTTGGATGTTGAAGGAGTCGAGCAATTAAAGTTTGAAACTATAGCAGATGGGTCTAACAATTTTAGAATCTGATCTCCACCGTCCAAATCCTAGTTATGTGTTGGGAACATCGTGCCAAAGTTTTATGACGATCCAATGGTTATCAGAGGAGATACAACGATTTTTCCACAACTAGTCGGTATAGGAAATTGAGCAGCGCGGATTTTGTTTCTGCGGTCCCGTAGCTCGTCACGAAATTCCAATTTTTGCGAGGCCCAAACCGTGGTCCGAGCTTATACTAGACCGCGGTCGACTTTTTCGAAGCCCAAGACACGATTTCTCGGCTCGAAAACATATATAAACTCTGTAGACTGCATTCTTACGCACGACATACCATATTTTTGAGATTTTTCACCCTCTAGAGCAAAGAAACACCCAAGGCATCCATCAGTTGAAGATTTAAGACGAAGATTGAAGACCACAACTAGAGAATCAAGTATGATGATCAATTCGCTAGATTTTAGATTGTATTTTTTCCTTCTCAGTTTTGTCTAGGATTTTAGATACATCTCTTCCATAGATTCTTTTTGCATCTTTTGTGACTATTTTTCTACAGACATGAGTAGCTAAATCTCCTTGTGTGGGCGTTTAGCATGACCTATGTTTTTATGATGAATTGACTCGAACCCTTGTTTTGAATGAACGAACTATTTTGTTTCTTAATTGTTGAGCATTCTTTTAATTTCTCTATATATGATTATTTATGTTGATTGGCCATTATCTTAGATAATTGTAGAGAATATAGGGAATAACTAATACGACAGATCATACCCAGTTATCTGTTTAGCCTTGCAATTAGATTGTCACCATTGATTTCAAATAGTTTAGATGATTCTTAAATCCTTAAGCATGATACGATCCTTGCAATTAGATTGTTACCTTATGATTTTAAATTAGAGATCTCCAGCCATCATGTGGAATCCCTTGAGCCTCAGTGGATGAACCACAAAAGAAATTCATAAATGCTAGCTAGAGAATGAGAATGAATCTTTCATCTTAGGAATATTGATTGTTAAACCTCCGCACTCTTCATCAATCTTGAAACCACACTCGTCTATTGTTTGATTTTTATCGCTCTTTTACTTTCTTGCCATTTTAATTCCGTAGGTCTAAGTAAACCGAACCCAGTTTGGGGACCAAGTAGATAGTAATTAAGTCCTTGTGAGACCGACCTCGAGAGTTGCTAGATTAGGTACTATACCGATTCGTGCACTTGAATTATAATTTGTTCATCAGATTGCAATGAAACTCTCAAGCTTCTTCTATCGAAACTTAGTTTTCACTAAGCCAACAGCATCAACTTTACATTTGTCTAGCCTTTCTGTTGTAAAAACGTTTAATATATATTATATATATATATATATATATATATATATATATATATATATTTATATTATGGAAATTAAGTGAGCATTTAATGCTACTTTGACATGGGCAAAATTCAGCCCGTTTGATCGCATTTTAGAGCCTCGATACATATTCGATTTGCAGTTTAAGATATATAGTGTCGATCTACGTTTTGAGTAGATAATTATGGTATGCTTAATTTCTCAATTCTGTTTTTCGGTGAGTGAGAAATAGTGGCTCGAAGTTTGGGGGACAAAGTTGAGATGTTACCTAAAATGGAGATACTTACCTTATTCGGGTTTTGTAGAGTTATTACATAATCAATGTCCCACATTGATTAATGTACAAACTTTAATCTGATATTTAAGTCTCTACCACATTGTAGGAGATAACTAAGTGACATGTGGTGGGCTTGGACCACACATGCTCATGCGCGCGAGCCTTTTCGCCGACCGCCTCACACGCGGCGCGGCGCGCCGCGCCACACCGCGCCCGCACCCGGTCCCAGCCCCGGCTCTGGCTCCGGTTTCGGTTTGTGTCCTTGTCCTTGTCCTTGGATCTTGGTAATTGGTCCTTTGGGTGGTCCGTCGGGCTTGACAGTTGGGCTCGGTGGGCTACGTGTGGGCTGGCCCAGTCGTTGGTGTAGTGTAGGCTACGTGTGGGTTGGGCTCGGTGGGCTACGTGTCCGTGTAGGCTAGTTGCATGCCATTTCACAACACACCACAATCATCTCTTCTCCTCTGCATTTTAGAGCTTTAGTTGTCCGGCAGCTTCTACCCTCTCTTTGTCCAGTTCGCCGGAGCTCGACGATCTTGCGGTGCTGCAATCTTCGAGACGTTCGTCATTTCATCTTTGGGGACGATACACCATCTCCGAGAGCACTACCGGGGCGTATTTCGTCTTGCGGAGAGAGGACTCCTCGACTCGACGAAGCTTTCAACTCTAGCTCTATTTTTATTTGTGTTTTCCGACTTACTATTGTGGTTGTAATAGCAGCTTGTATCCAACAATCGCAAGACGAAAAAATGCTACCTACTCAAGCTGCTTGAAAAAATGTCTTCGTCATCTGCTGCCATCTCCGACGCTGCCGCCGTCGCCTCTTCTGCCGCCACCAACCCCGCCGTTTCTGACGTCATTGCCTCCTCCGACAATGTAGTTCCACCGATGTCTGTTCCAACTCCGTCATTTGCAAATCCTACACTTGCTGCTATGTCTGTCGCCACTGATGCAAGGATAGCACTTAACCGTGCTAATGTCACTAACTCGGCATTCAACTTCAATGCTATGTCCTCTGCCTTGCAGAGTAATGTCCCATTTGGGAGTGTGAACCACCTTGGTGTGGTGGGGGGCTCGAACTCGACCCTGACGGCACCTATGCACTCGTCTAGAGTGCTGCCCGCTGCCGAGAAGTCGACGAAGTTTGGAGGAGCCAACTTCAAAAGGTGGTAGCAAAAGATGTTGTTCTACTTGATAACATTAGGGTTTACAACCGTGCTGATGGAGAATGCACCTGCCCCTCCAAGTGACAACGAAGAGAACATGGAAGTCCGCATAGCCTACGAAAATTGGCTAACTTCTGACTACTTTTGTAAAAACTTCTTGCTTAGTGGACTAGATGATAGGTACATGCGGTGTATATGCAAATGTAAAGACCTCCAAGGCAATTTAGGAGGCACTTGAAAGAAAATGCGTGCGACGATGCGAGAACCAAGAAGTTTGTAGTCGCCAAGTTCTTGGACTACAAAATGGTGGACTCTCGACCGGTCATGGAGCAAGTGCAAGAGTTCCAACTCATTGTCCATGACGTCCACGCCGAAGGAATGCTTTTGCCAGATGCTTTCATTGTGGCAACCGTGATAGAAAAGCTTCCCCCGAGCTGGAAGGACTTCAAGAGCTACCTGAAGCACAAGCGAAAGGAAATAACGCTTGAAAATCTTCTTGTCAAGCTCCGCATCGAGACCGATATGAGGACTCGAGATGGGAAGGGCAAAGCACCCGTGGAACCAAGAGTCAACCTTACTGAGAAAGGTGGAAACTCCAACAATGCCAAGAGAGGGCGTCCGAATAGCAACCCCAAAGGGAAGGGCAAGGTTCAAGCCCACAAGTTTGAAGGGGACTGATACAACTGTGGCAAATCCAGCCACATGTCCAAGGACTGCCGAAAGCCGAAGAAGAAGAGGGCTCGTCAAGCCAATATGTTGGAGATTGACCTCACTGAAGCCGACCTTGTGGCCGTTGTCACTGAAGAAGCAAACGTCGTGGAGAATGAGGGGAAGTGGTATATTGATACCGCTGCCACGGCACATGTTTGTGGTGACCGAAGCCGCTTCACCAAGTACAAGAGTTGCCAAGGGAGGAAGCTCAATATGGGAAATCAAGCCTCATCTGAGGTAGTTGGCTAAGGTACTGTGGTGTTAAGGTTGAGCTCCGGCAAGAACCTTACTCTTGGAGAGGTGCTGCATGTCCCCGACATCCGGAAAAATCTTGTGTCCGGCTCTGTACTAGTTAAGAGAGGTTTTAGACTAGTGTTTGAGTCTGACAAGTTTATTTTGTCAAAGTTTGGGATGCTTTTAGGAAAAGGTTACCTCTCTGAGGGCCTTTTCAAGCTAAGTGTAATGGCTTTACGCCAAGAGCCCCATGAGGGCAAAAATAATGATAATGAAGCTGCTTCCTCCTACTTGATTGAGTGTTCCGATTTATGGCATTCTAGATTAGGACATGTTAGTCTAAATTCGATAAAAAGATTAGTTAATCTCGATCTACTTAAAGTAAATGAGTTTAACAAAACCAAGTGTGAAGTTTGTGTTGAAGCAAAATTGGCTAAGATGTCATTTCATTCTGTAGAAAGGAACACAAACTTCTAGAACTCATTCACACTGACGTATGTGACTTAAAGTTTGTACAAACTAGAGGTGGGATAAAGTATTTTATTACTTTTATTGATGACTGCACTAAGTATTGTACTCTTTATCTTTTAAGGAGTAAAGATGAGGCGATTGAAGCTTTTACTAACTTCAAAGCAGAAGCCGAAAACCAACTTGATTGTAAAATCAAAATGGTACGAAGTGATAGAGGTGGAGAGTATGTAGCTCCTTTTGAAGAGTTGTGTAAAACAAGTGGTATTATTCATCAAACCACTGCCCCCTATTCGCCTCAATCAAATGGTGTGGCTGAAAGGAAGAACCGAACTCTAAAGGAGATGATGAACGCCTTGTTGATAAGTTCTGGACTGCCCCAGAACATGTGGCTAACTACTTATTGAACAAAATACCTCTAAAAGGTAGAGATGTTACTCCTTACGAGTTGTGGAAAGGAAGGAAACCTTCATATAAGTACCTCAAAGTGTGGGGGTGTTTGGCTAAAGTAGAAGTGTCTTTGCTTAAGCAAGTTACAATCGGACCTAAGACCGTCGATTGTATCTTTATAGGATATGCACTGAATAGTAGTGCATATTGATTTGTCATTCATAAGTCGGTTGTGCCCGATATGAATGTTGGAACTACTATTGAGTCAAAGAATGCTATATTCTTTGAACATATCTATCCATGTAAAAAGGATGATAAAGTTGAGTCGAGCTCTAGTGGTGAAGCAAGAGAAGTTGCTAGTAGTTCTAGAAATGTGGGGGTAGAACCTGCTACACGTAAAAGGCAAGCTGCCGATGTTGAAACTTTAGAACCAAGACGTAGCACTAGAGCAAGGGTTGCTAAGGACTTTGGTCCTGATTATGTTGTTTTTCTTTTGGATGAAGAGCCGCGGTCTATAAAAGAAGCTCTTTCTAGACCCGATGGCCCACTTTGGCAAGAAGCCGTCCAAAGTGAAATTGATTCTATCATGCATAATCACACTTGAGTCTTAACTGACTTACCTGAAGGTTGCAAGCCCTTAGGATGTAAATGGATCCTAAAAAGAAAGTATAAGGCAGATGGGTCAATTGATAAATATAAAGCTCGTTTAGTGGTTAAAGGTTTTAAGAAAATTGAAGGATATGACTTCTTCGATACTTATAAGCCTGTAACGAGGATTACGTCTATCCGTGTGCTTCTCGCGATTGCTGTTTTGCACAATCTTGAGATTCACCAAATGGACGTAAAACCGTCTTTCTAAATGGAGATTTAGAAGAAGAAATGTATATGGAACAACTCCGAAGGGTTTGTAGTACTGGCCAAGAGCGAAAGGTATGAAAGTTGGTGAAATCCCTATATGGGTTGAAACAAGCACCATTACAATGGCACTAGAAATTCGACGAGGCTGTGTTGTCAAATGGCTGTAAGATTAATAAATGTGACAAGTGTGTTTACATAAAGAATACAAAGAATGGTTTTGTAATTGTTTGTCTTTATGTAGACGACATGTTAATTATGGGACAAAACCTTCAAGTCATAAATGACAACAAGCGTATGCTTAAGAGAACTTTCGATATGAAAGATATGGGAGTTGTTGACGTTATTCTTGGAGTGAAGATTCAAAGAACTCCCAAAGGGATTGTTTTGTCTCAATCTCATTATATTAAGAAAGTACTTAAGAGGTTTAATGTCTTTGATAGTGCGCCGGCAAAGACTCCTCTAGAAGTTAATGTTCACTTGAGCAAGAATAGGGGTGATCCTGTTGCTCAAGAGGATTATGCTAGAGTCATTGGTTGTCTTATGTACATCACGAATTGTACGAGGCCTGATCTAGGTTGTCCGGTGAACAAAGCCGAGTCGCTATACTAGTAATCCTAGTAGAGAGCATTGAAAATCTCTTGTAAGAGTTCTGAGGTATTTGAAATATTCTCTTAACTTTGGGTTGCACTAATCGAGACATCCCCCAGTACTTGAAGGGTACTGTGATGCGAATTGGATATTCGACACTAAAGACTCGTTGTCTACTAGTGGTTATGTGTTCACTATAGGGGGAGCTGTATCGTGGAGATCTACGAAACAGACATGCATAGCCTGATCCACCATGGAATCTGAGTTTATTGCTTTAGATAAAGCCGGTGAGGAGGACGAATGTATACGTAATTTTCTTGAAGATATTCCATGTTGGACGAAACTCGTGCCACCTGTGATGATTCACTGTGATAGCCAAGCGGCTATTGGTAGAGCAAAGAGTGGGTTGTATAATGGTAAGTTGAGACATATTCGTCGTCGATATAATACCGTAAGACATTTGATCACGAGAGTCGGTTATCTCTATGGACTATGTCAAGTCCATAGATAACCTAGCGGATCCGCTTACTAAGAGTTTGAATCGAGATCAAATGTATAAGCTCGTGGAGGGAATGGGAGTTAAATCCACAAGTTAAAGACGATTATAGTGGATACCCAACCTTGTAGATTGGAGATCCCATGAACTTGGTTCAATGGGAAAACTAAGCTATATGAATGCGTTCATACCACACTCAAATAGTCTATTCCCTAAAAGTGCTCGAGAGTGTTGGTAACTGTCAAGTGGTGAGGTTAAGTCTTTGGCTTTTATTGATTCTTGGATGCCTTGAGAAGGTGGAGTATGACAGGATACTCGAGTAAGAATCACCTATGTAAGTGAGAAGTGAGTGCCGCTTCTATGTAACACTTATGAATCCAAAGAGGTTGTCCATGGCCTGTAAAGGACACAAACGTGAGAACGGACGAGGTTGAGACTTTATAGTGTTAGTGCTATTGTCTAAGTATACATCATGGAGGAATAGTTCAAGGCCATGTGTTCACTAGTCCGCCGGTATGCTCGATAGCACTGACTAAGAAGGTTCAAGGTCACAAGCCACCTACCCTGATGCTTTATTGTCTCTTGAGGACAGAGTGTGTGTTTGCATGCATACATTTGGCTATTTCCACTCATGTGGGGGATTGTTGGAAAAACGTTTAATATATATATATATATATATATATATATATATATATATATATATATATTATGGAAATTAAGTGAGCATTTAATGCTACTTTGACATGGTCAAAATTCAGCCCGTTCGATCGCATTTTAGAGCCTCGGTACATATCCGATTTGCAATTTAAGATATATAGCGTCGATCTACGTTTCGAGTAGATAATTATGGTATGCTTAATTTCTCAATTTCGTTTTTCGGTGAGTGAGAAATAGTGGCTCGAAGTTTGAGGGACAAAGTTGAGATGTTACCTAAAATGGAGATACTTACCTTATTCGGGTTTTGGAGAGTTATTACATTAATCAATGTCCCACATTGATTAATGTACAAATTTTAATATGGTATTCAAGTCTCTACCACACATGTGGTGGGCTTGGACCACACATGCTCATGCGCGCGAGCCTTTTTGCCGATCGCCTCACCGCGCTCGCGCCGGCCCGGCCCGGCTCCGGTTCGGTCCGTGTCCTTGGACTTGGATCTTGTGCAATCGGTCTGTTCTCTCTGTTCTCTCTCTCTCTCTCTCACTCTCTCTTACTGTTTTCTCTCTCTCTCTCTCTCTCTCTCTCTCTCTCTCTCCTCTCTCTCCTCTCTCTCTCTCCTCTCTCTCTCTCTCTCTCTCTCTCTCTCTCTCTCTCTCTCTCTCTCTCTCTCTCTCTCTCTCTCTCTCTCTCTTCTCTCTCTTAATATAGGAGATAACTAAGTGACATGTGGTGGGCTTGGACCACACATGCTCATCTTGTGCGAGCCTTTTCGCCGACCGCCTCACCACGCCGCGCCGCAGCCGCGCCGGTCCCGGCCCCGGCTCCGGCTCCGGTTCGGTCCGTGTCCTTGGACTTGGATCTTGGCAATTGGTCCTTTGGGTGGTCCGTCGGAGCTTGGCGGTTGGGTTTGGTAGTTGGGCTACGTGTGGGCTGGCCCAGTCGTTGGTGTAGTGAATCGGCTACACATGATTACTCTCTGTGGTGTTGTGCACCTGCCACACCCAAACAATATTTTGGAAGTCTCTGGAATGAGACTATTCAAGTATCTTCCACTTCTCCACTTACCATCCCCACGACCTCCTGCCTTAAATGGCACAACAACTCTTCACTTGGGGGGAAGCAGCCTATAAATAGGCTAGTTGCATGTCATTTCACAACACACCACAATCATCTCTTCTCCTCTGCATTTTAGAGATTTAGTTGTCCAGCAGCTTCTGCCCTCTCCTTGTCCAGTTCGCCGGAGCTCGACGATCTTGTGGTGCTGCAATCTTCGAGACGTTCGTCATTTCATCTTTGGGGACGATACGCCATCTCCGAGAGCACTACCGGGGCGTATTTCGTCTTGCGGAGAGAGGACTCCTCGACTCGACGAAGCTTTCATCTCTAGCTCTATTTTTATTTGTGTTTTCCGACTTTACTATTGTGGTTGTAATATCAGTTTGTATCCAACAGTTTCTTTTTCCGCCCTTTGCTCATTGGGGCGGTGGAGCCCTTGCATATTCCATGTTCTAACTATCATTTAGACAAACGTGTGGGGGCATTTTGTTGGTGACATCCAGGTGCTTTCTTGGTTAGCGATTGCTTTTTATTCCTTTTGTTACGTCATAAACCCGCATACTTATCCTCCTTAAGCTCAAGAGACTTTTTCTTCTCTTCATTTTCTTCGCAAATTTAAGGAGAGAATTTTAGCATGAATCCCACCCATTTTTCTTTCTATCTTATTTCTCACCCCAACCAAACAACTATTTAACATTATTTCTCTCCTCTTTATTTCACCTAAAACAAACACACAAACACAAGCTAACGATCTTATCTAATGATATGGTAATGCCACTATTATTTCAATCAGTTGTATATATTGTTATCAATGAATAGTCAAATTAAATCAATTAATGATAATTAAAGTTATCAATTAGTAACTACACGTAAAATAATTCTAAACTAATATAGTAATAGGTGCTACTATACACCCACTCAGATCATTTACCCTTTTTTTTCCATGTTCAATCAATAAAATGGTGATACATTCCCTTTACCTAAAATAATCCTTCCCCTAGGATTAAGAAACCCAAACCACAGTATATAATAATTAAAAAAAAAACATGTCACCATTCTATTGATGGGACATAAGAACGATAGACAAAAAGTGGGATAGAAAGTCCAGTAACAATAAATCTTTGATCCCACATTTAATATATCACTACACGTCCCACCGTTAAAGTAAGTAACGATAGACAAAAAGTGGGATAGAAAATCCAAGTAACAATAAATCTTTTGATCCCACATTTAATATATCACTACATGTCCCACCCTTAAAGTAAGAACGATAGACAAAAAAGTGGGATAGAAAATCCGAGAACAATAAATCTTTGATCCCACATATAATATATCACTACATATCCCACCGTTAAAGTAAGAACGATAGACAAAAAGTGGGATAGAAAATCCAGTAACAATAAATCTTTGATCCCACATTTAATATATCACTACATGTCCCACCGTTAAAGTAAGAACGATAGACAAAAAAGTGGGATAGAAAATTTCTCTCTTGAACCCCACCTCTCTCTCCCATCAAACATCAAATTTTGTTCTCTCAAGCTTCATTATGTTTAATTCCCTTCAAAACAGTTTTGATTTAATGTTAACTAAATGTTGTTGTGAATAAGTTAAAAATACACATGTCCTCACCTTAATAGTGGGATATATACCGAGATATCAAATGTGGGATAGAAAATTCTTTATCATTTTACACTACACTGAAATAACATTCATATGTTCATAAACAAAAGCATATTGAATTCATTCTGAATTTAATTTGATGAAAACACACACTTAATTAGAAGTATAAAACACCATAAATAAAATACCAACTCAAACTATAAATAATTAACTCTATAACGCACCTTAATTAACCATATGTATACATGCTCACATATATTATCCATTATAAACATAAGAAATGAAGATGGAGAAGGAATATTCAAGAAAAAAAAACATAACTTTCTAAGAAGAGTCCAAGGGATTCCTAAACATCAATTCCATTAGATTCTAATAATTATTTTTTTAATTTTTTTTATGTAGTCCTTTTCCACTATCTTTGCAATTCATGTGGCAAAAATGTGATTAGTTGGCAAAAATGAGATTAGTTAGGAAAATATTTTTTTTAAAATATTATTTTGGGAATAATTTTTTTTAAGAATCTTATTTTAGAAATTCACCCCATTTGAAGTTACTAATAACAATCTTAAAATTCTTATGTATTAGACTAGATTTAAGAAATAAGATACACATAAAAATAGTTCTTCAAATTGTGTCAAGATTTAAAATGAATACGCAAGTTTAGAAAGCCTAGAATACATATATATTTTAGTTGGCTCCAACCACACAATCTCCCAACTCACATTTAATATTATTAGGATGGAAAATAACAACCGCTATTTGAGAATATAATTAATTCTACTCTTGTATATAGTTGTCTTGTTTGACCAAGAAAAGTTGACAAAACTTAAATCTCAGATTTGGTTCAAGACTACTTCACCTAGGACGGATTCTGGATTAATAAAAAAGATAATTAAATATGTAATATCGAAAAAGAGATTAAGAAGGACGGATCCAAAATTAAAAGAGAAGGAAGTGTAAGATACGGTTATTATTTATCTATATCTCACTCATTATTGTGATTTAATAGGAATATATTCTTATAAGGGATATATGTTAAATCCGATAAGTTAGTTAATATTAAGGAGATAATTTCTATCTAGGATGAATTAGATATTTAAAGTCAATCATATTTCAATTAGAAATCTGCTCTCCGCTTATAAATATATTGCTTTATAGTCATCATAAAGCACATCTACGAAACCATAATAGATACGGTTAATAGACTAGGAGAAACAGATTTCTCCACCATCTCATAAAGCACACTTACGAAACCATAATAAATACGGTTAATAGGCGACATTAATCTTTCTTATTACTCAGTATCATGTGATAATCATGTAGTTTAAGATCTTAGGGTTCATGTAATTAATTAATCTTAGAGGGTAATTTGGAAAAGGGGAGGAGGGGACAAAATCTTATGACAAAACAATTTCAATAAATATACCATAAAATCTATAAATCCGCGACAACCTCACCCTTATTCCTTGTCTATATGCATGTTTATACAAATAATTGCAGACCGTCCCACTTGATTTAAATGAACCTCAATTCCTCTTGCAAAAAAAATAATAATAATAATAAAAATAAAAAATAAAATTAAGGTCCAAATAAATTGCTCATTTTACATATTTCTTTTTGATGATGAGGAACCACATCATGCTACTTTTGGTGACGCATAAAATAAACTAGCATTTCCATTGGGATTTGAACCCGTAAGTCTATGGATCCGTAGCCACCCACCTTCTGTACACCATCCCATGAGGAGGACACTCATTTTACATATTGATAAGGTCTTTTATGACATTAGCATCTTATATGTTTGATTGTCACGACTCACGATTGTACATGCCAACTATTTCTAACTTTTAAATATTCAATTCACACGCGAATTTGATTTTAAAAAATGGATAGCTGAATCGCACCAAAAGATTAAAAACAAAAAAGTAGTACTAACGGTGTAATTTATATTAGTTTTTACATATATTAGAAATTAGATTAATCAGTTTAAAGATTATCTCAACCGACCTCTCTCTAATAGTCTACTTCTCACTATAAATAACATTATCTATTTAGTGATGACATTTATATATCAATATATTACTTTTATTTAATAAATTATAAACCATAACTCGTGTCCTAAACTTTAATTGAAATTAATTTGGACATTGTACCATGGTTCCTGGACTATAGTATGATGAAATCATGATTAATCACGAACTATAGTATACTTTTATATTATCGAACATTATAAACTATGTGGACTTATTAGTAGGGGTGTCTGTAAATGTTTATTAAAAGTATTTTTTATTGTATTTTGCTTAAAATTAAAGATATTATTTTTAAGTAAAAGTATGATTTTTTTTTTGTATCAATAATAAAAAGTAAATATTTTTTTACTTTTAAAAATTAGGGTGTTTTAAGCACCAAAGCATCTCAATGGATATTTAAAGATTTAAACAACTGCTTAAATTAAGAGAAACTACGTCATAAACAGATTTTTCAAACACTAAAAAACTATTTATGTGATCGTTAAGCAAATAAGTGATTAAAAAAAATTTGCAAATAATGGTTTTGCTCAACGACTTTCAAAATTCTCGCGTAAATACATTATCTTTTAATTTGTTAAAATTTGCACATCATCGAGAAATTCGGAGACCAAACTATCCTACATGGAGGCCAGAATATCACATGTTATTTACTACTTAAATAGTAGACAATTTTTTTGCGCCAAATGACATCGTTTCTTTAGTAACTTAATCGTCGAAATCTTTACCTTAAATTTTAATAAATTAAAAAATTATATTTACACGATTATTTTAAAAGTCGTACATAAAATCAGAATCCGTTCAAAATTTATATGCTAGTAACATAATAAGTATGTCATTATAGAAAGTCGTGGATGGTCGGCGGGGTATATATAAATAGGGGTGTAAGGTGAGAATTGTTTTTTAGGTTTGAATTAAAGAAAAACACATTAATGAAACGTACAAAATATTATCTGATGTTAGAACAATATATTTCTGATTTTACTCTATTTCCACTTGTGTATCATTAGTATATCTCAACCAACCATCACATCTCTTCAACTTCAAAAACTTATCCATACACTTATCATGTGGTCTCCACCTTATGTAAACTGTTTTTCCATGTCTCTATACAAACTTTAATTTGGCACGAGGTTTATATTCTCATGAATCATGAAATTCGAGAAATTGCAGATACTTTTTTGAAAATAGAAGAGTTAAATCATCCTAAGGTGACATACACACATAGTCTTCAGGTGAGATTTGAACTCATGGCCTTTCGATTTCGAACCACCCACCCACTTTCTTCTGTACACCATCCCATGGAGACTGAAATTGCAGATACTTGTTCTCTCCTTTAATTGTCTTCGCATTACAAATTCTTGCTGGCCTCTCATTCCTACTCTCGAATCCGACTATATATACATGAGCGGATTCATAAGTAAAAAATTAGGGGGTTAAAAAACTTACAAAAACAAATTCTCATTAATTTGGTGGCTTTTTAAAAAAAATTCGGGAATGTGCACAATTAGGTCTGTCTATGCATACATATATATATATATATATATATATATATATATATATATATATATATGAAGTGGATTATGTAGGAACTCACATTTAACGTAGGATATAGGAACTATGCATAATTCTTATATATTTTACGGATAATTCTATATTTTTTATATAACAAAACATGTAATTTTATTCTTTTGTCTATCTGCATAAAACATATAAGGATTATGCACAATGTAAAATTACATGTTTTCATGTATACAAAAATATATAAGGATTATGCATAAAATAAATAAGAATTATGCATAATTCATAGTTCTTACATTAGGATTCCTACTAGATCCACACTATATATATATATATATATATATATATATATATATATATATATATATATATATATTTGATCATCTGAGGAAGAACCAATTTGCATTTTTTATATCTTGCTCATTAGATGCATACTTTTTTATGCTTACGACATAAGTGCAAAAGTGTTCACAGTTTTATATACTATAAGAATATATGACTTGTTCAGAGTTTTTTATATAACAAAAAAATATAAGGAATATGCATAGAGCGTGAGAGAAGTACGAGCAAGTTCATAGTTCTCCTCAAATTAGAAGTTTGTACGAGATTTGCACTCTATACAGTTAAATTTCAACAAAGTATTAACCCGCTTAAATAATAATATATGTAAAGATAATTTTGGAGCATGATGGCTTCACTCAGCAATGTTATTATCTCTTGATGCAAAGTGGACACGTTGCATTTTGTGTGTATAATTTTTACCCTTTTGTTTGATATGTTAGTATTATTCTTGCGATAATCAAAGTAGTTTCACAATTATTCTTTTAAATGTACACCTACACCTACTCCTACTCCTACTCCTACTCCTATTCCAATTTCGATAAGGATAAATCATCCAAATATGTCCAAATATCATTTTTTAGGTATGTCATAAACCATTGTACAAACACATTTAAGTCGAGAGAACTGGATTCAAAATTAAATAATCCTCCCTCCGTTACCGTTATGTTGATATTGTCCTCCTTGGAGAATTGGTAGTTGTGAGTAAATGTGTGGGTCCCACAAAAATAGAGTTGTTAGGGTACATCCAATTCTAGAATAAAAAAAATTAATTTTTTAGTTGTCACGTCAGCTTTTAAAACTCACCAACTTTTAAAAAAAGTCACTCCAACCATATACACATAAACCCAATTTTTTTATGGATCCCATACACACAATTACTACCTCCGTCCCGCTATTTCCGGCATACTTCATTTCGGCAAGAAAATTAAGAAATTAGATGATTAAGAATGAGATATGAGTAGATAATAAAGTAGGAGAGAGAAGATGAGTGAGAGTAAGTGATAAAGTAAGAGAGAGAAGATGGTAAAGTAAGAGAGAGAAGATGATAAAGTAGAAAAAGTATGAGAAATAAGATGGTAAAGTATGAGAGATATGATAGTTATTTCCAAATTAGAAAGTGTGCCAGAAATAGTGAGACATCTATTTCGGAAAAGTGTGCCAGAAATAACGGGACGGAGGTAGTATATATTAGCGTGTCTTCACTTTTCACGCGCCTCGAGACTACTTTCAACAAAAAAAAACTTCTTGCTGATAAAGCCACTCCACTTCTTAGCAAGTGTGCCAGAAATAGTGGGACGGAGGTAGTATATGTCAGCGTGTCTTCACTTTTCACGCGCCTCGAGACTACTTTCAACAAAAAAAAAAAACTTCTTGCTGATAAAGCCACTCAACTTCTTTGCACCTACTCCAGTGGCAAAAAGTTGATTGGAGCTACTTTAGTTGTGAATAGAGAAATTATCATTTTTAGAAAAGTACAAGATGAATGGAACAACTTAAAAAAGAAAGTAAAACAAAATGAATGGGAAGGGGGGGATAATTTTTGAAAAAGATATACATAAATTATGATATTGTACGTAACTCGAAAGACAAATCCATCACTTGCATACTCCTCGTGGTCTATTAATATTATGTATAATTTTTTTAAAAAAATTATTAATTGTATGTAAAATTGTAAATTTGATTAAAATTTAAATTTTTTAAAAAAAGTTATTTAATTGTATGTAAAATTGTAAATTTGATTAAAATTTAAATTTTTTTAAAAAAAAATTATTAATTGTATGTAAAATTTTAAATTCGATTAAAATTTATATATATCGGAAAAGTCTGGAAAATATAAAGTAGGCATTCGGTCTAACTAATGCCGTAGTCCACCCACATTGCGTAAACCAACACTTACACGTTTATTGTTCGTTGGACAAGACTTCATTTTGTATATTAATATAAACCTGGATTTTAGATTCTCGGCATTTTTAACTGTAGCAACACAGTACATATATACATACATATATAACCGATCCAAAAAAAAAACACAAATATAGCCATTTTGTCGCTTTATACGGGGGTGGATGGAGGGCCGATGGAATACATAGGCCCTCCATAATTCCTGAAAAATAAAAAAAAAAAAAAAAAAAAAGGGTTAAACAGGAGGGCATCGGCCCTCAAAAAAAAATTTAAAAACTTTTTTTTTTCTTAAGCAGAGGGCCATCGGCCCTAAAAAAAAAATTAAAAAACTTTTTTATTTTTTTATAGTTTAGTTTAGACCATTAAAAAAAAAAAATAGGCAGGGTCATAAAAAAAAAATTATATGTTAAACGAGAGGGCCATCGGCCCTCAAAAAAAATTAAAATTTTTTTTGTTTTTTTTAAGTTTAGTTTAGGCCATTAAAAAAAAAAAAAAAAAAAAAAAAAAAGGCAGGGCCATCGGCCCTTAAAAAAGTATAATTTTTTTTTTTCAACATAGGGCCGTCGGCCCTCAAAAAAATTTTCAAATTTTGGCTGATGGCCGATGGCCATCAGTCAGATTTTTTATTTTTTTTTATTTTTTTAAATAACATGTTGAGGGCCGATTTTCATCGGCCCCCCATCGGCCCTCCATCCTACCGACACTCTGCGCCACAAAAGGACAAAATGGCTAGATATGTGTTTTTTTATAGAAGAAGGCTAAATTTTTTTTTTTTTTTTTTTTGACTTTGGCCAACAGTGCCTATTTCCACTTCTCATAATCTCGGTTGTGGATTTCGCAAGCATAAAAAAACATACTCCCTCCGTCCAGGGGCGGAGCCAGGATTTCGAACCCGGGGGCGAATTATGTGTGAGGTTCAGGTGTGTCTCATCCGGGGTTCGGGGCTCACGCCCAAAAAATTTTTACAGTGTAACAATGAGCATAAGGAATTCAAAAGTACAATTTATAAAAGCAACAAAAAAAAACGAGTCCAAAACGAAATACAAAAAATTACCGGGATTACAATATCTTCTTAGGCATTTGACGGCGTTCTTGAATAGCTCGCCGGTGGGGTCGATTTCGTCCGACGACGGCGAACTCGCATCCTTCCCCTTTCTCGCTCTCTCATCAATCGTCGGACGGGCAGAGTGTTGCAAAAGAAGATGAACAAGATATATGTAGATCCAAAATTTGGATCTAGATATGAAGGATGCAAGGAAGAAATAAAACTTTTAACTTTATTAGAAGCAAAACCGACTCAAGACAAGAGCAAACTCATCTTAATATATGAGCAAAAAACGAAACCGCAACAAGAAGAAAAAACGTGATAATGAGAAACACGATTTTATAAGTGATTTACAAAACATATATGAAATGACGACATATATCGTAGTGTATTTAAACACAATCCAAAATATGGGCAATAAATGCGGAATGAATTGAGCAAATTAACACCGAGAATTTTACGTGGAAAACCCCTCAAATTTAGGGTAAAAATCACGGAACTCTTGTCCAGAAAATCTCCATTATGTAATGTCAATTACACAATTTTCTCCCTATCACAAGTAGGGGAACCACCAAACAATAGCAACAAGCAAACAACAATAATCCTCTAAGAATTTCGAATTGTTTTATCGCTCGTTTTTTCGATTTTAAGCTTCCGACTCAACTTATGCCTTCTGACTCAATTTAAGTCTCTCACGTCTGACTTCTCTTTGTTAACAAAAGATATTAACAAAACATCAAATGGGTCATTTCTTTTAATTCTTGATGGGCTAAATTAATAACAACCATTATGGGCCAATTTTTTGAGCCCAAATCCCAACAATATCTTCATCTTCTTCATTGGTTGCTTTGATTTTGCAACACAGAGTTCCGCTCTTCCGGCGACAAGCCGATCAATTTGATCAACTCGGATCCCAACTGTGTTGGAAGCTCGATATTGTCGGGCAATGCCGCCGATTTGCTTGCGTGGCCTCTCGAAGAAAGTCCAGGGGGGCGGATTCCGATCAATTGGACGGCCGACGAGGCGAGGAGGAGGGAGACGTGCGAGAAACTCGAAGAAAGTCCGGGGCGGTCGCCCCCACGCGCCCCCGTCTCCGCCATTGCCTCCGTCCCACAATTCTTGTTCTTATTCCTTTTTGGGACGTCCCACAATTCTTGTCTATTTACTTAAAATAGCAAATTATTACACACACCATCTTACTCACAACCAACCACTCTCCTAAATTTCAGGTGTCAAAAGTAAAGGGACAAGAATTGTTGGACGGAGGGAGTATATATTTATTCACAATTTTTTTTGACATTTTGGATATATATGTGAGAAAAGTCGAAATGAACCAATGATTGTCTCACAAGGCAAACGTGTCTGGAAATTGAGATGCCATTGAAGAAGCTTCAGATTCCGTTAATAATTCAGCCATCAATCACTACATCACCATACAGTTATTGCCCCTCTCTCTCTCCTCTCTCTCTTTCTCTGTATAAATATGTATATCATCTTATTTTCCAAATCTCATCCGTAGAATATATGGTTGCCTGTTTCTGCATCATCGCTTTGTTGAAAGATCAAAGATCGTCTACGCTCAACTATTATCGCGACAGTTCTTCGAGTGATCGTGTTTGTTTATATACAAAATCAAGTATTTAAGAGATGGCGCATCATGATGGTGAGAATGATTACGCTGATGGAGGAGGCGATATCGAGGACGATGGAAGAATGAGCAATGCGTCGTCGTTTTCCGAGTCCAGAGAGCCGTTGTTGAATCTCAAGAGTAGAATCAACAACACTTCTCAGATTGCTATAGTCGGCGCTAAGGTTTATCCCATCGAAAGCCTCGATTACGAGTATGAAGCTTTTCTCTTTTGGTTTTTTTTTATTCTCTTTTTGAGTGAGTTTATTATATATTTTTGTTTGCTCTTTTTCCGATTATGCATGGAGTGTGATTTTGGAGTTGGTTAGCCGTAAATGCTACTCTGTTTTACCTAGTGATTTGACTCTGGACAAGATGAGCCCTAATGAATTAGGCATGAAAAAGATGCAAGCAACCGATCTTGCAAGAATCTTGGGAAAGAAATTGCTATATCTGATAGAGATTTCGATGAGATTATGATTACTTCCGGTGATACTAAATTGATTTGTCCTACAATTTGATAATGGATGCATAATATCCCAATAGTCTGTTCTACCACTTATGTGGATTTGTCGAGAGGCAATCTCTTTGGACGTGATATCTGAGTTTGGGTTATTTGGTTTATAGTTGTGATGAACATGAAAATTCCTAATGCCACATTTTGAGTTATCTTTTCTGAATTTTCTGCAGCTAAGTATTTCAGGTCACATGTCTATTTCGTATTGCATTTTCAATCGATAGATTCAAGTGGAATTGTAAAGCTTCAGATATGACCATACTTGTTTATGTGCTCCTAGTTTTTTCTGCTCGAATTAGTTATGCTGTCGAGAAATTTGATCAACTAACATCTAATTCACTTATTTCCAATCTCTTTATGCAGGATTATTGAAAATGAACTCTTTAAGCAGGATTGGAGATCTCGGAAAAAAGTTGAAATTCTTCAGTATATTATTCTCAAATGGACACTTGCTCTTCTCATTGGATTGTTCACAGGTCTTGTTGGCTTCCTCAATAACCTTGGTGTTGAAAACATAGCCGGTTACAAGCTTATGATCACTACCAGTTTGATGGTTAAGGACAGGTAAGACCAGTTCTTATCACAGATACTTTTTATGGGTATTTGATTTAAATCTAATATGCTGTTACTATACACCTTTTTTCTGGTGTCATGTAACATATCACTTTTAAACTTCTAATCAAGTCGTGGCTCTGTCTATTGGACATATGTATACATCAGTATGGTGAGTTTGATTTTGAGATTGAGCTCTAATTTATTATATTTTCCTCCGCAATGTTATGGAATCTATAGTTTGCTTTTTATGATGTTGGGATTGTATCGGTTAAGACATGTATGTATAATATTGGGAATGTGATTAAGGATCGTTCTTGCATTGCAAAAAATGTATATATCTTGTTGTAGTACTTAATTCACCATCAAGATTTGAAAATAAATATGAAATTTAACTTATTCTACTGCAGGTATCTACTGGCGTTTGCAGCATTTGCTGGTTCCAACTTGGTGCTGGCTATTTGTGCTGCAGCACTTTGTGCATTCATTGCACCTGCAGCAGCTGGTTCTGGCATACCTGAGGTGAAAGCCTATCTTAACGGCATTGATGCTCATTCTATTCTGGCTCCAAGTACCCTATTTGTGAAGGTGTGTTTGGGTTTCCTCTGATGCTCCCTAACTAGTGAATTGTCGGCTTTTTCTCTTTTGTGATGATCAAATGCAAATAAGTAAACTTTTGCAAATCTTTTTAGCTCAAATAAATTTAAAGTTTCTCAAAGCTTTGAATGATTCGTGAATCTTACCCTATCTTGTACTACTACATGTGTTGAATAAATATTGAGTCTGCTATCGAACTTTCTGGAGTTACCTTAAAATGATAGTAATAAAAGCCCGAAACACAAGCATCAGAAATATGCCTGAGACCGTTGTTACAGTTGTATAGTGGTGTTGTAGTCCAGTTTGTTTGAAATGCAATGCATGCTCAAATCTTTGATTCGAGTTATTCCAGCTATCTCAGTTTGGTGCTATTTCTATCCTAAGATGAATCTTGATTCCAATTTCTTCTAGTTAGATTAAAATGAACAGTTGTATCCATTTCTAGTGAATTGGCATTTAGTAAATGCTTAGTACTGATTAGCTTTTATTGTCAAGTTAATGCTTAGTAGGTCTTGACAAATACTGTAGTCCTTATGTTATCTAGTGTATCTCGAATAATGCTTCTCCTGTCATTGTTGCATTGTGCAAACTTGATTTATTCTCGTTGATCTGATTTTTCATATCCGGATGTTCCAGATTTTTGGTTCCATTCTAGGAGTTTCTGCTGGATTTGTTGTTGGTAAAGAAGGACCAATGGTACATACTGGTGCATGTATAGCAAATTTACTAGGACAGGGAGGCTCTCGAAAGTATCATCTCACTTGGAAATGGCTCAGATTCTTCAAAAATGATAGAGACCGAAGGGATTTGATTACTTGTGGGGCTGCCGCTGGTGTGGCTGCAGCTTTCCGCGCCCCAGTTGGTGGCGTACTTTTTGCACTTGAAGAAGCTGCCTCTTGGTATATTCCCTTCCTTGCCCTTCCAAGATACATTATACTGAACTTCTATAGACAAACATGTTAAGTTTGTAAAACATGCTAAAGTTGTACCTTTCTTTCTTACTGATGTGAATTCTTTTGAAGAATTTGATTGCAAATAGATGCTTACTGGAGTTGTACATTTAAACTAAGTAGCACAGTTTATCTTGATATACCAGTTTCTTCTGCTATTTCATAGGAATTGGTTTTGTATGTGATCAGGTGGCGCAGTGCTCTACTTTGGAGAACCTTCTTCACAACTGCTATTGTAGCTGTTGTCTTAAGAGGTCTGATAAGCTTCTGCCGCGGTGGCAACTGTGGACTCTTCGGACAAGGAGGACTCATCATGTTCGATATGCATTCCTCGTCCCCTTCTTACAACAACGCAGATCTCCTTGCTGTCATACTAATCGGAGTTCTGGGAGGCCTCTTCGGCTGCCTATACAATTATCTCGTAGACAAAGTCTTGAGAACATACACCATCATCAACGAGTATGTATCCTTGTCACCAAATTCACTTCTGTCTGAATCTACCCATTTTGAAACTCATAACTTGCTTGCAGGAGAGGCCCTGGTTTCAAGATAGTACTTGTGGCCATAGTCTCCATTCTTACATCATGCTTAGCCTACGGCCTACCATGGCTTACAAAGTGTGTACCGTGTCCTAGAGACGCGGTGGAACAGTGCCCGACGGAGGGCCGATCGGGTAACTACAAAAGCTTCCAATGTCCTAAGGGACACTACAATGACCTAGCCTCCATTCTCCTCAACACAAGCGATGATGCCATTCGGAATCTTCTGAATTCAAGGAACAGAAATGAGTTCCAAATCTCAACCCTCTTGATTTTCTTTGGTGTGACCTACTTCCTCGGCATTGTCACATATGGAATAGCTATCCCTTCCGGCCTCTTCATCCCTGTCATACTCGCCGGCTCCTCCTACGGCCGCCTCGTCGGGAGGCTCTTGGGGTCCATGTCTAGTCTAGACCTTGGCATCTTCTCAATCCTCGGAGCCGCTTCGTTTCTCGGTGGGACCATGAGGATGACGGTATCCCTATGTGTCATACTCCTTGAACTGACCAACGATCTACTCATGCTCCCGTTCATGATGCTCGTCCTCCTCATCTCGAAGACGGTGGCGGACATGTTCAACAAGGGCGTGTACGACCAGATCGTGACGATGAAAGGGCTGCCGTACATGGAGGCGCATGCCGAACCGTACATGAAGCATCTGTCTGCAGGGGATGTTTGTTCCGGTCCTTTGATGACATTTTCCGGTGTGGAGAAAGTTGGCAACATATTGCATGCTCTGCAGATGACCGGGCACAACGGGTTCCCAGTGATCGATGAGCCTCCGTTTACGGACGCGCCTGAGCTGTGCGGCCTCGTGTTGAGGTCTCATTTGCTTGTACTGCTGAAAAGGAAGAAGTTTACGAGGAACAGAGCGTCTTCTGGAGCAGAGTATCTGAGGTATTTTCATGCCTTTGACTTTGCTAAGCCTGGGTTGGGGAAGGAGCTTAAAGTGAAGGATGTGGAGATTGATGAAGAAGAAATGGAGATGTATGTTGATCTGCATCCAATCACCAACTCATCACCCTACATGGTGGTGGAGACTATGTCTCTTGCCAAAGCTGCCCTCCTCTTTCGACAACTCGCCCTCCGCCACTTGTGTGTCGTCCCCAAAAAACCCGGCGTAAGCAACTGTTCATTTTCAATCTTAAGAATTAGGGAGAGCGAAATCTACAATAAAACTGATATTGATCAAACTATTGGGTGTTTTTGCAGCGGCATCCGGTGGTCGGAATCTTGACGAGGCACGATTTTATGCCGGAGCACGTTCTGGGGCTCTATCCACAATTCGACCACCACAAATGAAGAGCAAGCTGAAGATTCCTGATTATTGTTTGCGGATTTCTGATCGAATAGGGAATTTCATTATTGGATTAATGGTTTGGTGACCAAAAAGTTGGTAGTTGAGTGGATAATATGGATTTTGCTAATAATGTATAGGTTACATTCATTATAATACCAAAAGCCTAATAAATCTCTTTTTGAAAGACTTGGACTTTGTACTACCTGGAGTGGCTTGTATGTACCACTTTCATATGTCATTGTGTGTATCACACACCACAAGGGTATTGACATGTGGCATTTCTCATTAAATCAAGTGGGTCATATTTAACACATATCAATACTCTTGTGGTGTGGTACACATAAGGGTATACGAAAATGATATACACAAGCTTTTGTGTACTACCAACAAAGTTTTTCATAGATAGATGAAAAACTTTCGTAAATAGGAGAATGCATAATCCACTACGAGAGAGAATTGAAACCACAGAAATTCTAGACTTGTCCATCTTCAATCCTACAGAATACTAAAGAGCCACGAAAATTTCTCACTACTGCAAAAGCCATGAAGGACTATGTGATGTATCACACGGTGAGAGGCGAACCATTATCCGACGTTGTAAGATGGAGAATCAGAGTAGCTGCTCGTGGTGCCCTGTCAAAAGAAAAGACCAAACGACTTCAATACATCTATCACAACTTGCAATGTTACGACTACTTGAAATCGAAGCTTTTCACAGCCCAACGAAGAATATGGCTCATCATTGGGGGGGGGGGGAAGAAGAAAGCATCATGGTAGAGACAGACATCTTATCCCTTAGTCTACATACATATTAATATAATGAATGCCCTGTCTAAATCTATTACCACCTCGACTGCCCTGGCCAAAGCCAACGGAAGAGTTGAAGTAATTGAGTCGATCAAATATCTGATAAGAGAAATATGCATATAGAGGCTTCACATTTGTTTACTTACTTATTGACTAACTTACTAACATTGCCTAACAGGAAATAGTGGAAGCATTGGATGACCAAATTTACACCAACAATATGGCAACAATGACGAAATCCTTCTACCACATCGCTCTTCCAATCACTCACCTAATTTTCTGAATCACTGATTTCTAATAAAATAAATGAGATAGCATCTTCATGGTTTATTCTATTGCCTCTCCAGACCTCCGGCGACAGATGCAAATAGGGTTCTTTTTTTTTCTAAAGTATAAAAATCACACGCCATGAGGAAACAGAAGGTCATTGTACACGTGTGCACTAAAAAAAGGGATTTGCAAGTGCATTTTGAACATGGAAGTGTTTTAGAATGGAAAAGCACTGGAATGGCTAATGAGGTCACTAAGTGAGGGACACCGTAGTGATTAGTAGTCAAATGCAGCTAACTCATTTGTTCTTGCACATAATTAAGTGATATATATATTAAAAAAAAGAAATTAAGAATGGATGAGGTTACAACTGATGGACGTAGACAGAGAAGTACCATGATTCCGGCGTTGGATATAGAGAAGCTGAATTGCCAAAACATGATTGAAGCATCTCGGTATTAATCACACCAGGATTGAGTGCAACAACAGCAATTCCAGGAGGAAGTTCCTTGGCAACTGACCTTGTCAAACCCTCTACTGCCCACTTTGAAGCACAATAAGGAGCCACCTAGTATTTTTCATCATAAATCTCAATCCATAAGTAATGTTCTCCAAAAGAGGACCTCAGAGTTTAGGAGCTTCTACCATATACAGATCAACTTTATAAAAATAAAATTAATGACTAAAACTACAAAGCGTTCACCATGCATATCTTTTAGAACTTAAATGCCCACACGATCGTACATCTTTTAGATGAAGTTCAAGTAGGTTATACTACCAGATTCAGCAACACGTATGTAAAGCATAATAGCAGTTACCCTTTTATTAGTTATGTAATTAGCCACTACAAGTTAACAACTCAAAAGTCAAACAAATATTGAACAATAAAATACAGTAGATACATATAAAAGACAAAACTGGTAAGTCCTAGAAGTATTAGACCACAGGAAAATACATGTAGTAACCTATATTACCTGCGCAGCAGCAGATCGTCCCCATCCAGATGACATGTTGACAATTATCCCCTGCTTGTTCTCAATCATAATCGGAATGAAGTGGCGTAGTATATTTGTGGTACCCTTGATGTTTGTGTCAATGACAGTATCAAATTCATCTTCTGGAACCTCCCATATTTTGTTGTTCTTATTTATTGTACCAGCATTGTTCACTGTAAAAAAAAAAAACAAGCATTAATTCACATAATTAGACAATTAGTAGATACGACAACCAAATTAAAAATCACATGGGGCAAAATAAAATTGAATACAAATAGCCACTTGAAATGACCTAAAGTAACATCATGTCAATTTACTTCTCATATGAAGCAACAGATTTAAAGGAGTAGCCAGACCTCATAACCTAGAGGAATTTGTTCAACTTATTAACACCTACATTTATTTTTTTCACCTATGGCTAGCACTGGAATTATATACAAGGGTGTAACCGCCTGAGCAAATTAAGAATACAGTGTTTTTTTCCTGGAGGCAAAAGATTGCATCACCATATGCTTGCAAGGAAGTTACTTATCAAGATCAAGAGGTCTTTTCAAACAAAGCTGGTTTAATGAGGATTATACTTAAATAGCAGCTGGATCATAAATAATGAGTACTGATCAGATATACTATATCTAAAATGCTTTCCAGGCCTGACACAGCCACCCAATTTTGATCCATCAGACGATCAAGCATTGCATTTAAGCCCTCTACAGTGGGTCCGAATTGAACTCTGATGTGTTATGTCTGAGGTGTTACTGAGTCAGCCTGCTTACAATTTGCCGATTAGAATGCATGACGCAAGCTAGCCGTGTTTCATACACGGCATAGACATTTTATTACCATATCACCTTTTCCATAGCATTCTGCAAAGCCATCATTCTACTAAACGAGACTTCACATAAAAATAATTACAACACACCGGCAACAAACATTAGCAACACAACTATATCGAAGCTACATCGGAAGAAATGAACAATATCATGTGTAGAAACAAACTAGACAACTAGGCTTTTGCTTAAAAAGAACCATTTACGCGATGCTCCGGTTAAAGCAACTTCTCTAAAACACTATTTCACGTCTCAACTACAAACAATATCTGAGCCAACAAAAACGAACAGTAATATACACGTTGAACAGAATCGTTTAAGGCAACAACATACCAATAATATCAGGAATAGCCTTCTTCTCTACCACGGCACGCGCTAACTCCTCGACACTACTATTAGACCTCTAATTTAACAGAAATTACAGAAGAAGAAAAAAAAATAAACGATCATAGCAGATAAGAAAATTGGAGAAATGGGGAGAAGATTGGTTAAGATGAATTACCACGTCCACACCCATGACGATATGCTTGGTAGCGTTGTCCTTGCCGTCAGAGGCGGAGGTGAGCTCCGACTGCAGAACGGAGAGCTTCTCTGGCGAGCGGGAGCAGCCGATTACGGTGTGGCCGCGCTTCGCCAATTCCAGTGCTAGGGCTTTACCGAGGCCACGGCTCACCCCCGTAATCAGCACTGTCTTGAGATTAGTTGCGGCGGCGCCTCCTACGATGTTCATGGCGGTCGGCGGTGGAGGTGCGTTCATGCCCCCCTTCAACTTCTCCACGATGGTCCTTCTCCCTGTGTTCGATAATGCAAGCTGAGAAAGCGGCTGATTTGAATGGTTAAATTTTATTAAATAATTATAATCTATAATAAATAACATTTTTTACATTATAAAAATATATTTAATATTATAAAATACTCTAAAATTAATTAATTCATAATACAAATTTTTAATATATCATTAGTATTATATATTTCCTCCATCTTATTATTCATATCTATTTTAAGATGGACACGAAGATAAGGTGCTATGTGTAAAGTTATTATTTAATGGTTGTCGAATTTTTAAGTTGCCGCCAAAATTAGCACCGCCAAAACAAAGCTAAAAAAAATTATTGACCGTCAAAAGCAAGTAAATTGATGCAAACAATTGAGAGTTTCAAATTAGAACCATATCTTACAAATGTTGATACAACAAAGGGAAGAAATGGCTAAGATGAAAGATTTAACTAACGCAGGAGAGGAACTCGATTGTTCAGTTCTTACTCATCGACTAAAAAAATGGGAGGCCTTAAAAGGTAAGATGCTCGAGGCAACCTGAAAATGGGGTGCTGCAATCACACTAGTAGTCGTCTTTGGGCTGCATCACAAAAACAACAAGAAGAGGGTGAAGCAATTCACTTAGCAAGCACAAAACCAAATCATCCACGATGTAAAAGAGTCATTATCGACATCGAGCTCATACAAAGGATAGAGCTAGCCAAAAGATCAACCATTCAGAGACTTGCGAAAGGCATAAACCAAAGTAAAAGCACGTGGAGATGGATTAAGAGTGGACTGGTCAAAGCCATTACAAGTGCAATAAAGCCCGATCTTATAGCACCAGATCGATTGCTAAGGTTAAAGTTTTCTCTCGAAGCACTAGAATTTGATAGGATTCTTAATGCACTACGGTTCAAAAACATGAGCATTACAATACATATCGATGAGAAAGCGTTCTATATAACTAGGGCAATGCATAGATTTTATTTGACTCTAGGTGAAGCAGAACCGCATAGGACATGCTAGAATAAGAAGTTCATTACAAATGTAATGTTCATGTGTGCAGTGTGGCGGCCAATATTTAATGAAGATGGTTGTTGGGTGATGATTTATTATATAAGATTTGAAGATCTTAAAACCCTAGTTGAGTGATGAACTAATATATTGTAATAGATGTATAGCTTAGTTGAGCTCAGGATATTAGGAGCTCAGTAGGCTAGATAGAGTATCAGTAACTATTGTTGACTCAGTTGATTATCTAGTCAGCAGTCGTTGGAACTCAGTTGTTTGAAGATTCAGTAGGATTCGAGAGGAATCTACTGAATGAGTGTTGTGGAGTCAGCATAAAAGCATGCTAAAGATATTAGAGAATGTTAGTAGAGAAACCTTCAGTAAGTGTCCGAGGAATCAGAGGAAGTCAATTAAACATCAGTTTTGGAGTTTGAACAAAGCATCACCTACCAACAAACCTCGACCAATGAAGAGCTGCAAGTAATGTACTTGCACCGACATAAAGTTGCAATCTAGTTGAAAAGGAGAGAATCTCTACAGTAACAATTAAATTGAAGATGGTGTTTTTGCTTGTCGTTCTTGCCACGTATATAGGTCCTCTCCAATGGATCTATTCATGGGTCAAGACTATAAATAGAGATCGATCTTAATGCATTGAAGATACAATCGGGAACACAAAGGATTCAAGCATACAAACTCTAGCGACTCAAAACAAACAAAGTGAAGAACTCTCTAAACTAATAACATTGATATAATTCTTCTCTCTAGAGTAATCTAGTTCCCCTTCCCTATACTCTAATCCTACATTGCTAGATCATATGCTTAGAAACCGAAAGAGTTCACTTCTAAATTGTTCTTATTATAAGAACAATTTCATAGTTGGAGAAAACCCTCAAACCTTCGTGTTTGAACCTCTTTAAAGTCACTAGAACTATAACTAGTTGTGATTTGTCCTTTGAACGGATCCATTGAGACTTGCTTCGTATAAACTAAGCAAGCCCTCCTGGAAACAGGAAAGTGGAGTTTTATTGCTTACTGTTCATCTTGCATGAAAACTGTTTTGGAAAAATCATTAAGTCTGGATTTTCAGTAAAGCCTCTTAAGACACGCACAAGCATAAATTGAAGCAATTTTAAGTAACAAAAGTTTTTTCAAAAAAGACGATTAAAATCAGGCATACACTATTCCACACAACTTCTTGTACTGAACCTCTTGTCTGCTGACTTCAGTCAGTGAACATTATTCAGTATCTCGAATCACTATGCATACACGATCAGAAATTTTACTTGACGTATTGAATATATTCAGCTAACTAACTTTTGTATTTGAGTTGAAACTTGGACTCAGGTGTATTTAGCTCCCCTCTTCCCCCCTCCCCCCTCCCCCACACACACACACCTGCAGACTTAAGTTTATTCTAAAGCCAATTTCATAGTCTACCATGGAAATTGAAAATAAGCTTAAGCTTATTATAAAGCTTATGTTATTTCATATTCCACATTGTAAAAAAGCAGGCAGATTATGCTACTTAAGTCATATTCTGTATAGTAAAAAAGCAAGCAACTTATGCTACTTAAACTTCAGATTTTGATTAAGAAATAAGCTTAAGCTTCTGTTCTTAACATTTCATATTTTGTCCCAGAGCACATACTGATTCAGGGCAACTGAATCAATCTCTACATCAAGCATTACAAGTCACAAGACTTGGTACAGAGCAGAAGATGTTAGGGCAAGCATGAAATAAATCGCCAACTAATGCAGCCACTCATATTCATCAAGCAAGACATATTTATATGTTTCTATATTTATTTAGACCATTCCAACAATTAAAGCAAAATGGCCAAGTAATGCAAGCAAGCTCATATTCATCCAACAAGACAATTCCTTGGATCTGAAAATGGACTCCAGAATTTGTTTATACATCATTTTTTATTCCCTGTATAAAAAGGGTCTCACATTCCAAGTTCTGGGAAAAATGATAAAACAAAATCCAGAATCAGGACACATTTTTTGCATTGATACTATATGTTGTATTAATGAGAGTCTTGAAAAATATGATGAGCAGATCAAGCTTAAACTAAGAAATGAATCTTCTTCTCCATTTGAGCATATCTCAAGAAAATTGAGATTAAAGTGTGGGGTTATATCCGAAGAGAAAATGATAGAGGAATATCTTGACGAAGTAAAAAAGGATTTATTGGTAACATTCAAAGAAGACACTATGTCTCAAAAGTCTGGTAAATCGGATATTTAAATGTCTTCAGCAAATCAAGACACTGATTTTCAAGAAGCCCAAGATCCAAACGAGGGAGCTTCGATTGAAGATATTTTTGAAGCTATGAAGGAAGCTTTAGTTGAGAATTTCAAGAACAAAGAAGAATCTTCTGCATCAAATAAAAGCAAGGAAGATATTCGAAAATAATTGAAGACAACTGTCAAATTCACATGAGGACATCTTACCTCAAGAGAAAAAGTTCTCTTCCGACAAACTCATTTTATTTGTGGAAGACCACTATGACAATTTGTCATTTTGTTTGAAATCTTGACAACAATAATTTTCTTTTTGATATTGGAGATATTGTATGTAGGTAGTAGCTGTCTACTCACTCTCTACTCTACTCTCCACACTTTGTCTATATAAGGAGAGAGATGCTTGAGTTGTAAACACACGAAAGAAATAAAAGTCTCTTTATTATAAACTTTCTCCCACTCTCTTTAATACAAACTTTCTCCCTTTTGTAAGCATTATCCCCAACTTTTTATATTCTTGCTAGGAAGAGTAGAGGGGAATGTCAACTCTATACATTTCAAACTTGGAAAATGTAAAAATATACATGATGTTCCATAAATGGAAAAATGTACAAATTGACCTATTTCACATGTATTGTGTGTGCAGAGTGTGTCGGTTGCTTTAGCCTTGTTTTTCATGTTGCCTCGGCTTTGCAAGGAAGAGTAGAGGGGAATGTCAACTCATGCATGCATGTAATAAGATGTGTTGATATAATTTTAAAAAAAAATCTGCTTCTGAAGGTATATATATATTTGAGGTGAAGAAAGGTCGAATCCAAGACCTCCGAAATATTCTCAAACTAAGATACCGCTGTGCCATTACGAATTCTCATAAAATTTGTAACCTTTTTATATCTAGAAGATAAGTGTAGACTAAACAAAATGAAATGAAAATTTAAGGTGCAAATAGGGATCGAACCGGAGACATAACAATTTTTTCCAGACTATGAAACCATTGTACCAGTACCCATTCATATGAATTTATACAACTATTAACGTTATTATTATTATATATATTATCATCTATATTGTATATACAACCATAGATTCCTAATTATTCTTATGTAAAACCTTGATATATACATTTGAAAAATATTCAAGATTATCCCATATATTATCCAATTTCGAAACTAAAAAGGATTCAATATTTTCCTATATATTATATATACAATATTATCCTATATAGCATATACAATATTAGCATATATATAATACTTTATATTATCAAACCTAATATAACCAATAATTGAGTATCGTAAATAGTGTTACATTTTCAAACTTTATTAAAAGTAGTCAACAAATTTGAACTATTTGGAGAAAGCATGCTGAAAGGAATATATGAGAACTCTTTTTGACTGAAGGTACACGACAGGTTGTATAATTCTTCACACCTCTGCTCTCCTTCTTCACATCTTTTCTCTTCTTCTTGACACTTCCTTGTTGTTCTTCTTCGTTAATTTAATTTAGGGATTTTCGTTAATTTAATTTAGGCAATTTTGTTAATTTAATTTAGGGATTTTCATCAATTTAATTTAGGCAATTTCGTTAATTGAATTTAGACAATTTTGATAATTTAATTTAGGAAATTCTATAATTTAATTTAGGCAATTTCGTTAATTTAATTTAGGTAATTTCGTTAATTTAATTTAGGGATTTTCGTCAATTTAATTTAGGTAGTTTTGTTAATTGAATTTAGACAATTTTGATAATTTAATTTAGGCAATTCGTTAATTTAATTTAGGCAATTTGTTAATTTAATTTAGGCAATTCGGTAATTTAATTTAGGCAATTTTGTTAATTTAATTTAGGCAATTTTGTCAATTTAATTTAGGCAATTTCGTTAATTGAATTTAGACAATTTCAATAATTTAATTTATGGAAATTCGTTAATTTAATATAGTAATTTTCGTTAATTCTTAACTAACTTTCCGTGGTATAAACTTATTTGGTGTTAACGAAGAAGATAAACATAATTCTTTATATTGATAAAGTTGTAATATTGAATAAGATAAACATAATATTTAAATGGATTAAACAATTACTTTTTACTGATAGACATATTTAATGTAACGGAGCAATTAGAATAAAATAATTCATAATCATTATATTTCTAATAGTGAAAAAAATAATTCCTAATCGGTTGGTTCCTAATCAGACTTTTTACTTTTTACTTAAAGATATATTTAATAGTGAATGACGTATGAAATAATATTTAGATGGCATGCATTTAGTTGGCATGCACTGTAAATGAAATAATTTAGTTGGCATGCATTTAGTTGGCATGCAACGTAAGTGAAATAATTTTTATTTGGCATGCAATTAGATGAGATGGCATGCATCGAGAAATGCTAATATTTATTTATTTTATCATCTGCTGACATTTTTTCATAACTATGGTTTGATATATAAGTATGATATTAGCTTAATAATATATGTATAAATTATCTTAATATATATAAGTATGAGATTAGCTTAATATAGGGGATAATAGATATATAAGTATGAGATTAGCTTAATGTATATGTGAAGTCACGTGAATAACATAAAAAAATTTAACTCACGGTATAACTATTATTATATTATAGTTCGTTTGTTTAGGTATAAAACAGAGTAGTAAGATTTATTTGGGCAGTGCTAAGATAATTGTAAAAACACGAAAACATCTTATGTATGAACAAGTTATTTACTGGAGAATAGTATGATTTCATTGTATTTTTCATGTTCATGTCAGCTTTCTAGGGTTTGATTTCACAAAAACTAGGTTATTCATATTGAATTTGTAATACTAGTTTGTGGTTCATGAATAATCACAACATATAACTTCGAAACAGTCTGATTTGAGATAGTATATTGTACTGAGAATAAATATTACATTTTCTTTTGTTGGATTAGACTAAATAATATATTGTACTGATAATAAAAAAAATGGTGATTGCTAAAATTATTTCCGTAAGTGTGAGTATGATATTATTATTATTATTATTATAGAGATTGATATTACTAATAGGGATTGGTATTAGCTTATTGTATATGTGAAGTCACGTAAATAACATAAGGTAGTTAACTCATAGTATAACTTTTAGTATATTATAGTTCTTCTGTTTTTTTATAAAATGGAGTATTAAGATTTATTGGGCAGCGCTAAGATAATTTTAAAAATAAAAATATATCTTATGTATGATGAACACGTCATTTACTAGAGAATATTATTATTTCATTGTTTTTTTCATGTTCATATCTACATTCTAGGATTTTGATTTCAAAAACTAGGTTATTCATATGACAATTGTAATATAGTTTGTGGTTCATGAATAATCATGCCCTATAACTTCGACAGATCCTGGTTTGAAATACTATATTGTACTGATACTAAATATTATAATTTTTTTTGTATTAGGTTCTGAATTTTTTCTTTCTTCACATAATACGTCGCAATATAATGTTACGGTTTAGGAAGAAGTGTGAAGATGTATTTATGTAGTGCTAACGTGTGTTAAAGTCTTAGTTCTCTATCTCATTGTTTTTAAACTACTTCATAAATTACGGCGTGTATGAATCCATGTACGTGGAGAAGCTGTTATTCGGGTATCTGACACCGGCGATGATGTCTCGCTCAGAAAAGGATGGCGGCTATGATGTGGGACAACTGTATGCCTTAGTATTTCTGTTTGATCTCATAGACATTGCATTTGAGTTTGCTTGGACATCTTTATTTAGGATTTGAACTCTGATTGAGAATATCAATGTAATTTGCTACTTGCATTTCAGTAATGTTTTTTTATTTACTAGAATTATGAACTGGAGATAATTAAGCTTCGTACTTCGTTAATGAAACTTCATACTTCGGTAATAAAACTTCATACTTCAAATAATACATAGAACACAAAGTAGAAATACGACACGACAAATTTAATCTTGTGTCTCCCTCTCTGAACATGTCCTCCTTGTGTGACCTCTTTTGTGACAAACACCACACTTTCTGCTACCACTTTGTCTTGAGCTTGTGGAGGCCTCTGCCCCCAATCGGTAACGTCTTTGCTTTGGGCGACCGGCTTGACGCTTCGCCAGGGGTGGTAACAGTGGATCTGCATCTCGAATGTGGTCATGAATGGTCCAAAGCTCCAATGCATGTAACGAATTAAAGTGGTGTTCATATATCTCTTTGTGGTTGCTTGTAGTGTACATAGTGTGAACATAGTTGTAAAATTGGTCTCCGCTCTCCCTGTCAGTGAAAACAACATTGTGTTAGATATATAATAAAAGATTGATAAGTGTAAAAGAACTCATACAGAATAGCAGCAACAGCATGGGAGCATGGCATAGATCCATATCAAATTTGTGACACACGCACGTTTGGCTCTCCAAGTCCACCTTATAGTTGTGATTTTTCTCGTCGTTCACTTTGTGTTGGGTGATGGTTCTATCCTCAGCGGTATTAGATATAGTGGGAAATGACTCAATCTTCTGTGTTGACATTTACCTAGTAGCCTTGTGCTCTGAAATAGTTTGAAGATTTGAAGATCCCAAAACCCTATATTGATTGGTGAACCTTTATGTTGTAATCTATTTTTTGTCTCCGAGGTTTCAGACTCAGCAGACCCTCTGCTCTGGCTCAGTCATTCAGTAGCATATCCGCCTCAGCACCAGAAGTAGAAGACTCGTATCATGGACTCGGCGAGAGCAAGATATGCGAAAGTCGATTGAACCGAACTCAGCGAGAGTAGTTCATCGCACTCGTAGTTAATCTTCGGCAGAGCCGACTCAGCAGGAGTTCACTACTTAATCAGAGATCAGACTCAACAACGGCCAGACAGTCTTCTGAACTGTCAGATCTTTAAAAGACGATCAGCATAGTCAAGTACGAGGAAAAGAGAAGTCAGCTTCAAATCTCCTTGAAGTCTGTTTTGTCTCAACCACCTTCTGAACCTCGGCCAATGACAAGCAGACACCTGTCCTACACCTACTAAAGCTGCAAGTCAACAACTTTCCAGAAATAGAGGGAAAGGACACTGCCACCATGCTACAAAAGAGCCGTTAGCTACCCAAAAGAGAGAGACAAAGGATCATCGTCTCCAACGGATCTATCCTAATCTCTTATCTATAAATAGAGGGATAAATCAAAATTTGAAGCACACGAGAATACGAGCACACAAGCAAGAACACTCAAAGTATTCAAACGAGCAAATTCAAAAAGCCTAAGTTCTCCGCAAGAAGTTTTAAGAATTCATCTCCGGCGAAGAACTACATTCTAGCTCTTAGGGAACCAAACTGAACTGATAAATACAACCTCTAGTATCCAAACGACGATACACAAACCCATAGGTATACTCAGCTGTTCGTCGTTCTAGAAGCCACCTTCTTGTTCCCTATCCCTCTAACCTAAGCTCAATAGCATATATCCATAGCTTAGACGAAAGAGTTCATCTTTGAACTAATCCTTATTGTAAAGGACTCCTTCACAGTTGGAGAGTTTTTCAAACGCTTCAGTTTGATAACCTTGTAAACTAAGACTTGCTCAGTATAAATCTCAAGACCAGTGTTTGTCCAGCGTACAAACCAACTGAGACTACCTCAGTATAATAAATACCTTCCTGATCTTTCGGGACAGTGGACGTAGGATTTTTGTGTCCGAACCACTTTAAAAATCTTTGTGTCTTGTGTTTTGTTTCTTTTCACTGTTGCATTGATTTAACTGTTCATACTGAAAATATTCTTTAAATCATTCAACTGAGTTTCAGCGAACTTAACAGACTGCACTAATCTACTGAAACTGTTTTGATAAAAGTGTTTTTCTCACTCAACTGAATTTGGGCCTACATTATTCCGCACCACTGAACTCTATCTACAAGATACTGAATTCTGACTCTCAGTCAGCTAGCAGATCTCAGTAGAGTCAGTCACTCTGCCAACACGATTCAGAACAACTTATCTGGTCTACTGAATTTGTTCAGTACGACATCATCCTGAAAAGGACTGTTCGTGTTTAAGTTGAGAAATCAAGTTTCAGGTGTATTCACCCCCCCCCCTCTACACCTGAACGTGCTCCCGGGACCAACAATTGGTATCAGAGCAGGAGTTCTCCAAGACTCTTGTTATTCTAAAACTGGTCTACTTGAACGGATCTGAAAAATGTTTTCACTGCATATCATTCTTCATTCACATCACTATTTATCATGTCTGATATGTCAGGGATCAGAATGGTACCCATGTTCTCAGTAGAGAACTATGGCGTATGGCGGGTCAGAATGGAGGCACATCTGACCTCCCTCCACGACAGCATGATGGAAGTTCTGGAAAACGGACCTATCGTTCCTATGATTGATAGCGTCATAACCTAGACAGCAGAACAAGGAGGAGGGATGGTGACTGGTGACAAGATTCCTAAAGACAGAAGTCTCTTCACCCCGGAGGAGAAGAAGCTTCACAACCTCGACCGCGTCGCCAGAAACGCCATACTGACCACTCTGAATGACTCGTATCTCGGAAGAGTTCAGGAGTGCAAGTCCGCGAAGGAACTCTGGGACGCTCTAGCGCTACTGAGTCGGGGGACTCAGAAGATCAAAGCAAATAAACTTGCGCTTGAACTCCAAAAGCTGGAGAGATTGTCGCTCTTGCCTGGTGACACCATTGAAAATCTCAACGTCAGATTCATGGATCTGATGAACTCTATCAATGGGCTGGGAAAGACATTCTCAAATCGAGATATGAATCTCAAGATTTTGAGGGCACTGCCAGACGGTCACTGGACTCCTTTTGCTACCTTATTACGTCATTCTAATTTAGATATTGTTACTCCTGACCATATCTTTTCAGAACTTAAAGCAGAAGAATTCGAGTTTGGCTTACCTCAAAGGAAGCAGCGAGCTGAAACTGACACCAAAATCGACCATGCTTTCAAAGTATCAGTCAGCACAGCAGCTCCAGCGTCCAACAAGGCTGAACCTTCACTTAGTGATATACAAGAAGGAAATCTAGCCAAGAAATACGCACTGCTTGCCGTGAAATACCAGAAGGAGAAAGAGAGGCGCAGAAAGCTCTCAAGAGTTGTCAGAAACTCTAAGGGTAAGAACGAATATACACCTAAGCGCACTCCTGACTCACAAACTTCTGAATGCAGGAAACAAGATGACTCAGCTCAGTCGAAAGACAGCGAAAACAAAGATGAGAGAGTCACGACCTGCTATAACTGCAAGAAGCCAGGACACTATCAGTATGACTGTCCTGAGCTCGATCGCTTGAACGAGCAAAGACGCAAAGCTCGAAGGGAGAAGTTCATCAAGAAGAGACAAGCATACATTGTTGGTGAACTCTCAGACGACTCAGATGAAGTCGATTCCTTCATGGATTCATCGGATGATGAAGCAGCCTTCATGGCTTAGAGCTTGAAGATGAAGAAAATACTGAAAAGTGTCTCATGGCAGGAGAAGAGGATGAGGTAAACTCTCATGAACCATTTAACTCCTCTTCACATTGCACACACGACACCCTTTCAGGTGTAGATGAGAATTTGGACGTCGCGATCGCATATGAAGAACTTCTCGACAAACGATTCATATGAGTGCAGCTCGCATAAGAAGACTCTTCCGGGAATTGGATACCCTGAAAGTGGAGAATCAGAGACTTTCTCAGAAGAGTCAGGTTGCTACTGAGTCAGAAGGACTTGTGTTGAGACTCAGGGAGGAGATAAACTCTCTGACGGCCAAGTTTCAACATCAAGAAGATCGGATTTCAGTTTTGACCAATGACTTAACTCAGAAAGATATCGAACCGAGTCTATCCGAAGCAAAGCGATCGGGACTTCGAGACCGAGCATGAAACGCTGAAGAAAAGTGATGATGTCTGGAGGAACCTGATGACAGAGCGATACATGGGTGCCTGAAAAGAAGCTGGAAGCTATGAGCAACAAGCCCAAGCATTGTAAGGAAGGACTTGGATTAAGCCAGGAAACTTCCTCATCTGCCCCCGTACGCTCCGAAAACCGGCTAGCTGATCGGTTTGTTCAAGGGGAGACCATCAATGCAAACATAATGAACCCCCTAGCTAAGAACAAACAGAAGATGAAGGCCCCTCATCCTACTCATCAGCAATCTGACAAGAAGATCAGCACCAGATCACCCCAGTTCAGTCAAGGGGGAACCGACAAAGCAAAGTGGGCTGATCAGTATGGATCTCCTCGGCTGACATATCCAGCTCAGTATGGATCATATTACTATGATCCAATAGTCAGGAGAGGATCCAAAAGTCAGAGAAAAAAGAAGAAAGCCGTGCAGAAGGCAAAGGTCAGCAGTCCACCCACTCAGAAGATCCGGACTCCTGAACCTGAAAAGCCTCAGAAGTCAGCAGTAACCAGTTCAGTGGTTAAATATGTTGACAAAAGTGGAAAGAAACTGTCTGAGACCACCAGGGTCGTGAGACAGATATGGGTTACCAAAACTAACATCTAAGGACCCAAAATCAAAAATAAAGGGTACCTAAATATAATTCTGTTTTGCAGGTGCACAAGGACCCTTGGTATGTGGACAACGGATGCTCAAGATATATGACGTACCAAAAGGACTTGCTGAAGAATTATACTACTGAAGAAGGACCCTGAATCGAGTTTGGAGACAATGTTAAAGGCTACACCAGAGGCTATGGAACACTCATCATTGGAACTGCAACAGTTCCAAGAGTATCATATGTTGAAGGACTTCAGCATAATCTTCTCTCTGTTAGTCAATTTTGTGATAACTCGAGTAGAGTGATTTTTTACGCTAGTTTCTGTGATGTTATTGATAAATCTACAGGGAAAACAGTGTTATCAGGTTCGCACAAGAAGAATATCTATGTAGCTGATTGGAACTCAGCTGAACCTGAAGCCTGTTTGTTGGCAAAGAATGACAACAGAACGGGATAGCTTTGACACAGAAGACTCAGCCATCTCAACTTCAAAACGCTCAACAAATTAGCTAGAAAGACTCTAGCAAGAGGACTGCCGAATGAAGTATTCAGCAAAGACACTCAGTGTGAAGCTTGTCTGAAGGGAAAGCAAACAAGGAATCAAAATCCACCAGTTCCATCTCCTTCCACTGATGGAATCCTTCAGCTGCTACATATGGATTTGTTTGGTCCAGTCTCTCCAGTGACAATCAGAGGCAAGAAGTATGCATTAGTGGTCATTGATGACTACTCGCGCTACACATGTGTCATATTTATTGCCAACAAGTCTGACGTCAAAATAGAGTTACCAACACTTCTGAAAAGGCTCAGTGTCGAGAAGAACACCAAGATTGTCAAAATACGTTCTGACAGAGGAACTGAGTTCCTTAATTTCATGGTGGAGGAGTTCTGCAAAGCAGAAGGAATAGAGCATGAGACATCTGCTGCGCGCACACCTCAGCAGAATGGGGTTGCTGAAAGGAAGAATCGTACACTCAAAGAAGCAGCAAGAACCCTGCTCGTAGACTCAGGACTACCAACCAAATTCTGGGCAGAAGCTACTGACACTGCATGTTACACTCAGAACCGATCTCTACTGACAAAGCAGCATAAGAAGACACCATATGAACTATGGAACGGCAGGAAGCCTTCTCTATCTTATTTCCATATTTTTGGGTGTTCGTGCTTTATTCACAATAATGGGAAAGATCAGCTGAAAACTTTTGATAGCAAGTCAGATCAGGGAGTTTTCTTAGGATACTCCCGGGTCAGTAAAGCTTTCAGAGTCTTTAACTATCGGACTCATTGTGTGGAGGAAAGCCCTCATGTTGTTTTTAATGAGTTTGCTACTGAAGACAGGAGCAATAACTCTAAATCTGAATCTGAGGACATCAGCGAACAGCTACAGGATCTGAGCTTGAAAGACAAAGTCGAAAAGATCCAGCTATGTTGGGATGATGATTCAGATGAAGAAACTGAAGACAAGTCTACTGAATCTCAACCAGCAGCAGAAGTAGCTGAACAGATTGACTCTTGAACATAGTCAATCTCAGGTAACTCAGGTCGATGAAGAAACCCAAGAGGTAACTGAGACCACTACTGAGAATAACAACTCAGGGGGAACAACTGAAGTTCCAGAGCTAAATGCCCCTGAACCTGGTGACTCAGTAGATCACACTCTTGTAACTGAATTTCTTAAATCTCAGAATAGTACAACTGAAATGCCTAACTCACCTACTATCTGTGTTGAACAAATTTCAGATGAAGAGTTGAGACATCGTAGATCGTGGTTGGATGCTCATACTTCTGACCTAATTATTGGAGATCCTTTAGCAAGCGTAAAGACAAGATCCAGATTCTGTCAGGGAGAAAGCGCCTTATATTCCTGCTTCTTGTCTACTGAAGAACCTCAGACAATTAAGGACGTATTGAAAGATGTTGATTGGATCATAGCCATGCAGGAGGAGCTGAATCAGTTCACGAGAAACGAAGTTTGGGAGCTTGTTGATAGACCCCGGCATCAACATGTGATCGGAACAAAATGGGTCTTCAAGAACAAGCGTAATGAAAACAACGTCATAGTAAGGAATAAAGCAAGACTCGTGGCAAAAGGCTACTGTCAAGCTGAAGGGATAGATTTCGACGAGACCTTCGCTCCAGGTGCAAGATTGGAGGCAATCAGACTATTCCTAGCCTACGCAACACATCAAAGATTCAGAGTTTATCAAATGGATGTGAAGTCTGCTTTCCTGAACGGCGTGCTGAAAGAAGAAGTCTATGTGGAACAGCCTCCCGGCTTTCAGCAGGGACATCAAGTATATAGACTCAGAAAGGCTCTGTATGGGTTAAAACAAGCACCCAGGGCTTGGTACGATACCCTATCTGAGTTTCTTCTTCATAAAGGTTTTCAGAAAGGCATAGTAGACCACACATTATTCAGCATTCGACTGGAAGACGACCTATTACTTGTGCAGATCTATGTAGATGACATCATCTTCGGCTCGAAGAACGTCATCATGTGTCAGCAGTTTGAGAAAATGATGAAGGATAAGTTCGAGATGTCAATGATGGGAGAGATGAACTATTTCCTCAGCTTTCAAGTCAAACAATCTGAGAAGGGGACGTTCATCAATCAAGGGAAATACACTCGAGACCTCATCAAGAGATTCGGTTGCACATCCGGCAAACCAATCAAGATCCCGATGAACACAAATATGAAGATCGATCTTGATAAAGAGGAGTATCAGTAGACCAAACTGAATTTTGTGCTATAATTGGTTCTTTATTATACTTAACAGCTACTCGTCCTGACATAACTTATGTTGTAGGTGTCTGTGCTCGATTTCAGGCGAATCCAAAGCAGAGTCACATGGACTCAGCAAAGAAGATTCTCCGCTATCTACGAGGAACACCTGACATGGGTTTATGGTATCCAGCTGATGATAATATTGAACTAACTGGTTATTCTGATGCTGACTATGCATGATGTAGAATTGACCGAAAATCAACTTCAAGAACGTGTCAGTTCCTTGGCAGTAAGCTAATTTCATGGTTCTCAAAGAAACAACACTCAGTAGCCACGTCAACTACTGAAGCTGAATACATGGCTGCCGGAAGTTGATGCGCCTAAATCCTTTGGCTGAGACAGCAGCTACGCGACTATGACGTTATTCAGAATGAAGTGCCGATCTTCTACGATAGTACCAGTGCCATTGCAATTACTCAGAATCCTGTACTTCATACGAGATGCAAGCATGTGGACATCAGACACCACTTCATTCGTGACCATGTCGAGAAGAAGGATATCAGGATGGAGAAGATCCATACTGACCATCAAAGGGCTGATATACTGACCAAGCCTCTAGCTGAAGCCAGATTCAGAGAACTTTCAGTAGAGCTAGGTCTGCTGGACCCTACTGACTCCAGTCAGTAAGAGGATTCAGGAGAGGAGCATTCAGTAAGGGGGAATGTTCGCTCTCAGTACTGAGTAAAATCAGTACGTAGAGACATCAACCATCTACACGAGGTATCAGCTGACTACGATGTTCAGCTGACAGGTTTGCGTATCTCTACTCAGTAGCCTATAGAACGATTATGTTCATTTATGATCAGATTCAACATCGTATTCAATGCCTTACTAAATGTCATTAAATTTTAACGGATCACATTTAATACACGACATTCTATGTACAAGCATGCTGAACTCTGCCACGCATTTAATGCATATCGTATCAAGTTACTACTTAGGCTAGTTACAACTGGCTTTTGACTTAGGCGGCTAACATGATCATTACCTATTATATAAAACTCAATCCTAGCCGTCCATCTGAAAAGCGCGTTCAAACTAAACCATCGATATTTAACTGTTTATCTTCTCTTAAGATATATATGTGTTCAAATCCTTGAAAACCGCCATTTTGTATCTGCAATTATTCTAAGTACCCAAGATTTTCTGAAATATTCTTCTTGACCTTCTATCTAAACTCTTTTCAAATCTTCAGGAAATCTTTCGGTAATTCTTAAATGATATTTACGTATCGTATATCTTTATCTTTTTATATCCTTAATCGGTACTGACTTATACGATATATGCAGATTATCAAAATGTCATAAAATATTGTTTTTGCTCCAGAGAATATGCAAGAGATTTTGGAGAAAGACCGTGTCTGGTGTGAGCCAGTCATGGAGTTCGATGTCTACGATCTCGATTTCATGAATGAGATATTCTCAGCTCTCTGCGAAACCGAACTCGAAGGATTTCTGACGAGGAAGCCCACCTTCTTCCTCCCGCGTCAGATTGCTGAAATCTATCTGAACGCCGAATCAGTAGATGGAGATGTCAGAGGGAGATTCGTCGTCCACACAGTAGGCGATCCCTCACGTACGGACATACAAGTTAAGCAGATGTCAATCCGAGAAGCTCTTCGGAGAAGCTTCGATTTGCCAAGCGAAGGCATCACTACAGTTTGGTACAACGATGATCTGATGGATGACTACTTGTCCATTTTCTGCGGGAAGCCAATAGTCTTCAGAGCCGCGTTTCCCAAGAACACCATGCTCCCTCAGTATAGAGCCTTAGCATACATTGTAACTCAGCTACTGACGAGTCAAGCAGGCTCCTTCGATCAGGTGTCCAGACCAAAGCTGCAACTTATGATGGCCATCTATGATAGGGCCAAGATCAACTGGACAGAGTTTTTCTTAAGGGAATTTATGATGCAGTCCGCGAAATTCGACAAAGCATCCAATAGGCTGAGCGCCAAAGGAAAGCTATTATACGGACTGAAGATCTCAGTCATGATTGAAGACCTCTGCACTTCTGACCAAATCACCTTCGCAGATAAGCAGTATTTCAATGTGAAAAAGGTCAGATTTCAGAACAGGGCAGCGGCCCTTCAGCAGATCGGCTCCGGGCCTGCCGCTCCTAAAAACACGTCTCAGAAGACCACTCCAACGATGAAGAGGTCCCCTCAAATTCTAACACCTAAGGCACCAGCCAAGCGACTGAAGAAGGTCAGCACAGCCGTGCCTACTGAAACCGTGGTAGAGCCAGAGGCAGTAGTTGTTGAACAGCCTCTGCAGCTCAGGGACGAGCCAGAGTCTTCTGAGAAGACTGAGTCAGTGGAGAAAGCTGTCTTCAATGAACGTGATGAAGCAGTAGACCAAGGGGTTCCAGCTGAAGATATCCAGGGTGAGGACGTTCAGCCCCTGGAAAGCCCCTTGGATATCCCACCTCTTAGCAGTCTTCCTTCTGCTGAGAAACAGGCGTCTCCAATCGAGATAGAGGAATCTGAGGCCGCCTCAGAAGAAGAATCGATCGGGATGGAAGCTTCAGCTCTCCAATCCAGACCATCCCAAGAGATTACGGAGCACATTCCCGAGATCGCCGGCCACAACGACCTTGTCATAATTGCAAGGCAGGCGAGGCTCCATATGCTGATCAGGTTCCAGGAGTGGCACAACCTGAAAAGACTAATTATACATCACTCCTGTGAACAGCTACATGAAGAAGAGCTGCTGATAAGAGAGAAGATTGACTCCTCAGAGCCATCTGACCTCGGCACGCACGAGGATCTGAGGGCGACTATGCTCGCTTTGCTGAATGAGAGACAACTCGTCTCAGCACCCGCACCCTCAGATGGGTCTGACCCCGATAGTCAGGACCCACCCTATGATTCAGACCCTGAGAAGCCTGATGAGGGAACTAAATAGGACAAGGATGCCACTGCATCTACTGCTGACCCTCCACTCAGCATCCTTGGTCCTGGACAGACGGTGGCTGGTACTTCGAAGGCAGCTGATCCTGCTCAGCTTCTTCTCCAATCTGCTTTCGAAGTAGCGCCCAGCCCAAAGATCCGTCGCTCAAAAATAGTGGCCATGGCACTGAAGGATCAAGGCACACAGAATCGCCTTCTTGCCCGTGCCGTCCACAAAACTTGGCGACAGTCCACCCAGGCCACCAGCGCAGAGATTTAGGAGCTCAGAACCACTCTTTCAGAATCATCTGCCCCTGACTTCTCCAATATCTTAACCGAAGCGCTAGCCACTCAGAGAGCTGACTTCGACGCTCAGCTTCAGACGATTCATGAAGGCCAAGCTAAATTGCTTAATGATTTCAAAGCCGCCCAAACCACCCACACTGAATCCATCAACACAATCTCTCAGGCCAATGAGCTCAGGATGGAAACTATACAGAAGGCCATAGAAGAGACTGTGGAGAAGCAACTGAAGGAATTCAAGGCTGCGGCTGATCACTCACATAAGCTATACAACGATCAACTGATCAATGAGAGAAACGAGCTGCATGAGGCCATGACAAAGCTGCAGACGACGCTGGATGATCTGTCAGCCTCCTACAAAAGCTTGAACAAGAAGGTATCTGCTCCAACCCCAACCCTACTTGCTGATGCCAAAAAGGGGGAAAGTTTGGCCAAGGGGGAAACTCTAATAGAAAAATCCACTAAGGGCGAAGCTGCCAAGGAGCTGATACTGAAGGCTCCAAAGAGAGCAAGGTTAGTAACAAGGGCAACAACTCAGTCATCCACCCCTACTGCACCTACTGAAACTGGCGAGGCCCAGGGTGTCTCAGCTGCAGCATCTACTGAGACTGGCCCAAGCGGCTCAGGACCCAAAGAAGTCGCTACTCAGGCAACACAGACTCCCCTTGACATTATTAAGGAAGTTGCCGAGTATGCTGACGAGGAGGACTCAGATGAGGAAGAAGCTCCTCTTCCACCTCCAGTTGCCGGAAAAGGTAAAAAGGCACTGAAACTCCCAACCCCTCCCAATAAGAAAGGATCCAGGAGATATGTTACTCCAGAGAAGGAGGCTCAGTTAGCAGCTGATGAAAAGCTTGCTAGGGAGATTGCTGAAGCTGAAGCTGCGAGTAAGCCACAGAAGAAGCCTGCTAAAGGCAAGACCAAGGCTACGGCTGGAAGCAAAAAATCAGCAAGGCTGCCTCCGAGAAAGCTCATACTCAGTGACGAGGCTGATAAAGAAAAGGAGAAGGAGCAGCAACAACAACAGTCAACTGGGCAGCAGGAAACCACCAAAGAAAAATCTTCAACCCCTGCTGACTCAAACGACCAACCACCTTACAAGCCCTCCTACACTACCTCTAAGGCACAAGATCAAGAGATGGAGGAAATCTGGGCTCAGTTAGACAGATACTTATACAGAGGTGAAGAGGCCAGGCAAATAGAAGCAGCCAGAGAGAGGATATGGAAAGCTGATCTTGAAGCTCTCAGACTGCAAACTGAAAAACAAGCGAGTCAGACTGACATCCCATACAAATACAGAAAATTCAGGAAGCTTACAGATCTAAAGACTCACAGATGGCCTAGAGTGGACGATTGGATCCCGTGGGAACAGACTCAGAGATGGGAAAATCTGAAAGCTGAATTCATCAAAAGGAACTACTTCTGGAGATTTTGGTCTGAAAAGCCCAAGGCAATGGCATATACTGAATGGATTATGCGAGCTGACTTAGAGATGTATGCCAGGCTGCAAAAAGCCATTAATGAGAATGTTGAAGTAAGAGTTCCAAACCCTAGAATTCTGCCTCCCGCACAAAGACTTGATGGATCCATCCACTACGGTGTGATAGAGAAAGAAGTGAAGGATGCTGCTGAAGCCAAGTTTCTTGATGAAGAAGACCCAACAGACTTTGCAGAGATTCTGAAGCTGAGGAAGATTATATATCGGATGTATGGAGTGTCCCTTCCTAAATCTCAATCTCAGAATTTCAAAGACAGGATGAGGCAATTCAAATAGCTTATGCTTCTGATTTCTCAGTGTATCTTTCTTTCATAGCCTAGCAGAGATGTAATTGTACTGATTTTCTTACATATATAATATCTCTGTTTGGCTTTGACAATTCCTTATTGTCTGAATAGCCGTATTTATTTATGCTTAACACTCAGAATCACTGAAGTGATTACTGACTCACACACTCACTGTCTGATTACTTATTGTCAGTTATTGCTTAGCTAGATTCTGATAGACTTGCTGTGTTTTCGGGGGAAAATGTTGTTAAGACAGGGGGAACATGTTTAGTCTCTGTATATGTTCTGACTTTCTGCCCTGATCCCCTCAGTAGTCTAGGACTTGAAGAACAACTCCACTGATCCTACTTGTAATATTTTGTAAGGAGCTCTGCTTCTGATAAGTCATTGTGTTAGGTTGTTTAGATGATAGTTTAGGTTTTGGCATCATCAAATAGGGGGAAAATGTTGGGTGATGATTCTATCCTCAGCGGTATTAGATATAGTGGGAAATGACTCAGTCTTCTGTGTTGACATTTACTCAGTAACCTTGTGCTCTGAAATAGTTTGAAGATTTGAAGATCCCAAAACCCTATATTGATTGGTGAACCTTTATGTTGTAATCTATTTTTTGTCTCTGAGGTTTCAGACTCAGCAGACCCTCTGCTCTGGCTCAGGCATTCAGTAGCTTATCCGCCTCAGCACCAGAAGTAGAAGACTCAGTATCTTGGACTCAAGAAGAGCAAAGATATGCGAAAGTCGGTTGAACCGAACTCCGGCGAGAGTAGTTCACTGCACTCAGAGTTGATCTTCAGTAGAGCCGACTCAGCAGGAGTTCACTACTGAATCAGAGATCAGACTAAGCAACGGCCAGACAGTCGTCAGATCTTTAAAAGACAATCAGCATAGTCAAGTACGAGGAAAAGAGAAGTCAGCTTCAAATCTCCTTGAAGTCTGTTCTGTCTCAACCACCTTCTGAACCTCAGCCAATGACAAGCAGACACCTGTCCTACACCTACTAAAGCTGCAAGTCAACAACTTTCCAGAAATGGAGGGAAAGGACACTGCCACCATGCTACAAAAGAGCCGTTAGCTACCCAAAAGAGAGAGACAAAGGATCATCGTCTCCAACGGATCTATCCTAATCTCTTCTCTATAAATAGAGGGATAAATCAAAATTTGAAGCACACGAGAATACGAGCACACAAGCAAGAACACTCAAAGCATTCAAACGAGCAAATTCGAAAAGCCTAAGTTCTCCGCAAGAAGTTTGAAGAATTCATCTCCGGTGAAGAACTACATTCTAGCTCTTAGGGAACCAAACTGAACTGATAAATACAGCCTCTAGTATCCAAACGACGATACACGAACCCATAGCTATACTTAGCTGTTCGTCGTTCTAGAAGCCACCTTCTTGTTCCCTATCCCTCTAACCTAAGCTCAATAGCATATATCCATAGCTTAGACGAAGGAGTTCATCTTTGAACTAATCCTTAGTGTAAAGGACTCCTTCACAGTTGGAGAGTTTTTCAAACGCTTCAGTTTGATAACCTTGTAAACTGAGACTTGCTCAGCATAAATCTCAAGACCAGTGTTTGTCCAGCGTACAAATCAACTGAGACTACCTCAGTATAATAAATAGCTTCCTGATCTTTCGGGACAGTGGACGTAGGATTTTTGTGTCCGAACCACTTTAAAAATCTTTGTGTCTTGTGTTTTGTTTCTTTTCACTGTTGCATTGATTTAACTGTTCATACTGAAAATATTCTTTAAATCATTCAACTGAGTTTCAGCGAACTTAACAGACTGCACTAATCTACCGAAACTGTTTTGATAAAAACGTTTTTCTCACTCAACTGAATTTGGGCCTACATTATTCCGCACCAATGAACTCTATCTGCAAGATACTGAATTCTGACTCTCAGTCAGCTAGCAGATCTCAGTAGAGTCAGTCACTCTGCCAACACGATTCAGAACAACTTATCTGGTCCGCTGAATTTGTTCGATGCGACATCATCCCGAAAATTTGTTCGTGTTTAAGTTGAGAAATCGAGTTTCAGGTGTATTCACCCCCCCCCTCTACACCTGAACGTGCTCTCGGGTCCAACACTTTGTATCTTCCTCTTACGGTCAAGGTCACAGTATATGAGCGTGCAAGGTCAATCTGCGCGCTTAACTTCCTCTTCGCAACATCCACCAATAGATGGTCATTCTCACTCAACAGTCGTCGCCTTTCATCCCACCATGACTCCATGATCGCTCGTATAGTGTCTATCAGCGAGCAAATCGGCAATCGACGAGTCCACAAAAGTCTTCCGTTAAAAGACTCGACACAATTTGATGGTAGAAATCTGTAGCGACGCCGCGCGCATTGCAACCGTGCCCAACATTCAGGACCAACCTCGATGAGCTTGTTGTATGCTCCTTCTCTCGCCACAAGGATTGATGCCATGTACTTCCTAAAGTATGACTCACGGTATGCAGTGGCTGCCTGTTGAAACATATAGGGTACTTCATTCTTGTAAGAAGTGAGCTTGTTCCGAAGATGGACGTTGCAAAGGTAGTGAGAAACTCCGGGAAACACTCCTTTGATAATATTTTTAATACTGACGTGCTGGTCAGACACGATCACTAGGTCGCCGCTTGATCCGTACACTCGCTTAAGATTATGCAAAAACCACGCCCAAGAGTCATTTTTCTCAATTGGACAAATGTCAATGGCGAGCGGTATAAGTTGTTCGTTGTAGTCTTTAGTAACTGCAGCAAAAAGGATGCCCGTATTCTTTCCCTTGGTCCCATCCACTACAATTACCTTTCTCAAATGCCACATAAATGCGGGGATGCACTGGCCCCATGCAACAAACGCGTACTCGAACCTCCCATCGCCCTCGGCACGAATAATAGTTACCGTTCCGGGGTTTTCCTGCTTCAACATGTGTAAGTATCGACTCAATCGCCTTGTTTCTAGCACGTAGGGCCTTATAACACTCCACCTCCACACCAAATTTCAGACGCATCTCATTGATCATGTCTCGAGGTCGCAACATCGTGCCCTCCATACGCATTCTTTGCCCAAAATAGGCTCTGATGGTCTTCGCACTAACAGTTATCTGCCCGACATTATCAAAGTCGTACTGACATCTGTGCACTGAAATCATAAACTGTCCAATACATACCATTATGTCGTGCACGTACTCTAAATGGACAAAGATCGCCTAACAGACATTCAAATCACTAATACTGAGGACTTGCCCTCTTCACTTTATAAGATCGTCGACACTCTAAATGCCAGAGACCAACGGTTGTTGTTAGAGCGTCCTTCTTCCAAAAGATGATGTTTCCGAGAATGCCCTCTTCAATCTTCTCTATATCCGTATAACCAATGACTCCTGCTTGACCTGGCGGAATAATTGACACTAGCCAATTTCTGACTTCGTCGACAACTTCATTATCTTTGTCTTGTAGGGTGAGCGCTTTGTTCTGTGGCTGCTCTAGAAGTGTCATTAGCCGGTTTAAACCGCCTTCCCCACGAATCCACAATGCAAACTCGTACATGGTTCCATAAATGTTTTGAGCGACAACATGTTCGTCTTCCTCATCCTCTTCCTCAACCGTATAATCCTCGTCGTACGCATCATCATCATCATTATTATCATCAGCACTGTGATATTATCATCAACACCGAGATCAAATTATATGCATGTGTTTTATTAGGAGAGAGAGAGAGGAAATCAATATTATGGAAGAGAGAGAAGAGAGAGGAAAGAGAGATTCTTTGTACTTTTTTTCTCGCATGTGTAAGGAGAGAGAGATAAGGCTAGGGTGTAGGTATGTTTATAGAGTTAAAACTAATGTAAATGTATATTTTTGCATTTTGGGAAAGTTGTGTATATTTTTGCATTTTTACATGTTTGATGTGCACATTTTTGCACATGCCCCTTTATATTTTGTAAGTTTCTTCTCTTTCTCTCTTTAATTTAGTTTACTTATTTTAGTTTTTGTATTTAAAAATGGTTAGCCTTATAGGCTAAATTCTTGTGTGATAAATTATGTTTGAACTATATAATTATCTTACAACATTGGTTCAGTATTAAGAAGAGATGAAACTGATGTTATGATAAGAAATGATACCGAAGCGAGGTTTTAATTGAGATAACTTGCATGTTTAGGGCTTTGTAAGATCTGTTATCTGCATTGTTTCGACCTATTTTAGGCTATTCAATTAAAGGTCGTTTGGGGAATATTTGGTGAGATGTGTTGATCTGAATGTTCTAAGTTGATGGTGGTTATTCCAATTATGTAATCAGAATTATTTTGTTCTATTCCTCCTAATTCGATATTAATCTTCTTATCATGCACCGGTCCTGTCCGTAGTGTTAATATTACAAAATATTAAATTAAAATTTATATTACAAGCATAAACATATAATACTATTATATTTTAAATATTAGTACTTATTTGCATAATTTTTTAAAATGTTGCTCATACAATAACTTTTTTTCACTTTTTAAATGAAATGACGGTCTTATCCACAATATTATTAATATAATTTATAATAAATAAATAAAATTAATAATTATTGCTATTTTATGTTTATTTTTCTTTATAATTGTCATCTCAATATTATAAAATATAAAATTAATTGATATATTAAATAAAATATTTAACTGTTATTAATATTACAATTTAATTAATATTAAAACATAATAATTGTTCATTAATTGTGGAATTATAATTATATTTTATGGAGAAAGTTTTTTGAGAATAAAATAAATGCTTAAAAATAAAATTTTCCAATAAATTTCATTAGCTATAAGCTATAATGTATAAAGCTGGGTCAGGCATCTTAAACAGCTCTTTAAACATCCTAAAAGTTGCTAGTTTACTACTTAAATCACAAAAGTCATTTTCATGCTCAAACAACATCATAGTTTTTTAATTTAAATATTACAATAAGCTAATATTTTTTTAAAAATAAGCATTTAAATTTTTATAATTCCTGTAAAAGCACAACAAAATATCAAAAGGCGCCGCACAAACATTGAAAAAAGCCGGATTACAAAGACAGAGATGCTGGCTTTTTCACCGGCTTCCGCAGTTTCTACCAGCGCCGCCGTCACCGCCTCACTTGTCAGCGCCGGTAATCCCCCGAAAAGCACCCCCTGTGTCACCTCCTCCGCTCTTCACCCTATCTCTGCCTTCGCGTCGCACCAATTGGTACCCAGTTATTTTCATTTTCAGTTTTACACGAGTTTGCGATCAATTTTTCTTGTTTTTAATTTCTGGAGTTGTTTTGTTGAAATGCTGTAGCAGTCGGCGACTACTTCGTATAATTTAAATTCGTTTCGAGTTAAAGCGACGGCAGAAACGTTTTCAACCCCGAAGATGGAAGACAAGCCGTTGCATTCTGGTAATTATATTTATATAATTATGTCTGGTAGATGAATGGCGAGAGTCTATTTGATGGAGAATCTAGTCATCTGTTAAAGATATTCTCTTTTCTTGGTTTACGAGTATGTTTGGTACGTCATTTTATTTCACTCTACTGTTTTAGGAAAGAGACAAGCATTGATATCACTGTCCGACAAGAAGGATTTGGCTTTGCTTGGAGTTGGGCTGCAGGAATTGGGGTGAGGTTTTGATGGTGTTGTCCAATTTTTAAGTTTCATGAAAGTTTGGGATTACAGAAAATCCAAAGCTGATGTTTGAATATGAGGACAATATTTGTAGATTCTTTGATGATATATTTGAGAAGTTAGATAAGGATATGCTAATTAGATTTGGTGCCTTCTCCTCTTGGATTATTATTTGTCCAATCAGTACTCCTGACTTCTACTTGCAGTTGTTAATGTAAGATTATTTTTTGGTTTTGTTGAAAATCATTGGATACTTGAAGAACTCAATATAAAAGAATAACTACGATTCTTTGATATTTTTTTAGTTTGGCTACTTTTGTACCGCTTGCATATGTCATTGATTTTACAGCTTGCCTGATCAAGTGAATACCTATTTTATATCTAAGATTCACAATTGTTTCCACGGGAGGAACAGCATCCGCATTAGAAGGTTCTGGTGTGGTTGTTACCAAGGTTGAGGAACTTACTCAATTCCCTGAAATGGTAAGAATTTTATCGACCTTCATTAGACACTTGATTCATTTTGGTTGTGATGATCCTTGGTGCAATTCATATAATTGCTGTTTCTTTTCTAGCATTTTTGAATTAGAGGGACTAGACCTTTCGCATGTCAGGTAAAACTAGAAATCAGCCAAACTCTCCTACTTTCCAATCAGCAATTGTCAGTGAAGCTACATTCTGAATCAACAATTGGGGATGCAACACATTCTTATTTCTACATGTTGTCATTAAATATTTAATATATTGATTTCTGTTGAAAACTGTACTAAAGCTTGATGCAGCATCTTTTAGCTAATGGGTACTGTTTGTTTGTGTACATTAATCTCATGTATGATATAAACATGCTGGTTTCAACTGTTTATGTCCATAATTGATGTTTGTTATACAATATGTCTTCGTTGAGCTTAATTGACTACATACCTTTCTTAGTTGTATATTCTTAGAACCACAATCATCATGTTGATGTGTTCTAACATAGGCGTCTCTTTTACTATATTCTTCATCCTTTACAGCTTGATGGTCGTGTAAAAACGTTGCATCCTAATGTTCATGGAGGTATTCTTGCAAGAAGAGATCAAGAGCATCACATGGAAGCCCTGACTCATCATGGAATTGGTAAGTTGGTAACTTTCTCATTGATGAAGACTCTATTGGAAAGCTGTCTACCTTCAGCCTTTTACAATCTCTCTTACATCTCTTTTTTCTTGCTAATTCTGTTTGAAAATGTTGCGCGATTGAAGTCCACACATTTTACTTTTCCATCACTTCCCTAACAATAACATCTTTGAGTGGCATTACTTACAATTTTTCTACTTGTCTTCTGCTGCGGTTAGTTCTTGTCATTTCTGGAATGTGAGAAATATAAATGTTGTTTACTGATTTTCTGATATTGCATTCAAGTTTAAAGTGTTTGTCCAACTTTACAGCCAGATTGCTCTGTTATGTTGGTTCTGACTTTATTTTGGAAGCAAAAAGAGTTTTTATTCACATATAATTTTCTGCAGTTAATTCAGTTTCCACCTTTATCTTCGCTAAGAATGTTTAGGTTTAGTTCGTCATTGATATTTTTATCTGGTACTTTTATTGCATTTCATTTCTCATTTTTATCTTAAATATTCTTCTTCTTGACTTCCTGTATATATCCTTCTCAATAAACAACCAGTAGAATTTTGCCTTTTGACGTATATTAGGTGGCAGTGGGCAAAGTATGCCTACAGTTATGTGTGAAGTGAATTGCTGAGCTCAGAATTTAATGATTTCAATGGCTTAGAATAATACTCCCTCCGTCCCATTATTGTTGACTTGTTTCTTTGCGGTACGAAGATTAAGAAAGTGGGTGAAGGTGTGTTAAAGTGGTAGGTCCACTTATTTCCTTTGATTGTGGTTCACTATTATTTCCATTTTCGAAAATAGGCCAAAAACAGCGGGACTGCCTAAGAAAAGTAAGCCAACAATAATGGGACGGAGGGAGCAATATTGGTTTAATTCTATTAATATAAAAGAACGGTGTTGTAATGGTGCTACTAAATAATGAACAAAGAGAAAATCCTCTTTGAAGTAGAAAATGACCTGATGAAGTCGGATAATACTTAGGTGACTGAATAACCGCAGCAAATTGCATAAACTCTTTTGCTAAACTTTTTGGTTTTTGTGGTCATGTCTATTCCTACTCATAAGCTATTTCTCAACTTTTTCTTTGTAGGTACATTCGATGTGGTAGTTGTGAACTTATATCCTTTCTATGACAAGGTTTCCTCTTCTATTGGGGTTTCTTTTGAGGATGGAATCGAGAACATTGATATTGGAGGACCTGCCATGATCAGAGCAGCTGCAAAGGTTTTCTGGCTTAACTATTCTTTTTTAATAGTAATTTATGCTTAAACTTTCCATAGTCAAAAGCTGAGAATGGGACAAGAGATCTTCATTATTCGCAGTGGAGTTAAAATTTCTAACTGGGGTTTAACACTAAGAAATTTTACTTAGCAGATATAGACAGCAGCTTATACTACTTTCGTTTTGTTTCCATCAATGAAAAGGATTTCAATTCGTTTTTTCGAGAAAACACCAAGCATACAGCACTCTCTAACTTTGGTTACTGGATGTTTATTTCAAGATCTGATGCCGTATGCTTCGATCATGTCGTGCTGACCAATATAGAAAGGCTATATAGAAATTTATGTTTGTTCTTAGCACATTTATTGCGCAAATTCACATTATTGTTTTCTATACCTATTTCTAATTGCCTTTTTCTCATTGACAGAATCATCAAGATGTTTTGGTTGTAGTTGACTCCAGTGATTATTCCGAACTCCTAGAATATCTCAAAGGGGGGCAGGATGACTGGCAATTTCGAAGACGGCTAGCCTGGAAAGCTTTTCAGCATGTTGCTTCTTATGATTCTGCAGTTTCAGAATGGTTGTGGAAGCAGACTGAGGGAGGTATCCTCCAGTAAATACTAATATCAAATTTTAACCTGCTTTTGAAGAACAAGATCAAATTTCAGAAAACCGAATAAACTTATACTGAAATATTAAAAAATTTGGGGACTTTTTTTTTTCCTTATATATAATTTTCCCTTATTAAAAAAAGAATGATATTATCTCTTATGTTGGAAGTATAACAAAGTTTGATGAAGATTGTTTAGGTGATTTTGTGACCATGAATGTCTTTGTAGATAAATTTCCTCCCAGCCACACAGTACCTTTATCGCTCAAGAGTTCACTTCGATATGGTGAAAATCCTCATCAGAAGGCTGCATTTTATGTTGATAAGTCTCTTGCAGAGGTCAATGCTGGTGGCATTGCAACTGCCATTCAACACCACGGAAAGGTATAGCTCCATTGGAAGCCATATATTTAAATGTGCCTCTCATACTGCAATAAATATTGTAAGTTACAATTCTTCTTGCTTTTAAACTTTCGTGTACCTTTCTCATGCAGGAGATGTCATATAACAATTATTTAGATGCAGATGCAGCATGGAATTGTGTGTGTGAGTTTAGTAAGCCGACCTGTGTGGTCGTGAAGCACACGAATCCCTGTGGAGTAGCATCACGTGATGATATTATTGAAGCATATAGGCTGGCTGTTAGAGCTGATCCTGTTAGTGCTTTTGGTGGTATTGTTGCCTTCAATGTTGAAGTTGATGAGGTAAGTTTTGTTTCTTAATCTTCTGAAGTATTCTTATCTTGAAGGTCATCTTATTTTCCTTAATTAACTCTATATAGGCTGTGCCTACAATTAAAATTCTATGTTGTATGCGTTGTTGCATTGAAGCCGTCTTAAAGGAGAAACAACTCTTTTCATGTCTCACCATGTTTGTCAGGCTCTTGCAAAAGATATCAGAGAGTTTAGGAGCCCAACAGATGGTGAAACTCGCATGTTTTACGAGATAGTTGTTGCTCCCAAGTATACCAAGAAGGGGCTTGAAGTACTTCGTGGGAAGTCGAAAACATTGAGAATCCTTGAGGCAAGTAAAAATGTTAAAGGAAAACTGTCCCTGAGACAAGTCGGTGGTGGATGGCTTGCTCAAGAAGCAGATGATCTGACACCAGAAGATATCACGTTTAACGTTGTTTCTGAAAAGGCTGTACCAGAAACTGAGCTTTCCGATGCAAAGTTTGCCTGGCTTTGCGTCAAGCATGTAAAGAGCAACGCTATCGTTATTGCAAAGGTTAATTTTACCTCCTCAGAGACTACGTTACTGCTTGAAGTGTTAAAATTAACTGCAATTTTTACATGTTTTGTGCAGAATAATTGTATGTTAGGTATGGGAAGTGGGCAGCCAAACCGTCTCGAGAGTCTGAGGATAGCAATGAGGAAGGCAGGGGACGAAGTCAAGGGAGCTGCATTGGCAAGTGATGCTTTCTTCCCGTTTGGTAAGTTGCGATTTCTTCGTTAACAATACGAAGTATTAGTGAAAGTGGTGGATTTTAAGTTGTGTATTTTGGGGGTGGTAACAGCGTGGAACGATGCTGTTGAAGAAGCATGTAAAAGTGGGGTTGGTGTCATTGCTGAGCCGGGTGGTAGCATCAGGGATGCCGACGCGATCGACTGCTGTAACAAGTACGGTGTTGCACTTGCTTTCACCAATGTCAGGCACTTCAGGCATTGATCGTAAGCGAGTAATCTGCAGCGGCTATCTAAGATAGGTCTATTTGTTGTTGCCATTATCCATTTTTGTCGTTTCGATGTCTTCCAGTGTAAGGATTTGCTGCGATCTCTGTGTAACAAATCTTTGGTTATGAAATGGATTGTACTTTTGAGATATACCAGCTGCAAAACCTATGTTATATACTCCTCCGGTCCATAATTATAGTTTCTTTTTTTTGGGTACGGAAATTTAGGAGAGTGGTTGCTTGTGAGTAAGATGGTGGGACTCTTAAATAAAGTGTATGCAATAATTTGCTATTTTATGTAAAGGGACAAAAATTATGAGACGTCCCAAAAAGGAATAAGGGACAAGAATTATAGGACGAAGAGAATATTACCATTCACTAGTACTATTGATACAAAACACTTGAACCCATGAATACCATGAGTTGATAATAAATAATACTCATGTCCTGCTATTTGTTGTCATATTCTTTTCTGCACGGAAATTAAGAAAACATATGATAAAGTAAAAAAAAAAGATAGATGGTAAAGTATGAAAGAGAAAATGAGTAAGATAATAAAAAATAAGATGATAAATTAAGAAATATAATATATTATAATATATTAGGAGAGAAAATATAATAAAATAAAAAAATGATGATAATTTTTTATTAAATTAGGAAAATGGCTATTTTTAGTGAGACATCTCCAATCGAGAAATGTGTCCACTTCTAGCGGAACAGAGGGTACCTTTTATCTTTTTAACTAGACTGATTCATAAACTTACCTATATTCCAGAAAAGAAAATTCGTAAGCTGTTTGGAAAAGCTATTCGTGTTTGTCATCTAACCCTCTCTCTCTCTCTCTCCATGACTCTCTATATATAACTACATACAGATATTTAACAGACATGAAGATTTTATAATCCCAAATTCCAACTGAACTTTTAGATAGTGTTTGCAGCTTCATCAAACTTCTTTGTCAGGTTCCCAGCGGCCTCTTTCATCAAATCGGACGTCGCTACCACGATGGTCACTAGTGCCTCTTTCCGCTCTACGTCTATCTTTTCTGCCGTAGTACTTTGAGCTATAGTCACAAGTTTGGTACCTTAGATGAGAATCTCTGGGGCTTTTGGTATTTGAATGATCCCAAATGCTCGAATTCTTGAGCTTATTTCCATCTTCAAATTCCTCAGAACCATCGGACCTTGGAGAACCATCAGAGCAGTCACCAGTTAAGGCGGTTTCATTGGTAGAGTTGCATTTATCAGCAGGAGATGTAGACGTCTTCTTCTTCTGCCTTGGACCCTTAGCTGTGTACTTGTCGTCCTCAATCCGCTCCTCCCCCTTTGAACCAGCACGGCAATCATATTTCTCCCTGTGCCTTCTGCTGTTTCTTGAACCTTCATAGTGGCAAGTATCCCGGTCATACTCAGTTTTGTGTATGTTCGTTTCATCAGTTCTGCCACCACGGGATTCCGATTTTCTTTTCCTGCCAGATGGAGATAGATTTGAGCTATATCTTTGCCCAACCCGATCCTTGTCTAACCAATATCTTTCAGTATCATGATTGTTGGATGCACTCTCACTTGGCTGCTTCACCGTAGAATTTGATGTATCAAGATACTGTTCGTGACCAAGTTTTTTTGTATGCTTTCTACCAGAACGCCTATGGTGCCCCCGAGGTTCACTGCTCTGTAAATCATCATCAGAGTAATTTCTTGAGCTGCTGGAGGATTCGATTTTCCTAGATTCAGATTGGACGGAGTAGTATCTGTGGCTGAAATTTGCACAAACAAAAAATATCATAAAACTTAACCCAATTAGAGTAAGAAGGAAGTAATCCATGTCCTCAGTTTCTTAAGAGATTAATAATAAGAAGAACCTTCTGTAGTACCTCTAATTGCAATTTCATGATAGAAACACATGAGGAAAACTGTGTTTGTGATACTGACACAAACCATTTGGAAAAATCATGCATGTAGATCAAACCTCAAAAGGTGATTTTTTGTGATTTAGGTAGCAGGTAATAGCAGAAGAACTATAGCAGAAATCATAAGATTGTTTTCAATCACCGTTTCAAGATAAGTATCAGAAATGCTGCTAGAATAATGCAGAAATAACAACAGAATTTATAACCATGTACATTTTAACTAAAGCACAAAATAATACTCCTTCCGTCCCACTCCAGTTGTCCAGTATTCCTTTACCTGTAACATGTAGTTTAGTTGGTATTTCCACTTCCTCGCAAGTGGTTGATCTAGTGTTCGATCTCCGTCGGGGTCAATTTAAATTAATAGTATCAATAAATTAGTGGACCCCACTACTTTATTACTCCAATTGTCCACTTCCCTTTTTTAATAAAGTAATACTATCAATAAGTTAGTGGACCCCACTACTTTATTACTCATTCTTAATCTCCGTGCCAAAAAAAACTAAACAACTGTAGTGGGATGGGGGGAGTATTTGTATAGGCTTAAAGTTGCATCACATATTTTAAACAAAACATACAAAATGATTCTAAGCAATTCACTTGCTGATTTTCATTTCATAGTATCATTCAAAGATATGTTTCAGCCCGGAAAATCATTCAAAGGTTTTCAGCCTATTATGGACCAAAGTTCCAGCTAAATAAAGAGAGTGATTTTCATTTCATATTATCATTCAAATAAATGGAATACCTGTGTAATCCCGGGCTTCCTAGCTCAGTCTTTCTGTCATGTCTTGATTCTTCAGGATAACCAAACAAAGCTGCCATCTCTTTCACCCAGTATCTTGGAGCAGGCTTATCCCAATCAGCCCATTCATAGTCTCCACCAGGATTCCGAAAGCAATGAATAAAGTTGCAGGCAGTTCCACGAGAACATCTCTGGGAGTAAGAGCAGATATCATGAATCAAGGCAGTTCTTTGCTATTTTGTTGAGTAATATTTAGGGTTTAGTTGTATATATTGCATTATTTAGCTTTTAATTAATGTAATTAGGGCATAAGTGGACAAGCTTTTTGGGAACTTAGCTTACTTTGGAAGTTGTAGCTTAAATAAGTAGGGCCAACCTTCTGTAAAGAAATCATTGGGGCCAAGAATTCAGTCATTGTGTTGGGGCTCGATCTTGTATCGAGTTTGAGGGCTCACCTCGTGTGGGTTTTGTTTGTTCTGTTTTGTTTTCTTTTACTTTTTTTCGGTGTTCTAACATATAAATAAAATATGGGTCCGAAAATTTTTACCTTAAGTTTTGATTTCATAAACTCTCCACATATAGCAACCCTCCACCTAGTTACCCCCACAAACTCACATTGAACCTGCAATACGAAATGAGATGCTGATCATAAAAACGTGCAAGACTACACTGTGGGGCATGCAAAGATCTTAAAGGAGACATGCACGAGACAGCAGCCAAAAACACGAAATAACAGCAAACTTCAATAACCTCTGATGTTCAGAAATTAGCAAAAATTAAAGGGGCCAACATCTCAATCAAGAAAAATAGAAACAGAGAAACAATAATTGCTCCGGCCATCAAATATAATGTTGTTTCAGCCACAAAACATAAAACTGTTACTTCGGAAATATATGGAAATACTTGTCATCTAAGAAAAAGCAATCATATGAGAATGATACTTTCCAGATGCATGTAAATTGACTTTCCGGATCTGATAATCTCATTACAGCATTAAAAGCGGAAAAGTAGCATGTTGCCTATGTACCATTTGTCTATAGATTTCCTGGTCACTTAAAAAAAAATTGCTAATGGAGAGATTTGACAATATTAACCAAACAAAAAACAAAAAATGAACAGTGAATAAGGGAAGACAATGATAATCTTATACTTTAAATATATAATCCCCACTATGCAGTAGCATTTCATGTAGCACAAAAAACTTTTTCCGTTAAGCATATACTCTGCCAAATCTTCACGTGAAATCATGACTACTGATCCCTTTTTTCCTTTTCAGATAAATCTTATTTTCATGCATAGCTAGGTCTACTTATCAAACAATTTTCATTGACATTTTTTTCAAGAATCATCCTCTCTACTTCATATTATCATTCAAAGTTAAAGCCCCTCTGTTAAAGATGACATTTAGAATATAAAAAATTCTGTTGAATTTCGAATTAATGTTTTTTGTTAACTATAATTTCCACAGCAAAGTAATTAACTAAGGGTGTGGGTGTCCTTCACATTAGCAATAAACAATTGTGGAGTATCTTCCGTAAATATTTTATTGAAGTTAGCTAAATTTTACTGGGCTCTTTTTCACTTATTCACTTTTTTGTGAGGATAGAAATGGTACGTTCTGCACTCAAGTTGTACTTATCAGCTGTATTTACCTCATTCCTAGCATTCTGCCCAGAGCAAAGATTTCAATTACATAGTTTCTGCAGCAGAAAGAAATCACATAATACCATTCACACTATCTTTCACGCATTCTCCTCAACATATTAACAGGTCAAGAAACAATGTGATCACGTGGACTATAAACCTGTTCATTAATACAAACAGGCAGAAAAAGATTTACCTGTTTTCCTGCAAAGTAACGGCCATTTACTGATTTATAAGACTGCACTGCAGAATCCAAAGACTGATAGTGAACGTAGACATTTCCTTTCAGATGAGATGAACCATTTCTGCACACCTGAGACGTGTATTTAATACAAAACAGAAGATGAGTTGTGTGCAATGAGAATCACGCTATGTCAGACAAGTAGCATGAAAATTAACTTAAATGCTTTAATAAGTTGGCCATAGCTACTGATCCAAATGGAAAGGAAGGATAAGTGTGCTAGAAGATAACTTTTTATTACCTATGCTGGAACAGACCTTAAACAATTACGTGCAACTAATTATCTTAACATGTTAAGAAGAGCATCATGATAAAGACTTACGCCTCTTGTTTGCAATTGTGATAATGAAAGCAGGCAATACATTTACCAAAAATATTAACGAACTCCAGACCTGGCTCTCTGTGCAAGGTCTGTAATCAAGCCGAGCCGAGCTTTGCAGAGGTTCGGCTCGATTAGTTGTTTTGGGATCGGGCTCGCGCTCGATAAGAGTTTTTAATATGGGCTCGAGTTTGATTCGATAAATAGTTATAGTATTTGAGCTCGGCTCGAAAGCTCGATATTTTTTGTATTTTTTTAAAATTATAATTATATAATATATATATATATATATATATATTTATAGATAAATAAATATTATTATTATTATTTAATATAATATATATAATTAAATAATATTATAATTTAATCTAGCCAAGCTCACTAGCTTTCGAGCTGAATAGCCTCGGGATCAAATTTGGCTTCAAAAAGTTGACGAATATTACATGAGGCTCAAGCTCGAGCTCGAAACTTTCGAATTCGAGCCGAGCCTTATCGAGCTCGAGCCTGAGCCATTCAAATAAAGTTCGGCTAGTTTACAGCCCTATGTGCAAGGAACAATGAGTACCTTGAAATTTACGATCTCCCCAAATTTCAAGAATTCTGTATGTACATCCTCATAGAACTCTTCATAAGCACGTTCAACCTCTTCATCTGTGTACTGGCATGAAGGAAGAGATAGGAAAAAAAGGTTGATCATAGAGAAGAGTTGAAATATTTGGATGCTATTCACTACTACATAACACACAATAAGTAGTGAATTAGTGACGTACACAGACAATATATGCACTTACAGTTACAGGCAGGATGACATAACTCTTCTATGATGCATACAGATAGGATCTGGAAGTTTTCACAAATACCAAACCTTAAGAGGTAACATCTATTGGCAGAAGATCCCCGACATCCAGGAAACAGAAGCTCCTAACATACTAGTCGTAGTTAAGGAACTCAAAAGATAGGCATAGAAAACATATAGCAAGTATTAAAAACATCAGAAGTTCACGACTAATTTCTGATATTATCATGAGCAAATAAATAAGTAACTATATCTTTCCAACGAGTTAGCATACCAGATGCGGTTTCACATCAGCATAAAACTATAATGCTTAACAAAAGATATAATGAGATAGTTGAAACGTGACTAATAGCAAAATAAGAAGCTTCCCTATACATCTCGGTCAACCTAAATCATCAAAGACATACAAACACAAACGGAAACCTAAACCCAGTAAAGGGAAACTGAATCAAGCAAATACCATGTACCTCATGGTACGAAAGGCATTTTGATTCGTCTATAAGTTTTGAATACAGAAAATACTTTGCAGATATTTGCCAGAACTGAAGGGTAGAAACAATAGATAGCATGAAACCAATTGGGAAACAAAAAATTTGCATTCCCTCATCATGATGAAAAAGTAATACGCTTAAACACACACAAAAAAAAAATCCAGAGAAATAAGTAGGCTTATCATCCTAGAACTTCTTAGGCCCATATTTACATCTTGCTTATCTAGGTATGATAATGTTAACAGCTCAACATTTATAACACATACATATCAGAATCCATGATTATTTATCATGCCTATCCTCCTCTTCAGAAAAAAAAAAAAAGACATAATAAAAGATATTGCACCCAAGAATGGCATAGGAACTAGTTAGACATGTCTAAATACAAAGAACAAAGTGCACAGGCCTGTAAATGTTTGGTGATAAAGATGAAAGACTTCATGTAATTTCCAATCTTCTTCTCTTACAAATTAAACCAAAAGAATTTTGTACTTCCAGTAGTTGTTTGCAATAAAGGTTTCATTTAAAGTAGCCATGTCACAGAAGCAAATAACCAAATAAATGTGTGCAAATGTTACTGATATATAGATCAGGATACTAGAGTCGCATGAAGACCTCATTAACAGACCTCAAGACCCTCATCCTGCTCCCAAGCTAGACCTGGGCCGTTGTACATATTCTTGATGAGCAAAGTGCAGGATTTATCAGGGTAGAAGTGAATTCTGCTACAACGTGTACCAAACCTACAAGCCCCTGTTTTGAGATGGAAAGGACAGTGAGCTTTATCCTGCCAAACAAATAACCAAGATATGAGATGTAGCTTTCCAGCAACACAATGGGATAAAACTACATGTACCTGAGGCTTGAGAAACAGAAGTATTACATGCTAACGGCTAATGATCCATAGTAGTAGACCTACTCAAAGAGAGAGATAATTTATACCTGCTCTGTTCCAAAGTTCGGAGTCTCTTGAGCAACAGTTTCAAGAAGCTGTTGAGCTGAAAGATTAGAAGCATTTTTATGGTCAACGAAAGCATCTGACTGAGGAGGAAGAGGGTTTGATGTGGGCCTGTTAGGATCCTACATATTAAAGAATTACAAATATCAGCTGATTCAACCCAGTGGAATAATAATGGTGTAAACTATATGGATAATCAGCTGTAGAATGAAAGGGGGACCTCCTTCATAATCTGTTCGTCAGTGTCTTTCTTTTTTACTCTGACTTTATTCTTCTTGACAATAATTTCGTTGCCCTGCCAAATTATTTCAGGAGGCCCTTCTTCCACATACTCCCAACCATCATCATCCATTCCATTCTCATGTTCAACCTGTATGGATAGCGCATATAAATTTCGATGTTGTCTGATTACAAAACTATAGATGCAGAGTGATAAGTGTATAATGGACAAATGCATTAGCAACAATAAGTAGCAGTGACATAATCTTGTGATGATACTGATAGAGAAATGGGGTGGAACAGACTGATAAAACAATCTACATAGTAGCAAGATTCAACTATGGATTAAATGGATGGCGTCCCTGGCTGATAGTAAAACAGTACTCCAAAGAAACAAATAAAGACAACATAGAATATCTCATGAAATCTAAAACCACATAAAGATGATTCCACGACTTCCCACAGCAAAAAGGAAACATTCAACTCTTCGAATACCCAGTCCCAGGGGAACATCAAAGTCATATTGTAGCACTAGCACCAAAAACCACAGTAAACATTGCATTGAGTTATCCTTCTAAGTAAATAAGCAATCATCTCTTAATTTAATTCAAAGTGGCGACCCTGGCTTCAAGATTAGCATTTGCCGCACATCACATAATGACCTTCCCTCGTTCCATGATTCAATCATCTCAAGCAGGAAAAACAGTGAGGTGAAGTTATAGCGTAAATACAATTAGACCTGAGCCGACTATTCAAAATCAAATAATCCTTTCAAATAATGAATGCTCTGAATCGCATTAACATATGCACGTAGAGTTACTTCGCAGAACAAGACCTGATTTTGTTTAGATTGAATTTCTTCTTCCTCAGCTCTCCGCCTTCTTTCATCCTCTTCCTTTTCTTCTAGAGCTTTCTTTCTCTCCCATGCTTCCAGAATCTTCCTCTCCATCTCCTCAAACCGTCTCCTATCCTCTTCGGCTCTCATCCTCTCCTGCTCTTCCTCGGCTAGGAGCCGCCGCTGCTCCTCAGGATCGTTGAGACGAGCCTCCGCCTCGCGGCGAGCCATCTCCGCCAGTTCTTTCCTTTTCTTCTTCCTTTTCTCCATCTTCGATGCCTTTCGGCGCTCCTTCCGGCTCCCCGCCTCGCTCTCCACCGTCATAATGTCAGTAAGGTTGGTGTTACCATTATCTTCTTCCATCATGATTTTCTGTTCAGTCATCGTTAGGGTTTTCTATCTCATCGATCGCTAGAAACTCCTGAGGGTCTGAGTTTATTGGTGAAGTAGGAAAATAAACATTTTTTATCAAAAGATAGCCTAATTCAGTTGTCATTTTAATCCTTTCAGATTAAAAAATATTCTATTTTAGCTTTTTTTATAAAATGGATCAACTTTTATGATTATGGAATTTTAATTTGTTAGCCCACACAGGAGGTTCAACCACCCACGCTCCTTGTGCAGTAGCCTGCAAATCACTTTTTTTTTTTTATTCATGGAACCCGCAGCTGCTACATTCGGTGCACACTGGGTAAACCATGCTCCTTGTGCAGTAGCCCACACAGGAGGGTTCAATCATCCACGCTCCTTGTGCAGTAGTCTGCAAACCACACAGGAGGGTTCAACCACCCTTAATATGCACTTTTTTTTTTATTCATGGAACCCGCAGCCGCTACATTCGGTGCACACTGGGTAAACCACGCTCCTTGTGCAGTAGCCCACACAGGAGGGTTCAACCACCCACGCTCCTTGTGCAGTAGTCTGCAAACCACACAGGAGGGTTCAACCACCCTTAATATGATAGGGTGACATGCAAATCACATAGCGGTCTTGGTGGGAATTGAACCCAGGCCTATAGGTTCCGGGCCACCCACCTTAACCGCTACGCCATCCCATGGGGACATTTTTTTGTCAGTCTTATTAAATGAGTGCGTGCATTTGCACGAATCTTTTTTATGTTTCATATTTCACTATTCTGGTCATTTTGAATTACAAATGTATGTGATAAATTTGAATACCTCATATGGCCATTGCATCCTGATAATTTTGTATCATATATCGAGCCCACCATTCTGTTTCATATTTCACTATTCTGGTCATTTTGAATTACAAATGTATGTGATAAATTTGAATACCTCATATGGCCATTGCATCCTGATAATTTTGTATCATATATCGAGCCCACCATTAAAGCTTGAAGGCAAAACTATAAGTTTATCATGCCTGGCCGCATCTGTTTCTCCTCTAATTAGTGTCTCAGTCAAACACTATATATGTTTGCACGTAATTAGTCTAGTTGATATTTTGTATATGCATCAACCACAAATTGTTTTAACAATATTCCGCACTCAAAATTGTTGGAATCTCATATGTTTTCTCGTGAAGCCTAAAAGCATATAATTATCTTAAAGCTCACACTTGTTCTTTTTTAGAGAAATATGTGTCATATCATAGAATAAACCAAGGTACAACGCGAGGAAAGACCTAATAGTGACCTTTCCCCAAAAGAACAACAAAACCAAACTGAAATGTGAGAAGGCCTAAACAGGTGGCCAACCATGAACTAAACATCTAACAAATCATATAAAACTCATAAGCTGCTATAGAAGTAGAATACCCGGATCTCAAGGAGGACGATATTGGAATCTGAAGTTAGGACAACCAAGCTGATCCATCCTAACCAAAGACTGAAGAGATGTCGGTGTTGTCAAAGAATAAAACAAGGGAAGTTCTGCTGCATGATGTGCTGGAATTTCGTATTATTGGAAGCAACATTTTGCTTGTATACAATGTGTTTTTCCTTTCCATTGCTTTATTCTCCTATATAATCAATTAAATTCGCGCATGTTGGTCATTTTATTTTGTATAAGAGTTAGATTGTGTAGTGTGTTGTAGATCACAAAAGACTGCACAATTAGTTGAACTAACAAGATATAAACAGTTATCACAGCTGAGACAACTTAAGGATAAGTTGTCGGTTTAAGCTTCAGTTTAGATAAGAAGTGGCTTGTCTTGGCTACTTGTCTATACTAATACACTAAATGTAGTGTATTGATGGACCACAATGAGATGTGTTCTCCTAGCTGCCCTTAGTGGAGAACCAAAGATCTTGGTGACTTAATATGGTCTTAAGCTTGATAAGATCTCAGCTGAGTGCATTTAGCTATCTATCACTTTGACTTACTATGGTGAATGTCATCGCGACTAGATATATGTATCTTGGGTGATAAAGGTTATTTGTAGCTCAGGCTGGTTATCTGTATCTTGCTTCAGTATCCCTGTTAAATGGGTTGATAATATCATTTGAGGAACTCGTAAGGATTAGCACACTAAACCCCGCCGGTTGATTAAGTTCAGGTGTGTTAATAAGGTCGAGTGGTACTACTCAGGAATATAATAAGATATTAATTAATTTAAGCTGTCAGTAAGCTTAAATAATTAACGGATATTTGTTTCTTGAATACGGGGATCAATTCAGTCTAAAATACAAGCCCATACCTTATTAACACACTTGAACTTAATCAACCGACTGGGTTTAGTGTGCTAATCCTTACGAGTTCCTCGGGAGATATTATCAACTCATTTTACTAGGATACGGTTGCAAGATACAGACAACCAGCTTGAGCCACAAATAACTACTAACACCCAAGATACGTAGATCCGGTCGCGATGACGTTCACCATAGTAGGTCAAAGTGATAGATAGTCAAATGCGCTCAGCTGAAGTCTTACCAAGCTTAAGACCAGCTAAGTCACCGAGATCTTAGTTCTCCACTAAGGTCAGTTAGGAGAACACATTTCACTGTGATCCATCAATACACCACCTTAAGTGTACCAGTAAAGACAAGCAACCAAGACAAGCCACTTCTTATCTAAACTGCAGCTTAAAGCGACAACTTATCCTTAAGTTGTTTCAGCTGTGATAACTGTTTATATCTTGTCAGTTCAACCAATTTGTGTAGTCTTCTGTGATACCCGACACACTACACAAATCTAACTCTTAGACAAGATAAATGATTACATGTGCAAACATATATTTATCAGATAGGAGAATAAAATAGTGGTAGGGACAAAACACATTATATACAAGCATAAAATTTACTTCCAGTATACAAAATCCCAACAATTCTCCCACTTATACTAAAGTAAACTTTTAATATACAATGTGTCAGTTCTAGGTACAAACTAGTACTCAACTATTTATCCTATCTATCACTGCATCTTCTCCCACTTATACAAAAGTTTATGCAGTCCTAAGTGGGGCATCTCTACCACTCCTTAGCCACGAACATGTTTCGCGTAAGCCGGAGTGGTAAGCTCTTCGTGAAAGGATTAGCTATGTTGTCTTCAGTTCCAATTTTGTCAATCACCACGTCTCCTCGATTTACGAATTATCGTATAATGTGGTACTTTCTATCTATGTGTTTAGACGCCTTATGAGATCTAGGTTCCTTAGAATTTGTCACTGCACCCGCATTATCACAATAAATCGTGATCGCATTAGGCAAATTCTGAACAATATCAAGATCCAGGAGGAAATTCTTGAGCCAAACTGCCTCTTTCGAAGCTTCTGAAGCAGCCACATACTCTGCTTCCATGGTTGAGTCCGCAATGCATTTATGCTTTGCACTCCTCCATGAAATGGCTCCACCTCCCAAGGTAAACACATAACTTGAGGTAAACTTCTTCTTGTCTCTATCAGCCTGGAAATCGGAGTCTGTATAACCCAAAGACACTAGACTGTCTGACTGGTAAACAAGCCTATAATCTCTAGTCTGTTTAAGGTACTTGAGAATATGCTTGACCGCATGATCCAGTTGTTCCTTTCCGGGGGTTAGGCCGATATCTTGAGACCATGCCTACATCATATGAGATATCTGGTCTCGTACAAAGCATTGCATACATGAGGCTACCGACAGCGGAAGCATATGGTACTAGCCTCATACTTTCTATCTCTTCAGGCGTGTTAGGGCACTGATTCTTGGATAGAAAAATGCCATGTCTGAAAGGTACTGAACCTCTCTTGGCTTTTTGCATGCTAAAACGAGTTGCATTTAAATAAGAAGTGGTTTGTCTTGATTGCTTGTATATACTGGTAGACTGAAGGTGGTGTATTGATGGATCATAGTGAGATATATTCCCCTGATTGACCTCAGTGGAGAACCAAGATCTCGGTGACTTAACTGGTCTTAAGCTTGGTAAGACTTCAGCTGAGTGCATTTGGCTATCTATCACTTTGACCTACTATGGTGAACGTCATCGTGACCAGATCTACGTATCTTGGGTCCTAGTAGTCATTTGTAGCTCAGGCTGGTTGTCTGTATCTTGCAACCGTACCTTAGTAAAATGGGTTGATAATATCCCCTAAGGAACTCGTAAGGATTATCACACTAAACCCGACATGTTGATTAAGTTTAGGTGTGTTAATAAGGTCGAGTGGTACTACTCGGGAATATAATAAGATGTTAATTAACTTAAGCTTTCGGTGAACTTAATTAATTAACGGATATTTCTATCTTAAATACGAGGATCGATTAAGTATAAGATACAAACTCATGCTCAAGTTGGGATAAAGGGGTAAGTCAGCACAAATTATCTAGTGGAATGAATATGTGTTTATTAATTAATTTTGCTCTGGGCTGAGCATAGAATAATTAATTGATTTGAGGCCCGACTTTATTTCTTGTATTGGATCCCTGATCTAGCCCAGTTAGTTGCCTAGTTATTTGTTGTCTCTCAGAAACTATTATTAATAGATTAATGCATTTTGTTTTATTTAATAATGTTATTTATTTGAAATTAATTGGCTGAACCAATTATTTGATAAATAAAAGTAGCCTAGTAGATTAATTTATTATATTATGGGTTAATTGATGTGGAAGCCCATTTGAGATATAATTAAATTAATGAGCTACAAATATTAATATAATATTGACTTTTGAAGGTTATATATATTAGTATTTTGTTCATAATCAGAACATAGACATTCACATACTCATAAGCGTATACACGCGAGTGAGAGAGACAATTTATTTGATTTTCTTCAGTTCTCTGACCACGCGGGGAAGAAAATGGCAGGGACACAGATCAAAGATTTGAACAGAAGCAATAATCAGAGCTACTACAATATACAAAAGAGACAAGTAAATTCCATTCCTTCAGAATATTGACATATCTGATTAGGATACCTATTTAGCCCTGTAAACAAGTGTGAATAATTAGGTTTTAAGTTAGAGATCATCCGCCCATAATGCAATGGTGTTCGAGATATCCCCTTCAATGTGCCCCAAATCATTTCGAAAATCAAATGAAAATTTTAAATTGTTTATTACTCCCTCCGTCCCGCTATTTGTGGCTCAATTGGTTTCGGCACGGGAATTAAGAGAGTAGATGATAAAGTATGAGAGAGAGAATAGATGATAAAGTATGAGAGAAAAGATGAGTAAGATAATGAGAGAGTTGAGATAAATCATGATAAATTATGAGAGATAATGTAATAAAGTAGGAGAGAGAAGATGATAGAGTAAACGATATGATAATATTTTTTTACCAAATTAGGAAAGTGGACACAAATAATGGGACACCCCTTTCGGGAAAGTGAGCCACAAATAGCGGGACGGAGGGAGTATGATGCAAACATTAGGCAGAATAACTTAGGATAATTATAACTCATGTAGAGTACACATGAAATCAACATCGAAGTGTATAGATTCGGTACTACAACTGATTAGTGCACTTGCAAGTCTTCAACTTTTAGTTCATCACCAACCTCGACATTCATAGCCTGGCTTAAACCAACCATCTCACACAATGTGTGCTAACATTAAGTTTTGATACCAATTGTCACATACACAGTTTTGTAGTTTGTCAACCGTGTGGCACCGACATGCTCATTCTGATTCGAGGGTTGCCAGTCAGTTTTTCTTCGAATGTTAAGCACAAACTAAGAATCTAATAACTTTTAGACCAACTAAATCCTCTGCAAATACGTTTGTTGATCTTTTGCCTTTCTACGGTTCTTGAAGTGTAGATAGCAAATCATTTCAAATACACAAACACAAACACAAAGCACCAAACTTTGCTCAAACACTCAAAATTTTTCGAAAAATCAATTAGAAAACATAATTAAATCAAATTAGTGAATATGATCCCCAAATGTTTTGGAGTTGACAAAATTGATCATCAAACTTTTTATAATTGAGGTATTGGATCGTCATAATATCGAAATGTTTAAAGAGTCCTTTGGTTCTTTCAATTACATTTTTTTTTAAATACGTTGACTAATGATCGATTGAAAGATTTTATAATAGAAGAACTATTTCCGTCAATCATAAATTTCTTTTAAGATTTATTAATTAAACAAAATTAGGGATTATATCTACCATCTACCAATTGTAAATAATTTGGGAAATTATGGCGCCAGAATTAAAAAAAAAAAGCAAATTGGCTTGAGAAGCGCTCAAACTATTTTATGTTTTGCCGACTAATATCTCCAAATTGTTATGAACTAAATAAAACGAGAGAATGAGAAATAGATGTGTATTATTATGAGGGTGAAAACCTCTATTTATAGAGTACAAGATGGGCTCATGGGTTTTTAGGGTTTACATGGTCATCATAATATATGATAAGTATATATATAAAATATATTTACAACACTCCCCCTTGATTGACCATCCCTGAAAAAAATTGTTGTATCGTTAAAGCCTTGCCAGAAAAATCAATTGGGATAAAAACTGGTCGAAGGAAAAAGAGTACAGCTGCTCCGCCTCAATATAATCATTGTTGATCCTTGAGTCGACGCATATCGATCTTGTGTACCAACTTCTTGAATGTTGACGTTGGTAATATCTTTGTAAAAGAATCCGCTAGATTGTCACTTGAGCGAATTTGCTGGATGTTGATGCGCCACTCTTTTGGAGATCATGTGTTGCATTGAATCTTTTGTGAATCAATCTCAGTGACTCATTAACTCGTGTGTTGCATTTGATGCCTCGTTAAAAACCTTAACTAAGAAAATCATTTGGGAAAAAACTTAGAAAGGAAAAAAAGTACAACCATTTGACCTTCAGTGCCATTTGACCTTTAGGAGTCAGTCTAATCTTTAGGACTATTTATAATTCATTACTCCCACTCAAGATAACAATCTTCAAGGTTATCTTCAAGGTCTACACTAATATGTGCAACACAAGTTTAATTATTCTCATAGAGAATAGCATGTTTGTCTCGAAGATAACAAATGATGGTCAATACCATTTCAAGTTCTCCAATTGCAAATAAGTAAGGAACTTCTGGTCCTAAAACATCTTTGTTATCTTCTATAGGTTTAAATAAGTCTACATCCACTTCAAGTGATTGAAGCAACCATTAGGTAGCTATATGAATGCGATACAATAAAATCCCTTTAAAGACCTTTCAGGTAGGTCAACTAGCATAACTCCATCAGGCAGATGCTCGATCTGCAGGTCGAGACAATTATTAGTTTAACCTAAGTCTTTTGATTCTAACTGCGTTTTTAGGCATGAATTGATTTCCTCAAGTACTTTTGTACATAATGATTCACATATCCCCTTCAGAAGGAATTTGGAGTGTGTTCTACTTTTGTATTCCGCAGACTTCTCATCTTTTAGCACCAATAAATCTCTCACGCTTCTGGCGTCAAAGAGCATCGATCGATTTATTTTGTCTTATAAAGAACTTTAGTTCTTGCATGGTTCATATACACAACATGTATATTAAATTTTAGTCACTCATTTTGCACTAAATAATTTGATGAACTTCTAGTTCATAGTGCGTGAATCTAAATAATTAATCCAAATAGATATTTGCGGCATTCATATTTTAATCTCCCCCTAATGCCAACAATAGTTGAGTTGGATTATAGAATCATGTGTCAATAAATAAAATAGTCCCCAAGTAGTGGCCATATCTATGTCATGTTGAAGGAATATACACATAATTTTCAATTATTAAACTCTTTAGGAGTCTTATTCAAATAACAATATAAATTGTTTTCCTATCAGTTTTCTTCTTGAAAACATATGAGTAATGTTGGGAGATGATCCAGCAGTAGATTGTTTAGAAGATTTGGCTGATCCTAAAACTCTAGTTTGATAGGTGAACCATTCCTTTGTAATAGTAATGCCTTGGTCTCTGAGAGTTTCAGACTCAGTAGACTTTCCTTCATCATGGTCCAGGCTCAGTGTTCTGTCTATTGTTATCTCAGTAGACTATCCGCCTCAGTACCATGGAGTAAAGACTCGAGTAGTCTTTGGACTCGGCAGAGCAAAGACATCCGAGAAGTGTTCAGATTCAGTAGTGTTGGACTCAGCATGAGCAACATACTGAAAGAGTCAGTAGAACTGGACTCAGCAGGAGCAGTTCACTGAACTCAGAGTCGACCTTCAGTAGAGTTGGAGTCAGTAGGAGTATACTACTGAACCCCAGATCAGACTCAGCAACGGCCTGACAGTCTCCTTGATTGTCAGATGATCTTCTATGTTAAATCAGTAGAGTTGTCCGAGGTTGTTCACATCAGAGAAGTCAGCTTCAGTATCTGCCTCGAAGTCTGTGTGTCTCAACAACTTTCTACACCTCGACTAATGACAAGCAGTCAGCTGTCAAAGTTCTGGTAAAAGCTGCAAGTCAACTACTTTCCTGAAATGGAGGAAAAGACTCTGCGCGATTTCTAAAAGAGTCGTTAGCTACCCAAAGAGAGTGACACGTGGACATTTCGTCTCCAACGGATCTATCCATAGCCCACCGCTATTAATAGAGGGAAAATCAAATCGAAGAAAACAAAACATAGAACAAGCGATTTATGAGCAACAATAGAACAAGTTACAAGCTTTCCGCAATAACTTCAGTGAAATACTCAACGCGAAAGGCGACCACTTTGCTCTAGGGAACCAAGCTTAATAGAATCAAAGCCTCTAGTATCCAAGTGATAGAACACGAACCCAGAGAGATTATTCCTCATTGTTCATCACTCTAGAAGCCTCTTCTTGTTCCCGTTTCCTCTAACCTAAGCTCTACTGAAATATCCATAGCTTAGAACCAAAGGAGTTCATATTTTGAACTGTTCTTATTGTTAAGAACTCCTTCATCGTTGGAGAACTTGTCAAACTTTATAGTTTGATCCTTGTAAACTGAGACTTGCTCAGTATAATCTTCAAGGCCGTGTTTGTCCAGTGCACAAACCAACAGAGACTAACTCAGTATAATAAAATAGCCTCCTGATCTTTTCGGGATAGTGGACGTAGGATTGTTTGATATCCGAACCACTTTAAAATCGATGTGTTCATTTACTGTTGCATTGATTTACTGTTCATACTGAAAACCGTTTTACAAAATCATACAACAAAGTTTCAGAAAAGTTTAACTGAGTGCACTAACCTACTGAAACAATTTTAATAAAAATGTTTTTAACTCAACTGAATTGGGCCTACAGTATTCCGCACGCTACTGAACTCTTACTGAACGGTACTGAATTCTGACATCAGTCAGCGAGGAGGCATCGGTATAGTCAGTCACTCTGTCCACGCGATCCAGAACAGCTTGTCTGGTCTACTGAATTTATTCAGCAGACAATCTCCTGAATTGGATTGTTCGCGTTTTAAGTTGAGAAAGTTTTCAGGTGTATTTACCCCCCCCCCTACACCTGAATGTTTATCTCGGGACCAACAAGTAAATATCTTCACTTTTGAGATCCACGTTGTTCTTTCAACGATTGCAGTTTACTTGAAAATATATTTTTGACTTACGTGATTCAAGCAAGCTATATCCTTCAGGGATTTTCAAGTATATATAACTATCAAGTGAATCAAATAGATAGATATTTACTATATCCATAAAGCGCATATCAAACCTTTGTGCCATAAGTAGATGTTGGGTTATGAGTCAGTAGATAGTATTCAGCTGATTAGTGGTTAAAATAATATTGAGGGAAATCATAGTAGTACTATGGAATTGAAGATCCCAAAACCCAGCTGATATCAGTAGTATAGTGTCGATAGGATTAACTGATGTATAGGCTAGACTTTTCGTAGTTGTTTATCTTTTGTCTAAGTCCTGTACGGGGTAAACTGTTGGACCTATCTTCTGACGAAGTTACTTTCCAGAACTCCACGACATCAGTGTAATCGCTTGCATTCTTCTGACTTCAGTTGTATCTGACCTTAGTAGGAGATACCACATCAGCTGATAGTTATTAGCAGAAGAACATAATGCAAAGCTCAGTACCTTCGCAGTCATCAGCTGACCCACCAAAGCCCTATCAGCTCGTCGACCGACTCACCGAAGAAGACGAGACTGTCTTGAATTTATCCGTATCCGACGAAAAAACGACCCAGTCGTATAAGTCTTTTCGAAGTTCAGCAGAAGATCATACGAGGATGTGGACTAGTCAACTCTAATATCTGACACATTCTCACCTACCACAAACCTCGACCAATGAGAAGCCGACACGCTTTATCTGCTCCAAACAACTAAAGCCTGCTCTCATGTACAGTATTAACTGCCCTGCTGCAACAATTCGAAATTATGGCCGTTTTCTTTGGAAGCTTGTGACACGTGGCATCGTCTTCTCCAACGGACATATGCCTGCTCACAACTATAAATAGAGAAGAAATTCGAGCTCCACGCACGGGATTCACAAGGGAAAACGCTCAAGCATTCAAACACTCTAGCAAACTTGAAAGATCATCCAGCGAAGAACTTGTCTTCATAGAATATTTCTAGTTCTTCACTCTAGAGTTATTTTTAGATCCCTTTCTTCTCTAGCTAAGCTCATTGCCATATTTATAGCTTAAAAATTCGAAGGAGTTTACTTTCTGTGAATTGTTCTTACTGTAAGAACTCCTTCTAGTTGGAGATTATCCCCACCCTTCAAACTTCGGTTTGATTTGTAAAGTCGCTAAGGACTATAACTTAGAAGGGTCTATCCAGTGCACAGATTCCTTGCTGAGACTTGCTCAGATTAATCAACAAGTTCTCCTGCCTTGTCAGGATCGTGGACGTAGGATCTTGCGTATCCGAATCACGTTAAATTGCTTGTGTTATTTACTGTTTTATTGCATTGCATACAAACTGGTTTAAAATCATATCTTTGCATAAAACGTATTTATAAAAGCGCACCAGCCAAAAGACTTTGATTTGCGAAAATACGTTTTCAAACAGAGACGAATCTCCGGGCCCCACACACTTATCCGCACAAACGTCTCCGACTGAGTTTCAACAACTGACTTAAGTCAGTAGAAGAGCTCAGTCGTGATCGAAGGTTAATATCTGGCACTGTTCATCAGTCGCAACCTACAGCTCAGCTGTCCTTCACGTTCTGAGAAAAATAAACTGTGATCAGGTGTATTCACCCCCCCCCCCTCTACACCTGACTATCGTCTCCGGACCAACAGTAGATTAATCAAACTCTTAAATATGATGACGTCTATTATAAGAGAGTACATAATTAATTCTCGGTCTTTGAGAGAAACATTGTGTTATGAGTAGTGCCCTATATCTCGTAATTTTCATTTCTCTTTGTAACAAAGACATTGTATCCTTCGAGGATATACTTTCCGGATTTTGGAACTACAGGTCCAAATATTTCCAGCTTTCTAGGGAATTTTAATTCACCTTGTATGACTTCATTCCTCTTGGACCAATTATTTATATCTTGACAATCTCTAATATATCATCGTTGATGATCCTCTTTTATCATTTCAATAGTCATATTAAAGGCGAATATATCGTCATGTGTCCACGATGATATTTGATCTCTCAAATATATTGAGATCTCATTAATTTTAGACGCTTGTAATTCTTCAGGAACTTCATTTGATTGATTAATCATTTTCGTCATGGTTTGGTTCATATCTTGTACCTCTTTATCTTAGGCACAAAAATTCTTTTAAAACCAATTGGTCGACCATATTTTTGACGAATTTTAAATGCATTTGCTGTCATTTATTCTTGTCCTTCAAGGACATGAATTCTTATTGGGGGTATTTGCAGCAAATGTATAACATCGTCACTTCTTATATATATACAAAAGAATCAAGAAGTTGGTTTGCAATCTTTTGCAAGTGAACCTTTCGACTTCTTGTTCACATTGATTACTTCGGGAATCCAAATGTAACTAGTTTTTCCTTATGCTTTTTCTTCTTTTTTAGATGTATATTTCACATTGATTACTTCATGAATCCGAATGTGACATATGTTTCACCTAATGTTGGGAATGTTATGTCATCATAATAACAATTTTAATGAAAGACTCGTTTTTATATGTACAAAATCATTTTGATTATGGACATGAGCAACTAGGTGTTGAATCTCAATCTCAAAGCAATATAATATTAAATCCTCTTCAGGAGGAACTTGAAGTTTAATAAACTCACTAGCTTTATCAAGACAAATCTTCTTGATAGAATTGAGCTTTTTATTTTTGAAATTGTAGTTCTAGCAAGCGCTACATTTCTTCTAGAAATCGAGCATTCATGGAAATTAAGAGATTCTTCAGGATCTCTCTGCAGTGCCCATATGAATGTTCAATTATGTGGCGCATCATAGTTGCTTGCAGATGTCCAAACTTATCATGTCAAAACATAAAACTCATTTGAACTTCCGGTTCATGACATGTTTTGTCTCACTTGTTTTTATGAATGTGTAATACATTCAATGTGGTAGTGTGATACGTTTTCTTTTGTTTGCTTTCGACTAAATACGAAAGAATCACTACCTTTGTATATTATTTCAATATGGTATCCATCGCAGCGGATATCTTAAAACTTAGTAAGTGTCTTTTAGACTTACTAGAGTAAAGAACATGTTCAATAGTTAATTTAGTATCATTTGATAGAATGATACAAGCTCTTCGGGGGCCTTTAATGATATTCGATGCACTAGATTTTAAAATCTTGCAATTTAAGATGCATCTACTCGTATCGAGCTTTAGGGAGGACAAACAATTAATATCTTGACGCAATCCTGCTGGATGCTTCGTTACATTCTATTATTATCTCCCTCATGCCTCTTATTGACAGATGAACATCGATATCAAGAGTGTATTAATGTCAAAAAGACATAAATAATGTGTTGGTCAAGGGAGCGAAACACAACGATAATACGTGTGGTGTGGAGTAATTGGTGTGTATATATATAGGTTAATCGTGCTGATAACATATTATGAACTATATAAAACGATAGAATAATAAAAAGAATGAGAAATAGATATGTATTATTATGAGGGTGTAGACCTCTATTTATAGAGTATAAGATGAGCTTATGAGCTTTTAGGGTATCATCACAATATATGATAAGTATATATATATATATATATATATATATATATATATATAATATTTACAACACAAACTTTATTTTTGACGGACCCTTATTATTTACTGAAAATGGTCCTTCCATAAAATAACACGTTAGTCAATATTATAAAATAATAATAATAATATAAATAAAATAAATAAAAAAACTTAAAAAGAAGTAAGAGGAAACATGTTACAAAATAGAGCCATACAGTAAATGAGAATAATTTGATTAATATAAATTCAGTCTTTTTGCACAAAGACTTAATTGAAGGCGCCGTATAGCAACATGCGCCACACAAATTAACATCCCTGCGCACATTAGGGTTCCTCTACGCTTTAACCTTCTTCGCTTCTTCTTCCCAGTTGATCAATACCGACCTAAAGTCTCGATTTTATCATGTTTGTATAACCCCTTTCGATTTATATGCCTACATGTATACGTAACAATGTATTATTTACTACTTGGAGATCGATTGGTGCCACGCTTAATCGGAAAAGCAGGTGCCGCGATTTTTTTTTTCTCAGTTTCTCGTTATAAATCTTTTAGGTCGATGTTAATCTTGAGATTCTTATAATTTTGGCATTGTTTGAATTCCGTTTGCTCATTAGAGATTGTGTTTGTATTAGTTATCGTTTTGAATTTGCTTTAAAAAAGTTAGCTGCCCAGTGAATTTCTTTGAAATCGAACTATGTGCCTCACTGGTGCTTGGGATTCTAATCTTATGTGAAATACCATTGCTACTAGTTGCTGTTGGAATCTGCAATGTTGTTGTTGAATTTACTTATACTGCCACTGATGATGTTGTAAGGCTTGCGTCTTGGCGATGAGCTTGCGTGAATTTATGAGTCTATGGGTGTGCCCATGAACTAAGAACTAGGTTTGTGCTTATTACTGAGGCTTATGCTTCCGTACGCCTAGAAAAGCTTACACCTCGTGATACCATGGGAGCACGCCCCGACTCCCAGTTCCGCCTTTTAAAACCTTGACTAACACACCGTTGTGTGTGTAACATTTTTTGAAGGTTTTTATTATGGTTGAGGAAATCAACGACAGTTGTTCAGCTATTGTTCTCATAGTAATATTCTGGATTGATTTTCTGTTTGCAAATTGCATTGATATGTTATTCATGCGCCATAAATCTTTCTTTATGGTATATACATCTCCCAAGCCCAGTTGTTGGATAAATGGAATGAGAGATTACTTGTTTGTATTTGTTGCATTTCTTGACACAATTTGATTTCGTTGACTCTTTATACTGCTTTTGGTATCACTGATTTAGTTTAACGATGCTTCTGCTTAGGAATGGCTGACAATAGCAAGAGCTAAAACCCTTGAGAAGACTAAGATGTCTGAAGAGGTTGGGCAAATGATGCTGGTGTACGAAGACCCCTCGGATCAGAGGTCCATTTCACTTGATGATGCTAGCAGTACCGAGGAATCACCAGATGAGACCAGATTGTCCTTGGAGACGACAAATGATGCCATTCCATATATTGGTCAAAGGTTTGTAACTCATGATGCTGCTTATGAATTCTATAGCGAATTCGCAAAGCGTAGTGGGTTTTCGATCAGGCGTCACCGAACGGAGGGCAAGGATGGTGTTGGTAAAGGTCTCACAAGGCGTTACTTTGTGTGCCACCGAGCAGGAAATACTCCTATTAAAACTTCAAATGACAATAAACCACAAAGAAACAGAAAATCATCTCGGTGTGGATGTCAAGCATATATGCGCATTAGTAAGTCAACTGAGTTAGGAGTACCCGAATGGCGAGTTACTGGCTTTGCAAATCATCACAACCATGAACTTCTTGAACCAAATCAAGTGCGTTTCCTTCCTGCATATCGCACCATATCAGAATCTGACAAGAACAGAATTCTCATGTTTGTCAAGACTGGAATCTCAGTGCAACAAATGATGAGGCTGCTTGAACTTGAAAAATGCATCGAGCCTGGATATCTTCCATTTACTGAGAAAGATGTTAGGAATTTGCTTCAATCTTTCAGAAAAGTAGATCCTGAAGATGAGAGTATAGATTTACTTAAAATGTGCAGAAATATTAAGGATAAAGATTCCAATTTTAAATTCGAGTTTACACTTGATTCCAGTGGGAGATTGGAGAACATTGCTTGGTCATATGCCTCATCTATCCAGTCATATGAGATTCTTGGGGATGCTGTGGTCTTTGATACAACACATCGGTTGACTGCTTTTGATATGCCTCTTGGCATATGGGTAGGAATGAACAATTATGGCATGCCGTGTTTCTTTGGCTGCGTACTTCTTCGTGAAGAAAACGTGAGGTCATTCTCCTGGGCTTTGAAGGTAAAACAGAAAAACTAGCTTGAGATATTTTCTGTTTGTGCTTGAGTATTGCCGAACAATTGAGTAATTACAGGAACTTTAATCTTTAAATGTTTCAGTTATATATCAATGCACACCGGTACTTTCCTGTAAGTAGTGGCCAACTACCGCTTTTAAGAAAATAGAAATCTGTCTCTTCTCAGATCCTGACCATTGAAACATTACTAATGTGGTCAATTTCCGAAAATAATATAATGGGATGTGTGCTGTGTGTGCCTGTGTGTTAAAATAGGGATCATTAACGGCTAAATTAGACGTATTTTATATATAGGCAGATAGATGTATCGACTGTTATGCTAACTTTGAAGTTTTTGAATGTTTAAGGTTTTCTCAGGTTTCATGAACGGGAAAGCTCCCCAAACGATATTGACCGACCAGAATATGTGCCTTAAAGAAGCAATAGGAATGGAGATGCCAACCACCAAACATGCACTTTGCATATGGCTCACTGTGGCAAAATTCCCGTCATGGTTCAATGCTGTTCTCGGAGAACGCTATAATGTGTGGAAAGCTGAATTCTATCGACTCTATAACCTGGAAACAATTGAGGATTTTGAATTGGGTTGGAGAGATATGGTCAATTCTTTTGGTTTGCACACGAACAGGCATATAGCTAGCTTGTATGCCTTGCGAAATCTTTGGGCACTCCCGTACTTGAGAAGCCACTTTTTTGCCGGACTGACCTCTCCTGGCCAATCCAAATCTATCAATGCTTTTATTCAACGGTTTCTGAGTGCCCAGACTCGGCTGGCACATTTCGTGGAACAAGTGAGCTCTCTAGCTAAGTTGCATACTAGCTTATGACTTAGAATTTGTTTAATACTTAATTATTCATTTTTTCAATCTAATTATGATTAGGTAGCTGTAGCAGTAGATTTCAAGGATCAAGCTGGAGAACAACAGACCATGCAGCAGAATATTCAAAACATTAGCCTGAAAACAGGGGCTCCAATGGAATCACACGCAGCCTCGGTTCTCACACCTTTTGCTTTCTCAAAGCTCCAAGAACAACTTGTTATGGCGGCCCATTACGCGTCATATCAGATGGAAGACGGGTTCCTTGTCAGGCACCATACCAAGTTTGAAGGAGGTCGGAAAGTATATTGGGTTCCGCGGGAAGGCATCATCAGCTGCAGCTGCCACCAGTTTGAGTACTCTGGGATCCTCTGTAGGCATGCTCTTCGAGTTCTGTCAACGGGGAATTGCTTCCAGATACCGGAAAGATATCTTCCTCTGCGCTGGCGCCGGAGCATGCCTCTAAACCGACATCTTCAGGCTCCTCGGAACGATCATACGGACAGGATTCAGGTATTGCAGAGCATGGTATCGACCCTTGTAACGGAATCTGCAAAATCGAAGGAACGGCTGGATCTCGCAACCGAACAGATCTCTCTTCTTCTTTCTCGAATTAGGGAACAACCGGTTTCTTCTCTTGGGATGAGAGAACTATCTTCCTCACATCGGACACTCACTTAAAAGAAGTTTCGGTTCGATTCGATTTGATATAGTTTAGAACTTTTGTAGAATACAAAACTGCCTGTGGTCTCAATGACATTTTGATTTAATTTATCAGTTATTTAGGTTTTAATTTATCACAAATTGGGCCAGAAGATTATGACCGTTTTTTTACCGCCAGGGATCTTCTGGTCCAAAATTGCAAGGACCACTCAATAGCCCACCAATCACGCGGTGCCACGTGTGTATTGGTGGGCATGTCAGTTAATATTATAGTATTTGTTTTAACTTTAAAAACACACGTGGCACCACCTAATTGGTAGGTCATGTAGTGTTCCTCACAAATTGGACCAAAAGATCATGACCGTTTTTTTACTGGAGTTGCATTGAGAGAAAAAGGGTTAAGATTAGTGCAGAAATGTGCCTCAAAAGGTTTATCCATCATGCAAAACAAGTGCAGCAACTATTTCATCCTTAACAGTCAAACCCAACATACTAACAATCTACACTGTCAGTTGTTTCAACATTCATCCTTGCCTTCCTCTCCTTTGTTTCAACAACGACAACGAATAAGTCTTCATCTCACCATTTTCATCCACATTAGCAGCCTTACTCTCATCATCGCTGTTTCTTCTTTCGGCTGGATTTCGGCTTCTCGCGTTCTCATCAGGCCCTCCGGAAATGAGTTTCTTACTTTCTGGAGATGAATTGCAATGAGGAGTCTTCTCTTCTGTACCAATAACAGCAACACATCAGACCAGTTACCACCTAATCTTCAACAGAGATAAAATTTTCATATTTTCTAGATGTTAGCTACATTCATGCAGAGTATTTCATATCCAGATTATAAATAACAACATATGAGCTCATAATTTGGTATGAAAATTGTCTTTGCACCCATAAAATGTCTCAAAAAAGGAGTTATCCAACATTAGGAACCATAACAAGTTGAAGTCGATGTAGGACAACACTATGGACTTCAACACGCCCCTCACGAGGAGGTTGGTATGATCATCGGACTTCTGTGTATGCCAAACAGTCCATAAAGATGGGACCAAACAAACTATCATCAACTTGGCCAGCTTTGGTACCATATTAAAATTGGGCCACTCATCTCCTTAAAAGGCCTCATAAGGGAAGAGAGTTATCCATCCTTATATTCATAAGACAAGACCGATAACAAGTCGATGTAGGACAACAATATGGGCTTCAACACACTCTCTTCATTAAAGAAAAGGGAAACAACTTAATGCGTATTGGCATTTAATGAAACTGAAAATGCTCTGTCGAGCTCTACTATCATAAAAATACAGTAACATGAGGCCATTTCGATTCTAGCTCGCGTTTGAGAAGTTAGTGTTACTTCGGCAGTAGCGGCAAATAATAATAGAATAAGTGAGGGAGACACAACCATCCAATCCAACGTACCTGATGCTTTATGCTCCTTCAGGACATGACTAGGAGTAGAGGAATTGCATTGGAGGATTGATTTAGGAGAGTCTTTCTCACTGCTCATGTCATTTGCAAGGTCTTCAGAATTAGGATTAAGCTCATCTAGATCTGGAATCACTTTAGGAATATTTTCAAGCAATTTCGATACTTCAGCTGGAGTTTGAAGTCTCCTTTTCCTCTCCAGGTACTCAAAAAGTGTAACAAAATAAGAGTTAAGGCAAACAACCAGAAAGGCTCATCTCGCAAACTATCCAAAAGAAGAGAATTGCTTGAAGATGAATTGCACACTGCATTTAGCTTTAAGAAAGCCTACCATAGCATTACATAGTGTCACGTAATGTTTTAACTCCTTTTAATAAACAGAAAACACAATATGCATTTAGCTTGAAGTCTGATTAGTATCAATTTATTTAGTTTCACACATCCAAGTCGTTGAAAGAATTGTTTAAATTTATACTTCTAAATGAGGACCCAAAACGTTACAACCTAGTGTCCAACATAGAAACTCATAAAAAGGATATTCGCGCCTCCATCCTTTCTCATTGGCTCGATCAATGAGTTTTGGCAACAAGGCCAACTCTTTACTTATCCACTGCATTATAGTCAATTAAACTCATAAAAAATAACGAATGATGAGATGGAGATTAGATGACACTAGTGTTTATATGGCAAAGCACAATTTTTTTCTGTCAGTTGAACTGCAAGAACAATGTAACAAAAGATATGAATCATATCAAATGAAAACACAGTTAAAAAGGAAAAAAGGCAGTTCAAATATGAAGGATATACATCCTGATGAAATAATTTTAGAATATACAGAAATCACCTGATGCTAAAAGATGGTCGAGCTAACTTATTACCCATGCAACAACGTGATTATTAATTGATGACATGCATGCAGTAGAATCAAGCTAATAAAACAATCAAACCACATACTTGTGCAGCAACATTATACAACATTATTATGCAATAAAGCTTCAAAATAAATTGCTTCTAGAAGACAATGCTTACCGGAAGCACCATCAATATCCTGAAAGATGCTATATGACATAGGGATTTTAGGGTATGCAAGACTGACATGTGCACAATAAGGAGAATGCTAACAGCCACTGGATTATCACTGTTTTTAGATTTTAATTCCAAGAATTTTGTTACGATATCCCACATCGCTTCCATATGAAAGTGTGGAAGGGTATATAAGAGAGAGTCAACCCTTGACTTACAACCATGGTTTTAGGTTAAGTTAGGGCTCTCTAACTTATATGTCTAACAATTGGCGCCGTTTGTGGGAACCTGACGGATCGTACCTTGCGGGAAGGGGCTACCCGATGTGTGGGCTCAGGGGTTGCCACCACGGATGTGGAACCTGCCACCCGTGAAGTGGGCCTTCGATGTGGGTTGCCACCCGGCGTGTGCCGTCCGTGGACGTACGGTTTCGAAGGGGGATGGATTGTTACGATATCCCACATCGCTTCCATATGAAAGTGTGGAAGGGTATATAAGAGAGAGTTAATCCTTGACTTACAACCATGGTTTTAGGTTAAGTTAGGGCTCCATATCTTATATGCCTAACAATTGGCGCCGTCTGTGGGAAACTGACGGATCGTACGTTGTGGGAAGGGGCTACCCGATGTGTGGGCCCAGGGGTTGCCACCACGGATGTGGAACCTGCCACCCGTGAAGTGGGCCTTCGATATCGGTTGCCACCCGGCGTGTGCCGTCCGTGGACGTACGGTTTCGAAGGGGGATGGATTGTTACGATATCCCACATCGCTTCCATATGAAAGTGTGGAAGGGTATATAAGAGAGAGTCAACCCTTGACTTACAACCATGGTTTTAGGTTAAGTTAGGGCTCCCTATCTTATATGTCTAACAAATTTACTACCAAACAGGAAAAGTTATCCATAATAAGTCGATAAAGTACGATCATAGTTGTAGAACTTATAATGCGAGATAAAAGAAGCCAGACATACATGATTTGTTATATCCACATGAAGAATATTGGCTTTCTGCTGAAGATCCTCCTGAAAATAAAGAAAATAAGTTGCATTTTTTGAAATGTCCACTTCAACAGTTTTCAAATAAAAAGAAGTACAAGCAAATTATTTGTTCTGGATCATGTTGATAGTCACTATTACTAAGAGGATTATAAGAATCTGAACCAAAACTGACAACTCCGAGAAATTATATATCCACTATTCCATCACATGATGCTCGAGCATGCGGAACCAGAATATTTTGAAGTTATAATTCAAAAGGCAACCAATACTTTCGTTATTCAAACAATTTATTACTGGCTCAATAGGCTATACTAGCAACTTGGGTTAAATATATTCATAAATCGAGGAGGGATGTCAGGTAGTTTCAAGCAGAGCCTGTTGTGTCCTAGTATCACAATGGGGGAACGGCCTCTAAGTAGCTGAGTGTAAGGACTGAGTTTGGCCTCTTATTTATAGAGGAAATGACTTAGTGGCTGTTAATATATGAAATTGACAGAAGTCTTGCATGTTAGGGGGCCTAAAAATAATAGCGCCAAAATCAAAAACTCTAAATTGACTGAAGTCTTGCATGTATAAGAATATATGAAATTAAAGCTTTCTAGCATACTTCAAGTGAGACTGTAAGAGATCTGTTCACTGAAGTTATAGTAGTACTTACCATTGTAGGCCTTTCAAGCTGACCTGCTAATACTTTTTCTCTCAAGTCCGCACATTCTTCCTGGAACATTTGGATTATGAATGTCAGGTTTTTCCATATTTATCTAGTATAGTATTTGAAAATATTCTGCACTGAATTTTTGAAAAACCCAAAATCTCAAATTAATGCTGTTATACGTGGTTTTGACAGGAGAAGGCCCTCTAATATATATTATGAAGCATTTATTATTGCTTCAGTAGATTCTCACTAACAATCCTCAAACTTGAGGACAAAAGCTAAAAAAAATAAACAAAGGCAATAAGCAATTTCAAATACAATACCAAATATTAGGATTCTCTGTAGGATATTGTAGGTAGGTTTTTGATTAAACATCTTTCAGATGTTTCATTAGAACACTTATTTCAGTCACTTAAGTTTTTTGATACTCTGATTTCAGCAAATTAGTGCTTTAAGTCTCCCAATATGGAAATTACATACTTCGATAAACGAGATGGATAAAGAAAGAGTTATGATTAAACGTGGCACACAGAATGACATTACTGTGAGAGACGGTAGATTTAGTGGTTCCTCTTTAGAAGGAAGAACCATAATTTATCATTGACAAGACTTTGTGATTGGAACTTCACTTAGAAGATTGGCAATTTTGATATTCTTAAATCAGATATAATCACCCAGGATCCCAGGAAGATCTCCAACTAAAAGTAATGGGATGATCACAATGACCCTTGAATCTTGGGCTATTTCTAGAAGTTACATGTCCCTAATACTTATATTTGATTTCCAGCTCTTCACCAACTATATATTTCAAAACTCCAATATCGTTTTTTGCAGAAATCGTTATTTTTGGGAGGTGGTAGCGATATGTTAATAACAGTAAAAGTTAAATCGAGAATTAATACACCAACTGGTACCAATAAATTTCCTGATACAGTTTCTCCAAATAGATAAAACATTATAAGCAGCTTTATTAATTAATCAGACTTTATCCCGCTGAAGTGAAATTGGTAGCCAACTTGTGATAGTTTCTCATGTACAGAAATACACTAGTTACTGGCCACCAAATTCATAACTATGATTAGAAAAGTGTAGGAGAGAGCAACTTGATCACCTTAGAGAAATCATCATCTGAAAGCAGACTTATGCTCACTTCTTCAGGCATAGCTGAAAGTAGAAGGGTAGCCTCCATATTACTTTGATCAGTTGGAACTCTTCCTACACCTGCAAAAATTAGATTAGAATAGAGTAAGATGAAATCCGAGAATTTTGAAATGGAAATCATATCACCTAGTTACATGTTGCTAAGTACAATGACTGTTGAATCTTAGATCTTCCATTCATGAAGTGTCTCAAGTCTAAAAAAAATGATATATCAGAAATGACAGAAATATCAATTGTTTTCAGTTTCTAAGCAAAAGAATGTAGTCAGAACGACATGGCTGTGAAATGCCTTTCGAGTTTCAAATGCTTTATGGGCTTCTTGCAACATGGAATGATTGGTATTGCACAGTTGAAGCTAAGGAACATAACAGAAAATTGCTATGAGCTGTCTCCATATTTGCGGACTTATTTATTTATACTAATCTGGTATTAAAATGTAGCACCTTACATTAAGGTTTCTAGAGCATATTTATACTAATAAATCATGGATTCTATCTATAATGGCAAATCTAGCTCCTATCTTGCCCACTAAAAAATGCATGTCAAATTCAAAGGTTAAAGATCCCTGATTAATTATTTTCTGTGAAGTCATCTGCATTGTAGCTCTTTCTCATAAAAAGCTCTGTATTATGCATTTGGAAAAACAATGTACCTAAAAATTCAATTGTTAGCACTCAATCTTCGTCATGAACCAACAAAGAAATTCAGGTTTATTTTGATGGAAAACCAATTACTCTTGCAGATACGCGGAGCTGGTCTAGAAACCAAGGGCCACCCCGCAATAATACCGTAAAATAACTAAGCAATGGCTCATTTGATCTTAAGTAAATAACTGGACGACAGTAGTTCAAAACTAACCTCTAACTTGCATGAGTTTATGAGAATTCCTGGAACAATAATCATGGGGATCAGACTTGACACGAACAAAACATCCAACCACCTTTTTCTCAAATAATTCAGGCTGCTTTAGCATTTCAAATAGCAAGCTCCTCCTCAAGTAAACTAGTTTTATATTTTCGACTACAATGGATGCAAAACAACCCAGTGGGAGTTTTTGTGCCAGCTCTTCCCGCGGGGATTTTCTCTCCATGTCCAACTTTCTTTTTATTTTACGTTCATTTGGAATGCCTGGATTATCTTCCTCTGTATCATATCCCACCTCATCTTCATCTGATTCTTCACAGTTCTCTGCAAAATGGGTCTCCAAAAGATCATACACTCTACTTTTACTTAATGTTTTCCTCTTGAAGAGAGAGCATAGCCGTTCATCACATATTATCATTTTCTTTTTCTCTGGATGCAGCAGTTTATTTTCTTTTGCATATTCATAGACAATTGATGTCACATTATGCTTGAGACAATTTTTCATCAGTATTTCTACCAATTGAACCGAGAAAGTCAATAAGGGACGTTGAGCCCCACCTTTGAAATTATTCTTATTTGATTTTGTGGATTTTAAGTTTCCAGACTTTGTTCTCGAGATATCTCTTTCCTTTACGAGTTTTCCTGCTTTCTCTCGCATTGTCCTCAATCTCATAATCTGATGTCTGGTATTCTTCATCAATTTCTTCAGAGCCAGAGTCGGATACTTGTTCGGTCTTCATTCCATGTTCTCTGGTTTGAAGATCCCCCAACTCAAATCCTTGTTGTTCCTTGATGATAACATAATATTCCATGAATAAACCCTCAACTGTCTCCCGGTCTCGAAAATCCACCTTTTCCTGAAAAAAGACTAAGCATTTGGACCAGCATCCTAGTTGTTTCCATCAATTTTTAAAAGAAAACAAAAGATACCATCATGATGGGAAAAGCGTTAGAAATAAAAGAAGGAATAACCTACAAGGACAGACAACATCCATAATTCCTTATCAAATGGATTGAAGTCATTTCCATGCCTAACCAGTCAAAGGCTTTTTATGCATAAAAAGACTTGGCAATCTATGCAGACAAAAAGATGCCTATCTAGAAGTAATATTTCAGAAGAGAAATATTATCCAATAAAGTTGAAATAACAGGACGTTTAGTTGGTTGCATTGATGTTTTTCGTACCCTGTTCATTCACTAGAGGGATAGGAAGAGTGTGTGAGATCTGAAGCATGTCTGAAGACACATACCATCGAAGACCAGGATAAGATCATCTTTCTAAGTCCAGTTAACAGATAACAAATTGGAGAATATAATCTCAACTTAAATCCTGCTCCAGCAATCAAGAGACAGGAAAGTTAGAATAAATATCAGTGTACAAGGAAACATCAGTCCGAACCTGCCTCCGAGATATTTTCTGAACCGAGGCATCAACTAGTTGGCTTGTCTTTCAAAATGATGTCAAGATTAACATAATACAAGTAATTTTTATGTGACGCTGGAATGCTCCCATAATATTCAACGGGAAAATGTTGATCTAGATGTAAATTTTCTTTATTAATTTTTTAATCACCTGTATCAGAGTCTAGAAAGTTCAAGATACACATTCTAAATTGCTTCTAGAAAAAGTGCAAATACTAGCATTAATCTATAGTTTTCATAGTCGTACCCCATTAGAGTCGCAATCCTTTCCGTCTTCAATAAGTAACGCAAGCATTAGGCAGGAATTGCAGAATCCATATTGCCCTTTAACTCGGTGAAAATCTGCAGCGCTTAGGCAGCTACGGCATACAGCGGTTGTGCAGGTGTAACAATGAAGGTATGAAGATTTACGGCAACTGAAGCACTTATGCCAAGCTGAAAATTTATAAGTATGTTGTGTTATTTTGCGATAATCCGGCTCAAGAAGTGAAGGAACTATGCTACATGTAGTGAGATAGAGATTAACAACCATGCAGCATGATCTTGTTAGAGATTGAATCAAAGTATGACTCTAGGGGGTGGGAACGCACGCATTATACATATAGCACTGACTCTTTAATAAACATTGGTGCCCATCGTCCAAAATTTGATCGTTTAAATCCTGAAGGACTCTTCACTTGTATTTCCTATTCTAGAAACACACTTGTAATATTATTCATATTATCATTCACTGATGATTTATAATATTCATTTTGTAATTTCATCCTTTGGTTACTAATTGTCAATCTATCATTTTTCCATATTTGTTACAACCTAGTACTTTACATGTGTTCTGTTCCATACAATTGTGATTACATTTCATTCCAAAGTCAACACGGTAGCAGAATCTATCTTCTATATATGGCTGAATTACTGTTACTATTCTTATATGCATAGATCCTAGACATATCATTTCTTCAATATTCTTGTTTATTTCCATATATATACATTGCCAACTTAGTGTCCATGCAACAAAGCATTCTGTAGAAAGATGGAGGATACATTCTGATGGTAAGATAAAAAATATCAGTTTCAGTTTCAGCATGCTGATAGATACAAGCCAAGGCTCCTTGAGAAACATATAGATGCATGTGTGAATGAAGACGAATGCAAGGATGTGATGGATAAATGAATCCGGTATTTGCTTACCACAAGCCCAGTACTTCTTACTTTGTAGAAATGAATCATCCTTGTTCACGCAAGAAGCATGGTAAGATTTTAGACATTCCCTGCAAATACAATGATAAAATTTATACAGCGATTCCAAGTATGCATCTAAACATTGAAATAGATTGTTGACCAACATTACTAATAAATACTCCAATTAACTTCAAAATACATTCATATCACACAGCACCACATCAATTCTGTTTTCTGCAATTATCCTACGAATCCTACTATTATATGTAAACTAAATCAAATGAAGAACAGAAAAGGTCATGTCATTATATGTAAACTAAATCGAATGAAGAACAGAAAAGGAAACACGGAGAGAGAAACAAATAGAAAAAGACAAAGAAGGTGTAATTGTAATTGACACAGACATTTGCCTGGGACTACTTTCTCGCACATCAAAACGCAAAAAAAATGTTGAACTTGTCGATCTCAACAGTAAGCAACACGCACCGTCTATCACATATTCGAAGTTCGCCGCCGTCTTTGCACTCAAAGCACCAGCTTTCAGCCTCTGCCTCCTTGTCTATCACCGCTTTGACCTTCTTGCCTCTTCTCGTCATCACCGCATTCAAATGCAACGTCTCTCTTCTTCTCAATGTAAAATCAAAAACACAATGTAGAAAAATTCAGAAAACATGAGTTGGTACCAAAATTCTCAATGATGCATGTCATTTGCGTGTGCGACGGAAAAAGTGAATACTGAGCATCTCTGTGTCTGACTGTGTGAGAGAGAAAAAATATCTGTCTGATTTAGCGCTCCCGAGGGAAGTGTCGAGTCCACGCGCAGTCCGAGCAAAAGAGAGAGAAGTTGAGAAGATTATGGAATTTACACGATCTTCGGGGATTCAATTATTGGTTTATTTCTCACCAATCCGACAAATGGGCTCCATTTTTTTGCTTTATTTTATTTTTTATACAACTCTATCGTTACTCATATGGTCATATGGGATGATTGGAAATGGTATAAAAAGAGTTAAACGTTCAGGTGTTAAGGGGGGTGAATACACCTGAAAATTTTCTCAACTTAAAACGCGAACAGTCCAATTCAGGAGAGTGTCTGCTGAATAAATTCAGTAGACCAGACAAGCTGTTTTGGATCGCGTGGACAGAGTGACTGACTGTACTGAGGTCCAGTGGCGGATCCAAGGGGGGGCGCCCGGCGGCAGCGGCCCTCCCGAACTCATGTCGAAACACGATTTTATATATGTAATTTTTGAGAAATTTCGTATTTCGCCCCCCCGAATGTACACTTCACTCTCTTCTCTATCGAATTTTTTAATTTCACCCCCCTCCCTCGCAATCCTAGATCCGCCTCTGCTGAGGCCTGCTAGCTGACTGATGTCAGAATTCAGTACCGTTTAGTAAGAGTTCAGTAGCATGTGGAATAGTATAGGGTCAATTCAGTTGAGTTGAAAACGTTTTTATTAAACTGTTTCAGTAGGTTAGTGCACTCAGTTTAAGCTTTGCTGAAACTCTGTTGTATGATTTTGTAAAACGGTTTTTAGTATGAACAGTAAATCAATGCAACAGTAAATGAACACAGTGATTTTAAAGTGAGTTAAAATCAAACAATCCTACATCCACTGTCCCGAAAAAATCAGGAGCCTATTTTATTATACTGAGTTAGTCTCAGTTGGTTTGTGCACTGGACAAACACGGCCTTGAAGATTATACTGAGCAAGTCCCAGTTTAAAAGGATCAAACTATAAAGTTTGACAAATTCTCCAACGATGAAGGAGTTCTTAACAGTAAGAACAATTCAAGATATGAACTCCTTTGGATCTAAGCTATAGATATTTCAGTAGAGCTTAGGTTAGAGGGAAGGGAACAAGAAATGGCTTATAGAGTGATGAACAATGAGGAATAATCTATATGGGTTCGTGTTCTATCACTTGGATACTAGAGGCTTTGATTCTATTCAGCTTGGTTCCCTAGAGCAAAGTAGTCGCCTTTCGCGTTGAGTATTTCACTAAAGTTCTTGCGGAAAGCTTGTGTTCTTGTTCGTTCAATGCTCGTGTGTTCGGTGTCTGTTCTTCGATTTGATTCCCTCTATTTATAGAGGTGAGCTATGGATTGATCCGTTGGAGACGAACTGTTCACGTGTCACTCTCTTTGGGTAGCTAACGGCTCTTTAAGAAATCGCGCAGAGTCTTTTCCTCCATTTTCTAGAAAGTTGTTGACTTGCAGCTTTTACCAAAACTTTGACAGCTGGTTGCTTGTCATTGGTCGAGACGTAGAAAGTAGTTGAGACATGCAGACTTTGAGGCAGATACTGAAGCTGACTTCTCTGATGTGAACAACCTCATACGACTCTACTGATTTAACATAGAAAATCATCTAACAATCAAGGAGACTGTCAGGTCGTTGCTGAGTCTGACAAGGGGTTCAGTAGTATACACCTGCTGAGTCCAACTCTACTGACGGTCGACTCTGAGTTCAGTAAATTGCTCCTGCTGAGTTCAGTTCTACTGACTCCTTTCAGTATGCTGCTCCTACTGAGTCCAACACTACTGAATCTGAACACCTCTCAGTATGCTGCTTCTGCTGAGTCCAGCACTACTGAGTCTTCACTCTATGGTACTAAGGCGGATAGTCTACTAAGGGATCAGCAGACAGAACTATGAGTCTGGACCATGCTGAAGGAAAGTCTATTGAGTCTGAAACTCTCAGAGACCGAGGCGTTATTATTACAACGAAATGGTTCACCAATCAAACTAGGATTTTGGGATCAGCCAAATCTTCTAAACAATCTACTGCTGAATCATCTCCCAACAGTATGAGAAATAATATAGATAATAAAGTATGAGAGAGAATATGAGTACGATAATAAGAGATTAGATGATAAAGTATGAAAGGGAAAATGAGTGAGATAATGATAACATAGATTAAGTAGGAGAGAAGATGAAAAAGTAGGAGATAGTGTATTAATTTTTTGCCAAAATAGAATTGAGTCAGAGAGATGGAGGCAGTATAAAATTATAGGTCCTTAAAAAAAGTGTGTAATAATTTGCTAAAAAATAAAATTAGACAACTTCAATTGAACCGCCTAAAAAAGAATATTGGATAACTTCAATAGGACGGTTTGAGTATTCAACATATGGTGTCAATATTTTAAAATTATATTAAAATTTGTGATTTCTCAATCTCTACTAACTTTGTAGGTTTTGTCCAAAATTTACAAATATACCTCAACTCGATTTCATAATTTAATACTTGTATCTTATTTCCACAATCGCTATCGAACTGCGCATTTGGTAAATCTTGCTCATGTGCTCTACTGCAAACAACAAAGAAAAGATTAACCACTCTAAGCTAGCACCGAGTAATGTAGTGTTTGATGTGGTTATTTGTGGCAATATGGTAAAAATCGATCTCTCCTATCTTTTTATTAAATGTGTTGTGTATGATTAATTTAATATAATTTATATTTTTTTGTGTCATTTGGTTGGATTGAGATTTGGTGTCCCAATATTTCATGTCTTAATTAAAACTATGTGGTTTCATCTAATCAAATGATAAAAATGTAAAATAGTTGATTGAATTACTATTAAAACTATATAATTTTATATCAAAATTATGTAATTATTTTACTGAGATATAATTGAAATATGAAATTTTTAGGATAATAAAATTCCATCCCAATCTTAAATTAATGATATGCCTTGATCATAAATTAAACGATCAAACGGACTGTATGTGACAGACTCATGTGGGGGAGTAACATGAAGGATCAATTTGTAAAACTTTAAGGTCCTAAGTTCACCAAAAATGGTTTGAGGATTATCTTCACCCCTTTCATCAATTATCAGTAAGTCATTTTTTTTAATAAGACCGCTTTTATGGAGTGCCCATTTCGAATAACAAATGCTGCTCGTATTCATATAAAATTTAAATCATATTTTTTGTCAAACCCAAAATAAGTGAATAACATAAAACATTCAAAAATCATACTCCATTCGTTCCACTCATCTTGCAACATTTTTTTTAAACTCCGTATCCACCCCAAATGTTACAAAATGAATATTAAAAAGGCCATACAACGAAATGCTAAATTCACTTAATTTCATAAATTTAAGTCAAAAATTACTTGTGGGAAAAGCTTGCTTCTAATCATTTTTTATGGCAATTTGTAATTGAGTTTGAGTTTGAGATTATACATTTAGAAAATTAGATGGAGTTTTGGAACAAAACCACTAAACTATTATTAGGTATTTGAGAAAAGTTAATTTTTTTAATTCGAATACCTTATTTTTAGGTTTATACCCATTCTTGGGTTCAAACTCTCCAGATTAAATTCATCCAGGTTAATGTGAATAACACTTATCCTCTCAATTTTTGTCACTTTTTTCATTTATTTTTTTAACTTACTTTTGCAAGCATATAAATCCCACAAAAACTTATATGTCACACATTATACTCCCTATTATACTTTATGAGGTGTTGACATGTGGCATACCATATTTAATTTTGGTTTAATTATTCTATTTGAATTAATTCCACATATCAAATAATTTGTGGATTTGACATAGAAGGGTTAATAATTATGGGACACAAAAATCTATCTGATTCGACCTTACAGTTTTCATATTCTTCTTCTTCTTCTAAAATTATTATTATTATTATTAATTTTTTGTATTTTAGGTTATTACTTTAACAGTCATTACGTCGTTCATACACATACAATTATATCCTTTAATTCATAAAAGTTCACAACATTTTCATAAATATAAAAGATATAAAATACGCAACATAAAATTCAAACCATATTATATTATAATTATTAAAAAAATATATATGAATACTAATATATTTGAATATATGTTATATATAAAATAATTTGATTAATTAATTCAATAATAAAAGATATAAAATATAATATACTATTTTAAAGGATGTAGAGTGTAACACAATAAAGAGAAAATTGTTACAAACAAAAACAAGAAAATAGTGAGGATGCTCATATTTCTTGTATCTCATTTCATGATTATCAACGGAAAATTGACAGTGTTTTTCTACAGTTATATGCATAGGCTCCATTTAGGGAAGCTTATTAGTAGCTTATTTAAGTTTATTCTAAAAAACAAGTTCTTATACGTACGTTTGAAAGAGTTTATGAAAAATGCTTAGACCCCATTTGGGAGAGCTTATTAATAGATTATTTAAGCTTATTCTAAAAAAAAGTGATTATACACGCGTTTAGGAAGGTTTATCAGCTTATTCCAAAAAAACGTTATTTTTTTTGACTTATTTTCATAAGCTAATAGGAATAGCTTATGAAAATAAGCCAAAAACTCGCTTATGAAAAATAGATCATCATATCAAATCCCTCTTACCATAATTTTTGTAAATTATATTTTATCTTTTTATCTAATTAAGTGTTTATATATAAATGTATCCAACCACAACAACTTATTTACTTTTAGTGCTTATAACATATGTGCTTATGTTAATAAATAATTATTTAAGTTTTTATCCCAAACCAGGCCTTATTCTAAAAGATCTGGATTATTTTCATAAGTTATTTCTGTCAACTTATGAAAATAAGTCAAAAACAACTTGTGAAAATAGATCATCATATCAAATCCACATGGAAATATTTTTTTAATTATATTTAATTTTTTTTTGTAATTAAGTGTTTATATATAAATGTATCAAATTGCAAAAGCTTATTTAATTCAATTAAATACATATGTCATAAGCACTTATATCACAAATACTTATTTAGGTTGTTTTCTCAAACATGAACTTAGTCTGAATTTGTTAACCATAGGGGAAAATATTATTTGAAGTATTTTAGGCTAAAACAAAAGCACATGTTATTACATTTATGATTAATGTAATGAGACACAAAAAAAAAAAGAACAAAAGTTCCTCATTGAGCTAGAAAAAAAATTGCATTGAAAATATTAAAACTTTGCTGAAGAGGAAAAACATAATAAAAATTGAAATAATTTCAATTATAAGTGCTACATGTGAAATGTTGGGTGATGTTTTAGATTATAAGATTTGTATTGTTCCAAAATCCTAAATGATGTTGAATCACATACTGTAATAGATGATTTGGTTTAGTTAAGCTTAATACGTTAGGAAGTTGAGTAGACTAGATTAGTTAGTTTACAGTTGTTGCATGGACTCAGTAGAAGACTTGCTCAACTGCTTCTATCTGAAGACTTAGTATGGTTTTGCTCAGTATAACAGACCTATACTGAATGTGAGTTCTGAAGTTAGAAAGCAACGGTCCTATAGACTGAAGTCAAAAGGGATGTCAGTAGAGCTATTAGTTCAGTGTACGAGGATTCTTATCCGAGGAAGTCAGCTCAGTATTAACATTGGAGTTTGAACAAGCCTCACCTACCAGACAGACCTCGACCAATAAGAAGTTGTCAACACTATACCCGTTCTGACGTAAAGCTGCAAGCTCTCAATTCCTGAAAAACAAGGAATCTCTACAGTGGAACTCAAATTAAAGAGAATACCATTTGCTAGTCGTCTAGCTACATTAAGTAGGTCATCCTCCAATCTAATGATCAGTTGAGGACTATAAATAGAGAAGATCTTCATTGTGTTGAAGACACCTTAGACTCAAGCGGATATACTCTGGCACACTCAAAAGCATACACAACGAAGATTTGAATATCCATTAGTTCCTCACTCTAGAGTCATTTAGTTCCCCTCTCTATTTCCCTTAGCTAGCCGAAAGATATCATAAGCTTAGATTCGTAGGAGTTCATTTATTGGACTGTTCTTATTGTAAGAACTCTTTCAAGTTGGAATTCTTTTAAACCCAGCATGTTTGAACCTTGTAAAGTTGCTTAGGACTATAACTAACTCGCAGTCTATCATGTGTATAGACTGACTGAACATGTTAAGTATAAATAAAACTCTCTCTTGGAAACAGGAAAGTGGACATAGGATCTTGCGTTTCCGAACCACTATAAATTCGTGGTGCATTATTTATTGATCCATATGCATTCGATCATTTGCATCAAACCGTATCTCCGTAGAGTATGTCAAGTCTATAGATAACATAGCGGATCCGCTTACTAAGAGTTTGAATCGAGATCAAATGTATAAGCTCGTAGAGGGAATGAGAGTTAAATCCACAAGTTCAAGACGATTATAGTGGATACCCAACCTTGTAGATTGGAGATCCCATGAACTTGGTTCAATGGGAAAACTAAGCTATATGAGTCTGTTGGTACCACACTCAAATAGTCTATTCCCTAAAAGAGCTCGAGAGTGTTGGTGACCTGTCAAGTGGTGAGGTTAAGTTTTTAACTTTTAATGATTCTTGGATGTCTTGAGAAGGTGGAGTATGACAGGATACTTGAGTAAGAATCACCTATGTAAGTGAGAAGTGAGCGCCACTTCTATGTAACACTTATGAATCCAAAGAGGTTGTCCATGGCCTGTAAAGGACACAAACGCGAGAACGGACGAGGTTGAGACTTTATAGTGTTAGTGCTACTGTCTAAGTATACACCATGGAGGAATAATTCAAAGCCACGTGTCCACTAGTCCGTCGGTATGCACGATAGCACTGACTAAGGAAGGTTCAAGGTCACAAGCCCCCTACCCTGAAGCTTTATTGTCTCTTGAGGACAGAGCTGTGTGTCTGCATGAATGCATTTGACTATTTCCACTCATGTGGGGGATTTTTGGAAAATCGTGTTAAATAAATAAATAAATAAATAAATATATATATATATATATATATATATATATAATATAGAAACTATGGTAGCATTTAATGCTATTTAGACATGGGCAATAATTCCGCCCGTTTAATCGTCTTTTTGAGCCTCGATATATATCTGATTTATGAATTGAGATATATAACTTCGATCTACGTTTCGAGTAGATAATTATAGTGTGCTTAATTTCTCGATTCCAATTTTCGGTGAGTGATAAATAGTGGCTCGAAGTTTGGGGGACAAAACTAATATGTTACCTAAAGTGGAAAAACTTACCTTATTCGGGTTTTAGAGATTTATTACATTAATCAATGTCTCACATTGATTAATGAGCAATGTTTTTAGTCGTATTTAATTTTTTACCTTATTCGCCGACCGCCGCACCGCACCGCGCCCGTGCCCGACCCCGACTCCGTGTCCGTGTCCGTGTCCTTGGACTTGGATTTGGAATTGGATCTTAGCAATTGGTCATTTGGGTGGTCCGTGGGCTTGGCAGTTGGGTTTGGCAGTGGGCTACTTGTGGTCTGGCCTAGCTTCACTTGTGGACTGGCCCAACTTGTATTGTTGGTCTGATCCAGCTCGTGGTGCAGTGCTCCTGCTACACCAAATTATCTCCTTTTGGAAGTCTCTGGAATGAGGCTGTTGAGAACCCTCCACCTACCTTAATTGGCACCAACAACCTTTCATCTGGGGGAAGAAGCCTATAAATAGGCCAGTTGCATTTCATTCCAAACACACCAAAAATATCTCTTCACTTCTGCATCTTGTGAGCTCTAGCTGTCCAGCAAGTTTCTGTCCTCTCCTTGTCCAGTTCACCGGAGCTCGACGATCTTGCGGTGCTGCAATCTTCGAGACGTCGTCGTTTCATCTTTGGGGACAATACGTCAAAACCGAGAGCACTACCGGGGAGTATCTCGTCTTGCGGAGAGAGGACTCATCGACTCGATGGTTTCTATTCTTTGTTCTTTTTAGATTTTTCCGACTTACTTTTTGATTGTAATAGCATCTGTAATCAACAAAAATATCTCTAGTTGATTGAAGAGAGAGAAGAGGGAAAGCTAGGAATAAATGATAAGCAACTAATTTATATGATGGTAAAACGAGTAATTGTTAGGAGGTAAATGAGTCGGTGGCCGTACGAGGATGTCGGAATTCATGCATGGAAACTAAACAAATGGCTGTCTTATTCCTCTACCCAGGGCCGGTCCTGAGAAAAAAAGGGCTCGGGGCAAGCGATAAAAAATGGGCCCCCTCTTTATAAAGTAATATCTGTATTTTCATCGTCTTCTATTTTAGTATATATCTTTAAAAAATAGTTGTTGTCGCTTCAAGTCCATTTTTTGTGACATAGTCTTGTTCTAAACAGTTTAGTAAACAAGAAAATTAGAGAATAAAAGAGAAATAGAGATGAATAATAACAAAAGCGTACATATAGAATAAAGAATTGAGGTAACATTTACTTTTTTATGACCTATTTAATTATTTTAAATTCTATATTACTATATTAGACTAGATATAGTATATTTTGTAATAGAATTCTGGATCATATTAAATATATTAATTGGTCCTTTTTTTCTAAAAAAGAATGAATAAATATGTTATTTTTTAAAAAACTTATTTATTATTTATAAAAAATAAAAAATAAATAAAAATGGGCCCCCAAAAATTCGGGGCCCTGGGCAACCGCCCCTACTCAATGTACATGAGGGCCGGCCCTGCCTCTACCTATGCTTCCTCTTCCTCACCACTAAGAATATTTTCTGAATTGTTGAAGAACAATGTTCTAAATTTTGTAACCTTTTTAACAGTAACAATAAGAAAGATAGCTCATGACAATTTGTCCTTTTATATTAAGATTCATTTTCTATTCCTATATAAATATTAAAATTTCTTTAAGCAATAATTGAATTTTGTAGACTAACAATATCGAATACAAACTGATTAGAATTTCCGTCTCGACTAAGTTGAATCCAATTATAATTTATAGTAAAATATATTTGTAAAAATTATAAAAGTAAGGAAAAAAAAATCAAATTGTTTTTGGATGGATCATATATATTCATTCATTCTTACTGAACTAAGAATTGTCAACTCAACTTCATGCTTGCCACTCACATGGATGATGGATCGGATTGAAAAATGCTTATGAATATTTAATAAAGAAATTGTATAGGGAAGAAGTTTATAAAATAAAGTTGAAATGTTGTACTCCTCTGTCCCATTTGAAACGACATGTTTTCCTTTTCGGCAAGTCCCATTTAAAACGACCCGTTTACATAAAAGGAAATAACGTCTCTAATACTTTATCATTTCTCTCACCTACTTCATCTATTATCATTATATTAATCATTTTCACTCTCGAGTATAATTTAGAAGATATTATCTTTAATTAGACATTACATGATTGAAAAACTGAAGATGTCTAATCTTGCAGCATGGCTTGCATTGCTATCAAATATCAAATTACAATGCAACTTTATTTGCAATACGTACATATCTAATAAAAGTTGATGTGTTTACAGAGTTTTCCTGCAGAAAATAGTAAAAAAATGGTGGTTTTGGAAGGTGATGAAGACCGATGGAGTGGCCTCAGCCCAGCACCCTTTTACATGTGTAGTCGAAGATGACTTGAAAGAGACTCCGGGAGTCGGCTTCATGGGAAAGCTTGAGCAGGCGAGCCACTTTGGTGAACCCACTGTGTTGCCTCATCACAGATTCTTCCTTCACCTCCCCCTTCCTATCCTGCACTTCCACCTTGTTTTGCGGTGGAGTCAGCGCCCATTGCATCGCCCAGATTGCCAGAGGCCGCATGTATCCCAGAGATCGGTACCGCCCTTCGAAGTCCCAACCCTCAGGTGTCTGGAACGCGTACCTTTCCAGAACGACAATAGTAAGCAAAGATTTCGAGAAAGAACAAGAATGTGGAATACGACTTACCCTTTACCGTTATCGGCCCAGGCGACTTCATACACACCCACGGCAGTTTTGAATGCGGTTTCCAGCATACCCTCATGAATCATGCCAGCAGCAACAGCATATGTAACCCCACTCCATATTTCTCTCGACTGCAGTGTGCACATATCTGGTTCTCCATTTGGCCGCATTCCGTTTGCAGCTCCGATCTGCCCATTTTTCACCTTCAACACATTGAAGTTGTATACTGTGTCAAGTGCTTTTCTTGCCTTCTCTTCATCAACAATTGGTGAAAGACCACAAGCTCGAGCATACCTAGTAGTCAAAGAACAAAGCCATTCGAATAAAGCTTATAGCTATGAATGGATATACTTAATTATCTCCTAGGAAGATTCTAGATGTGTACTAGTGTTCCTAAAGGCGAAAAAGGAAACCTTAAAACAAGATTTACTGCTGCACATACCAATTTCCAGCCAATTGATCAGCATGAATGGATGAGCTTGTACTACTGCCACTGTTATCATAATTAAAATAAGTTCCATTCCACAACTGTTCATACACCTTCTTTGCTTTCTGAAACCGAAACCAAAAGTAGTCTTCAGAGCCCTTATCTCCGACCACATATGCAAGTGCTGAAGTAGCCTGCAGAGCTGCCACCCATAGACCCCCCACAGTATGCACTCACACCAGATACAGACCACGTATCGTATGTCTGATCTGGAAAGCCTTCATTTTCTATCATGCCATCTCCATCCTTGTCGAACTGTTCCATATAAGCCATTGCGACATAGACTGAAGGCCACACTGCTCGAGCAAAGTCCTTATTTCCCGTGACAACCACATCTCTGTAAACTTGGAGCACAAACTTCGGATTTAAGTCTTTCCACCTATCTGTGTTATGGAGGTTGTAATAGTTCACTTCAAACCATGGGTCTCTCATTCCGATATCATGAGGAATAGCACCAAGAACTTTCCTCTGGACGCATGTTCCGTCCATTAAAAGTATCATCCTACTAGGATCGTGCATCATCACTGCAGCAGCAAAGTCTCTTTGTATGCTTAGTTCAAGTTTGGGGAATAACATGGTTAATGCAAATGAGGAATAGAAATGGACATCATATGTGTTACACATGTGATATTCAATCCCTTCAAGGTAGAGGAACTGGCCCACATTTTCCTCTCCTTTAGCAAGCAAGTTTGATCCGATAGCAGAACTCGTTGATGCACAAGTATGAACATCCTGAAGTACTGATGTCATCCTCTCAAGGATGTTTATTGCTGTATCATTTTGGTCAGTTGTATCGGCAGTGCAACTGTTATTCGAACTTGTTCTTTCACCAATAGTACGCATACTATGCACAGGTGGAGATCCATCTGGAGAAGGAAGTACGAGAAAAATCAAGATGCTCAAATATATCATCTGCATAACACATTCCATTTATCAATTACCTGTCCAAGTTGCTCCCCCTGAGTTGAGATAGTATAATTCGTTGAAAAGAGTGGGTGGATACCTGTGGGAAATCAAAAATGTTACCTCTTGAAGTGTACTACCAACCAGTAAAATAGAAAGGCTTACCATTCAGGAAGTCTCTTGTCTTCAAGAATAGGTCTTTGCCATGCTTCGATTTCTGACTCCCAGCGATGGCGTCCTATTACAAATAAGAAGAGATAAAATAATACTACTAATAATAATAACAACAACAACAACATTAAAGTGATGCTTAGACAATGTGCAAAAACTTAACCTAAAATAGATTGAAATATAAGGGGAAATGTGCTCCTATGACTAGTTTTGGAACATCTTTGGCGCTTACAGAAAGTCAAGATATTGAGAGATTACCAACAATAGCATCACGTGCAATATTTGATGCCATGTTATCACGGGTGGCATAGAATTTGGTATAGCGCCTGATAATACAGCTAATGTAATTCAGTCAGGTGGAAAAGCAGCAGGTATAAGACGAATTATACAAACAACTTTACTGGCCTGTGATAGGTTCTTCCACAGTGAAAGTTTATTTCTGGGCAAGCCCATGCCACTGAAAATGTAACACTTTGTACAGTTCCCGCAGGAATAGTCAAAGAAGCTGCAACAGCTGCCCCAATAACTGAACCAGGTTCAGAAGGCATTGACATTTCTTCAGAATTTAGGTGGTCGAATGATCCACGCTAATCAGACAGGACTGGGTTAGTTTGGAAAGAGTGATAATAAGGAAGCCTCACCATAACTTCGATGAGTGCAATCCTACCTCTTTAATTTCGCACCACATGTCCCTTGCTGTGATGCCCTGTGAATTTCCAGATATCACAAAACATGGGCACTCAGAGACATGAACTACATTAGTTGCTTCAGCTGCAATTGCGAAATTCAATGAGGGCCGACCATTCTTCGTCCTACATCAATTTAAGAGGAATCAAAGAAACTATTATAAACATATACACTGGATCCATAAGATCAACTCTGAGCAATTTGCTTTGATGATAGGAAGAGCCAACACTTACACATGGTGCAAGAGAACTCCACTAACATTATCCTCCTCCCTGTCGAAGCAAAATAATATTCACTTGGATCAGATTCTGCAGGCAGACATAATAGCATCACTAGGAAGTAAGTTCCATGAATATACCTAAACTTTGAATTGAAATGGCAACCAGAGAAGCCTGAGTCCCCACCAACAGAGTTCTAGTACAACATATTAGAACTATCAGAAGTTTCCAAACCCATGCAGGTCAATGAATGAAAGATATATAATATTCCATATGTGATGATACATCACAATAGCCTCCACATCCTTACTTATTCAAGAATTCAGGCCAAAAGAAACTTAGGAAAGAGAACTTACTGCCCAGCTAAAGAGCAAGGTCACATCAGCTTCTGTCTTTCCCAAATTAGACAACTGACATAGACAAGAACGACGTCTTCATTTAATGGCTATATAACCATATCTTTCACAAACTGTATTTGTAGAAGTTTTAGATCTAGGGAGGAATAATACATCCAGAGAAAATCTCATACCGTGTAAGTAAATATTGCCACAGGCAAGCTGCTATCCTTATAGTTGTGAGGAATAAATGGTGAGAGTTGGCGACATACAATTTTGAGAGCTGGATCCGGTTCACCTTCATTAAACAGAAAAAGCCTGTTAGATAAATAATAAAACAAGGCAGCAACTAAAATCAAGATTATAATGAAATATTACCATCGTACACAGTCCAAGCCCTTGGAAATAATGCATGGTATGTGGACTTTCTCCCATCAAGATTCCAGTCCCAAGACCCTATCCCAGTAGCTGCACTTTCCCTGTATGTCCATATTTTTTACAGCAGAAGATTACTCTCAAGGAATTAATTTTTCTATCAACCTTTTTTACTTTCTTTCGTAAAGATGCAATCTGTTATGATCCTAAAAGTTGTTTTCAGGCAGCACATAATTTAATAATATAATAAGATGCTAAAAATCGGAAAATGAGAATACAATGTACTCACTTCAGATCTTTTGGGTTCTTTGGGCACAGTACACTCGAAAATCTTTCACCATTCGGTCTCTTTACAAATACCTGAACGGGTAAAAACATGCTAAGAGTAAATCATCAAAATAAACAAATAGAGACTCGATGCTGACATTCAAAAACGATCTTTAGCTGAAATATTGGTTCTCAAGTTTGGTCCTTAAAGAGATGAAGCTTCCAGGGATCATGGATATTAGTGATATTCTTTTATATGCCTTTTGTAGGATACTCAGCATTATGTAAAACTACTTTCTTTACAGATTCCACCAAATCCAAATCTAAGATTTAGTGGATCTTCTAACTGTAGATTTGACGTAATGTCAATTTTCTGGAATATAAACCTAAGTATGAGATCAAACTTACAGAAAATTGGTTTGCCAGGACTGGTTCATCTTCACAGATCTGAGGAAACAGCTGCCACCGCATAAACTCACCTTTGTAACTTCTCCCAATGCTTCCAGCACTGAAAATTATATCAGCTCATAGATAATTAGATGACTAGGGTTGAGTAGGCAGCACTAACTTAACTTAATAGCATGATGGACATATCTATTTCGCTTAGTTGATACAGTCTTCACTACAGGATATTGCAGCCTATCTTAAGGAACAACAGAAACAATAGAGAAGGATTGACATACCCTATACCACCTATAGGAACCCCATGGCAAGATGATGTTGGGCGCTTTATAAATGGATTAAGAAATACCTCCTACAGGAAAAGTAGGGAGACAATAACACATTCTTCACAATCAAAATAGAACTCGTTTTATCAACAAAGAAAAAATAATTCAAGTTTCAGTCCAGTAATTGGGAGATTTACGCTGTCTCCAAACTTTTTCTCTCGAAGGTGCCTCCATAACCGATAACCTAAAGGGGCCTAGAGTAAATAGAAAGGAGATAATTCAAGAAAAAGGAACAGAACTTAGATTAATGAGAGCAAGATATGGCTGATAAGTTATATCCACCAGCAGTGCATATGCTCCCACAACTATGTAAAGAATGAGGGGAATGAATACAATAAATTCAGAATGGTACCAAATGGAGGAAGGGGAATTATGAAATTAGTTTAAAAGATTACCAAAGCCATTGTCTCTTTTAAAGTAAGGCCAAATTCAGTAAGGGGAGAGTCCTTAGTTTTTAGTTTCCTTTTCAAAGTCAGAGATGGAGGCATCCCAGGATCAACCTTGACCTGGAAAATTACATGAACAGACAGACAAAGAATCAACATAGTAGCAAAAAATGAATTTGAAAGGCAGCACGAGTTAACCACCAAGATAGGATGGAATCAACTATGCATTTCTTATTGCTGCAGATTCCCCAACTTTTGCAAAACAAAGTGACTAGTATATCTAGCATTCAACTCCGGGTCAGCATTATAACAAGTAGAAAACTCTATAGGAACCAATTCAACATCAGATTACACAAAAACAATAACAAAACAGCACTTAAAACCCTGAAAATCAAACAATGCACCTTATCACCTGGTGCAACCGATTCCCCTTCTCCATCAACAAAACCATTTCCTGACATATTTCCTGAAAGTAAAATCGGAAACAGTCGACCTTTACTTCAAATACAGTAACATGATAGAATAACAAAATGCATGTACTGGCCGAAGAAATCTGTATCTGTGATCTCCTAGAACATCGACGTCTCTAATTAAATCCATAACCAGTAATCCTGAAGTACATATTTCATTCTCAAAATACGAGCAGACGCTGAATCTACATGAACGTACTCTGTTTCTCCGAGCAAATACAGCTGACTGACTCATTGAGAAAAACAAATTAATGAAAACTACACAACAGAACAGAACAGAACAGCTACCATCTCAACAACTTTGAATACGCGCGTAATCAGAAGAACGGATTTAAACCGATGAACAGAAAATCAAAAGCATTAGCACCGTGAATTACTAACCAGATTCGATTCTGCAGGCAATGTGCTGGAACTCGGGAAGAACGATTGTTGTGTAAGTGGAGGCTTGGAAATGAATAACACTATTTATTGGCGCTCTAAGCTTTCGTTATAACCTCCACTACTCCGCCAACTTCATTCATTCATTTATTTATTCAGTAGGTTTGCGCAACTAAAATAATCCTAATTTATTTACAAGTAAGAGCGGACGATTCTATATTTTAAGGGACATCATCATTATAATAGATTTCAAATATATAAACACAATTCGGAAAAAATACAATTAAATATTTCATCAGTCCCAATATTAACGTCTCTATTTTTTTTTAGTTGTCCCGCTCTTACTGTCAAGTTTCTTTAAAAGGTAAAAAATTAATTTTTCATACTAAAATGAAGTGGACCCGTCCTTACTCACTACTGAATTCACATTCTTATATTCGCTCTCTTCAAAAGTCTATCTCTCGCACGATTCCGCTATTCTCTGAACTCGAAAATTTATTATTTTTAATTTTTTGAAATTGAAAAAAAAATTCAGATTCTTAATACAAATAAAACACATAAAATATACAAATAAATGATGTTTCTTAATTTATGTACCAAAAAGAAAGATGACGTTAATAGTGAGATAGAAAGAGTAATTTTTTTAAAAAAAAATTACTACTGCATACAGTAGAACCTCTATAATATAATACTCAATAAATTAATAACTTCTTTAAGATAATATTTTTCTTCGATCCTGACTCAGGCCAATGTAAAAAATCATCAAATTTGATAAAATAATAAGATAGTAATTTTCAAAAAACTTCATATATCGTCCCAGTTAAAATTATAAATTAATAATTATTTAAAATTATCAATAACACTAAGGTAATTTTGTGAAATATGATTCTAGTATTGCCTGCTTTTTTTGTTTTTGTTTTTGTTAAAATTTAATTATAATTGAGTCTCATCTCTAATTCTTTTAATTGCATAAAAAAGTTTTGATTTTGTTTTCTCGAACTGAGCCATAAAATTGTGAAGGGTCCTAGACGCAATAAGGGTTTCCTTGCGCGTAACTGGTTCCAAATAAATTGTATTATCTTTGGTATTTTTTAATGTTCATTGTCAATTAATATTATCTATATCATTGTACTTAATTTTTTAAATGAATAATTCATTTTTTTAACAAATTAATTATCCTTTCCGTCCCAATTGACTTGTCTCATTTCTTTTCGGCACATAGATTAAGATCAATGTTTGACTGTGTATAGATGAGTAAGACTCACAAAGAAAAAGTGGGATTTATTAAGATCAATGGTTGACTGTGTATAGATGAGTGAGACTCACAAAGAAAAAGTGAGATTTGTGTAGTAATTATTTTCCTTTTAAGGAATTGGGATAAGTCTAGTGCGACAGCCGAAAAATAAAATTGAGACAAGTCAAGCGGGACAGAGGGAGTATAATTCATTGTTTCTAGATAGTAAATAGTATAATAACATGAAATATGGTATATAAATAAACTTATAACTCCTTATATTCATCTAATTAAAATTCAATTTCGTTAAGTTCGTAAACTCTCTATAGATTAATATTTATTTAAAATAATAAAATCTCATGGTCCCGACAATATTAATTTAGAGAGGTTTAACTCTCCCCATATATGTGTTAGTGCAAAACATAGGAAACTCATTACTCATGTTCATTACTGGAGGTCCATTTCCGCAAATGTCCACGACGTAAATTGCTAATGAAATATGTGATTTATTAATGGTTGTTTACAAATGCTTTTTTCTAATGGTTGTTTATTTTATTATCTGGTATTATTCTCTTTTACCCAATTTCATATAATAAAATTCAAATTTACCCAATTCTTATATTTACTACACAAAATACCTAATTTTACCTACACTATCCCTAACTTTATGAAAAAGTCAAAAAGTCGAGCGGGATTTGATAGGTAGAGCGGGATTTCCCGAGTGGGATGGAACGGGACGTGAGCGGGATTTGAGTTGGGCATGAGCGGGATTTGAGTGCGTGAGCGGGGTTTGAGCTGTGCGTGAGCGGGATTTAAGTGCGTGAACGGGATTTGAGCTGGGCGTGAGCGGGATTTGAGAGCGTGAGCGGGATTTGAGCGGGACGCGAGCGGGATTCCGTGTTCTATTTCAGATATCCGATTTCAATCATTAACGCAGTCTGACAAGTACGGGTTTTAAAGTAAAATTGGGTATTTTGTATAGCAAATATAAGGATTGGGTAAATTTGAGTTTTGTAATATCGATTTGGGTATTTAAGAAATTAGCCCTTACCATTTGCAGTTTTTAAATGTTTGGAGCAGCTTCGTTAAAATTAAAAATGCATTTAGTATAATTAATAAAAAATAAGATTGTATCAATAATGGAAATGATGGTATCCCTTATGATTAAGTATGACTTGATATTTATTTTATCAAGAGTATCTGAATATACTAAACCAAAAATATCACAATGAATCAATAATATTCCCCCAACATGGCAACGTGCTAATTCGTTTCAGCCCATGCGTTTATTATCATCTCATTCTCTCTCTCTCTCTTAAAAATTGTTGGAAACATGATGAATGTCTTCAAGCAGTAGCCTCCTTAAGATATGCAATCAAATCTGCACGCTCTTGAGGTTTCTTCAATCCAGGGAATACCATCTTCGTTCCAGGAATGTACTGCAACAACCAAAACACGTGTGTAATGATATAATATGAGTTTTTTCTACAGTAGCCAAACTCACTAAAAAAAAAAAAAAAGTAGCAAAATCTTAAACTTATATTAACAACGTAGCAAATTTGTCCAAAAATTTGTCTGAATTAATCCGATTCCATAAATGCAGTGTCAATGGCCCGTACCCCCTCGGCACACCACATGCACAATGCATAAACTGCCCTATTCCTAAGGGCAGTGTATGTGGTGTGCCGATGAAGGTGACGGGTCATAAGCACTGCATTTACAAAATCAGATTAATTCAGATAAAAAATAGAGGTATTTTGGACAAATTTGCTACTTTATGAATATAAATTCGAGGTTTGATTATTTCGTGTTTTATTTAGTGAATTTGACTAGTTTCATATAGTAAAGGGTTGATTGATGACCTTCTTGGGGTTGAGCAAGTAGTCATAAAGTGTGTTCTCTCCCCAAGTGACAGCCATGTTCTTGTTTGCTGCTGAGCAAGAATAAACATGGGTGGTACCAGATTGCCGACCAAAAAGAAACAAATACACAATATTAGTAATATTTTTTTTACAATCAAAATACCTTACAAAATAAATGAAATACTTCAATGAATATAAATAACAACTACCTCAACACCAACACAAAATGAACCTAATGAAATTCTTTAGCAAATATAGATGATAACTTGCGATGGGTTCCATTATTTGTATTAATTATTTAATAAATGAAAAAAAGAATAAGTAAATTAAGTACTCAGAAAAGAAAACTAATAAAATTATTAAACTTATTTTCAAGAATTATCATTTTTATATAGGAATAAATAGGTACTTAGAAAAGAAAAAAAATAAAACTATTAAACTTATTTTCAAGAATAAATAGAATAGATAATGGGCTATCGAACGCTTATATTTAATCTGTTTATATTTGCATACAAGTATAGAAAATGGGCTGTTGTACTTGAATTAAGTTTATATTTGTATACGACTAGAGAAAATGGGCTGTTGTATTTGAATTAAGTGTCCTAATTACTTGGGCTAACTAATGAGAACTATTATATTAAGATGACTTATATATATAGGCTTTGCTGAAATATACTACTAATTTTTTTTGAAAAATTTACCTTGGGCTATAGCCCTACTCAGCCCCCTACATAGATCCGCCCCTGGTGGTACCAGATTGCCGACTAAAAAGCCCACTCAAGTTCGGGCCTTGTTTGTGTCCCGCGCCTTTCTCCACGGTATGGGATTGCGCACACTTTGTCTTGAAAATCTTCTCGCCTGATTTCACGTCGCCGGACGCAAAGGCAAAGCAACGAGTTCTCAAGAGGGATTGGTAGAAGACCACGGGACCCCATTTAGGGATGACAATTTTGCGGGTCGGGGCCGGGTATCATTGGACCCGACCCGCCCCGCGCCTTAAAAAATGGACCCGAACCCATCTCGTGGACCCGCACAGGTCCATAATTTAGGACCCGGCCCCAGACCCTTGCGGGGCGGGTAGACCCGCAAATATTTTAAGTATTAATAAATTTAAAATTATGTTTGCACAATGGATTCGAACTCAAGTCATTCGAAAATTTACAAAAACTCTTGACCACTAGACCAACAACTTATTTGTTAAATTTAGATAAACATAAAATATATATAATTTTAAAGTGTTATTTTATTAATTTTAATTTAAAACATAAATAAAAATGTAGCAATTTTAATAAAATATAATGATTGTAGTAAGCATGACTAATATTTCATGTGAAAAATAAAACACATAAACAAAATCATCTTTCAAATATATTTTGTAGCTTTTATTCATTATATTTCTTTAATTTTTTCAAATATACTTTCATATGTTATGATTCATATTAAAGTATGAATTTCTTATGTATATGTTATAATTCTTATGAACTTATGAATGAAGTTCATGAATAATAAGAGTGTAGTTTTTCATTTGTTATAAAAAAACTCAATTGTAAATTTGTAATTTTTCATTAGTCATAAAGAATTTTAAATTGTAAATTTATAATTTTTCATTAGTTCATTAGTTCATGAATACTTATTTTTAATATAGATAATGTTAATCTCATTTTCGAAATACATTTTCATGATTAGAAATAGAAATTTAAATATAATATATTAAAATCTAGAAAGTTAATATTTATTGTATTTTTATTAGATGTATTTTCACTTGTTATAAAAAGTTTTCAATTGTAATTGTTCATTAATCATAATTGTATTTATATATATAATCCATTTCAATTAAAGAATAGAAAATTAGAAATAAAAAATAATTTAAAATTTGGAAATAAAAATATTAATTTCATTTTCGAAATACATGCCCGTAATTACAATTTGAATATAGTATATTGAAATCTAGAAAATTAATATTTATATTTTATAAGCTAATTTTTTGATAGATGTATTAATTTTTTTTTATTTTAGTATGTCGTATTCTTATACTCCCTCCGTCCCATTTTTTTTCCCATTACTTAGTATGTCGTATTCTTATATATTACCTTATATATGGTATGAAAATATTGAAACCAAAATGTGAACATTAGACATTAATAATGGGACGGAGGGAGTATATAACTATATATTTAAAATATTAACAAATGTGAATTAGCTCAAACGACATAAGTGGATGTAAACAAATTATTGATGCGGATTCGAATCTCACAAATAACACTTTTACTCTTCTAAATTCTAATTTGTTATGGGGCGGGTCCATACGGGGGGGGTCTATACGGGCCTATATGGGGCGGGTCTATACGGGTAGCACACTCGTACGGGGCGGGTATCACCCGCCCCATTACGTGCGGGTCCAGGTCCGGGTCCGGGTCCTTTTGTCATCCCTAATTATGTTGGGATGAGTATATATTATAAGATTTGAAGACCCCAAAACCCCTAGCTGAATAATTGACCTTCGATATTGTAATAGCTTAGATGAGTTCAGTTGTTAGAACTCAATATGCTAGAGTTCAGTAGTTGTGGATTCAGTAGAAGATTCTGCACTCAGCCGAAGAACTCAGTATCGAGGAAGTCAGTTGGTCAGCTATCGACCAACTGAATCTGCAAAGAAAATGAAGTGGACTCCGTCCTTACTCACTACTGAATTCACATTCTTATACTCGCTCTCTTCAAAAGTGTATCTCTCGCACGATTCCGCTCTGCTCTGAACTCGAAAATTTATGATTTTTAATTTTTTGAAATTGAAAAAAAAATCAGTTAGATCAATTATTCTTAATACAAATAAAACACATAAAATATACAAATAAATGAAGTTTACTAATTTATGTACCGAAAATAAAGATGACGTTAATAGTGAGACGGAAAGAGTAATTGTTTAAAAAAAATTTAATACCGCATATAGTAGAGCCTCTATAATATAATACTCGATAAATTAATAACCTCTTCAAGATAATATTTTTCTCCGGTCCTGACTCGGGCCAGTGTAAAAAATTATCAAATTCGATAAAATAATAAGATAATAGTTTTAAAAAAACTTCATGTATAGTCCCGTCAAAATCATAAATTAATAATTATTTAAAATTATCAATAACGCTAAGTTAATTTTGTGAAATATGATTCTAGTATTGCATGCTTTTTTTTTTTTTTGTTAAAATTTAATTCTAATTGAGTCTCATCTCTAACTTTTTTAATTGAATAGAAAAGTTTTTGTTTTGTTTTCTCGAACTGCGCCATAAAATTGTGAAGAGTCCTAGACGCAATTAGGGCTTCCTTGCGCGTAACTGGTTCCAAATAAATTGTACTCCCTTCGTCCCGCCCGACTTGGCTGAATTTCCTTTTTTAGCCGTTCCACTCGACTTGACTTATTTCCGTAAATTGCAAATAATTAACTTAACTAATTTTACTACTAAACTTATTAAACAATAAAGGAAAAAACATCAAAATTTAAAAAAAAAGCCCTAAATCATTTGAGACCTTTCTTCTTCTCTCAATCTCTCATGCCGCCTCCTTCTCCCTCCACCATTGTCGATCCCGCTTCTTCTCTGCCGCCTATCACTATAATGATGAAGTCGGAGGCGAGCTATGCTTCTATTCCCTCCGACCTGCCCTTCTTCTTCTCTTTATCTCTCTCGCCGCCTCCCTCTCCCTCCACCATTTTCGTTCTGCTTCTTTTCCATCGCCTACCACCACAGTGATGAAGTTGGAGGCCATTTACGTATCATTTGCCTCCGATCTGTCCCTCTCTCTCGACATCCAACCTTCGTTGGAACAGATACTACCCTTGGCTGTTCTCCATGGATGAAGCCCCAAATCTAAGTGGTGGGTTAGCTCCGGAAAAGATTCGGACCCAAAAAAATTCGACATCTGTAAGTGGATCGAGCAAATTTGGGTCTTCAAGGGCTGATGACCATTGAGCGTGATGCGGCATGAGGAAGTTAGGGATAAGATGATCCACTTGGAGAAGATCTTACGAACTGGTCTAAGCTTACTTCTTTAGTTAACTTCTGCTGCTGGTTGTAGTTAAGAGCACTATGTGGATCGATGTGGTGATTGTATTCTGAGATGATGATTGTTTACTTGTGAGATATGAAATCAAACATATTAGTGATAGCGTGTTCATATCAATGATGTTATTCAAGTTCTGAGATATGTTCTTAAACATATTTAACTATGTGGCTTAGATGGGTAGGAAGGAATAGTTTTACAGTGCCTAAAAGTATATGTTATGATGCTTGTTTTAGAAACTAAACTTTTTCCCTAAGTTCTTCAAGCTTTATGCTAATGTGCCTAAAAGAAGCCATATAAAAACTAAAGGTGAATTGATGAATTAGACATGCTTTTATCTAGGTGAATTTGCTAGTTCTTGATGCCTAGCTACTGCATAGTGAACATGCACTACTTCATTTTATATATCCATAAATATAGATACTTATAAAAACGATTTATTGCTTACAAAAGATTGTTACAAGCTAAGTTGCTGCCTAAAAAAGATAGTTACTCAGAAACTAATTAAGGAAGGTTTAATAGGACTACAAAACAACAGTATGGCCCCTAGAAATAAAATATAATTAAAACTGTCTATGAAATCTATGCCTAAAATCCAAGTCTTGACTTCAATGCTTGCACATCTTGTAGTATGTCATTCTCCACCATATAAGTTAAGCATTCCCTTACCAAACATGATGGCACTTCCAAGTCAATTGGAACAACATCTTATCTTAGGAGAGCATCTTTTCGCATGTGAGATAGTTTATATGAATTGTGATCCCTTACTTTCATTATTTCCATCAAGCAGCCTTGAAGGGATAGGAAAACTTTGTTTAAGGTAATGGGGGATAGTTCTTCAAATGAACTAGCAACTGCATTCACTAATTCTTCAACTGTTTCACATGCTCTTTCAATTTGTATGCTTTGGATTGCCTAAACCACCCTAAGTCATTGACATTTGTGTCAGGTGAATTGGGTGGTTGATGGACAATCCTAATGTTAAATCCATCTGAGCTTGTTGCCTCCCTGAAATTCTGGATCCGAATCCTTGATGTGTAGCTTTGCATTGTCCTGTTGTATGAATATTAATTTGCTTGCAAATGGAGGCCATTTAGCCTTAATAGTAGGGATAATCTGTGATGAAAAAATATGAAGTGATTAAACTTGTCTGAAACTCTTACTCTAGAATACACTAATCAATCATAAGCTAATTTGCATGAAGTAAGAAAGGATTTGTAGCAATATTTGACAAGTTACAACATGAAACAGAGACTGAAACTCTTCTACTTAATTATACTAATCAATCTGAAGCTATCCAACATGAAGTAACATAGGAACTGTAGCAGGTTACATGAGTGAGTATGAATATTAGACAAGTTACAATATGGAACAAAGACTGAAACTCTTCTACTTTTTTTCCCACACTGCCTACATCATTCATTAAAGGAAAGAGCATACATTTTTTCCCACACTGCAAACATTATTCAGTAAACTGACATACCTTGCTGATCAAACAATCTTTAATAACAACTTTTGTAATTGAATCAATAGGCTTCATCTCTAGAGTTCCTTTAGGTCTATTTTTGTTGTTTCTAATTGCTGGAACCATTTGTGTGAAAGGGAACATTCCTATTTTCCCATCAAATAACACTGTGCCATCATGTGCAAAAATAGGTCGACATACTGCACACATGAACATGACCTTTTGAATGAAATTCTTATTTTGACATGATCTATATGGCTCTTGTTATGCTTGTGTCAAGTAAAATCGATGGGTACTTCGTGTCATGTAGAACCATTTTTCATCAATGTGAATGATGTTGTTCATGCTCTTGAATTTTAAGATGCTCATAATTCTATCATATTCAAGAGACTCCATTGAAAACCTTTAACTTGTGGATTTTGTTTGGCATTGTAAGTGAGGGTTTAATGTCACTTGAATGAGCTCTGATCAGCCCTGATTTTGCCCATCTTCCAACTGTGCTAGGAGAGCAATTGATTGAATATGCAAGCTTCCTTATTGTTGCTCCCTTTTGTATCTCTATGCTTTGAATTAACTCAATATTAATATGCACTGATTTGCATCTGTTTAGATGTTTCTTTCCACTTGTGAGATATATGGCTTGACCTGCTTGTTGTTGCTTCTTGGCTTCTTTCCACAACCGAGTGATTGTGCTTGGAGAGCAACTGAATTTCTTACACGCTTTGGCGGCTTTGCCTTGATTAATTCTGCCCTTTGTAGAATTTTGTAATAGGAATTGAACAATGGCATTTCTTTGATTTTCTGACAAGTCTTTTCCCCTCATTTTTTTGTGTTTTTTTGGAGATGTTAGATTAGAATTGCTCTTGTTTTGAGCTTCGTTTATAATGTGTGTAAGATGTAAATTTGAGAGGGAAAGTCTTTTAATTTTCGCCTAAAAATTTGAGAGGGAAGCCTTAAATTTTTCCCCTCAAAATTTTCCCCATTTTTTGATGTTGTAATAGATTTTCAACTTATTCAACATTGGTTTGTTTGCCACCATTTCGACTTGTTATATTAAGATTTCTACTTATTCGAAATTTCATCTTTCTACATTGACTTTATACAAATTCAATACGACTAAACTTTATACAATTTGAATACCGCAAATTGTTACGCACTAAATTTGAATACCATTTGAATACGATAAATGGAGTAAGGATTTCAAAAAAGAAACAAGCATCTTTAACATAAAATGCGACAATAGCACATAGTAATTGAAAGGTTTCAATCAATTTACATTAACACATATTCTAGTCAAAATAGCCGAGTTTCAAGGTTTCATCACTTTGCAGTGAGGCAACATATGGAGGCTCTTTAGTCTTTGGGCTGATGCAAAATAACAACAAGCACTAATATAAGCAACATTAAACCAGGGCCGAAATCAGGGCATCAACCAATTAATTGAAACCAGGGCCGAAATCAGGGCAGATATTTGTTCGAATATTAAATAAACCAACCAAACATGCCTTTCAGCCAATAATACATGTATTCAGCACTAAACCATCATCAATGCATCATAACTCAATGCATCAAGGCAGAAATCTGTTCATAAATGAAGTGAACCAACCTTGCATGCCATTTAGGAAATTTAAACGTATTCAACATTAATGTAGGCGGCATCAAAACCTCATCAGGGCATCAACCAATCAAGGCCCATAAACAACAACCAAGGCAGATATCTGTTCATAAATTAACTAAACCAACCAACCATGCCTTTCAGCCAATAATACATGTATTCAACACTAAACCATCATCAAGGCAGCATAACTCAACGCATCAAGGCATAAATTTGTTCATAAATGAAGTGAACCAACCTTGCATGCCATTCAAGAAATTTAAACGTATTCAACATTAAACCATGATGTAGGCGGCATCAAAACCTCATTAGGGCATCAACCAATCAAGGCCCATAAACAACAACTAAGACAGATATCTGTTCATAAATCAACTAAACCAATAATACATTTATTCAACACTAAACCATCATCAAGGCAGCATAACTCAATGCATCAAGGCAGAAAACTGTTCATAAATGAAATCAACCAACCTTGCATGCCTTTCAGGAAATTTAAACGTAGTAAACATTAAACCAGCATCAAAACCTCATTAAGGTATCAACCAATCAAGGCACATAAATAACAACCAAGGCAGATATTTGTTCATAAACTGACTAAACCAACCAACCATGCCTTTTTCGGCCAATACATGTATTCGATACTAAACCATCATCAAGGCAGCATAACACAATAGCATCAAGGCATAAATCTAAATGTAAATGTATTCAACATTAAACCAATCAAGGCACATAGACAACCTCCAAGGAAGAAGATAGTATGGGAAAGATCTAACCAAGTTGACGAAGGTAGGGGCCCAAATCGCTATGAACTCATCAACATTAGGTTGCACAATCGGGTTTGCCATCTCGCCGAAGTAGGCGACCATTGATGCCTCATACCTAACAACCAACTCCGCCTCCAACGCCGCCCCGGACTCCTCCCACGACGACGCCTGCGCAGCCGCCAAAAGCCATCTCTACTCATCCCCATTCGTCGGCGACACAATTGACGAATCGAACACGGTTTCAGGAACAATCATGTCCGAATATGTAATTGAATAATCACCTCCGGCTTCAGGAATAATCTCACCCGAGTACTCAATTGAAGAATCGAACACGGTTTCGGGAACAAAAGAGGAACAACCATAGACATTTAGATCTGAGGGCTCGAAGCCCGTTTCAGACTCAAAGAATTCCCTCTCGGCTCGAATCAAGGCCGCAAGTCCAAAGTCCGTGTCCATCGGCGGCAAATCTGAGTAGTTGAAGCCGAAGACCGGCGGTCGTGGCATGGGGCGTCGCCACGGCCGTCTCCTTGACTACAAAACAAATATCGCACTGACCCACTTTCCCCGGATGTAGTATCGAAGGGGGAACGACGGGGATTTATCAGTTTTGGTAGGGGATTCATCAGGGCAATGAGGGCTTGTTATTGAGGGATAGAGGCGAGAGGAGAGAGTTCTTGGATTAAACGATTTGAATTAGTTTTTTTGGACTTTTGTAATTTTTTTTATCTACACTTGAAATAGTACTAAATGGATTAATTGAATCATTAAGAAAAGTGAAATAAGTTAAACTAATGGTTCATACATCTTTAAAAACAATTAACAACTCTTCTTAAACTTCGTGCCGGAAAGTATTCAACCAAGTCGTCCAAGATGGAGGGAGTATTATCTTTGGTATTTTTTAGTATTCATTGTCAATTAATGTTATCTATATCATTGTACTTATTTTTTAAATGAATAATTCATTTTTTTTTACAAATTAATTCTCCTTCCGTCTCCCAGTTGACTTGTCTCATTTTTTTTAGCACAGAAATTAAGATCAATGTTTGACTGTGTATAGATGAGTGAGACTCACAAAGAAAAAGTGGGATTTGTGTAGTAATTATTTTCCTTTTTAAGGAATTGGGATAAGTCTAGTGTGACAGTCCTAAAATAAAATCGAGACAAGTCAAGCGTGACGGAGGGAGTATAATTCATTGTTTCTAGATAGTAAATAGTATAATAATATGAAATATGATATATAAATAAACTTATAACTCCTTATATTCATCTAATTAAAATTCGATTTTGTTAAATTCGTAAACTCTCTATAAATTAATATCTATCTAAAATAATAAAATATCACGATTACGACAATATTAATTTAGAGAGATTTAATTCTCTCTATATATGTGTTGTGCAAAACATAGGAAACTCATTACTCATGTTCATTACTGGAGGGTCCATCTCCGCAAATGTCCACGACGTAATTGCTTATGCTTATGAAATATGTGACTTATTAATGGTTGTTTACAAATGCTTTTTTATCTATTGGTTATTTATTTTTTGACCATTTGCAGTTTTTAAATGTTTGGAAAAGCATCGTTAAAATTAAAATGCATTTAGTATAATTAATAAAAAATAAGATTGTATCAATAATGGAAATGATGGTATCCCTTATGATTGAGTATGACTTGATATTTATTTTACCAAGAGTATCTGAATATACTAAACCAAAAATATCACAATGAATCAATAATATTCCCCCAACATCGCAACGTGCTAATTCGTTTCAGCCCACAACGTTTATTATCATCTCACTCTCTCTCTCTCTCTCTCTCTCTCTCTCTTAAAAATTGTTGGAAACATGATGAATGTCTTCAAGCAGTAGCCTCCTTAAGATATGCAATCAAAACTGCACGCTCTTGAGGTTTCTTCAATCCAGGGAATACCATCTTCGTTCCAGGAATGAACTGCAACAACCAAAACACGTGTGTAATGATATAATATGAGTTTTTTCTACAGTAGCCAAACTCACAAAAAAAAAAAAAAAAAAAAAGTAGCAAAATCTTAAACTTATATTAACAACGTAGCAAATTTGTCCAAATTAATTTTTTTCTGAATTAATTCGATTCCATAAATGCAGTGTCTATGGCCCGTAATCCCCTCGACACACCACATGCACACATGCACAATACATACACTGCCCTATTCTTTAGGCACCGAGGGCAAGTGCATGTGGTGTGCGAATTGCTGCGATGAAGGTGACGGGTCATAAGCACTTCATTTACAAAATCGAATTAATTCAGATAAAAAATAGAGGTATTTTGGACAAATTTGCTACTTTATGAATATGAATTCGAGGTTTGATTATTTCGTGTTTTATTTAGTGAATTTGACTAGTTTCATATAGTAAAGGGTTGATTGATGACCTTCTTGGGGTTGAGCAAGTAGTCATAAAGTGTGTTCTCTCCCCAAGTGACAGCCATGTTCTTGTTTGCTGCTGAGTAAGAATAACCAGGGGTGGTACCAGATTGCCGACCAAAAAGCCCACTCAAGTTCGGGCCTTGTTTGTGGCCCGCGCCTTTCTCCACGGTATGGCATTGCGCACACTTTGTCTTGAAAATCTTCTCGCCCGATTTCACGTCGCCGGACGCAACTTCGCTCAACGTCGCCATTCAATTCGCAATCTTCTTCTTTTTTAATTTTTTTTTTATGTAATAATAAATTATCGAGTATTATATATTAATAATAAAAGTAAGAAATCAAAGGCAGAGCAACGAGTTCTCAAGAGGGATTGGTGGAAGACCGCGGGACCCCATCTGAACTCCCATCCCTTTGATCGATCAAATTTGTCCACGGTCAAATAATTAATAAATAATAATAAGCGAAAATCACGTTAAACTCCCCAAACTAGCATTATACCCCCTGAATTATTAAATTTGGTGATTTCACCTCCGAACTATTTAATGAGTTGAGGTTTACCCTCTCAGTTAAACTTCCTTTATATTTCGTCAAGCATACACGTAAGATCTGCGATTTACTCATTTTTTGAAGAATTACCCTGAAAATGTTGGATTTGAAGTTGGGTCACAAGTCGGACCGACATTTGTCTTCTCTTCTCAAAACTAAGAATGTTGAAACATACTTGGCTGAAAACCGGTTCTGAAGTCGGACCCGACATTTGAGTTTATGGGTGAGTTAGGCGATATAACCATTTCCTATGAAAAATTACAGTGAAATGTTGGATTTGAGGTTTTTCTCCTCCAGATTTGGTTGTGGATTGTAATCGAGCTTTCGTCTTCATAAGTGATGCTCCTTATGCCGTAGTCCTGCAAATTCTTCGTGACTAGCGAAAGCTCGAATTTAATATCCATGATTTCGGAGTCGAGTTGGTGGAGCGAGTAGCAGCTGCAGTGCGGACAATGAAACTTATCGAGGACGCATTTGAGACCACACTGCCGTCCTCTTCCGCCGAAAGACACCTGAACGGCGTAGTCTAGGGTCTTCGGCTCTGTACGCCAGATCTCTAATCTGCACGATCAAATTGCTCATGGTTTCACTTTTGTGTTGCTTTCTGTCGGGGTCTTTCTATCGGTAATTCTTCACGGAAAATAGTTATTTCGCCTATCTCACCCCTAAACACAAATGTTAGGGTCAGACTTCAGAACCGGCTTTTAGCCCAGCATGCTTCGATCTTAGTTTGAGATGAGAAGAGAAGATAAATGTCGGATCCGACTTGTCACCCAACTTCAAATCCGTCATTTCACCTCACTTCCCAAATAGACTCATCACTTTAGTATATTCATTTATATTTAAAGTGTAAACTCCCGGAATTCGATAAAATGAGTAAAAACAGTAGCATCATCAAATATAGAAACATCAAACTAAAAAAGTAGCAGCATTTTTCACTCGTTAGCAAAGCTGTAAAATCGTCATAAGCCAACCAAATTCAAGAGATACAGATTAACAGTGCCACCAAGAAAAATAAGGTGGGATAATAAACCAAAAAAAGCAAACAAACTATTCCCAAAACCCAAAACCAAAATTAGCAATCATTATTAAAGAGCTAAATCCTTTACAGGCAGTTCTGAGTTCAGCGCAACAAAATGTTTGCTACAGGCACACCACCATTAGGATCCTCAACCTTGTGCAGCTATAGACCACCCCAGTAGTCGAGGCGAACCCGGCGGGCTCAAATGCTGGCTAGGGTCGAACAGACTAAGTTCCACAAAAGCTGCACCAGATACTTCATCTTTCTCCGTTGCACTGATAGAAATATACTCGTCCGAGTTTCGTCCTGGACTACTTACAAGACTTTCATCGACTGGGCTCTCGTTAGCAATTAATGAGATCATGTCGTTACCAGCCCCCGTCCTAGCTTCTGTATCTATTTGCACACTCCTCAGAGATAAAGAGTCTGCTATTGGGAGGTAGACGAGCATGCAAATGCCCACCACTGCACAGCATAAAAGGGAAAGAAAAGACAAGAATGCCATGGCATCGAATAAAGGTCTTCCCGGTTCAGATAGGACTGACAAACCAAGCAGAACAACTCTTAACGGGAAGAAACTGGAGATACAAAAGATCAACGTGTACACTCTCTTCTGCAAACCCTTATTGATGACCAGATGAAGAATTCGCCGACCAAGCCAGAACAAGTAGACAGTTAGGATGGTAGCAAAAAGACCGAGAAATATGGTACTCGATAGAGGGTAAGCGCAGAAGGCAGTATCGTGATTCGTCTTGGAAGAAGCTGCTCTGATGAAATACAAAGGCAGTTTGGGATTATATTCCTTCTTATACTTTGGTCCAATTAATATAACTACAAGCTGAAGAATGAACATCGGTAGGCAATAAAGAAGAACAAAACCAGCCGTTTTCACGTTCCACTTGTGACTTAACGTTCCAGACCTTTGTAGAGATGCACGAAGAAGAAGAATGAGCGTAAGAAATAGGCACGGTTCTGCGAATCCCAGGTTTGATATGATGTAGCATTTGCAGACATTTTCCTGCCATTCCAAAGTAAGAGCATCCAAGACTCTTCCGTTGCCCCTAAACAAATTCAACCGAAGAATTTCACCAACACCCCACCAAACGGCAAAGAAGATGTATGTGATTCTGATAATCCAAGGACCACTGAAATAACTAAGTTGAATGAGACCTTGCCCGAGGATCCGACTTCGGAAGTAAACTGAATATATAATACAGAACAAACCCAGAAGGACCAATACGGCAACAAGAAAAATCGTTACCACACCAAGTGCATCAGCAACTAATCTCGACTGGGGCATTACCCAAAGCACAGATTCCACGCATGCTCTCCGCCAGCATGGACACAATAATATATCTCCTATTCAGTAAAGGATTCCACAGCAACAGCAACAAGTTAGCAATACCTCAAAGCAACAACTGAGTACTCCAATCGACTTCAGAAAAACCATATACGTCCAGGTTAGGGATTGATTAAGTGCTTGTCAAGCGAACAGAATATGGCCCCAAACATTGCTTATTGATTTCAGAATATAAGCAGATTTCAGCTCCCCTCAGCTCAAGCTTGATTATAATCAACAAGTCAAGAGAATAATTTTACAGTATTAACTGTCCAGTGTGATAATCTGCAACAAGAACAGTACATAGAGAATCAGTAACCAACCAGAGAACAACAATCATGATAATGATGACGAAAAGAAGTCAATCAACCAGAGAGAACAATAATCATGATGATGATGATGCTATAACATAAAAGTTAAAACATTGCAGATGGGAGGAACAAAAGGGGGGTGAGGGTGGAGGTGTTTAAAGGGGGTCATACATCCCCTAGAAACATGATATTCATATCCAAGCTGTCCATAACAAGTTACGTTGGCTACATTCTTCAACCATATTTTAGTAGTTAAACCTAAGGTTAAGGTATACTCTGTGGAGGATTGACAGAGTATGACAAGCACCCAAATAAACCTTTATGCAGAACCAACCATTTGAAATCATAATAACAGTTCTGCTTTCTGCAAATTGCCGTGTTTCTGAATTTCAAAGTCAAGTATTTTGGTATTGAAAAACCATTTCTTAAAATAAAAAAATATATTCAAATTGATAGCCTAAATTCTCCAGGACCCTAATTTCCTAAAATATTATCTAGTATCAGACGAATTTATGTATTGAGCATTAGTTAAAAGCTTAATAACTTCTCACCACACACAAAATAAGATGTACCTCCTAGAACCTGTGATAATATCTGCAGTTAACTGCAAATTGGTAAATCGTTAACGTAATTGATAAAACTCACTTAAATAGCTCTTAAGTTCACGCTTCAGAAGCAACTGCAAGCACACATGTACGTATAATCTAAAAAACCATTGAAAAGAAGAAGTAAAGGAACAAAATCTCTTTGTGTCAAAGCTAGAAGCTTCCTCAAACAATGGATTCGCCAACCAACAAACTCCAAGCAAATAAAAACATATCTTAATTAACAATATCTCCACAAAACACCGTCAACCAAATCAAAAACCGCAACATGCACCCAAAAGAAGAAAAGGAGAAATTCAAAACAACAATTAGAAGGTTATTACAAACAGGAGCCGCCACCAACGCGCTCGAATAAATTAAATGCAAAACCTAGAAACAAGCACTTCAATTCGACGAGAATACACGACAAATTCAAAAAGAGGACAAAAACCAACGGAAAAAACATGAGGCGCAAAAAGCTTACGGCTTCTGAATAGACGATCCGGCGAAGTAAGACGTTGAATCTGCAATTAAGGAGAAATGCGAGAAAACCCCTAGTGAGAGAAAACACAAATTCAAGGCAAGAGGAGGAGGAGAAATATTTAGAGAGAGAGGAAAACAATGTAAGGTAGGGGAGAGTAGTCTTTCAAGAGAGAGAGGGGGAGTGGGAACTTTGTTGCTGACAGGCTGTCGCCAGCCAATAAATCCAAAAATCAGGAGACAGAAATTAAATAAGATAATATGTATATATTTAAAGTTACGTTGCAGCTGTAATATATTTTCGACTTTTCTTTTTGCGATTATTTTAAAATATTTGTAATAATATTATTATATGTTTATCTTAAGCAAATTGAAGGGGGTCACAATATGCTTCGAGCTGTGAAATTGTGAATGTGTTGTCTACTACATGATAGTAAGGCGGCCTTCACGTAAAGTATTTATACCTCTAATTCTGAATACTTCTATGTAGGGGTGTGCACGGGACGGGTACCCGCGCGGGAACGGAACGGGAACGGGAATACCCACACGTCTTACCACCTATTTCATTATAATTAAATTCATTAATACAAACTAGCAAAAAAATCAATAGATATCAAACAAAATAAAAACACCAAACAAATTCAAATTATCGAATCCAAATCAACATTTAAGTCCAAGTAATTGTATGATTGTATCCAAACCATCATATAAATTAACACAAATCCTTAAGAATAACAAAATATCAAAGTTCAAAAGTTAAATCCTTAAGAGTAACGAGAATGGAACGGCGAACGAACAATTGGCGTAACGGCGAGGGATAATCGGCGGACGGCGGGGACAATCGGGCGATGGTGGACGGCGAGTAACGGCACGTAAAACCCTAAGTCCTAATTAAGCTCTACTCCAAGCGACTCCCGTCCCGTCTCTGACTCTCTACTGAGACTACAACAATGTTGTTTAATTTTTTTTTTTTTAAACTTACAACATTAATATATTATTATATGTATAAATATTAATTAATAAAATATGTAATATATTAATTAAATAATAATAAAAATAAGCGGGTACCCGTTCGGGAACGGATAATTGTTGGAACTACCCGTTCCCGTACCCGACCCTCACCATTTTTTGTGGGTACCCGCAAAACGGGTACCCGTACCCGTTTTAACCGACCCGAACGGGAAATACCCGAACGGGACGGGTACGGGAACGGGAACCCATTTCGTTTGCCCACCCCCACTTCTATGTAATAATAAAAATACTAAACCATAAAAGAGATTTGTTGGTGACTGATGTGAACTCAAATGTTTGAGGGACAATAGTTGATTCCAAATTTCATTGTTTTATTTACGGAATCAGTCAACAAATTGAAGATGGATTAAAGTCTTAGAAAAGAACTTCTAGATTCTTCAGGTTCATATGAGTCTGGCTGAATTTATCCAATCAACACAAGTGCAGAATAGTGCGAGTCCTTTTAACTTTGTAAGAAGATATCTTGTGTTGTAAGAACTTGATTGATTCAGAAATGATAGAAAACAATGATTTTCTAAAAATAGTTTATTTTTTAAATCATTTATTTTAAATTTTGAATTGTCCTGATTATCAGAAACGGGTCTATTTTTAGAGTTTGTCTCTATAAGTCGAAAGTAGAATTCATTTTCCTTTCCATTCACTCGGAGTGGTTAATTTCGGATTCGCAAGATCCTACGTCCACTTTCTGCCTATGCAGATAATCACTATCAGTATCTCGAAAACTGTCGAGAGCATATCAATACAAACAATCAAACTAACTATCAATCTAGCAACCAAACAATCTATCAACTTATCTATCTATCAAGTAGGTATTGAGTTGGGTTGTGTCCTACTTAACAAGAGTATAATACACTCTTGATTCCAGGTATGTGATATGCACGAGAGATCACTTCGAATATGGACATAATGAATTTCTAAAAGAAGAACACTTGAAGTTACTAGGACTAAGAGCTTGTTCTTTGCTTTGAGAGTATGAGAGCTTGAGCTTCTTGAAATTCTGTAATTTCTTATGAGTGAGAATCCCTCTATATTTATAGGCTAGCAAGGAGAGATCCATTGGACTAAGATCGACCTCCCATTGGCTCCGAGCTTGTAGCAGTCCCATGATAAAAATTTGATCATTTAGAAAAAAAAAAGTTGGGTTGTTGATGAAAATATAGTAATGCGTAGAGAAAAACAAATATGAATTTTAATATAATTTTGATTATTTTTAGTAAATAATTAGCTATTAATATCATTAATATAAACTTATCTCAATAAATTCACTATACAACAGTAAAGAGATTACACTTTTCAACAATGAATTGATCCAAACAAATTGAACCTTGCATGATATTGGGTTGGTTGACCACCCACGTCAAGGGAATATGGTTGAGTGGTTGTCATTGATCTCAAGAGACAAAATGGCTTTTAAGAAAATCAAAAATTTGATCTCTTGACGTGGGTGGGTCAACCTCATCGGAGTAGGGAAAGATGGATTGATGATCGAATCAGATATGAGGGATAATGGTCTGAACAAATCAATGTCAACAAGATTGAAAGCCGAGGCCAACAAACAACCAAAACAAGAACATATTAATATTGTCCCCTTGGGATGGTAAAGTTGGTGAAGGTGGTTGGCCCGGGATCGATAGGTCCTGGGTTCGAATTTCACTGGAAGCAATTTTGTGGAGCCTGTCACCTATGGTTAGCCTAGGGTGGTTGAACTCTCCTGTGTGGTTTGCGCAGCATCGCACAAGGAGCGGGGTTTACCCAGTCTTGCGAAGGTAGCGGTGCCGGGTTCCACGTATCAAAAAAAAAAAAAAGAACATATTAATATTGACTATAAAATCGTACTAAAAGCAGTCAACGTTGAAGCGGAACCAAAACAAATTAAAATATCAACTCAAAATTCAGGCTGAAAGATGAGACGACTTTGGAGCGAGAATTTTCTCTTCGAGTCATTATTTTTACATTTTTTGAGTGTCGGAATTTTGTATACTAGAAGCAATTTTTATATTTATATACAATGTGTTTTTCTTTCCTCTATTTTATTCTTATATCTGATTTAATATAATATTTAATTATTTATCTTGTATAATAGTTAGATTGTGTAGTGTGTTGTAGATCACAGAAGACTATCCAATGAGTTCAAGGATCTTGACAGAATGTGGGATTACATTCCAACTGATAGCACTGGGCATGCCTCAGCAGAATGGTGTGTCAGAGAGAAGAAATCGGACTCTCCTAGAGATGGTTCGGTCGATTGTATATTTACTGAACTGTGTGCCATCTAAGTCGGATTACACGACTCCAGTCAAGTTGTGGAGCGGGCACAAGCCCAGTATGGGGGTGTCCTACTTACGTGCTGAATAAGCAGGCCGACAAGTTGGAGTCACGTTCAGAGGTTATGTTGTTCATAACGTATCTGAAGGAAACGAAGGGTGGATGCTTTTATGATCTTGTTGGGCAATGATTCAGTATTAGATAAGATCCCAAAACCCCTAGCTGAATGATGAACCATATAATGTAATAGTTTACTTGAGTTCGGGATGTTAGGAACTTAGTAGGCTAGATATAGTTCAGTAGCTTATAGCTCAGTAGTTTATTCTATCTCAGCTGGATGGACTCAGTATTGAAGACTCAGTAAGGTCGTTTAGAACTTACTAGCTGTGTGTTGAACACAATACAAAGGAATCGGCATGCAAGCTGAATAATTCAGAAGAATGTCAGTAGATGACAACTCAGTTAAAGTGTCTGAGGTATCAGAGGAAGTCAACTCAACATCAACCTTTAAGTTTGAATAAGCCTCACCTACCATTCAACCTCGACCAATGAGGAGCTGCCAACACTTTACTTGCACTGACATAAAGCTGCCTCCGAGACTGAAAAAGAGAGAATCTCTACAGTAGCATTAAAATTCAAAATGACCATTTTCCTTGTCGTTTTTTCACGTGGCTATGTCTCTTCCAACAGATCTTTCCATGAGTCAAGACTATAAATAGAGATTGATCTTCAAGAGTTGAAGACACCACTAGGAACTTCATGCATTCAAGCACTCAAAACTCGTGCATACTCAAAGAAAATCCAGCGAAGAATTCTCTGCATAGATAGACATCTTAATAGTTATTCTCTCCTAGAGATATTATGTTCCCATTCTCTATTCTAAGCTAACCTTGATAGATCATACGCTTAGATATTAAAGGAGTTCATATTTATTGAACTGTTCTTATTGTAAGAACTTCTTCTTAGTCGGAGAAACTCAAACCTTGTAAGTCACTAGGACTATAGCTAGAGATCTGTACAGTGAACGGATCGACTGAGACTTGCTCAGTATAATAAATACAAGACCACCCCGAGTATTCGGGGACGGTGGGACATAGGATCTTATGTATCCAAACCACTTTAAAAACTACCTGTGCATTTACTGTTTTATTGGTTTACTATTCACTCTGCATAAAATCGTTTTGAAAAATCATTAAGTCAGATTTTCAGTAAAACTGAATTACGCACAAGCATAACTTGAACTATTTTCAGTAATAACGTTTTTCAACAAGAGACGATAAAAATGGGCCTACACATTCCGCACTACATTCTTGTACTGAGTTCACTGTAGATTGACTAAAGTCAATGAGACGGTGTTCGCATATCTGAATCACTCGCCCACGCAATCGGAAAACTAAGTTGGCAAGCTAAGTTGTTCAACAAGCAATTTCAGTAAAAGACTGACTTTTGCGTTTGAGTTAAGACTTGGAATCGGTGTACTACTCCCCCCTCCCTCCACCCACACCTAAAGACTCATCTCTGGACCAATAATTGGTATCAGAGCGGTATTCTTCTGATCACCGTTTTTGGAATTATAGTGGTCTACTCGAACAGATCTTGAAAAATATTTTTTCATTTCATTCGCATTTCTTTCATTCCATCCTATACTGTATATCCACAATGTCTGATATGTCAGGTATAAGGATAATGCCCATGTTCTCAGTCGAGAACTGTGCGGTTTGGCGTGTAAGAATGGAAGCACATCTGACGTCGATGCATGACATCATGACGGAAGTTCTGGAGAAAAGACCTATCGTTTCCATGATCGACAGTGTTGTATTTGCGGTTGTGAGAGCAGTCAGGGCCAGAACAGGGGAGAAAGTTGCAAAGGATAAGAGCCTCTCCAAGCTAGAGGAAAGAAAGTTGCACAACCTTGACCGAGTCGCACGTAATGTCATACTGACGACACTCAGTGACTCATACCTCAGAAGGGTGCACGATAGCTAGACCATGAAGGAACTCTAGAATGCTCTAGTTGTGCTGGGTCAGGGAACTTCATAGATCAAAGAAAATAAGCTGGAGCTGGAGCGACAGAAGTTCGAAGCATTTTGCATGCTTCCGGGTGAATCAATTGATGATTTCAACATCAGATTCACGAATCAGATCAACATCATCAACAGACTGGGAAATACATTCACCAACAAAGAGATGAACACTAAGATCCTAAGAGCTCTAACTAGACCTAAGTGGTATTCATTTGCCACTTATTTACAACGATCGCTTCTTAACAATGTTACTCCTAATTTCATATTTTTAGAACTCAAAGTTAAAGAGTTTGAGTACAATCTTCCACACCATAGTGGTCCTGCTGACATGCCAATGGATCATGCCTATAATGTAACAGTCAGTACCTAATGAGCAAGTCCTTCAATGGCACGTCAGTCAACAGCAAGCACAATGTCAATTCCTATTGCTGAAAACCTAGCTGAACAATATACCCTTCTAGCATTGAAGTAGTAGAAGGACAAGGACAAACTCAGAATTGCGAAGAGAGTTGCTAAGAACTCTCATGGTAAGAAAGATAATTATAAAAACAAAGAAGAGTTTAATCTAAATCTGAATGTAGGAACATTGAGGCTACTGCCACCCCAACTAATGACACACCTAGAAGAGAAGGCAGAACCTCATCGTGTTATAACTACAAGAAGACTAGACATTCTCTGTACGATTTCCCAGAGCTCTCAGCTGCTAAAAGAGCTAAACGGCAAGCCAGACGTGACAAATTTACCAAGAAGAGGCAGGCCTACATAGCCGGAGAGCTATCCAATTGCTCAAGTGAAGAAGATATTTTTATGGACTTATTAGAAGATGAAGTCGAATTCATGGCAATCGAAGTAGAAGAAATTGAACATTGTCTAATAGCCGGAGAAGAGGTTGAGGCAAACTCTAATCTAAATTTAAATCCCTCTGCACCACGCACACACCACACATGCTTTGATGTAGGATAACCCCCAGATGTGGTTCTAGCCTATGAAGATCTTCTAGAGGAACAGATTTAGACGAACACTTAGTTCAGTAAGATCCTTAAGGAGTTAGACCTCTTAAGAGCTAAAATCAGAGACTTTCCCTGAAAATTTAGGTTTCTATTGAGTCAGAAGGACTTATTTTGAGACAAAAGAAAGAGATTAATTCTCTGATGACCAAGTCTCAACAACAAGAAACTCATATCTCAGTTCTGACCAAGGATATTTCTCAAAAAGATACTGAAATTGCTAGTCTTAACCAAAAGCTTTCACAAGTCAGAGCTGACTATGAAGCACTGAGGAAAAGTGATAAGGTTTGGAGAACCTTAATGACTGAGCAGTATCTAGGAGCTAGAGAAAAACTTGAAGTAATGCTACAAACTCAAAGACTAGCCTTCGACTTGGATACACACATGAAGCATTAACTTCAATGCACAAGAGCTCAGATAGGCTGGCATGGAGATTTGTTCAATGGTAAACAGAATAAGGAGAATCTCCTCAACCCTAGGCCAAGAACAAACAGAAGATAAAAACATCTCATCCGAGCTACCAACAGATGACCAGAGGTTCGAGCCCCAGAACACCCAGATCAAATTCAGGGGGAACCAAGAATGTCTGATGAGCAGAACAGTATGGCCAACCAAAGTAGACTTATCCAACACAGTATGTATCATACTATTATGAACCAAAGGTCAGGAGAAGTCCCAAAGTTCAGAAGAAGAGGACTCCTGAACCTCAGTCAATCAAGAAATCAGCATCTCTTAGTCCAGCAGTGAGACTTGTTGACATCAAAGGAAAGAAGCTATCTGAAACCACAAGGGTTGTCAGACAGATTTGGATTAAAAAATGACTAACATTTGAGGACCCAATCTGAACATAAATGGTACTTAAATTTATTTTTGTTTTGCAGGTGCGTAAGGATAATTAGATCGTGGAGACTGGATGCTCAAGACACATAATGTACTAGAAGAATCTACTGACCAACTACGTACAACAAGAAGGACCCAGAATTGAGTTTGGTGACAACTCTAAAGGATATACAAGGGGATACAGAACATTGAAAATTAGAACTGCAACATATGTTGAAAGACTTCAACATAATCTCATTTCAGTCAGTCAATTATGTGATAACCTTAATAGAGTCACTTTTGACGCAGGTTTCTGTGATGTTCTTGATAAATCTACAGGGAAAACAATGTTATCAAGATCACGAAGAAGGAATATCTATGTTGCAGATTGGAATACCGCTGAACTTGAAGCATGCTTGCTTGCACATACAAAGTCAATTGACAAAACTGCATGGTTATGGCATAGAAGACTTAGTCACCTGAACTTCAAGCAATGAACAAGTTGGCAAGAGACTCAAAAGTCAGAGGACTGCCCAATGAAGTATTCAAACGACACAAGAACTGTGAAGCATGCTTGAAGGGAAAGCAGACAAAGTCAAGTAATCCACCTGTTCCATCACTTTCCACTGATGGAGTCCTTTATCTGCTCCACATGGATTTATTCGGGCTAGTTTCTCAGTGACAATCAGAGGCAAAAAGTATGCTCTCGTAGTTATATATGACTACTCGAGATATACATGGGTAATCTTCATCGCCAATAAGTTTGATGTCAAGACTGAACTGCCAAAATTTCTAAAAAGACTCAGCGTAGAGAAAGATATCAAGATACAAAGAATACGCTCAGATAGAGGCACATAATTTCTTGAACTCTATGATGAAAGAGTACTGCGGAGCTGAGGGAATTCAGCATGAGATGTCAGCAGCACGCACGCCTCAGCAGAACGGCCTTGCTGAACGAAAGAACAAAACACTTAAAGAAGCAGCAAGAACGTTGCTCGCAGACTCAGGACCAATATCAAAGTTTTGGGCAAAAGCTACTGACACAACCTGCTACACTCAGAACCACTCACTATTGACACAATCTCACATGAAGACACCATACGAATTATGGAAAGGGAGAACACCTTCTATTTCATATTTCCATATTTTCAGTTGTCCTTGCTTTATCCACGATAATGGAAAGGATCAGTTAAAGGTCTTTGATAGCAAGTCAGACCAAGGAGTTCTCTTAGGATACTCCAGGCTACCAGACACTTTGCATGGAGGAAATCCCTCATGTCGTATTTAATGAGTTTGTCACTGAGTACATTCAACCTGGTTCAAAGCAAGATACTGAAGATGTCAGCTGCCAGCTACATGATATGAACTTAAAAGATAAAGTTGAAAGAATCCAGCATTGTTGGGATGATGATTCAGATGATGAAGAAGAAATCCATACTCACCTAATAGGCAATGTAGTTGAACTGATTGATTCTATTGAACAAAATCAATCCCAGGTAACTCAGATCGATGAAGAAACCCAAGTGGTAACTGAGACCAATACTGAGAATAACACCTTAGGGGGAAGTAATGATGTTCCCGAGCTTAATGCCCCTGAACCTGGCGACTCAATAGATCCAATCTTGTTACTGAAATTCTTCAGTCATAGAATAGTACTACTAAAATTCCTAATCATCCTACTATTTGTGCATAAGAAACTTCAGAAGAAGAATCGAAAAAAAGGCATTCATAGCTCGATGCTCACTCTTCTGATCTTATTATTAGAGATCCATCATCTAGTGTATAGACAATATCCAAATTCCGTCAAGGAGAAAGTGCTTTATACTCATGTTTCTTGTCTATTGAAGAACCTCAGAATATAGAGGATGCACTGGACGATGCTGACTGGATCATTGCCATGCAAGAAGAGCTGAACCAGTTCATCAGAAAAGAAGTTTGGGAGCTTTTCGAGTATCAACAATTATTGGAACTAAGTGAGTCTTTAAGAACAAGTGAGATAAAAACAACATCATTGTCGGGAACAAAGATAGACTTGTTGCAAAAGGATACTGTCAAGCTAAATGAATTGATTTTGATGAAACATTCGTAAGAGTCGCTAGATTGGAACCTATTTGTCTATTTCTAGCATATGCAACACATCAACACTTCAAGGTATATCAGATTGATGTGAAGTTAGCTTTCCTGAATGGTGTACTGAAGGAAGAAGTCTATGTAGAACAACCACCCGACTTTCAACAGGGACATCAAGTATACAGACTCAAGAAGACTCTGTATGGGTTAAAAGAAGCACTCAGGGCTTGGTACGATACCCTTTCAAAGTTCCTCCTTCGTAAAAGTTTCAAAACGAAGATATAGATCGTACCTGTTCGCATCAAGTTAGGGGATGACATTCTACTAGTGCAGATCCATGTGTATGACATTATCTTCGGATCTAGAAATGTGACCATGTGTTAAGAATTCGAGAAGATGATGAAAGAAAAGTTTGAGATGCCTATGATTAGGAGATATGAATTATTTCTTTGGTCTTCATGTTAAGAAATCTGAGAAGGGAATTTTCATCAACCAAGCAAAGTATACCAGAGATCTCATCAAGAAAAATTTGGTTGCCATTCCAAAGAAACCGACCAAGATTCTTATGAACACGAATCGGAGATTGATCTTGACAAAGAGGGAGTATCTGTTAACTCTACTTACTATAGAGCTATTATTGGTTCATTATTATATTTAAAAGCAAGCAGACCTGACATAACTTATGTTCTAGGTGTATGCGCGAATTTTGAGGTGAATCCCAAGCAAAGAAGATTCTCCGATACCTGCTGACTTAGGGTTATGGTATCCTGTTGATGATAATCTTGAACTAACTGGATACTCTAATGCTGATTATGTAGGTTATAGAATCAATAGAAAGTTAACTTTTGGAACTTGTCAGTTCTTAGGCAGTAAGCTTATATCACGGTTCTCAAATAAACAACACCTAGTAGAGACGTCCACTATTGAAACTGAGTACATGGCTGCCGGAAGTTGCTGCACCCAAATCCTATGGCTTGAACAACAATTGAGAGATTATATATCAATTAAGATGAAGTTCCCATCTACTGCAATAATCCAGTTCTATTGCAATTACTCAAAATCCAGTTCTTCATACGAGATGCAAGCACATAGATATCGACATCACTTCATCAAATCGATCATGTCGAAAGAAGGATATCAGGATGGAGAAAATCCATACTGATAAGCAAAGGGTTGATATACTGACCAAACCTCTAGCTAAGACCATATTCAGAGAACTATCAGTAGAACTAGGTCTACTGGATCCTACTGATTCCGTCCAGTAAGAAGATTCAGGAAGCATTCAGTAAGGGGGAACGTATACGAAGGTACTGATCTCTTACTGAATCTTCTTATAGGTTGGACGTAGGATCTTGCGTATCCGAACCACTTTAAAAACTCCCTGTACATTTACTATTTTATTATTTTACTGTTCACTCTGCATAAAATCGTTTTGAAAAATCATAAGTCAATTTTTCAGTAAAATTGAATATACGCACAAGCATAACTTAAACTGTTTTCAGTAAAAACGTTTTTTTAACAAGATAATAAAAATGGGTATGCACATTCTGCACTACATTCTTGTATTGAGTTCACTGTATACTGACTCAAGTAAGTAGACAGTGTTCAGTATCCTGAATCACTCTGTCCACGCGATCAGAAAGCTAAGTTGGCAAGCTGAGCTGTTTAACAACCAATTTCAGTAAAAGAATGACTTTCGCGTTTGAGTTAGAACTTGGACTCAGATGTATTCAACCCCCCCCCCCCCTACACACACCTGAAGACTCATCTCCGGACCAACAAATCCTAAAGAATACAAGATTTTTGTTAGCACTAACACTCGGTTCTTAGAGGAAGATTATATTAATAACCACAAATCTTGAGTCGTGATCATCCTTAAGGAATTACAAGGTGATCGAGATCCACTCAAAAAGCCAGTTGTGCAATATAGAGCTCCACGAGCAACTACACAATCTGTTAACAGAGCGCCTGAGACTGTTTGATTTAGTGGGAGGGTGATATATACGCCTGATCGGTTTATGTTCACTGGGGAGACGTTGAATCATCTCCCAGCTGATGAACAAGATATCGTGGATCTCTGGACCTACACCAAAGCACTGGGAGATGTAGATGCAGATTTATGGCGAGTCTCCATGGACTCAAAATTTGAGTCCAAGACTGATATGGATGTATACGAGGTCACAGAACTACCTGAGGGCTGCAAGACCATTAGTAGTAATTAAGTATACAAGAGAAAGAGCAGACTGAATGGAGAGATCGTGACATTTAAGGCCAGGCTAGTGGCGAAAGGGTTTACTCAGAAAGAGGGTATCGATTATGAGGGCACCTCCTTGCCTGTAGCAATGATCAAGTTCATTCGAATTCTCCTTGCCATAGCAACTCACATGAACCTAGAGATCTGGCAGATGGATGTCAAGACCGTATTCTTAAACGGTCAGCTTGAAGAAGGTAGAGACATCTACATGAAACAACTAGAAGGTTATGTGAAAGAGGGCGAAGAGCATCTAGTTTGGAAGCATAATAAGTCTATTTATGGACTTAAGCAAGTTTCCCGGTTATGGCACCAGCGTTTTGATGAGGTAGTCAAATACTATGGTCTTGTATCCTGTCCTAACGAGGTGTGCGTGTACCGTATCTGTGTTAACGGATCAGTGATGTTTCTTGCACTTTACGTAGATGACATCCTTCTCATTAGGAACAATGTTGAAGTTTTATCAGATATAAAGAAATGGTTATCCAAGCAGTTTCAAATGAAGGATTTGGGTAAAGCTGCCTACATCCTCGAGATCAAGGTTATCTGAGATCGCTAGAAAAGGATGTTAAGCTTGCCATAAGCATCCTAAATTGATATTGTCATTGCTCATTTTAGCATGCAAGATGCCAAGAAAGTAGTAGCTTTCAGACATGATATTTTTCTATCCAAGAATCAGTGTCCTAAGACGCTGAAGAAATAGAAAGTATGAGGATTGTTCCATATGCTTCCGCTGTCGGTAGCCTCATGTATGTGATGCTTTGTATGAGACCAAATATCTCATATGTTGTAGGCATGACCTCCAGATATCTCATATGGTGTGTGTGTACCGTAGCTGTGTTAACGGATCAGTGGCGTTTCTTGCACTTTACGTAGACGACATCCTTCTCATTCAAAATAACGTTGAAGTGTTTCTGACGTAATGAAATGGTTATTCGAGCAATTTCAAACAAAGGATTTGGGTGATGTTGCTTACATCATTGGGATCAAGGTCATCCGAAATCGCCGAAAAAAGATGTTAAATTTATCCCAGACATCCTACATTGATACTCTGATAGCTCGTTTTAGCATGCAAATGGAAAAGAAAGGACAATTATATTTCAGACATGGCGTTTTTCTATCCAAAATTAGTACCCTAAAACGCCTAAAGAGATAGAAAGTATGAGACTAGTACCATATGTTTCCATTGTCGGTAGCGTCATGTATGCGATGCTTTGTACGAGACCAAATATCTCATATGATGTAGGCATGATCTCAAGATATCAGTGTAACCTGGACAGGAGCACTTGACTTCGGTCAAGCATACTCTCAAGTAACTTAAATAGACTAGAGATTATAGAATTGTTTACCAGTCAAACAGTCTAGTACCTTTAGGTTACACGGACTCAGATTTCCAAGCTGACCGAGATGAGAAGAAGTCTACATTGGGTTGTATGTTTACCTTGGGAGGTGGAGCCATTTCATGATGGAATACAAATCAGAAATGCATTACGGACTCTACCATGGAAGCAGAGTATGCGGCTGCTTTAGAAGCCTCGAAAGAGGCAGTTTGGCTCAAGAATTTCCTCCTTGATCTTGATATTGTTCCTAATTTGCCTAAGGCTATCACAAATTATTATGATAATGCAGGTACAATGGCAAATTCTAAGGAACCCAGATCCCACAAGGCGTCTAAACACATAGATAGGAAGTACCACATCATAAAAGAATTCGTAAACCGATAGGACGTGGTAATTGACAAAATCGGAATTGAAGACAACCTAGTTAATCCTTTCATGAAGGGCTTACCAATCCTGGACTATGAGAAGCATGTTTGTGGCTTAGGAGTGTGTGAGATGCTTCCCACTTAGAACTGTAGAAACTTTTGTATAAGTAGGAGAAGTAGTGATAGATAGTTGAGCTTGTTTGTTTGTACTAGTTAGTACCAGAACTGACACATATACTAAAAGTTTATGTTGGTCCAGAGACGAGTCTTCAGGTGTGTGTGTTAGGGGGGGTGAATACACATGAGTTCAAGTTTCAACTCAAACGCGAAAGTTAGTCTTATACTGAGTTTGCTCATTGAAAGAATTTAGCTCGCCAAGTAAACTTTCTGATCGTGTGGGCAGAGTGATTCAAGATACTGAATACTGTTCACTTACAAAGGTCATTAGACAAGCAACTCAGTACGAGAAGTTATGCGGAATAGTGTAGGCCCGATCTTAATCGTCTCTTCTGAAAAATGTTTGTTACTTAAAACAATTTTAGTTTATGCTTATTGTTGGTTCAGAGAGGAGCCTTAAGGGGGGGGGGAGAGGGGGAGGAAGACACCTGAATGCAAATTTCAACTCAAAAGCGAAAGTCAGTATCTACTAAATAGTGCTATTGAACGAGTCAGTTGGCCAAGTAAGCTTTCTAGATCGCGCGGGCAGAGTATCTGTCTACTATCTACTGACTTCAGTCAATGAACACTAGTCACTATAAGATGTGGTGCAGAAGTGTAGGCCCAAAAAGATTTTTGTCTCAGTTTGAAAATACGCTATATGCTAAGTGATTTTAAAGTCCAGTTTTATGCAATATGAACAGTTAATCAATGTAAAAGTAAATCAATACAAGCATTTTTTAAAGTGGTCCGGATACTCTGGATCCTACCTCCACTATCCTGAACAAAGCAAGAGTTATTGATTACTTATACTGAGCAAGTCTCAGTCGATCTATACGCTGGACAAATACTCTAGTTATAGTCTTAGTGACTTTACAAGTTTCAAACATGAGGTTTGATTTTCTCCAATAAGTTGAACTCCTTCGAATTTTCTAAGCTTATGATCTTACAATAAGTTGCTTAGAATAGAGAAAGGGAACAAATGAATCTCAGAGTGAAGACTTAAATATATCTATTAGTGTATGAGTTCTTCGCTGTGTTGAGATTCTTGATCGCTAGAGAGTTTGAATGCTTGAATGTTGGGATTTTGTATACTGGAAACAGTTTGTAAGCTTGTATACAATGTGTTTTGTCCTTACTACTATTTTATTATCTTATCTGATAAATATATATATATATTTGCAAATGTAATCATTTATCTTGTATAAAAGTTAGATTTGTGTAGTGTGTCGGGTATCACATAAGACTACACAAATTGGTTGAACTGACAAGATATAAACAATTATCACAGTTGACACAACTTAAGGATAAGTTGTCGTTTTAAGCTGCAGTTTAGATAAGAAGTGGCTTGTCTTGACTGCTTGTCTTTACTGGTACACTTAATGTGGTGTATTAATGGATCACAGTGAGATGTGATCTCCTGACCGACCTTAGTGGAGAACCAAGATCTTGGTGACTTAGTTGATCTTAAGTTTGGTAAGACTTCAGCTGAGTGCATTTGACTATCTATCACTTTGACCTACTATGGTGAACGCAATCGCGACCGGATCTACGTGTCTTGGGTGTTAGTGGTTATTTATGGCTCAGGTTGGTTGTCTGTATCTTGCAACCGTATCCTAGTAAAATGGGTTGATAATATCCCTTGATGAACTCGTAAGGATTAGCACACTAAACCCGACAGGTTGATTAAGTTCAGGTGTGTTAATGAGGTCGAGTGGTACTACTCAGGAATATAATAAGATATTAATTAATTTAGGCTGTCAGTGAGCTTAATTAATTAACATATATTTTTATCTTAAATACGGGGATCAATTAAGTCTAAAATACAAGTTCTTGCTCAATTTGAGATAAAGGGGTAAGTCAGCACAGATTCTCTAGTGGAATGAATCTGTGTTTATTAATTAATTTTGTTCTGGGCTGAGCATAGATGATTAATTAATTTGAGGCCCAACTTTATTTCTTGTATTAGATCCCTGATCTGGCTCTAATTAGTTGCCTAATTATTTATTGTCTCACATAAATCATTATTAATAGATTAATGTATTTTGTATTATTTAATAATATTATTTATATGGAATTAATTGGCTGGGCCAATTAATTGATAAATATTAATAGCCCAATATATTAATTAATTATATTATGTGCTTATTATGTGGAAGTCAATTAGAAGTATAATTAAATTAATGAATTACAAATATTAATATAATATTGGCTTTTGAAGTCTATATTAAGAACACACATTCTCATACTCACACGTTCATACGCGATAGTTTTAGAGAGAGAAAAAAATATTTTATTCAGTTCTCTGACCACCTGGAGGAAGAAAAATGCCGGGACACAGATTAGAAGATCTGAACATAAGCAACAATCAAAGCGACTACAACATACGTGGAGGAATGTACAATTCTTCATCTCCTATTATTCCATCATTGAATTGCTTTGGTTCCCATTGATATTTTCTCTGCATGAAGTCTCTTCTCTATTTATAATCTCGACTCATGAATAAATCCGTTGGAAGAGGTCTAGACACGTGTCGAATACGACAAGAAAAACGACATTCTTCAATTTGAATGTCACTGGAGGGATTTCCTCTTTTTCAGTCTAGAGAGCAGCTTTATGGCAGAGCATGTATAACTCTGACAACTCCTCATTGGTTGAGGTTAAGAGAGTTGGTGAAGCTTGTTCAAACTCCAAGAGCATACTAAGTTGACTTCCTCTGATTCCTCAGACCTTTTACTGAGACGTCTTCTACTAACATTTTTCTGAGGTATTCAGTGCTTGACTCGATTTTTTTTTGCAGATTCAGTAGGTTCAGGAATACCCAACTGAGTTGCATAGCGCTGAGTTCTTCCGGCTGACAATAGATATTCTACTGAACCTATCAACTACTGAACTCTAGCTAGCCTACTGAGTTTCTAACATGCTGAATTTTTTTTTAGAATTGGGGCATTACATCTGTTCACGCGGAGGAGAACAAGGGTCGCGACACAGATTAGAAAATCTAGACGAGAGCAATAATAAAAAAAGCAAGGACGCATGTATAATCCTAATTCCTTTTCAGTAATGTGAGTAACTTCGATATTATTGTTGCGATGATATTCAGTATATATAAACAATAATTGTTAGTAACATATTTTCAGTAATGTGAGGAATGCACTTAAAACTGATTTCTCCTATATAACGTGTGAACCGAACTAAATTGTGGCGGAATCCTATTAAAATAAACGAACATCTAATGTGCGGATAAAATGAAATTTGGTTTTATATGTCTATAACCTGCACGGACGATTGCCCTAGTTAAAATAAATTTAATTATTTTACACACAACTATACAATATTCTTAATAATGGTGTTCAAACTAAAGAAATCAAATCGGGCAGGAGTATAATGTAGTCTAATCGATATAGATTCTAGAGAGCATTTTCTTATAAAATACTTAACCCAAAAGTAAAGAATAATAATAATTTGATCCTATTTAATTTAAAGTATGAATAAAGAAAGAGTATTTAATTAGTTCTTGCGTCGCCTTCCGGTTTCCTTCATAACCAAACAAATAGAGTTCTACTCTCTCTCTCTCTCTCTCTCTCTCCTCCGAGACTCTGACCGAACTCTCAAAAATTTGAAAGAAGCTTTTCGTATTTCTCTCTAGGAAACATGAGCAACGAATAGTAAGGGCGGCCTAGATTTTGATTCCAAGTGTATTTTTCTTTGTTAAATTGTTTACTTACTTACCTTTTTTTTCATAGCGATTATTTGTTCAAGCTTCTTTTAATCGGCGACTCCTCTGTCGGCAAGTCTTGTCTTCTTCTGAGATTCGCGGTATGTTGAACTTGTTCGCTCAATTTATTGCGTTTTGCTGCTTGTATAACGGATAATATGTTGTGGAAGATGTATTGCGGCTGTTTGTTTGGATGTTTTTTATGGGTTGGAAATTGTTTTCACCGAAAATTTAGGGTTTTTTTTTTGGTGTTGTGAAATGGGTCTTCTTTTCCCTAAATCTTGTTTCAAGAGTTTCTATAAGAAAGTAATTTTTTTATGTCTGATGGTTGTAGGATGATTCGTATGTGGACAGCTACATTAGCACCATTGGAGTTGATTTTGTAAGTTCCATGACTTTATTTGTTGTCGTTTTCATGTGAATAGTTTTACAGATACTTCTGTTGTTCGATTTTTGACATGATTTATTTTTGTAGAAAATAAGGACAGTGGAACTGGATGGGAAGACAGTCAAGCTTCAGATTGTAAGTAAATAAAGCTGTACAAACTTGTGTAAATGCATGTGATTGTTCACTTGCTGATACTGCATTGCGCAGGGTTTTCTTTTTACTATTTCATGTATTTTTTTTTTAATTAGGTGTATACTGGAATATGATTTGTTATATGTATACATTTTTCACAAAAAAAACTATATGAAACTTGGGTTTCTATGGTTATGTGAGTTTTCATAAGTTCTTCTAGGTATACAAGTAAGGAATTGTTTGGTTAAGAATGTCCAAATGATGGCTTTTCATGTAAAAAAGATCTGGTGAAATGATATTGTCTGAAAATAATACCATATCAGTTGAAGAATATGTTGTGCTGAGATGGCTTCTAATACATCTTTTATATGATTAGTTGATTAGAATGCCTTGAAAGTTGCTAAAATTAAGCAATGGTGCACTTTGTCTTTTGTCTTTGTCTGAAGTTAAGTTTGGTTAACTTGGGTTGGTTATAGTTGTCTCTCCATTCTATGATTCTGATTGTAATTCTAGCTTCATGCCATTTCACCAATTGGATTATCTATCTGTGCAAGCAGAATATCTTTGGCATCTTTCCTGCACCCTAGCCAAGTTTATGAACAGATAAGATACTCAACATCAAGGTTTTAAAAAACCCAATTGAGGCCCGCCTCGAGGCGCGCCTCGAATCGAAACGGCGAAAAAACGCCTTGAGGCGTATGCCTCAGACCATACGCTTCATCTGAGCGCCTCGTTCCGGCGAGGCGCGCCTCGAGGCCCGCCTTTGAGGCGTTTTTTCATTGAGGCGGTCCCTTTTTTTATCGGGCCAGAATTCGAATTCTTATGAAATTAATATAATTGAGCTTAAACCTAATTACATTAATTAGATTTTCAGTCAGCCCAATCCAAAATATTTAGATTAGAATCAAAATTGAGTAGAAAACAACGTGAATTGAAATTAATATTAGTGCTGCTTCCAGAAACGAAGAGGTTATATTAAATTAGACATTTCTTTATGTGATTAGTTGCCTGAAGTTTTATTAGATAACTGGGTATAATTAATTATTTAACTTAATAAAACGAAGAGGTTAGATGAGCTAGTAAGATTCATTGTATTTCTCTTCCAGAAAAGACATTTTGGCCACAAATTCCCATGTATTTCACTAAAAAGTTAAAATCCTAGTTGTGGAGAATATTGAATCCCATGTATTTTGAATTTGAGAGTACTTTTGACTTATGTGTTATTATTTATTTATTATGGGGAAAAAATTAAATTTACGCCTCAATTTTACGCCTCGTTCCGTTTTGAGGCTTACGCCTCGTGAAACCATGAAAAAACGCCTCGAAACCCGTTTACGCTTTTTAAAACCTTGCTCAACATGTGTGATTGAATGCTTCTGATGTGTTCATACATTTGCAGTGGCAAACCATTTTTTTTACTTGTTGTGATTAGGCTACCACTAATATTAACACACCAACAAAAATAATAGAATAAACAAGTTATGCAACCTTAATACATCAAGGGAATCATTAATTCTTTTGGAAGAGGGACATAAACTATTCTGTTTTGGTGTCCTAATTAAGCTCAAAGGTCATTTACTATGGTATTTCTTTTATTTTTGTTTGTCCAGTGGGATACTGCTGGTCAGGAACGGTTCCGGACTATCACTAGCAGTTACTATCGAGGAGCTCATGGAATCATCGTAAGAAAGATCTTGACATAATTACTCCTTTACTTTGTGTTAAGTCATCTTTTGCAGCTATTATTTTTTTTTAAAAGAATTGCTATTGCCGCTATGATGTTGTATGAAGGGAATCTCTAGGGTATATGATTAAATATGATGTTCTTTTTGGCACTGCCAATGCATTTCTCATTTATTGTCTTGTTGTACTTTAATCTAAAGTGCTTTCTTAGTAGTATCCATGACCAGTGAGCTTATCTTGATACTCGATCCCTTTACTCTAGTGCTGTTTCATTTGCTTTCACCTTTTATTTTATTCTGATGGTATCTCACTGGATTGTTGAAACTTGAGACATTAAATATTATCCGGTGTGCACGCTGTTTTGGTTCTAGGTTGTTTCTGTTTGGCCATATATTAGAAAGCTCTACTTTATGAGTACTGACGGCTGATGTTTTCCTTCGTTTCTCACACTGTATTAGAGTTATTGTCTTTTCTGGATGTGCTGGCATAAAATTTTAGTTCTTTTCTTATTACAGATAGCAACATCCTAGTGAGTTGATAATCTTGTCTGCTATAAACGTTCTAGTAAGCCATGTTTGTTGATTGTGCTAACATTTCTCATCACATTTGGCACTAGTAATCTGGATCTTTATTAATTTATCCAGCTCGCTATTTTATCTACTTAGTTCATTTTACATTCAAATTATTCTACTAAAATAATGCTACTTATCTTAATTGTAATAGATTGTGTATGATGTCACCGAGATGGAGAGCTTCAACAATGTTAAGCAGTGGCTTAACGAAATTGATAGATATGCAAATGACAGTGTTTGCAAGCTGTTGGTGGGAAACAAATGTGATTTAGTTGAGAACAAAGTTGTGGACACGCAAACAGCAAAGGTGCATTTCTTTTATCCCATTTCTTATATATATATATGTTGATTATATTATATGAGCTTCAGGTCTTCATCTGTTCCTGTTTACTATCCTGCAAAAACACATTTCAACTTAATGGGCCAGAAGGCCTTCAGGATATTTGATAAAAAGGACTGAAAAAAAAAATACTGACTGAAAAGTAGAGACAAGTCTCAAATAGCCACAAGGTCCACAAATGTAGAAGTGAATATCTCCACCATTTATGGGAGCATAGTTGAATTCCAAAACCATACTGTTCCCCTTCTAGAAAGGGTGGTAATGGGGAATAGCATCAGTAAACTGGGTTGAAGATGATGGACTAATATCCAGTAGAAAATATTTGACCGATCTTTCAGTAATGGTTGACTGTACATAGGCTCCTGCATATATTCTCTTTCTTGTCTATATATATTTCTATCTGTGTATCTGCATCCAAGTTACTTTGCTTGAGAGTTACAAGATATGTATACAAGTCTTTATGGAGAGATGTTGAGTCACGTGAACTCTAATTTGATGACCATGTAAATAGCACTCTTAGGAAATGCAAATTGTGCATGTGAATAATTAATCTAGTCTTTGTTTGTGTTACTAAATTGATTTTTGCACTGGATTGGACTTGCAGGCTTTTGCTGATGAGCTCGGGATTCCTTTCCTTGAGACAAGTGCAAAAGATGCGATTAATGTGGAGCAGGCTTTCTTGACTATGGCTGCGGAGATTAAGAAAAAGTAAGACACTTAACTTACTAGAATTTTATGCAATCTAGGCCATTAGTTGAATGGTATTCTATATTCGTGTCGTTCTCATATGCTTTTAAACTGTTAACTTTCTTATTCAGTAGCCTTTTACCTATGAAACTGGAAGTTCTAATAAGGTTGATGAAGTGTTCTTTTGTTACTGATTTATGCGTAAAATGGAAGTATTGTTCTGTTACGTCGAAGGTTTAGTTGCATTGGTGGATTCTTTTCTGCCCTATTATCTGAAGTAGTTAGTGATTTGACTGTTTGTATATATCTACTTGCAGGATGGGTAACCAGCCGGCCGCAAACAAGAAGTCTGCGAGTACGGTTCAGATTAAGGGGCAGCCAATTGAGCAGAAGAGCAACTGCTGTGGTTAATGTAATATGTGTTTTAACTGTTAGAAGAAGACTTGTAAAAAATGATAATTAACTTCTGCAGGCAGTAGATCCTTCAAACTCTTTTGTTGTTTACTTTCAACTTCTAAGTCCTGAAATTGGTTTATGTTTTATTGCTTTTGTCTTGTGACTCACTACTGCTTTGTGGAATGTAAAGTTTGTTTCAGGAATTTGAAATGGAGCTTATTAATTTGTGTAATTTGTGAAAACTTCTACATATTGTGTTGAATGATGCTTTGATTATCATGTCTGGCATGCTTTAGGATACAATTCTGATTAAAATTACTCCCTCCATTGCATTAGTAACGTCGTGTATTTCTTATTGTGGTGTTTCATTAGAAATGTCATATTTCTTATAGAAAAAACGAGTAAAAAATGCGTAGATTAAAATTAACTATTCAAAAGTCAAACTACGGATGTTACTAACAGATGGATTATATAGTGTAGGCGACATTCCTCAAGTGGGTATTTCTCATTAAATCAAATGGGCCATATTTAATACGTACAAAGGTATACGAAAGTGGTATATACAAGCGGCTCCGCAAAACATAACGAAAATCAGAAAAATAAACCAATATAATACCAAAGTCGAAAGAAACAATACAATTATCCAAGTACTCTACGAATCATACGTTTGCAAAAAGAGGAAGAACCAAAACAATCAATCACAACACAAAGTAGAAGAGTCAATTAGGATGTAGAGCAGCATCCTTTGCTCGTGTTGGTTTCTTGTGGACCAACAACCAGAGTCTTTCCCTCTTTGATACTTGCCTGTGCAGGCTCACCTGAGGATAGCGGCTTCTTACTGATGATGCGGTATATCTCCGAAAGGATCGTCTGGAAGGCCTTTTCCACGTTCGTGGCTTCCAGAGCCGAGGTCTCAATGAAAGAAAGTCCCTCCTTTTCGGCAAAACCTTGTGCATCCTCTGTTGCAACAGCTCTCAGATGCTTCAGATCAGTCTTGTTTCCTATCAGCATGATAACGATGTTGGAATCTGCATGGTCCCTCAGCTCCTTTAACCACCGACTCACATTCTCAAATGTCGTTGGTTTTGTCACATCGTACACGAGAAGAGCGCCTAGAGCACCACGGTAGTATGCGCTTGTAATGGCTCTGTATCTCTCTTGCCCAGCCGTGTCCCATATCTGAGCCTTCACGGTTCTTCCCTCGACCTACAAATTTATAGTGCTAAGAGGAAAGCTCCCAATTCTTAAACATGCAATCCTACGACAAATTTAATAACTGATAACGCCTTGAAAGTGCAGAGTCATGAATATACTGTTTTTATTTGCTACCTGGCAGTATTGGTGCACAGTAGTAGTAACAGATGTTCAAAATGGGTAATAATATACCACACCCCATGTCGCAGGGGGAAGACGTTACAAAATCTAAAACTTAAGCTGACCGTGTTCAATCTGATTCTTATAGAACTATCAGTCTAATATCTTAACATTGAATTTTAGATGCATTAAAACAAGTGAGAAACTGGAGTGCCCAAAAACTTCTTATAGTTATAGATTCTTGAATATAGATGTAGTCTTAAGTAATTAATAATGAAAGTGTCCGGCATCACATTTATTACGAATACAAGCAAACTTTTCCTGACTTTTTCTATCCAGCAAGGCTATCAAATTTATCCTACTGTTGCCAATTTGCTATATGTAACATATTGTTGCAGCATTTTATATAAGAAAAAGGCCACATCCGCAATGTAGCATCCTTCACTTTTATATATTTGTCTTCCCCAAGGCCGATACTACTATGAGGCCAAAATAACTACCTCTGTCCAAAACCCTCAGAGGTGATTCGTGCTGAAGAAGATAACCCCCCGAACCCGAATTTTAGATTTTTCAGCACTATGATAGTCAATAATTACGAATAGTCTCGTTACACGGCCTAGCTGTACCTACCGTCTTTTTTTTGGGCGTCAATATCAGCAATGCAGTTCATCCAACGATAATAAACCTAATCCCGAATTATAGAGCTATGACACAATCAAACCCGAATGAACAAAATGTCAATCCACCATTGCATATTGGTACTTATCGAGTATAGAATAAATCTGCTTCTCTTTGTTCTTACGAACATAATTCTTCCATTATTACGAATAGAATATAGAATCAATATTAACCTAACCCTTGTTAGGAAATAATCCCGTGAATGGGGAAGTCTATAGGATAGTCATAGTATAATCTTTTCTCTGTGTGAACTAGCGAGAGCCCCGCGAATTCATTTCTCATAGTCAGAAGCATTTGGCTATCACTCTCCTCACAAAATCATGAGTGTGCACGGCAACTAGAGTTCGAATGTGCAAGAAAAAAAGATTAATTTGATCAGGCGAAACTAATTAGTCTGAGGTATTGATTGCTCTTGTTTGACTCACATCCGTTAATCTGCAACCACTTATACTGTTTTTATCAATCCTTCCTTCCGTCTCTACGGCCATAAGAATTGTTACAAATATTCCCTTCGTATCTTGAAGAATCGACTACATGGTTCCATGCATGATAATGAACATAGGGTACAGTTCTCCACCCTGGTACTTTAAAATTTCAAACAAAGTGATTCATTTAATTGGAATTATAAGCAAACGAAATTTCATAATTCAGAACTCATTTGATGACCACTATCAAATACCCAACATTACAAGAACATTGGCAACAGTCTTGCAGATATACTACACACAGGGGCATTTATTCCAAGGATCATATCATAACAACATCAAAATTGTTGAATCTACCGAAGCATATGATGGATTACCATCTACTACTTTTATATATATCCTATTACCCATAGTAGATGTCTCAGTAACGAATATTTCACAGAAACCCCATAATTTTAAACTCAGCACTCGTAGTTATGAACAAAAAACCTACAAACCGCCATCCCAGTCAAGATCCGCCCTCACAAATAGAGATCTGATACCCAGAATTCACTCAATTGAACCAATCAACTGACACGTGGCCTCAAGAACACAGCTGTAACACCGAATTTTCCTCCAAAATTCGAAAATATAACTAAATTAAACATTAAGAATAGTAAAGAAACCTGAAGCGTGCGGGTAGCGAACTCGACGCCGATTGTTGATTTAGATTCCAAACAGAACTCGTTGCGGGTGAACCGCGACAGCAAGTTCGATTTTCCGACGCCTGAATCGCCGATTAAGACGACTTTGAACAAGTAATCGTACTCGTCATCGGCTCTCCGCCCCATTTAACAAGTCAAATCAAATCAAATCTAGTCTAGTAAAAATGAATGATCAAATGCTTTTCTCGCCTTCAGTTTTTTTTCTTTTTGGTAGTAATTGAATGCCGTGGAGTTAATTCTTATTAATATTCAAATGGCGGTATGAAATGACGGAAATGCCCTTTGGGAAATTGCAATTTTTAGCAAAACAGACAGACATATCAGGCAGAATGATAACAAAATCTTAAGTTAGGATAATCGAGTTGGTTCATCTTAATTGATGCTTGAAAATATCTAAGACGAGTCTAACAATATAAGCCCCGACATCTGAAGATCATGTCGTGCAAGAAAATTTGCCGGTTTGTTCCCCTTACATGAATATGCGAGAAGCTAAAAATCTCATATTTTTGCTAAACATTATTTTTAAACTCTAAAGAAAAGTAAATAAGAAATATTTAATAAACATTTGTAAACACAAACTTCATCTTTGAACATACCTAAAAAACAAAACAATATTAACCTCATACATTACATACAAAATATAACTAAAAATACTTATTTTAGAGCAATCCCACCAATAACTTTTTCGACCTAATATTGTTCTAGCAATTATTGTTTATTAATCATTAACCCTATATATGTTTCTCTAATGGTGGAGCCATGTACTTTAGAGTGCAACTAATTTAATTATTTAAAGATTTTGTATATAAAATATGATAAAATATTAAAATCCCTAAGCTAGTAGTACGAGTGTTAAAAAATATCGAAAAATCGGTATACCGCCCATACCGTATCGAAAATATATCGAAATACCAAAATTTTTGGTATACCGAGATTTTCGGTACGGTATGATACCGTACCGAAGTTTTTTGGTACGGTAAAGGTATGGATTTTCCTATACCGCGGTATACCGTAACATACCGTGGATACGGTACATACCGAAAGTAACGGTACATACCGTATGCCGATAGATACCGTTTGAAACCGAACTATCGATATATACCGATGTTCCGACACATACCGTGTACCAAAATATACCGCATACCGAATGATACCGAATCACGGTATATACCGCATACCGAATGATACCGAATGTCGATCTATACCGATCACGGTATATAGCGCATACCCGAAAATATACCGTATATATCTTGTAATATAGTATCTTTTAAATGCAAATTTAATATTTTAGAATTTAGATACATTAAAAAGTGGTACTTTACTTACATTAGTCATTACGAAAATCATAAATAGTTCATAAAGTATTTTATGATATTATTATAAAACTATGGTATAATATATATTTTTGTATGAAATGATCAATTGAAATTACTTTTTAATATTTGTGTCGAAAACGGGACATAAAAAGTCTACTACGAAGGAGGAATTGAAATTATCATGAATAACTTTGAAATATAATAATATAGATATATAATTTAAAAAAAAGAAAATATGACCTCTTCATGTTTTTCGAAAAATGAGTTCGTTTTTCAAAAGAAGAGATATCTACTTCCATGTTTCATAAAGAGTTCATATTTTATTTTTTAAAGGTATAATTATATTACAAAGTATTTCAGGATATTATTCTAATACTATGATATAATATATACTTTTGTATGAAATGATCAATTGAAATTACCTTTTAATTTTTATGTCGAAAACGGGACACAAAAAGTCTACTACGAAGGAGGAATTGAAAATATCATGAAGAACTTTGAAATATAATAATATAGATATATAATTAAAGAAAAAAGAAAATATGACCTCTTCATTTTTTCCGAAAAATGAGTTCGTTTTTCAAAAGAAGGGATCTCTACTTCCATGTTTCATAAAGAGTTCATATTTTATTTTTTAAAGATATAGTTATATTACAAAGTATTTCATGATATTATTATAATACTATGATATAATATATACTTTTGTATGAAATGATCAATTGAAATTACTTTATAATTTTTGTGTCAAAAACGGGACACAAAAAGTCTACTACGAATAAGGAATTGAAAATATCATGAAGAACTTTGAAATATAATAATATAGATATATTAATTCAAATCCATATCAAAATCCAAGTGAATTCACATAAAATTCAAGTATAAATCCAAATATTTAATCAATATCGTATCTAAATCATGCAGATGAAGGAGGGGGAGAATGACTGTTGTAGGAAGTATCGCCTCGGCTATCTTTTGCAAGCATCTGTGTCATGAACTCCCTCATCTGTGCCACCTCTTCCTCGAGCCGCCTCGTACGTTCTTTCCCGTCCTGATTTGGCGCCGAAGCTCATCGACATCGCTATGTGATGGCCCAACAGAGGTAGAACTGCGGGTGACATTGTTCAATAAGCTACTCTCGTCCTCCCCAAGACTGTACAAACGCCTCTTCTTATCACGAGTCTTTTCCAAGTTCAAGTAAATGGCGTTTTTGTCGGCGTCAAGGCCTCATTCTGCAGCAGCCGCCTCAACCTCATTCTAAAATGCATAAAAAGAATTATTCCTTAATAATAAATGAGTGGTAATATATATGTCGGATATCCTATTAACATATATAAGGAATTGAATAGTTATATAAACCATCGCCGCCTTCTGGCTGGAGAATTTGCCTTTTTTATAATGAAGGCTCTTGAAAGTCTCGAACTCGGTGGACTCTAGTGAGCATCCCCTCTCGGCAGACTATTGATCACATGTATAAATCAAATTGGGCCAAAACAAACACATTATAAATGAACACTTATTAAAAATAATACTTTGAGTACTGCAAGCTGGAACGAGACCCTCCCCTATGCTTGCTGATCCCCGCACCCGACTCCGGCTCTGAATACCTACAACTAGACGCAGTCTCTGACTTCTTCACCACCTTTGGCCTCGCCCAATATTCATTTAGGGCGGCCCACCTCTCGTCAGTAATGTAAGGTGGCTTTGTTGGTCGTCTTTCCTTCATCTCATTGTGCCAGCCACTAAATCGTCTCGTTGCCTTCTTCTGCCACATCTGATAGAGACCGCCATCTCCCATTCAGGAGGCCATCGAAAGTATTTCTGCAATTTACAAAATGTAACATGTCAAATAAATTAACGTCTAAATTTCTATTTAATTACAAAAAAACTTACCTTGAATTCTTCAAAATATTGCTCCTTAATTTCTAGGGGAGTCAACTTCCAAGTGAATCCAGTCGGATTATTAATGAGCTTGAAACATTCCACAATTGTATGAGCAAATCTGGAAGGCTCAAGCAATCTCCTAAAACATAAATCAGTTTTTAGAGGTGAATTGCAAACAATTTATATATTCAAACAAAAAGAATTGGTTACAACATACCCATGAAATCTCAAACGAGCGCTTACTATCAACGCTAACAGAGTTGGCCTCGCCAACAGAAGCCGTGGACCCAATGGGTGGGGTATCAGGCTCAGTAGATGGAGAGACTCCACGACCAGCTGGAGCTGATATCGTTCTGCCGCCACGACCTCTCGGAGGTGCCATGTATCTTAAAACAACAAATAATTAGTGTTCGACAACCATAATCCAATGAAAGCAAGTTAGTAGGAGCGGCGAGCGAGACGACGCCGGTGAGGGAAGCGTCGGCGCCGGCGAGAGAGACGACGACACGGAGTGGAAAAGCGACGCCGATGAGGGATGCGTCGGCGCCGGCGAGAGAGACGACGACACGGAGTGGAAAAGCGACGCCGATGAGGGATGCGTCGGCGTTGGCGAGCGGCGAGAGAGACTACGGAATTCCTGACGGGAGGTGGAGACGAGAATTACGGGCAGAATAGGGAAGAGGCTAGGGTTTAGATTTGGATTTCTAACGGAACATTTTATGAGTCTTAGCATTAAATTATAAATTGATTAAAATATAAAAGAGTAGTACTCCCTCCGTCCCATTGGAAGCGTCTTGTTTTCCATTTTGGGCGTCCCATTGGAAGCGTCTTGTTTCTAAAAAAGACAAGAATATGTGGACAAGATTTAACTATCCAAAAGTCAAACAATATACACCACACATTATCATTTTCTTAACATCCGTGCCCATTGGAAACAAAACGCTTCCAATGGGACGGAGGGAGTATTAATTAAAATTAAAATTAAATTTTATAATATTACAATTTAATTATACTTATTACTCCATCCGTCTCATTATTAATGTCCCACTTGCCTTTTTTTGTTGTCCCATTATTTATGTCTCATACCAAATAAGGAAATAAATGAGTGGACCACAATCAATCTAAGCAAGTGGATCCCACCCCTTTATACTTTTACACCATAACTTTACACATTTACCTTCACTATCTTAATTACCGCGTTCAGTCCCAATAGGACATAAATAATGGGACGGAGGGAGTATTATATTAATATTTTAAATATTTTTTTATTTAAATTATATTAAATTTTAAAATTATATTAATTATTTTTTAATTATATGTTAAAATGTGTAATTATAAATCTTTTATTTAAATTATGATAAATTATATTATTTTTATGATTTTTAAAATTATTAAAAAAATTGAAACTTATAACTATTTGAGTCAAGGACAACGGATAATCGAAAGCGAATTTGAGTAAAAGGACAACGAATAATCGACAGCGGAGGAAATTTTGACAGAGGATTAAGTAATTAGAGTTAATATATACAATAATATTAATATAAAAATTTAATGTATATATTTTGCAAATATCTGAAATAAATACATACATAAATAGATAATTTATTAACATAAGAATATCCATTTATAGCATTAGCGTCTAATTATGAGTATAGAACACTAGCATATACTAGTAATAGTTTACATAATTATCCCTTAACTTAGTGGGTATTTGCACAATTATTTGTAAAAAAATTAGGTGATTTGATTTACGAGTTAATAAGGTATTCTTAGTTGAACAATTATTTATTATTATGAATAGATAAAAGTATGTATTGGTTTTAATAGATACGGTATTTCTCGTCTCAAGGGTTTTATTGACGGATTTATCCGTAGGTAAAACATAATAAATTTAATAAAAAAATTGAACTAATTTTACTGACGGAATATTCCGTCACTAAACTTAATAAATTGAGTAAAAATAAAGAAATTCAATTCTAAATATTAAATTAAGTATATTGATGGAATATTCCGTCAGTAAATTACCGACGGAAAAATCCGTCGGTAATCCGTCGGTAATGGCGAAATATACGTTCCATCGGTAATAGCCGACCCGTATTTTTTCCGTAGGTAATTTCGTCGGTAATCCTGAGATTTCTTGTAGTGAGAGGAGGAAATCAATTACAGTCATGAGCTTGCATCAGGTACTTTGAATTTCATTGATTTTAAAGCAATAAGCTTATTTGTGTCACTTGTAAATTGCTTTGAATTGCTTCACACAAACTTATTTGCATGTACTTTCAAACTTAAAGAGTTGGCTGCAATGAGGGACAAAATGAAGAAAGCAATGAAGAATGCTAGGAAGAGCTGAAGAACGAAAAAAAAAAGTCATTTTCTCTCAAGTTTTTTGTAGTATTGGTAGTTTTTGAAATGTGTTTCCAGTTCACTTTGTTTTTTGATGATTTCTGTTTTGTTTGTTAATATATGAAGACCCTTTGAATATCTATTGTTTGGACTCTTATATCTCATTAGTTATGATTTTACTTCAAATGATTTGTTTTGTCATTTCTATATCTATTAAGTAAAATTGTTTACGTTAATTTTTTTATTTTTTATTTTAACTTAATGTCGTGAAATTATTCTAGGTATGTATGAGTGGTAAAATATGTTTACCATCGGTATGTAAGCTTTTATAGTTGTTACCAACAATAACGATAACCATAACTTTAGATACGGTAAACAATAAGAAAAATTATTTACCACTCGTGAGTGGTACGGTAATCGGTAACAGTTTATTTTTTACCATTATCAGTGGTGTTCATCTACCTATACTATACAAACTTCTAACACCACCTACTCAAATTGACATGAAGTCCCAAAAATATCCCTCCTTCACGAAATATCTTCCGTTTTGCCATTCTCTGTATTTCTTTATAAATTTCAAACAATGGCATTTTTGTTATTACAAATCCCTATTTGTCTATTTAATAGGGATAATCTTCTTTTAAATCGTCTCGAAACTCAAATTTTATGGTAATTTAATTTCGAAATTTCTTCCTGTTATAGGAAATTTTAATGCTAGGACTAGGAGAAGAGCTATATGCAGTGTGCACTAGGGGTGCAAATTCAGTTGCGGTTATTCGGTTATAACCGTTACCGAACCGTTACCGCCGGTTGTGGTTAACCGAATAACCGAAGTTCGGTTAACGGTAACGGCAACGGTTAACGAATTGGGTGCATCAACGGTTATCGGATTAACCGAACGGTTAACGGTTATAACCGAATAACCGCCCAACTGGTAGGGAATGAAGCATTTCCTTGGGAAGATAAGGACTTCCTCGGTCCCCATTGTTAAACACTCTGGTGCCAATGACGCGCCTAGATTCTTGCTGCCCAGATTGCAGTGCAGGAAAGAGTCGAAGCCATTTTAGTAACCGATGGGTATTAAGAGTCCTTCCTTCTCGTTCTCGCTCTCTCTCGACTCACTGCCATTCGCCGTGACTGCATCCACCAGCGACTGCGCCGAGCCTCCACTTCTTCATCCATTCGGACCATTCCCAGTGCAAGACTGCAACTGGTTCATTGGTTTTGGGAACTCGGTTAATTTGGGTTAACCGATTAACCGTTCGGTTATAACCGAACGGTTAATCGGTTAAACCGAGGGCAAACGGTAACGACAACGGTTATGAGAATATGGTCTTTTTCGGTAACGGTTAACCGAAAAACAGTAACGGTTAATCGTTACCGAACCGTTTTGCACCCCTACTGTTCACCGACCAAGATAATTAATATTTTGGTTTTTCCTTCAAGTTTGCAAATGTTAGTTTGCACCGACTCTATTGTTAATATCCCTCATGTGTGTCTCTGTCTACATTCCATGATTTATTTATTTTTTAAATTAAACATGTAATTGAATTAAATAAGAAATTTTATATCCCCATTGGTTATAGAAGATGTTAGTATTTTTATGATATTTCAATTTTTCCAAAGCCAATTTTGCTTCTTTCAAGCTTGGCTTGAATTATCACAATGATCTTTGGAAGTCTTATGGTATAAATATTTGTGTTCTATTTTACTTTTCGAGAAGGGTAGTCTTGATTTCAAACAAATTTGGTTTATTCTTTTTGTTTCAGGAGATTCTGCAGCAAAGTTTCGTCCTTTTCTGCGAGCATCTATCATATTCAAGTCTCTTCGTTGTAGGTAATTTGCACATTTTTAGTTTTTTTTCCTAATATTTCTTTATTGCATGTACTTTAGTTCTTGAGATATACTGTTAAAGTTGAAATCTTATGAGTTGGCTGCTAAATTCAATTACTCCAGGCTCCAATTCTTCTGCGGTTCTCCTAGGAGCATAGAAATTGGCTTACGAAATATGTCCTCTTTAGAATGAAAACCAATTAAAGGGGAATTGATGCACTATGTTTCTATTTTGTAAACCACTTTTCTGCCTATTACAATTACAATTCGAGTATATTTAATCATTCATTTAGATAAATTGTTCATTTGGCTATTTCCATATCTTTAGACATTCATTTATGATTGTTGAGAGGAAGGTATAATTTTTCCACTTTTCTTGAACCAGATTAATGAATATCTACTGCTAATTTTCAATTGGGTTCATTTTGATTTCATTTTTCATGTCTGGAATCAAATTATTCTTATATTAGATTAATTTTCAAATCATCTCTGACCTGTAACTGTTATTTATCACGGAAGTATGCTCAGATTTATGAAAATCGGTTTTAGAAATGACAAAGTTACACTAAAATTGCACTTTATTATAGAATGTAGTGATGTTCTGTTTCCATTTACCAAAATCCAAGAACAGCCTACAGTAATAGGCCATTTGAATATCATTACTCGTGTTTATTGTGAATGATTCAACAAGCTGATACCTATATAGCATTGGAAGTAAGATAGCTTGAGTTAGTATATCCAGAACTGATAAGTTAGTGAAGTGAGATCGTATTTTCTGAGGCATCCATATGCGCTTACAACTTGTTGAAAGAAAAAAAGATATACAAATTATCCAGTTGCATGTTCCTTGATATATTAGTACAATGTGGTTAATGCTTTTTCTCTTTTGTTTCTTGAAAGAGTAAAGAATATCAACGCGCAGTCTCTATTTGGTTCGATTTTTTGCTTCTTGATTTGGATTGCAAGTGTATGTCTTTACTTCCTTCTGCTAGTCATGGTTCAATCCAAAAGGGCTTGGTAGAATTAGAGGCACATGTTTCCTCAAAATTTACAAAACTCAATATTTCTGAAAAACGACTTCAGTTGCCTCCTTGACGGTTAATGAAGTCTGAAATCTAATGTGAAACTCAATATTTCTTCTAAATGATTCGAAGTAGCTCTGTTCATTAAATAGATAAACTGGTCCAAAATAGACTAGCATGATATTAGCAGAATTCTTTCTTGTTTGTTTTGGTATTTGTGAAGGGTCTGTATCATTTGACTAGTGTTCCATTGCTTCAGGTTCATCATGATTTTTATAATGCTTACAACAACTCTTCCTTGCGTCCTGGAGGTTTAAGTGTTGTTGGCATGGCAAAGGAGTTATATGGAGACACTAAGATCATGGTAACTGGGCACTCAATGGGAGGAGCAATAGCTGCATTTTGCCCTTTATTTAGCATATGGCTATGCATTAGGCAATATTTGTGCCATGGCAATAGAGAAGAGAAGTAGTTCTACTGCAGCTACAATAATAATAAAATGGTTCTAGCAATAGCCTGTTCTTTAAACTTATAATAATGTATATTGTCAAGGAGTTTGAAATGTAGTAATTTTGGCAAGATAAAGGAGCAGCTGTATATAATTATCTGACCAGATTTTCAATTTTTATGTGAAGTTATGTTGGGATGTTTGTTTATATGCATATGTACTATTATTGACATTTTACGCAGGTGTCTTCCATGTATACTCCAAAAAAATATATTAAATAAGATATTTATAAAAGTTTATTTTCATTTTATTATGGAGAGATAACTCTTCATACAATTTACAATTTGATAAATTGTTAATGCCCACGTCAAAAACCTTTGTGTTCACTACCAGATGTCACATGATTAATTACACTACATTTAAGAGGGAAGGCCACGTGACGGGATATCCTACTGCACGTGCCACAGCGTGACGAGTAATCTTTGCCTTCAACCTAATTCTATATTTTCCTTATTAAATAGTCAAAATTCCACTCTTTCGTTATTTACAGATTATTGAATATTACGTATCTTCAAACATTTTTATTAATATTTTCAAATACTTAAAAACATACCTTAATATATACCTTAATTTATAATGACCCACTAACTATTGACGGTTCATTCCACATTGTATCACAACATTCACAATTATTCCACACAAACAACAACCAACATCAACCTTTTTCGGATTCAGGAAACAACTCTCAGTCGATGCCCGAGCGGTCAATGGGACAGACTGTAAACATATATCTAAAAAGTTACAATTACACTCAAATTAGATATCATAATGATAAACATATATCTATCTTTTTTTATTGATACAAATAGTTGGTTCTATTGTTGCAAATTATAAGTATTTGAATTATATGGCAAAATCCTTAAGATTACAAGTAAATAAATTTTAGAAACAAAACTTTAATATTTTTGAATGCAATTAAAACCCCGTATATAACACGTTTAATATCTTCGGATACAACAAATTAAAAAATATAAAAAAATTATTAAATAACGTTAATTCAATATAGACATATATATACATTTTAGGAGATCCAATTCACATGATCATTATAAAATTCAATTAAATAAATCACATTACATCTCACATTGACCCAGACATTTAAGTGGTTGTACGTATATGCCTATAAGAGTAGTTCAATCCTGCAATATTTCAAATAATTACTACAGTAGAAAACCAACCTAACCATGAAAGGAATTCTGTTAATTATTGTATTTTTTGCAGGTTATAATTATTCCTCAACAACCTGTGCATGTGAGTGGTTGTTTTATCTTAAGAAAACAAAAAATTCACATCGTAAACGATACACCAGTAGAGATGGTGGTGCGTTGTCAATCCGGCGACGACGATCTTGAATTTCATAGGCTCGGCAAGGATGAAATGTTCAATTGGAGTTTCTGCAATAGTCTCTTCGGCGGGACTTTATTCTACTGTCATATTTGGTGGGGTGGAACCAAGCAGTTATAATTCAACGCTTATAAATTCTCGTTCAAACAAAGTTATAATCTACACGTAACACGATATTTATTGGATAGCGACTGAAGATGTTGTTTTGTACTAGTGACAACCTTGGTAATAAAGCCAGATACGATTGGTAGAATATTACTACTACTTAATTAGCTGGTCCGTGGAGATTGTTGTGTGTTTATCAAACATAAAATATGAATGAATTTCGTGTTAATCAAAAATCATATTGCCCATATGGATTTGATATTTAAGTATTAATAGTAACTATGATGTCGGTGTAGTGGTGTATGTGTAGTTGTGTCCCGATGAAAAGATTAAAACGAAGAATGAACGGATGTGCTGGTGCTATACGTATATAATATTGGATTTACTAATAATAATTTTAAAAAAATGCATCAAAAGTGCCCCATCAGACCCATCTAAGGGCCAAAAGTAATCTTTTAAATATTGCCACTAAATCTTTAGTGGGTAATTTTCAATCTTTAAGAGCCCATAATTGATCTTTCGATCAATGATTAATTTACTCCGCCCATTATATATCTGGTAATGTGATTTAATACTTACCCAAATAGGTCAAATGAAAGAAACACATGATTAATTTGTAATTAAATTACGTTAGGCCCACTATGATAAAAAAAAATACCTTTCAAGCCCAAATGTACTTATACTCCATAGTCCATCACCCAAATGCACTAGAATTATAAAGGGCTTTCGTATGGTCTAGATAACAATAAATATAACAATTCAACCATACATATATAAAGCGTAAAAAACATATAAAATATAAAAATGTGATTATAAGTTCATCATAGACACTTGGATGACATGTGTATTTTGTGGATTCCTCAAGCTCCGAGAGTGCAATAGCACAAATATTATAAAAAACTGTGTTTACATCAAGAATAAAAGTAAAATATACTACCTCCCTCCTCCTAAAAAATTTCAAAACTTTTTTTAATTTTTTTAGATGGACCCACTTTTTAAAACATACTTGCATAATTCACTAAATTCTGCAGCTTGCATATATTTTCACAAAAGCTTTGGGAAGTGATCGCTTTGCCTTTTTGCTTAGCAAGATGGGTATTCGAGACTTACATACGCTATCTTGAGGGGGAGTGTTGGCAAGATTCAAGGGATTTGGGGCGAGATTCAAGGGATTTGGGAGATTCACTCTTCCAAATATATCTTAGGCTATTATGACCGTAATATATGTACATAATTATTGATTTTCTTTCCTTAGTTAGGACTTCTCATGTTGTATTTATATAGGATGTTTTCTCAATGAAATTCACTTCCACACAAACTTTGCGTTGTTCATTCTATCATAACCATGAAAGGAATTTTGTTAATTATTGTATTTTTGCAGGTTATAATTATTCTTCAACAACCTGTGTATGTGAGTGGTTGTTTTATCTTAAGAAAACAAAAAATTCACATCGTAAACGATACACCAGTAGAGATGGTGGTGCGTTGTCAATCCCGCGACGACGATCTTGGATTTCATAGGCTCGGCAAGGATGAAATGTTCAAGCTGGAGTTTCGCCGAGTAATCTCTTCGGCGGGACTTTATTCTACTGTCATATTTGGTGGGGTGGAACCAAGCAGTTACAATTCAACGCTTATAAATACTCGTTCAAACAAAGTTATAATCTACACGATATTTATTGGATAGCGACTGCAGATGCTGTTTTGTACAGTGACAACCTTGGTAATAAAGGCAGATATGATTGGCAGAATATTACTACTACTTAATTAGCAGGTCCGTGGAGATTGTTGTGTGTTTATCAAACATAAAATATGAATGAATTTCGTGTTAATCAAAAATCATATTGCCCATATGGATTTGATATTTAAGTATTAATAGTAACTATGATGTCGGTGTATTGGTGTATGTGTAGTTGTGTCCCGGTGAAAAGATTAAAACGAATAATGAACGGATGTGCTGGTGCTATACGTATATAATATTGGATTTACTAATAATAATAAAAAAAATGTCTCAAAAGTGTCCCGTCAGACCCACCTAAGGGCCAAAAGTAATCTTTTAGATATTGCCACTAAATCTTTAGTGGGTAATTTTCAATCTTTAAGAGTCCATAATTGATCTTTCGATCAATGATTAATTCACTCCGCCCATTATATATCTGGTAATGTGATTTAATACTTACCCAAGTAAGTCAAAAGAAAGAAACACACGATTAATTTGTAATTAAATTACGTTAGGCCCACTATGATAAAAAAATACCTTTCAAGCCCAAATGTACTTATACTCCATAGTCCATAGAATTATAAAGGGCTTTCGTATGGTCTAGATAACAATATAATATAACAATTCAACCATACATATATAAAGCTTAAAAAAACATATAAAATATAAAAATGTGATTATAAGTTCATCATAGACACTTGGATGACGTGTATATTTTGTGGATTCCTCAAGCTCCAAGAGTGCAATAGCACAAATATTATAAAAAAACTGTTTTTATATCAAGAATAAAAGTAAAATATACTACCTCCCTCCTAATAAATTTCAAAACTTTTCGGCACAACAATTAACAAAATAATATTATACTCCCTCCGTCTCATTGGAAGCGTCTTCTTTTTCATTTTGGGCGTCCCATTGCAAGCGTTTTGTTTCTAAAAACAGCAAGAATATGTGGACAAGATTTAACTATTCAAAAGTCAAACAATATACACCATACATTATCATTTTCTTAACATCCGTGCCCGTTGGAAACAAGACGCTTCCAATGGGACGGAGGGAGTATTGTATAATATGGGCACATCAAATTTGCCTATTTATCTATGCCTTCCTCGCATATTAATGTGATTCTCGTAGTAAGCAAAGTTTTCAAGGAGATAGAAATTGTTTTTCCTGTTTGAAGCATATGAAGAATATTGAAATTGTACATAAAATTAACCCGATCTACCCGGAATACCCCTCATTCGCTAAATATACTCCATTTTCCCATCAACCTCTGTATTTGTTGTTTATCAATCAAAATGACATTTAAGAAATTTCCTGGAAAGTCTGGGTTGATTATTAATTAAGAAGAACAAGACTCCGTCCATTCCAACCTCTCTCCCGGGAAAAATCTATCCTAGACCGGTCCATAGCTTAAGCTATGGACCTTGTGGTCCAAAAAGAAACACGCCATCTTTTCTTCACCAAAACCCTCTCTATGCTATTATTTGAACTTATTTCTGCGGAATGCTTCCACAATCAATTTTCTTCAGTCATGGAGAAATTTGTGGAAAAAATTTAATTTGTTAAATGATTGTATTATAAACATAAACAGATCTGTGTCTGTTTTGTGTGAGAGAAAAAATATCAAGAAAAACTCAAAACTTAGATACAATCGGAAGCTGTTCGATAGAGAGGAAAAAGGAAGATGCATGAGTATATATGAATTTAAAATTGCTAAATAATGACATGTCTCTTTATGGACCACAAGGTCCACAACTTAAATTGTGGACCAGGTCTAGGATAGATTTTTCCCTCTCTCCTGCCCTTCGATTTTGTCATGTACGGCGGAGGTCCAACTCCCAAGCTTTATCATCTAGCGCCAGAGCCGGCTTTGACATTTCGGAGGCCCTAGGCCAAGTCAAGAAACGGGGCCCCTCCTTAGGCGAAGTCAAGAAATGGGAAACGGCAACTTGTCAGCTTATGGCCGTTGGCGTCGGCGTCGTACGAGGAGAACCGGAGGTCAGGAGCATTGACTCGCGCCATGTAGTTCTTGAAATCACCGCCACCTCCGGCGGCGCTCGCGGCGTAGGAGGTGAAGTTCGAACCGGCCACATTGCCGTCGTCGGCGTAGCTCTTGAAGTCCTCGTGGTGGCCGGTCGATCAGCGGCTGTAGCGGGCGAAGGAGCCGGAAGCGAAGTTGCAGTACCGAGACAGAGAGTTAGAGAGATTTCTTGCGCCGACCAGCCAGTATAAAGAGACAGAGACGAGAGACACTCAGAGTCTGAGACAGAGAGGGGGAGAATTAGAGTCGTTGCTGCTGCTAGGGATGGCGTTCACAATCACAACTCACGTTAAATGTTTAATTGTTAATTTGTTATGTGGGTTGTATGTGAGCTGGCCAAATGGGCTTATAAATTTTTTTTTTATAAATGAGTTCATATAAAAAAAATTAACGGGCCATTTTGAAATGGGCCGAGTTCTATATTTCGGGGCCCTTTAAAATCGGGGGCCCTGGGCAAAAGCCCCACCCGCTATTCGGGTGGGCCGGCCCTGTCTAGCGCAAACCGTCTTCGTTGGCAATCCCTTCCATTACCAACTCCCGAGATTTTTTGTGTTCATGTGCTCCCTCCCTTGAACACTCTCTCCGTAAACTTCCTATCTCTCCCTCTCTCCCGAAACCATCGTCAACAATTCTGAGGTATAATTTTTCCAATCTGCCTTCTTTTGTGTTCTTACAAATTATTATCTTACTTGTTTGTTGGGTTCAATTTCAAAGCATCTAGCGCAGGCCGCCGAGTGCTATCTACCCCCTCTTTGCAAACCTAGCCGATTTTCTGAAACTTATGAATCAAGATTGCATCATCTATTTCAAACATTACAATAGTTTTATTATTCTGTACTACACTTTAAGAACCTTTATCTAGGGCATGATTACAATGCACACAAACATTACCATAGTTATATTATTCTGTTCTACATTTTAAGAACATTATCGTACAAAAGCTAATAAATTCTAAAGAAGTATATAGGGCATGATCATAACGCAGTGCATAGCACGGTTACACGATGTGCTAGTTTCTATTAATCATATATATGTTTCTCTGGTGGTGGAGCCATATACTGTAGGGCCCAACTAATTTAGTTATTTAAAAGACTTTGTATAGAAAATAAGATAAAATGCTAAAATCTCATCTATTATTATTAGAAGAGATTTATATGTATCGTACTAATTAATGCATATTCTTCTCGTTTCCAGCAAACTCTTAGAATTGAATTTGAAAACTTTCTTGAATATCTCAAACACTTGCAAACAACTTTCAATTATGACCAAATTGATATGATGCAACAATTATTTCAACTGAATCACAACAAAATGCATTAATATTGAAACAATATCAATAAAAAGCCTAAGCTTCTTTAAGAAATGGATAATCGGTGTAACCCACCACTGGATCCGAAGTGTAGAATGTGTTACGATCATACTTGTTGAGCGGAACATCCAACTCGTACCTTCTTGGCAAATCTGGATTTGCCAAGAACAAGCGTCCATACGCTATCAAATCGGCAGAATTCTCATCAATGGCGCAATTTCCCTTAGCACGGTCATAGCCTCCAGCGGCTATAAAGGTGCCATTGAAAGCCTTCCTGACGGGGAGGAGCTGATGGACTTGGTTGTCCGTCCCTTCAAGCACGACCGAACCATCAACCATTCGTGGTTCGATCATGTGGAGGTAGCCGAGGTTGAACTTGTTGAGCGCGTCGGCCACGTACAGGGCTAGCGCGTGCGGGTCCGAGTCGACGCACTCGTTGAAATCCGTGTACGGGGACAGTCTGATCCCGACTCTGTTCGACCCGATCTCTTTACTTACGGCTTCCACTATTTCTAGGGCGAACCTGCACCTGTTCTCTAAGGTCCCACCGTACTCGTCGGTCCTGTCATTCACTTGATCTTTCATGAACTGCTCGATTAAGTAGCCGTTCGCGCCGTGGATCTCGACTCCATCAAATCCTACACGAAACAAAAGGAAAACCGTGAGAGACTCACGAAAAGTCCTGCCCAAGTTCGTTACTGGAGCACGAAAAAGGTACCTGCTTGGATCGCGTTACGAGCAGCCAACTTGAAATCATTGACAATGCCACGGATCTCATCCGTGGTTAGTGGTCTCGGGGGCGACCAGTTGCCCCCGTAGAGGCCCGGAGTCAAGCCCCTGTCTGTCGATGAGACCGGAGCTTGGCCGTCGGGCTGGTAATCTAATCAATCAACAACGAACGATCATTCTTCTTTTTCCGATATATATATATATATATACATATATAATCAAAATAATAGTGGAATGAAAGATGGAGGGTTTACCGTAAGTAGAAACGCGGCCGACGTGCCACAACTGCACGAAAAACAGAGCACCCTTTTGATGAACTGCGTCTACAATTGGCTTCCATGCCTCGACATGGTCCTCGGTCCAAATCCCCGGTGTATGCGGATAACCCTGCGCGGTGTTTGATACACCGGTTGCTTCCCTTGGTGGCCCGCTGGGAGTAGTAGAGCGCCGCGTGAGCCTGCGGGACGTTGTTGTAGGACCGGTCTCGGGTCAACGGAGCCAATACTATTCTGTGGGAGAGGGAGAATTCTCCCATTTTGTAGGGCGTGAGCAGAGGAATATCACTTGCCGCCATTGCTTCGATTATGAACTACTGCTCCCATTTTCTTCTATTTATATACACTCCATGTCGAATGAAAAAAGGGGCAAGTTGGAAAAAACATCATTGATGACGAAATTCCTAAACGATGCCGTTTTTGCGTCTGGATTCATTTTCCTGCAGCAGCCGTACATATGACGGCGATTAGTTAATTCGGTTAGCTGTTCGTTCAACGTTTTGCTTTCTACTACTATTTTGTATTCCCTCCATCCCATTTATTTTGTTCACTTTGCTTTTTATATGATTTTAAGTAGAGTTGTTAGTTGTGAATAGAGTTGTATAAAGTTCTCGGTCCTTCAAAAAAGTTATATATAATAATTGTTAAAAATAAATGGGCAATATATTTTGGACAGTACGAAATAAAAAATTGAATATTATAATTTAGATTTAGAGAATATATATAAAAAAAAATGGGAGACAGCTAATTTTAATAAGCATAATTATCTCTCTCTCTTAGTAATTGTGAAAAAGTGTAAATATATAGAATATGCACATGAACACGTGATAGAGAGAGAGAGGACTATTTTGTAGTAGAAATTAAAGACAATTAATGCTTGTGTGGAGTTTGTCTCGAGTTGGGGTAGTTTTTTTTTTTTAATTGAGTATAGTCGCAGAGACTAATTAAAATTATTGTATTTCGTAAACCCCACATTTATATAGTTTTTTTCGCTCCCTACGTCTTATACTAAAACTAGGGATCACATTACATGCATACACTCCCTACGAGCAATACATAAATCTCACATTTACATTTTGTTCTTATGGAGAAAAAATAGAATAATTATGAAATGAGGGCCCTAATGACGAAACTAGGTTTTTTTTTAGTATAAAAATATGAACAAAAAAAAAAGATTTTACCTTAGTGGTAAGCATGCCTTTCTTCCTTTCAATAAAATCTATGGTTCAAACCCTATCTCAATTAACAAGTATCATTCCACTAAGTTATACTCCCTCCGTCTAATAATATTGTCGTATATTTCCAATTAAATCGTTATAAGATAACACTAAATATCTCTAAGAGCCAAATTTCTTAATCTCCGTAACAAAAAGAAACTATACGATATTACTGGGACAAAGGGAGAGTACATTTTATATATGCTTTAGGCCCCCACCTTCTATAAGTAAAATGAAGAGTACAAATTAATACCTAGTTCTTATTTAATCGTTCATGTATAATATAAGCTGCCTTGTTTAGAGCATAATTTAACACTTAAATCAAATTAGACACATGCCATTAAGGCTCGCTCTAATAATGCAAAGCACCAAGCATTGCAGGTGAAAGCAGAATCCAGCCCTATTTGATACACACGAGTTGGATAGTTTGTATCATACAACTATTTAAACAGTGGATGCAGTAAATCCCGGTACTAAACCGCGGTCTATACGTAAATTTACCGAACCAGATAGCAAACCACTGGACAAAACACATATATGTATGTATAGAGGATAACAACTTAAGAGTAGCAGTACACCCCACCTTCAGATTTGTATTCACAGTTGGGGCGAACGAAAGTCATCCTTGTAGCTAGTATCCCGATAGCCAGTGAATCGATGGCAAGAATAGGCATAGCCCTGTCAGTTAGTATAAAACCTACCAAAGGGACACCGATGAATATGGTGGTGTAGTAAGCTTTGACATATTCACTTTCTCAACCTCTTCTTGCTCTTCTCCCTGACCATCTTCAACTGACGAAGGATCGTAATTTCTTTATCCACCAACAGTAAATACACCATCTCAGGCAAAACCGCCGGACTCTATGGTCTTCCAAGCAAAACACATCAGTCTCCACATACCCTGCCGATTTTGCAGGATATTCTGTCAGGCAAGACAACACTCCTCATCTATGCTTCAATATGGCAATTCACCAAAGCATTTTACTGCATTGGAGAAAACTGGCTCAGTACGTACCAAAATTTTGAGTTTAGTCACTGAAAATGCATCGCTAGGAGCCTAGGCCTCAAAAGGACATGTAACAATTTATTAATGAATAGTCTAGCATGGAAGACACAGAGATCAAGAATGATTGAATCTTGTTAAGTAATTACGTGGCTCAAAATCCCAGATGACAATATAAATGCATGGCGATTCTATGCAGGAATTAAAAACAACCTACATTAGATGGTCTTTATTATGTAATCAGGAGCTAGTGGTAACTTGTGCATGAAGAAATGGATATCCAATGTCACAGTATTTAACAGCTACATTCAACTAAAAGAGAAAAAGAATCAAAATCAGATGGAAATGCAGTCATTATTAAGATTTAAAAATGGAGCTCACCATATGCAATCAGACTACGTAGCAGAACTGGACTTTTGGACCCACACTTGTTTCTGTAAATTCATAGAAATTTATACAACCACTCGATACAAATGAATGATGAAAATGAAAGTTGTTAAATGTAGCAATCTAGCAAACCTCATTAGAACTATAGCCAGAAGAACCTCCCCTTTTTGAAGATTTTCCCTCTATACTGGAAGAGCCGTCTGCATCCTTCACATTATAAGCTGAGCCACGGCGACCCCCCTGCCTATAATGGCCTACAGTATCTCACAAACAATCAGATTGAAACTAAAGACTGTAAGGGATTATATTTTCATTTCTCACCCCAAAATTTAAACATAACACCTACCATTTTCAGAGTAATGCCTACCACGACCACTTCCAGTGGATCTATACTCACCACCATGTGCGACCAGTATATCTTTTTTTGTTTCTACATGAGTTCCTGAAAGGCAAGAAACAATTATATAAAACTAAGACTATATAAGATAGAGCCATAAACAGCCCTAAAATAAACACACCATTCTCAGTTTTATACTTCACAGTATTAAATAAAATTGCCTAAAGGAAAATCTATAATTATCAATTATAAGAGATCAGGTTTCAACAGACATTAATCAGTTAAATATAAGTAAGTATCCCAGATGCAATCCAAGTTAATTTCACTTATTATACACCTTCGGCAGAGTCCGCTATTTGGGATGTCTGAGAAGATGACAAGGGTATTGATTCATCAGTCGAGTGCATTCCATCTGAACGTCGAAGTGGGGCCCAAACACCGCGATCAGGTCTATCCTTGTTCCTTGCCCGTCTTTCCTGCTTCTCCTGCTTCTCGGTGGAAACAACATGCAAATCATTCGGTACCTTATCCTCAGGAGCCCTATTTGTATCCTTCTGAAGTGAATGCAGACTTGGGGGTCGAGGAGGTTTCTTGTCTCTTTCCTGATTAGGAGACTGAACTCGTAATTCTGATTGTGATCCCAAAGATAATTGATTTTGACGAGTATCTTTGCTGAGAAGAATGCTTCTGATAATCCTTCCACTAGCTTCCCGCTGCTGATTCTGTTTCGGGGTTGCAGAAGTTTTGTCAGGAGAGACCATGTTCTGTTGCAGTGACGGACCGCTAGTAACCTATAGAAGACAACGAAATGAAATGTCCTTTTTCGTCATTCTAAGGCAATTAAGACTGAAACTCTGCTGCATTTGAATACAATTAATTTCACAGGGCAAAAATGGATTTATTATTTCATACATGCAATATAGCTCATAATATTACTCCCGCTACTCGGTAATAAAGTTCACAGCCCTTCCATATAATGTCAGAGAGAAAACTGAATCAGAAATCTTTGCCCAGGCTCAAGCTTATTGATGCCATATTAAAAACCTATTTCTGCCACCTAGACCTAGAGTTGATAAGGTCAGTACATAACTGGCATAGATGCCACCTTGTCAGAACCTTGTCAGATTTCCTCAGGAAGAAGACAGAAAGTGACATTGGCCAAATTCTCAATTTAGTGACAATTGGTGAGCAGGATTAAAGGTGTATTCGCATATTATTACAAACAAAAACCAACAAACTATGAATCATCAGCACAGCAGCATCTACTGTTAACATGAAAGATTAAAATTGCAATGAAGAACTAATCAACTCCTAATATGATAAGATACTGAAAATTCATTCTAATTAACTTGGAAGAGCTTTTATGGTCATACCAAGAAACAACATAAACATCAGATAAGTCAATCCATCAGTGTCGACACATTAAAAGAAAGAAGGTGCAACCAAAGAATAGCAAAGAAACTGAAAACCAACCATGGCAATTTACAATTGAAATAATTATATTTTATTATTCTCCATGTGATGAGAGTTCACAATTTCTTATGTATCAGGGCAACAGTGTAGAGTGAAGGTTTAGGAATTCAAACATTTTCGGTGCTCAATACCGTCACATGGTTGAAAAGGAAACATTTCTTCATTTAAAATTTCTGAAATCTGGCTCATGCAAGAAGAGATATTGCTGTATATGCAATTCTTGGCTGATATTAGAAAAGTTTATCTTCTTCCAAAGATACTCAACCAATAAACCATAAATGAAAAAAAAAAAAAAAAAACAAGAGAAAAAAAAAGAAAAACCATAGACGACTTACATTAGGAAATTCCTTTTCTTTTCCTTTTAGAAGTAGGATTTTCTTCTTCCCAGTACCAGTAGATCCCGTGCCTCCTAAAAGAAATCAAATAGCATAACATAAAAGGACTGCAAGAGGTGTGGTAATGAACACAACAAGGAAAAAAATAACTCTATGGAAGAGAAAATCTTCCTTATAGTCAAAACAGGCTTCAGTCACCTGCTAGACGAAAACTTGAACTACAATCATGCAAATAACTTTCACCCAAAAAAAAAAAAAAAAGAGCAGTAAAGAGAACAGGTAAAGAACATGTAACACATTTAGAATAGACAGTAACGAAAAACGTAGGCATTTTAACCAATGTCATCCATGCATAGAACTCCGATGCAAGTATTGAACAGGTGAAAACATTAAGTTAGCAAATCAATATTATCTGAGCAAAACAAACTAGAAGCATTTATGGAGAGGCGTTTCCTACTCGAGAGATATGTGCCAACCTATAGTGTTCATGCTTTATTTTTCTTATGTTAGACTCACTTTATATAGCACATATGAAAACTCAAAACTGGGGTGGGGTGTTCAAAGAGCAAGAGTTACCAGAATCAAAATAACCAAAAAATATTATTACTTCTAAATAATGTCCAAACAAGGCATTGATACTGCAAGGTCAGAATATAGTTAAACCTCGATAAAGTAATAACTTTGGGATTGGGAAAAAAATCCTTTTAATGATGTTATTACTTTATCAACATTATTTTAGTCCATTGACCCAAATCCGAACCGTAAGAAATTATTATCCAAGCGAGATTGTTACTCTATCAAACATTACTTTATCGAGGTTTAACTGTAGAATTAATTATCTGCACAAACAATTAGTATCCATTTTATTTTTTAATATACAATGCTAGACCAACAATTTCCCATAATAAGGATTATGGGATATAATGTTGAAAGCAGAAGAGTAAAACCAGGCCAGGTACCACGAAAAAAACGAATTTGTTCCCATTTGAACTCTAGCATTTCTCAGAAAAGGTACCATATATCGTGCATATCAATGTTATCCTTCACATGCACATCTAAAAAGATCATCATGTACATGACAAATATAAACCCTCATCAGAAATAAGAAGCAAAAGTTAAAGAAGAAAGTGTCAATAGAGAAGTCTTTCACTTGGGTACACGGAAAGTATTTAAACTCCTTATTTATAAAATCAGAACATATATAGACAGTATAAAGTGATCATCTAGCCCAAGTACAGAGCATTATCATCACCTTTTAATACTCCCAAGTCCAACATTCAAAAACATACCAGTTTCCCCTTCTAAAGCTTCATTCCCTGATATAGATGCTGAATTAGATTTGTCGCTCAGGTGCTGATCATCTTGCTTAGGAAGCAATGAATGAGTTGATTTATCTTTGTTGCTCACAGTCTTGGAACTATCCCTCATTATGTACTGCTAAAAATACAATGGAGTAACTGAGTAAGACATTAGTTCTAAATTCTAAAATCCAGTAAAACACCACGAACTTTATTAGAGAGCAGAATTGAATATGTCAAGTGGAGGAGAAGGGTACACAAAATTGGTCGACAAACACCAATGTCCATCAACAAAATCCATAAAGGGAAGTTACAACCATGCATAATGTTCTGATAATATGTATGAATACTCAATGTTACAATCAATAGCAGTCCCAAAAATCACATCTAAGAAACTAATTTACCTTGGTAGAAGATGTCCTCTTCTCTGAGCCTCGTTTTGAAGAACCAGAGACTGGGTTTCTAGATGACATTCCACCAACTCTTCTAGCTGGTTTCCCATTCAACACGGTCCTCTACAAATTTTTGAGAAATCAGGTATACCGTTTACGTGTTATAATCAGGAGCTCCGTTGAAAGAAGCGACAAAAACAAGCTTATCCCAATACACTTATTGATGAAAATCTCAAAATAACCGATAGGAAAATCAGAAGTTGCTTCTGCTAACCGCTGCCAGAGAGGTAACAGTTCATTCCAGGGAGTAAACCCCCACATGGAGCAGAGCAAGAGGATAAATAAGTATATTTTCCAACTCAAATGTAATGCAATTAAGAATGATAAATATAAACAAAAGTTATCACATAAAATAGGAAAAAGAAGATGTATTTATCCAAACAACCTTTATTGAAGCAAATACAATAGAATTTCAGAGGCACCCATACCCCAAGCCCAACCTCAACAAATAACATCACCCCCAAGTACATGGACCCGATATTGAAAGAAGGAATTGTCAGTCAGTCTCAAGAAGTAATAAGATTCCTACCCGAGAGCCGCCCTTTGCAGCTCTTTTCTGACGAACAAAATCCATCAAAGGAGTGACTATAGGAGCATCCTTTGGAGCACCTAAAAGAAATTGGGCAGTTGCTTCAGCTAGAAAATCCTAAATACTTTTTTAGGTTAGAAAATATTAATTATTACTTCCAATATGTATTTTCATTTTTTAAAAGGTTGTCACCTTCAACATGAAAAAATATGAACTTAAGACCGACCTGCTCGTTCTGCTTCCTTTCTCTCCAACTGTATCTCTGCACTGGGCAGATTCTCAACGGGCTTTGCAAGAAATTCAAGGAACTCCAAATACTCAGGATCTACACATTTGTCAATAATTAAAACAACTTGAACAGGATTTATCAACATGCAACAAGCACAAGTTAACTTTTAATGTACAGCATTTATCAACATGCAACCAACAAATATAGATTACCTTTTAATATAGTCCCTTCGCGACCATCCCTCTTGGACCATTGTTTTGGAACGCGTTGTGAAGGAGCATATTCAACAATTGTTCTAAACTGTGTTCCTAGGAGTATAAATAAAGGTCAAACCAGTCAGATGATATAATTTTCCATAGAAGAGGACAGAAGAAGTCAGGTATTATTCTTTAAAAATAATAAAAGTCCAAACAAGCAGACAGCAAATCAAAGATTGTAAAAGCATAAATAAATACAAATAAGCTCAGGTACTGCTATTAAAGTAATGTTATTGAACATTACCTTTCTCATTGACAAAGACGTGGCCATTGAAAAACTCGGCAAACTCAATCACGTCATCTGGCTTGTTGAAGTCGATGTAAGCTCTAGCATGTGTTGGATGTTTTGGACTGCAGAGATAAAAGCATGTAAATATTCAGAGAGGAAATTAAAAGTACTCAAGTTGTGTGACAGAGCACTTCTGGCGGCAGTAATGCTTTTGGTGAACCTCTTACATCATGAAAATAGAAAACAAGACAAATTTGCATATCATACTATTTTCAATGCAAGTCTAATCATCAAAGAGACAAACATAAATTCCAAGAGAACGGATATCAAACCTATGGATACTGATCCCTCCATTTCCAGATAGCCCATACATTACAAGAACGTAACTTTTAGAGGCCAATTGTAACAGAAAGTAACCAAAACCTATTTCTTACATGAATGAAATTACAAGTTCAAAGACTGTGCACATGAAATATTCTTTTTGCATTCGCAGTGACCCTACTGAATCCTAAAAAAACCTTCAACAGGAACCAATATGCAACAACCAGTCAGACAACTATCTGAGAGGCATTTAAAGCTGTAGGTGATCGTGTCTATATCATTAAGTCTATAATCAGAATATGCCAACAGACATTAAATTCCTAAAACCTAAATGATCATCAAAAGCTAAATATCTATGGAATAATGAATATCCCATCAATGTACTACATCCCCGAAATTAGAAAAAGGGTAATATAGCACAAATGCAGTACAATTTTATTCCAGAACTTCCAATATTCTATTTTACTTCTCAAAGAAACCTACAACAACAGCTTCACGGTACAGAGTGGTAACAACAAATTTCTTCCATTAATTCAAAACATTATAATGAACATGAAACAAAAAATAGAGCCAAAACCAGCAGCTAAAAACTCAGTGTAATTCAAGAGTCCAAAATGGTACAAGAACCAAACCAGAAATAACTTCAGGGACCACTGTACCAGCATTTAATTATACTGCTTTAATGAAAACTAATACCACCATACTATAGGATAAATCCAGAAGATTGTACCAGAGAAGAATACCCTATCCTGACAGGCACCTAGGCAAAAGTGAATCTAAACATTTTTAAGATCCCTATCATCTTACCACCATCTTTTTCTAAATTAGAATCTTCAAGAGAAACATAAACCTTACAGAATAGTTGCATAATACTACCTGACACAAAATATGGCAACGATAATACTTCTTATGTTAACTCATGATTTCATACATGATATGAATGAAAGAAATATAATTTGATTATAATACCCTCAACGCAACTGGTGCAAACAAGGAGGACCAGAGATAAAACCAACAGAAACAGACTAACACTAGCTAAAACACAATCTCCATCTAGCACCTTAGTGAAAATAAAATGCATCTTATAACTTTTTTAGGATACCCAATAATACTAGAAGTTTCTTCAGCCATGAGTGAACAAAGTTTTACATCTCTTCCATATGACAATATCTCAAAATTCCAGTAGAACTTGCACTCAGGACTATACGGTAGAAGCAGGAATAAAAGATATAGTACATCCAGAAAACAAAAAATTGAAAGCAAATACATGATGAAAACCTAGAACACCAACTTGTACTGAATTTTCTAAACCTGACACATAAAATTTGCAGGTGTAATGCAATCAATCAAATTCCAACCCCGATGCCTTCTTAACTAAGCAACAAACACCGTCCACTGAAATACATGTCCTTACACACCTAACAAAGCAAATTACTTACCAACCCTAGAAAAAGGGAAAACTCCAATATATGTTTCCAATTAGCATATAATCGCAAGTAAAACCTTCACCTAGATTTTCCGGGGCGAAAAGCAAGCCAATGGTAGCGGCCGGAGAAGCGAGAATCAATATGCTCGACAAGGTTTGACTGAGAAATCGTCGGCGGCAAGTGCCGCAGCACCACCTTCGTTCGATCCAGCGGCCCCTTCATGCGCGACAAAACCCTAACACCAATTCTAGATTTAATTAGAATGATAAAACCACTCCGCGATTAACTCGGTTCCCCTTCAAAGCCCCAAAAATTACATCTTCAGCAGCGATTGATTGTGTTTCTCCCCGTCAACCCTAATTGTGAATTTTGGATATCCCAACGACATGCAGGAGAGAGAAGAAATCTGGGAGAGGGAGTGACGAAAGAGGATTTTGTGCGGGTGTGTAACCTTTTTTCTTCCCCCCTTTCTACTCTCTACAATCTATACGTATCCGCTAACTTATTAAAATGGACTCTATATCCTCTCTTTTTATTTTATTAAATAATTATGTAATAATAAATCATCACTAAATGTTTTTATTAAATATTTATATAATAAATTTGCACTTAATTACTAACAAAGTGGATAAAAAATTAACTCTTCATTCATCTAGTTTTGCAAAGTGGTCGTGTTTGGAAGAACTTATACTTAAAACAATCATAACTTTATACACACGTTTGAGATAATTTATATAAATTTATTATAAGTTATTTTTGACTTGTTTTCGTGAATCGATATTAATAGTTTATACGAAATGTATATACAGATAATCAAATCAAATTCTGACCACTCTTATTTATTTTAATTTAATTTAAGAGTTTATACAATAACTATTTGTTCCATGAGCGTTGAATTAAATTATTTTCTTAAATGGGATCTATATAAAAATAATTAGTACTAGCTCTTTTTCTTTTAACATTTTTAGAAAACTCATATATTCTATTTAAAAAATCCAGCAACTAAAAAAAACTAACGGAAAAAAGGAAAATCACATTAAAAATACATGAGGACTATTTTTAAGGTCTATTTACTTTTAGTAACACGAGATTCATAACATTAGTTTTATTGGATGGCATAACAATTGAGATGTTTGTCGGTATCATGAAGTGTGATCTTGTGTTATTTGCAAATGTATTTCGGTAGCTATTGCGGAATACCTTTGTTGAGATTTATTTGCTCAAATCTCAATTGGTTTGTGGTCCACAATCTTAGGATGACCCACTAAGTTAACCTAGTTCGTTTGTGTGTGCTTGATTCCCTCTATATAATAAGTGTGTGTGTTCATTGTTCTCTTAAGTTCGATTGTGCGTGAGTTCTCTTCGTGAGATAATTGTTCATTCGAGTGAACTCCCTTCAAACTTAGTGGTGTAACAAAATTGTGGCCGAAATCGAGACCTTTGTGGTCCAACAATGGTGGTGTGTCCTAATCTCGAGATCATGACACTGAGTCGAAGACGAATCGAGACAAGATCCTAACAGTGGTATCAGAGTCGAGGTCGTCAAATTCGTTCTGCCGGCTTGCGTATGTCGCACGACTTTTTCTCTGCGTTTGTTTATTTTAATTGAAACCTAGTTTTGTTTCAATTATTTTCTGGTTCCTAATTTGTGAAACACAAAAAATACAAAAAAAAAAAATCGAAAGTAAAAGGGGAAGAAAAGATAGTCTTGCTCCCGCCTTTGAGAGAGAGAAAAAGTTGTGTCTTCGTGAAATTCGTGCAGCCCAAGAATCATCTCTCCGGCGAGACTCCCTATAATCGCATGTGTCGCGGATCTGCTCGAGCCCTAGGACGTTACGTTTGTCATCCGCCTCCTCTATGCAAAACCCAGCGTGTGTCGCCAATCGTGGCTGTCTCCGACGTGAGCTGCTTGATTCGCGCGTCTGTCACGCCACCCCTGCTTCCTCTGGCGTCTGTCGCCGCCTCCTCCCTTGTGTGTCAAGGGGAAACTCCGAGACCAAACCTCCCTCTATTTGTCGTGGAGGTCATCTGCTCGTCTCCGTAAAATCTGACGTATGGTGTCGTTCATTTCAATTGGCTTTCTGCGTGTTTTCGAAGTGAATTCAGTCCTTACTGCCGGGTGCAATCGTATCTGCCTATCACTGCCACGCTCAATTCCAGTTCGTGTGAGTAAGGTAAAACAGGATTTCAGCCGGAAATCCTGCTCTGGTAAATTGGATGAACATATCCGCATTTTAAATTAGCAGAGAACCGCCAACTGGTGCAATATAGGATTGGGATTTTGTACTTGTAAAATTTTAGGAATATTTGTTTTATGTGATTTAATCATGTCTTTGTGATTGTTTGATCTTCGTGATCTCCGTTGTTTTATTTGTGGTTAATTGTTTCTGCTACTGCTGCTGCTCTATATTGGTTATATTGTGTGCTTTGTGATTTCTTTGCGCTCAGATGAGTTCTCTTACTATTGGCATTGCTCTGTTTAATGATAAGTCTGATTTTAGCAACTATTCTTGTTGAAAAAACGTGTTTCTATGGCCATAGATCATTCGTATGCTGCTAATAAAACTGATGTTAAAAAGGCAGAGATGAATGAACTTGATATGTCTGCTTTTACGTTGAACCTATCTGACTGTGTGTTAAAGAAAGGTTGATATGATAGGTTCTGCTAAGGAGTTGTGGGATAAATTAAATGAGCTATGCGCCGATGCTTCATTGCCTTATAAGATGTACTTGTTAGAACATTTCTTTAGGTTTAGGTTGGACTAACTAAAGACATTGATGAGAATCTTGATGTGTTTACTATATTAATGATTGGTGATATCAAACAAACTGGAGATAAACACATAGATGATTATGCCTCAATTGCTCTTTTAATGCTATTCTAGATACATATAATGATTTCAAATCTATTATTAAGTATGGAAGAGATGAAGTGACTTTACTACTGTTGTGCATGGCTTGAAGAGCAAGGAATTAGATTTAAAGCAGTATGGGGATGAGAGTAGTTCTAATAAGGTGTTCCATGTGAAGGGTAGTTACCATGGGAAGAAGTATGATGAGAATAGGTCTAAGGCTAGACCTAAGGGTAGGAAGTGTTACAATCGTGGTGAAATAGATGTTGGGATCTTGTATACTGGAAGTAAATTTTATGCTTGTATACAATGTTATTCGTTTCCACTATTTGTGTTCTCCTGTCTAATTATTTTGTTTGTACATGTTAGTCCTATTATCTTGTATAATAGTTAGATTGTGTAGTGTGTTATAAATCACAAAATACTACACAATTAGTTGAACTAACAAGATATAATTAGATATCACAACTAAGACAACTTTAGGATAAGTTGTCAGTTTAAGCTGCAATTTAGATAAAAAGTAGTTTGTCTTGGCTACTTGTCTATTCTGGTACACTTAAGGTGGTGCATTGAAGGATCACAGTGAGATGAATTATCCTAACTGACCTGAGTGGAGAACCAAAGATTTCGATGACTTAGCTGGTTTTAAGCTTGATAAGATTTCAGTTGAGTGCATGTGGCTATCTATCACTTTGACCTACTATGGTGAACGTCATCGCTACCGAATTTACTATATTGGGTGATAGTAGTTACTTGTAGCTCAGGCTGGTTATCTGTATCTTACATCCATATCCTTGATAATTGGGTTGATAATAACCCTTGAGGAGCTCGAAAGAATTAGAACACTAAACTCTAAAGGTTGATTAAGTTCAAGTGTGTTAATAAAGTTAAGTGATACTACTCATGGATAAGATACTAAGTAATTTGAGTTGTCATTGACCTTAATTAATTAGCGAATATGTATTTCTTAAATATGGTGATCAATTAAGTCTAAAATACAAGCTCTTGCTCAAATTGGGATAAAGGAGTAACTCAGCCCGAATTCTTTAGTGGAATGAATTCGTTTTTATTAATTAATTTTCTATGGGTTAAGCATAGATGATTAATTAATTTGAGGCTCTGATTTATTTCTTGTATTAGATCTCTGGTGTGACCTGTATAAATGTCAAGTATTTATTTCACGCTCACTCGGAATTATTAAGGGATTAATGCATTTTATGTATTATTTAATAATGTCAGTATTATTTTATCTGAAATTATTTGGCTGAACCAATTAATTGATAAATAATAAGTAACCTAGATATTATTTAAATAATTAATAGACTAGGTGTTTGAAGTCCATTAGTAATTAATTAATAAATGAGTTTGTTTATTATAATAATGTGTCTTACGTTATTATTAAGATAATTCGCATAACCCACACACACACGTAAAAAAAACAAACGCACACACGTTCCAAATGTGAGCGAGAGAGAGAGGGCATGCATATCTTCAATGCTTCTCCAGTTTTTCGTTCATCCGAAGAGAAAATAGGTATCAGGCAAATCAAAGCAGACTAAAGGATGCACGTATTGAATTTCTAACTCCTTCAATAGGTCATTTTATTAAGGATTTCCCTAAGAGTAAGGAAGAAAATGGATCTAGTGATTAAGCTAATATAGGCAAAGTTAATCTTCTTGATGAAATGTTGAATCATGTTTGATCTGCATGATCTTGTGACCTTTGTGTGCCTTGTCTTATTTTCTTTGTGTGAGCATATGAACTTTGCGTTCTTATCATGTGTTGATTATGTGGTCTTTATGTACTTTTTGTGGCTATTTGCCTTTTATCTTTGTGATGTTGTTAGTTCTTTGTGAGCTTAAGCATGTTTGTGTGTTCTTGCTTATAAGCTCAGTACCTTGTTGCTTCTATGTGAAGTTTGGGTGTGTAGATCTTTTTGCTTAGGAATTGTGTATTCTTATGCTTAAGCTGTTAGTAAGGTTGGTAATGTCAATGTGTTTGATGTCCTTACTTGTTGCTTTGTGCATGATTTGTGTTTCTAAATGTGTTTCAATTTGAGGTGGAGTATCTTAGTGTATGTGTCATAATGTGGTGCATCTTAGCGCATGTGTTGTGCTAATCCATGCTTGGAGTTTGTTCTCCTTGTGTACCCTGTTTTGTAGGTACCGTGTGGAGTGGCGATGATGAGTCCTACGGGTAATACTTTGTGTAAGGCACACCGGTGTTGGGCAAAAGGTGGAGATTGTTGGAATTTATTGGCTCAAATCTCATTTTGTTCGTGGTTCACAATCCTAGGACGACCCACTAAGTTAACCTAGCCCGTTTGTATGTGCTTGATTCCCTCTATATATTAAGTATGTGCTTGCGTCGTTTTCTTAAGTTTGATTGTGCGTGAGTTCTCTTCGTGAGATAATCGTTCCTCCATATGAACTCCCTTCCAACTTAATGGTGTAACCTGATTGTGGCCGAAACCGAAACCTTTGTGGTGTGTCCTAATCTCGAGGTCATGAGACTGAGTCGAAAACGAATCGAGACAATATCCTCCCTCATTCTAAAAAATAAACCATAACACTATTAACAGTATTTTACTATTTTTGCTATCAAAATTTGTCATAAGTCAATTTTAGTTTAGTTTGTAGAATTAAAGAGTTGAATTCACGTCTCATGTTCGATTCTTGCATCCCATATCGATCTACGAATATGTTTCTATTCCACTAATCGATTTGTTTTGATTTTAATATATAAAATTTGATTTAATAATATTTATATGGTCCATATACATAAAAATGTTGCTCATGGCCGCTCATATTTTGAAATCTTGATTTATACTGATTTTGAATTCTTTTTTATTCATGCGATTAAGAATAATTTTCGTTTTTTATGGGTTTAATAATAGTTGTTTTATATATTTAAAAAATATGTGGAAAAATAAAAATAATGCAAAACAAACAATGAAGTTTTGGCTGAATTCGTCTGTTATCTTTTACTTTTAATTATTAGGTCCTCAAACTACTAAAATTTGGCTGATTTTTTCATTCTGTTAAATTTTCAATCTATCAACGGTTAGACAACTATATTTTTGAAAAAACTAATAAATCATATAAGGTATTTTCAAAATAATTTTTTAAGACCAAATTGACCAATTGCATAAAGTTTATTGACTAATTTCACTAATAGTATATTTTTTTATAAAATTAATTAAAAATAGAAAGGCATTTTAGACTTTTTATTTATAAGTATCAAACTCACCGTTTGCAAATAATTTGACGATCAATTTCATCAATTATAAAATATATGAGGATCACAATTACCAACTTTTATAGCTTTGTGACACATATTATTCGAACATACAAATGTAAAAATCAAAGATAAAGACAAATATTTACTCACATAAACCATAACTACACACCTTGATTCAACAAAACAAATATTTGTCTTAATCTTTGATTTTCATATTTATATGTTTAGTATTATCTTATTATAAAATTGGCGATTATGGTCTCCAAATAATTTATAGTTAGTGGAATTGATCTTTAAACTATGTGCGATTGAAACATAAAAAATATTTTAGTCATTTTGATTTTTTTAACGACCAATTACGCCTATTATAATATATTTGGGGATCCTAATCGCCTGATTTTACTACACCGTGACCAATTTTTTTTTAATATTACTATGAAAACGAGGAATTAAAACATAGACTATCGAAGATTAAGGAATAAATCCTATTAGAATGAAAATGTTTTAAATGGAAATCTAGTATAATTTTATTCATTGATTTTCAAATATTCTACCTTTTAGTCCATCGTTATTATAGTAATATATTCAAAAAAATTGATCACGAAACTATAAAAACTTGACAATTATGATCCTAAAATATGTTATAATTGGTAGGATTGGTCCTCAACGTATATAAAATTGACGTATTTGGTCCTTAAACAAATTAAAATTACTAAAATATCTTTTGTTTTTGACAAATTTTTAAAAAAAAGGAAAAAAATTGCTAAATTGGTCTTCAATCTTTTAGTATTTGATGTTTTGGTCCTTAATAAAATTATAGCGAAAATGCCCTTTAAAAATTATTGACTAACGATTGATTAACCAAAAATTTAATAAAAAACCAATTCATCCAAAATTCTATAATTTTGAGACTAATTAACTAAAAAAATAAATAAGAGATCAAATTAACCAAACAATCATAGTTTGGAACTAAAAGGTCCAATTTGCAGATCTTGTTTATTATATTTGTTACATGGGCCGAACCGGGTTCGGAGAGTTGGGAGCGGTTGTATTTGGTGTAAATGTAATGATATTTACATTTGAGTCGACCACCACATGTTAGTCTCATGTATAAGTTAGCAACACGTCGTCAGCTGATTTATGTACCAAGAAGAAGTTCCGCTTTGCGAGCTTCAATTCGTCCTGGAATAGCCTGCAAACTACACAGGAGAGTTAAACCACCCTAAAGTAATGGACAATAATTCTTAATTCTAAATCCGCTCATACCAGTTTCAGCAAATGATTAATCTCGTTGTATTCTACAGAGGACAAGATTTGTGCTCTATTCAACTTATTCGTTATACACTTCAAATCTTTTAGATGACGATTTTACTGCAAAGAGGAATTATTAAAATGTATTTATAAGTAAATTTATATATATTTATACCAAGGTATTGTTTGAAACTATTGAAAATTAAACTCGAGCCAAATCTTGTATACTACCTCCGTCCCGATATTACTGTCTCATTTTCTCGAAATAGACGTTCCATTGTTTCTGTCTCACTTCCACTTTTAAAAAATAACTATCATCCCCCCTCCTACTTTATCATCTTATCTCTCCTACTTTCTCTTATTTTGTCATCTTCTCTCTCATACTTTATCATCTACACACTCTCATACTTTATCATCTATTCTCTTAATTTCTGTTACGAGAAAACAATCCAATTTTCCCAAGCCACCGATTAAAACAGGATGAACCAACTCACAAATAATAATAATTCGCGGAAATTAAATGCACAAGAACACCAAAAATTTTTACGTGGAAAACCCAATTGGGAAAACCACGGGACCTAGTCTAGATAAAATAACTCCACTATGATGATAAAGAATTACACAAATCAATCCGGTGACTAAGGACGATATAAGCACCAATCAATCTACCAACGAAAACACCACAAGTATATCCAACATACAATCTATAGAATTGTAAATACGTTACCAATTGGAGATCCCAAATTCGAGCGGTAGATAAATAGAAATCTCCTAGACGAACACACGAACAAGAAATCAAAATACTTCAACCAAAACCCGCAGTCGCGAAGACAAAACATCTGAACGCCGTTTTGACAAGACCGAGAATTTTCCAAGAGATATTTTTTTTCCTTCTTCTTGAAACCTCACGTCGCCGTCAACCTTCTTCTACCAACTCCAAAACGAAAACAATCTCTTTATATAATACTACCTCTGTCCCGCTATTTCTGACACACTTTCCCAAAATAGACGTCTCGCTATTTCTGGTACACTTCCTAATTTGGAAATAACTATCATCTCTCTCATATTTTACCATCTTATCTCTTTTATTTTTTCTTACTTTATCATCTTCTCTCTCTTACTTTATCATCCTCTCTCTCTTACTTTATCATGTACCCATATCTTATTATTAATCATCTACTTTCTTATTTTTCATGCCCAAATGAAGTGTGCCGGAAATAGCGGAACAGAGGTAGTATATATATATATATATTACTATATTGGTGGGTTGGTTGCTGGGCCAATTAAGCAAATGGGCTGACCCACCTAAGCCCAACAATTTCTGTGCCGAAAAAAAATGAGACAAAAATAACGGGACGGATGTAGGGGCCGAACCGGGTTCAGAGAGTTGGGAGCGGTTGTATTTGGTGTAAATGTAATGATCTTTACATTTGAGTCGACCACCACATGTTAGTCTCATGTATAAGTTAGCAACACGTCGTCAGCTGATTTATGTACCAAGAAGAAGTTCCGCTTTGCGAGCTTCAATTCCTCCATGGCGTCCGGAGTCACTGCTAATGTGCCTCTACGGCTTTCCAGTTTCACGTCCAATTCCAGCAGAAGCACAAGGAGAACTTGCGCGCGAATTTCTTCCACTCCAGACTCTCCAACTCTCACCCGAAACTTCCCAGGCACTCTCTCTCTCTCTCTCTCTCTCTCTCTGAATCTCTGATAAAGCTTTTGTTTGATAAATGCCAAATACATGGTTGATTTATGTTAGTCTGGTTAGCTGTTAAGGTAATAATTTGAACTTGTTTGCTAATGCTGCCGTTGTTGGTAAAATGCCTCAAGCCGGGAAACAACTAATTAGGTCATATTACCAGTTGAAGTTTTCAATTCTTTAGCTTGAGCTTGAAATTTTACATATATCTCTCATTGGAATTAGTATGTTTGTTAGAGCAGACAAATACTATATTGTTTTGTTTATCACTAATTGGAGCTGGCAAAACCGATGATCTTTGACTCTTGAACTCTCATTTCCTAATAACAAGTTTATGAAGCTCGAGAGTAGTTACCTCTTCGTAGAAACTCGAATAAATTAGGGAGGAGTCTCCATGAAATTAGTCATGGAGAATCATCTGATAGCTGTCAAGTAGCTACTTTTCTAACACTTGATGAAAATGCTTTCTATGGAAGTAGTGACATTGGGACTGATCTTGATCCTGATAGTTTTTATTGCAATAGTTAGTGTTGAATATTTAAATTTTATTATTCCGAAACACTTTGAACTTTATGGTTTTGTATGGATTGATTTAAGCTTAAACTTTACAATAGATATCATTTCAATGGAAAATCTGCAATGACATCTGAAGCTGAATTCCTAACCTTGTTGACGGCATCTCCTTTGACAAAATGGAGCTTTATTATGCTGAAGTTCTGTTGAGAAAGAGATTATGTAACTTCTCTCTTTTTCTACTCACTAGGCTTAAAACCTGTTATAATTCTTGTTATTCTATATTTAGCCTTCTTTTATGACTTTGATAAGATAGGTAAAAACATATACGTGGGTTTAGGTGTTCAAAAGTCTGAATTCTAGGAAATACGAATCAAGGAGAGGATTGCCGATGCCTTCTGTTGAATCTCCCCTGAGAAATTACTTTTCAGATCAAATGGATAATTTAAGACAAAAAGACATCCTAAGATAATCTATACAACATTCTGTCAGCAAGGGGTAGGTTACAGTTTTGTAATATTTAATAACACTCCTTTGCTTCAGCTTTTGTATGGAACTATGGGTATCCCTTCCTGCAATATCCTGATACTCTGTTTTATTTGTAAACGATCATTGAACTTGCTCTGAAACAGTGAATACTAAAGATAAGAGTTTTGCATAGTTCTGGAACTAAATTGGCTATAGTTATAACTTATGTGCTTTCCAGCAGTCAGATTATTCTAATGGAAACAGTGTACTCCAACACCGTCAATAGATATTACTTCATGTCTAAAATTGATGATGTTGTCTGGTCATCAAGGCCTGTGTTTTTTCTATTCATGGTCATCTCTGGAGTTTGATTGATACTTCGCTCACCCATAGGTATGATAATTAGAGTCTCATAAATAAAGGATTATGTATCCTCCAAAGGCACATTCATATGAGTTAAGATGTTTAATATGAAGCTGTCCACTGTCCAGAATAGGTTAGACAAGTTTAAAGTCTTTATATAACAAGTCTCCATATATTTGACTTTGGTTCTTAAGTCCCTAGAAAGATTTTAATGTGTCTGCAGAATGTTTTACAGGCAAACCGGAGGCAGATGTGATAGTTATAGGGAGTGGTATTGGTGGATTGTGTTGTGGCTCACTCTTAGCCAGATATAATCAAGATGTTCTGGTATTGGAAAGCCACGATTTACCTGGGGGTGCTGCTCATTCATTTACGATCAAAGATTACAAGTTCGACTCTGGTCCATCTTTATTCTCTGGTTTTCAATCAAGGGGTCCTCAGGCCAACCCTCTAGCACAAGTATATTATGTTTTCATTGCTTCATTTCTAAAATTATCTATTTGCTTATTTATTCTTTTGTCTGAGTAGTATAGAGTAAATGCACAGTAAAAACTATTAACTGACACTATCTAGATGGTTTAATGTTGAGGTCAGGTGTCCCTCAAATTTGCTTACTATAAGATGTTTATTCTTGATTAATTTGAAGGTCCTTGATGCATTGGGTGAATCAATTCCCTGTGCGACCTACGACTCATGGATGGTATACATACCGGAAGGTGAATTCTTGTCTCGCATTGGTCCAACTGAATTTTTCAAGGTAAACATTTTTGCTCTATCCATCTCATGTTTTCTGCAGAAAATCTTAGGCAAATATTTCCCCCATTTGGTGCTTTTCCTATTTTTACGTTTTACTCTCAAGGACTCCAGCAACCTAAATGGGAAAATTATGTAACTTTTCATCAGATTCTGGACGATATGATCACCTTGAAATATTGATAGAAGAACAATCATACCTCTGCTTCTTATAACTTATAATTATCCTAAGGTTACATTATTTGAGGTCAAATGTGAAAACTAATGATGATAATGGTGATAATTGATAAATAAAGAGCTAAATTAGAGAAAATGGTCAGTTGTCTCTATAATCTTTGACCAAAATGATCTCCATATTGCAATACAAGTAAAATATCATAATTATTAAATTATAGAAATATAGGTACTAAAGTTGTATTGTTTTTGCAGGATCTACAAACCTATGCTGGCCCAACTGCTGAACAGGAATGGAGAAAACTCCTCGTGAGCATAAGATTTTTCCTTTAATTTTTGATAAAATTTTGGAAATTTAAAGATATTCTTGAACATCTGTAAGCATGTGCATGCTAATTTATTTATTTTTCAAAGTCACTTTTGGTTCCTATGTATAACTTTGGAATTTTTTGTAGGATGCAATACTGCCATTATCTGCAGCTGCAATGGCCCTTCCTCCATTATCAATTCGAGGTGACATAGGCGTTCTTTCAACTGCTGGTGCTAGATATGCCCCCTCCCTCTTAAAGTCTTTTCTTCAAATGGGACCTCAGGGAGCCCTCGGTGCTACTAAGCTTCTCAGGCCTTTCGTGGAGATACTCGACTCATTGGAGCTAAAAGACCCCTTTGTCCGAAACTGGGTGGATCTTCTGTCCTTTTTGCTTGCAGGAGTGAAATCTGACGGTGTACTTTCAGCAGAGATGGTAAACATCGTTCTCAAGCTTTCAACTTCGTTCAGTAAAAGTAGCAGTTCTATGATTCCCCTTTCATCTGCGTTTGTACTTCATTTTCCAGATATACATGTTTTCGGAATGGTACAAGCCTGGATGCACTTTGGAGTATCCTCTCCATGGTAGTGGGGCTGTTATTGATGCTCTCGTGCGAGGTCTAAACAAATTTAACGGCCGCCTCTCTCTTAGAAGTCATGTTGAGAGTATTGTTGTCGAAGATGGCCGAGCTATAGGAGTGAAGCTAAGAGGTGGCCAAGTGAGTACAAAGTCAAACATAACTAATACATCCTCAAACATTGTCATACTTTTGGTGAAATGTATTTGCCGCTTTTAGTTTATACGCGCTAGAAAAGCTGTTGTCAGCAATGCATCGATGTGGGACACGCTGAACCTGTTGCCAAAGGAAGTACTTCCACAGACTTATCAAGAGAGGATCAAAAAGACCCCTCAATGTGAATCATTTATGCATCTACATTTGGGTTTTGACGCAGAGGTAAATTTCACACGACCTTACTTGAATTTTAACTTTTTTTCGTAGCTACTTGTTCTTGCTATATAAGTTGCTGATTTGATGAATAGGGAATGCGTGAAGACTTGGGAATCCATCACATTGTTGTGAATGATTGGGAGAGGGGAGTTGATGCTGATCAGAATGTTGTTCTCATATCTGTACCTAGTGTGCTAAGCCCAGATCTTGCACCCCCTGGGAAGCATGTATTGCATGCCTATACACCGGGGACCGAGCCTTTCGACCTCTGGGAAGGCCTTGATCGCACGAGTAGCGAGTACAAGGAACTCAAAGCTCAACGAAGCGAGGTACTCTTTCCGATGCTTTCTTAACTTTTGAGCTGATTGTGCAAGAAAATCAAAAGAGAAAGACATGACTTGTTCTGAATAGGCTATTGCTACTAGGGTTGCAACTTCAATAACAATATTTATATAGATGCTCAAAAATACCCCTCGGATAGGCTCGGCAACACAACAATCTCCGACTTATCCCTCGGAGGTTGCCACAAATCTTTACCGGAACCCATAATCCTATCCATCAAACTTTTCAATCATCTATTTTCTACCAGTGCTTTGATACCATTTGTTGGGATTTGATATCTGCATAGCTTGCATTGGACTCTAGGCATACACCTACTACGACTTATACTTCCTGATTATGTAAGAAAAAATCAAAAGAAAATTAATAAAGAAAGACATGATTTGTTCAACAGTTCGTCTGCAAAGACAAATTATAAATAATACAGAATTGACTAATTATACTAGCTAGTGGTGCAACTTTGTGAGTAGGCTTCCCTAGTTCTGTTGTTCATTACTACATTAGGTTTCTGGCTGATCATTTAATCAAAGAAGGCATGCTGTTAAATGTTTTGGTTTGCAATAGGTGTTGTGGAAAGCTGTGGAGCGCGCTTTGGGTCCAAATTTTGATCGTGGCAAGTGTGAGGTTAAGTTAGTAGGGACTCCATTAACACACCAACGCTTTCTCCGTCGAATGAGAGGGACGTACGGTCCGGCTATAAAAGCTGGTGAGGCCTCCTTTCCGGGCCATTCGACTCCAGTCTCAAACCTTCTCTGTTGTGGGGACTCGACTTTTCCAGGTATGGCTGGCTTCCGTATCTAGAGCAAAAATATCACAAGTTCGAATCTCATTCAATCGTCTCGCGATTTAAAAACTTTTGTAGGTATAGGTGTTCCTGCTGTTGCTGCGAGTGGTGCCATTGTTGCAAATTCATTAGTTTCAGTGTCTCAACATGCCCAACTTCTTGATGCTGTAGGAATATGATTTTATTACCACCATCTGTATACAAAATATCCGTATAGATGTAATATACATTTTGAAAGTATATTTATTGAATTAATTAAGGTTTTTGTCTAAAGAACATTTGTGAAAACCAAGTATGTTTTCAGTAAATATTTATTAATGATTAATGTGTTCTTTATTTCATTGAACGATATTTTATTGTAACTTTCGATATTCGTGACATTCTTAATTTTATTATTTTGTCATACAAAAATGTCTAAATGTATTGTTACTATATCTAATTCAAATTTGTTGTCTTCCGCTTATATATATATTTAGAGTCTCATAAAGAACCATATATACAAAATGAAAACACATCATAGTATAATAGAGATCAACCACATATGCAAGAATAGAAATACTAGCTAAACAACATTTTATGGGTTATCCTAACCTAATATGCTAGGAGAAGAATCTTTATTGCTTTTCCTTTTTGATTTTCTTGTCTAATCATATTAAATCACAACAATTAATATAAAAGTACATCTTGAATATGATACGAAAAAGGAAAGTACATCTTGAATTAAAATATGATATGAAAAAGGTGTTTTTTTTCATGGGATGGCATAGCGGTGAAGGTGGGTGACCCGGGACCGAAAGGTCATGGGTTCAAATCTCACCGGAAGCGCTATGTGTGTCTGTCACCCTGTCACCTTAAGAGTGATTTAACTCTCCTATGTGATTTGCAGAAGAGTGAGGTTTACCCTGTACGTACCAAAAGTAACGGCTGCAGGTTCCTCGTCATTAAAAAAAAAATACCACTTCTTTTTGTTGGCGTAATAAATGGTGTTATTATTTGATTCTGGTTGAGGAATCTTATGATGCTTGACATCTTGTCCTTCCTCAATCCAACTATAACAAGAAACATCAATCTCGAGGATGACCTCCATGATAGTTCCTTGCTATGGTTGAGTCGAGACTGATTCAAGGAGGCGGTGACAGTGGAACGGCGGTAGTGAATCAATGTAATAAAATTTGGTAGTAAAGTTCTTTTGGGCTTATTTCTTTAATGGAGTGGGCTTATATATATGTCCACAATTAGTTTTTCTAGTTATGTAATTTTCTCTTAATTAATTCAATATTGATATAGTCATTCTTAATATTTATTAATTAATAATCTAGTTATCTAATAATATCTGAATTTAATACATTATTGGTTATATATTATTACGTGGAATTGTTGAAGACTAAGTCTATCCAATGATTCTAGATGTAGTCAGAATCCAACCTACTTCTTCAAACACACTTCATTTTGTTTGCTTTATACAAGGGTAGATGTATGTATATATATCTGAAGGAGTACATCAACGAATTAATATCTGCGTCCTTGCTATTCTGATTATTGACCGTGTTTGGAACTTTTGAACTATGTCCCCGCTCTTCTTCTCCTCCGTGTGAATAGAGATTTGCGTCCTTGCAATTCTGATTATTGTTCGTATTTGGAACTTCTGGATTGTGTCTCAACCCTTTTTCTCCTCCGTGTGAACAAAGATCTGATAAGAATTATAATGGCTATCTAACTCACGTTCTCACTTTCTGCATGTGCGTTTGTATTGCGTGAATCAATTATGAACGTGTGTCCAAGAATATATATAACGTTTAAATAAATATTAATATTATAATTGTGGTCCATTAAGGCCAGCTAAAAGAATACACCTCACTGTGATCCATCAAAACATCACATTCAGTGTACCAGTATATACAAACAGTCAAGACAAGCCACTTTTTATCTAAATTGCAACTTAGACCAACAACTTGTCCTAAAGTTGTCTCAGTTGTAATAATTGTTTATCTCTTGTTAGTTCAACCAATAGTGTAGTCTTCTGTGATCTACAACACACTATACAATCTAACTATTATACAAGATAAATCATTAAACATGTGCAAATATATTAAATGAGATAGAAGAATAAAACAGTGGAAATGAAAACACATTGTATACAAGCATAAAAATTGCTTTCGTTATATAAAATTCCAACAATTCTCCTAGTTATACTAAAGTAAACTTTTAGTATACAATGTGTCAGTTTTGGTACAAACAAATAAGCTCAACTATCTATCACTACTTCTCCCACATATAGAAAAGTTTCTGCAATCCTAAGTGGAGGGCATCACATACACTCCTAATCCATGAGCATGCTTCTCATAGGCTAAGATTGACAAGCTCTTCGTGACATGACCAACTAGGTTGTCTTCAGTTCCATTTTGTCAATCACCACTAGGACTCTAACTAGTCACTATCTGTCCAGAGCACGGATCAACTAAGACTTGCTCAGTATAATTTAATCAAGAACTCCCAGAATCAGGGAAGTGGGCGTAGGATTTTGTGTAAGAACCACTCTAAAAATCTGTGTGTCATTTACTGTTACATTGTCTACTGTTCAATCTACATACAAATCATTTTGAAAAATCATACAAGTCTGGATTTTCAGTAATCTGCCCAGTGACTTCAATCAATGAACAACGCTCAGTATCCTGAATCACTCAACCATGCGATCAGAGAGGTTAACTGCTAAGCTGAATTACTTCAGCATGCAAATTCAATAGTAACTGACTCTCGCTTTTAAGTTATAAATTAGTACTCAGGTGTTTTCAGATCAATGTCCTCATGGATCAACTTGTGAAAATTGATGATTCAAGTACGACTTAGTATACCATCTAGCAAATTGTGACTCATCCACTCACAAATCTGTATAAGGTCTCCTCACCAACCTTGTTAGTTGCTAAAGAGCTCAATTTAAGTGTAGTGCAGTAGGACTTATGTTTAGGTACAACATCCTTCGAGCCTGGTCCCAAAATATCGTAGTCAGTCCATAGGATAGGGAGGAGTTATAGAGAAAGATAGGGAGAATTAGAGAGAGACTATTGAGTAAAGAGAGAGAGTTTACTACTAATTCTTGCCTTCCTTCATTCAACAAAGGGCTATACAACATAATCCTTGGAATCTTCTACCTTGTAACGTGTTTCGTTGCCCATGATCCTATTTTCCTATCACCAACAATGTTGATGAATAGCCCTTGGCCTACAACTTCTGAACCAACAAGGGTGAGCATCTGAATCTAATCTTTTGAAAACATCAAGTTTGGTGTAGCCGTAGGTATGAAAATTAGGTATGTTCTTCTTATCACAGTCCATATTAATGTCATTTTGTTAGTCCACTTATGGTATACATTGGATCCATAATATTTCCCACAATAGAAAGAGGGTGTTACACTTAAAAGTAACCCTTTTTCAGCATCATAAGACAACTCGAGCTACCATGGAATAAAACCAGAACAAGTAGATAATCCCACATATTCCACCGCCTCATTCTCCTCACATGCTCAATTTGAACTTTGGATCTTGGTGCGAATAAACCAAACAAACTCCATAGCCCCAGCAGTCATATGTGCTTCATCTTGCTCTGCTACTTTGTCGATAGTCTCAAACATTCCATCCCTTAAACCTCCGATTAGCTGCTCTCCTTGCCATCCCAAAAACTTAATGTTTGCAATTTCCCTTAAGTGTCAATGATGGATAAGTGGTAATAAACAAACAAAACTTGCCAATATTAAAATTCCAAAGCCCGTGAACCCTTAGCTGGAGTCTCGCATACTAAACATTGTTTGGTTTAGTTGTATAACTCTATGATTTTTTAAATTTATAGGAAAAACAACATATCTACGAAGGCATTTGGGTGCTGTGAAGAATATGAGCACTGTCGGTAAGAACTTACTTTCCTTCCTCTCACTCGTATGCACTTACATTTTATTTGTTTTGTTATACTAAATTGTGTACTTCTTTGAAATAGGTAATGTGCAAATATATCCACTTGATTTTGAGACAAATACAGTAGTTTTGAATCCTGCTACTTAAATTGGCCGGTTGATAAAATAGTTTTTACCTGCTGCAGTGTCAACGCGGATTGCGCCATATTCATGTATGATGTAACTTCTCGTTCGAGTTACGACAATCTTGAAGAGATGTACTCAGTATTTCACAAGTATGTTTTTCCTATTTTTACTTCTTGTTATTTTCATGTTTGTATCATATTTTAACATTTTAGGTGTAAAATGCTAGGGCATGTGGCCGCGTTCCGGTAGTGATATGTGGAAACAAAGTTGATGATGTTGCAAACAGGGCATCCCCCGGATTTTATGTTTAGATTAATATTTGAATGTAATGTCTTTTAGTATTTCGAGGTATTTACACTTGGTAATCTGAACTATGTGCTACCCTTCATGTATCTTGTGAGGCGACTTACTCAGTATCAAACTTAACTCTTTCTATGAGTGAAACCAATGATAAATTGTTGACTTTTTTTTCTAACTGCAGGTATCAAGTTAGATACTTCCGGACACCTGTTCTAACCCCACCATCAGTCCAAATTGATCTCCAATCACAGTAAGTTTCTGATCATAGATTTGTTGTTTTTGACTCTGTATTATGATGTTAAATAAACTGTTTTGATTTGCAGCTCTCTAGTTGCGGCTACTGATGCTCTGTCTACTGAAGTAAAAGATACGGGCAAAGGGCTTATTGATGAAGAGCTTACGTTGTTCTCAACTATGGGTCGTATTTGTTAGATCGATGATATCTGATAGGGATGGCCGATCCTTACTTACCATCGACGAGGAAGACCATCATTGACATCAACTTAAGGTTGTTGCACTTATGTTATTTTGCATATTGTATTATTTAGTTTAAAAAGACTTGTAGTTTGATGTTGGGTTAGGTTTAGCTGAGAATTGAGTGATAGATTCCTCTTCTTGCTCTGGAGACTGCCCTCGTCTCGAAGAGGGAATTGTGTTGTTGATTTTCCATCTTTCTAGCTAATTTAACCTTTCAGCCTTGGATCTATTAATTGTTGTATTGTTCTTGTTGAGAGGGTACATTTTCGTATCAATATCCTGATAATGACAGATAGATATTTGAATGATAGGCTTAAAAGTACAGGCTTGAATTGGATTTTTTTTTTTGAGATTTTTTGCTATGTGCATGCGTTTGGATTGTTGTGAGTTGTGACTTTGACAAAAATGTGCAGGCTTGAATTTTTAAATCTAAATAAGATTTATGGTGCTTTATTATTGGTAATTAAAAATGATAAATGGAGATTGAAGCGCGGATTTATAATCTTGATTCTCACATATAATCCCACATATTCCACTGCTCAATTTAAACTTTGGATCTTGAGTGCGAATAAACCAAACAAACACCACAACCCCAGCAGGCAGATGTGTTTCATCTTGTTCTGCTACTCCGCTGCTTGTCTCAAACAGTTCATCCCTTAAACCTCCGATTAGCTGCTCTCCTTGTCATCCCAACAACTTAATGTGTGCAATTTCCCTTAAGTGTCAATGATGGATAAGTGGTAATAAACAAAAAAAATTGCCAATTTCAAGATTCCAAAGCCCGTGAACCCTTCCAGTTGGAGTCTCACATATTAAACATTGTTTGGTTTAGTTGTATAACTTTATGATTTTTTGAATTTCTAGGAAAAATAACATTTCTACCAAGGCATTTAGGTGTTGTGGAGAATATGAGAGCTACCTTCAAGAACGTACTTTCCTTTCCTCACTCTTATGCACTTGCATTTTATTTATTTTGTGATACTAAACTGTATACTTCTTTGAAACAGGTAATGTCCATATATATCCACTTGATTTTGAGACAGATAATGGAATGATAAGATTTTACTGCTGGGACATGAAAGATCTACGGGGATTTAGAGACAGTTACTTGTAAATAATGATTATAGTAGTTTTGAATCCTGCTACTTAAATTGGTCAGTTGATAAAATAATTTTACTTGCTGCAGTGTCCATATTCATGTATGGTGTAACTTCTCCTTCGAGTTACAAATGTCTTGAGGCGACTTGCTCAAGATTTCGTAAGTATGTTTATTCCTATTTGTATTGTTTGCTATTAGAATATTTGTACCATATTTTAACATTTTTAGGTGTAAAGTTCCATTATATGTGACAACATTCCGATCGTGGTATGTGGAAACAAAGTTGATGATGTTACACACAGGAAGTTGCAGCCCTCGGATTTTAAGTTTAGATTACTCTTTGTAATGAATATCTTTGAGTATTTAATCTGAACTATGTGCTACCCTTCATGTATCTTGTCAAACGACTTAATGGGTATAAAATTTGCTTCCATTATACAAAATCTCAATACTTAAATCACTGAATTGTCTAATGTTGCTTTTTATCTTTATGTTTTTCGTATGTGCAACTCACTGATTACGACAATTGCTGTCAAATTAAAATTGTCAGCTGATGGACCCATGGTGAATTGAAGTGTACTTCGATAATGGAGTAAAAACTGAAGGATAGTGGGAGATTAGATTAGAAGAACTTATGTATTTCATCTACATTAATTCTACCCTAATTAGGCTCATAAAAAAGGAGGTAAAAGCATATTATTTAATTGTTGCATGAAGAAATACTTATATGCTCTCATCTAAAAGGAATTTTACTAACTAACATCCACCAAATTCAAGGCTATTCACAATAAATTTTATAAGATGCACATGCTACATAAAAGTACTTAAATCACTAAATTCTCTAATGTTATCTTCCATCTTTATGTTTTTCATAGGTGCAGCTGGCTGATAACGACAATTGCTGTCAAATTAAAATTGCAAGCTGATTTACCCATGGTGAATTGAAATGTACTTCGATAATGGAGTAAAAACTGAAGTATATGGGAGATTGGAGTAGAAGAACTTGTGTATTTCATCTACAATAATTTTACCCTAATTAGGCTCATTTAATTGTTGCATGAAGAAAAACTTATATGCTCTCATCTGAATGGAATTTTATTAGCTAACATCCACTCAATTCAAGGATATTCCCCATAAATTTTATAAGATACACATGCTACATAAAAAGTTCTTAAATCACTGAATTCTCTAATGCTACCTTTATCTCTATGTTTTTTCTAGGTGCAGCTGACTCATTAAGACAATTGTTGTCTAATTAAAAGTGTCAGCTAATGTACTCATGGTGAACTGAAATGTACTGCGATATTGGAGTACAAATTGAAGTATATTGGGAGATTGGAGTAGAAACATTACCCTAATGGAAGAAGATCCAAGTAGAGATGGTGAGAAAGAATCAATAGCCTGCAAAAACTAACCTTAACCTTGCTGCAAAAATCTCACTAGGGATAAGCAAAATGGTGAATATTTTATATTAAGTCATTCACTTCAAAATGAACATAATTATGAAGTCTAGTTGATATGTTTTAGACAAATTCTATAAGAGATCAATTTGTCTTAATCCTTGTTTAATTTTGCTCCAACCGACTAATATAGACTAATTTAGAGAACTCGTAAGGTCACCATGCTGACTGGAGAGTAAAAAGACGTTCAATTTTGAAGTTTTAATGTTACCGTTGATAGAACATCAAAAGAATAACCCTCGAATTTATTCATACCTCATTTTTCTTTTTTATTTAATATTTACAATTTAGTTGTCAAAATTAAATACTTATTTATATATTATTTAAACCTTTTTATTTTTAAACTTACTATTTTGTCAAAAATTACACATGTACCCATTAATTAATTAAGTTCACTGACAACTTAAATTAATTAATATTTTATTATATATCCTGAGTAGTACCACTCGACTTTATTAACACACGTGAACTTAATCAATTGACCGAGTTTAGTATGCTAATCATTTTGAGTTCCTCAAGGGATATTATAAACTCAATTAACAGTGATACAGTTGCAAGATAAAGATAACCAGCTTGAGTAAAAAATAACAATATATTATCATGCTAGACGATCTACACTATTTGTGATAGGTAATCAACCTGAGTCACAAATAGTAAGTCAAAGTGATAGATAGTTATAAGCACTCAACTGAAATCTTATCATGCTTAAGATCACATAAGTCTCCGAGATCTTTGGTACTCCACTAAGGTCAGCTAGGAGAACACATCGTACTGTGATCCATTAATACACCACCTTCATTCTACCAGTATAGACAAACAGTCAAGACAAGCCAATTCTAATCTAAATTGCAGCTTAAACTGACAACTTATCCTAAAGTTGTCTCAGCCGTGATAACTGTTAATATCTTGTTACTTCAACCAGTTGTGTAGTCTTCTGTGATCTACAACACACTACATAATCTAACTACTAAACAAGATAAATGATTAAATATGTGCAAATATATTAAATCAGATAGGAGAATAAAATAGTGGAAAGGAAAACACATTGTATGCAAGCATAGAAGTTGATTCCAGTGTACAAAATTCCAACAATCTTTCTAGGTATATCTTGATTGCTCGGTCCAACAATCTATGTAGGTTGGCGACTACTCTCTTGACTATTGTGCCCCTGCACACTAGGCTGGTTCTCCCTCTCTTTTTTGAAACAATCCTCTTTGAACCCATTTAATTGAGGTAGTATTATATCTGCAAGGGGGGCCACCATCCTCTCGGCCATGGGCCGCAAAAGTCTGTCGGCAATACGAACCTCAAGAGTAGAAACTAGTCTCTCTAAAGTGTGCTCATCAAGGCTTAAGTGAGGAGGAGGATGGGTATCATCCGCCTGCTGTTGTACTGGCTTCGAATCACTAATATCACGGGTACCAGAGGTATGAGTCCCTGATCGCTTAAGCGGCGGTTGGTCCTCCCCTGTATCATCCTCTACCTCGTCAAGTAAGTGTGGCTGAGGAATATCAGTCTTTGCTGGCCGACTAGATGTAGAGCCATGTGCTGGACGAGAGGATGTAGAAGGACCAGCATGTACAACGGTTGCTCTCCTTTGTCGAAATGAGTAAATAAACCCACTAGGGTTATCCACATCAACACTTTTCCAATAATCCGACTTTTCCTCAGTCGGGTTGAGAGTAATATGACACTGAAGCTGAGGAAACAATCCGCAAAAAATAATTAAATTATAAATTCATAGTCCCACAAATAAAAATTATTTATTGCAAATTAGGGTTTCTTCATCCTCAAAATAACTCTCGAATGCCAAAGTAGATGTTATAAATATTCAACGGAACAAGCGTGGACTTACGCTCGCCTCCATCACTCTAGCGCACACGGGGCCAAGTTGTGGAGTACCCTCAAAAGACCAAGCCTGCCACATTAGACAATTCAAATTAAATGATCAAAGTGTTCAACACAAAACTTAAATATAATGAAAATACCTTGATAATCCAAACGGATCCATAAGTATGATGTGATTTCTCATTTACAAATCTGGATAAACTTGTGGGGATTTTGGACATGTAGTTCCACAAGATTTGATAAGATAACTTCCCCCAAGGGAACCGATTCCACCGATCAAGATCCTCAATGAGAACAAACACCCACCGATCTATATAACCGTAAACAATCATAACCACACAACATCAAATAAAACATCAAGATATGAGCAGCCTTCAGATAGTCATCTTCGGTATCCAATTGATGCTCATTAAAATGGGAATGCAAGATAGAGATCTAAGGTAGAGTTCCTTTATAATTGAGCTCTAAAAAGGAATCACTCGACAACGAACGAACATCAAATGGATCAAAATCTGAAGTTCCGAAACAAAGACCTGTGACCAACGCAAATTCTCTCATCGAGAAGCATATGTTTATGGATCCAATATAGAACCAGAGATCGTGCCTCGGTGCATCAGGAACCACAACCTCATAACTGAGCAAAGCAAAAAATGCTTTGCGAGAGCTACCTTCCTCCTTGTACCTCAAAAGATTACCGAAAACCCTCGATTTAAAAATCTCTAAGTGCTCATCACCAAATCCACATAATAATAATTCCATGGGGCTTTAGAACCTTCCGTCTCCGGTCTTTTCCAAGACCAATTAGTCTGTTCAATTTGAATTACAACAACGTAGAAAACTAAAATTAGAAACAAAACTAAAAGATGATCACCATTCCAATACGAAAAAATCGCAGAAAAATCGACATACAAGAATGGGAAACATGATTAGCAAAAATCGCTACACAATAAAGCTAATCGACATACAATAAGTACTTATCGTGATACGATAATATACAATCGTCATGATTGTTACCTATCGTGTCACGATAGCAAATAGGCAATACGATATAAAACTATCGCTAAACGAGCGCCATAATCGTGACACGATTACACTAAAAGCCCTAACCGGTGTCAAGTAGTCAAGCAATTTTAAACCAAAACTAGAGGAAATCAAACCAAAATTTATACATTTGAGAGCAAAATTGTACATAGATCGCAATATTACAATATATCGAACATCGGCACTCGGTTTTTGAAAATTATGTAGGAGACGGGAATATTCAACTAATAATCTTGCTTAAACTTATGAAAACACCGAAAATAACAATTAGAAATGACAGTACGATGATTCCATTAGCGTATTTGTAAGTTTGGATAGAGAAATATGGTTTCACGTCGGCACTCGGCGCGATTACAAATTCGAAGGTTTCTACTCGACTAGAGCTTCTATCATAATTGTAGGCTAGGTAGGTCCGAGAGATTGGATTTAAATGGGATCTACGTGATTGCGATTACGATTGCGATTTTATTAATTATTTACACAATTGGGAATTTGAAATGAACGAACCACAATTATAAATTGCGATAAAGAGTACACTTTTCACGATTCGGAATTTCAATATGTCGGTACAATTTATGGGTCCCACGCCTTATAACTTAACACAATAAAGAATGGCTAAAAACTTATATTTTTAAAATTGTTGCTAGAAATGACATAAATGGCCAAATCAATAGTTCTCTCTTTATCTATACTAGGGCAAACACCCGTGCTAACGCACGGGTGAATATTAGGTATAAAATTAACTTAAGTATTTTTAAAGCATCAACTTATATTTAGTATTTCTTATCTACTTCAAATTTATTTTAACCCAATAATACCCTCTGAAATGCATATATGGTATTTCCGTAATCTGTCTTAGGCAAGATACTCTTACCAGCTTAATTTCAGCAGACTAAGATTTAGGCAAGATCAGAGAAACCTGGTTATGTATGTGTATCAGATCACTTAGTGATCAGTTGTGGAAAATTAAAAACACAATCAAAACAACCTGTTTTGGCTAGAAACAAGAACTGTTATATATATATATATATGATAAGACTACATGTTCCTATCTCTATTACAAAAGCAACAAGATAAAGAGGTTACTGCTGCCGTCTGAACTTCTGAGTCTTCTTTTTGAAATCTTCAGACTTCTCAGCTGGAGGTTCCAGAAAATAATATTTGTAGAGCTTTGTTCTCAACATCTGAATCTCCTCATGATCTTGAGGACGATCTTGACTTAGCTCATAATGATGTGCTGCCTGAATTACTTCATCTTCTATTACCTTTGTCAAGAGAACTCCTCGTGTTGTTCTAGGAGGTGGATATCGCTTGAAGGGTGGAGCTTTGAATGGAATATTCTCTTTCTTCATTATATCCAGAAGCTGATCTTTTAGGTGGAAATCAAACATATACATGAACTCATCAAATGCCTGCTCAGCTGATGTATCCGTAGGGAAATACTTCCATACATAGAAGCTCTTTATGAAGGATTCTTTGAGCAATTCCCATTCCTCATTCAGCTGAGCAGGTACCCATTTGTCTGTATGAGGAACAATCTTCTTTATGTAGGGTCCTGTAGGAGCTATTCTTCTGTACTTTGATCCTCTTGGGATCTCGCTTTCTTAGATCACTGGCGGCTTTTTAGATAAGCCGATCATCTTAGCCATATCGCCCAGTCTTTTCTTTTCCTGAGAGCCGCCGACCTTGAATCTCCTCTTCTTAAATTCGGTCCTGCCGGCGTAGCTTCCCATGTAGCTCTATCCCCGCCTTCCTGTTCGGGTGTAAGATTTGTTGGATAACTCGAACAATGATCTCGTGCTTCGTAGCAGATTGCTATGGTTAGCTCATCGCTTTGATTATCTCCCCGCCGAGCTTTCTTCTTTTCTTCGACTAGTCGCTTCGCTTTGCCTTTACAAATTTTTCGCATTGGCTTCTTCGAGGTTTCTTCTTCAGTTTAGCTTCCTCGATCTGATGTTCTCTGTCAAGTTGGTCTTGGAGCTTCTGAGCTACTTCTTGATCATAAGCCTCCTGGTCCATTCTTGATTTGAATTTCGGAGTTGGTGAAGGTTGTGGGACTCTTCGATAAGAATTTCCTTACCGGACCTTCGTGGTGGCGGAGGATCGTTGATCTTCATCATCTTCTTGTTCAATAAATCGAGTTATATCCTCTATGTGCTTGAGTTCTTTGTTTCATCATTGATTTGCTCCGTATCGGGCACATGTTGGACTTGGACTGGTTCCGTACTCCGAGGAGAAGTATCGAACTTGTTGCGGCCTGTGTAGCTGAAACATCTCCTTCAGTAGCTTGGACTTGTCTGATTTCTTTCTCCGACTCCCTCTCATCTTGAGTGTGTGGGATTTCTTTTTCTGGCTGACTCTCCTCCTGAGTCCTTACTGTCTCTTCTGCTCTTTCCACTTGTCCTGAAGTTCCTGCCTCGACATTTTCTTCTTGATTCCTATTTCCCCCATTTCCATCCTGTGATACCATTTCCCCCATCATTTCTTCTGATACCATTTCCCCCTTTGATACTATTTCCCCCATTTTGGCATTATCAGCCGGGGCAGTCATGGATAGGTGGGTTTTAATTTCAGCAACTTCTTTCTCAATTTTGAAGCATACATCTTTGATAAGTGTAGCTGTTGCGTCAAAATCCTTTACTGCATCGCAGTAATTTTCCCAATCTTGCTCCTGATCAGGTCTGTGACGTTTGAGTTGAGCAGCTGATTCTCGGCGTAGTTGCAGTAGAGCTTGATCTTGAGATAGAGTGATTTCTTTTTGGATTTGTTTGAGAGCCTCTGCCTGTTGAATTATAGCTTTCTGAAGGCTACAGGTTGCAACTTTATTCCTCTCATCCATCTTTTGTTGGACTTCTGCTAGAGTCTTAGTCAGCAATTCAGAGAATTCTTTCTGCTGAGTCATGAGTAGCTGCTCATTTTGAGTTGCTAAATCCATCTTCTGAGCTTTCAGTGCTGTTTCAACAATCTCCTGGATATCAACTTGAGGAGTAGGCGCATTCGTGACCTTGTTGATTCCTTTTGTCAGCTTGTCAAAACTCTTCTTCTGAGCTTTAGAGAGGTTAGCCCATTCATTGTGAACTTCTTCTGCTAGCAGCCGATTCTTTTTTCCTTGCCTTCGAATTGTTCTTCTGATTGACTGTGAGGATAAGGAGCGTTTTGATTTAGACTTGAAGCTGCTGGTTCCTATCCTCAGCTGAGTCATTGCTAGCTGACCTGTACTTGGGTGTGAGGTTGTTGGGGATGTTGGGGCTTCACCTGATGCTTCTGGTGGTGGTGAGGTGCCCTGTTCGCCAAGGGCAGTATTTCCCTCAGCAGATCCTCCCTTATCTGCTTCCTTGGGTGATCCTATATCCATGTCATCATCGTTGTTGTCTGGATTGGATGGTGGAGAAGGGCTCTGACCTGGTACTGCTGACCTTAGACTTAGCAGGTACAACATGGCAGCACGGAGGTCTTCGAAACATGCTATATCAGCTGGTTCCCCGAACCCAATAGCTGATTGAAGCTCTTGTTCTTCGGTTAGTAGAGTCATGGCCGACCGATTTCGATATAATCAATAAATACATCCCGGTGAGAAATCTCAAAGCAACATCTCGAACTCTTGCCCTTATTGCTATGTTCACCAAGTCGTCGTGCTCGGCTATCTCCGGAATTTGAGTATGAATTTCTCCCGTAGCACGTAGACGAATGGTATGCATAAGCGTCCACTCAGTAGAGACTTCTTCAGTCTGTCCAGCGTTGTTTGACTGAGTCTCTGAGGAGCTTATCCACTAGACTTTATCCTTCAATGTAGCATCGGCCCATTCCCGCGTCGGCCGTCTAGTGCGAGCTCCTCCTCGCAGGTGGTAGAGAAGAGACGATCTCAGTAGTTTGAGCTTGAACCTCAGTAGTTCGCAGCGTGCTGAGTCTCTTCCTTTTCGGCGGATCAACGCGAGAAGGCATATCTGATGCATCCCTCTTCGTTCACCGGCCTCGACCGATTGACTTTTCGCAGGCCGACTTCGTCCGAAATTTTATCGATTCTTGTCAAAAAACTTAGAATCGGCAAAAATGCGATCTCTCTCGAAGCATAAGTCGAATCATCAATGACATCTTCGTGCCATATAGTAGCTTCCCAACTTTAACTAATCTCCTTTCTCCCGTAGATGAGGCTACAAATTTCTGTGCCTGAGCCTTCATCTCTGCTACATAAAAATCCACCCAATTGACTTCGACTCTGTCGTCAATCACCATCATCAATTGTATTCGGGCTTTGACGAGTTGATCGTATGATCCGGCTGAACTTGTCGATATATGTGACACCACGTATGCTAACCCCTTCGTATTGAGGTAGTAGCTGATTCTTCTGAAGGGCAATTTTGAATACTATATCGTTCCTTCCACAGAATTTCTGCACATAGGTATTGATTTGATCTTCTTTATAACCGATTGGAGAGATACCTTGTTGTGGCAAATCGAAAGCCATCCCCAGAGCATCTCTGATTTTGAGATTAACAATTTGGCCTTCCCAAACATCTGCTTCGGTTTCCTTCAAGTATGAGAACCTTGAAATCTCAGTCCCATCATCTAGAGTCCTCCAATTGAAATACACCTCGGCTACTTGTCTGGGCAAATAGTTCTTCGGGTAGTATGACACCAGCCAGTTGAGCCCAGATTCCTCCAATAGATCGAATACATACTGCATGTATGGAATGTCCACTTTGTCCATCGCCATAACTGGTTCGAACTGAATCCTGGACTTTATAATCTCGTCGATGTTCGCGGGATTCTGAACCGTCGCCATTGTAATCTGCAAAAATCTCATTAGCACTTGAAAATTGAATAGGTGAGCAGAGATTTAAATAGAGAACAATGATTACCGTAAAATTAAAAAGCTTTGAGAATTTTATGCTGAACAATGGAAGTTTCAGAAAAAGCTTTTGAAGTTGAAAATGGCGGAAAGATGATATGCGAATGAAAAACCGAAGAGTTTTGATAAAGATAACGTAGAGGTTTTTAATCCAACGGCGGTGATTGAAATCGGTTTTGATCGATTTTGACTTTTTGACTACTGAGATTAAAGTTAAAATACATTCCATCGCCGCACATCTATAATTGGTAGGAAATGAGTAATATAAAGGTAGACAAGACATGCATTAAATGCATCCGGCAGAGCATTAAATTCTAAGTCGAAATACTGAACATGATTTTTCTACTGACTTAGAATCCTTAAAATGAAATGAACGCTCGTAAAATACTGAGTGAGAGGAAATGCGAGCATACTTCTTAAGATAATAATTAAATAAATACTCAAACCTCTTCGCCTAAACTTTTCGAGATCACCGGTTACTTAGAAATACATGCTTCGCCGATATGCATATTCCCCCCTTAATGTGTACAAGTATGATTCTCTCAACCTGAATCTTCATATTGATTCTTTGTGCTGAGTTAACTATTTTAGTAGTTGAGTTCTATTGATAAAAACTGTTGACGGTTGTTCTGCATCTGTTGATACGCTTTTCGACTGAGACGATTCAGTAGGATGCAGCAGACGTAGCTCAAGTGATAATTCTTTATACCATAATCTTTATTTAAAATACAAAAATTTTATAGTAGAACATATTCAAGTTACAGCTGCCCCTTACTCTTCTTATATATTACAAAAATTTATTTATTAAAATACAATGATAATAAATCTTAGATTATTATAATTTGTTACAAATTTGAGGTTATTTCTAAAACATTTTTATTATAAATAATTTTTAAGTAAATAATTATAAATCTAAAATAAAAGAATAATTTGCTATAGATCACTCGTTCCATCATCTTATCTGTTTCTGGAAATTTTCCACCTCTAATGTCATACTTAATCATATATTTGTTTTCACTATAAGCTAACTAATTAAAGTAAATAAGATATAAAAAAAATAACACGTTGACTAAATAAGGAACTAACGCTTGATTTAAAAAAACTAATGAATAATAAAGAATAATAATAAATAATTGAATAAAAGAAGATGTACTTGAATTAAATACATATACAACTAACCCATTTTCAGACCTAACCTGCCGACATTTTCTTTCCTCGTTGAGTGCCGTTTTTCTGCCCTCCCCAAATAGCAACGCACAATGCCGGTAAGTAGCCACAAATTTTCAAAATCTTTGTATGCATTTTGTCTTCTGGTGTGGGTACTACATCTACTGGTTTCTTATTGGTTTTGGAGATTTTGTATCTTCTAATGTTGAATAGTATTATGTTGCATTTTGGATGTAATTTTAGCTACGTTCAATGATTGTGCTTCAGTTAGTGTGCTTCTCCATGAACCAATATTTTCGTTTTTTTTTATTTTAGTTCTAAATTACTATATTGGAATTTAAAATATAGCTGTTTCGAGCATTTTCTTTCAGATTTTAATTCGAGCCATTTCTTACAAAAAACGAAGTCTATTATTTGAATTAACGAAAGTTGATTCTGAAAGGAAACACAAAATCATTGATGCAGTTTGTATAAGTATTATTGATAAAACAACAGTTGTTCTCTATTTCAAAAATTAAGATTAAGAAGATACTGAGTTTTTTTAGGTTTCTTCTGTTGACACTTACCAACTGATATGATCTTACATTTAAGTAAAAATCAGCTGATGATGTCTGATGATGGCAGTCAGCTGGTGAGAAATCTTCGACTTACTGTAGATAAACTACTGAGTGGAATGGCGATTTTGTTAGTTGATGACGTAAAGCAGTTGTTAACTTCTAATTTCTTTAATAAAGCATGTGCATAAAAACTGTTATAATATATCAGCGTGCTCTATTTTTGTGTTCCTTAACTCTCTCGCTTAGGGATTAATAAGCAAAGAAAATCGTTTGTTATTGTTCCCGTAGAGGAAGTTTCCTACAGGCCCTGAATTTTTCAAAATCTATATCCCCGACCTTGCTGAAAAAGAAATGGTAAGGACGAAGATTCAATCTTAGACTTTAGAATAAATTACACAATTGTTCTAATAGAAAAGCTCTTTATTTTTAATCTCGCTATACATATAGAGAATCCCCACTCGATTTTATCAAAGAACCGGGAGGCAATGTGCCAAACAAATTCCCGCTAGATTTATGGAAAGAAAGAGGTCGATGGGAAGTGTCCGTTGGAATAATCGAAGAGGACTACTATTTTGTTGATGGTTGGGTAGAATTCGAGACAGACAACCAATTGAATGATGGAGACTTTCGACTTTCTCGTTTGGTTAAGGAAAGAGAGTTTTTGGTTACCATATTCGCACCTCATGGATGCCTTAAGTTTCTTAAGGAAATGATTGAAGAGCATGAGGGCGAGAAGAATATGAGTTGGAGGAAGAGAAAGCCGAAGAACACAATTACCAAACAAAGCAAGTTCAACGTCGCCTAATGTAATCCGCACAAAGAAAGTCATGGAGAATGAAGATAATGTCATCCCATGGGAAAAAGAACAACAAAGTAGTAAGTGCATATATATATATACATATAAATATTATTTTCGTATCTCAGTAATCTAATACTAAACACATCCATAACATAGAACCTACCAATGGAGTTTATGCACACGAACAACTTAGGGACACAGAAGAAGGCAATCATTCAAGATCAAGCCGGTGCAAAATGGGAGATAGGCATGTGTGGTAGGACAGTGGACGGGCCTAAATGCAGATTCACCAGCGGATGGGACAATTTCTATGAAAACCATGGACTTAAGACAGGAGATGAAATTGAATTCAAGATTGTGCGACAGAAGACAACCAATAATCTGCTCTACCTGAAATGTAATGTTTAAGTATAACCAAAACTTTTAAGTACATATTATTTATGTTTGTACGGACAGCACAAAACAGACTTATTTTTAGTTATAAACTATTAATGCATGTACAGTTATTTTTGTATCAATTATGGTCATTACATGAAATACTTGTCCGTAGTTGCAGTACATACACTTTCATCTAAAAAATCTGAGAAATATGTGGAATGATGTTGAGATGAATTATGATTGTAGTTGAATTATGTCTGTAGTTGCTGCATGCTTATTTTAGAGAATGGACGGTTAGTAACGAAATTAAGAAAACAATAACAAAGGATATTGTAAACCAAGGTCACAAGGATGTAACTCACTAATAAACTGTAGCTGATATAGCTTTCTCGATTCTCGTTTACTACTGATTTGATGATCAGCTATTGATTGGAACCAGTTCAGCAACAATATGTAATGACCATAATCGATATAAAAATAAATCGTGGATCAGTTGATGCGTTAGATACGAACACTTATACACAGCTGGATATTCATGATATCACTCAGCCGATATAGCTTTCTACTGAATCTGTCTACTACTGATTTGATGATCACCTACTGATTGGAATATCACTCAACTGATAAATAATCCTATTCTTTTCACACTTCTTAACATCTAATATTCAGAAAACTCAGCAAAATGATTAAATTATCATTACCAACTGAGTGTGACGTCTCTCAACTGATAAAGTCTTCTACTGATATAGTCTCCAGCTGAGTCGAGCAATGAGGGGTAATTGTGTCCTCATAACTCAGGTATAACTGATAAGATTTAGTAGGTCTGTTACCATATGATACAAATTATACAGAAAATCTTTTATCAATAAGTACTGTGATACTAACTATCATGATTAATAGTCAGTTGTCAACTGATAAGTTCTTCCAATTAAGCAAAGATCAGCTGATGAGCTGTGATTATGTAAGACAGAACATAGCGACCGATCTAATCCTACACATCATCAATTCACTGAACATAATACAGTACTGAATGTCAATCCAATTATAAGATCTTTAAATAAAGACAAAAGAATGCAAAATAATATTAAATAGTATTAAAACAAATGTATTTAAAGTTAAGACTACTATTACAGATCATACAGTCAAAAGATGTTCAGGGACTGGAAGATTGACATAAAGTAGAACTACAAATTTTGATATACTTCTTTGAAAACAACATTTCTAGTGACTGAACAATCTCCACCGTCTTCCCTCACCACCAAGATTTTCAAGCCAGATTGCTTAGTAACACGTGACATAGCCACATACAATTGACCATGAGTGAAAACTGGATTTTTTAAATATAAACCAACTGATCGCAACGATCGTCCCTGACTCTTGTTAATAGTCATTGCATAAGAAACAATGAGTGGGAATTGTCTCCTCTGAAATTTCAATGGTAACCTAGGATCAGATGGAGTCAAAGTCATTCTCGCAATCAGAATTCTCTCACCTGCAGATTTACCATTCAGAATTTCAGCTTCCAATATGTGCTTCCCAAGCCTTGTAATAATTAATCTTGTACCATTACACAATCCTTTAGAGTGATCTATATTTCTCAACAACATAACCGGAGTGCCAATTTTTAAGAACAACCGATGATTGGGCACACCGGAACACTTGATACTATTTAAGAACTCAAGCAAAGATGATCATCATCGGAAGAACAATCCAAAGGTGGAACACCAAAGGTACTTGTCGAACTCAAGTATAGCCGACCTCCACCGAGGCCTTGATGCAATTATGTAATCATTGAGAGACTCAACAACTTGTAAAGTAGGGGCTAAAATGGCACGCCGACACAAGAATGTATGATCATCACAAAATTTTCCATTTTTGAAATAAATTGCAAGAACAAGGCAAAATGGCCACCTGGATCACCATAATACGTAAGCACAACATCTTCAGGAAGTTTAATATCCATAACCCCATCACCAGACGCACCATACTTACCATCACCAATGTTTTCCAACAATTTTGAAAAGGAAAGCACATCATCTTTCTCCATATCTACGCCAGGTGTGATCAACCTCATATTTTTCGTAAGCTTTAGAACAACACAATAATCCCAAAGATAAGAAAAATTAATAGAAGCATGAACAATTTGTTGCCTGCTACCCATTGGAATAACAGGTAAAATCTGACGAAAATCACCACCCAAAACCACTGTCTTTCCACCAAATGGAGAACATAATGCATTTGGATTGGTAAAACGCATCAAATCTCGTAGAGTACGGTCCAGCGCCTCAAAACAAAGTTGTTTGTGCATTAATGGAGCTTCATCCCAATAATTAGCTTCGCACAAACCAACAAATTCGCCAAAGAACTATTCGCACGAATATTGCAAACAGAGTCATCAACAACATCAATTGGAATTTTAAATCGCGAATGAGTAGTTCTACCGCCGAGAAGTAAAAGAGAGGCTATACCACCGGAAGCTACATTGATAACAATTTGGTGCCGCAAACGTAATGCAACGCAGACAAACCTTTCCAAATAAATGTTTTGCTTGTTCCACCATATCCATAAACAAAAAAGAAACCACTCGAGATGACTCGAAGCCCGCATAATAGTATCATAAATAGAACGCCGTTTATCAAGACATTTAAGCAAGAATTCCGCATGTTCTTTGTTGTAAAATAGCCAAATCATATTGCATCTCCTCCATCACCAACAAATTATCACTGGAAGGAACCACATTAACAACGGGCAAATGAAGGGATGGGAAGTCAACCAAACTCTTACCAACGGCTCGTAAAAATTTATCAACCTCAATTAGCGCATAGCACTTCAACTGATCACTGGTCAGTGATAGGCCTACAAAACATAAGCTTGCATTGAACAAAGTATACACCAAGATCTTAAATCGGGAGTTGGGAAAAATTTAATACAAAAAGACTTACAGTCAAAAAAATCATAGAAAGATATTGACATATAAGACATTGTTAACATAAAAGAAAACACGCATGCATAGATCTCAAGATAAAAACAAAGAACTCAAATGGAAAAACAATAATAATACGCTGATTCTTACCACGATGATGAAACAAATTTCTGTGCTTTTCCTCAATATCATCACAAAGATAAGTCCAACATTCTTCCCAAACAACTTCAGGTCGTGAGATTGAAGATGTACAAAGCAAAGAAGCAAACATATAACGCATAGAATACGCAGATGCCCATAAGTCGGCTTCCTTAATTGCATCAATATACTCCTTATCATCATCTAACAAACCCAAAGAATACATAAGCATCTCTAAATGTATCATACCGAACACCACTTATGCATCTTATTTCTTCATAGCTTGTAGGACCCTTCACAATATTTAATAAACACCTTAGATAATAAAGCTCTCCGGGATCCAAGGCTTCACATTATACAACCTCCCTATCGTAAACCGAGATTGTCTAGGCTGCCATTTATTGCGGTTAAAGACAAATTTAGTTGGAAACTGAGCATAGGTCAAACACCTAGCCTCTGGGAATTTTTTATTTGCTTCCATCCACTCCAAAAACATTGTTTGCTTAACGGATGGTCGTGCAAGAACTTCATCAATTTGAGCCTCTTCGTAAAAGACCACACTTTGCTCCCCCGGAAGATGGAAACCCGGTCTCTCAACCCCGAGGATATCTAAAATGAATTTCAAAACTAAATATTCGCCAAGCTGCCTCACACGGTGAAATATATCTACAATCATAATATTGTGTAACCTCATCCTCCACCTTATGCGACCCCAAACCATCTTCTCTAGAAAACGCAGCTGTAACACGATCATTGCCCTTATTTATATACTTAAACAAATACTTAATCGCTCTAGACTGATTACACCATTCCACATTAATATGTGCCCCATATCTCAAAAGGAGATGTCTATTGTGTGGAATAACATACCTATTATCAAGAGGAAAACCCCTCTTAACAACAAACCTACCATTATTACGGCGCCTATATATTGGATAACCACTACTATCCCTACTGGTTATATCCACAAAAGGTTTGGGAAATTTTTTAACGCAAATACGATCGTACATACATGAAGATTTTAAATCAAAGCAACCCCACAAGGACCATGCATCATAGAATCCCGCACACATTGATAATACCGAGGATCCGTCTCGGGATCCGGAATTTATGCACTTACAATATCATCAATGGCAAAGATCGGCTTCTATCCTTAAACCTGTTTTGACAAAAAAAGCGAGAATATGTGCATGGGGTAATCCACGTTTCGAAATTCAATCGTGTAAACAATGGAATAAATAAAGGAATGAATTAGAATACAACAAAACCAAGGATGGTAATATAAGAATATGTAAATAAATACCGCTCTAACGAGTCCAAACAGTTCCTTCTTGCGCAAGTCATTCATCAAGCCATTCAATTTCATTTTGAAAATTCGAGATACAATATCCGGACGATCATACGTCTTCGCATTCCTTACCGCTGCAAAACGCACTATTTCTGGCCATTTTGGATTACAAGTAAACGTAATAAACAAATCAGGATATCCAATCCAAGCACAAATAGCCATTGCATCTTGGTAATTTTCCCTCATATACCGTGGACTACCAGTGAACGACGATGGTAAAACAACCGGCTTGCCATACTGTGCTGCGTCCATCCGGCCCCTCATAGCACCCTCATTAATCCCACTATATAGATGTGCTCGTAACTTTGGTTGCTTCCGACGCACAAAACATAACCTGGCAGACTCCATCACAGTATACGAATCTACAATGAATTGCTGCAACAACCTTCTCGAGAATAAGAGGACAGATACTTCACCCACACGCTCATGCAGCCTAAAAGCAAAGAATTCCATAAAACTGATTTTCTTACGACGATATTTTTTCTCTGACTCTGCAAAGGGAATATCCTCACGATACCCATCCTCACCATAAGGAAACAACAATGGATATTACAAGGGCAGGTACGATGGATGTAACTCACTTATGCGCTTCAAGCGACCAGACCTTGTTTCCACAATAATATCTAGTCTGTTCTGACACTGATCAACATCACCAACCACAAGAGCAGCAACCTCAGAAACTAATGGAATATTGTAAGTTCTAGGATCTGTACTTCTTCTACACACCAATCTTAATTTCAAATCAGAACTGACACAATCATTCAATCGATCCCTCACCATACGAAAAGACTTCACAAGCACATTGTTTCTATCAAGAATATTCCCAAGCCGCACTATAACTTCATCATGACATTCATTCCCCCTATAGAAAAAATCAGAAGTCCCAATTTAATGAAAAAACAAACAACAAATAATTAAATCAAGACTAAATATATTTAAATACAAGAAAGCATACTCACCAAATAACAGCCCGTCTATTCTGTATTTCATTCTCAGTGTCATAAATATACAACTGAGCAAATTTTGGAGGATTTCCTTCAAGTGGCAGCAAACTACCAATCCTATGTACATTCTCCCCACACATCCGGAATACTGGAGGGCCTCTCTCATTATTCAAGCTTGGGTCTATACTGCCACTCATAGATGTAAAACAATACATATTGTTGTAGTACCTTATATTATCTAAGAAATGCTTACTTATCTCATTCATTCCGAAAAACAAATCACTCAAATCTTCAGGCGGTGACTTCAATGTGGGAAGCTTGATCTTCCCACGGATACAACAACCAGAATACTCAGGAGATTCTTTGGTCCCAGCAGACAACAACCTTTCTTCATACCAAAACCAAGCATGGCAAGATACACACTCATAAATCGGATCACCTAAGTCCCAATAATCTATAGAAAAATCACATTTTAGCATCAACAGAAAAATTATAAACTATAGAAATAAAAACTATAAGGAAATAAACACTAATGTTCATATAAGAAAGAAAGAACTAATCAATTACATATCAATTACCACATGTATAAAATTAATGCAAAGCAGAAGATCTAATAAATTTGACAATTAAAGAAAATTTAAGAGAGACAATAAAAAAGAAAATCTCACCATCAATAGAAGACCTACGGTATTGTTATCGGGATGCACAACGCCAGATATCGTTCTATCGTGGATCCAAACCTACCACTTCTTATACCAGCTCTCGCGAGTAGCTTCCACCTTATAATTATGAATAAAATTACTATTAATAGCCAATAATATTTTCAATATATACACAACGTACCAAGATGAATAGAAAAATCAAATCCAACCAAATAACAATAGAGAAGTGAAAGACCTATGAACTCTAAAATATCTCCGAAATATTTGGTTTCAAAAACAACCGAGATGCTTGCACTTTTCGAGTATATCTTCCTCGGTTCAAAGCAACAAATGCAAGGGAAAAAAAATAACAACAAATACACTTCAAAGCATTCGTAAGTCCAAGAAAATAGATACACTTCTAAAGGACAAACCTCTACATTTTATCTTATTTGATCGCGGCTTCCTAGCACCCCCAACCTTGCTTGACTTCTTCATATCATATATAGAATCGAAGACCACGAAAAAAGATGAAGACCGGTACAAAGAGAAAGTTTTTTACGGAACACACATAAAAGAAGAAGTCCATTAAAAAGAAAATAACACACGCAAGTCGACACTTGTTCGAATCGACAAAGTAAAATAATAAAGAAAATATTATTTTTGTCACGTATGGGCGCTGAGATTGGCCCATCGAGCAGCTTTAGTTGGTCAAAACAGTAATGTGTTGTCTCGCTTGTTATTGTTCTAGGTTTGTCCTAGGTGAGAATGTGTCGAAAAAGAGTTGATGGTCCTCAGTTGAACTTTGAAATGACTTTATACGACCGGGTCCTCAACATCAAAAGGTATTCCTCGGTTCAAAGCAAACTTCACATTTCGGACTCATAGATCGGGATTATGATCACTCATTTGTGGCTCCATTGACGGTTTATTACTACTACTCCAAGGATGAGAAACCGATGGTTCATGATTACTATAATCAAGGGAGTGTCTCTCCTTTGCTATATAGTACTCCTTTCGTCTTATTCATCTTGTCTTATTTTTCTTTTCGAATTGTCTTATTCATTTGCTCCTATTCCAAAAATAGCAATTTATTTACACATAACTATCCACTTGTCTTCTACTCGATTTAGTCCCCTCCCCGAGTCGAAGAATTAGGGGAAATTGTCTTCTCGTAACTTAAGTATATCTCGACAAGATTTCGTAGGTCCGATACCATATGATACCAATTATACCAAGAATATGATATCAATTAGTACTTGTGATAGTAACCGCCGTGATTAATAGTCGGCTTGTCGATCGCAAAGATACTAAGGCCGCATAGGTTTTTTTTCGCCGATACTTACCAACCGATAAGGTTTTCCATTTAAGCAAAGATCGCTGATGATGTGTGATGATGTCGCTTAGCTTAGGAGAAATCTTCGATTGAGTGTCTATTCGGGTGAGGCCCATCTGAACAGAAGAGGGTAGTATCAGATCTGCCTCCTCACGCCGATCCGCCAAAAAGGAAGAGACTTAGCAAGACACGAACAACTGAGAGGACCTCCGTGCTGCCATGCTACACCTACGGAGTCTCGAGTCGCAGAAGACCCGGCCAAAGCCCTTCACCGCCATCTCATCCGCATAATGATGGTAATAATGATGATGATATGGGTCGGGCATCACCCAAGGATGCAGATAAGGAAGGATCTGCTGAGGGTAACACTCCCCTTCGCGAACAGGGCACCTCACCACCACCAGAAACATCAGGTGAAGCCCCAGTTGCCTCACAGCCAAACAGAGGTCAACAACTGGCGATGCCTCAGCCGAGGATAGGAACCAGTAACTATCAGACTAAGTCAATAAGTTCCATATCCTCAAAGTCTATCAACCGAGTCATTCGCAGACAAGGATTGAACAATCGTCTGCTAGCCAAAGATGTACACAAGGATTCGCAGAGAAGGATTGAACAATCGTCTGCTAGCCAAAGATGTACACAAGGATTCGCGGACAAGGGATTGAACAATCGTCGGTTTCTTAGCCATCAACTGACCCTCCAGTCAGTAGGAGGTATAGTAAGTACAAAGATTTATCAGCTGAGTGACTTGATCAACTGACGTCATAACCATTTGATTCAATAGTTGATCCAAACTTTTCGCCAGCTGACCGACGTCATAATACATCACCAGATGAATTTTGCTTAAACAGAAGAATGTTCATCACCGATACTTAAAAGATCGAGTTGAAGAGGTTTGAGTATATTTAATCGCTTATTTACTACGGTTGAATAGTACTCGAGACAAACTTTTTTTTTATCTCTATAGTTTATTAAATATAATTAACATTCAAAGAGAATAATAACATAGAGAAAATGGATTTTTATTGGCAAATGTAAGATAACAAAGTCCAAGGATTGCAAAAAGCTTCAAAAGATTATAATATCGATTTCAACCTCATAAGTCCGAGGTAACTACACAAACGTAAAAATTACAACACTTCTTCCTACCCCTTCTTCGAAGCGGTCCTCCTACGCTTCACGGTGCTCGAACCTCCAAACTTATCAAGCACATTTTTCGGAGGAGCAAAGATCACCAAGCAAGGCATCTTCTTCAATACAATCGTCATCCAGGTTTATAGCCCTACATCCGTCTTTTTAAGGAGAGATTTAAAGATTCATCATGTACATCCCCAAATGCACCATCCAAAGACCTACCCATCTTGTTAGCAACTGCAAAATTCAATACACCGAACCATCGGAGGACGACTCAACACGAGGGAGCTTTTCCTTACTTGATGGGGTATTGGAAAAAGATTTATCAACACGCCGCTCTTTAGAGGTACGGTTGGACTCCTACACAATAAAGAATCATAGATAAGTCCCACCACATCAAAACAAAATAACATATATAAAATAAATAGTGCTTGAAGCAAACAACTTATAAAACTATATACAACCCGGCTTTCAAGGACGGATGGAACGGATTGAGCGGTATAAACACACTTTCGAAACACTATATCCACCACCAATAATACGCCACATGATCGGATCTCATCTCGTATCTTAAAAATAAGATGCTTACACAATAATGAAAGTGCAATTTCACCCTCGGGATCGGCAACACCACCCTAATAAGATATTCAAGTATAAGCCAAAATATACTTCCTAGAGCATATATAACAAAAGACAACCGAAAAATAGATGAAGAAGCATAACCTCCCCAATACTATCCTTAATATCGCAGCTAGGTTTTCCCAATAATCCGATAAGCATCATTATCCCACAAAGAAAAGAGTAACTAACCCAAGATCATCTCTCGATGTAAATCTTTAATTTATATCTATAATATGTGAACAAAAACATTAATAACTTAATAAAGAACGGAAGAAAGCTAAACATTAATTAATAACTTAATAAAGAACGGAAGAAAGCAATAAAGAAACGTAAGAAAGCTAAACATTAATTAATAACTTAATAAAGAACGGAAGAAAGCTAAAAAAAAATCGTAACGAGAACACGTAGAAAATCTAAATACCTCGGGGTAGGGCACACATCATGAGAATTACAAAATCGACAAGAAAATTTCTTCTCCATCTTGTCCAATTTCTTCAAACATTTAGAACAGTGCAACATAATGCCAACCCCCATCAAAATCAATAGAATCTATGGATCCAAAGAATCCAACAATGAGCAACCTATATTGTTGGATAGAATCAATAGAAAACAACTAACATATAAGAAGTAAAAAAAAAATCCGAAAAATAAAGAACCGGGAAAATATATACCTCATCTTGAAAAAACAAGATCAATAATCTTTGTCTTCACAAGAACACCCTCAACATAGTGGTCGAGGAAGACACATGCGTTCCTTGGGAGACACCACCGCAAGTTGAACCAAACCGACCATACTTGTCGACATACCTACAAAAACAAACATTCAAAGCAAGTAAAAGTCGACATTTCATCGTAGTACCGATACGGAATGTTGCTTTATCAACAATATCAATACAAACCGTTATTTTATCGCAGTACTCGAAACAAAATATGTTATTTATATATGCACTCCTAACGTATACTACTAATATAATACATAAAATTAGAAGACTCGAACTCCAAAAGATCAATATAAAACATAATATCAAAGCAACCCCAAAAAGATACCTCATTCGAAATCATTCACCTCCTCAAAATCACCATTGATATAAATCTTGGTAGCATGAAGAACATTGGCAACCTTTGTTTTTTTCTTCACATGAAAAAACAAGCGAGATAGATAAGAAAATACCCGAGAAAAAATTAATAAAGAAAATTGTAATTTTTAGTACACACCATTATAAATATTAGCCTTGCGGTCTTTGAACAATAACAATCTTAGGATTCACAGGTCTTTTCATGAAGTCGACTCATGAAGAGCTCAATATATTCATCCCATAAAGTACAACACGTACTGTTCAACCTACGGAATAATCATAAATAAACATTCTAATTCCATTAAGCAAAACTAAAAGTAAGACTAAATTTGCAATCGGTATTAATTACTCCATATCCTCAAGGTAAATGTTCATCATCTTCTTTACATCCCCACGATAAGTTTTCGATCTTGAGGAAGAGAAACCTCTACCAACACACCAATAACATCCGGAACACAGTAAATAAAGTTTCAAAAGTCTCCCCGTAATACACATCTTGAAAGTTGATATAAAAAAGTCGGCCTAATAGAGAAACGACATAAAAACTAACCGAAAGTCGCTTCTTCACCATCATCGCAATCCGAAGAACATCCAAAATGGGTTTCAACCAAAAACGCTTGGTGGGAAAAGATGAGTCAAAAACAACGCGCAGTTGGGTTTCCTCACCAACCCGAATTCTAAATTTACTCGTTACAACCCTATACTTTCCGGTATTATACGAGATCCTAAACTTTTTTCAATCCATATAACCGGCCTTCTATTAAAAGAGGTTTGAAGGCCTCGTATGATACTTCTCGGAAACGTAACCCGCACTCTCGTCCTCCCGATAGATAAAGGAACAAGAAAAAGAATGACTTAAAAGAACAAACCGAGAGGAATAAACCGAAAAAATAAGGTACAAAGAATGGGCAAACCTCGTAGTCATGAAATATACAATCAAGAGAATACACATCTCTCGGACTTAAAAGCAAGCGTCTCACAAAAACACACAAGTCGCAGCCTTCATAAGATAATCTTGTTTTGAGTCATCCAAGTCTCTTATGAGAAGCCAATCGGGTGCCATTTAGACAATGAATAACTATCCACCAACCGAAATAGAAATGTAGTTATATAAAGATGCATTTATAAAGAATTATCTATGGAGAAAAATGTAGATGTAGACCTTTCGAATCTGTTAGGGCCACGCCGTCTATCGCCGGCGCCACACGTGTAAGCATGGCCGCCGATGGGAGCAAGCTTGAAATGGATATGTACAAGCAGTACGGCATTAACGTGATCACCGATGGAAGCGGTTGAAATGCACACGTTTAAGTATGGGCGCGAATGAGGCGCGCGAAACTCGAAAAAAGGCGGATGTGATGGAAATAGAAATGCGTTATATAAAGATGCATTTATAAAGAATTATCTATGGAGGAAAATGTAGATGTAGACCTTTCGAACTGTTAGGGCCACGCCGTCCCTCACCGCCGGCGCCACACGTGTAAGCATGGCCGCCGATGTGAGCAAGTTGAAATGGATATATACAAGTACGGCATTAACGCGATCACCGATGGAAGCAAGTTGAAATGCACACGTTTAAGTATGGGCGCGAATGAGGCACGCGAAACTCGAAAAAAGGCGGATGTGATTCGAAATAGAAATGCGGTTATATAAAGATGCATTTATAAAGAATTATCTATGGAGGAAAATATAGATGTAGACCTTTCGAACTATTAGGGCCACGCCGTCCTACCGCGGCGTATAATTTAAATGTATCATATAGTATATGTGTTCAAAGAAGTATATGTGTTCGGATGAAGACGAGAATCGCACAATTTAAATGTATCATACAAGATATGTGTTCGGATGAAGACGAGAATCCGCATAAAGCTTTTTGTAAGCCACCAACCGATCCATGAATCGCCAGGAGGCGAATCGCACAAAACTTTACCGAGTAAGTAGCCGATAATCAAACCAGCTTCTAAACGGTAATCGCAGAAAGCTTTATCATCTTAGTGATATTACGGAATGAATAGCCGATATTCAAATCGGTAGTAGATAGAATCAGAAGAAAGCTTTATCAGATTAGTAATATTCGAGGCAGTACCTGATAATCAAATAAGTAGTAGCTGATAATCAAATAAGTAGTAGACTGATTCAGTAGAAAGTTTTATCAGCTGTGTGATATCATGAACTAACGTCGCATCACCTGATGTTTGCTTAAATAAACGGCGCACCTTAGCGTAAGAAACCTCTACGAGACTCGAAAAAAGCTCTATCGCCTTAGTGATTTTCCGAGCAAAGATAGCTGATAATTAATTCAGTAGTAGACCGAATAGTTAATAATAAAATCTAGCTAATAATAAAATCAGTAGTAGATAGAATCAGTAGAAAACTTTATCAGAGCCAGTAGCTGATAATCAAATAAGTAGTACACAGAATTAGTAGAAAGTTTTATCAGCTGTTTGATATCATGAACTAACGTGACATCACCCGATGTTTGCTTAAATAGCGCACCTTAGCGTAAGAAACCTCTACGCACTCGAAAAAAGGTCTATCAGCCTTAGTTATATTCGAGGCGTAGTTGATAATGAAATCGTAGTAGACGAGAATCAAGCAAAAAGTTCTATCGGGTGAGTGATATCATGAGCTTACGTCGCATCACCCGATGTTTGCTTAAATAGCATACCTCACGGAATTAAAATATACGAGACACGCATCTCGTCGGCCGGCCGCCGACGAGCAAGCGATTGAACCGGGCACGTACAAGTATGGGCGCGAACGTGGCGCGCGAAACTCGGAAAGCAACGGGGTGGGGTGGAAGGGGGGTAAGGCTGATGTGACCGAGAAGAAACAGTGTTTTTATTAAATGTAGCTTTTAAGAAGTAATATATATATATAAAAATTACATTTGTCAAACACCTAAAAAAATGACCTGACAAAACATCACCGCCCTCCCACTCCTCACCGCCCTCCCACGTATTTTTCTTTTGCCTATCTCTACGCTACTTTCTCCAGAAACTTGCACATCTTACTACTCATCTCTGTTCTTAATTTTTCTGCATAATTCTTCAATCGAAAACAATGGCGATCAAGCTCCATCGCCACCCTATGTAATTTCTCTGCACCTACGTCGGCCACTCCGTCTCCGCCACCATCGGAATCCTCGACTCCATTAAACGCCCCTAGCTCTTCACTAAGCTCATCCTCGTCGGCTTCGCACCTAGGTCAGAGATTGAAAATTTGAGAATTTTTTTGAAATTCTACAATTTCTGATTAGTTTCTGCTCTGCAATTGAGTTAATTGATTTGATTTTGCGGTTCGATTAGGTTTCTATTTTTTGTTTGGAATCAGCCATTCGGGCAGTTAAGCGCTCGTAAACTCACGGAAGCATACTTCACCAACAGATTATCACGCACACTTTCACCCTAACAAACCTTCGAGGCAGTCGATTGAAGTGAACTTCCAACTCCGCGCGGAAATTAGGATTACGAATCGCCTCTTCATTTCCATTCTCAATTAGGCGATTGTAAACATCATCTCTGGTGACATTGTTTCCTCCTCCACCGCCGGCAAGCGGCCGTAAGTTCTCTCCTACTTCCTCGCCGGTATCCATATCTCGTTAGTACGCACACATCACGCGCTTCGAATAGAAAAGGAAGTTTTGACTGGGGTAAATAACTCTCATCAGAATGTCTCTCTTTTATACCCGGCGGTTGGTAGAATCTAACAGAATGAGGGGGGATTGGGTATTTTTCGAAGAATGTAGGGGTAATTTGGTCCGCCATTGCTGCATAGCAGTTAGAGGTTTATAGCTGTTGCTCTGCGTGAATGATAAGAGAAAGCAAGTCTTTCTTTTGAAGAAAGTCAGTTTCGTATTTTTATGTAACTTGCTGCATATCAAGTGTTCGACGAATTGACTCTTCGAAAGAAGGGACGCTTCCGGTTCTGTCCCGCAATCCTGCGGTTTGGTCGTCTTTGGCCAACCACCCTGCAATACTTATTTTTTCAATTATGCTTTCTTTCATATGCATTTAATTCTTTTTTGCAATATTCAGTGTTTGGGATTCTTGGGGGGTCTGAACTGGACTATTATTGATGTTTGCTGATTATATTTATTGAAGCGTTAGGCTTTGATTTCTTCGAGTTCCCGTCGTTGGAGAGGCTCGCGCTTCTGTCGGAAGCCGAGCTTAGAGAGGCTGATTTCAGATAAAGGTTGATTTTTATTGCCTTTGTTAGGAGAAAAAGTTTTACTTTTTGTGATTTTAGTTTTGCTTGAAGTTTGTGTGTGAAGTTACTAATTTTGGGATATGATGGGAGTGGGGAGTTCTTACATATGAATATTTAATCGAATTATTTCGAAGTTTCGTCCTTTTCTCCGAGCATCTATCATATTCAAGTCTCTTTGTTGTAGGTAATTTGCTCATTTTTAATTTTTTTTTCCTAATATTTCTTTCTTTATTGCATGTACTTTAGTCCTTGAGATATACTGTTACAGTTGAAATCTTATGAGTTGCCTGCTAAATTCAATTACTCTGGGCTCCAATTCTTCTGCGGTTCTCCGAGGAGCATAGAAAATGACTTACGACATATGTCCTCTTTAGAATGAAAACAATTAAAGGGGAATTGATGCACTATGTTTCTATTTTGTAAACCAATTTTCTGCTATTAGCCTATTACAATTACAATTCGAGTACATAACTTCTGATATTTAATCATTCATATTTCCATATCTTTATACATTAATTACTGTGTTTCCCCACATATCTTTGCCTTTTCTTTTTCATTTTAGAATGTTTTTTTGTTGTGGTTTCTAACATTTCTACAAAAGCATGTTTTTTTTATTTTTTCTTATTTTTTATTTTTTGCTTATTGTACTATTTTTTACCATGTTGGGAAATATAGTTAGCAAATCTCTGATATCATCCTGTTCCCTTTTCATTTTGGACCATTTTCACACGAAATTATGTATTGCTTGACCTTGATATTTTCGTGATTCATTCAAATATGCAGTTAAAAGCGTGGTGCTGCAGTTAAGGCCATTTATTTCAGAGAAGCATCTATTAGTGTCTGTTGTTGCTGGAGTCAAGCTAAAAGATTTGCAGGTTCGTTTACTCTTCTGATATTTAATCATTCATTTAGATAAATTGTTCATTTGGCTGTAGAGAGAACATACCTATTTCCATATCTTTATACATTCATTGCCGTGTTTCCCTACATCTCTACAAAAGCATGTTTTTTATGTTTTTTCTACAAAAGCATGTTTTTTATGTTTTTTCTTATTTTTTATTTTTTGCTTATTGTACTATTTTTTACCGTGTTGGAAAATATAGTTAGCAAATCTCTGATATCATCCTGTTCCCTTTTCATTTTGGACCATTTTGACACCAAATTATGTATTGCTTGACCTTGATATTTTCGTGATTCATTCAAATATGCAGTTAAAAGCATAGTGCTGCAGTTAAGGCTAAAAGATTTGCAGGTTCGTTAACTGGAATCCATTGACATGTACTTTACTTCTGATATGGACTGTGTTACTCATATCATATATAATCCATGAGCTTTACTTTGTACATGTACTTTACTTCTGATATGGACTGCGTTACTCATATCATATATAATCCATGAGCTTTACTTTGTATAGAATTTTTATACACAGTGCACAACCTCTTAGTTGTTTGTCACATTTTCACAACGTTTGAGTTTGTTTCCGACTGTGTCTTACCTTCCGGTTTTGTTTGCTCGTGTATTTTCTTTAATGTATCTACCATTTTGTCCGTAGGACCATTCTTTCGTCCATCTTACAGTCTATAATCTCCATGGTCTGCAATATGAAACACATCTTATCACTCAGTTTATTAAAAACATTGAGTTTGTCATCCTGTAAGTTATGCTTTCTTCCGTTTTCTTTCTTTATGGAACATTGAGAATCAATAAGTTCTAGGCCTAGCTCAACTATTTTTTCTTGAAAAGTTTGAATGGCTGCTGATCTCAATAAGATCAGTTTCAAAGTATGAGAGATTGCTTGGAAGAACAGTTATAACTAATAGAGATTCTGTGCGATATTTCTTATACGTTGTAAATGTCCCTATCTATAATATTCTTTCAATTTGAATTCACTTGAATTGAGACGCAAATCGTTTTCCCGGATGATAAAATGTTTTCGTTGCTTTCTCCGCGTTTGTGTTGATTATTTGAATAGACGAAACATGAATCATGCTATGTATGTGCTCGACCTATGGAATTTACACGTCGGACACAATTTTGTTTGGGCTAAATCGACATTTTCCAATGCTGGAATTAGAGCCCATGTCCTTATTGTTAATGCGCTTTCCAATTGAACCCCTTCTTTAAGTTAAACCGGTCTATTAGAAGTAGAAGACACGGCCAGATAGGTTTATCAAAACAAGTTTTTCTTTGTCCACATCACAAGTTTTGTCTCTCCACAAAAGTGGATTTCTCAATCTCACAACCAACTACTAATAATGGGATTAAACTTTCTCAGCCGCCGACAAACCCATCGCCGACGCCGCTCCGTTGAAAACTCATAACATAACATAGAAACACAACTCATTTAATTTATAACTTCTTTTAACTCTTTCCGCAAATACATATATACTAATGCATTGTTCAACCGGCCGCACGATATTGTGATAATGCCCTGAATTAATGTTCAATCTAATTGATCGATATACTATGACATTAATTTAATACCACTTGCCCCTAAACTACATTTGTTGCATGGAATGAAATTATCGGTGAATTTTCGGTTGCACGTGTAAATTATGGATAATTTCATTTTGGGTTACTAGATTTGTGTGACAAGACAATTTGGTTGTTCTCGTATATTTCTAAATAATATCGTAGTACATCAATCAAATACATTGGACATCAATCTGCGCACACGGGGCATGTTCAAAAAACCGTGCGAAGTCGATTATAAAATGTGCTAGTTCAATCTAAAATCTCAAGTCCCCTCCCTGCAGACAAACGTTTACCGGATTTGCTCTTTCAAATAAATGATAATATTTTACTATGTATTTTTAAATAAAATATTATAAAATTATAGAAATTAGGAAAATATTTATAATTAAGGATGGGGAATGGAATTGAACATATTTGCAAGAACTCTCCAAACACTTTTTAGAACCACCATCATTTTTTACAATATTGAATAAATAAAAGAAATGGTTAAATTAACATGTCTCTCATTCATCAATAACCCGGACTTGAAGCTTCCTAAATAGACATGAATTAACTTTTTCATAAAATAAATATTGAATAAAAATCTTGCTAAATAAATATTCATTATTTTTTTAAAAATAACTAACTATGATTTATATATATTATATAAAGTGCAAATTTTGGAAAGGATTATTCATCAAATGAGGTGCTCGTAATTCCATGTGGAAAATGAGGAAGGGAATTCTAAAAAGTCGAGCTAGTCATAATATTACTTTTGTCCATTTTTAGGGAGAAATCTAAAAAGTTAAAAAAAATTAAAATATTACTTTTATCTTTTTCTGAAAAGTTAAAAAAAATTGGTTGTTTATGTATAATAGAAATTTAGGGAAAAATTCTCTTATTGACAAGTTGATAAAAACTTCAGCTTTTTCCATAATATAGTGAAAAAAAAACCTCTTAATATTCTCCAAAGCTTAAAATAAGTTGTGACTACCATCATTCAAAATGATATTGATGATGAAGTTGAAGATTTATACAATTCATTTGGAACCAGGTTACACGCAATAAAATACTGATTGCATTTATAACTTTATTATTTTATGTTGCCGTTGGAGAAAACACCACCATAACTTTTAGATGCAATTAGAAAAGTTAGAAATGAGTTTCATATAGATTTAAGTTTGGAAAATCATATTTCACAAAATCATATTTCACAACACCATAACAACACTATAATCATTTTTCACAAAATCATAACAACACTATAATCATATTTCAAACACCATAACAACACTATAATCATATTTCACAAAATCGTCTTAAGGTTGTTGATAATTTTAAATGAATATATAATTTATGATATTGATGGAACTATATATTTACACTAGAGCTTTTTAAAAAATATTATCTTATCAAATTTGATGATTTTTTATCTTGACTCGAGTTGGATTCAGAGAAAAATATTATTATAGAGTTGTTCTTAATTTACTGAGTATTAAGTTATAGAGGTTCATGGAGAGGTTCTTAATTTACTCCAAAATATAAAAATGATTAAATTACTAATTACTCCGAAATATAAAAAAAATACTAATTAAATATCCGTTGGATGGCGGGTTATGCGGGTACGGGGCAGACCGCAACCCATTCATTTGATTATATTTGAAAAAATCACCCCCTGAGCCACTATCCCTAATTCGCGCCGCGCCTCCGCCACCGCCCCGCCGTCCACCGTCACGAGATTGCCTCAGACTCGCAGCGGTCAGAAGTTCCTCGGTTCCTCTTTCCCAGTCCAGTTGTGCCGCTCGGAAGCCAAATGGCACTTGCTTGCTCACACGGGGCTGCCGTTTTTGGTGTTCGGTTTGTGGATAGTCGTCATATTCATAGTCTGAGTTCAGCGCCAAAGACTTGTTTTCGCATTAGCCCCGTCAGATGGGTTACTCAGAATCAGAAAAGTGGGTGTAGCAGCCATAACCGGAATTATAACCGATCTCTCATGTCTATATGCAACACCCTTGCTTCAAATGCAACATCCTCCGCTTCTGGTACCATTCTGTTCCTTTCATCATTGTTGTTGTTATTATTAATTTTATCGTTGTATTGGTTAAATCAAGAAATATTGGATGAAGAGTTGGTGGATTTTGAGTGTGAGTGTGCTGTTATGTATATTTTTATGCGAATCATCTGTTCAACTGTTATATGATAGGAAGACGGCAGTCCCTAATTTCGTTAACGAAAAAGAGCTGTCTGATTATGTGGAGAATTTTATAGTATGTGATTCATCTCAGATGATAATCTTCAGCAGCAAGGAATATGTCATAACCACTTGATATAATCAGCTTAGTGTCTTAGTTAAACTTCGTTTTTATGCACGATATCTAAACTTAGCTGTCCTTACCAATACTTGCCGATATGATAATGAATAGAGAATGCTCAAGAGTGGGCACTTGATTATGTTACTGCACCTCTTAATGATGATTGCAAGTGGCATTGTAGAGGAAAAGATAGCTGTGCTTGTTATTGGAGGAGGGGGAGGGAGCATGCTCTTTGTTATGCCCTTAAGAGATCTCCTTCATGTGTTGATGTGTTCTGTGCTCCCGGGAATGTTGGAATCAGTGGCTCGAACGATGCAACATGTATAGAGGATCTTGATATCTCGGATAGTTCAGTCGTGATTGCCTTTTGCCGTGATAGGTCTATTGGAATGGTTGTAGTTGGACCAGAGGCTCCCCTTGTAGCTGGTCTTGCTAATGATCTTGTAAAGGCTGGGATTCCTACTTTCGGCCCTTCTTCAGAAGCTGCCGTCTTAGAAGGTTCAAAGGACTTCATGAAACGGTTATGTGACAAATATGATATCCCAACCGCAAAGGTTTGTTTCTTTTTAGCCTCTTGGTTAAATAAATAGGATTGTTTCCGGTATCTTTTAAAATTTTCTTTCCCTTTCTGATTAAATTGTGCAGTATCAAACTTTTGCTGATCCATCTGATGCAAAAGCATATATCCGAGCTCAAGGCGTTCCTATTGTTGTTAAAGCAGATGGTTTAGCAGCTGGTAAAGGTGTTGTTGTTGCTATGACGATGGATGAAGCATTTGAAGCAATTGATTCTATGCTAGTGAAAAACGTTTTTGGCTCTGCTGGTTGTCGAGTCATTATCGAAGAGTATCTAGAAGGAGAGGAAGCATCGTTCTTTGCTCTAGTCGATGGGATGAATGCCATACCACTTGAATCCGCCCAAGACCATAAACGAGTGGGCGATGGTGACACTGGGCCGAATACTGGCGGAATGGGGGCTTACTCTCCAGCCCCTATCCTAACAAAAGAACTAGAATCTGTTGTCATGAAATCAATTATCCTCCCTACAGTGAAGGGAATGGCTGCAGAAGGCCGCAAGTTTGTTGGAGTTCTGTATGCAGGGCTGATGATTGAGAAGAAGTCTGGATTACCGAAGTTGATTGAGTACAATGTGCGGTTTGGAGATCCCGAGTGTCAGGTTGGTTCTAGTTTTCATTCTTTTGTTGAAGAATCTTTATCCGAACTCATGTATTATGTATACGGTCTGAGAACATATGCATATAGAATCATATATTTCATTGATTTATTTGAAATGAATGCAGCAATTAGGACTTCTCTCGAAAGCTAGCTGCTTTTGTCGCATTGATTTCTTGCCTCTCGATTTTCAGGTATTGATGGTACGTTTGGAGTCGGATCTAGCACAAGTCTTACTGTCAGCATGCAAAGGAGAGCTGAGCGGTGTAACCTTAGACTGGTCTCCCGGATCAGCGATGATCGTGGTAATGGCGAGTGAGGGTTACCCGGGAAGCTACAAGAAGGGTACAGTGATTCAAAATCTTGAAGCAGCAGAGGAAGTTGCTCCAAGTGTTAAGATATTCCACGCTGGCACAGCCCTCGACTCGGGTGGGAACCTCGTTGCTAGCGGTGGGCGTGTTCTCGGTGTGACTGCTAAAGGGAGGGATCTTCAAGAGGCCAGAGATAGAGCGTACCAAGCTGTGGAGCAAGTAAATTGGCCGGCTGGATTTTATAGAAGAGATATTGGCTGGAGAGCTCTGCCCCGCAAACAATATGCTTCTAAAGAATAAGTGAAGTTCCGATTTTTGCCTACGGCGGAACGGTATGGCAGGGTGAACGGCTTCCAAGCATCGATACATTGAAGGTGGGTTTGAATATCAAGACTCACTAGAAGTATGATTGTGACTTGAGGAAGAAGGATAAGTTGATGAAGATGTTGAAATAAAAAGAATTTTCAGTTTTCAATTAGGATTTTGAATAAAAACAGGGCATGATATAAACAAATTCCAATATAATAGAATATTTGTCCATTATAAATTTATAATCTCTTCCAAAAGCCACTGAAAATAATCAAATACCTAATAAATAATCCAAAGACAAATAATCTGGATAATATAATCTCAAAGAAAGCAAGCAAGCAGCTGCTAGTCAATTCATATCGTACCCTACCGCCACACACCCCCCACTCCTACCCTTTTCATCATTTTCCAACACTTCATTCCTAGTGCACAACTGTAAGATGCGTATGCCAAAATTGCTACTGATTTCTTCATACTCACTTGCTGTCTGTGAAGTCTGCATCAATGACATCGCCATCGGGTCCCTTCTCCGATGATTCAGAAGGGCCAGCACCTGCACCGGGGGTTGGGCCAGCACCGGGTGCTGCACCGGGTTGGTTGTAGAGTGATTGACCGAGCTGCATGACTTCCTGGTTCAGTGCAGCCATGGCATCCTTCATAGTTTGGGTCGACCCTCCAGCGATCGCATCCTTGAGTTCTCCGAGTTTCGCCTCCACCTTTTCTTTTTACGGGGACGGGAACCTTTTCTCCCAGTTCCTTCAACTGCTTCTCTGTTTGGTAGACAACTGAGTCAGCCTGGTTCTTGGTGTCTATGGCATCTCTCTTCTCCTTGTCTTCCTTCGCGAATCTCTCAGCTTCACTAACCATTCTCTCGACCTGTAGTTCGTTTCATTCAGAAGAAATTTAATCAAGTACAGTTTTAAGTAATTGATCCTTTAAGATTCATCAAATCTACCATTCAAGCAAAAGATAAATGCATAAAGTTGCATAAGCATGCCATCAGTTAAGAAGCTTACCTCATCACCCGGCAATGTGCTAGCACCAGTAATTGTGATATCTTGCTTCTTCCCAGTACCCTTATCTATAGCAGTAACTGAGAGGATGCCATTCGCATCAATATCGAACTTGACCTCAATCTGAGGAACACCACGTGGAGCAGGTGGAATTCCATCCAGGCGGAAGCTGCCTAATGATTTGTTGTCCCTAACAAACTCTCTTTCTCCTTGAAGGACATTGATCTCGACACTGGTCTGACCATCAGCAGCTGTGGAGAAAACTTCTGATTTTGAAGTGGGCAATGTGGTATTTCTGGGAATAATCTTTGTCATCACTCCACCAAGTGTTTCCAACCCAATAGATAACGGTGTTACATCAAGAAGGACAATGTCACTAACATCTCCAGCCAAAACACCAGCCTAACCGGTCAGAAAAGCAACAAACTGGTCAGATGGTATAATTTTTCTAGTACAAGAACTTTCAACCAAATCAGATTAGAGCAGTACCTGAACAGCAGCTCCAAGGGCTACAACTTCATCAGGATTCACAGTAACATTTGGGTCCTTTCCAGTCAATTTCTTAACAAGCTCCTGGACAGCTGGAATACGTGTGGAACCACCTACCAGAATTACCTCATCTAGATCGCTGAAGGAGAGCTTTGCATCCCTCAATGAATTTTGCACAGGGGTCTTTAGTCTGAAAAGGAGCATGATTACTTTAATATACTATGAATCCAGAAATTGCAATGCAAAAGAAAAAAAAGGGATAACATTAACTTGCACTTCCTGATGAATTGATGCAACAAGCTCACCTGTCAAGTAAGTCTGAGCACAGTTCCTCAAACTTAGCTCGTGTAAGCGTTGTTTCAATATGTTTAGGACCATCTGCAGTGGCAGTAATGAAAGGCAAACTGGAAAAAAAAAACAGTGAAACAAGAGAATAAGCATGTGCACATGCAAAACATAGAAAATGAGTGGGAGAAGTAATAAACATGCCTAATATTAATTGACTCAACATAGAAAATGAGTGGGAGAAGTAATAAACATGCCTAATATTAATTGATTCAACATAGAAAATGAGTGGGAGAAGTAATAAACATGCCTAATATTAGTTTGAGTCAATGATGAAAGTTCCATTTTGGCTTTCTCAGCAGTCTCTGTCAAACGTTGAAGGGCTTGTTTGTCCTTCAATAGATCTATCCCTTCATTCTTTTTGAAATCCGCAGCAAGCCAATCAACAACTCTCTGGAAAAATAAAAGAATGTGTAAATGATCAAAGAAAGTCAATTGCCACGGAAAGCTAAGGAATACCATGTTATACAACACGGCACACCCAACATTACCACTGTAAATGTGTGAGTGTGTGTATCTAATGAATGGTGAGGGGTACCTTATCAAAGTCATCACCACCAAGATGAGTGTCTCCTGAAGTAGAAAGCACCTCGAACACACCATCCCCAACCTCAAGAACTACAGGGAGGCCAACCAAAAGAGTTTGAGCCTTCTAAAGAATGCGTAGTATTATAACAACTTCAGTGGCTAACCAACAAATAATATGTGATAAAAGATAATGCTACCAATATCCCGAGAACATCAAGAAAAATAAACAAAATTCCGAACTCAGAAGGATATGGCATCTGAGCTATTTACTTGCTAAGCTAATTATCCCAATACATGTGATAAGTACTTTCATCGACCGGAGTATGAATGAAGAAGAAAGACATGATCTTGTGAAAAACACCAAAACATTGGGAATGAAGAAAGGACATGAGGTTTAAACGACACTTTATTGTATATGAAACGTTAAAAGAACAGCTAGATAAATAACAAGACGACGTAAAATAAGCTTGAGAAACAATAAAGACATTTAGCATACCTGACACATCAAAAGTTCCACCTCCAAGGTCAAAAACCAGAATAGTTTCATTGCTTTTCTTTTCAAAACCATATGCCAATGATGCCGCAGTGGGTTCATTTATAATGCGGAGAACCTCTAATCCAGCAATACGACCAGCATCCTTTGTTGCAGTCCTTTGGGAATCATTGAAGTATGCCGGAACTGTTACTACTGCTTTGGTAACCTTGTCGTTCAAAAACTTTGATGCATCATCCACAAGCTTCCTCAAAACCTAAAACCAGAAACAGGAAAATGTTTCAGGAGATGATTCGTAAAAAGTACCATGTTTGCAACAAAACTCTCTTCTATTTGCAAGAAAGCATATTAAAGCTAATATGATGGGTTTGATCCCAATGGAATATTATAATTAGGAATGAAATGCGTTGAACATCAATTACAAGAACTATAGACAAACAAACAGAGAGGCCGAATGCAAAAGTTTTAAACCTGGGCAGATATTTCCTCAGCTGCAAACTGCTTGCCGATGGCGGGGCACTCAAGCTTGACATTCCCGTTCTCATCCCTCACCACATTATACGAAACCTGCTTCGACTCATCGTCGACCTCCGACATCTTCCTCCCAATAAACCTCTTCACGGAGAAGAAAGTATTCTCGGGGTTCACCACTGCCTGCCTCTTCGCAATCTGGCCGACCAGCCTATCGCCAGTCTTGGTGTATGCAACCACGGACGGCGTCGTTCGCTGGCCCTCGGCGTTGGTCACAATTGTAGGCTTCCCTCCCTCCATGGCCGCCACCGCCGAATTAGTGGTCCCCAAGTCAATCCCGACAACCTTCTCCGCCACCACACGGAAAGTAGAACCGCGACGGGAGGCGCTTTGATGCTTACTCTTGAGCTTCAACGCGAAGGGGGCGCAACTTCTGTTGAGTTTGGTGCCGAAAAACACAGTTCTATTGGGATGGCTTGTGGAGGAATTGACGGAGGCGAAGTGGGCAACGGCACCGAGGGCGTGGATTTGAGCAGTTGAAGACGCCATTTCGTTGAGAAATTTCAATCTCAGTAGAGCAAACCCTAGGGTGGAGATTGAATTGGGGAAGGCGGCCTTGAAGGAGAGAGTTGAGAGTTTGGTGAAGGAGATGGATAAGAGGAGTGCTGGCGTAGGGGGTTTGTTTATAGGGGAAAGATGAGGACACGTGTACGGTTCTAGAATCATCTTTCGTCTAATTCACAGCCATTGGATTTTATTTAAGAAAATGGAATTACATATGTATATTGTTTAACTTTTTAACTTGTTAATTTTAATTCGCATATTATTTTTTTTTAAGAAATAAAATATTTTTTATAGGAGGCCTCAAAAAGAAAAAATAATACACTTTTTATAGGGCGGAGGGAGTATTATTATTTATTTTTTTCGTCGATGTTATTTTGGTTGTAGATTTTGCGAAAAATAATTTGATATTTTATCCTACGAGTTAAAATGAATCTATCATGTGAGGGTGTAATAAATATTTTATCTAGATGGAGTTTAACCACTTGAGGAGTTTTTGAGGGAAAAAAAACTCATATTTATTCAAATCAATTATTTTGAGAAAAATCAAGACTACCTAAAGTTACAAGTTACATCAACCTTTATAAAAATTAGGGTTATAGTAATAAGTGAATATATAACTCTAAATGAGTTTTAACTTATACACAATTTGTTCAATTTGAATGTTGATATCAAAAGCCAAAACGTCTTCCTATTTAAAGTTATCTCTATGTCCCATAGAAAATATTATCTTTCTATGGGCACGGAGATTAAAAAAACTTGTATTGTATGGTGTGTGTTGTTTGATTTTTGATTTGTTAATTTTGATCCACACATTATTTATTTTTTAGAAACATGACACTTTCTATGGACAACCCAAAAATGAAAAACAAAGACATTTTCTATAAAACGGAGGAAAGTACATCGATATGTCGATAACCACTTTGATATTATTTGGAAGACCATCTCAAGACTCGGGATGTATAGCTTTCAATTTATCATTTGTTGGATGTGAATTAGATAGATCCTTCCTATTGTAATAAAACAAGGTTTTGTAGTTGTATACAAGGGTTATTGCTATATTGTCCTGCTAGATTAAAGCTAGTCATGTAGAGATCTCTAGATGTTTAAATTAGTACTACCTAATTTTGTGTTTTGGCCGTCAAAACATTATTGTAAATTATTTTGATATTATAAAATCATGGTGTTAATTTTGTCTAATTTCATCAGCAAAAGAAAAACATTTCAAACAAGCTCGTATATATAAGATAGATTAGGTTAAAGGGTCGCAAATAATTCATAATACTATTTGGACATGGTTTTTCCTTAGTATGTCAGTCAAATATCAATCAATATTTTTTAGACAACTAATTTGACATTCAATAAATTGCAACGCCTTAAATATTAAAGTTAGGATAGAGTAGTATTGTGAAGTTGACTAAAATGTTTTAAAATCTACAGTCTTAGTTATTGCAAATTGCATTCTTTTTTTTTTACGTAGACATGTTGAGAAGCTTATACTCCCTCAATCCCATTAATATTACTCCCTCTGTCTCACAGAAAGTGTTTTATTTTTTTTTTTGATTGTCCGATAAAAAGTGTCTTATTTCTAAAAAACAAACAACTCAAAAGTCAACATAGAAAGATTATACTTTCTATGGGACGGACGGAGTATCTTATTTTCCTTTTCAGGTCGTTTCAATAATATTGCATTGTTTCTTTAATTGTAAAAAAACATTCTACATTCAAAAATAAGATTGACCACTCATTACCACTATCCATCCCACACTTTTATACATTCTCTCTCTCTCTCTAAAAGTTTATCTCTCACATAATTCCGCTACAAACTCAAAAAATTATGATTTTTAACTTTTTTAAAACTTTAGATTATTTCTTTAAATACAATAGAAAAAAAAAATCCGAAAAAAAAATCAATTGCCTCAATTATGCATTAATAAAATTTTGAATGAATTCTAATTCATTCCCACCAATTATTCCTCGAAAAATGTGTTAATTTCTTAATACAATTAAAACACATAAAAACATATAACTAAATCAATTTTCTTGGTCTTCGTGCCGAAAAGAAAGAAGACGCTTTTAATGGGACGGAGGGAATAACAGTCAAAACAAATATAGTAAACTAATACTGCATTCTATAAAATACAGCTAGTAGATATCTATAGTCAATTAGTAAGATCATAACACAAAAGCTGGTCCAAATAACAATTTAGAAAAGTAGAGTAATCCCTGAATATGTAAATTGGGAAATATTTGATCAAAACGTATCAACAACTGAACCTCTTATACTTTTAGCAGTAAACACACCAAGAGATAAATTCTGCAAAACAAACATAACCAACCCAACAGAGTTTGGTCCGTCGACTGAGACGGAGACGGAGAGGAATATAATCAAACCACCAAGTAGTTTTCAGTAGATAGGAGTGTTCTCTGTGAGAACTTGGGAGCATTACCTCCTCTCAGTGGCAAAACACTGGCCACCTGCAAAAGGATTATACACCAACAATAAGATTGGATCTTTTTTACCTACTTTCCTTTTCTTTTCTTTTTTGTAAAGATGGAGTTAGATGTAAGTGTGATGGTTTAAAGGATAGAAGAGAACCTTTAGATTACTGAAAGTTCTTGTTGAGGTAAAGCCCACAGAAATCGGGAAAAGATCTCCAGTATCGACTGCAGGAATAACAAATTCCATGGAGCCACTGCAAGCACAACATTAAACAATAAAACAACTAAGAAACACAATGAAGTCAGTTTAGACCTAAGCATAAAAAAAGGAATCTTGTTAACTAACCTGCGATTCGAATTATCAATGAGGACGATAGACCACTCCAAAACTGACTTCCTGGAGTCGTACCTGCAAGTGATATTTCCAAATGCTCACAGACTGCTTGATGAAATTGAATAGAAAATTATCAAACAAGCACCATGAAGCAAAAGCCCTAAAATCTACAATAGTCTCGAGGTAATTCCATGCTACAAACGAAAGAGTTCATATATTCACTACAAAAGGCATGATTCGTCTTAAGATTGAGTAATTTAATTGTATCTAGTTTACCCTAAGCTAACGAGTTGCCTACTAGTTGTATTACAAGTATCAATAGGACCGAGATTCACAAACTCATATGAAAAGGATATTACATCATGTAGGTAATGATTAACTAAAATCCATGAAGCAGTCATATTTGATCACCAAATAAACATGCTATCGACATGGGTTTGTTTGACATGCACAACATACAAGCTACTCAACCAAAAGGGGCAATAAATGGAGTGCTCGAAAGACTAATTTATTTTCTCACGTAGTACCTTGGCCAGATATAAATCTCAACTTCACAGAGTAGGAAACTCTAGTTTCTGGTCTAGTAGTCAACTAATAACTCCTAGTGAAGATATGTTAATAATAAACAATAAGTATATTCTTACCTCCACTCCCCATCAATTTGTTGTACTTTTGGTGTCTCTCTAAGAGCTGGAAGAGGAATTGAAATCACAACATTTTGTAGATCAAAACTTGGAGCTTCATACTCTAAGTTCACATAGGTTTCACTCCCGGAAACAGAAGGCCAACAATTAACTGCAAAGAACAAAATATAATCAAGAAGTTGACCACTTACAAGACAACATATCTTTTTATGTCTTAGTGCTTCGGCGGTATTGACAAAAAGCTTACTTGACAATGGCACAAGTGACTCGTCTGCACTTTGCATTCTCCATTTCAACAAACTAACACCGTCACCTCCCTGGCCAGCGGGGAACGGGCGATTTGGGTCCCTGAGACCCAATATGTTCTCACTGTTATACAAATCCTTATTAATGTTGGGGTGTGTCTTGAATATAACTCCTGCATTATCACCAGTCTCAACCTGAAATCAAAATCAGCAAATAATACTCTTAGACGTCCCGAACACAAACAAAAGTCCAAGAGTTTTCAAGATTTTAATGCAAGTTAATGAAGACCAAGTGTACAAAAAGCAGGGGCACAGATGAGGAAGTACCTGAACTTGGATGAATCCATCATCTTGGCTAAGTATCTGCAGTGACAGCATACCCTGCAGGTCAAAGCTACCAATACCGCCATCCCGTTTTAATGTTACATTAAGCTTTTCTTCAATGCTTAATGTAACAGGATCAGTTAGCGGTGGAGCAGCTGCTTTGAGTGGACCAGTACTTGGTCGCACATCTTCAACAATCACTTCACCTTCAGCTTTAAGAGATTCCAAGAATTGGTTGGTTCTTTTTGTTTTCCCAAGTTGCATACCAAAACCTTTGGGTGGAGCCGAAGCAGAGGCTGCTGGACGACCTAATCATAGAGACCCAGAAGAAAGGGATAAATTCACCCAAAATTCAATCAGTTTACCATGAAACACCTAGAAACAGATTTCTGTTTTGCCAGTATCAAACTAAAAAATATTAGTTAGTTGCAAATAGCATAAGATTGAAAAATGATTACCCAATTAACTATTAGCGATACAATAAGCATCCAATAAACAATTAATGTTAAACCACGGTCGGACCAAAAAAAACATGAACTGAGATACTTTTGACAGAAGCTACAGCTACATGACATCTTCAGCTGAAATAACAGCAGACTAACCAAGAAGATGAATTCAGAAAACATGTGATGATGGATGCTGCAAGCCTTCACCTAATTCGATTCTGTAAGTTTATTATTAGCTTTAAGCCAAGTTCATATTATCTTATTATGTCAGAACATCCTGAGAGTTCTTTAAATAAAGATTATCAAGTAGCTCTAAAAAATTTCAGAGAGCAAACCTTTGGGCTTAGAGAAGGACTCCACTTCAGTGCTTAATCCAAAGCTAGAACCACCTCCAAAACCACCACTACCACCACTAGATATGCCGGTGTCACTGCCAAAGCCCGTCTCAATTCTTCCAGAACCCATTGATTGCAAGGACATAAATCCTCCCTTATCACCCCTATTCTTCTCGATCTAGATAAATTACACACTAATTAATACATACATGACATAAAAATGACAAATAGAAGCTAAATATTACTATTGAGCCCAATGCAACTACCTTGTTTTTATCAATCTCATTAGCCTTCCGTTTCATGACATCCTTGGTTTCATTGATCTTACTTTGCCGCACCAACCTCTGCAGTTGCTCTTCGTGACTCTCCATTTCACAATACTGTTTGACTTGTGCAACCGTGACATTTTCCTTGTGCCCGAGTGAGATTACTTCATCAAAAGCAAACAGAATCTCAAACGCTGTCTTGCCAATGCCTTCCTCATCCAGGGAATAAGAGTATTCAGGCACCTACGATTGTTAAAGAAACAACGGCACAATTCATACAAGTATGGAAAAAGTAGGAATTTTCCAAAAACTTGCTATGCGAAAAATGAAATGATTTAAAAATATGAATGAAAAAACTAGCTTCTACAACTGAATACACAATATGGGAGAAAATTTAATGTAGAATATGTCAGTACAAGCAAACTCAGTAAATCAACAATAACAATTAAGCAAAATAAAGAAGGATACAAGTTTGGAGAGTAGCCTCAATGTCTCCAAATCTTCAAGAATGTTGCTCTGTTTATTTGTCACAAGAAGCAAGTAGAGGGTCTCTATCGGCTGATAAACATAACGGACATTCTCAGTCTCAACATAAGTATGTTGTTTCCCTGTTCCCACCAGTTTTGGGAAAGCTGCAAGGTACCCCTCAATTCGTATACGAGACATGTCAACAAACTGCCTCGATACAAGTGCTGTACAAGATATAAAATCATAAAGTTATTTATGCACACTATTGTAATGAAAGCAATAAACTTAAAGATCATAGCAAACAATTCAAAAATATGCTAAATTTAATGGCGCGTATACTATATACAAAAGAAATGCTATAAGAGCTTGTCATAGAAAGTCAACTGTAACTATTTAAACATTAGAAAATGAATCAAAAAAACAAGCTATTAAATCAACAGAAGGCACAAGGACCATAAAAAACATTATGTAGCAGAAGATAACCTCAAGCAGCACACGAGAAAAGTTCACCATAAATGGCAAAATCTTCAAGGTGCACCATTAAAGTTACCAAACAAGCAACAATGACCAAATCAAATTTCACCACCGAGCACAGTTTAAAAAATATTTGATGTTCTCAAGGTGACATTACGTGAAATCGCCTCTAAGGCAGCACTTCTCCTATGTTCTTTCAGGCTTACTCTCAGCCTTGTGAGGCTTGCACCTCAACAACACCTCTAAAATGTAAATAAGAGCTGCTGTATATATGCCTAAATTTTCACAGTAGCTCTTTTAGGATCTATATAACTTTTGGGCTTTTTTAATTTTTTCTATAGCAATTTCAAAATGCTATTACAAATCCTAAAAAAACTGAGAAGACCGAATAACACTCCATCCTCCCCCCCTGGAAGTGCGAGTCGCAACGGACGTACTCACAGCACAAAAAAATCATGATCTGTGCAGGCAGTCCTTTATCGACAGGTTCAGCGTCCCTTCTCTCTCCTTTCTTCCTATTGTTTGTTATGGATCTTATGAGTTTATGAGCATAGTATTGAACAAGGAGATACATTTATTCATATTGTTGAAGCTTGTGTCTCGTGATACTATAGGAAAAGTGACCAAATAATCCATTGTTCCATCTCAAAAATCCATTGAAGGTTAGAATTTAGAAATTAACTCCATTACTACTAACACGAACAAAGCAATTTAGATTCCAGAATGATAGCACTTAATGTTTTAGGAGAAGTCCTGGCTCATATGCTCTTAACATAGTCTATCTTAATACTGGAAAACCAATGAGGCATTCATTTTACTTCGAATATTACAGTGGCTTCAAACCACAGCAAGTTCAACGAAAAAGTTAATGCCATGATTTTCACTTGTTGCAAGAAGATGGATATCCAAGTCTATACATTCTGAAATCAAACAAATTAAACAGCATGTTCCCCTAATTCATATTCTTGTTGAACAAATCACCATTCAATCATAATGTACTAGCAAAGACCACATTAGGGCTTAACCAACAGACTGAGTTTGTCATTCCACTGCCGACATTAGATTTATCTTACATTTGACACTAAAATGAAATATCAGTAACAAATAGTAAATGCATTCACCGAAGTAAGCGCCATCTCATATCCAAATTACTTGTTTCGAATCAGATGAGAATAAGAAAGTAATAAAAAAGGCTCAGGGGCCAACCTTTGCCAGATTTGCTTATAATGGAAGCCGCAAGTACAACCTGCACAGCAGATTACAGAGATAATCGTCATAACACAGAAACCAAGCAGTTCTAAAGGATAATGAAAGAGAAAGGGTCATAAGAATGTTACCATCTTGTCTTCTCAAATCCACCAACAGATACTTATCAACAAAACAAGAAAGAAATCCCAAAATAACTGCAAAGTCACAATGGAGCCGTCAAATTCGCAGAAGTAACAAAATCAAGTGCATTCAGAAATTTAAAAAAATAAAATAAAATACATAGCACGCTAGCTACGCGATCGCAGAATAAAGATCCAGATCCAATCGGAAGCAATGATCAATGTATCAAATGTGTCAAAGTTACGGTACACATTTGGCATCCGCAGAAAATATCCAACTCAAATAAAGATTTATAGATAACAAAACGCGGATTGTGTACAGAAACCAATAAATCACAAGGAAACCGAAAGAATAAGAGGATCTGCGTTCGTTTCGACCACATCGACCCCGCAAAACCACGAGAAAATAGTTCTTTACCTGCAAATTGGAAAGGATTCAGATCGAGAGAGCTGAGTGCGAGGAAGAAGTGAATTTAATCTGAAGCAATTGGGTTTTGATTTTATTGGGCTGATCGGCATACCGCAAATCCGCAATGTAACGTATGTGTCCCTTAATTCTTTTTCTTTTTTTAAATTCTATTTTAATGATGTGAAATTGTGAACAACCTTCTACCCAAATTACACATTCTATAAATCACTTTTAAACTAATTATATTATGTATGATAAATTTATATATTCCCGGTTTGGAAGAGCTTATCAGTAGCTTATTTTAACTTATTATAAAAAATAAGCGCTTGTACACGCATTTGGGAGACCTTATAAAAGCAGCTTATTCTAAAAATTAAGTTATTTTTGGCTTATTTTCATAAGTTGATACGAATAGCTTATGAAAATTAGCCAAAAACAACTTATGAAAAATAGATCCTCGTATCAAATCTCCATAAAAATAATTTTAATTTTGTAAACTATATATATTTTTTCTCTAATTAAGTGCTTATATATAAATGTTTCCAAACGCATCAACTTATTCAATATAAGTGCTTTTAACATAAACATTTATCCCATAAGCACTTATTTAAGATGTTTTCCCAAACAGACAGCGTTGGTAAATTTCAGAATCCTTAACCACAATCAAATTTAAATAAACTGTTTTTGTACTATAATCATATTAGTTCTAATGTTTCATTATCAAAATAACTATGCACTTGAAATAGAGAAAACTTTTTTTCCAAATTTGGAATCAGGAATCGGATCCCACATAACAAAATTACGGTTTAATTCTTAATGAGATATTTACATAAAAATTTATAGATTTAAAAGAAAAAAGTAAAAATAAATATTTTGAATATGTTCCAACATATTTTAAAAATAAGTATTTAAAATATGTATAAAACTCAAGAGTCTGAAAAAATAAATTATGCATTATACATTAGAATTTTAGATATGTATATAAGAAATATAAAAATGTACAACATTTACCATTTAAAATGTTTAATCTTGTCTAATTGTACATAGAAATTCATATATGTTGTATATATTATACATATAGATGTATAAATATTACTCCCTCCGTCTCATTATTAGTGGCGCCTTTCTTTTCGGCACGGGAATTAAGGGAATATGTAATAAAGTATGAGATATGGGTTAGATAATAAAGTAGGAGAGAGAGATGAGTGTGATAATGAGAGAGTATGAGAGATAAATAAGTATAATAACGAAAGTAGATGATAAAGTAGGAGAGATAAGATGATAAAGTAGGAGAGATTAGATGATAAAATAGGAAATAGAGTGATAACTTTTTACTAATTTGGGACGTCGCCACTAATAGCGGGACATCCAAATTAGGAAAGGTGGCCAATAATAATGGGACGGAGGGAGTATATTTTAAACAACAAAAATTGTTGTGCATCTGTTTTACATCGTTCCCTTTTTTCCATTAATTTTTATTTCTCTAACTCGATTTTCGCCCCGACTGGATTTGTTCAGAAAAACTTGTGTGCATCCGCGCTTCAACACTGACCCGGATACAGTGCAATAATAATTTTTAAAAATTCTCCACTTGTTGATGTCACTCACGGAAGTGTCAATTGTTTTGAACAAAAGTGTTATTTTATATTGAACGTATGCTACCATCGCTGACATAAGTGTCATTTGTTAAATATTACTTCCTCCGTCCCATAGAAAGTGTCTTGTTTTCCTTTTTGGGTCGTCCCATAGAAATTGTCCTATTTTTAAAAAAAGCAAAGAATGTGTGGATCAAAATTAACAACTCAAAAGTCAAACAATATACACCGCACATTACAAATTTCTTAATCTCCATGCCCCATAGAAAGGAGACACTTTTTATGGGACGGAGGGAGTATCTGTTGTAAACAAATTCGTTGTTTCAAAAAAGTGTTAACTGTTTTGAAAAAGAGTGTCATTTGTTTGTGTTATGATGTGGCTCAAACTCTAATCCTTAAAGGAAATTGACTCCTATCCCACATCGAATAATTAATGAAGTTTATCATTAATTTTACCTATAAATAGATAGGTTCTCTAATAGTTTTATGTGTACTTATACTTATACGCATCATAGCCCAAGCCTAGGACCATATTTCGGAGGCCCCATTTTGTATTATCCTTTTTATTAGTGGATTGTTTCTCCGCCGCTCGTGGATGTAGGTCGATTGACCGAACCACGTTAAATTCTTTGTGTCTATTTCTTTTTCTCCTTGTGATATTCTTTGTTGTTGTCTCCGTTGGGTTTCGAGAACCCGTTCGTCACATTTTGGAGGAATAACAAAGATTGTGGTCGAGAAATTTGAAGGCTTTTGAAGGAGGTGGAGCATGTTTGAGGAGGAAGCACCATTTCATCGGGGTACGTTTTGCCAAGGAAGATTCCAATTCTGAAGATTTTAATGATGGATGATTGTTCGAGGGACGCTGCGACTTTGTCTGTATTTTGATTTGAATTAAGCCAATTGAGGCTTTTGCGGAGGCGGTGAAGCAAGATCATTATGTGTTCGCAATTGGAGTTTTGGTCGATGTGAAGATTTGTTATGTTAGATTGGATATTGGAGTTTTCGCCACGGTGGAGATTGTTATGATGTGGCTCAAACCCTAATCCTTAAAGGAAATTGACTCCTATCCCACATCGAATAATTAATGAAGTTTATCATTAATTTTACCTATAAATAGATAGGTTCTCTAATAGTTTTATGTGTACTTCTACGCATCATAGCCCACATGTTATGGGATTAGTTAGTTGGACTAATTGACCATGTTTTTGTGGGTTTGTGCTTTTGGGCCTAGGACCATATTCCGGACGCCCATTTTGTATTATCCTTTTTATTAGTGGATTGTTTATCCGCCGCCCGTGGATGTAAGTCGATTGATTCGTCACATTTTGGAGGGTCCGAAGATCCTAACAGTTTGTAAAAAAATGTTAATTGTTTCGAACGAAAGTGTCATTATTTGTTTTTGATTTTTCATTGTCTTTTTATCTTATAGTTTGAATTTCATGTATCAAACCAAACTTTTGATCCACCATCAACCTTGGCAAAAAAAACCATATAATTGAGAGTAGTACTCGTATATAACCATGCTAATGACAACAAAATAAAGTAGAAAGAAGAATTACAGTGGCGCAATAGTTTATCTGTGATTCAGATCGAATTGGTGTAATAACTATACATATTTTGAAAGGATCATGGACGAGGACATTGTCTCAAAGCCTCATTTAAAGTGAAGAGAGAGATCTATTAGAGAGAGAGAAGCGCTGCGCAGGAGAAATGAAGATGATAGGGAAACTAAAGTTTTGCATAGTCTATATATATGGATTTTGGATGACCCGATACACCCAGACCACCTCATTTAAAACTTAATGTAATCTTATTTGATAAATCTCTTACAAATAGTACTTAAAAGCATTCTTATTTATCATGATTTTTTTATTACTATAACATGATATTTATGAATATTAGTGTATAGATGTTTTATTCTAGTTACAATCTTAAATTTCTATTTGCAATTTTAGTCGTTCGTTGTTTTAAAATATATATATATAAATATATATCATTTTACAGTCTTAAGTTTCTATCATTTTAATTAATGTAAAAATGTAAACATTTGCAATTTAGAGAGCCACAGTGTATAGATTTGAGAAACTGATATTATTCTCTTTTACCCAATTTCATATAATAAAACTCAAATTTACCCAATCCTTATATTTTCAACACAAAATACCCAATTTTACCTACACTACCCCTAACTTTATGAAAAGTCAAAAAGCTGAGCGGGATTCGATAGGTCGAGCGGGATTTCTTGAGCGGGATTTTCCGAGCGGGATGGAGCAGGACGTGAGCGGGATTTGAGCTGGGCATGAGCGGGATTCGAGCTGTACATGAGCGGGATTTGAGCGCAGTGAGCGGGATTTGAGCGCAGTGAGCGGGATTTGAGCTGTGCATGAGCGGGATTTGAGTGCAGTGAGCGGGATTTGAGCGCAATGAGCAGGATTTGAGCGCAGTGAGCGGGATTTTGAGCGGGACGCAAGCGGGATTTTGAGCGGGATTCCGTGTTCTGCTTCAAATATCCGATTTCAATCATTTACGCAAACTGACAAGTCTGAAAAGTAGGGGTTTTAATGTAAAATTGGGTATTTTGTATAGCAAATATAAGAATTGGGTAAATTTGAGTTTTGTAATATCAATTTGGGTATTTAAGAAATTACCCCTTTGAGAAATGTATCTCTTAAAACATTTGAGAAGAAGTATATTTTTAAACATTTATAATATAGACACTAAAAATTCAAAAATATTTGGTTTGAGTTGATAAACCAATAAAGGATTAAAATCGAATAGCAGCCGAAGCTTTTTAATTCGATTCATTTCAATCGGCTAAACTACTAAACTATATATTAGCCTACTCCCGGAAGCCTAAGCCCTATTAGCTCAATCCACAGGTGCTTGTGTTGGTACAATCAAATGTGCACGATTCTCTTAGGTGAGAGGTGTGGGTGTTGTTGCTGTCGGAGTCGCTCCGTCTCATCGAGTAGGTCAGACTCTCCAGAGCTAAAGATGTCTTCACTACAATGATCAGCTACCTCAAAATGAACTAACCATAAGCAATAAATATTAAAGGTAAAAAGGGCCACACCCTTAGCCTAGCGGTCGAGGTGGGTGGCCCGGGACTGATAGGTCATGGGTTCAATTTCCACCAAGACCGCTAGGTGTTGCCTGTCACCCTGTCACATTAAGGGTGGTTGAACCCTCTGTGTGGTTTGTAGGCTCTCGCACAAGGAGCGTGGTTTACCCGTGCTCCAGAAAGTAGATGGCTCGGGTTCCATGAATTAAAAAAAAAAAAAAAGGGAGTGACATGCATGTCAATGGACTAAGGACATTGAAATGTCACTCCACTACTTGCTCATCAAGAGTCATCACGTAAGACCCTTCCAATGGCGGATCCAAGGGGGGGCGGGTGGGTGCGACCGCCCCCCCGAATTTTCGTGCATTACTACGAGTTTTCGTTTATTTCGAGTAATTTATATGTTTGTCCCACTTAATTTTTCGAATTTGCCCCCCCGAAATTTTTAAACTTATTATCCTAAACTAAAATAACAATGAAGAATTAGTGTTAATGTGACTACGAACTTTTAAAAATATTTAAAAAAGTATATTAAGTGTAACTTATTTTAGTGGAGATGTTTAATTTAGAGTTATAGACATCTATTTTAGTAGAGTTACATATATAACTTTATGTAATTGATATATTATGTTTCAATTTTTTTTAATTACTTGATTGATCTAAAATTAGCAAGTGTAAATAAACTATTATTTAAATACTTAATTAACTCCTAAGCTAGATATTGTTAGTCTTCATAATTTTCTCCAACTAAATTTAGAGTGACAAAATAAGATTGTGTACGATATTTTTCGAATAAATATGAAGAATAAGCGGTTATTTATAGAAGAAGAATACAATACTTTAAATAAGTCAAAAAGAATAAGTATAATTAGACTTACTAGAAAAATGTCCTAAAAATTTTTCTCGGGGGCTCCGCCCCCGAACCCCCGGAAGTGTCATACACCAATACATTTCACCCTCCCTAACCAAAAATCCTAGATCCGCCCCTGGACCCTTCAAGTACTTCTTGGATGCTTCTACGTTATCAAGTCTCTTGATGTACCAAGAACTCGCAGGGCAACTTAAGAGCCACACATGCCAACTACAAACAAACCAAACTGGGCTTCGTACTAGCAAGTTCAATCCATTGTTAGCCCAATTAACATCAAGCCCAACAGACTTAGTTAAGCCAGCTAACAACCTCAATTAGACTTGTCAACATGCAGCCCACCGACTAAGCTCCAGACCAAAGCCTAATACCAAAGTCCACTCGTCTAGACGGGAGCCAAGCAATGGGCTGGGTTGGCTGGCAGTATTTGCATCCAATGAAACGCACATGTGACCAACTTAATACGCATATTTCTCACTCATCAAAATTCGATTTTGAGAACATGAATATGAAGGATTGGAAAGGACGATCATACCCGTGTCTTTGGAATGCCTCTGATTTTGCTCGTGTATGAAGCTTCTAGACTGTGTCCCGACCCTTCCTCTTCTCAGTATGGATAGAGATCTGAGATGAAAATAATTTAACTGCCCTCTTGCATTCCCACGTTTATTCACGGTTTTTCTGTGAAATGGAATGGCGCGAATGGTATCTGAACGTGCCTATAATATAATATTTATAAAACATTGTATTATAATTGTGGTCCATTAGTAATTATATTGCTAATGAGCTTTCAATAAATTAATATCAACCCATCATATAATTAATAATAACTGAGTTACCTATTTATCAACTAATTGGTCCAGCCAATTAATTCCAAATAAATAATGTATAATACATTAATCTATGTGGTATTATTCTCTTTTACCCAATTTTATATAACAAAAATCAAATTTACTCAATCCTTATATTTGCTACACAAAATACCCAACTTTACTTACACTACCCTCACTTTTTGAAAAAGTTGACTGTCACCAATCATTTTCAGGTGTATTTATCAATTAATTGGTTCAGCCAATTAATTCCAGATAAATAATTTCTATATTATTAAATAATGTATAAATACATTAATCTTTTAATAATAATACCCGAGAGAGAATAAATAATGGGCATCTATTTGGGCCAGACCAGAGATCCAATACAAGAAATAAAGTCGAGCCTTAAATTAATTAATTATCTATGCTTAGCCCACAACAAAATTAATTAATAAACACAGATTCATTCTACTAGAGAATTCGTGCTGACTTACCCCTTTATCCCAACTTGAGCATGAACTTGTATTTCAAACTTAATTGATCTCCGTATTTAAGAAACAAATATCCGTTAATTAATTAAGCTCACTGATAACTTAAATTAATTAACATCTTATTATATTCATGAGTAGTACTACTAGACCTTATTAACATACCTGAACTTAATCAACTGGCCGAGTTTAGTGTGTTAATCCTTATGAGTTCCTCAGGGGATATTATCAGCTTAATTAACAGGGATACGAATGCAAGATACATATAACCAACCTCAGCTACAAATAACTACTATCATCCAAGATACGTATATCCAGTCGCGATGACATTCATCATAGTAAGTCAAAGTGATAGATAGTTAAATGCACTCAGTTGAAATCTTATCAAGCTTAAGACCAAATTAAGTCACATTTCAGTGTGATACATCAATACACCACCTTCAGTATACCAGTATAGACAAGCAACCAAGACAAGTCACTTCTTATCTAAACTGCAGCTTAAAGCGATAATTTGTCCTTAAGTTGTCTCAACTGTGATGACTGTTTATATCTTGTTAGTTCAACCAATTATACAATCTTCTGTGATCTACAACACATTACACAATCTAACTCTTATACAAGATACATGACCAACATGCGCGAATATAATTAATCAGATAAGAAAATAAAAAATAGTGGAAAGGAAAAACATATTGTGTACAAGCAAAATGTTGCTTTCAGTATACAAAATTCCAACTGAATATACTACGGCAATTTACGATCCGTGTAGATTTACAATTTGCAATGTAATCCCAACAAGATGTTTTCAATTTTGATTAAATTTAGTCTCCTTTACATGGTGTGTGATGTTTATAAATAATATAACACACTCTACTTGGTCATAATAATTTAATCACATTTAATCACGAGGAGACTAAATTAACAAATGGTCAAAACCAAATCTTCAGCATTATTTAATCATAATAGAACACAATTTAGTTATTTTAGCATGGCATGTGTAGTATTGAGACCTAATTTCACGCAAAAAAAAAATGATGCATTTTTTACGTATTTTTTTATATATATTTAAAAATTCACCATTTTTTTTGTGAAATTAGTTCTCAAAATTATAAATTTGACCAAGTTGGTTCACAGTAAAAATTTGGCATAAAAAAGTTTCAAATATATTTTTACTCTAGTTGAAAAGAAATTTGAGGTAAAAATATTGGCCGAATTTGTTCTTAGTAAAAAACTGAGGTAAAAAATTGCCCGAATTGATCTTTAGTAAAAAATCTAGAGTAAAAATATTGGTTGAATTGTTTCTTAGTAAAAATTTAGAATAAAAATATTGGCCGAATCGGTCATCATAAAAATGTATTCGGACACTACCATAATCACATTTTAACATTTTTCTTAAAATTTTGCTAACTCACGGTTGACTGGCTGGAAAATCACAAAAGAACCAATTTAGCCAAATTCTAATCTTTTGGGGACCAATTTAGCCAAAAATTAGAATTGTGGACCAATTTGATTAAAATTCAAACTTTTGGGGATCATTGAGGCTAATTTAGTGATTTTTGTCCTAAATATTTTGACTTAACCTTCGTGTATTCATTTTTCTATTATTTTTTTTTACCTTGTTTGATACTCGAGTCTTGTAATCTAAACAACACTTTACTTTTGCAGTTTAATGAAACGTTAGCTTCTCCTAAACCCCTCTCTCTCTTTTCTTTCTCTTGATTTAAAAAAAAACACAGAAAATTGACAAATTCTGCATAATATAAGATATGCTCCAAATCTGCATCGTATTATGAAAGCCGACTGATCCGGTCAACTGATTGACCCGAGATCTGATGCCAAATCCATGTTGGACCCAACACAATCATTTTTCCTTTTGACCACTTCGACTCGCCCGAGTTTCAACCGGTGTGAGAGGGCATTGAACCCCTCAATTCAAACATAACCCCACAATTATCATCCACTAGGCTAAGGGGTGTTTGGAATAACTTATCTCAACTAGCTTATAGTTGAGAATTGCTTCGAAAAACGAACTAAGTGTTTGTGATATGTAGCTTATAGAGGAACTGAAAGCTATTTTGCCACCAAATAGAGAATTTCCATAAGCTGCTAGGTGGCAGCTGAAACTAGCAGCTTATCTCTACTAATAGTGTTAAAGATAATTATACCCCTAGTAATTAGTATAAATTTCAAATTACCTTAATTTTAAAATTAATCACTATATATAATACACTATTATGAAATTAGATTATATTCATCCTATATTAATATGAAGTATTATTTATACATAATATACTGCCGATATTTAAAATAAAACTAATGCTTATATCATAGACAGTGCTTAGTATTATTATTAGAATATATTTAAAATAATATACTGCCGAGTATTACTATTAGATTAATGCTCATATTTAAAATAAAACATTATAATACTAATAATAATAAGATATAATAAATATATTTAGATAATTAATATAATACTATGTATTAATGTAATAAAATAAATTTTATATAATATTTTTAACTTATACTAATGTGATATAATAATATGAAAAAGAAATTCTCTATTTTTTTAATGTTGAAAATCTATATTGGTTAATAATATGAAGGGTAAAACGGACTTTAATTTTAGAATGGTACATTTCAGCAATCTTTCCAAACACTATTTTACCCACTTGCAGCAACTTTTAACACTTTTTTGCAAACATTTATAGATTATTGAATAAACCACTTCAACCACTTTCAGCAGCTTTCAGCACTTATCAATAAACTTTAGCTACTCCAAACACTCACTAAGACAATCTTGTGATATTCTCTTACATAAGTAAAATTTGAGGCGTGTTATAGTGCAAATGTCCAAGTTGACCTATCGATTTAATCGGTTCGACCGATTGCAACACTAAATCCCTATCTTTTTTAGTCCATATTCAGGTCGGTTTTCAAAGGGCTAGTAATAGGTAATAAATATATGATGATAAATTATGTATAATATAGGCCTTTAATTTAGAAGTATATAAAGATCTTTACATCATACTTTCTCTCCAAAGTCTCTCCACTTTTGAATGAAAGAAATTAGGAGTGGATCCCACCATTTTTCTTTCTCCCATTTCATTCTCTTTCTCAACTAAACAATATAATTCTTACTTTATCTCCTTTGGTGTGTAAATATACTCAAAAACCGATTTACCACACATATCGTATCTAAAATATACTGAAGATACTAACTTTATTGCTATACCATGATTTTCGATATGGTAATATGTGACTTTCTACATAGCAAGGTATATCAATCCCCTGACTATCGGTATATTTTTTGTTATATATATAAGTATTTCAAAACTTTATTACCTTTTATCATCATTTATGTTTATTTAATATTTTACATTCACTAGATACAAAATATTATTAGAATTATAAAAAAAAGTAATAGAGAATATCTAATAAATTATGAGATATATATTAAGTATGTTTTTTATTAAATAATATCTACAAACGTATTATATTATATCCATCTATATATTTAATGGATGTGCTTTTTCATTCACTACATGAATTATGAAGTTGAAACTTTTAAGATATTTAGGGGTGTTTGATACGTAGGTTTCTTCCCCTACTATGGATTTGAAAAGTAAATCATGCTCAAATAAAATGTTTGGTTGGTGGGTTCGGACACTTTGTTATGGGTAATGGGTATAAAACCCACAAGGATTGAATTTTCTCATGCCGAAGTGAAGAAGATGAGTGGGTAAGAGATCTCAAACCCATGTGAGTATTAAAAATATGTTTTAATGTGTTATTTTCGAAAACTACAAATTATAAAATCTTTTTTACATTATTTTATTAAAAATAAATACTCCATCCGTCCCATAGAAAGTGTCTCATTTCTATGGGGCACGGAGATTAAGAAAATGAAATTATGTGGTGTATATATTTTGACTTTTTGGCTTGTTAATTGTTTGTCTTTTTAAGAAACAAGACACTTTCTATGGGATAGCTCGAAAAGAAAAACAAAACACTTTTTATGAGACGGAGGGAGTAGTTATTTGTTAAAAATAATGATATAAAAGTATTTTTAAAGTTTATAAAATATTAACTACTATTATTTAAAAAGAAATTCACTTATTTTTTTGGAAAATAAAATGCATTTGTGAATATATTTTTTTAAAATAAAAAAACAACTATTTTTTATAAATGATGAAATAAAAGATATTGTACTAAAAACAAAAATACTTTTGATTAAATTTATGATTCTTCCTTCTAATATCTTTAATGAAATACAAATATTTTTGTAAAAATAATAAGAATTTTACAAAATTAAAGAATGACCCATAAAACTATTATAATGTATTTGTGAATATATTTTTTTAAAAATAAAAAATAACTATTTTTATGAATGATGAAATAAAAGATATTGTACTTTTATTAAAAAACAAAAATACCTTTTAATAAATTTATAATTCTTCCTTCTGACATCTTAAATAAAATAAAAATATTTTTCTAAAAATAATAAGAATTTTACAAAAATTAAAAAATGACCCATAAAACTATTATGTAAAATAATACTCCCTCCGTCCCGACACATTTTTTTTCGGCGCAGGAGTCGCCGAAAATGTGTCACATGAGACGGGACGCCGAAATGGAAAATGGGTCACTTGGAAGCGGAACGGAGGAGTACTATATTTTTCAAGAAACAATGATAAGTCTTTTAGTTATAAAAATAATTAAGTATAAATATAATCAAAGATCATATTTTGTAATCATATCAATTACCAAGTAAATACTAATGTTCCATTTGGTTGGAATGAAGGTATTGTTCCATTCGAGGTATTTTGTTTGTAAAATTTCGTAAATGAATGGAATGGATACCCTCCTCGTCCCCCCCCAGGACTTTCCTCAAACCCCTCCAAATCGAGGGGTTGAGAATTTGATTCCGCTACCTTTTGTATCTGGCTCTCGCTCTCATTTTTTTCTTGTTTTTTTCAAGAACAACTCCATCTTAGCCCATCAAATCTTCACTGCTCCATTTTAATCTTCACATCTCAGCCCAAATCTCCGCCCTAGAAGCTCTTGAATCGTCGTCTCGCTCGCAAGGTAAAGAGAAGGAAATGGTGGCTTGCCTTTCTTGAATATTGACTCCATTTGACGTTCCTTTCTCTGGAATAAAAGTGGAGTCTTTATCTCTCTCCCCCTCCCTCTCTCTAATTTTCCTCCGTTCAACTAACAAAGTGAAAAAAGGAATTGCCCAATTTTAAATAAATTGACATTTATAGTGCCCTATTGCAATCTGTAGGGTTTTGAGTTATAAAAAATTACACATACCTTATACTACTATCATATTCATTATTATTTTCATATCTAAATTCACAGCAAACTATCCTTAATTTTGTTTTAATTAAAAAATTAACACATGTTGGAAAAATCGAAATGATTATATATATTTATATATATATATATAGTTATTATGGAAAGTTAATTAGCATTTATTGCTAATTTAGCTTGGGCAAAATTCAGCCCTTTTCGATCGCATTTTCGAACCTCGATATTTATCCGATTAAACTTTTGAGATATATGACGTCGATCTACGTTTCGAGTAGATAATTATAGTGTGCTTAATTTCTCGATTCCGATTTTCGGTGAGTGAGAAATAGTGGCTCGAAGTTTGGGGGGACAAAACTTATATGTTACCTAAAGTGGAGAAACTTATCTTATTCGGGTTTTTTGGAGAGTATTACATTGATCAATGTCCCACATTGATAAATGAAATAACTTTAATGTGGTATTTAAGTCTCTACCACATTGTAAGAGATAACAAAGTGACATGTGGTGGGCTTGGGCCACACATGCTCATGCGCGCGAGCCTTTTCGCCGACCGCCTCACACGCGGCGCGGCGCGCCGCGCCCGCCACCGCACCCGAGCCCGGCTCCGGCTCCGGCTCCGGTTCCGGTTCCTGTCCGTGGACTTGGTCTTGGACTTGGATCTTGGCAATTGGATCTTGGCAATTGATCCTTTGGGTGGTCCGTCGGGTTGGCCGTCGGGTCGGGCGCCGGGTCGGGCGGTGCAGTGGACCGGTTGCACTGGATTCCTCTCCGTGGTGCAGTGCACCTGCCACACCCAAGCAGTACTTTTGGAAGGATCTGGAAAAGGCTCTTCAGCAGCCAACCTTCCATCTCTCCACTCTCCACTCCTCTGGACACGTCAGCATGCCTTAATTGACAGGTGTTAAGCAACAACCCTTCACCTAGTGGGATGCAGCCTATAAATAGGCTGTTGCATTTCATTCCACAACACAACAACATCTTAGCTCTGCATTTAGCTCCTGTAGTTGTCCAGCAGCTTCTGTCCTCGCCGGAAAAGTCCTGTTCGCCGGAGCTCGAAGATCTTGCGGTGCTGCAATCCTCGAGACGACGTCGTTTCATCTTTGGGGACAATGCGCCTACAACCGAGAGCACTACCGGGGCGTATTTCGTCTTGCAGAGAGAGGCTTCCTCGACTCGACGGTTTATTCCTTTTGATTTATTTTTCGGCTTATTGTATTGTTTTGTAATAGCAGCTTTTAGGAACAAACAATCGCAAGACGAAATACTTTACCTACTTAAGCTGCTTCAAACATGTCGTCATCATCTGCTGCCATCTCCGACGCTGCCGCCGCTGCTTCTGCCGCCACCAACCCCGCTGTATCTGACGTCGTTGCCTCCTCCGGCAACACTGTTCCACCGACGTCTGTTCCTACTCCAACTCCGGCGTTTGCAAATCCAACTCTTGCCGCCATGTCCGCCGCCACCGATGCAAGGATAGCACTTAATCGTGCTAATGCCGCTAACACGGCATTCAACTTCAACGCTATGTCCTCTGCCTTGCAGAGCAATGTCCCTTTTGGGAGTGTGAACCACCATGGAGTGGTGGGGGGTTCAAACCCAACTTTGACAGCACCTCTGCACTCATCTAGAGTGTTGCCCGCCGCCGAGAAGCCGGCCAAGTTTGGTGGAGCCGACTTCAAGAGGTGGCAACAGAAGATGTTGTTCTATTTGACAACATTGGGGTTCACTACAGTTTTGATGGAGAATGCACCTGCCCCTCCAAGTGAAAATGAAGAGAACTTGGAAGTCCGCATAGCCTATGATAATTGGCTAACCTCTGACTACTTTTGTAAAAACTTCTTGCTTAGTGGACTAGATGATAGTGCATGCGAGTGTATATGCAAATGTAAAGACCTCCAAGGCAATTTGGGAGGCACTTGAAAGAAAATACTGTACTGAAGATGCAGGTACCAAGAAGTTTGTAGTCGCCAAGTTCCTGGACTACAAAATGGTGGACTCTCGACCAGTCATGGACCAAATGCAAGAGTTCCAACTCATTGTCCATGACGTCCACGCCGAAGGAATGCTTTTGCCAGATGCTTTCATTGTGGAAACCGTAATCAAAAAGCTTCCCCCGAGCTGGAAGGACTTCAAGAGCTACCTGAAGCACAAGCGAAAGGAAATGACGCTTGAGGACCTTGTGGTCAAGCTCCGCATCGAGACCGACATGAGGACTCGAGATGGGAAGGGCAAAGCACCCATGGAGCCAAGAGTCAACCTTGCTGAGAAAGGTGGAAACTCCAACAATGCTAAGAGAGGGTGTCCGAATAGCTACCCCAAAGGGAAGGGCAAGATACAAGCCCGCAAGTTTGAAGGGGACTGCTACAACTGCGGCAAATCCGGCCACATGTCCAAGGACTGTCGAAAGCCGAAGAAGAAGAGGGCTCGTCAAGCTAATATGTTGGAGATGACTGAAGCCGACCTTGCGGCCGTTGTCACTGAAGAAGCAAACGTCGTGGAGAATGAGGGGAAGTGGTATATTGATACCGCTGCCACGACACATGTTTGTGGTGACCGAAGCCGTTTCACCAAGTACAAGAGTTGCCAAAGGAGGAAGCTTAATATGGGGAATCAAGCCTCGTCTGAGGTAGTTGGCTATGGTACTGTGGTGCTAAGGTTGAGCTCCGGCAAGAACCTCACTCTTGGAGAGGTCTTTGTATGTCCCACGATATCCGGAAGAATTTGGTGTCAGGCTCGTACTAGTTAAGAGAGGTTTTAGACTAGTATTTGAGTCTGACAAGTTTATTTTGTCAAAATTTGGAATGTTTTTAGGAAAAGGTTACCTCTCTGAGGGCCTTTTCAAACTGTCTGTAATGGCATTACGCCAGGAGCCTGTTGAGGCCAAGGATAATGAAAACAAAGCTACTTCCTCTTACTTGATTGAGTGTTCCGATTTATGGCATTCTAGATTAGGACATGTTAATCTAAATGCGATAAAAAGATTAGTTAATCTCGATCTACTTAAAGTAAATAAGTTTAACAAAACCAAGTGTGAAGTTTGTGTTGAAGCAAAATTGGCTAAGCAACCATTTCATTCTGTAGAAAGGAACACAAAACCTCTAGAACTCATTCACACTGACGTATGTGATTTGAAGTTTGTACAAACTAGAGGTGGGAAAAAGTATTTTATTACTTTTATTGATGACTGCACTAAGTATTGTACTCTTTATCTTTTAAGGAGTAAAGATGAGGCGATTGAAGCTTTTACTAACTTTAAAGCGGGAGCTAGAAAACCAACTTGATTGTAAAATCAAAATGGTACGAAGTGATAGAGGTGGAGAATATGTAGCTCCATTTGAAGAGTTGTGTAAGACAAGTGGTATTATTCATCAAACCACTGCCCCCTATTCGCCTCAATCAAATGGTGTGGCTGAAAGGAAGAACCGAACTCTAAAGGAGATGATGAACGCTTTGTTGATAAGTTCTGGACTGCCCCAGAACATGTGGGGGGAAGCCGTTTTGACGGCTAACTACTTATTAAACAAAATACCTCTAAAAGGTAGAGATGTAACTCCTTATGAGTTGTGGAAAGGAAGGAAACCTTCCTATAAATACCTCAAAGTGTGGGGGTGTTTGGCTAAGGTAGAAGTGCCTTTGCCTAAGCAAGTTACAATCGGACCTAAGACCGTCGATTGTATCTTTATAGGATACGCACTGAATAGTAGTGCATATCGGTTTGTCATTCATAAGTCGGCCGTGCCCGATATGAATGTTGGAACTACTATTGAGTCAAGGAATGCTATATTCTTTGAACATATCTATCCTTGTAAAAAGGATGATAAAGTTGAGTCAAGCTCTAGTGGTGGAGCAAGAGAAGTTGCTAGTAGTTCTAGAAATGTGGGGGTAGAACCCGATACACGTAAAAGGCAAGCTGTCGATCTTGAAACTTTAGAACCAAGACGTAGCACTAGAGCAAGAGTTGCTAAGGACTTTGGTCCTGATTATGTTGTCTTTCTTTTGAATGAAGAGCCGCGGTCTATAAAAGAAGCTCTTTCTAGACCCGATGGCCCACTTTGGCAAGAAGCTGTCCAAAGTGAAATTGATTCCATTATGAGTAATCACACTTGGGTCTTAGCAGACTTACCCGAAGGTTGCAAGCCCTTAGGATGTAAATGGATCCTAAAAAGAAAGTATAAGGCAGATGGGTCAATTGATAAATATAAAGCTCGTTTAGTGGTTAAAGGCTTTAAGCAAATTGAAGGATATAACTTCTTCGATACTTATTCGCCTGTAACGAGGATTACGTCTATCCGTGTGCTTCTCGCGATTGCTGCTTTGCACAATCTTGAGATTCACCAAATGGACGTGAAAACTGCCTTTCTAAATGGAGATTTAGAAGAGGAAATTTATATGGAACAACCTGAAGGGTTCGTTGTACCTGGTCAAGAGCGAAAGGTATGTAAGTTGGTGAAATCCCTATATGGGTTGAAACAAGCACCATTACAATGACACTTGAAATTCGACGAGGCTATGTTGTCGAATGGCTTTAAGATTAATGAATGTGACAAGTGTGTTTACATAAAGAATACAAAGAATGGATTTGTAATTGTTTGTCTTTATGTAGACGACATGTTAATTATGGGACAAAACCTTCAAGTCATAAATGACACCAAGCGTATGCTTAAAAGAACTTTCGATATGAAAGATATGGGAGCTGCTGATGTTATTCTTGGAGTAAAGATACAAAGAACTCCCAAAGGGATTGTTCTGTCTCAATCTCATTATATTGAGAAAGTGCTTAAGAGGTTTAATGCCTTTGATAGTGTGCCGACTAAGACTCCTTTACAAGTTAATGTTCACTTGAGCAAGAATAGGGGTGATCCTGTTGCTCAAGAGGATTATGCTAGAGTTATTGGTTGTCTTATGTACATCACGAATTGTACTTGACCTGATCTAGCTTGTCCGGTGAACAAACTGAGTTGCTATACTAGTAATCCTAGTAAAGAGCATTGGAAATCTCTTGTAAGAGTTATGAGGTATTTGAAATACACTCTTAACTTTGGGGCTGCACTACTCTAGGACATCCCCGGTACTTGAAGGGTACCGTGATGCGACTGGATATCCGTCACTAAAGACTCGTTGTCTACTAGTGGTTATGTGTTCACTATAGGGGGAGGAGCTGTGTCGTGGAGATCCACGAAACAGACATGCATAGCCCGATCCACCATGGAATCAGAGTTTATTGCTTTAGATAAGGCCGGTGAGGAGGCCGAATGGCTCCGTAATTTTCTTGAAGATATTCCATGTTGGACGAAACCCGTGCCACCTGTGATGATTCACTGTGATAGCCAAGCGGCTATTGGTAGGGCCAAGAGTGGGTTTTATAATGGTAAGTCGAGACATATTCGTCGTCGACATAATACTGTAAGACATTTGATCACGAGTGGGGTTATATCTATAGACTATGTCAAGTCAATTGATAACCTAGCGGATCCGCTTACTAAGAGTTTAGATCAAATGTATAAGCTCGTAGAGGGAATGAGAGTTAAGTCCACATGTTAAAGACGATTATAATGGATACCCAACCTTGTAGATTGGAGATCCCATGAACTTGGTTCAATGGGAAAACTAAGCTATATGAGTCTGTTGATACCACACTCAAATAGTCTATTCACTAAAAGAGCTCTAGAGTGTTGGTGACCTGTCAAGTGGTGAGGTTAAGTCTTTGACTTTTAATGATTCTTGGATGCCTTGAGAAGGTGGAGTATGACAGGATACTCGAGTAAGAATCATCTATGTAAGTGTGAAGTGAGGGCCGCTTCTATGTAAACACTTATGAATCCAAAGAGGTTGTCTATGGCCAGTAAAGGACACAAACGTGAGAACGGACGAGGTTGAGACTTTATAGTGTTAGTGCTATTGTCTAAGTATACACCATGGAGGAATAGTTCAAGGCCACGTGTCCACTAATCAGCCGGTATGCTCGATAGCACTGACTAAGGAAGGTTCAAGGTCACAAGCCACCTACCCTGATGCTTTATTGTCTCTTGAGGACAGAGCTGTGTGTCTGCATGCATGCATTTGGCTATTTCCACTCATGTGGGGGATTGTTGGAAAAATCGAAATGATTATATATATTTATATATATATATATATAGTTATTATGGAAAGTTAATTAGCATTTATTGCTAATTTAGCTTGGGCAAAATTCAGCCCTTTTCAATCGCATTTTCGAGCCTCGATATTTATCCGATTAAACTTTTGAGATATATGACGTCGATCTACGTTTCGAATAGATAATTATAGTGTGCTTAATTTCTCGATTCCGATTTTCGGTGAGTGAGAAATAGTGGCTCGAAGTTTGGGGGGACAAAACTTATATGTTACCTAAAGTGGAGAAACTTACCTTATTCGGGTTTTTTGGAGAGTATTACATTGATCAATGTCCCACATTGATAAATGAAATAACTTTAATGTGGTATTTAAGTCTCTACCACATTGTAAGAGATAACAAAGTGACATGTGGTGGGCTTGGGCCACACATGCTCATGCGCGCGAGCCTTTTCGTCGGCCGCCTCACATGCGGCGCGGCGCGCCGCCACCGCGCCCCGTGCCCGTGCCCGGCTCCGGCTCCGGCTCCGGTTCCTGTCCTCGTTCTGGACTTGGACTTGGACTTGGACTTGGTCTTGGTCTTGGATCTTGGATCTTGGCAATTGGTCCTTTGGGTTGGCCGTCGGGTTGGCCGTCGGGTTGGGCGCCGGGTCGGGCAGTGCAGTGGACCGGCTGCACTGGATTCCTCTCCGTGGTGCAGTGCACCTGCCACACCCAAGCAGTACTTTTGGAAGGATTCTGGAAGAGGCTCTTCAGCAGCCAACCTTCCATCTCTCCACTCTCCACTCCCCTGGACACGTCAGCATGCCTTAATTGACAGGTGTTAAGCAACAACCCTTCACCTGGTGGGATGCAGCCTATAAATAGGCTGTTGCATTTCATTCCACAACACACCAACACAACACAACAACATCTTAGCTCTGCATTTAGCTCCTGTAGTTGTCCAGCAGCTTCTGTCCTCGCCGGAAAAGTCCTGTTCGCCGGAGCTCGAAGATCTTGCGGTGCTGCAATCCTCAAGACGATGTCGTTTCATCTTTGGGGACGATACGCCTACAACCGAGAGCACTACCGGGGCGTATTTCGTCTTGCGGAGAGAGGCTTCCTCGACTCGACGGTTTATTCCTTTTGATTTATTTTTCGGCTTATTGTATTGTTTTGTAATAGCAGCTTCTGTTACCAACAACACACTCATTAGGTTACAATAAAATAATGTAATAGATGTTATGTAATATTATTGCACTCATGAGTCGCGACTTATAATCAAATTATATGCTATTAATACTATAATATTATATTTAATTATATATAAGCAAAAAACAATATGTAATATATCCAGTCTAATAAATAATATTGGGTATACCTTTAAATTTAGGTATAACATTTGGTATATTATAATATTTATGTATAATGTTAAGATTCGTTATGCCGTAAAAGTTCGGTATATCTTGTTTTATAATATATTGAAGATCGATATAATATACCGAACAAACAGTACAATATATGGTATGACCAATTTCAATGTATAATTTTTGATTTACCGAATGATAGTAAAACTATAAAAAAATTCATATGACTATTTTTTTTTTGAATGACAAGGGTAACCCGCAGCCATTACCGAAGTGCGCATTGGGTAAATCCCGCTCCTGTGCAATAGTCTGCAAACCACACAGGAGAGTTAAACCACCTTCTATTTTTTTTTGAATGACGAGGGTACGTTCTAATTTTTTTTTTAATGACGAGGATAACCTGCAGGCGTTACCGAAGTGCACACTGGATAAACCTAGCTCCTGTGCAATAGGAGGAAACTTAAACCACTCTAGACTAACCATAGGTAACAACAATAGTCGCAAAACCACACAGGAGAGTTAAACCACCTTCTATTTTTTTTTTAAATACGAGGGTACGTTTTTTTTTTTTTTTTTTTAATGACGAGGATAACCCGCAGGCGTTACCAAAGTATGCACTGGATAAACCTAGCTCCTGTGCAATAGAAGGAAAGTTAAATCATTCTAGGCTAACCATAGGTGACAGACACACATAGCGGTTCCAATGAGATTTGAACCCATGACCTTTCAGTCCCGGACCACAATGAGATTTGAACCCATGGCCTTTCGGTCCCGGGCCGACCACCTTCATCGCTACGCCATCCCAAATGGACATGTTTTTTTTTTTTTTTGGTGTTAGTGGGAATTGAACCCATGGCCTATCGATCCCGGACCACCCACCTTCACCGCTACACCATCCCATGGGGAGAGGTTTTCTATTTTTTTTTATAGGAACCGTGGATCAGATTTATAACTTGAAGTATTTAGGATAAATAATGTGACATGTTTTAGAGTAATCGACTCGTAGCTAATATACTATGGACTCTGTAATCATCTATCATCTTTGAAACTTTTAACAAATGTGTATCGGATTGAACTTCTTGTATATCTAATATCTAAAAACACATGTAGTGGTTGACATGAAAAATTTACTTCAAATTTAAAAATTAATGCGGACTTTTATAATTCATATCAGTATACAAAACGAATTTTTGTGAATAAAATAATAGAATGAAAATTCGTATTAAGCTATGATTGTGATGAAAATTTATACCCTAAATTAGATTTTGTAGAACTTGTGATGTATAGTAAATGTTACATCATATTTTAGATTTTATAACTTATTTTTAAAAACAAATAAAATGACCTTATTTTACACCAGAAGGTCTACAATTCAAGTCGTATACCCGACCTAGATAGAATTTTACAATTGTGACGACCACATCATAAACAAAATTGGAAATTAATAAAGTATTTGAGGGATAAAATACAAAAACTGCAAACTATAAGAAGTCTTTTGAGTCAATTGAGAGATTGTACGAAGTTTAGGGAGTAAATGGGATATATCCATAAAATATTAAAATATAAGGGGCTAAATCGAAAATCTGATTAATTAATTGGATAATAAAAGAAACCCGTGAAACCCTTGTTCCCAATTCCACCGGTACTAGAGAGGTAAGAGAAAAGAAAAAATTCCGTGGCCCAAGAGAGAGAGAGAGAGAGAGAGAGAGAGAGAGAATTGAGGAGGAGGATACGTGGCGGTTGGCCGGTGAGAGGGATTTTTGGTTAAGTTCCGTTCAAGACGAAGAGGGAGACTGACGCGATATGTTGAGGACGATTTGAAAAGCTCGAACGGGACAACAAGTCCGCTTTGCTATTCCTCTCACTAACTTTTGATTTCTAGCGTTGCTGGTATTATGATTGCTTAATTTGTTTCGTTAAAACATATTTTGAAAAATCTTGTGTGTCTATAATAGCGTGTTGGCTGAAAAGTTATCTCCTTTGATGAAAATGTATCAGTGTTGTGCTGGTTGTGCTTGGATTTTGGTTTGGGTACGATACCAAAATCAAGAGTAAATGAAAAGAAGGCGTGGAAGCAAGAAAGGAAGGCCGAAGAAGCCGAAGACGGCCAGCACAGACGAAGCGGCGCCAACTGCTGTTAGTTTGAATGCAGAAGAGAATTCTGGTGCGGAGGAGTTTGAGAATGATGATGTTGACTCCGGAATGGATGCTGAGACCGAAAAGACTCCGACTCCACCTCGAGCTGCTCCGCCGGAAACTCATGCTAATGCTGATACTTCAGCACGGCCAAATAATAATATGTTTGGAAAAGCAGTGTACACTCGTGTAAAAGTGAAGATCAAGACTTCGAAGCCTTTGGAATCTCAGAGAATCACCTCGGATGCTCCGAGTCAAAGTGATACCGATAAGAGTAGCCAGCAAGTAGGTTCGGAGAAGCAGGGACTGCCTAGTGAGAAAATGGAGGACAGTGCCAATTCTCTCTCTGAAACAAATGGAGGCGTTTTCGGGGTTGCAACCAAAAAGCCTATGGGTATAAAGATTAAATCATCAAGGGGATTAGGTTCTTCAAGTATGAGCCCCTGTAGCAATACTGAACAGGTCAAGGGAGATAGGAAAGAGACACAGTCGCTTCATAATGAGTCAAAACACAATGAGCAAGAACTGAAAATTGCATTGGAGGTAATGTTGCTATTACGAAAGTTCAGTTTGTTACGTGCAAGGTGCTGTAACTTTAACCATGTTACCTTTGTTTATTGGGTTATCCTAGGTGATAAGAAAGGTCATGAAAATGGATGCAGCTGAGCCCTTCAATGTCCCCGTTAATCCTGTTGCCCTTGGTATACCCGTAAGTACAGTTTCTTTATGCTTATGTATTGATCCATTATAGAGGCTTGCGAAGTAGGTTTTGCATTTATTTCTTTAATATCAATTCACATGAGGAAGGGGAGCCTTGATGACGTTAAGTTGGAATGTACCATTATCCTTGAGTTGTCACTTATTAATATGAGACTAAATGTGCACCATTTAGTAGCCCTTGAAAAAACTGGAAATATAGAATTTGGTTTGTTGTCCTTCATTGTTGCTTCATCAATGCTCTGAGATATTTCACATTCTGATGTTCAATTTCCTTTTCACTTATGCTTTTGATTTTAACAAGCTTGATATTATTGTATTCATGTTAGTATTCTGAAGTATAACTCGCTAGTGTAGTTCTCCATGAATTTACAATCATATAGCTCATTTACATATGGAATGGAAACAGGACTATTTCAATGTCATCGATACACCTATGGATTTTGGGACAATATGCAGTAACCTTGAAAAAGGTGTTAAGTACAAAAATGCGGAGGATGTATTCATAGATGTGCAGTATATATGGGATAACTGTTACAAGTACAATAACAAAGGTGATTATATTGTGGAGCTTATGAAGCGGGTGAAAAAAGCCTTTACCAAGTATTGGTCAGCAGCTGGTCTGTTCAACGATCAGCCTCAAGAAAGTGAGTATATTGTTTCTTCTTATGCTTCACTGGTGCTCCTTGAGTTTGCATGATACAACGGGTCATATCATGTTACATTATAAGTTGACGATATAACATTGGGGGAAACGTTAGGCCCTAGCCTTATACCTCAGGTGTAAATTTCCCCTAAACTATTTCTTTGTTCAATTGGAACATTTCCCTTTCATTAAGCTAACAGACCTTTGTTTAAATGATGCAAACTTGTCAAGATGAATATATAGATTTAGTTTGTTTGATATAAACAAAGGTCTGTTAGACAATTATATAGATTTAGTTTGTCTGATATAACATGTTGTACTAATGAGCAACATGCTAAAAAATGTTCCTTGAGCATGTGGATTTTGCCACAAAAAACTAATCAGTTACACCAGAGGGCAATGACACATTGCCTCTGCTCAAATGTGCTTTATATTCCACCGGTTAAATAGACCGGCTTAGGCGTTTTTTCATTGGGCCTATATACTAGTTCCTCTGTCTCATTAAAAGCGTCTACCTTTCCTGATTAGGCTGTCTTAATATAAGAGTCCCCTTTCCTAAAATGACAATATTAACTAAAATGACAATATTAACTCTACATTCAAAAATGAGGTGACCCCTTATTACTCACTACCCACCCCACATTCTTATACACAAACTCTCTCTCCAAAAGTTTCTCTCTCACACGATTCAGCACTGCTCCGAATTGAGAAAATTATGATTTTTAATTTTTTGGAAACTTTAGATTATTTTTTTAATTACAACATTAAAAAGAATAGGAAAAAAAAAATGAATTGCCTCAACCATGCCTTGATAAAATTTGGATGAATTCTCATTCTTTCCCACCAACCATTCCTCGAAAACTGAATTAATTTTTTGATACAATTAAAACTCATAAAATATATATGTAAATAATGTTTCTCAATCTCTGTGCCGAAAAGAAAGGGGACGCTTTTAATGGAACGGAGGGAGTATATAGCTACCTGGTTTTGACTATTGGATGATAGAATATACAACCCAAAATGAAAGTAATATTTCTTCCTGTGACGATGTTTTCTATTTTATCTTTAGATGTCCATTGTAGCATTTCGTTTACTAATATGATTCTTTCTCAAATCTATGTGTATTATATTGTAGATGTTGCACCTCTTATACACTACCTTTTCATCTTAGCTTTATTCCAAGATAATTAGTTGAGATTTCATGTGATATTGGGCAGGACGGTAGGGTGATTAATGCATGCCTCTGGACTTCTTCGTGGATGGTTTCATCTGTGATACTGCCTGAAACCTTTTATTTTTTTAATCACTTCATCGTTTCTGACTTTATAGGTCCTGAAAGAATTACAGTAAAGGATCCGACTCCTTCAAGTGAAGGGAATACTCCAGCTGATGGTGGTGCTTCTTCTTTTTCAGCCAAAAAGTTCCATGGGTATGATACTGAAAGTTGGTACTTCATTTTATCCCTGTTTATTTTATGCCTCAGTTAGAAAAATAATTTGATTTAGTAAACAAGCTGAGAGGTATAAAAGTGGAAGAAATGGGAAATCTTTGAATATTGGCAAAAGAAGTTTAGTAGAATTCTTTCATTGGATCCTTGTTGTCTTTATTGTTCTCTTCCCCTTCTTCGTTAGAGGCGTAATCAAGTTAGCTTGTTCTTTTAATCCATGTAGCAGCTACTATTTTTGTTTCTTTGTACAAGTATCCAGTCTGCTTTGTTGTTTTTAATCTAATTCCCCTTTCCTTAGCTATTAAGTTAGCATGTTATTTCATGCACACCGTGGCACTGGGATCTTTATTTACAACACTTCCAATGTTAAAGCAAATATCATTGGATTGGTGAATAAACATGTAAAACGTAAATAATGACATAGAACCAAGATGGTTGACGTTGGCTTTGAGATGAAAGGAAGCTCTGCAATGCAAAATCCTGGTTAGGAACAAAATATAATAAGATATATGGTCATCTCACTTAATTTTGATGTTCATAATTCATAACTTCTAACACACAGTAAGCACTTTATGCTAGAGACTATTTGTTGAAGTTGCTAATTTCACATGCAGCTCGTGCTCCTTGGATCTTACCAGTCATAATTCTAGTTCCTAAAATTAGTCATGTTCAACAAGTCCTGCATCTTTGTTGCGTTGTTCCCACTGTAATTTCAAGAGTTAAATAGAGTCTTCATGGGAACTTTTGTGTTTAAAACTTTTGGCTGCTCTTAGAAATATCATCCTCTCACTTCAGTATTTTGAACGTTATGCGTGCAGACTTAAGAAGCACAAGGAAGGTTGTCAGTGTGCCATATGTATAATGATGCGACGAAGGCAGGAGCGAGAGGAGATTGCTCGTATGATGGGTGGACAAATTGATGTTAGTGATGACTCACTGGATGAAGATATCAAGCTAGAGGTAAGCAATGCTTTTTAAGGTCTTTTTTTGATTAAAGAATCAAAATAAATTAAAATTCATTAATATATAAATTAAATATATTACTGATAAAGGACAAAACGGGAACAATCTAGACTGGGCAGAAATCTGTTCTTAAGAGTAGCCCTAATGTTTCTCTCCTATCTCCTGGACTGCTTGCAGGAGTCTTTGTAATATCCCGAATGCAATATTAGATTCCTACCTCCTAATATTGTTTATTCTAGAATTTTAAATACCATTCTTCCTTACAAAATCCCACTTTCTAGATATGATTTTACATATCTACCATTTAACCATTTTTAAGCAGTGGTATCCCCAAATTTTTAACAAAGTATATTTACTCGCCAGAGACCTATTAAAAATAAAATAAAATTCATACATGAATTGGCATGTATAGTAAAATCTCTCTCCCTTATTATTTGTATATCGTGTCATGCAGGTATAGTAGAGTTCCCTCTGAGCATTTTCATGAGGAAGTAAATTGGACTTTGAATTCATTGAACTTGCTGAGAACTACATTAGCAGCGTCGTTATAGACAAGCATAATTCTTACTTCCTCACTGAATAACTAATAACAAGCTGAACGACCTCCTCTCTTCTGTCTTCCACCATCTTCCTTGTGTCCTCTATTATTATTATTCACCCCTCACATGCATGTTTGTTGGAAGGAGAAATTTGAAAAATTATGTCTAAATCTTTAATTGACCAATAATCTTCTTTTGATATTTCTGAAGAGGAACTCTCATGGAGAAAGCCCATTCGGTGAGTATGCTTTGTCGAACATAGAGAACTCCCCAGATGCAGATGGTGAGATGGAAAAGAAAGGCCAAGAGATGAAACTGGGAAATGTCAGAGATTTCTACTTTCAGCAGAATGAGGGCGACATTATGGGTTCAGGAAACCGAGAAGGTTCTACGGATTTGCAGTCAAGTCATAGAGCTGAAGATGAGAATGACACACATCAGCACACTCCACAAATAGGATCAGATGGCAATGCCTCAAATGAGACTCGAAGACAACTGCCGAACCAAAATGAAGATGGAAGCGCTGCAATTGACCAGCAGAGGCCTAAGGTTTTCATACTTTCCTAATACTAAACTCCTATTTCTTTTTCATTCCTTGAAATATTGAAGTTTGTATTTTTTGAGAGCAGGATTTATTGGACAAAAACCAGAGGGCTAAAATGTTGGAGAATCTTCGTTATTTGGAGAATCCAATGCTTTTGGAGCTATATGGAACACTCTTTACAGGTAATTCGCGGTCGTTGTGGAGTGGACCTCATTCGTTGGTTGGTCGGAAGCCCAACCGCTGCAGTAGTTCCTTGCGTTCAGCTATTTCTTCTTTTATGAAGTAGTTGCTTTTGTTTATGTATATCCAAGCAGTTGTTTCTGTTGCTGAGGTTGAATTGTAGATTAGGATTTTCAGCTTGCTGATTTACATAACTTGCAACTTTTGGTGTTTAATGAAAAAAGTTTTGAGCTTGAGCTTCAAGTCAATGTCAATTCTTTTTTTTTGGATGACGAGAGTAATCCGTAACTGCTACTGAAGTGCGCATTGGGTAAGCCCCGCTCCTGTACAAGTGGGATTTGAACCCATGACCTATCGGTCCCAAGCTACCCACCTTCACCGTTACGTCATTTCAATGGGACGAGTAAATGTCAATTCTTAGATGGTGATTGTGTGTTTCCTTTGTAAAAACATAAAAAATTCCATAGCTAAAAGGTTTGAAATTGGTTAGAACGTTGAAAGGTTTGGATATAAAGAATAATTCAACCTTTTCTCTGACTTCTTGCTCTAAAATGTTAAAAAGTTGGGATCACAATTACGTTGAAATCAACATAGGTTTGTGTATACCACATTTGTATATCTTTGTGTACCACACCACAATTACGTTGAAATCAACATAGGTTTGTGTATACCACATTTGTATATCTTTGTGTACCACACCACAAGGGTATTGATATGTGATAAATATGGTCTACCTATTTTAATGAAAAATTCCACATGTCAATACTCTTGTGATGTGGTACACACAAGGATATACGAACGTGATACATACAAATTGCTCCGATTGAAATCATGATCAAGTTGGAATTGGTATAACCATTTTTCAAATTATAGGGGTGCTTTACCCAAACTTTACTGTATTGTTATCCCAAATAGCTATAAAAACATACCAAAACTGATATTACCAATTACCAAAATATGCCAGGAACAATTTCAATTTAATATAAATATGTTCCATAAAAAAAACCATCACAATTAGGGCTGAAGCAGACTAGTCTAAACTTTGAGAAATCAAGTATGAATAGCTGTTACATCAAGAAAGAAGCAAATAAATGGTGATCATGCATCTGAAGGGAGATCATAGTTGACATGTCCGAGGTAGAGACCACATGCAGGGGCCATAGGAGGTGCAGCACTTATGTTTCTTGCTTCCAAGATTTTCTCAACTGCAAAGGAGGAGGAAACATAGTAACACTTCACCTACAAAGAGTATATGCCTTTATAAAAAACACGCACGAATACTGTTCTAAATGGATTTACCATCATCCGGAGTGATATCACCAGCGCCCACTGATTTTAGAGCCCCAACAAGCAATCTCACCTGCTCAGATTTTGGTGGTCATGAGATTTTAGACTAAAATTACATCAACTCAAGGCAGATAATATGTTTATCGACATCAGAAATTAGAACAATGTGGTATAACCAATATCAAGATTCAGGTGCATACTTCAAACAAAATGACATTGTTAAACTAAGCTAAATTTCATGCAATTTCGCTCCCGACTTTAAATCAATGGTCAAGTCCCCAAGAAATATGAATTCCTGTTACTCAGGGCTCGATCCACCAAAATGATAAGCTCATAAGGGTTGACTATGATGAAGAAACCTTGGTTCTGTCAATTACTACTGTGCTAAATCACCACGCTATGTTATGACTACTGATGTGGATTTACCTCAGGATCTGTGAGTTGATGATATGACAAATTGACGCATGCAGGAACAAAAAGTCAAGTGCATATGGAGACTTGATGGTACAAAACAGAAAACACCAAAAAAAGTCAAAATATCTAAAAAGGCTTCATTCAGACTCCAAAACCCACCATGAATAAAAAAGCGGAACACTTCAGTTATCAAACTTTTGACCAAGATCCTCAAGCATTACTTTTTATCAATTTGATTGAACTCCGTTAAGTTCTGATAGCTTGGCTTTCAGCAAAAAAAGAGCAAGCAAAACTATTTTGCAGTAAATATCAGCTTGGTTTCTCCAATTGCTCAAAATAGCAGTCTGATGGAATTGTTATGATTTCTGAACGCTGAGATGACTATTAGAACATGGGGTAATTGGCTAAAAACATAGATCCTACCTGATGGTAGAGGAAAGACCGCGCCCTTGCAGTAACCACAAAGCAAAGGTGCCTTTTCCTTACTCCAAATCCTTGAACAGCCACTGCTCCAGAATTTTTTATAAGTTCACCAGAAATGTCAGCAAGAGAAGGAGATCCATTCTGTAACTTCGATGAGATTGAAGCAGCAGTGGCTGAGTCGCAATTGCTTTGTTCTCTTTCCAACATAGAGGGAAAATATGGGCTTGAAGCAAACTCAGTTATAGTGAGCTCATCCAGTGTTCTGATGGGTGACTTGGCCTGTCAACCAAGGAACAACCCAATTAAAAAATATACCTCATAAGACATTTCTTAAAAGATTCATGATGTGAAACTAAGTTCTAAAAAAATTATTATGTGAAGCAATTTTCATGGCAGCTTAAATATCTAGAATACGCAACCAACCTGGCATGCAGCAGCCCTGAAAGAACTGAAGTCATGACATCCAACAAGTACTTTACATGCTTCCTGAATAGGGAAATAAAAACCCCATTTCAATAATGATACAACAGCGAACCAAAATCACAAAAAAGTTCCACTAGAGTTTTCTATCAACCCGCATAGCTGAAAGCGAAAGTTCTTCAGGAACATGCCATGCCCGGTCTTTCTCGAAGGTCGACAGGGGCTCCTCCCCAGATAACAATCTGTAGAAATACCTAGCAAAATCACCAAAATAATACTTCTAAGTATTTGGCGCCGACATGATTCAACTATAGTCGCACAAGATCTAATTTAAACAACTAAATATTGGTCCTTTCCCTTTCAAATTATATAAGCAATGCACATCCTTCTAGAATTCCATACATATACCATAAAATAAGTTAATAAAGAATCGCCATCTTGACATGAACTAAACAAATTTATCCAAGTTAAAAACGTCCAGAGGAAATGTTTTTTTTGATACCTACGTCCGTTCTAGAGCTTTATAGCGTGCATGAAAATCAGATGGAACACACTTAACATCGACCACCATAATATCACCTTCATTCTTCTGCAGCAAAAATACACTGGACATGAATAAAAACCTCTCAAAGAGAGCAATAAAGCAAACACTATGCATTCAACAAGTTCAACATTAAGACCAACCTAGCCAGAAAGAACGACAACTAGATTTTAAATAATTTATCCAGCATAATTCAACCTATTGTATGAGACAGGGAAATGTTTTCCAGAAGGATAAATAGATCATCAACCTATAATGATCTTCCAATTAATAATCCCTTGCTCCACAGAATCACTACCCTGGAAACTTTACTGCCATGCATCATTTTCCTCGGAATCATATTCCGTAACAGCTTTACTTTCCTAGAAGGTTGAAAACATATAACACATTTGAATGGAAAAATAATGGAAAACATGTAATTCTATTTTAACATATTTGTGTTTTCTTCTTTTATTTTTATTTTTAAATAATTTGTCATTTTTAAAATTCGTATTGAGTTTTATTTAGGAAGATGAAGAAAACAGAGCCATTGTAAAATGATTCAAGGGTTGCAGTGTTCTAATAGAAATTTCAGGAGAAAATAGATTTACTAATAGTTATGTTTAGGGGGTAAAACCATCTTTGACAAGTATAAGGAATTAATACATATTCAACCAAAACAAAACATAAGAAGTATTGGTCCACACACTAATGTATTGAACTAATTATTGGAACAAAAATGTGCTAGAATATCAATCGTACCTGTAAAAAATGATTAACAGCTTTTTTAACTACAGCAGGTTCATGAGGCAATAACTGCATGTCGAAATAAAGAAAAACAACTTAGGATGCCATAAGTTTCAATGAAAATCTGCATATGTCATCTAGGTGGTCCAGCAGGAAGGACTAAATTGATTCAGAGGTTCTGTTCATGGTCGTGCTCGGACTCACATCTCCACAAACATAATTCTGGTTTTGAATTATAAGTAGTACTCCCTCCGTCCCGCTATTTGTGGCTCACTTTCCCGAAAGGAATGTCCCGTTATTTGTGGCCACTTTCCTAATTTGGTAAAAAATTATTATCATATCTTCTACTCAATCATCTTCTCTCTCCTACTTTATTACATTCTCTCTCCTACTTTATCATCCTCTCTCTCATACTCTCTCATTATCTTACTCGTCTTCTCTCTCATACTTTATCATCTACTCTCTTAATTCCCGTGCCGAAAATGACGTGGCCACAAATAGCGGGACGGAGGGAGTAGTTGATTGTTATTATATTAGACTATCCTGACAACATTACTATTTGTAAAGGAAGTTCAGTTACAAATAATGCTCATAGTATTGCTCCATATTTTCTGAAGTTACTCCTGTTATATAATCTGGATACTGAAAATAAAGAAACAAAGCAAACAAAGTTACTTACTACTTCACCGGGTTTTCTTTTGCTTATCCTCTCAACATCTACATGGAATACATTTGATAGTGCATGAACACCTGCATCCTGAAAATGATTCGAAAATAAATCTCATAATTAAAAGGTTAAATAAAGCTTTGCAAGTCGAGAACTCTGAGAAGAAAAACAATGAAACTCACAGTCCGACTCGAGCAGAAAATTGAAGCCGGCTGCCCAATGAATTTGTGAAACGCACCCTACATACATTGAAAGACATTATAGAACATCAATAAATTCTCAATCAAATATCAAAAAATGGAAGCACAAATATTACCTCGAGAGCGCCGGCGACTGTTCTACAAGTTAATTGCTGTTGGGCGCCCGAAAATCGAGTTCCGATGTACTCAACGGCTATCAAATATCGTTGCATTCCGGGTTTCGGAGGCATATTCGTCTCCCCCTCAATTAACTCCGCTTCTTCACCTCCCTCGTCAGCGTCAATTCTCGGCAATTTAGAGGGGCGGTGAAGGTGATGATTTGATTGCTCTTCTTCTGTCATTTGGGTTTAACGAACCGGAAACCCAGGGTTTTGGGGTAACTCTTTTTGTTCATCGTTCTTCTTGTATTTATTTTGGATGACGAGTAACCACATCCACTATCCAAATGCGATAAATCCCGCTTCTTGTATTGCTAGATAACACGGTATCTTATCTTAGAGTTTATTACTCCTCAAGTCCCAAAATTAGGCCCCCTATTCTATTTTGGGTTTGCCTCAAAATTCTTGTCCACTTTCCTTTTTAGTAAATTATTACACACAATTTTTTGTTGGACCCACAACTTTTATACCAATCTACACACAACTAATAACTCTCGCTTAAAAAGCCGCGCAAAAGTAAATTTGACAAGAATAATGGGACGGAGGGAGTACTAAATAAAAACGAAATTATTCAATTTTCCAGTTTTAAAATGAACTTATAAATTTAGAGAATTAAAGCTCTAAGTTTTAATTTTTTACAATTCAATAATACATTTTGATTCTTAAATTTATTTTAGCTACAGGATTGCTACATTAGCAAAATTGTTACTTCATAAGTTAAGTCATCCCAAAAAAAACAATACGACTTCTGATTTAGGATTTTATCTTTATGAAGTCATATTTGTTTTTTTTGGGTGGCTAAACTTATGAAGTGACAATTTTGTTGATGTGGTCATTCTAGACCAGCTTAGCAACGTTCTCAACAAAACGACGTCATTTTAGTATTATCTGGTGGTAAAAAAAATTTGGGGATTGAAGCGTGTTTCGAATTATAAAAAACTTCGTGCTTTAATTCGCCAAATTTACAAATTTGTATTAAAATTACAATAATAAAATCACAATGTTTTGGCTTTTTATTTTGTTTTGATTCTCTTTTTTGTGTATTTTTCCCACAAACATAATAATAAGATATGAGAATATACAAATTGTGGAAACGAATAATATTGTATACCAGTATAAAATTTCCTTCAAATATAAAAAATCACAAAAATCTATTTCTTATTGGGCCAACTTCTGCACCTGCAAATAAAACTTATTCAGATACCTTTTATGTTTTGTTTGGGTCCTAATTGATTAGTCAGTTCTTTCAAACCCAAAATATGTCTTATGATCCTGATGGTCTTAGATGAACTAATCTTCGTTCCCTTCATGTTAGTATAAATTGTGTTCTTTGGTTTCTGAACTGATTCCAAATCTTAGTCCAAGTTGTCTTTGGTTTTGGACCTAAGTTCTTCTTCCTTGAGGTCTCAGTCTGATAATTGTACGAATTCTATAACCGTGTTGGGCCTTAGGTTCAGGCTTGGTTAGCTTCACAACTCCTCTTGGACTTCCTGTCCTATGTGAGTCAGGCTCAGATTCATTTCTTTGCCTTTGTCAGCTGAAGGTCTAAACACGAGCAACTCAAAGCTTCTCCGCATCCGATGAAGGCAGGTAATTAAACAATTCAATTCCTTCACTGTTGGCCTCTCCAAATTTCTCGTTCAAACTAACTGTTCCATATTAATGACGCATGCGCCCTATTATCATGTTACAGGATCAATGCTGGTGATTTAGTCATCATAACGTAAAGTTTTGCTATATTGTTCGACTTATGCCAATTAGAATGAGTATTCCTTTGAGCATCAACGGTCTAATCATTTGGAGCTTCTAGCATAGGACTTAGGGATAATGTAAGATTTCTTTTCCACTCTTTGAAGTTTTCGGGACCTGTTAGCTGGTTCTTTGTTAGAAAAGTGAGAACTGTTTGTGCAAAGCCATATCCGGAAAAAATAAAAATTAAAAAAATTACATTTGCATATAATTTTGTAATGAGAAATATTATAACATTTTGATAAACCGATATTGTTTGAAATCTCGAATAGCTAAAAAATTATACGTGCAAGTCATGTCGGGGATGCTTACACGTGTAGCTTTTGACCAAAAAAATTTACCTAGCTCTTTAAATCAAATCCATGTCAACTTTATTTCCTTATGACAAATGGAGTTATTAAAATCTCATTGAAGTGAATTGTACTCATGGTAATATCTAAGCAATAACTACCCATGATATAACCCCACACCCCACCCAAAAAAAAATTGAGTTTATTTCGGAGCGTTGGGTAGACCGATTACGCTTATGTTGACTAGGAGATGCGGGATGCACTCAAGAAGGCGAACGAAGGGAACAAAAGATAAGCGACGGTTGTCATACTTGAATTTGATAATTTAGTTTTGCGGGATGGCGAGTGGATCGAATATATGCACATTAGGTTCACCAACATGATGAATGCGATCAATGCTCTTAGGAATATTTTCCCGAACAACGAGATGAATGAGAAAATCATTTAGGGTCTTGAAGGAGGAATGGAAGAACATAACCTTCACCATCTAGCGAACGAAGAGTTCAACAAGAAGTTGCTAAATATTTATATTTCAACATGAAGCGCTCGAGATTGAAATCGAGCGACCCAATGTGTCGGAGAACAAGAAGGATAGCTCGAAGACGATCTCATTCAAGGTTCGCAACCAAGAGTGATAACCACGAAGATTTGCATGATAAAAGCTACTGAAAGCATTTGTTCTTCTTGCATGTGTTGAGATGAGATTCAGTAATATATAAGATTTGAAGATCCTAAAATCATAGCTAAATGATGAACCATATAATGTAATAGCTTAGTTGAGTTCAGCATGTTAAGAACTCAGTAGGCTAGCTAGGTTTAATAGCTGATAGACTCCAGGGGCGGAGCCAGAAAATCATAGTGGGGTGGGCTCGGGGCGGAACCGGGATTTATAGATGGGGGCGACATTTTATCGGGGCGCCAAAAAAAAAATTTAGAGAAAAGATAATATAACAATGAGTATAAAGAAGTCAAAAGTACTTATAATATATACAAATGATAAAATAATGAGTCTAAAATGATACCTAACATTAACAACATATTACCTATTCCATCATAATAAAACTTATCATGATCAAGAATTCATTTAATAGTAACCTGAAAACTTTTATTTTTCAATCTATATGCATGCTGACAAAATAATCTAGCATATTAAGAGACAAATTAACAAATAAATAGTAAACATATCCTAAAAAATCTATATTTTTAATATGATTGACCTAACATATACTTATCCCGTTAGAAGGGATTGACAATTTTATTACTTATTCAATTTATTTTAATAGATACAAAAACTATTGGGCTCTTTATATTATTCAAACTATTAGGCTCTTTAATAGATACAAAAATTATTCTCTTCTTTAACCAAAAAAAAATAGATGGGCTGAGATTTTTGCACTGGGCTTGAGCCCAGGTAAGCTCACCCTTCCCTCCGCCCATGATAGACTCAGTGGAGTAGATCCTTGTCAGCCAGACGAACTCAATATTGAAGACTCAGTATGGTTAGTCAGAACCTACTGTACATGGAAATAAATCAGTATGAAGCTGAACTTTTCAGATGAATGTCAGTAGAAGATATATCAGTCACAGGAATCAGAGAAAGTCAACCCAACATCTGCTTTGGAGTTTGAACAAGCCTCACCTACCATTCTACATCGACCAATGAGGAGTTGCCGGCCACTGTATGCACTGCAGCGACATAAAGGCTGCCATCAAGACTAAAAAAGAGAGAATCTCTTCTCTAAAGTTCAAATTGAAGATGGTCGTTTTCCTTGTCTTTTTTGACATGTGTCTAGGTCCCCTCCAACGGATCTCTTCATGAGTCAAGACTATAAATAGAGATTGAGCCTCAAACGATGAAGAAATGGCCAGGGAACACCAAGCATTCAACCTCTAGCGAACTTAAAGCTTACTCGGCGAAGAACTTCACTACTTAGAACATTCGTTATAGTTCTTCTTTCTAGAGATACATTGTTCCCAATCTCTATTCTAAGCCCATCGTTAGATCATAAGCTTATAAACGAGAAGGAGTTCATATTTATTGAAGCTGTTCTTATTGTAAGAACTTCTTATTGGTTATAAACGAACTAACGACTTGGTGCCTCTCAAGCATAATCAACAATGGGAAGCGAGATGAAGGTAGAATTCATCAAGCGATTCTATGTGTGGAGAGTCGGGAATGAAGATTCCTCTCGATGCGACTCTTACTTCAAAGATCTCCTAACCACCATGAATCCAACACTCCTAGCTGAAATCCGGACCTTGCTTGACCGGACGGGTCAAATCTTGAAGGCACCTCCCTTTCGGACTCTACCTCCTCCTATGACGCACGCGATAACTTATGCAAAAATGAGATAGAAGAAGAGATCGAGAATGCTATTTACAACGGAGGTTTGAGGGAGAATATAGAAGAAGACTTGGTGGAAATCAAGGCCTTGAGGAACAAAGTTTATAAGAGCTATGGCCTTGAGCTTTACGAGAAGAAGTCGGGCGACTTCCAGGGCGAGGATGCAACAATTCGAGAAGAAGCCCAGCTGACCCTTCTTTTCTAGTCTAGCTTCTTAGTGATAGATGTCTATGTCTTGTAAATTCTTCATCATATATGACAATATCACTTTTTGGCCTTGAAAATCACTCATTGTCTTTACGGTGTATTTTACTTTTCAGGACCGATCACCTCGGTGATCAACTAACTTATCTTATCTGACCTATGTGACTTATGTACATATCTATCTTTCAGTAGAGCTCGGTTTCCTGGAACCTACTGACTTCACTCAGTAAGCGTTTTAGATGGAGTACCCTCAGTAAGGGGGAATACTCATCCTACACTGAATTCGTACAGTTTTGAGATTCAGCAACCAACTAAACGTGGTATCAATTGACTACAATATTCAGCTGACAGGTTTGCGTATCTCTTTCAGTAGTCAACTTAGCATACATAAAAAGGTTTTTATGATAAAGAGTTTAGCATCGTACTTAATGCCTTAAAGAATGTCATTTATTAAAATCGTTTTCACTTATTACACGACATTCTATGCTCTCAATGTTGAAACTGCTTTGCATTAAATGCGTGTCATATCACCTTACTTCTTAGAGCTAAATTTGTCTGAGATATTGACTAAGGCGGCACGTAATCATTACTCTTTTTATATTATAAAATCGTGACCGTCAGCTTGAAAAAGCGAGATTTTATCTCAGCTGTCGATCAAAAACGTTTCACATTCAAAAATAAAAGCGATATATCGGCGTGATCTTCTACAAATCGCCATTTTCGGCATTGCCGTTTCTGCATAATCCTTAAGAACTCTCTGAAAATCTAATACCATCCCTTATATTTTCACTTGCTTCAAAGATCTTCTTACGGTAAATCTTATTTAGTATAGCACACTTACTGACTAACTCGTATTTTCACTTGTTTTACGGTATATCTTGTCGTTGTTTCTCCTTTTGATATCATCGAGATCTTGGAGAAGGACGGGGGTTTGGTGGGAGCTTTGTTATGGAGTTTGACTCCCGGCTTGGAGTTGTTGGAGGAGATTTATGATGCCTTGCGGGCATCTGGTTTGGATTTGTTTCTTTCGAAGAAACCTCTGTACTTCCTGCCTCGCCAGATAGCTGAGTTGTATCTCAACCTCATGGAGGAAGACGGGGACTTGGTTGGAACTTTCAAAGTTCATGAGAATCAGGACCCAACCAAGGCATCTCTGATTCTGAAGAAGATATCACTGAAGCAAGCCCTAGTCAGCAGCTTCAGACTCCCTTCAGAAGGCATCAGACCTGCCGGGTATAAGGACGATGCGTTAGATGACTACCTGACACTGTTTTGTGGGAAGACTACACCGTTCAGAGCTGCATTTCCCAAGAGCAGCATGCTTCTGCAATACAGGGCCTTGGCAGACATTGTGACGTAGATGTTGACAAGTCAGGCCGGCTCATTCGATCAGGTGTATAGGCCAAAACTGCAGATGATGATGGCCATAAATGATAGAGCTCAAATCAACTGGGCCGATGTATTCATCAAGGAGTCTCAGGCCCAAGGGACGAAGTTCGATCGGTCAGCTACTCGACTGAGTGCCAAGGGCAAACTTCTATATGTCATGAAGCCCTCAGTCATGATCAAGGACTTATGTGGAGCTGATCAGATTACTTATGCTAATAAAGAATATTTCAACCCTAAGAAGATCAGGTTCCACAATTAAACCAGCTCGTTGCAGCAGATTGACATTGGTGCTTGGGAGGGAAAGGACAAGAGGAAAGCCCGGGCCCGGTGAAGAAGGGTGCCACCCCTCAAAAGAAAGCTTAAGTTGAGCAAGCCTTGGTAGTAGCCCCTCCTGTCCTTCAATTGTGTGATGAGGACACTGAGACAGTAGAGAAGGTTGATTCAGAAGAGAAGGCAAATTCAGCTGAGAAGGAGGCCTCAGGAGAGAAGGCCCCTTCAAAAGATATAGAAGGTTCAGTGGAACATGGGACTTCACCTTATGTCACTACTCCTACTCCCCTGTCCCCATTTGGACATACCTTCACTCGCGAGTGCGCCCTGGCCGAAAGAGATCGATCTCCCATCGATGTTGAGGAGTTGGAGGCGATCAAGCCGAGACACTTAGATTTGAGCTTTCATTGCTTCAATCCAGAGTAGTCCAAGATGTCTCTGAATTCATTCCTGAAATCGCCAGTCACTCTGACTTGGTCGATATTGCCAACATGGCAAGGCCTAAATTGCTATTCAAATTCCGGGACTGGATCACTCCAGAAGCGAGATCAGTTCAAGTCTACGGAACTTCGAACACCGACGAACTGTAGCTCCGTCGGTAGATAGGCAACGAGGAGCACTGCGACATCGGCTCATTCGACCATCTTAAGGCGGCGATGCTGGTGTTGCTTGACGAAAGAAACCTCACTTCAGCGGCAGACCACAGGGGAGGTTCGGCGGTCGGGGATGACCCGAACCGCTAGTGATGCGAGGCGAGAAGCCTGCTTGGGGGTTTTCAACGGGAGAAGGATGGAGAACGCTCTTAGAAGATCAAACACTAGTATCTCCTCCTCCTTCTAGTTAAGGCTGCAGCATCTATCTCTCGCTTGCTTGAACCTTCACACGCCATTCTTTGGGGTCAATATATGAAGTCGGTTTTGTTGCCCAGCGCCGAAAGTCTAAAGCGTGGCGAAGGCACTCTGAAGCACGGGACTCGAGAATCTTCTCCTTGCCGGGGAATATTCACAAGCTATGGTGCCGGTCCACTGCATCTCAGTGCGAGGAAGTCGAGGCACGAAGACTTCCCTTGCGAATATCCCTCCCAGTCCCTAACTTCAGCTCCATTCTCACTAATGCACTCACCGCAGAGGCTGAATTCGGCAATCGGTAAGCGTCGGTTCGGAAGCTGCGAAGGATGCCCAGAACTTCTATTCTTGATTCCTTCAAGGCAGCTTCAGAACAGATCTCTCAGCACACTCAAGCTCACGAACAGAGAATCAAAGCACTTCAGGACGAGTGTGAGCTAAAGATCAATGCAAAGGCGCGAAGATTGAAGAACTAGTAGATCACTCTCGGGCGCAAATATCTTTGAAGAACTCATGGCGAGAGGAACAATCTACATCCGAACTCCGAAAATCTTGGAGAAGACCTTGGATGAGCTCTCCCGATCGTATCAAACGCTCGGTACTAAGGAAGTTACACTTCCCACCCGGCCCGATGGATGATGCCAAAAGGGGGAAAGATCCAAGATGGAAAAGATTATGGCCAACGGAGAAAGGTCTAATGTTGAAAAGATTAAGGGGGAAAAGACTCAGGCTTAGAAGATCAAAGCTGAACTCATTCAGAGCGAGCAGTCTAAAGAGAAGGTAGTAACAACGGTTATTGCCCGGGGGTGTCTCGGCGCGGGAGATGTAGAAGGCGAGACGAGGCCAAGCGGCTCGGAACCCGGGATGGCTGGCCCGCGCCCGAGCCTCCTCAGAAGTATATTGAGGAAGTACCCGCGTTTGTAGAGGAGTCAGATACTGAAGACTCTCCTCTGCCTCCACCTATATCTGGGAAGGGAAAATCAATTCTTAAAATTCCTCCCCGTCCCAAAAGATACATTAGCCCGATAGAGCAAGCATAGATAGATCCTGACGAGAAGCATGCTTGTGAGATTGCTTGGGGTGAGGCGCAAATAAGCCAAAGAATGCCCCGACAAAGGCCGAACGAAGGTATGCGCGGAAGCTTTGTTCGGAGGCGGGTAGCCGAAGCTTACTCTCCAAGATGAAGATGACAAAGAAAAGGAGAAGGAGAGAGAAGTTGAAAAGGAGCAGTGACGAATCCAAGCAAACTAAGAAGAAAACGGTGAGCCTACTATAGATAAATTGATCGACCTCGGCCGTTAGATAGTGTTAGATAAAGTGTTTAGTGATAGGTTTTGGCATCATCAAATTCGGGGAAATTGTTGGGAGATGATTCAGCTGTTGATTAGTGATTAGATGATTTGGCTGATCCCCAAAACCTATGTTGATTGGTGAACCATTCCTTATAAAAGTAGCGCTTTGGTCTTTGAGTTTTTAGCCTCGATGGACTATCCTTCGGCATGCTTCCGACTCGGTAGTTACATGCATTTGTTCCTCGGTAGACTATCTCCCGCGATGCCGTAGAGTGAAGATTCGGTATGGATGGACTCGGCGGGAGCGATATGCGAAAGGTGTTTAGGAGTCGGTAAAAGCTGGACTCGGCGGGAGTAGTTTTCGAGGCTCGAGTCTTGACCTTCGGTAGAGTTGAACTCGGAAGGAGTATACTACGAACCTTTTAGGTCGGACTCCGGCGGCCTGTCGGTTGCTTTAAGCGAGCGGTGGACTTCAAAGTCATATCGGTATAGTTGTCTAAGGTCGTACATTTGAGAAAGGTCGGCTTCGGTATCAACCTTGAAGTGCGAATATGTCTCGGCCGGTTTAGTACCTCGACCCGATGACAAGCGGCCGGTACCAAAGTTTCCGACAAAAGGCTGCAAGTCAACCACTTTCCCGCAAAGAAAGGGGACTCTACGAATTTGAAAAGAAGTCGTTTGCTACCTACTCATAGAGTGACACGTGGATTGCTCGTCTCCAGCGGATTTATTCACGCTCACTACTATAAATAGAGGGAAGATCGTGATCTTCAAAGTCGCACTACACGATCACCAAGCGACCATACGGGAACTCAAGCATTCAAAGAATCAAAGCTCTAAAACACTTAGCAATTATTCAATTTGAAGCCTTTCTCGTTCCCACCCTCTAACATTAAGCTCATTTTTATATTCATAGCTTAAAGCGAAGGAGTTCATTTATTGAAGCTGTTCTTACGTTAAGAACTCCTTCATAGTTGGAGATATATTCAAACCTTACCATTTGACCTGTAAGGCGAGACTTGCTCGAGTATAATCACAAGTTAAAGTTTGTCTAGCGTACAAACTAGCGAGACTAACTTCGAGTATAATAAAATAGTGTCGTATGTTGTTAGGGGCGAGTGGACGTAGGATCTTGCGTATCCGAAGCACTTTAAAAGCGTGTATTGTTTTAATTGTTGCATGATATAGCTTGTTCATAGCGAAAATATCTTTACAAATCATACATTGTTATTTCGAGTCAAAGTTAAAATATTGCACTAATCTCTTGAACAACTTTAATAAACAGGCGTTTTGAAACAAAGCTGAATCGGGCCTACACATTTCCGCACGCTATTGAACGGTTGTTGAACGCTCTTGAATTCGACTCCGGTCGGCCGGCCCGAACTCGGCACTCTCGGTCACTTTGTCCGCGCTATCAAGATCGGCTTGTTTGGTCTCTTGAATCATTCAGGTAGACACCTTCCCAAAGCGGATTGATCGCGTTTTGTGTTTGAGAAAAAAGTTTTCGAGTACACTGAACGTTTGACTCGGGACCAACATTCTCGAAATTACCAAAGATACATGTATTTTTTTTTATTTTTTATTCCAAAAACCTCGGATTTTGCTTTAAAATAACTATTTTCATCTTTAAGCATACACAAATAAGAAGTGCTTATAATAAGCATTTGTAAACACTCTCTTAGTATCTTTCTTAAAGCACTCAAATTTAATTTGAGCGCCACATCTGATCTATAGGCAGGAATATGTTGATATGTATTATACATCCATGAGTAGAGGTCCATTTTGCTAACAATAGAGAAAATCACCTATGATTCAACTAAGGATTCGGCTAGATGAATGGCTAAGTGGAGTTTATAGTGCACATCTCTATAACTGCTGTGAATTTTCATAGGAACTAGGAAGAAGAATGAAATCGTCCCCTTGGGATGGCATAGCGGTGAAGGTGGGTGGCCCGGGACCGGTAGGTCATGGGTTCAATTCCCACTGGACACGCTATGTGTGAGCCTGTCACCCTGTCACATTAAGGGTGGTTTAACTCTTCTGTGTGGTTTGCAGGTTATTGCATAGGAGCGAGGTTTAACCTGTGCGCACCAAAGGTAGCGGCTGCGGGTTCCTCGTCAAAAAAAAAAAAAAAAAAGGAAGAAGAATGAAATATAACATATAGTCTTTGAGCTGACTTAATAATAACTGAGGTGGTTGTCTTTTGACAAAAAGTCAAGGGTTCGATTCTCTTTCAAATAATTACACAAGAATAGTATCAATCGAATGGAGAACTATGACTATGGTTTATCTAGTTACACAAAAAATGTACTAATATTTAAGAAAATCAAATACTTAATATATATCTTAATGGGGTGTGGATCTTGTAGGAAACACATTAATTTACTTAGGAGTTAGGAACTAGAAACTTTGCATAATCCTTAAATGTTGTATGTATATCTATATATTTTTTATGCATAATAAACAATAATTTTATACTTTTGTCCATATACATAAATATATAAAAGATTATATGAAAGGAATATTCTAAAGTATATTCAATCTGATTCATCTAATGATAAAATGAAGGGCAGATTAGTTTCCAATTCTTACGCAAAATGGAGTTCATAAATAATCTACTCCCTCTCTCGATGAATATAGTATGTATACAATCTGTAAATTAAAAATTAAAAGTTATTGGTGAGGTTTCCTACCTGATTACGAGATAGTCCACCTCAACACATGGCCCAAATAAAGTCAATGAGACGGGACTTTTTAGGTAGCATACTAGCAGATTTATAAATCCCATTAACAAATGCATGTTGGAGATATAATTTAGGCAAATTGGATTTTTTTAGTCCCAAAGTATGGTTTTTTGGCCAGATTTGGTCGCTTATTTATTTTTTTAGTTATTTGGTCCTCAAACTATGAAATTTTGGCAGATTTGGTCCTTAGTTTAATTTTCAGTTAGTTAACCGTTATATTTTTATTTTTTTAAATTAAATAAAATAAAAAGGGTATTTTCGGAATAATTTTTTTGAGGACCAAAACATCCAAGTTATCGAACATTGAGGATCAATTTGGCCAAAAAATTTCGTTACTTAAATTTTTCTAATATTTTAGTAATTTTATTTTTTAAGAGTCAAATACAACAATTATAATACTTTTTTTCAAACTAATAGTTAATCATGAAAATTAAAATTAAAATATTATATTAATAAAAATCATAGGATACTTTTTCTTCAAATACAACATAAGTATTTATGATTAACTAATAGTTTTTTTCTTACATAACGAATTTTAAAATACTTTCATTAATATAAGTATTTTTTTAAGTAATAAGTCTTTATTACACTAAAGTTGTTTGGAATAGGTTTTATAAGAAATTTCTAGCTACTTATGCAAAAATTTGCTTAAAAGTTCATTTTAACAAAAGTTGTTAGTGTTTGCCAAAAAAAAATATATATATATACATATATTTTTATACACTAACGAAAAATTACTAAAATATTAAAAAAATTTAAGTAATGAAAAATTTTATATATAAATATCTAAAAATATATATATATATATATATATATATATATTTGGCAAACACTAACAACTTTTGTTAAAATGAACTTTTAAGGAAATTTATGCATAAGTAGCTAGAAATTTCTTATAAAACCTATTCCAAACAACTTTAGTGTAATAAAGACTATATATTTTTAAAAAATACTAACAACTTTTGTTAAAATGAACTTTTAAGCAAATTTATGCATAATTAGCTAGAAATTTCTTATAAAAACTATTCCAAATAACTTTAGTGTAATAAAGACTTATTACTTAAATATATATATATATATATATATATATTTCGGATCATATTTTATAGCCCAGTGACACAATTTATCGAACATATTACTATAAAATATGATCCCAAAAAATATATAATTTTTTTTTTGACAAACGCTAACAACTTTTGTTAAAATGAACTTTAAGCAAATTTATGCATAAGTAGCTAAAAATTTCCTATAAAACCTATTCCAAACAACTTTAGTGTAACAAAGACTTATTACTTAAAAAATATTATATTAATGAAAGTATTTTAAAATTCATTATGTAAGAAAAATTAATAGTTAATCGTAAATACTTATGTTGTATTGAAGAAAAAGTATCCTCTGATTTTCATTAATATAATATTTTTATTTTAATTTTCATGATTAACTATTAGTTGGAGAAAAGTTTTATAATTGTTGTATTTGGCTCTTAAAAATAAAATTACTAAAATATTAAAAAAAAATTAAGTAACGAAATTTTTTGGCCAAATTGATCCTCAATGTTCGATAAGTTGGATGTTTTGGTCCTCGAAAAAATTATTCCGAAAATACCCTTTTTATTTTATTTAATTTAAAAAAAAAGTAAAATTTTAACGGTTAACTAACGGAAAATTAAACGGAAGGACCAAATTGGCCAAAATTTCATAGTTTGGGGACCAAATAACTAAAAAAAAATAAATAAGGGACCAAATTGGCCAAAAGACCATATTTTGGGGACTAAAAAATCCAATTTGCCTATAATTTATTATAAATTATCATAATAGTTAGTCAAAATGCTCCGGAACAAGCGAATTAAATAATCTCAAAATTAAACTCAAGATTCAAGAGCACAAAGCTTACGAGTGTCTTGGTTTACTGTCTGTCTTTAAAATAGTTGACTAGTCGTGAACAAGCCAACAAAAATAGAGAAAAATAAACACCCAAGCAAAGAAATAGTCAAACTAATACAACTAAACATCCTAAAATTCCAAGTATTTATATTCTACTACTACTTATCAGCAATTGACCATGGAAAGATGTGAAAAACACAGTAAAATCTTGGATTTTCCACTTCATATTTTGGTACAAGCAAAGTATGAATCAAACACTGCAGCATCGCCGGATACACAGAGTGCCACCACAGCTACGGCGGATAAACGACATTATACGCGACTACGATCCGGTAATCGTGTCTATCGGGCCTTACCACCAAGGCAAACCCGAGCTCCTCCGCGAGGCGGAGGAGATCAAACACAGGTTCCTCGACCGGTTGACCTCTGACAGCGACGCCAAGAAAAGAACGCTCTACGGAAAGTATTCACGAAATCAGAGCTTCCTACGACGACGACTGCGCGGGAAAATACGAACGACGCCAAACTCTGACCATGATACTTCTCGATACCTGCTTCATAGTCGCTTTCATGGAGTGTCTCGCCGGAGAAATCAACATTTTCTTGGACTGGAACCAATACATTGGCGCCGGCTTACTTCCTTTCGCCATCACGGACATGTTGCTGCTTGAGAATCCGATCCCTTTCGAATTCATAAAGCGAGTAATCGATTTACAACATGGAAGAGGAGGAGGAGAGCTAATGGAGAATTTCCTAAATTGGCTTCTCTTCGCCGATTTCAGCCTTAAAAAAACTCCCAAAATGAACAACCATCCTCTCCACCTCCTCGAAGCTGCCACGCCATGCTCGTTGCTGGCGATGACAACAGCTACTCAACATCCATGTCTGGACTCAAATTATCCAAACAAGACGGTCACCTCATGGACAGCGTCGCTCATTCCGCCACAGATCTGAAAGCCAAAGGCATCAAATTCAGGCCGAGCGATTCGAGTTCCGTCAGGGACATCATATTCAAATCCGGCCGGTTCAGGGGTGAGCTCCGGCTTCCGGTGCGAATGGTGTGGTCGAGTTCTCTCGTCGCACTTTCGAACCTTATAGCCTACGTGATGTCGCCCGGTGCCGTGTCGCAATTCGAGGTGCTATCGTATGCAAACCTTCTGAAATCTCTAATCGAGAGCGAAGAAGATGCCAAGGAGCTGCAAGAGAGGGGGATTCTCATCAATCGATTCCAGAACCACCACCAGCTTGTGGAAGAAGTCAAAGGGGTCTGCACTTTTGGGATCGACAACTTCGACATTTTTAAGGATGTAAGGATGCAGATCGATAAACACTGCCGGAGCAAAAGCAAGACATGGGTCGCCGATCTTATCCATACCCGGTTTAGTTACCGGCTTTCTCGCCGCTTTCCTTCTTCGTGGCCTCGCTTTTCTGCAAACGTATTTCACAATGAATCCTCGTATTCGTTCAAAATGAACTTCGGAAATATAGATTATGGGCCAAATATATTTTGTATGTACAAAAGTTTTAGACTTAAATATGTTTTGTATATAAAAGAGTTTAGAGTGAATCAATTTAAAAGAGTTTAAATGAATCAATTTGATCCGGATCAATTAACCTAAATAATTTAAATCCAATTTAAAATGACTATGTTATCCTTTAAATTTAATATATTAAGAAGTTATATCAATTAAATATATTAAATAATATTAGTCAAATATTAATTAAAACTATTTAATACTTCTATCTTTTATTACCATTAATCTAATTAATACTGTGAAATGAATAAAAATCACATTAATTTCATCCTAACACTATTTTGACCGATTTAATACTATAAGGTATGCAAATAAGTAGTATCTAATACACTTCTTTGACACTAATTATTTAGGTATTTCGTTTATAAGGTATACTTTCACTCCTTTATAATTTATTAGTAAATGAGATGACTAATAAACTATAAAGAATTAAAATCACATTAATCCCCTTGACTAAATAAGTAGTATCTAATATCAATTAACAATCTTTGCAAATGGCATCCTATATCCGAGTGGGATGAAGGGAGTACTACTTGACTAATCTTGCATAGTACTCCATTGTAAAGGCATGCATGATTTAATGAATTTGGAAAAAATATGTAGGTATAGTATAGTTGGAAAAAAATATTAAAAGAAATGTTAAGAATTGTAAAAAATCGCATAAAAATCTTAAAAGAAATGTTAAAATTGTAAAATTAGAATTGAGGAAATTATATCAAGTTGAAAATATCAAAATAAAGGGAAAAAATGTTATAAGAATTTGAACTTGAGACCTTTTAAAGAAGTGCTAGAGGTGGTAACCACTAAATTAAACATATTACTTATTTTAGTTATTGCTTCATTATGATGGTATACCCTATCATGCAAAAATTCTAGTGGCCAATGAGTCAGGCCGACCCTCCCGACCCCCTCCAAATCCGCCCCTGTTTGAACACTAATAGAGACATCACTAAGATTTGAACACTAATAAAGACATCAATAAGATTTAAACACTAAACATTTGACAATAATACAAGCTTATTGACATGTATGTCATTAGAGTACATTAACAAATCAAGCTTTATACGAATAGCTCGGGCTCAAGCTCAATAAAGCTCGACTCGAATTTGAAAATTTGAGCCGATAAATGTTTCAATTCTACGAATTTAACTTTCTTCCATATATATCAACTCTACGCATTTAACTTTCTTTCGGATTTTTTTACAACAAGGGCTCGTTTGGTTATTAGGAAAGTAAAGTTGTTAGGGAATATGATTTTTATGAATATGATTCTAAGGAAAATAATTGAGGAAAGTAAAATTGATAGGGAATATGGTTAAGGGAATGTGATTCTACGGAAAATAGATTACTTGTTCTATCTTTGGAAAACATAAGAAAATTGTTCGGATTCTAGTTTTTTTTGACTATATAAGAATCTTATTTTTTACAAATTAGTTTGCAATTGAAAAAAACAAAAAACATGTCCAATTTATTAAAAATAAAGCCACTTCAACGCATTGAATGACAATTAAAAAAAAATCCTAAGTTTTAAAAAAATGTACGCAAACAAGTATAGTCCAAACAAATCACCTTAATTAGACTTGAGTAATTCTACTAGAAATGCTTCTTTCTCAAGATCATCATCCGTAGAGAAAAAGTAACCTAATAAATGTGGATCTCGAACAAGTTTCATTGCCACCGCTTGTCTTTGTGAAATTGTTAAAATCTCAAACTTACGAAATTCCTTATTAAGTTTATCGCGATTTGCAATCTTTCTTTGATCCCCACCTAAACTTTCCACAATCTTGACCATTTGTTCATCGACTTAATCATTTGCTCATCGGACTTAGCCATTTGAGCAGTAAGTGCATCAGTCATGCGCTCCAAGCTTATAATGAAACCATTTGTACTCCTCTTCCTTTTCTTTTTATATTTTGAAGTACCTTCACCCTGTGACGTAGTTCCTGATGGTACAAACGAACATCATCTTCATCAAATACTTCATCACCTTGATTTTGATTTTGTTACGTTGGGTGATGATTTTATCCTCGGCCTTTGTTATACTTAGTGGGAAATGATTACGTCTTCGGCACGGCCGTAAGCTCGGTAGCCTCGTGCTCTGTACCCGTCGAAGATTTGAAGATCCCAAAACCTATCTTGATTGATGAACCATTCCCGTGTAATTGTTTTGTCTACGAGGTTTCGGACTCGGTAGACACTCTGCTCTGGTTAAGGCGGTCGGTAGCTTATCGGCCTCGGCACCGGAAGTAGAAGACTCGGTATTTCTTGGACTCGGCGGGAGCGATATGCGAAGGAGTCGGTAGCCAGGCGAACTCGGCGGGAGTAGTTCTTCGAACTCGGGCGACCATCGGTAGAGTACCCTCGGTTTGTCTCTCTGCGAATGAAGATCGGACTCGGCAACGACAGACAGTCTTACGAGCCCGTCGAGACACCTTTTGAATATACAATCGGTATTATCAAGTACGAGGAAAAGAGAAGTCGGCTTCGGTAAGCCTCGAAGTACATTCCGTCTCAACCACTCCCATAATCCTCGACAAATGACAAGTATACACGTGTCTCTACCTACTAAAGGCGCAAGTCAACATATTTCCGAGAAAAGGAGGAAAGGACAACCATTACATCCTTCAAAAAGAGCGTTAGCTACCAAAAGAGAGAGAAAGGAAGATCGTCTCCAACGGATCTTTTCCAATCTACTGCTCTATAAATAGAGGGACATTTCAAGCCTTGAAAGAGAGGGGGAGCACAAGAGAGAGAGACGAATGCGCATAAGCAACGACGAAAACAAACACAAGCATTCAAACGAGCTAGAACCGAGAAAACCCTAAGTCTTCGCAAGAATTTGAAGATCTATCTCCGGTGAAAGACTACCATCTCGGCTCATAGCCTCCAGTATCCAAATCGACGATACACGAACCAAAAGCTTATTTCGGCTTTTCGTCGATCTAGAAGCCACTCTCTCATTCCCTATCCCTCTAACCACTAAGCTCGACCGGAATATACTTATAGCTTAGACGAAGGAGTTCATATTTGAACCCGATCCTTATTGTAAAATGACTCCTTCATAGTTGGAGAAGTTTGTCAAACACTTTAGTTTGATGCCTTTGTAAGCGGGACTTGCTCGGTCCAATCCCCAAGCCACGGCTTTGTCACGTGCACAAGGCGGCGAGACTAACTCGGTATAATAAATAGCCTCATGAACTTTTCGGGACGGTAGACGTATGATCGATTGATATCCGAACCACTTTAAAAATACGTGTCTTGTTATTGCTTTACGATTCTTGTTGCATTGATTTTTCTTGTTCATCTTGAAAACCTACTTTAAAATCATACTATTTGTCTCGGCATCTTGAGCCCTGTCCATTTCTTTGAGCGAGACTTGCTAAAATGTTTTTTTCCACTCAGCGATTTGGGCCTACACTTTTCCGCACCGGCGAACTCTACTGTTTGATGCGGATTCGACTCGGTCGGCTAGCGAGATCTCGGTAGAGTCGAGACTCTTTGCCACACCCGATTCGGAAACGGCTATTTGGTCTGCTGAATTATTTCGATTATGACACTTTCTGAGCAGGGAAGTGTTCGTGTTCGAAGTTGAGAAAATCGGAGTCGGGTGTATTCACCCCCCCTCTACACTGACCGTACACTCGGGACCAACAATTGGTATCGGGCGCACGGTGTTCAACTAACCACACGAGTTCTAAAAGACTCTCGTCGTTACGAGCGAATGGTCCACTTGAACGGATCAGGAAAATCGTTTTCCTTTGCATATCACTCTACATTCATATCATTATTCTTCATGGCCGATATGTCGGGTATAAAGATGGTACCTATGTTCTCAATAGAGAACTATGGGGTATGGCGGGTCGGGATGGAAGCACATCTAACCTCCCTCCACGATAGTATGGTGAAGTACTTGAGGAAGGGTCCATCGTTCCTATGGTCGACGGCGTCGTGACTCGGAGATGCGGCCTCTTTGGAGGAGGAATGGTGGCCGGGAAGAAGATTCCCAAAGACGAAGTCTCTTCACTCCGAGGAGAAGAAACTTCATAACTTAGATCGTGTCGCCGGAAACGCTATACTAACCACCTTAAGTGATTCGTATCTTGGCGGGGGTTCGGGGAATGCAAAAATGCAAAGGAACTTTGGGACGCTCTAGCGCTACTTGTGTCGGGGGACTCGAGAAGATAAAACCCTAACAAACTAGCGTTGGAACTCCAAAAAGTGGAAAATTTGTCTCTCATGCTGGTGACAAAATAGAAGATCTAAATGTCGGTTTACGAATCGATGAACTCCATCAACGGGTTGGGAAAGACATTCGGCACCTAGAGATGAATCTCAAGATGCGAGGGCACTACTAGGACGGACCTTTGGACACCTTTTGCCACTTTATTGCGCCATTCTAATTTAGATGTTGTCTCTCATGACCATATATTTTGAGAACTTCGGGCGAGAAGAGTTTGAGTTCGACAGAGACCTCAGCAAAGCAAGAGAGTGAAGGCGACATAAAAATTGACCATGCTTTCAAAGCATCGGTCGGCCCCGACATCTCCCACGACGAGCAAGACAACGAGTAAGGCTGCACCTTCACTCGACGACTTACAAGAAGGAAGTCTCGCTCGGGAAGTCGCCTTTGCTCGCCGTGAAGTATCGAAGGAGAAGGAGAGGCGCGAGAAAGCCGGCTAAAGCATATCGAGACACAAAAAGTAAGTCGGATTATACGCCAAAAGCACTCGACTCACAATCCTACGAATGCAAAAAGAAGGATGACTCGGCACCATCAAAGGATAGCGAAAACAAAGAAGAAAGAGTCATCGCTTGCTACGTTTGCAAAAAGCCGAGGACATTATCAATATGGCTGTCACGAGCTCGGTAGTCTTGAAGCAGCGACACGCAAGGCGAGGAGAGAGAAATTCGCCAAAAAGAGACAATCTTATATTGCGGGCGAAATCTCGGATGACTCGAGAAGAAGTCGACTCCTTCATGGATTCATCGGATGATGAAGCGGCTTTTATGGCCTTAGAGCTTGAAGGCGAAGAAGCTGCGAAAAGTGCCCAATGGCGGGGAGAAGAGGATGAGGTAAATTCTCATGAACCACTTAACTCCTCTTCACCTTTGCACACATGACACTATTTCGGATGCGAGATGAGAATTTGGACGTTGCTACCACTTATGAAGAGCGTTAGGCGAACAAATTCGGATGAGTGCAACGGCTCGGTAAGACTCTTCGGGATTGGTTACCACGAAAGTGGAGAATCAAAGACTTTCTCGGGAGAGTCGGGCCGCTCTTTGGAGCCGAAGGACTTGTGTTGAGACTCGGGGGAGGAGATAAACTCTCACGATGGCCAAGTCTCGGCATCAAGAAGATCGAATTTCGGTTTTGACCAATGACTTAACTCGAGAAAGATGCGGGTGAGTCTGCGAAGCAAGACTGTCGGGACTTCGGACCAAGCACGACACGTTGAAAAAGGGTGATGATGTGCGGAAGAGCGATGGCGAGCGTTACATGGGCGGTGAAAAGAAGGCTGGAGGCTATGCTTGCAAGCAACAAGCCCAAGCCTTGTAAGGAAGGACTTGGTTTCAACCGGGAAGCTTCCTCATACGCCCCGTACACTCGGAAGTGCGTCTAAGCGATAGGTTTGTTCGAGGGGAAACAATCAATACAAATGTTACGAACCCCTCGGCCAAAGAACAAACAAAAGATGAAAGCACCTCATCCTACGCATCGGTATTCGACCGGAAGATCGGTGCAAGACACCCCAGTCCGGTCGAGGGGAACTAGTAGAGTTAAGTGGGTTGATCGGTATGGACCACATCGGTTGACACATCCGGCTCGGTATGGGTCATATTACTATGATCCTATAGTCGAGAAGAGGTTCCAAGAGTCGGAAAAAGAAGAAAATCGCACAAAAGGCAAAGGTCGGCGATCCGTCGGCTCGGAAGATCCGGACTCCCCGAACACGAACGACCCTAGAAGTCGGCTTTGACCGTCCGGTGGTCAAGTATGTTGACTTAAGTGGAAAGAAAGCGTGCGAAACCACCGGGGTTGTTAGACAGATTTGGAGTTACTAAAACTAACATCTAAGGACCCAAAAGCAAAATAAAGGGTACTGAATATAATTATGTTTTGCGGGTGCACAAAGATCCTTGGTATGTGGACGGTGGATGCTCAAGGCATATGACGTACCAAAGGAACCTGCGAAGAATTATATAGGCTGAAGAAGGACCCATAATCGAGTTTGGAGACAATGCAAAAGGCTATACAAGAGGATATGGAGCACTCGGCATTGGGCGCCACAATTCCTAGAGTATCATATGTTGAAGGACTTGACATAATCTTCTCTCTGTTAGTCAGTTCCGTGATAACTCGAATAGAGTGATTTTTGGCATTTGGTTTTTGTGATGTCATTGATAAATCCACGGGGAAAACGGTGTTATCGGAGTTCGCGTAAAAAGAATATATATGTAGGCGGCCGGAACTCGGCGGAACACGAAGCTTGTACGGTGGCGAAGAACGACAACCGTCTTGGATGGCTTTGGCATAGGAGACTCGGCCACCTCAACTTCAAAGCGCTCAACAAACTAGCAAGGAACACTCTAGCAGAGAGGGCGCCGAATGAAGTATTCGGCAAAGACACTCGGTGTGAAGCATTTACGAAGGGAAAGCAAACAAGGAATCAAAATCCACTTGTTCCATCTCCTTCCACTTGATGGAATCCTTCGGGTGCTACATATGGATTTGTTCGGTCCGGTCTCTCCAATGACGATCGGGAGGTAAGAAGTATGCTTTAGTGGTCATCGATGACTACTCGCGCTACACATGGGTCATATTCATTGCTAACAAGTCGACGTCAAAAAAAAGTTACCAACGCTTACGAAAAAGCTCGGTGTCGAGAAGAACACCAAGATAATCAAAATTCGTTCGACGGAGGCGAGTTCCTTAATTCCATGGTAGAGGAGTTACGGAAAACCGAAGGGATTGAGCATGAGACATCTGCTGCGCGCACCCCTCGGCGCGAACGGGGTTCCTTGAACGAAAGAATCGCACACTCAAAGAAGCGGCAAGAACTCTACTCGCAGACTCGGGACTCCCAACCAAAGTGCAGGCGGAAGCACGGCGACCTGCATGTTATACTCGGAGCCGATCTCTGCGACAAAGCGGCATAAAGAGAACACCATATGAACTATGGAACGACGGGAAGCCTTCTTTATCTTATTTCCATATCTTTGGTTGTTCGTGCTTTATTCACAATAATGGGAAAGATCAGTGAAAACTTTTGATAGCAAGTCGGATCGGGGAGTATTCTTAGGATACTCTCGAGTCGACAAAGCTTTCGAGTATTCAACTATCGGACCCTTTGCGTGGAAGAAAGCCCTCATGTTGTTTTTAATGAGTTTGCTGCGAAGACGGGAGCAATAACTCTAAGTACGAATCGGAGGACATCGGTACGCGGCTACGGGATCGAACCCAAAAGACAAACTTGAAAGGATCCGGCTTTGTTGGGATGATGATTCGAGATGAAGAGCGAAGATAAGCCTGCGAATACGAACCGGCAACGCAAGTAGCTGAACAGTTGACTCTCTGACGAGTCAATCCCGGGTAACTCGAGTCGATGAAGAAACCTTAGAGGTAGCGAGACCACTACTGAGAATAACAACTCGGGGGGAACATCTATTAATGTTCTGAGGTGAATGCCCCTGAACACGGAAGCTCGGTAGATCACACTCTCATTCTTGAATTGCTTCAATCTCGAGAATAGTACAAGCGAAATGCCTAACTCACCTACTATCCGTGTTAATCAAATTCCGGATGAAGAGTGAAACATCGTAGATCGTGGCTAGATGCTCACACTCTGATCTAATCATTGGAGATCCTTTAGCAAAAGTCAAGACAAGATCCAGTTACTGTCAAGGAGAAAGCGCATTATATTCACTGCTTCTTGTCTGCGAAGAGCCTCGGACGATTGAGGATGCACTTAAAGATGCTTGACTAGATCATAGCTATGCGGGAGGAGCTGAATCGGTTCACGAGAAACGAAGTTTGGGAGCTTGTTGACGGACCCGGCATCAATACGTCATTGGAACAAAATGGGTCTTCAAGAACAAGCGAGATGAAAACAACGTTATAGTAAGGAACAAAGCAAGGCTCGTGGCGAAAGGCTCTTGTCAAGGCGAGGGAATAGATTTCGATGAGACATTCGCTCCGGTTGCAAGATTGGAGGCAATCGGACTATTCCTAGCCTACGCAACACATCAAAGATTCGGAGTCCATCAAATGGATGTGAAGTCTGCGTTCTGAGCGGCGTCTTGAAAGAAGAAGTCTATGTAGAACAACCGCCCGGCTTTCGGCGGGGACATCGGGGTTTATAGACTCGGAAAGGCTCTATATGGGTTAAAACAAGCACCCGGGGGCTTGGTACGATACCACTGTCGAGTTTCTTCTTGAGAAAGGTTTTCGAAAGGCACAATAGATCGCACGTTGTTCGGCATTATTTGGAAGACGACTTATTACTCGTGCGAGATCTATGTAGACGACATTATCTTCGGAATCAAAGAACGTCGTCATGTGTCGGCGGTTTGAGAAAATGATGAAGGACAAGTTCGAGATGTCGATGATGGGTGAAATAAACTATTTCCTCGGCTTTCAAGTCAAACAATGCGAAAAGGGAACGTTCATTAACCAAGGCAAATACACTCGAGACCTCATCAAAAGATTCGGTTACACATCAGGCAAACCTATCAAGATCCCGATGAACACGAATATGAAAATCGGTCTTGATAAAGAGGGAGTATCGATGGAGACCAAGCTGAATTTCGTGCAATAATTGGTTCCTTATTATATCTAACGGCTACTCGTCTGACATAACTTATCTTTGTAGGTGTCAACGGCGATTTCGGGCGAATCCTAAGCGAGCCACATGGACTCGGCAAAGAAGATTCTCAGCTACCTCGAGGCACACGGCATAGGTTTATGGTATCCGGTGATGATAATATTGAACTAGCGGCTATTCGATGCGACTATGCGGGATGTAGAAATGACCGAAAATCAACTTCGGGAACTTGTCGGTTCCTAGAGCGTAAGCGATCTCATGGTTTTCAAAGAAGCGGCACTCGGTAGCCACGTCAACTGCGGGTGAATACATGGCTGCCGGAAGTTGTTGCGCCCAAATCCTTTAGGGCGAGACGGCGGCTAAGAGACTATGGCGTCATTCGGGAATGAAGTGCCGATATTCTGCGACAGTACCAGTACTATTGCAATCACTCAGAACCCTGTACTTCACACGAGATGCAAGCACGTGGACATTAGGCATCATTTCATTCGTGACCATGTCGAAATGAAGGATATCGGGGATGGAAAAGATCCATAATGATAAACAAAGGGGCGATATTCGACCAAGCCTCTAGGTGAATCCGATTTAAAGAACTTTTAGTAGAGCTAGGGTCTGCTTTGGACCCTACGACCCCGTTCGGTAAGAGTCTTCAAGAGAGGACCATTTCGGTAAGGGGGGAATGTTCACTCTCGATCGAGTATAACCGATACGTAGAGAATCGGCAACCATCTACATGAGGTATCGCTGACTACTATGTTCAGCTGACAGGTTTGCGTTTCTCTACTCAGTAGTAACTAATAGAACAGTATTCTGCACTTATAATTCAGATTCAGCATGGTATGAATTATCTTAAAGTTTGTCATTTAATGAAAACGACTCTCATTTAATGCACGACATTCTATGCATAAGTATCTTTGAATCCGCCACGCATTTAATGCATGTCCTCTCATAGTTACTACTTAGGCAAATTACAACTGGCTTTGACTTAGGCGGCTACTGTGATCATTACCTTTTTTTTATAATATCCAATCTTAACCATCCATATCATAAAGCAGATTTAAATTTGGCCTTTGATCGAAAACCGTTCACCTTCACGATAGATATATATTTTCGATCATATCTTAGAAACCGCCATTAGTATATCTTAAAATTCTTGCTCCGTAAATTTTGAGATCTCTAGCAATCCTTTACTTGCTTCTTATCTTCTCTACTCTCAGAATTTTATCGGTATGATTATTAAATCTGTTACTATACTTCATTATCTCCTTTCGGTATCGCCATACTAAGCTGTTTTATGAACAAACGATGCGATAATCTTTTCTTGTGACGAGATAAAATGGCAAATCTTTCTCTCGTCTCCCCGGGGGAACATGCGGGAAATCTTAGACAAAGACCGTGTGCAGTGCGAACCAGTCGTGGAGTTTGGCGCTTGCGACCTTGATTTCATGGACGAGATTTTCTCGTATACGAGAGCGTGCGCAGGTTGGAGCGGTTCCTCTCAAGGAAGCCTACCTTCTTCCTTCCTCGGCGAGTGTCTCGAGATATACCTCAACTCGGATTCGATATCCGGAGACATCATTGGACGTTTTGCCGTCCACTCCATAGGCGATGCCTCCATGCGGCCCAAGCGGATCTCAATTAAAGCAGCGAGGAGAAGCTTCGCTTTACTGCTTGAAGGAGTTAGCCATGTTGGCTACAACGATGACGAGGATAGACGACTATCTATCTATATTCTGCGGAAAGCCTACCACATTCGGAGCGGCCTTCCCGAAAGAACGATTATCTTTGCCTCGGTTCCGTGCACTAGCTTATATAGTCACGCGACTCTCGACAAGCCAGCGAGTTCATTCGATCAAGTATCGAGACCCGAGATCCAACTCATGATGGCAATATATGACAAAGCAAAAATCAAGCGGACGGAGTTCTTTCTTCGAGAGTTCATGGTTCAAGTTGCCAAATTTGATAAGGTAACGTGCGGCTGACGGTAAAAGGCAAGGCTGCTTTGTATGGGTGAAGTTGTCCATCATGATACAAGATTTACGTGGAGATGACCAAATCACCTTTGAAGACAAGGTACACTTTAATGTAAAGAAGATCGGGTTCCACAATGAGCAGTTTGCTCTTCGGCGGATCGGTTCGGGGCCGTCGCTTGACCAAACCATACGCCTACCAAGAAGAGGTCTCCTCTAGCGAAAATTTCTAAGACATCGGCTAAACATCGAAGAGAGCCATCGCTAATGTCCCTACTGAATCCGAGGTGCATGCGGAGGAAACTGCGGAACAACCAACTGCTGAACAGGCTACTGAAAATGCTACTGAACAGCCTACTCAGCCTATGCACCTAATAGATGAGTCAGAGTCCTCCGAGGAGACTCATTCGGTGGAGAAGGCCGTCTCCACTAAACAGACTCAAGAAGTGGATCAAGGGGTTCCAGCGTGAACCTAGCGAGTGCTGATATACAAACTACGGAAAGCCCGCTTGATATTCCACCACTCGGCACTTTGCCATCCTGGCTGAAAAGCGGTCATCCGCCATAGATCTTGACGACTCGAAACGGCGTCTGAGCAAGAATCAATCGGAATGGAAGCCTCGGCGCTCGGATCTCAAGCATTCGAGAGATAGGCGACCAAATATCGGAGATCGGCGGCCACCAAGACTTGGTGTTAATTGCTAGACGAGGCCGGGCTCCACACGCTCCTAAGGTTCCAGGAGTGGCACCCACAGCTTCGCCTCATCCTTCACTACTCCTGTGACCAATTACATCGAGGAGGAGCGGCACCTAAGGCACCGAGATAGGCTACTCCGGGCCTGCGGCCTAGGTAACTTTGATGATACGAGGGCCGCGATGCTGGCCTTGCGCACGATAGGCGGCGGACTTGAGCTCGGCCCCTCGGATGGATCGACCACGACGGTCGGGACCCGCCCCCATGATTCGAGCCTGTGAAGCGATGAGGGAGTACCCGAGGACAAGGATACAAGCTGCTTGAAACTTCGATCTACCGCTCGGTATCCTTGGGCTGTGAAGTCGGCGACTCGGTACTTCAACGTCTGCGAGCTTTGCTCGGCTCTTGCTAACATCTCGGTTTGAAGTAGCGCCCGGCCCCAAAGGCCGACGCTCAAAGTCCATGGCCAAGGCGAAAAGCCAAGGAGCTCGGAACGAGCTTGTTGGTCCCGAGTGTACGGTCGGGTGTAGAGGGGGGGTGAATACACACGATTCGATTTCTCAATTTCGAACTTGAACAGTCCTATTCGGGATGGTGTGCATGCAGAAGCTTGATTCGGCGGACCCGGACAAGCTGATACGAATCGAGTTAAAAGCTAAAAAGAAATGCGGCTCGAGTGAGATACGCTAGCCGACTAGGTCGAATTCGGTATCGTTCGGTGAGAGTTCGGTGTGCGGGAATTGTGTAGGCCCCAAATCGGTTTTTTGTGAGAAAGCGTTTTAAGTCTCGGTTCGGTAGATTTAAAAGTTCAATATCTTTGAGACAGTTGATTGATTTAAATATGATGTTCGGTATGAATAGTAAAGTCAATGCAACTTGATTAAGAAAGCGATAAGAGACACGGGATTTTTAAAGTGGTTCGGATATCGCTCAAATCCTACGTCCAGCTGTCCCGAATGATCGGGAGGCTATTTATTATCCCGAGTTAGTCTCGGTCGGCTTACTGCTTGGGCAAAGCCGTGTCTTGGTTTTTATGCTGATCCAAGTCTCGGTTTACAACACTATCAAACTTAAAGTGTTTGACAAACTTCTCCAACGGTGAAGGAGTCCTTATCTGATAAGGATTGGGTTCAAATGTGAACTCCTTCGTCTAAGCTATGGATATAACAAGTGAGCTTAGGGTTAGAGGGATAAGGAACGAGAATGTAGCTATCTAGAGCGACGAACAGCTGAGGGTTTAGCTATAGGTTCGTGTCAGTCGCTTGGATACTAGAAGCTTATGTCGGTTCAGCTTGGTTCCTTTTGAGCTGGATGTAGTCTTTCGCCGGAGATAACTCGGTTGTTTCTTACGGAAGACTTAGTCGTTAATATCGCTCGTTTGAATGCTCTCTCATGTTCTAGGTGCGCGCATTCTCTTTTTTTTTCAAATCTTGAATGATCCCTCTATTTATAGAGCAGAGATTGAAATAGATCCGTTGGAGACGATCTTCTTCTCTCTCTCTCTTTTTGGTAGCAAACGGCTCTTTTGGTGTAGGTAACAGTGTATTTTCCCACCTTTTTAGGTAAAAGGTTGACTGCAGCTTTAGCAGGTGAGAAGACACGTATATGCTTGTCATTCGTCGAGGTGGATGAAGTGGTTGAGACAGCACAAACTTCGAGAGGCCGAAGGCGACTTCTCTCTTCCTCGTACATGACAATGCTTGATTGTCTTTCAAAAGATTCGACAGATCCCGAAGACTATCTGCCGTTCTTGAGTCCGAACTTGTATTCGGTAGATAGGCTGCGAGATAAGTCTACGAAGATCGGCTACGAGTCCAGTGAACTACTCTGCGAGTTCGGTTCGGTGACTCTCTCGATATCTTTGCTCCTGCTGAGTCCCGGTATGCGAGTCTTCTACACCGGTGCTTGAGGCGATGAGCTGCGGCGCCTTGACCGGAGCGAGTGTCTGCGAGTGCGAAACCTCGGGAGACAAATACGAATACAAAGGAATGGTTCACCAATCGAGATAGGGTTTTGGGATCTTCAAATCTTCTCAATAGTTCGAGCACGAGGCTGCGAGCATGATTCGATATAGAAGATAAGAGTCATTTCCCACAAGTATGATCATGTTGAGGATTGAATCATCACCCAGACAATTTCCCCCTATTTGATGATGCCAAAACCTATCATCTATGTCCTATCAACTATGCTTAAACACTAACTTACTCGGAAACGAGGCTCCTTACAAATATTACAAGTAGGATCGGTGGAGTTGTGCGGTAAGTGCTAGACTACCGAGGGAGACGGGGCGGGAACAATTTCCCCCTTTACAATAATTTCCTCCATGCAACAATTTCCCCTTAAGAGAAATAATAACTCTCCAGAAAGTCTAGTCTATCGGAGATCTAACCGAGCAAAGCGACGGGTAAATAAACAACGTGTGTGTGTCGTAATCACTTGATGATTACGAGTGTTAAAGCATAAAGTAAACACGGCTATTTAGACAACAAGTAGTTGTCGAGCCAGCGAGAAGATTTGTATATATATAATAACTAGTTCAGTACATTACAAATCTTGCTAAGCTAGAAGAAGAACTAAGAGGGAGAACCCTTAAACTGCTGAATCCTATTCATGAAACCTTGGGATTTATCTTCAGGCAGTGGGACTCCATACATTCTGAACGTGTTCTTCCTCAGCTTCAGGTATTCGGCGAAGTCTGCTGGATCATCTTGTTCTAGTCCTCTGTTCAACGCAGCATTCTTCACTTCTTGTTCAATCATTCCGAGATGTACTGAGTCGTCTTGTCTTACGGGTGGAGGAATGATCCTTGCTTCGAGAACGCCGACTACTACCCCTTCGATTCTTGCTCGTGCATATATGGGTAAAGATCGGGTTCGGAATGGTCATCCACTCGACATAGGCATCAGCCTTAGACATTTCAGGCCAGAATCGCCAGAAATAATTTCTCTTGATAAACTCTATCTTGGCCGATTCCCATCTTTGATTGAACTGAATAGGCATCCATTCGTCTTATCTCGGCCATCTATGTGTTTTCAGATCGTTTGGCTTCCTGAACCTTCTGTATCGATAAGGAATGTCAGCTTTCGAAGGAACTCTCAGCCTGGCCTCTTGTTCGATGCGCTTCCCGAGTGCCCCAAGGTGCCGCCAAATGTATCCTCGTGCTGGCAGCCTCTATCTGTCTAGCTTCCTCTCCTCTGTAGAGATATCTATCCATCTGAGCAAAGATTTCTTCAATTTCTGCATCTTGCTCTTGAGGCTTCTGAGGAGCTTGTTCCGATTCAGCAGGGGTACTAGATCTAGATTTGGATGTACCCTGCCTTTCAGTATTCTTCTGCTGCTGCTCCTTGTCTTTTTCTCTGTCCTCTTTATCTGTTATGATGAGCTTTCTCGGAGCGATCTAGCGGTTCTCTTTCCTCCTCTGGACGGGGCTTTAGTCTTTCCTTTGGCAGGCTTAGACTTTGGCTTGTTAGCTGCTTCGGCCTCTGCAATTTCTCTGGCCAGTCTCTCATCCGCAGCTATTTGGGCTTCCTCCTCAGCAGATATGTATCTTAATCTCTTTCTTTGGAGGGGTTGGAATTTTAAGCTTCGTTTGCCCTTGCCTTCTTGAGCCGGTGGTGGAATAGGAGCCTCTTCTTCTTCGAGTCCTCCACCGCTTTGTTCGGCATACTCGGCAACCTCCTTAATAAAAGCTTTGGGAGTACGGGTTGCTGAGTAGTCGCTTGGGGTCCTGAGCCACTTGGGCCGGTTTCGGTGTGCTCGCGGTGAAACACCCTGGACCTCACCCTTCGAGGCCGAGTCCGAGGTAGCTTCTCGGTACTCTTCTTTCCTTCCCTTTTTTCTTCACTTTCCCCCTTTTTGGCATCATCAATGAGCACCGGGGTAGGGACTAGGAGCCCGACTTCTTCGGACTTTTGTAGGAGGTTGACGGCTCATCAAGACGATCGTGGAGCTTAGTCGAGCCTCATGCAACTCGTTCCTCTCCATGGTAAGGTTTTCCTTGTCTTGCTTGTGAGAGAGATCAGTTGCTTCCTTGAAGTCTTTCAGCTTCTCAGTGATCTTGTCTTCCAAGGCCAGTTGGATAATCTCAAGTCTTTGTTCAGTGGCCTCGGATTGTTCAGTGATAGCGTTAGTATGAGCCGGTTTAGAAGCCAAAAATTCATCTAGTAGCTTGGCTTGGCTCTCTGAAAGATCTTGAGTGAGCTTCGAATTTGACTTGCTTCTTGAGCCAACGCTTCGAAATAAGCGCGGAAACATCGGGGGCGGGCGATGAAGAGAGATGAAGACTTCACCCACGAAGTTCTTTAGTCGTGGCTTGAGCGATCCGCTTCCATGTCCTATAGATAGCCTTCGCAAGATCTCGATTTTTGATCCCTTGGGCGGTTAAGGCTTTTGCCGGCTGATCGAGATCTCTTTGCGGTCTGGCTGGGCGCCGCTTCGAAAGTCGGCTGCAGAAGAGGCGAGCGGGCTCTGCGAGGACGAAGCACCGGCCTTGGACTTCTCGGGACCAAGGATGCGAGAGGTGGAGCGGTTTAGTATGGGTATCCTTGTCCTGTGGATGTCCCTCATCGGGCTTTCCGGGGGCCGAATCACTGGGTGGGTCGTCGTGGTCGACCCATCGAGGGTCTTTGGTCGGAGGCGTCTTGTCGATCATGAATCATGGCCGGCATTGCGGCCCTCGGGATTGTCCATTGGCTGAGGTCTTCGGGCTACGAATAGCCTATCTCCTCTCTCGAGTCTCAATTCCTCTTCATGCGGTGGCGACGGGAGTAATGGAGGACAAGGCGGCGTAGGCGAGGCCACTCCCGATGTCGCAGCAACATGTGGAGCCTTCTTTGTCTTGGCGATGAGCAACAAGTACGAGTAGTCGGCAAGCTCGGGAACTAGTTGCGAGAATTTCTCGGGATGCTCCGGATATAATCACTGAAGCTTCCATCCCGATTGATTCACCTTCGGATGCGGTCTCGAGACTCCAAGTCCATGTGTGAAGTCCGCTCTTCGGTTGGAGGGACCGAGGCGAGTGGAGGTACGAAGGGGGGGCTGTCTAGGCGCCGAATATCTGCGCTACGAGCTTCGAAGCATCCCCTTGGTCCCTTTCGGTGGGAACAATCTTTTCCGGCGGCCGAGTCTTCTCGGAAGACTCGGACTCATCAACCAGTTGCATGGGGTGAGTAGTCTTCTCGGGAGCCCGTTCGGCGGGCACTTGTGGAACCTCCTCGGTGGCGGCACCTCGGCGGCTTTCTTCGGTTTCTTTGCCGGTGTCTTAGGAGTTTTAGCGGGAGGGGTTCTTTTCTTTGTAGGCGTAGCTCTTTTGAGACTTTGATTTCGGAGAGCTTGTTGAGGGTCCGACCCTATCTGTGGCTGAAGCCCCTTGTCTTGTTGTGAAATCGACCTTCTTCACATTGAAGTACTCCTTGTCATTTGTAGGTGATAGGCTCGAGATCCACATAAATCTTCGATCATGATGGACAGTTTGAGTCCATACGAGCAATTTGCCCTTTGCGCTCGGCGTGTTCGATGCTTTGTCGAACTTAGCGGCTGAGCCATGAATTCTCGGAGAAAGAACTCCGTCCAATTTATACGGGCTCGGTCGTATATGGCCATCATCATCGAATCTTAGGCCTCGACACTTGGTCAAAGCTGACCACGCTTGGCTTGTCGGAGGCTGCGTCACTATATAGGCAAGTGCCACAGGCGAGGCAACATCTTTGTTCTTCGGAAGCAGCTACGAATGTAGTGGGCTTTCCACGGAAGACGGTAAGGTATTCATCAACTCGGTCGTCTCTGTACCCGGCCCATCTTGGTTCCTTCGGAGGGCGAGATCAAAACTCCGCTTCAAGGCATCCTTGATGGACATGCGCTTGACTCCATAGTGGCGTTTTGGATAGAATGGGCAACGAATCTTGCCACTATATCTCCGGACACACTGCGTCGAATTCAAATACGGTTCCGCAACTTTGTCTCGGGAGGAAGAACGAAGGCCTCCCTAGACGAGAAATTTCTCCGGTCTGACTCGCGCAGAGCTGAGAAGATCTCATCCATATACTCCAGATCGCATGAATAGAAATCCATGGTGGGTTCAAACCACACGCGATCCTTCTCCAGAATGTTCTGCATATCCGCTGGAGATATCATAGAAATATTGGTTTCCGCCATTGTACATGTGACAAGAAATGAATCAGTACTGTTTTTGGATAGAACAGTGCTGTGCAATGCAATACTGAAACATATAACAAATACATTAACAGATATAAGCATACCAATGGATAAAATTCGAGATAAAATATAGAGTGTAATTGCAAGAAAGGATTGCGAATGCAGATCTCGAATTTTTCGGAATTTGAAAGTTATGAAGTATGCTAATGGCGGTTCTTAAGATTTGATCGAATATATATCATCTATGAAGGTGAACGGTTTTCGATCGAAGGCTGAGTGTAAACTTGCTTTATGATATGGACGGTTAAGATTAGAAGTAAAAAAATAGGCAATGATCACAAAAGGCACCTAAGTCAAAGCCAGTTGTAAAATGGCCTAAGTAGTAACTGTGAAAAGACATGCATTAAATGCGTGCAGAGTTCAGCAAGCTTATGTATGGAATGTCGTGCATTAAATGTGAGTCGTTAATAATAAAGACAAACCAAAAGATATTAATGTCATGCTGAATCTTTGCCATAAATGCAAGGTATTATTGTATTAAATTACTACTGAGTAGAGATACGCAAACCTGTCAGCTGAACATAGTAGTCAGCTGATACCTCGTGTAGATGGTTTCTGTCTCTACGTACTGAATGTATCAGTACTGAGAGTGAACATTCCCCCTTACAGAAATGTCTCTCTCCTGAAACCTCTTACTGACTGGGGTCAGTAGGGTCCAACAGACCTAGCTCTACTGAAAGTTCTCTGAATCTGGATTCAGCTAGAGGCTTGGTCAGTATATTAGCCCTTTGTTTGTCAGTATGGATCTTTTCCATCCTAATATCCTTTTTCTCGACATGGTCACGAATGAAGTGATGTCTGATGTCCACGTGCTTGCATCTCGTGTGAAGTACAGGGTTCTGAGTGATTGCAATAGCACGATCTTGTCGCGAGAAAATCGGCACTTCATTACGAATGACGTCATAGTCTCTCGATTCTTTGTCTCGGCCAAAGGATTTGGGCGCAACAACTTCCGGCAGCCATGTATTCGGCTTCGGTAGTCGACGTGGCCACCGAGTGCTTGTTTCTTTGAAAACCATGAGATCAGCTTGCTGCCAAGGAACTGACATGTTCCTCAAGTTGATTTTCGGTCGATTCTACATCCTGCATAGTCAGCATCAGAATAACCAGTTAGTTCAATATTATCATCAGCTGGATACCATAAACCTATGTCAGGTGTTCCTCGTAGATAGCGGAGAATCTTCTTTCTTTGAGTCCATATGACTACGCTTGGGATTCGCCGAAATCGAGCACTGACACCTACGGCATAAGTTATGTCGGGACGAGTAGCTATTAGATATAATAAAGAACCAATTATAGCACGGTATTCAGTTTGGTCTACTGATACTCCCTCTTTATCAAGATCTATCTTCATATTCGTGTTCATCGGGATCTTGATTGATTTGCCAGATGTGCAGCCGAATCTTTTGATGAGGTCTCGAGTGTATTTGCTTTGGTTGATGAACGTTCCCTTTTCGGATTGCTTGACTTGAAAACCAAGGAAGTAGTTCATTTCACCCATCATCGACATCTCGAACTTATCCTTCATCATCTTTTCAAATTGCTGACACATGATGACATTCTTCGAACCGAAGATAATGTCATCCACGTAGATCTGCACAAGTAATAAGTCTTCTTCCGGTCGAATCCTTGAATAGAGTGCGGTCTACTTGTGCCTTTTCGAAAACCTTTCGAAGAAGAAACTCGGACGGGGTATCGTACCAAGCCACGGGTGCTTGTTTTAACCCGTATAGAGCCTTTACGAGTCTATATACTTGATGTCCCTTTTGAAAGCCGGGCGGTTGTTCCACATAGACTTCTTCTTTCAGCACGCCATTCAGGAACGCAGACTTCACATCCATTTGATAAACTCTGAATCTTTGATGTGTTGCGTAGGCTAGGAATAGTCTAATTGCCTCCAATCTTGCAACTGGAGCGAATGTCTCATCGAAATCTATCCCTTCGGCTTGACAGTAGCCTTTAGCCACGAGTCTTGCTTTGTTCCTTACTATAACGTTGTTTTCATCTCGCTTGTTTTTGAAGACCCATTTGGTTCCAATAACATGTTGATGCCGGGGTCTGTCTACAAGCTCCCATACTTCGTTTCTCGTGAAGCGATTCAGCTCTTCTGCGTAGCAATAATCCAATCAGCATTTTTAAGTGCATCCTCAATATTACGAGGCTCTTGGTAGACAAGAAGCGGGGAAAATAATGCGCTTTCTCCTTGACGAGAATCCGGATCTTGTCTTGACATGTCTTTGAAGGATCTCCAATTATAAGATCGGCGGTGTGAGCATCTAGCCACGATCTACGATGTTTTAACTCTTCATCTGAAATTTGTTCAACACAGATAGTAGGTGAGTTAGGCATTTCAGTTGTACTATTCTGAGATTGAAGTAATTCAGTAACAAGAGTGTGATCTACTGAGTCACCGAGGTTCGGGGGCATTCGGCTCGGGAACATTACTAGACATTCCCCACGAGTTGTTATTCTCGGTAGTGTTGGTCTCGATTACCTCTACGGTTTCCTCATCAACCTTGAGTTACACGGGATTGATTACGTTCGGGAGAATCAATCTTCTCGGCCTACTTGCTCACTGGTTGAGATTCGATAGATTTGTCTTCGGTTTCTTCGTCCGAATCATCATCCCAACATAGCTGGATCTTTTTGATTTGTCTTTTAAGCTTAGATCCTGTAGGCGCTCTCGATGTCCTCGGATTCGGAATTTGAGTTATTGCTCCTGTCTTGATAGCAAACTCGTTAAAAACAACATGAGGGCTTTCCTCCACGCAAAGAGTCCGATAGTTGAATACTCGAAAGCTTTCTTTGACCCGAGAGTATCCTAAGAATACTCCACGATCGACTTGTTATCAAAAGTCTTGCTGATCTTTCCCATTATTGTGGATAAAGCATGAACAACCAAAAATATGGAAATAAGATAGAGAAGGCTTCCTGTCGTTCCATAGTTCATATGGTGTTCTCTTATCTTTGCTTTGTCAGTAGAGATCTATTACGAGTATAACATGCGGTATTAGTAGCTTACGCCCGGAATTTGGTTGGGAGTCCGAGTCTGCGAGTAGAGTCCTAGTTTGCCTCTTTTAGAGTTACGTTCTTTCGTTCGGCAACTCCATTCTGGCGAGGTGTGCGTGCGGTGAAGTCTCATGCTCTATTCCTTACGCTGCGGAACTCCTTTACCATGGAATTAAGGAACTCGGTTCCTGCATGCGAACGTATTTTTACGATCTTGGTGTTCTTTTCGACACGAGCCTTTTCGAAGCGTTGGTAACTCTGTTTTGACGTCGGACTTGTTGGCAATGAATATGACCCATGTGTAGCGCGAGTAGTCATCTATGACCACTAATGCATATTTTACGCCTCGATCGTCACTGGGAGACCTGGACCGAACAAATCCATATGTAGCGGTGAAGAATTCCAATCGTGGAAGGCGATGGAACCGGAGGATTTTGATTCCTTGTTTGCTTTCCCTTCGGACATGCTTCACACCGAGTGTCTTTCTTTGAATACTTCATTCGGCGGTCCCCTTGCTAGAGTGTTTCTTGCAAGCTTGTTGAGCGTCTTAAAGTTGAGATGGCTGAGTCTTTCGTGCCATAGCCACCCCGTGCGGTTGTCATTCTTCGCCCAATAAGCAAGCTTCGAGGTTCGATGAGTTCCGGTCGGCCACATATATGTTCTTTCTGCGCGAACACGATAACACTTGTTTTCCCTGTGGATTTATCAATAACATCACGAAACCGGTGTAAAAAATCACTCTTTTTGAGTTATCACAAAATTGACTAACGAGAGAGAAGATTATCTTTGAAGTCCTTCAACATATGACACTCTTGGAACTTTGGTAGTTCCTATCTTTGAGTGTTCCATATCCTCTCGTGTAGCCTTTGGGATTATCTCCAAACTCGATTCGGGTCCTTCTTCGGTGATATAATTCTTGGTAGACTCCTTTGGTATGTCATGTGTCTTGAGCATCCAGTTGTCCACATACCATGGGTCTTTACGCACCTGCAAAACAGAATTTTATTCAGGTACCCTTCATTTTTGATTTTGGGTCCTTAGATGTTAGTTTTCATAACCCAAATCTGTCTAACAACCCTGGTGGTTTCAGACATTTTCTTCCCATTAGAGTCAACATATCGACCATTGGGTGGTCAAAGGTGACTTCGAGGCTTCGAGGTTCGGGAGTCCCGATCTTACGAGTTGGTGGGATCGCCGACCTTAGCCTTACGTGTGGCTTTCTTTTTCTTCGACCTTTGGAGCCTCTTCGACTATAGGTTCATAATAGTATGACCCATACCGAGCTGGATGTGTCGGCTTTGGAGGTCCATCTGGATCGCCCAATTTTAATTTCTTGGTTCCCCTTTGATGGCCTGGGGTTTCTTGGCACCGATCTTCTTGTCGGAATGCTGATGTGTGGGATGAGGTGCTTTCATCTTCTCGTTTGTTCTTTGCTAGGGGGTTCAGTATATTTGCGTTTATAGTCTCCCCCTTGAACAAACCTATCGGCAAGCCGTACTTCGAGTGTCTTGGGGCGGATGAGGAAGCTCCCCTGGCTGAATCCAAGTCCTTCCTTGCGGTGCTTTGGCTTATTGCTTGCTAGCATAGCTTCTAATTTCTTCTCGGCGCCCATGTACCTTTCGGTCATCGGGCTCCTCCGGGACATCATCACTCTTCTTCGGTGTGTCGTGCTCGGTCGAAGTCCCGACATTTCTTACTTCAGCAGACTCGGTTCAAGTATCTTTCGAGTCAAGTCATTGGTCAAAAACCGAAATCCGATCTTCTTGATGCTCGAGACTTGGCCATCGGAGAGTTTATTTCCTCCACGAGTCTCAACACAAGTCCTTCGGCCTCGGTAGCAACCCGACTCTCCTGAGAAAGTCTCGATTCTCTATTTTCGGGGTATCCAACTCCCCGAAGAGTCTTGCTTTGAGCCGTTGCACTCATCCGAATTTGTTCGTCAAGCGGTTCTTCGTATGCGGTTGCGATGTCCAAATTCTCATCCGCACTTTGAAATAGTGTCGTGTGTGCAGTGTGAAGAGGAGTTAAGTGGTTCATGAGAATTTACCTCATCCTCTTCGCCTGCCATCATGCACTTTTCAGCTGATTCTTCAGCTTCAAGCTCTAAGGCCATGAAAGCTACATCATCATCCGATGAATCCATAAAGGAGTCGACCTCTTCTGAGTCGTCTGAGATTTCGCCAGCTATGTAGGGTTGTCTTTTAGGGCGAATTTCTCTCTCCTTGCCTTACGTCTTTGCGCGTTCAAGACTACGAGCTCAGGACAATCATACTGATAATGTCCCGGCTTCTTGCAGTTGTAACAAGCGATGACTCTTTCTTCTTTGCTTTCGCTATTCTTTGATGGTTCTGAGTCATCTTTCTTTCTGCATTCAGAAGATTGTGAGTCAGGAGTGTGTTTCGACATATAATTTGACTTACCTTTTGTTTCCCGATAGGCTTTAGTCACTTTTCTGCGTCGCTCCTTCTCCTTCTGATACTTTACAGCGAGCAGTGCATACTTCTGAGCGAGACTACCTTCTTGTAGATCATTGAGTGAAGGTTCAGTCTTACTCGTCGTTTTGCTCGTTCTTTGGAGATTTGTCTTGTGCCGACCGATGCTTTGAAAGCATGGTCGATTTTTGTGTCAGCTTCAGCTCTCTGCTTTCTTTGAGGTCTGTCGAACTCAAACTCCTCTGCCTGTAATTCTGAAAAGATATGGTCAGGAGACACAGCATCTAAGTCAGAATGTCGCAATAGAGTGGCAAAAGGTGTCCAGTGTTCGTCCGGCAGTGCCCTCAGAATCTTCAGATTCATCTCTCGGTTGCTGAATGTCTTTCCCAGCCCATTGATAGAGTTCATCGATTGGTAAATCGACGTTCGGATCTTCGATTTTGTCACCGGGCATGAGAGACAAGCTTTCCAGCTTTTGGAGTTCCAGCGCTAATTTGTTGGCTTTAATCTTCTGAGTCCCTCGACTCAGTAGCGCAAGAGCATCCCAGAGTTCTTTAGCAGTCTTACATTCCTGAACCCTGCCAAGATAAGAATCACTAAGGGTGGTCAGTATGGCGTTTCTGGCAACACGGTCTAAGTTGTGAAGCTTCTTCTCCTCAGGAGTGAAGAGACTTCTGTCTTTGGGAATCTTCTTCCCGGTCACCATTCCTCCTCCTTGAGCTTGGTCCTGAGTCACGACACTATCGATCATGGGAACGATAGGTCCATCTTCAAGAGCTTCAGTCATACTGTCATGGAGGAATGTCAGATGTGCTTCCATTCTGACTCGTCATACTCCATAATTCTCCACCGAGAACATGGGTACCATCCTTATACCTAACATATCAGCCATGAAGAATATAGATATGAATGTAGAGTGATATGCAGTGAAAACGTTTTCCCTTGGATCCGTTCAAATAGACCAGTCTCAAAGATAACAAGAGTCAAAGAACTCCTGCTCTGATACCAATTATTGGTCCCGAGTGTACGGTCAGGTGTAGAGGGGGGGGGTGAATACACCTGATTCGATTTCTCAATTTCGAACTTGAACAGTCCTATTCGGGATGGTGTGCTGCAGAATGCAGCTTGATTCGGCGGACCGGACAACTGTTTCGAATCGAGTTAAAAGCTAAAAGAATCCGGCTCATGAGATCTGCTAACTGACTAGGTTAGAATTCAGTATCGTTCAGTGAGAGTTCAGTGTGCGGAATTGTGTAGGCCCAAATCAGTTTTTATGAGAAAACGTTTTAAGTCTCAGTTCGGTAGATTTAAAAGTTCAATATGCTGAGACAGTTGATTGATTTAAATATGATGTTCAGTATGAATAGTAAAGTCAATGCAACAGTTAAGAAAGCAGTAAGAGACACAGGATTTTTAAAGTGGTTCGGATATCGCTCAAATCTTACGTCCACTGTCCCGAATGATCAGGAGGCTATTTATTATCCTGAGTTAGTCTCAGTCAGCTTGCACACTGGCCAAAGCCGCGTCTTGGTTTTTATACTGATCCAAGTCTCAGTTTACAACACTATCAAACTTAAAGTGTTTGACAAACTTCTCCAACAGTGAAGGAGTCCTTATACAATAAGGATTGGGTTCAAATGTGAACTCCTTCGTCTAAGCTATGGATATAACAAGTGAGCTTAGGGTTAGAGGGATAAGGAACGAGAATGTAGCTATCTAGAGTGACGAACATCTGAGGGTTTAGCTATAGGTTCGTGTCAGTCGCTTGGATACTAGAAGCTTATGTCGGTTCGGCTTGGTTCCTTTTGAAATTGGATGTAGTCTTTCGCCGGAGATAACTCGGTTGTTTCTTGCGGAAGACTTAGTCGTTAATATCGCTCGTTTGAATGCTCTCTCGTGTTCTAGGTGCGCGCATTCTCTTTTTTTTTTCAAATCTTGAATGATCCCTCTATTTATAGAGCAGAGATTGAAATAGATCCGTTGGAGACGATCTTCTTCTCTCTCTCTCTTTTTGGTAGCAAACGGCTCTTTTGGTGTAGGTAACAGTGTATTTTCCCACCTTTTTAGGTAAAAGGTTGAATGCGGCTTTAGCGAGGTGAGAAGACACGTGTATGCTTGTCATTCTTCAAGGTGGATGAAGTGGTTGAGACAAAGACAAACTTCGGGAGACATCGAAGGCGACTTCTCTCTTCCTCGTACATGACAATGCTGATTGTCTTTCAAAAGATTCGACAATCCGAAGACTACTGCCGTTGTGAGTCGACCTTGTATTCGGTAGATAGGCTCGCCGAGATAAGTCTAATCGAAGATCAGCTCGAGTCCAGTGAACTACTCCTGCGAGTTCGGTTCTGACTCTCTCGATATCTTTGCTCCTGCCGAGTCCAAGATTGCGAGTCTTCTACACCGGTGCTGAGGCGATGAGCTACCGAGCGCCTTGACCAGAGCAGAGTGTCTACTGAGTCTGAAACCTCAGAGACAAATACGAATACAAAGGAATTGTTCACCAATCAGATAGGGTTTTGGGATCTTCAAATCGTCTCAACAGTTCAGAGCACGAGGCTACTGAGCATGATTCAGTATAGAAGATAAGAGTCATTTCCCACAAGTATGATCATGCTGAGGATTGAATCATCACCCAACAGAGCTCTAGCCAAAGCTGTCCATAAAGTATGGAAGAAAACTGCTGAAGCCACTAGCGCCGAGCTTCAGGGCCTGAAAACCTCTCTATCCGACTCAGCTGCCCCTGATGTCTCTTCCATTGTCTCAAATGCGCTGGCAAAGCAGAGACATGACTTTGAAGATCAGCTCAGAGTGATTCAGGAGGGACAGGCCAAACTGCTTGAGGAATTCAAGGCCTCTCAGTCCACTAATACTGAATCAGTCTCAAACCTATCCCAGGCCACTGAGCTCAGACTCAATAATATTCCACAAGCTCTGGAGGATAAGGTGTCTGAGAAGCTGACGGAATCTAAGGCTGCAGCTGAACTCTCCCACAAGAAATACAGTGAAGATCTTGCTTCTGAGAGGAATGAGCTGCATGAGGCACTGACAAAAATCAAAGACAAACTCGACTCTCTGTCAACCTCTTACAAAAGCCTAGACCTAAAGGTATCCACTCCGACTCCGGTAATAATTGATGATGCCAAAAAGGGGGAAGGAAAGGATAAAAGGGAAGAAAAGAAAGACAGTGAAAAAGGGGACAAGTCAACCCCCAAGCTGACCCTGACTAAACCCTCAGCCAAATTCACAAAGGGGGAGGCTCCACTGAAGCCCGCCAAGAAAACCGGAGTCAAGAGTGACGCAAGCGAAGTTCGGGACTATTGCCGCTCTTTGGACCACTGAAGAGACATAGGGTATCTCCGCTGCGACCGGCCCAAGTGGCTCTGGAACAGCTACTCACACAACCCAGACTCCTACTGATATTGTTAAGGAGGTTGCTGAGTACGCTGAACATGATGAGTCAGAAGAGGAAGAAGCGTCTCTACCACCGCCTGTTCCAGGCAAAGGGAAGAAAGTACTGGAACTCCCGACCCCTCCAACAAAGAAATCAAAGAGATACATTTCTGCTGAAGAGGAGGCTCAGATAGCAGCTGACCAGAAGCTTGCTAGGGAGATAGCCAAAGTTGAGGCTTCTAACAACCCTAAAGAAAAGACCTCTCAAGGCAAAACTAAGGCACCAGCTCGAGGCGGAAAGAAAACTGCTAGGTTGCCTCCAAGGAAGCTCAAGATTCATGATAATGAAGATAGAGAAAAGGAAAAGGAGCAACAACAGAAGAATACTGAGAAGCAGGGTACATCCAAAGAGAAATCCAGTACCCCTGCTGACTCAGAAGACTCTCCTCACCAACCTTCCTATATGAGATCCAAAGAACAAGATGCTGAGATCGAAGCTATTTTCGCTCAGATGGATAGGTATCTCTACAGAGGAGAGGAAGCCGAGCAGATAGAAGGCGCCGGACGGAGAATACATATGGCGAGATCTTGAGGCACCGAGAATTGAATGCGAACAAGAGGCCAGGCTGAGAGTACCTTCAAAAGCTGATATTCCTTATCGATACAGAAGGTTCAGGAAGCCAGCTGATCTGAAATCGCATAGATGGCCAAGGACAGTTTACTCAAAGATGGGAATCTGCAAAGATAGAGTTTATCAAGCACAATTATTTCTGGAGGTTCTGGCCAGACAAGGCTAAGACTGATGCTTACACAGAATGGATGATGATAACAGAACCGGATCTATACGTATACTTGCATAAAGCCGTGTCGATGGTATAGAAGTCAGTGTTCCTGAAGCCCAGAATCATACCTCCGCCAAGAAGAAATGATGACTCAGTCCATCATGGAGTAATAGAAAAAGAAGTGAAGAATGCTGCCGCAAACAGAGGACTTGAAGAAGATGAGCCAGCAGACTTCGCTGAATACCTGAAGCTGAGGAAGAACTCATACAGAATGTATGGCTTGCCCCTGCCTGAGTCAAAATCGCAAAACTTTATGGACATGATCAAGCAGTACAAGCGTTCTTAGTATTAGATTTCTTTATCTTCCTAGCTTAGAAAGAGATGTAATGTACTGAACTTTCATATCTTATATATACATTCTGTTTTGGCTCAGACAATATCTTATTGTCTAAACAGCCGTGTTTGTTTTATGCTTAAACACTCAGAATCACTGAAGTGATTGCTAACTCACACACTCACTTTATCTTACTTGTCAGCTTATTGCTTCTCTAGATCTAATAGTCTAGTTGTTGTGTTTCGGGGGAATTGTTTAGATAGAGGGAAATTGTTTTACCCTGCTCCCCTCAGTAGACTAGAACTTGAAGAACAAACTCCACTGATCCTACTTGTAATAATGTAAGGAGCTCTGTTTCTGATAGTTTAGTGTTAGCATAGATGATAGGTTTTGGCATCATCAAATAGGGGGAAATTGTTGGGTGATGATTTTATCCTCAGCTCTGTTATATTTAGTGGGAAATGATTCTGTCTTCAGCACTGACCGTAAGCTCAGTAGCCTCATGCTCTGTACCCATCTGAAGATTTGAAGATCCCAAAACCCTATCTTGATTGATGAACCATTCCCGTGTAATTGTTTTGTCTCTGAGGTTTCAGACTCAGTAGACACTCTGCTCTGGTTAAGGCGGTCAGTAGCTTATCAGCCTCAGCACCAGAAGTAGAAGACTCGGTATTTCTTGGACTCGGCGGGAGCAAGATATGCGAAGGAGTCGGTAGAAGCCCGAACTCGGCGAGAGTAGTTCACTGAACTCAGAGCTGACCATCAGTAGAGTACCCTCAGCTGTCTCTCTACTAAATGAAGATAAGACTCAGCAACGGCAGACAGTCTTCTGAACTGTCAGACACCTTTTTGAATATACAATCAGTATTGTCAAGTACGAGGAAAAGAGAAGTCAGCTTCAGTATGCCTCGAAGTCTGTTCCGTCTCAACCACCCCATAATCCTCGACAAATGACAAGTATACACGTGTCTCTACCTACTAAAGCTGCAAGTCAACATATTTCCAGAAAAGGAGGGAAAGGATAATGTTACATCCTTCAAAAAGAGCCGTTAGCTACCAAAAGAGAGAGAAAGGAAGATCGTCTCCAACGGATCTTTTCCAATCTCTGCTCTATAAATAGAGGGATATTTCAAGCCTTGAAAGAGAGAAGGGAACACAAGAGAGAGAGACGAATGCACATAAGCTTAACGACGAAAACAAACACAAGCATTCAAACGAGCTAGAACCAGAAAACCCTAAGTCTTTCGCAAGAATTTGAAGATCTATCTCCGGCGAAAGACTACCTTCTCAGCTCATAGCCTCTAGTATCCAAATCGACGATACACGAACCTAAAGCTTATTTCAGTTGTTCGTCAATCTAGAAGCCACTCTCTCATTCCCTATCCCTCTAACCCTAAGCTCAACAGAATATACTTATAGCTTAGACGAAGGAGTTCATATTTGGACCCAATCCTTATTGTAAAAGGACTCCTTCATAGTTGGAGAAGTTTGTCAAACACTTTAGTTTGATGCCTTTGTAAACTGGGACTTGCTCAGTATAATCCCCAAGCCACGGCTTTGTCACGTGCACAAGGCGACCGAGACTAACTCGGTATAATAAATAGCCTCCCGAACTTTTCGGGACAGTGGACGTAGGATCGATTGATATCCGAACCACTTTAAAAATCGTGTCTTGTTATTGCTTTCTGATTACTGTTGCATTGATTTTACTGTTCATACTGAAAACCTACTTTAAAATCATACAATTGTCTCAGCATACTGAACTGTCTATTTGCTGAACTGAGACTTGCTAAAACATTTTTTTCCACTCAACTGATTTGGGCCTACACTTTTCCGCACCGCTGAACTCTACCTGTTTGATACTGAATTCTGACTCAGTCATCTAGCAGATCTCAGTAGAGTCAGACTCTTTGCCACACACGATTCAGAACAGCTATTTGGTCTGCTGAATTATTTCAGTACGACACTTTTCCTGAACAGGATTGTTCATGTTCGAAGTTGAGAAAATCGGAGTCAGGTGTATTCACCCCCCCTCTACACCTGACCGTACACTCGGGACCAACAGTAAATAAACAACATGTAAGCTCTCTAAGACCTATAAAATCCATGTTTGTCAGTCTGCCTCCTTCGAGCAAATTTCTCGTGTCTAGCCTGTCGTTCTGCTTGTCGAGCAGCTGAGAGCTCAGGACAATCGTACTGGAAATGTCCTTACTTGCAGTTGTAGCACACAGTCACTCTGCCACCTTTTCTGGTTGAGCTATTGGATGGACTAGCAGCAGGTTTTGTGTTCCTGCAATCAGGAGATGGTTTAGATTCTTCCCTTTTATGATGATCTTTCTTACCTGAGGGAGAATCTCGGTGGTATTTCTTCAGCTTTCTGACTCTCTCCTTCTCCCTTTGATATTTGAGAGCCATAGGCACAAGACGATTAGTAGCAGGAGTCTCGAAAGACTTAGCATCTGAAGCAGCTACCGTCTTGCTGGAAGAAATGGGGTTGGCTCCCGGTGTGCTGACTGTTACTTTGAAAGCATGGTCTATTTGGGTGTCAGCTGGAGCACTAGAACATCTTTAGGGTAGACTGTGCTCGAACTCCTCCTTCTTCAGTTCTGAAAAGATAACATCAGGAGTTAAAGCATTAAGATCTGAGCGACGTAAATAAGTAGCAAAAGGAAGCCACTTCAGTCGAGGCAGCGCTCTCAAGATCTTGGTGTTCATCTCTTTCTTGGTGAACGTTCTCCCTAACCCGTTGATCACATTGATTTGATTCGTGAATCTGATGCTAAGCTCGTTAATGGTTTCGTAGGGCTCCATGGCAAAGGTGTCGAACTTTTGAAGCTCTAGCTGGAGCTTGTTCTCTTTGATCTGCGGGGTTCCTTGGCTCAGTACCGCCAGGGCATCCCAAAGTTCTTTTGCCATCTTGCAGTCTTGCACTCTCCTGAGGTGTGAATCGCTGAGCGTCGTCAGGATTGCATTCCGCGCTACTCGGTCAAGGTTGTGCAACTTTTTCTCTTCTGGCGTGAAGGCATATTTGTCTTTTGCAATCTTAGCACCAGTCTGTGCTCCTACACCTCCCACAGCGGCATATTGAACGCTGTCGATCATGAGAATGATGGGTCCTGTTTCTAGGACATCTGTCATGATGTCGTGCAGCGATGTTAGGTGCGTCTCCATTCTCACGCGCCATACTGTATAGTTCTCCACAAAGAACATCGGCACCATCCGTATACCTGACATATCAGGCATTATAGACGAGAGTATAAGGATGTATGAAGAGATGCTTGTGCAGTGAAAACATTTTCTGGATCTGTTCGAGTAGACCAGTAGTTTCAGAAACGATGATCAGGAGAACACCGAAGCTCTAATACCAATTGTTGGTCCGGAGACGAGTATCAGGTGTAGAGGGGGTGGATACACCTGATTACAAGTTTTTCCTCAAACGCGAAGGACAGTTGAGCTGTATGTTGCGACTGATGAACAGTGCCAAATAGTAACCTTCTGATCGCGGGTCAGAGTGACTCAACTACTGAGTTTGTCCTACTGACTTCTATCAGTATTAAAACCTCAGGCGGAGACTTAGTGGGGATAAGTATAGGGCCCGATAGACTTCGTCTCGATTTCAAAATGTGTTTTTGCAAACCAAAACAGTTTTGGCTAGTGCACTTTTAAATACGTTTTATGCGAAGTATGAGTTTGTAAATCGGTTTGAGAACGATGCAATAAAACAGTAAATAACACAAGTAATTTTTAACGTGGTTCGGATACGTAAGATCCTACATCCACGGTCCTGCAGAACAGGAGGTCTTGTTGATTAATCTGAGCAAGCCTCAGCAAGGTATCTGTGCGCTGGACAGACCCTTCTAAGTTATAGTCCTTAGCAACTTTACAAATCAAACCGAAGTTTGAAGGGGAGGGGATTTTCTCCAACTATGAAGGAGTTCTTACAATAAGAACAGTCACAAAAAGTGAACTCCTTCGAAGGTTCTAAGCTATGGATGTAACAGTGAGCTTAGATAGAGAAGAGGGAACTAAAGAAACTCTAGAGAGAAGAACTAAAGGTTTTCAACTAAGTTCTTCGCTGGATCGTCGTGAATGCGCTAGAGAGTTTGATTGCTTGAGTGTGTATTCCCTTTGATATCCCGTGCGTTGAGCTCGGAAAAGCTTCTCTATTTATAGTCGTAACCCAAGCATTTGTCTGTTGGAGAAGACGATGCCATGTGTCACAAACGTCCAAGGAAAACGGTCATAGGTTTTGAATTAGCGTCGCAGAGTGGTTGGTCACTGTACATGAGAGCAGCTTTAGTGGTTAGAGCAGGTAAGGCTTAGACTACTTCTCATTGGTCGAGGTTTGTGGTAGGTGAGACTTGTCAGACATCAGTCTTCTTCTGAGTTGACTCTCACTCATCCTCATATGATCCTATGCTGACTTTCAAATGACATTAAAAATTCGGGTCGTTGTTTCCATTCGAATACAGTAGATCTGGAATGATCATACTGTCTTCTTCATCTAAGTCGGCTGATAAAAAGGTCTTCTACTGAGAGCAGTCAGCTGGTGACTCTGAAGGTACTGAGCTCTATACTGTGTCTTCACAAAGGTCAGCTGATGGAATTCTTCTACTGATGGTGGTCAGCTGGAGACCTAAGAACACGAGCTCTTACATACTGATGACGTGGGGTTCTAGAATTTAACTTCCTACTGAAGTTCAGACCAACAAATACCCCTTACAGAACTTAGACGGAAAACAGATAACGAAAATAAGAACAGTCTAGCCTATTACATCATCTAGTCCGAAAGACAACACACTAAGGGTACAAGACAGGTTTTGGGATCTTCAATTCTATAGCGATAAATCACTACAATTTCCCCCATTACCGAAATAATCAAATAAGTCATAATACAAGAACTACTGATAACAGCTTAAAGTACCCTCTGAGTGATGATCTAATCAATCACTGACTCATAACCCAACACGTGGTGTGGTCGATAAGCGTTCAGCTCCTCCTACTCACGACCAGAACAAGCCACGAAGAAGAAAAGGTTGGCTAAGAAAGACGACACTCTTACTATTGTCTTTCAGCATATTAACATTCAAGATTCATAGTCTGGCAAGGAGGATGCCACTCTGAAAGACAAAGTCAAAAGAATAGACTTAGAAAAGACTCAGTTTGAACAGCCCATCAGATCCGATGTTGAGCAGACTGTAGGTTTTCCAACTAAAGAGTCAGCACCAGAAACTATTCTCATGGCGTAAAATACAGCTCATACTGAAATCGCCTAACATATTCTAAAGATACTAGATCATCCTGATCTAGTAGATGTAGCCACTCGGGCAAGGGTACAAATGCGTCTGACATTCCTTTCTTGGGATATACTTGACGAAACTATTCAGAGCAGAACAACCCCTACCCTTATGACAAAAGTTGCAGGAGGAGATAGGCTATGGAGAGTTTGCAGATATTGGGTCAATGGATGATCTCAGATCCATCATGCTCTTCCTACTGAGTGAGAAGCGTAGCTTTGAAGTTCAGCCTCCGTCACCACCTCACATGGATGATGATGAAGCTGATAAGGATTCAGCACCCAAGGATGCAGACCAGGGAGTATTTGCTAAAGAAAAATCTCCTAGTGATCACGATGATGCTACACCTCTACCTCCTTCATCTGGTGTCATCGCTACTGACCCTCCTTCTTCCTCAAGGCAGCATAATAAAACAACTGATGAGAGAGTCAATAAATCGAGCTATCAAGTTGAAGACATACCTGATGTCTCAGCTAAGTTATTCAACAAAGGACTGAAATGTCAGGGACACAAGAATAGGGTTATGGCCAAAGATGTCCATGTCAAATGGTCCTAGTACACAAAGGCTCAAACTGAGAAGCTGAAAGCCTTCATCACTGAAGTACAGAGGGTCAGTATTCCAATTGTACTAGATACCGATCTGATCCTCTCTAAGGCACTTGCGGCACAGAAAACTGATCTATAAGTGCAGTTTGAACAATTCTTAGAAGCTCAAGCATAGTCATTCACTGAGAAACTGACTTCAGTTGTAACAGAGCTTAAGCAAACTAATGAGGAACACAATAAATTTGTTTCTGATAGCGTTCGTCAGGCACTGACTCAACAGGCTGTTGTCGGCCAAGAAATTCAGAAAGAGTCAGTCAACCTTCTGGAAGATTATCTTAAGAAATTTGATGCTCAAACGTCTAATCAGAACTGCTCACGATAGTGAATGGGAGCAATATAATGATGCAGTTTCTGACATGGATGCCAGAGTAAACACAGTCCAACTTGCAGTAGAGAATCTTCAATGCAAAGTTACTGCACTCTCCACCCTTATCTAAAATCTAGATGATGCCAAAAAGGGGGAAGGAGGAAGTAGGGAAATCAAAGCTGAAGAAGTAAGAAAAGAATGAGGAGGATAGACAGATGTCTAGAAGGAAAGGAGAAGATAGAAGGGAAGGAGATAATGTTCAGAACTAGCAATTGGTATCTATTGGAGATGTTGCAGAATTAGGAGAAGAATCCTTAATATAGGCTACTATAAATGAAATAGCTCAATTCGCTGATGAGCCAATTCAAGAAGAAGAGCTCATTCGGGACGCTGCGAAAGGCAAGAAGGAAGCTCCACAATATCCTAATCCCCCTCTTAAGAAGTTTAAAATCCCAGAAGAGCAACATGTTTACGATAAAAAAAATATGCTGAATATCTAGCAACTCAAGAAGAAGCTTTAGCTAAACAAAAGAAGATTGGAAAGAAGGATGTCAAAGTATCTATTGCTTTGCCTAGAAAGACAAGATCCATTATTCTGAGGCAGACCAACAAGACGACTAAAGCCAAACAAGCTCAAAAGCCGAAACAAACTCAGAAGTCCAAGTCTCTGAAGCGAAAGACTCTGATGTTGAAATTGAGACTACTTCTGAACGTGCTCCCACCACTACTCTAATTGAGAAACAACTTGTTGAACAAAAAGTGTTATGGGATGCTTGTGAGAGAGGATTGGATATAACAGACGAGGCCAGACAGATCAGTGAAGCTAGAGAAATAATACATTTAACTGATCTTAAGGCACTCAGGGAAAGAATAGAGAAAGAAGCTAGAGAAAGGATCCCCATTAAGGACAGAGAAGTCCCACAACATCCAAATTTTGCTGGCGCAGATGATCAAAAGATCATCTAAAACATATTCTTCATCCTCGCAGAGACAGTTGGATATCATGGACACTGAACCAAAGATGGGAGGAGATAAAAATAGACTTCATCAAAAGCTCCAATGTGTGGCAATCAATGGAATTGACAGAAAATCCCGATACTCTCTTCAGAGAATTCTTGATGATATATAATTCGGATTTATATGCTGAAGTTCAGACTATTCTGGATAATGAAGGAACTCTGTTGAAAGTGCCTGAATTCAGAGTTCTTCCTCCTCCACAAAATAAAGAAGGCAACATATGCATAAAAGAGATCGAGGAAGATATTAACTTTACTATTCACATGAAATCCTTGAGTCTGAAGGATCCAGAAGATGAAGAACACATCAAGGCCCTCAGAACAATTATATATCATGCATATGGTCTTGAAGTTCCATAAGTTAAGTCAGTTGCTTTCAAGGCGAAGCTCCAACAATTCAAGCAGAAGAAGTAACTAGTTTTTGAGTTATTAGTGATAGAAGATTTCTGTAATTGTAATTCTCTACATATCTATGAATCTATGACTTTTGGCCGAGATGACTACTCATCGTCACAATGGTTGTATTTAATTTTCAGCACATCTGATCACCTCAGTGATCAAAACACATACTCACCCTTTGCTTATCGTTCTGTGTGTTTCTCCCTTAGTTCTTAGATTCCATATCTTCTTGTTTGGGGGAAATTGTAGTGTAATGGTTTTGGCATCATCAATAGGATGAAATTATTGGGATGAAATTCAGTATGATAAGATTTGAAGATTCCAAAACCCCAGCTGAATGATGAACCATATAATGTAATAACTTAGTTGAGTTTAGCATGTTAGGAACTTAATAGGCTAGCTTGAGTTCAGTAGCTGAAAGACTCAGTAGAGTAGATTTTTGTCAGCCGGACGGACTCAGAATTGAAAACTCAGTATGGTTAGTCAGAACCTACTAAATTTGTGGACTAGAAAAGGCATGAAGCTGAACTTTTAAGAAGAATGTTAGTAGAAGAATACTCAGATCCGAGGAATTAGAGAAAGTCAACTTAGCGTTTGCTTTGGAGTTTGAACATGCCTCATCTACCATTATACCTCGACCAATGAGGAGCCACCAGCATTGTACCTTGCTCTGACAAAAGATGCTCTCAAGACTAAAAAATAAAGAATCTCTACATTATTGTTCAAAGTTGAAGATTGTCGTTTTCCTTGTTGTTTTTGACACGTGTCTAGATTCCCTCCAGTGGATCTATTCACAATTCAAGACTACAAATTGATATCGAGCTTCAAACGATGAAGACATGACTTGGAACACCAAGCATTCAAGCACACAACCTCTAGCGACCTTAAAGCTCACTCAGTGAAGAACTCACCTCATTGAACATCTGTTATAGTTCTTCTCTCTAGAGACACTTTGTTCCCAATCTCTATATTCTAAGCCACTCTTGTTAGATCAAAAGCTTAGAAACTGAAGGAGTTCATATTGATTGAACTGTTCTTATTGTAAGAACTCCTTCTTAATTGGAGAAACTCAAACTCTGTGTTTGAAATTGTGTAAAGTCGCTAAGAATATAACTAGAGTATATGTCATGCGAACAGACCGACTGAGACTTGCTCAGTATAATAAATTCAAGAACTCTTGCTATGTTAAGGACAGTGGACGTAGGATCTTGCGTATCCGAACCACTTTAAAAACTGCATGTGCTCTTATTGTTTCATTGGTTTATTATTCACTCTGCATAAAACTGATTTGTTAAATCTCAAAAGTAAGATTTCCAGTAAAACTGAATACACGCACAACCATGATTTGAATCGTTTTCAGTAATAGCGTCAAGAGATAATATAAAATCGGGCCTACACATTCCGCACATATTCATTTACTAAGTTTATTGTAGAGTGTCTGAAGTCAGTAGACATCATTCGGTATTTCTAATCACTCTGCCCACGCGATCTGAAAGTTTATTTGGCTTGCTGACTCACTCAGTAGCACACTCAGTCGAAGACTGACTTTCGCGTTTGAGTTAAAACTTGGACTAATGTGTATTCACAACCTCCCTCCCCCCCCCTCTACACTTGAAGACTCGTCTCTGGACCAACAATTATAGTGGATGGCTATAGTTGTTTTTCATATAAGGTATTTGGAAAAAATTACAAATGCCCCTTAGCTTATTTGCAGACAAGTAAGTCAGTAGACAGCATTCGGTATTTCTAATCACTCTGCCCACGCGATCTGAAAATTTATTTGGCTTGCTGACTCACTCAGTAGCACACTCAGTCGAAGACTGACTTTCGCGTTTGAGTTAAAACTTGGACTAATGTGTATTCACAACCTCCCCCCCCCTCTACACTTGAAGACTCGTCTCTGGACCAACAGTTATAGTGGATGGCTATAGTTGTTTTTCATATAAGGTATTTGGAAAAAATTACAAATGCCCCTTAGCTTATTTGCAGACAAGTAAAATAGTGCTGGAGAGAAGAAATGAAGAGGGGGGGGGAGCGACATGCATTTTGCAGATGAATTGTGTTCGGAAATTACACGTGTGAAATAGAATTTTGGGCAAGCAATCACACACAGTGACATAGAATTAAAGAAATAAAATAAAATAAAAAATTGCTTGGATTGTGCAGACAGGGATGAGCACCGATGGTAGTGGTAAAAAAAACGTCGTTACCGATTACCATACCGCTTATGAGTGGTAAATGATTTTTTTTACCGTTTACCGCACCTAAAACTATGGTTACCGTTACCGTTGGTAATGATAAAAATGTTTATCGTACCAATGGTAAATATAATTTACTAGTCACGCATCTCTAACATAGTTTCACGCTAACAAGGAAAAAAACTATTACCGCATTTCCACTAATGGTCTCTACTTATAAATATTAAATTTTCCAAGTAATTTTTTGAGCTAAAATCTCAGCCAAATAATGTAAAACACCAACACAAACTATAGAGAATGAACTTCAAAAGTCAGACGCCGATGAACATAAGATTAAAAGTTATTATGAAAAGGTAAAACGTATAAATAGGAGATTTAGAGTATTTTTTACTAATTAGATAATTTTATGTATATAATAAAATTAAGATTTTTTAATATTGCACATTACCGTTGGTATTAATGGTAACCGCACTTATGGTACGGTTACCGTACCGATAATTGCGGTATTTTCAAAATCATTACCGTTTACCGCTTGTTTACGGTTACGGACGGTTACCGTTACCGATGGTAAGAATTACTGTTGGTAATCGGTAAACCGATGGTAATGGTAATTTTTTGCTCATCCTTATGTGCAGATAAATAATTTATCCTGAAAGAAAAAAAAAAATCACACAATGGATATCTTGAGATATGGAACAATCGACTCTTTATCTTAGGGCACATCTTCAATTTTGATTATAAATAGGCCGGTAATTGAAGGCAAGTGAAAAAAAATCAAATAAAATAAAGTAAAGAATGGCTGACTCGCATTCTCACCTGCAAAGTGCAATAAAGTCCCTCTTGTTCAATACATATTCATCATATTGAAATCTACTTATCAATTGTGATTTGCCATGTTCAAGTAAACTCCGCATCGAGAAACTTGGTTTTTTGATGGTGTTTACCGACTTGGTTAGGGATTGGAGATGGAGTGCTTAAAGAATTCATTCTTCATGACTGAAGTTCAAGAATGAACTGGTGGACGGAGAAAAAATTAAACAATATAGGCTTGTGAAAAATGTGGAGTGAATTTCGAAAATTATCTTCTCAAAAAAAGTATTTCACAAAATAATCTTCTACAAAAACTATTTTCCAAAATAATCTTTTTTTTTACCACGTAAGCAATTGCCACTTGGAAATTCTTTTATATATTTTTAATTTTATTTTGTTAAACATAACCTCTTTCCTTTTCCGTTGATATACTAATTAAATAAGTTAATAATTAAAGATTATTATTAACTTGATTGGCAATCAAAAATGAAGTTGTAATAAAATATTATTATTAAATTAAATTAAATAAAGTATATATTTATTTAAGCATCAACAATAATAAAATATATATTTTTAAATATAATTACATATGAATGAGTCTAAATAATTAAAATATTAATTTAAAAAAATAGAATAATGAAATTAAGAATTTCTATCAAAAGATTTATCAATAATAATAAAATAAATATTTTTAAATATAATTACATATGAATGAAACTAAATAATTAAAATATTATGTAAAGCTAACAATAATTTGAAGAGTTATGTAATCAATTCATAATCTTTAACTCAATAAGTTATGGGCAAGAAAAGTAAAATCATATTGCCACCGAAGGAGCATGATAACTTATGCATTGCTCCGTCCCCTCAGAACTTGCCGTTGGAGTGTCATCTAACTATGTGAGCGTGCCCGTAGTATCTATTGATGAATGAAACCTGCACACGAAGAAAAACAAGGATATAATCGGTATGCAAATAAATATAAGTTGTCCTCTTGACGAATAACGGTTATGTAGACGAACAATTGCGCTTCGGCTATAACAATTTTCTTAAGATAAAGACTTGCATTAAATACATTAAGAATGAGGGCATTCACCTTCTCTACATCTGGAGTTTCAGGCGAAGGACGTGGATAAAATTTGTAGAATCTCATATCCTCAAACACTTGTTGGCTCATTTCCTCCTGAGCCTTTCTACAGGTTTCCAGTGCCTAAGATGAAAGCATACAGTCAGCATAAAACACACTGGCAAGAATTTAAATTGACTTGTCTAAATATACCGCATCACTAGCTTTTTTAGCTTCTCCAACTTTCACCTTCACGAAACTCTGAGGGAGTAAAAATGGAATAACCGGTATCAGAATACTGGAAAAAAAAATATTGGACAATAATTAGTAACAATTAACCTTGAATTCCTCTTTCTGATCCGCAGTCATCTCTTCATCCTTAACAAGCTTATCAGCAAGTTCCTGAACATATTGATTAGATAACTTGATCAATAGTTCTTCATAGATGCAAATGTTTGAAAAAGCTATCCATGTAACTTAATTAATTAATATTGTGTAATAGTATCAGTAATGGAATATAATGCAAAAATCAGTAAACATAATTTGCAAGAAATACCTCTAATTCATCACATTCCCAATCAAAGAAACATAAAACCTGGAGCAGTAGTAAGTTAGATTTGCATTCATCAAAATACTACTTTCATATAGAAATAAATACTCTTTTATAATTCAGTACAACCAGTAAATATCCTAGGCACAATAATCTCATGAATATCGAATAGGATCAAATAACATGAACAACATTACCGGCGCGGGATCGATAGGATACAAAATTTTGACCACTGTCTCGTGCTCTAGTTCGTCTAGAAAGGGGTCATAGAAGTCTGCAAAAAGTTGAGACGTGATAAATAGCACAATTAGGAAGATATTCATGATTGTCTATGAAACATAAAGAAGCTTGAGTACACGGTCCACAAAATCTACTCTCGACTAATGTGCAGAATTGGACCTATTGTGAAGAAGTGCAAAACCTTCGTGATAATTCGCAACTTTAACAGCGGCTAAGATAATTAAGTCATACACAAAAGGCTTGAAAAATGTATACGTCCCACAAGAAAGAATTAGAACTGTTAAACATTATTTAGAATGAGAAATTGAGAGAATTGAAAGGATCAAAAAAGGGTTAATGAAGCAAAAGAAATTCTCTAATAACAAACCATAACATCTTCACTCACATGGTAAGACCTCTTTTTCAGGCTCTATCTTCGGACTGCAAGAAGCAAAATTTTATAAGATCAATAAAGCACAAAGTCCTAACCGATAAGGTGCTTACCAAATTCAGAAAAACAAAGCACATGTCTACTTGTATACAAGATTTCAGTAGAATTAAATGAAATCAAAAGAAATGCATGAAAAAAAGTCGAGAAGTTAAAACTTGCAAGTTCTTTGAGAACCGACAATACTTTAATTATTATTATTACAAGTATCCAATTACAACATCCGGTGTATAAATAATTTAAATGTAAAAATAACTTTTTCCAAGGAAAAAATCAGTTCTTCAAGTAAAGTATATTGAAGTTGGGACAACGGGTATGAGCTACCGACCTAAAACCACCAAGTCTGTTGAGGTAATACAAGTAAAAATATATGTTGACAAGTTAATAACATTATGTCTTTGTATGAGTTTGTCATCTAAAGTCTATAAAAAATATAAATATGACAAACATATACAAAGGAATAAAATACTATGAACTCTTCTACGATCTAATATCATAAATTATAAAGAACTGACGGATAGTCGATATAAGAAAAGAATTTGGAGTATATTGCAAAAGATGCAGGGAACAAAAAGAGATTATCTTAAACTGTTGATCCGTAGAAATTTAAATGTTTGAAGTCCATAAGAAAATCAAATAGGAAACAACAGATCACATGCAATACAGATAAACGAAATAAAAAACTGAATAGGCTTAAGCGAGCAAAACTCACCTCCTTTGGCTACAGCTCAGGATAAAAATTTGAGTGTCTTCTAGTCTTTCGACTTGAGATGCCCTAAAGTAAATCACAACGCAGAAACTGTCAACATTGGGACAGACGAAAGTAGCATAAGAAACTAAAGGAAAACATAGCACCTCTCTGCAGGGGTTATGTAAGGCACCCAATCCATTTCCATTTGCTTCATCGGTACGATTACTTCCTTCGATATATCTAAACCTGCGATGATACCAACTTTGTCTGATGGAGGAAAAGGTGATACCACCTGTTCATTTCAGGATAACCCACAAATTAGGAATAATTTTTGACGGAAAATTAGAGAACAAACAAAGTGCGCTTAGTAGTAGTATAATACAAGATAAAACAAATATAAATAAGGAATAATTTTGATGGAATTTTAGAGAACAAAGTGGGCTTAGTAGTAGTATAATACAAGATAAAATAGATTTATTCTCTTGTAATATTCAAGTAATATTCTAAGTAAACTTGATGCTGTTAAGTTAGCCACGTGCCAAACCCACTTACGATCTTTATACATGCACAAAGCACATTGATATCGTACAGTTTTTTTGTAAACATCTGAGAAACGCGATGGGGTTGGACATGTATTGACAAAGCCTAACATCCACCAAGAACAATGCTACGTAGCACACATTTAACTAGCTAAAGAGAATGCAGAACTATTAAGAGTACTGGTGAGATTGTTTCACAAGAAAATATTAATAATTTCTCAAGTATTTGCAGAAATTTATGAAAATTGTCAACGTGAATGCTACAAGTCAAAAGATAGTTTCCTGAGAGAACATAGAAATTTTTAGATGACCATAGTTAGATAAAAATAAAGGCATTCCTCATATTTCATTTTGGAATAATTGAAAAGGCACATCACCATACCTATAACATAGGAGTTATATGACATCAGATGCTACATTATTACACTAATTGTAGAAACTTCAGTAGGAGTACGATTATTAAAGAGGTTGAAGATATTAGGCAACAATGAATAACATATTAAAAAAAATGACAAAGAGCAGGAAGAAAGTTTCAGGGCTTACAGCAACCACAACTGGAACCATTGTAAATTCTGATTGATCTTTAAACTTGGGCAGTTGAGCTGCTTAGATAGATAGATAGTAAGTTCAAGAAATACAAAAATATGACGTGAGAAATAGCATGAGAATGATGAGATATTTGAAATTTAAGAAAGCAGATAGAAATTAACAATCATCAACTTTGGTAAAACTCCATATCCTCCAAGAGGCACAAGTTCCATGAGCAAGATACATTTGTTCTGTTGCTAACAAGATACTTACGTTCTATACGGCTGAAGAGATAGACCCTTTCATTGTGCAACTCTCCACCTACTTTAAATGCTTCCTGCAAAGTAACACAGGCAATGACTGTCAACCCAGCTCATGTTTGGCTATGTTCTTTTAAAAGGTTTTTGCAAGAGAAAAAACTGATAAGAAAGAAGTTCAAAAGAAAATCCACGGTTAAAGAGTGAGACTAGTGTTTGACAACTCACTTCCAAATTAGAGAAGTTCCATTTCCACTCATTCACCATGTTCAATTGATCCCGCTACAAAAGAAGGAAATGAAGTTCATTATCATCCAAATAACAAGAGAAGGGCTAACACTAGGGCAAACAATCAAATCTTACCTCTATGCCGGCAGAAAATACCCGCCACCAGAGGTCCTCCTGCGCAACATAGTAGGACGTAAAAGCATAAACTAATACAAAACTCATGCAAATATCTCCAAAAACAAACTACTCCATTACCACATAATTATGCCCATATCTCCAGAAACAAACCACTCCAGAAACTTATGCATTATGCGCATATCTCCAAAAACAAACTACTCCAGAAACTTATGCAAATATCTCCAAAAACAAACTACTCCATATGATAAGCAACTCTAGGGCTAAATAGCTATATCATTAAACTAAAAAAAATATGGATCAGCAGATTTACAATCATAACCGCAAGCAAAGTATACAAAATTTTCATATGAAACAATATATACAACGAACAACTGCACTTAGTTACCAAATTGCAATCCCCGGGAACCGGCTCAGCTTGGCGTCTAGACTCCGCCGGCTCTGCCTTGTTCGTCGTAAGATTAGTACACCTCTTCATCGCGAGATAGAGAGAGAGCGATAGATAAAAAAGTTTTATGCGAAATCTGATGGAGGTATGTTAAGAAGTATGGATTTATATATTACGGAGTATAAGGCGGTGAGAGCTTTTTTTACTACTCCTCTATTCCGCTATTTATGGTTCACTTTCGGAAGGGTCATTATTTATAGCAACTTTCCTAATTTAATAAAAAAATATTATTATATCTTTTATTCTATATTTTATTATATTCTCTCTCTTATTTTATTACATTATATCTCCTACTTTATTACATTATATCTCCTACTTTATTACATTCTATCTTCTACTTTATCATTTTTTCTCTATCATACTATCTCATTATCTTACTTATCTTCTCTCTCATACATCATCTACTTTCTTAATTCTCGTGCCGAAACCAATTGAGCCATAAATAACGGGACGGATGTAGTATATTTTATTAGATCGTTGTATTTATAAATTCAAAAGTAATCCAATTCAGATCGGTAATAGATAAAGTATTTTAAAGGGTAATATGAAAAAAAAAACCATTTTGATTAAATACATATGAATTTTAATCAGTCATGGAAAAACTAGTTATCTAGCCATTTCTGACAACTTTATTGAATAGGATCCATAATTATTTAATCGACATTGTCATCACCATTGTTATCGCCATTACACATCACCTATCTCATAATTATTTAATCATCATTGTCATCGCTATTGCGCATCACCTAGCTCGCATTATTTAATAGTTATTTATTTAATACCTGATTTATTTAATCGCCATTGTCATAGCCATCGTCTTTCATCTAGCCCGTATTATTAAATTACCATGACCATCGCATATTCCATAAAATGCATAAATATATACTTTAATGTATTTTTATGTAACTTAATATATATTTTAATTATTTAAATTAGAAAGTCTTTGTTTCTAAGTTCTAATTTTATTATGCTCAATACAGAACTAGGATAAAAATTATTTAAAATATCAAAGAAATGGAAAAAAAAAACTTTCTGCGTTTAAATTTTTTGCTTGCTCCTCCCAAATCGTCTCTCCCAATCGCCACTTACAACTACCCATCTTAAGAAAACTGCTTTTTTCTGATAAAAAATAAAAACTTATTAGCTTTCATTTATTTTGTAACAACTACTTCACTAGCTGCTTTCGTGCTTCTCATATACGAAAATTGATATGAATCTCATTTTCTTGAAAACAAATATACTACAAAATTTCTGCCAAAAATTTAAGAACTCATAGTCCTATTAGTTGCATCATACAAAAGATGGATCTAGTAAGTTATCATATTCATATTTCTACAAAATTTAATATTTTATGCGGTTTAGTTAAAAATTGATCATGGTTCACTCTTAATTTCATATTTATTGCGATTTAGTAGGGCTAATGTGTTTATCTAAGTTATCTTCACTTTAAATATTATTTGAATGTACTTATCTACATACATTTATGCGACTTTTGTGGAATGTTATGTTGTTCATAACCAGACGATTGAGTTTTATCGCCTGACGAAGCTAGGCGATGTTAGTTCAGAATCTTGTAACTAGGCGATGGCGATTATAAAGCATATCGCCATCGCTACTTATTAATTTTGTTATTTAATTATTATTAATTTATATTTCATCTTATTACAGATTAGGTGGCAACGTATTTTTCTTCGGTACGGTGGTTATTGGAACAAATCTGAGTATGAAGGTGGAGATGAGTTATTATTCTTTATGTCACCTAATTTCAATATGCATCAGCTGGTACAGGATATTCACCAAAACCTGAAGACCGATCCTTCCACTACATACTACGACTTATTTTATCGAACAAACACTTCCGACGGCAGTAAAATTAAGGTCCCTTTAAATTGTGATCAGGATTTGATTTGATTGCTTTTCGAGGTTAGAAGTGATTTGTGTATACTATTTGAAAAAATAATGAAGCCAGTTCGAGCAGGACCAATTTTGATCATACTGATTTGTTTGAAGATGAGGATGAGGCGGCTTCTTCGGATGATGAGGAGGATGAGAATTACAATCGTGAACTCCTAGAGTCAATGTTGAACGAATTTAACGCATGGGTTCGGGATCTAGCCCATAGCCAAACTATCTTGAACCGGACTTCTTTACGCGACCATCACCTCAGTGAACCAGGTCCTTCAAATACTGCTGCTGCACATCCACATGATGGACAGAATCCAAACTGGAATGTTCCACTCTCTGATCTCGATATTGTTGGTCCAATAGAACGAATAGAGTCGTTGACTGAGACCAACAATGTATATTTCTAAAGGGGCTTTATTTGAGAACAAGTATGTTGGGTGAAGATTCAGTCCCCAACAATAGCGCAAAATGTGGGAGATGATTCAGTCTTCTCAGTGGAGAACTAACTCAGTAGCCCTGTGCTCTGAATACTTACTGAAGATTTGAAGATCCCAAAATCCTATCTTGATTGGTGAACCATTCAGTGGTAACCTGTTCTGTCTCTAAGGTTTCAGACTCAGTAGACACTCTGCATCTGGTCCAGTCGCTCAGTTGATTACCTGCCTCAGCACCAGAAGTAGAAGACTCAGTGATACTGGACTCAGCAGGAGCAATATACTGAAAGGAGTCAGTGGAACTGAACTCAGCATGAGTAGTTCACTGAACTCAGAGCTGATCTTCAGTAAAGCCGACTCAGCAGGAGAATGCTACTGAATCAAAGGTCAGAATCAGCAACGGCCAGACAGTTTTCTGACTGTCAGATTCTCTAAAGTCATATCAGGAGAGTCAATACGAGGAAAAGAGAAGTCAGATTCAGATCTCCTTGAAGTCTGTTCAGTTTCAACTACTTTTCTGAACCTCGATCAATGACAAGCAGCCACCTGTCTTATAGCTACTAAAGCTGCAAGTCAACAACTTTCCAAAATGGAGGGAAAGGACACTGCTACCATACTTCGAAAGAGCCGTTAGCTACCCAAAAGAGAGAGACAAAGGATCGTCTTCTCTAACGGATCTATCCTAATCTCTGCTCTATAAATAGAGGGATAAAATCAAATTTGAAGCTCATACGAGACCAACCTAGAAACCAAGAACACACAGTGCATTCAGAGAGCAACTCGAAAAAGCCTAAGTCTTCTGCAAGTAATTCGAAGAAACAATCTCCGGCGAAAGACTATATTTATGCTCATAGGGAGCCAAGCTGAATTAGAATCATACAGCCTCTAGTATCCAAGCGATGATACACGAACCCAAAGCTTATATTTAGCTGTTCGTCGTTCTAAAAGCCATCTTCTCATTCTCTATCCCTATAACCTAAGCCAACCGTTTAAATCTATAGCTTAGATGAAGGAGTTCACTTCAGAACTGATCCTTATTGTAAAGGACTCCTTCATTGTTGGAGAGTTTTTCAAACACTTATTTTGATACCTTGTAAACTAAGACTTACTCAGTATAAATCTCAAGACCAGTGTTTGTCCTGTGTACAAACTGACTGAGACCATCTCAGTATAATACATAGCCTCCTAATCTTTCGGGACAGTGGACGTTGGATTGTTAGATCCGAACCACTTTAAAAATGTTGTGTTTTGTGTTCTTTATAATACACGATAATGAATTCTGGCTCTAAGTCAGCTAGCAGGTCTTAGTAGAGTTAGTCCCTCTGCCTCGCAATTTAGAACAACTTATCTGGTCTGCTGAACTTGTTCAGTATGACACTCTCCTGAAAAGGAATGTTCGCGTTTTAAGTTGAGAAATCAGTTTCTAAGGTATTGACCCCCCTCCCTCTACACCTGAACGTACTCTCGGGACCAACAATTGGTATCAGAGCGGGAGTTCTTTAAGACTCTTGTTACTCTGAAACTGGTCTACTTGAACGGATCTGGAAAACGTTTTCACTGCATATCATTCTTCATTCATATAACTATTTATCATGTCTGATATGTCCGGGATCAGGATGGTACCCATGTTCTCAGTGGAGAACTATGGTGTATGGCAGGTCAGAATGGAGCACATATGACTTCTCTCCACGATAGCATGACATAGGTTCTAGAGGACGGACCTATCGTTCCTATGGTCGATAGCGTCGTAGCTCAGGATCAGCACAACGAGGAGGGATGGTGACCTGGAAGAAGATTCCCAAAGACAAAAGTCTCTTCACCCCTGAGGAGAAGAAGCTTCACAACTTAGACCGCGTCGCCAGAAATGCCATACCGACCACTCTGAGCGATTCTTATTTCGGAAGAGTTCAAGACTACAAGTCTGCGAAAGAACTCTGGGATGCTCTAGCGCTACTGAGTCGGGGGACTCAGAAGATCAAAGCGAACAAACTCGCACTGGAACTTCAGAAACTGGAGAGACTATCTCTCATGCCTGGTGACACCATTGAAGATCTTAACGTCAGATTCACGGATCTGATGAACTCTATCAACGGGCTGGGAAAGATATTCTCCAACCAAAAGATGAATCTCAAGATCTTGAGGGCACTGCCAGATGTTCACTGGACTCCCTTTGCTACTTTATTGCATCATTCTGATTTAGATATTGTTACACCTGACCATATCTTTTCAGTATGGGTGAAAACGGATCGAATACGGACGGATAGTGCTCATCCCATATTTGATCCCATATTTTTTTCTCGGATTCAGAGTCGAATACGGAAAGGCCGGATACGAATACGGATTCAGAATATTCAGAAAATATGCCGAATACGAATACAGGGCGGATATATGCCGGATTCGGATCGAATTCGAATAATAATAATCGGATAGTATGATTCATAAATAATCATCTATTTGTGATTGCAACACATGAAAAAATCACGTATATAATATTTAATAGAAGTTTTAATGCAAATTATAGTTAATATACTATCCATTATAAATAACATATTTTTTAAGATCAAGAAAGTACGAAAAAATATCCGAAATTCAAAATAAAATACCTAGCAATAATTTATTCAAAAATACCTAGAAATTCAAAAATTGTTTCCATGACCTCTAAATAGATGCACAAATATATAATTTATTCAATATACAACTTAATAATAGTCATGGATTACTCTCATACAATAGGGTCCATCACATGCAAGAGAAATTTATGAGAAAAGTTAGTTCCCCAAAGAAGGATGGGTAGGACTATTGGTGGAACTTTTAGATGATTAAATGGGCCTTAATCGACTTATTTTAATGTTTAAATGATGTTTAAAGTATGTACTTAATTAATAGTTTACTGCTGTAAATAATTAGGGTTGATTATCAACCAACATAATCAATTCAACATCGTGGCCACTTATTTGCCCAACTTTATTTGTCACGTGATGACTTCAGCTAGGGATATTAATGTATTTTATTAATTAATTTTGATTTCAACTATCTGAACAAATCAGAGGACCAGTTGTCCCCTTGGGATGGCAGAGTGGTAGAGGTGGGTGGCCCGGGACCGATAGGTCCTGGGTTCAAATCCCTCTGAAGCCATTCTGTGTAGCCTGTCACCTTATGGTGGTTGAACCTCCTGTGTGGTTTGCAGGCGATTGCACCGGAGTTGAGGCTTACCCAGAGCGCACCGAAGGTAGCGGCTGCAGGTTCCTCAAATAAAAAAAAAATCAGAGGACCAATTTCGTCGTAAGGTGAAAGAAGGATTTGATTGTCATTTTCGAAATTTCACGGTCCACTATGGGAAAAGGATGGATTGCTTTTGAAAAAGTAACCAAAATTGGGTGAAGAGTATTGGTAGTGGCGCAAAGCTCAGATCAGCAAGCAGCCAAGCACACCCACTTAAACGGTACCTTTGGTTAAGTGGTAGTGGCGTGGCGAGAGCGGTCCGCGAGAGCTGAGCGGTGCGGCGGGGGAGAGGTGGTAGTGGCGTCGGAACGTCGCGGCGGTGAAAGGTGGGACGCCGACGGATGGTGGGATGCCGACGATAGGCAAAATCAGAGAAATGGTTATGTGAGTGTGTGTTAGATCACTTCAGTGATCAGTTGTGGTAATGAAAAACACAACCAAAAAGCCGTAAGACAATGAGTAATTGTCTGGCTAGAAATAGGAACTAATATATATATCAAGATGATTACATGGTCCCTATCTCTATACAAGAAGAATAAGAAGATAAGAAGATTACTGCTGACGTCTGAATTTCTTGGTTTTGTTCTTGAAGTCTACAGACTTATCAGCTGGAGGATCCAGACCATAATATTTGTAGATTCTTGCTCTCAATGTCTGAACTTCCTCGTAATCAGCAAGCAGATGAATGCTGAGTCCATGATGATACGCAACTGCCTCTAACTCATCTTCAATCTCCTTTGTGTATAGCATGCCGCGAGTAGTTCTGGGGGGAGGGATGCGTCTGAACGCTGGAGCTCTGAAGGGAATCTTCTCCTTTTCCATTAACTGTTGAATCTGATCTCTGAGTTCTGCATCGAATCGCATCAGAAATTCATCAAAGAGCTGATCGACTGGTCTCTCAATCGAATAGAACCCCTACACATAATATTCCTTGATGAAATCTTCTTTATGTTCCTCCCACTGCTCGTTGAGCTCGACTGGTATCCATCTGTCCACATGAGGAATAGGAGCTTTCTTGATGTATGGTGCTCTTCCTCTCCTGTAGGACCTTGGAATCGCTTCCTCCGGTAAAGTGTCTTTGGCTCACTGGCAATCTTATCAGTCAGTTTAATGATCTTTGCCAGGTCAGCCATTCTCTTCTTTTCTCTGAGAGCTGCTGATCTTGTATCTCCAGCTGAGCTTTCTTCCTCTATTCATCAGCGATCTGCTTAGCCTTGCCTTTGGCCATTCTGCCAACATGCTTCTTCTGAGGCTTCTTCGCCTTCTGAGCTTCTTAGATCTGATGTTTGCGATCCAATTGATCTTGAAGCTTCTGAGCAATTTCCTGATCATAAGCCTCCTGCTCCGCTCGAGATTTGAACATAGGAGTCGGAGAAGGTGGAGGAGTATCTTCAGTAACAATCTCCTTCCCTGACCTACGCGGTGGCAGTGGCTATTGCTCTTGCTCTTCGTCATCCTCCTGATCGACGAATCGAGCGACGTCCTCTATGTGCTGAGCTGATGATATAGCTGTGATTGGCTCAGGCTCAAGCACATGTTGGACTGCTGGGATGTACTCAAGGAGGAGTACGGAACTGGTTCCAGCCTGAGTAGCTGAACATTCCCCCTAAGTAGCTTCTCTACTTTGGACTTCTGGGATTTGGACTTCTGGGATTCTTTCCCCCATATCCTGATCACTTTCCCCCTTAGTCTGATCCGCCTCAGTATCCGCATTTCTCTCAGCTTCAGCCTCTTCATATTTTTCAACTCTTTCCTCTTCCCCCTTATTTCCCCCTTTTTCTCGATATTTTCCCCCTTTTTGGCATCATCAGCCAGGGAGAGGCGAGTGCGGATAGCAATAACCTCCTTCTCCAGATTATAGCAGATGTTTTTGATGGAGTTGGCGGTTGCTTCAAAATCTTTGACGGCATCACAGTAGTGTTCCCAGTCTTTCTCCTAATCATCTCTAAATAATCTGAGTTGAGCAGCTGACTCCTGTCGGAGTTTCAATAGAGATTTATCATGAGATACTGTGATCTCTTTCTGGATGAGTTTGAGTGCCTCCGCCTATTAAAGTAAAGTTGTTTGAAGGTTGGAGGAGGCTACTCTGTTCCTTTCATCCATTTGGGATTGGATTGTGGCAAGGCTCTGTGTCAGCTGCTCAGAGAACATTTTCTACTGAGTCATGAGGAGCTGCTGACTTTGAGCGGGTAAGTCCAATTTCTGAGCTTGAAGGCCTCAACTATCTCCTGAATATTTACTTGAGGAGTAGGAGCTTCACATACCTTCTTGATCCCTTCAGTCAGTCGATCAACGCTCTCCGTTTGAGCTTGTGTGTATTGAGCCCATTGCAGATGTACGTCTTTGGCTAGAAGACGATTCTTATCTCCCTATTTTCGAATGGCTCGGTTGACTGACTGTGAGGATACAGAACCTATGGATTTGATATGATAACTACTGTTCCTATCCTTTGCTCAGACATCGCGATCTGTTGCACTCGGCTAGGCTTCGAGGCAACGTGGGCTTCACCTGATGTGGATGGTGGTGGTGAGGGGCCCTGTTCGCGAAGGGGAGTGGTACCCTCAGCAGATCCTCCCAAATCTGCATCCTTGGGTGGTGCCTGACCTATATCATCATCATCATCATTGTCATCAGGATGAGATAGCAGCGAAGGGCTTTGCTCTGGTGCTGCAGACCTGAGGCTCAGTAGGTAGAGCATGGCAGCACACAAGTCCTCGAAGGAGGCCAAATCAGCTAGTTCTCGAAATCCAATAGCTGATTGTAAGTCCTGCTCTTTGGTCAGTAAGGACAATGCTGTCTGGGATTTGATCAGTTCTTCAAGTATATACCAGCTGAGGAATCTCAGCAACGTCTGTGTCCTGGCCCTTATTGCAAGATCCAACAGGTCTGAGTGCTCGGCTATCTCTGGAATTTGAGCTTGAACTTCTCCAGTAGCACGGAGATGGGTGGTATGCATAGTCGTCCACTCAGAAGAGACTTCCTCAGTCGGTCCGATGTTGTCCGACTGAGTCTCTGAGGAGCTTATCCGCTGAACTTAATCTTTTAATGTGGCACCTTCTATGCCTATGTTAGGGTCAAGTGGAGGCTCCTCCTGAGTAGGTGGAGGAGAGGCAATGTCAGCTGGCTGAGCCGGGACCTCAGCAGATCCAGGCTTGTTGAGCCTCTTCCTCTTCGGAGCGGCGCGAGGGGGCAAGTCAGTAGATACTCTTTTATGTTCAGGCAGCCCTCGCCCGATTGATTTCTCAGTAGAGGCTTTTGTCTTGAACTTCACAAGCTTGCTGTCGAAAAATCTGGCATCAGCAAATGCTGAGTGATCTGGTACTGACTATTGTATCAGTATGGACATCTTCGTCCCATACAGTAGCTTCCCCACACTAATAAGTCTTCTCTCTCCAGTGGGTGTGGCTACGAACTTCTGAGCTTGTGCTTTAAGCTCTGCTACATAATAATCAGTCCAGTTTACTTGGACTCCGTCATCTATGACCATCATCAGCTGAATGCGTGGCTTTGAAAGCTGATCAAAGGAACCGGCTGAGCTCGTGAGGATGTGTGAGACTATGTATGCGAGCCCTCGGTATTCAGGCAGCAGCTGATTCTTGGGTAGAGCTGTCTTGAAGACGATGTCCTTTCGTCCACAAAATTTCTGGACATATGAGTTTATCTCCTTCTCCTTATATCCAATAGGAGATATTCCTGTGACCAGTAAATCGAATGCTATCTCCAGAGCGTCTCTGATATTGATTCTTTGTACGCTGGCATCCCAAGACTTAGATATGACATTCTTCATAAAAGAGAAACTGGATTCCTCCACCCCGTTATCTAGGGTTCTCCAGTTGTAATAAACCTCGGCGACTTGTCTGGGCAAGTAGGCTTTGGGCTGCTTCGTGACGAGAGTATCAAGATCTGAATGTTCCAGAGCCGTGAAGATGGGCTCCATTAATGGAAGTTCCGCTCTGTGAAGCACCATTGTAGGTTCAAACTGAATTCTGGACTTGATAATTTTATCAATGTTGTCGGGAGTCTGAATCGTCGCCATGGATATCTACAAAAATCTCATTAGCACTTGAAAATAGAGTAAGTCAGTATGAGATTAAGTAGAAAACAATGAATTACCGAATATTGAAGAGCTTGAGTAATGAATGCAAAACAACTTAGAACTGATTTGCTATGAAAGCTCGTTCGAATTCGAAAATGGCGAAAAGATAGAGTAAGGCGGAAACTGAAGATTTAAAGAAGTACTTCAGTAGGTTTTTAATCCAACGGCTGATGTTGAAATAGTACTTTGACCAATTGACCGCCGAGATTAAAAGTTAAAAACTCATGATTACATAAGCCGCCTCTATCCTAGACCCACGTAGGAAATGCGTAGTATAAAATAAAGTGAAAAGACATGCATTAAATGCACTGCATACATAATTAAAGTCTTTAAGTCAGATAAATGAAAACGGTTTCCTGCTGACTTAAACCTTAAAATTGAAATAAATGCACCTTAAGTACTGAGTGCAAGCGACTGATAAAATAATTGCGAGCGTGCTTCTGAATATAAAGCTACGGAAACCTCTTCAGCTGAACTTTTCAATATCAGCTGGTTACCATTTAGACTCAGGAGGATATATTATGTGCTGATATGCATGTTCCCCCTTGTTGTATACAGTTAGATTCTCCCAACTGAATCTATGTACTGAGTCTTCTGACCTGACGTACTGAGTTCTAGTACTGATACCAACTGTGATTGTCAGCAGTCGGTTTATAGTGATACCAACTGTTACCAGTTGATACAATTGTTGATACCAAGTATCATCAGTAGTTGGTTTCTAGTGATGTCTTGTTGTGCTTCTACTAACACGAGTCAGTAGGATCCAGTAGACTTAGCTCAACTGATAATTCTCTGAATTCGGTTCTCAGCTAGTGGTTTGGTCAGTATATCTGCCCTTTGCTTGTCAGTATGGATTTTCTCCATTATGATATCCTTTTTCTCGACATGGTCTCTGATGAAGTGGGGTCGAATATCTACGTGCTTGCATCTCGTATGTAGAACTGGATTCTGAGTTATGGCAATAGCACTTGTGGAATCACAGTATATGGGCACTTCATCCTGATTTATACCGTAATCTCTTAGTTGTTGTCGAAGCCATAAGATTTGGGCATAACAACTTCCAGCAGCCATGTACTCAGCTTCAGTAGTGGACATTGCTACTGAGTGCTGTTTCTTTGAAAACCAAGATATCAGCTTGCTGCCTAGGAACCGACACGTTCCAAAAGTTGACTTTCGATCTATCCTGCATCCTGCATAATCAGCATCAGAACAACCTGTCAGTATTAGGTTATCATCAGCAGGATACCATAAACATGCGTCAGGTGTTCCTCTTAGATATCGCATAATCTTCTTTGCTGAGTCTAGATGACTTTGCTTAGGATCCGCTTGAAATCTTGCACATACACCTATATCATAAGTTATATTAGGTCTGCTAGCTGTTAAATATAATAAAGAACCAATAATAGCTCTATAATCAGTAGAGTTAACAGAAGCTCCCTGTTTATCTAGATCGATTTTGAAATTTGTATTCATGGGGATTTTGACTGGTTTGCTTGAATCGCAACCAAATCTTTTCAGAAGATCTCGAGTGTACTTGGCTTGATAGATGAAAATTCCTTTAGCTGATTGCTTTACTTGAAATCCAAGGAAGTAGTTCATCTCTCCCATCATTGACATCTCGAATTTCTCCTTCATCATTTTCTCAAATTGTTGACATATAGTCACGTTTCTGCAACAAAAAATGATGTTGTCCACGTAGATTTGCACCAGTAGGATATCATCTCCTGACTTTATGTTGAACAGGGTGCGATCTACTGTCCCCTTCTAAAAACCTTTATGAAGCAGAAAGTCTGATAGATTATCATACCAAGCCCTGGGTGCATGTTTTAACCCATACAGAGCTTTCCGAAGTCTGTACACCTGATGTCCTTGCTGAAAGCCGGGCGGTTGTTCCACATAGACTTCTTCTTTCAGCACGCCGTTCAGAAAAGCTAATTTTACATCTATTTGATATACTTTGAATCTTTGATGCGTTGCATAAGCTAGGAATAGACGAATGGCTTCCAATCTGCCGACTGGAGCGAAAGTTTCATCAAAATCAATTCCTTCTGCTTGACAGTATCCTTTAGCAACTAATCGAGCTTTATTTCTGATAATGACATTGTTTTCATCACGCTTGTTCTTGAAGACCCACTTAGTACCAATCACGTGTTGATGTCTAGGTCTGTCAACAAGCTCCCAAACTTCGTTTCTAACGAACTGGTTCAGCTCATCTTGCATGGCAATGATCCAGTCAGCATTATTGAGTGCGTCCTCTATCGACTGAGGTTCTTCTGTAGACAAGAAACAAGAATAGAGTGAGCTTTCTCCTTGGCTTAATCTAGATCTTGTCCTTATATTTGCTGATGGATCTCCTATGATAAGATCTGAAGAATGAGCATCAAGCCATGAACGTCTGAGTCTGGCTTCTTCTTCTGAAATTACTTCTGCACAGTCAGTAGGAATGTTAGGCATTTCAGTAGTACTGTTCTGTGATTGCAGTAGTACAGTAAGAAGGTTAGGATCTACTAAGTTTCCAGGATCAGGGGCATTTAGCTCAGGAACAGTATTTGTTCCCCCTGAGGTTATATTCTCAGTAGAGGTCTCAGTTACCACCGGGGCTTCCTCATCGACCTGAGTTACCTGGTGTTGATTCTGTTCAGTAGAATCAACCAGGTCAGCTACAACGCCTGTTGGCTGAGTCTGAATTTCTTCATTGTCTGACTCATCATCCCAACAATGCTGGATCTTTTTAAATTTGTCGTTTAATGCAAGATTCTATAGCTTCCTACTGATGTCCTCAGATTCAGAATTAGAGTTATTGCTCATGTCTTCAGTAGAAAACTCATTAAAAACAACATGAGGGCTTTCCTCCATGCAAAAGGTTCCATAGTTGAATACTCTGAAGGCTTTGCTGACCCGGGAGTATCCTAAGAACACTCCCTGATCTGACTTGCTATCAAAAGTTTTCAGCTGATATTTCCCATTATTGTGGATAAAGCACGTGCACCCAAAAATATGGAAATAGGATAGAGAAGGTTTCCTGTCGTTCCATAGTTCATATGGTGTCTTCTTCTATTGCTTTGTCAGTAAAGATCGATTATGAGTGTAACAAGCAGTATCAGTAGCTTCTGCCCAGAATTTGGCTGGGAGTCCTGAGTCTGCAAGTAGAGTTCTAGCTGCCTCTTTAAGAGTTCTGTTCTTTCGTTCAACAACTCCATTTTGCTGAGGTGTGCGTGCAGCCGATGTCTCATGCTTTATTCCTTCTACTTCGCAGAACTCCTCCACCATAAGATTAAGGAACTCAGTTCCTCTGTCCGAACGGATTTTAACAATTTTGGTGTTCTTTTCGACACTGAGCCTTTACAGAAGCCTTGGTAACTCTATTTTGACGCCAGACTTGTTGGCAATGAATATGACCCAAGTATAGTGCTAGTATTCATCAATGACCACTAAAGCATATTTCTTGCCTCTGATCGTCACTGGAGAGACTGGACCGAACAAATCCATAAGTAGCAGCTGAAGGATTCCATCAGTGGAAGGAGATGGATCAGGTGGATTTTGATTCCTTGTTTGCTTTTCCTTCAGACATGCTTCACACTGAATGTCTTTGCTGAATACTTCATTCGGCAGTCCTCTTGCTAGAGTGTTTCTTGCTAGTTTGTTGAGCGTTTTGAAGTTGAGATGGCTGAGTCTTCTGTGCCATAGCCACCCCATTCGGTTATCGTTCTTCGCCAACAGACAAGCTTTAGGTTCAGCTGAGTTCAAGTCAGCTACATATATATTCGTTTTGCGTGAACCTGATAGCTGTTTTCTCTGTGGATTTATCAATAACATCACAGAAACCAGCATCAAATATCACTCTATTCGAGTTATCACAAAATTGACTAAAAGAGAGAAGGTTATGCTGAAGTCCTTCAACATATGATACTCTTGGAACTTCGGCAGTTCCAATGCTAAGTGTTCCATGTCCTCTTGTGTAGCCTTTAGCATTGTCTCCAAACTCTGTTCTGGGTCCTTCTTCAGGGATATAATTCTTCAGCAGACTCTTTTGGTATGTCATGTATTGTGAGCATCCACTGTCTACATAACATGGGTCTTTGTGCACCTGCAAAACAGAATTATATTCAGGTACCCTTTATTTTTGATTTTGGGTCCTTAGATGTTAGTTTTTAGTAACTTTTTATGAACCCATATTTGTCTTACGACCCTGGTGGTCTTAGACAATTTCTTTCCACTTGAGTCAACATATTTGACCACTGGACTGGTCACTGCTGACTTCTGAGGCTTTTCAGGTTCAGGAGTCCGGATTTTCTGAGCTGGTGGACTACTGACCTTTGCCTTTTGTGCGATTTTCTTCTTCTTCTGACTCTTGGATCCTCTTTTGACTATAGGATCATACTGAGCAGAATGTGTCAGCTAGGGTCCATACTGATCAGCCCACTTGGATTTGCTGGTTCCCCCTTGACTGAACTGGGGTGTCTTGGTGCTGATCTTTTGGTCAGAATGCTGATGTATAGGATGAGGTGGCTTCACCTTTTCTTTGTTCTTGGCTAGGGGGTTCAGTATGTATGCATTGATTGTCTCCCCTTGAACAAACCTATCAGCAAGTCGCACTTCTGAGTGTACGGGGGCAGATGAGGAGGTACTGTGGCTGAAACCAAGTACTTCCTTGCAGTGCTTGGGCTTGTTGCTTGCTAGCATAGCCTCTAACTTCTTTTCAGCGCCCATGTACCGCTCAGTCATCAGGTTCCTCCAGACATCGTCACTTTCTTCAGTGTATCATACTCGGTCTGAAGTCCTGACAGTTGTTGCTTCAGTAGACTTAGTTCAGTATCCTTCTGAGTTAAGTCATTGGTCAGAACTGAGATCTGATCTTCTTGATGCTGAGACCTGGCCACCAGAGAGTTTATCTCCTCCCTGAGTCTCAACATAAGTCCTTCAGACTCAGTAACAACCTGACTTTTCTGAGAAAGTCTCTGATTCTCTGTTTTCAGGGTATCCAATTCCTGAAAAGTCTTACTGAGCTGCAGACTCATCTGAATCTGTTCGTCTAGAAGTTCTTCATATGTTGTGCTTACGTCCAGATTCTCGTCTGCTCCTGAAAGAGTGTCATGTGTGCAGTGTGAAGGAGATTTAAAAGATGCATAAGAGTTTACCTCATCTGTTCTCCTGCCATCAGACACTTTTCAGTAGTTTCTTCAACTTCAAGCTCTAGGGCCATGAAAGCTGCTTCATCGTCGGATGAATCCATGAAGGAGTCGACTTCATCTGAGTCGTCTGAGAGTTCACCAGCTATGTATGCTTGTCTCTTCTTGGCGAACTTCTCTCTCCTTGCTTTGCGTACTGCTCGTTCAGCACTACTGAACTCAGGACAGTCATACTGATAATGTCCTGGCTTCTTGCAGTTAGAGCAAGCGATGACTCTTTCTTCTTTGCTTTCGCTAGCTTTTGATGGTGCTGAGGCATCCTTCTTTCTACATTCAGAAGTATGCGAGTCAGGAGTGTGTTTATGCGTGTATTCAGACTTACCTTTCGATTCTCGATAGGCTTTAGTCACTTTTCTGCGCCGCTCCTTCTCCTTCTGATACTTCACAGCAAGCAGTGCGTACTTTTGAGCTAGACTTCCTTCTTGTATGTCGTTGAGTGAAGATTCAGTCTTACTCGACGCTGGAGATGCTGAGCTGACTGATGCTTTGAAGGCATGGTCAATTTTGTTGTCAACTTCAGCTCTCTGATTAACTTGATGTCTGTCAAACTCGAATTCCTCTGCTTGAAGTTCTGAAAAGATATGGTCGGGAGTAACAATATCTAAGTCAGAATGACGTAATAATGTAGCAAAAGGAGTCCAATGACCGTCTGGCAGAGCCCTCAATATTTTGAGATTCATTTCTCGATTGGAGAATGTTTGTCCTAGCCCATTAATGGAGTTCATCAGATTCGTGAATCTGACGCTGAGATCTTCAATGGTGTCTCCGGGCATGAGAGACAAATTCTCGAGTTTTTGGAGTTTCAGCGCAAGTTTGTTGGCTTTGATCTTCTGAGTCCCTCGACTCAGTAGCGCTAGAGCATCCCAGAGTTCTTTTGCAGTCTTGCATTCCTGAACCCTGCCGAGATAAGAATCACTTAAGGTGGTTAGTATGGCATTCCTGACGACTCGGTCTAAGTTGTGAAGTTTCTTCTCCTCAGGGGTGAAGAGACTTCTATCCTTGGGAATCTTCTTCCCAGTCACCATTCCTCCTCCAGCTGCTGTATCCTGAGCTAAGACACTATCGATCATAGGAACGATAGGTCCTTCCTCAAGTACTTCGGTCATGCTGTCGTGGAGGGAGGTCAGATGAGCCTCCATTCTGACCCGCCATACACCATAGTTCTCTACTAAGAACATGGGTACCATCCTTATACCTGACATATCAGTCATGTTGAATAATAATATGAATGAAGAATGATATGCAGTGAAAACGCTTTTCCGAATCCGTTCAAGTAAACCGTTTCAAGATAACAAGAGTCTTATAGACCTGCTCTGATACCAATTGTTGGTCCCGAGAGTACTTTCAGGTGTAGAGGGGGTGGATGAATACACCTGAAATCGATTTCTCAACTTAAAATACGAGCAGTCCTGTTTAAGATAGTGTCGTGCTGAATGAGTTCAGCAGACCAGATAGCTGTTCTGAATCGTGATAGGCAGAGTGACTGACTCTACTGAGATCTACTAGCTGACTGAGTCAGAATTCAGTATCTTCAGATGGAGTTCAGTGGTGCGGAAATGTGCAGGCCCGAAAAATTTGAGTGGAAAACGTTTTTATCAAAATAGTCTCAGTTCAGTAGAATAGGCAGTGAAGTTGACTGAAACTCAGTTGAATGATTTTAAAGAATAATTTTCAGTATGAACAGTTAAAAATCAATTCAACAGAAAATAAGAACACAAGCGAGAGACACAGATTTTTAAAGTGGTTCGGACATCACACAAGTCCTACGTCCACTGTCCCAAAAGGTCAGGAGGCTATTTATTATACTGAGTTAGTCTCAGTCAGCTTGTACACAGGACAAAGTTGCGTCTTGGAATTTATACTGAGCAAGTCTCAGTTTACACAACTATCAAACTAAAGTGTTTGACAAACTCTCCAACTATGAAGAAGTCCTTTTACAATAAGGATCAAGTTCAAATATGAACTCCTTCGTAATTCTAAGCTATAGATATGGCACTGAGCTTAGATAGAGAAGAAGGATCTAAAAGTACTCTAGAGAGAAGAACTAAGAATATTCTATTGTGCAAGTTCTTCTCTGGAATGATCTTTGAGTATGCTAGAGCTTTTATGCGCTGAGTATTATCCCTTGATATTCCGAATGATATTCCACCAAATCTTTTTCTCGCTTTTTCACCCTCTTGCTTTTTTGCTTTCTTTCATTCGGTGTTTGGAGCTCGGATTTTCTTCTCTATATATAGTCGTGAAGCAGGCATATATCCGTTGGAGAAAACGATGCCACGTGACACAATCTTCCAAGGAAAACGGCTATAAACTCGAGTTGTTCCAGCAGAATTGTTCGTTACTTTACTTGAAAGTAGCTTTAGTTTGTCGAAGAATATTTGCTTTAAGCTGCTTTCTCTTTCATCGAGGTAGTGCGGTTCGTTACTGAGTCATACTTTGACTCGCCTTACCTTGTACTGTATTCTGCTGATTCTCGATTGTCATTAACAGCTGAGTCGTTTCCTGATGGATACAATAGACTTGAAGTAGTCTCTGTCTTCTTCGTCTGAGTGTCGACTGACAAGGATATATCTCTTAGACTAAGTTCAGTTGTTGACTGCGAAGGTACTGAGTCTGCATAGGTTTCTTCTGCTGATACATATAAATTGATAAGAAGTCTTCTACTGAGCGAAGATCAGCTGATGTCTGTATGATGACGTCAGTCAGCTGATGAGATATCTTCTACTGAGCGAAGATCAACCGATGACCGTACACTATTTTATCAGCTGATAAGATGTCTTCTACTGAACGAAGATCAGCTGATGACTATACGCTGATGTCAGTTAGCTGATGAAGTGTCTTCTACTGAGTCGAAGATCAGCTGATGACTGTACGCTGATCAGTCAGCTGATGAAGTGTCTTCTACTGAGTCGAAGATCAGCTAATGACTTAATAATGCAGACATTACACTGATGACTTGGGGATCTAGAAAGTAATTTGAAATTAGAAGATCGATCCAACATTTTACCCCGTACAGGACTTAGAATAAAAGATATAGATCATAACGAACAGTCTAATCCTATACATCATCGAATTCTATTCAGGACAACACACGTATGATTTTGGGAATACAATCAGTTCGAAAATTTGACCACTTAATAGGTGATGTTTAAATGTATTTATAACAAAGAAGAAGAAACACAAGTTGGGGGAAATATTCTCTTGATCGATAGAGTGAAGAGGTAATTGAAGTTAAAATAAAATTAAAGGGGTAAATTTGTAAAATGTCAACCTTAAACTTGAGCTTTTATTTTCGGAACCTACTTCCTATCATTTTCGTCTCCCCTCCAGCTCCACGCAAGTTCTTTCAACTCAATTCCATAATTCTCAATTTGTGAGGTCCACAATATTGATTTGATGGTGCTTGTTCTTGACCGTAGTAATTTACCAAAATCATCTCTGGTTTAGCTGCCTGCTCTGGACATTTTCATACTAATGCATGAACAATCTCAGCTAATAACACAAAGAAACAACAATTTGGCATACTTTTTCATACATTAGAATCATCTCAATTTCTTTCATTTTATCTACTTTTACGATCTTTTCTTCTATTCTGTATAATATTTTCTTCTATTTTTGACAATGGATCCAAATAACTACATTTAATTATCAAAACTTCTCATACTTCTAGGGCTATTAAATGAGCTTCGGAAATATTACAATTAAGGATAATATAAAATAATTAAAAATATATAATGTTATGATTGAGCGGTTAGGTGTTTGACGATAGTTAGAAAGAGAATTGAAAAATAAAGGTGGTTGAATTGAGTGAAAAAGTGATGTATATGAATTAATTAAAGGAAAAGCAAAACCTCTCAGAAGAAGACTCTGAATACTACTACTAGTTAAGGGACTTCCAATGACACTGAATCTATTCATCGAGCTATTGAGGAAGTAGCCCAGTTCGCTGAAGAAGGCTTAGAAAAAGAAGAGACTACTGCCAGTCAGACTCCGAAGAACCCAAGAACCTTAAGAGGCAGAGACAGGAGAAACCTACTATCCCGTAAGGCTACATCTATGGCAAGTGTTTCTAATCCAAAGAGCAAACTTCTACTTCCTGAAGCCTATATCACATGTGATAAGAGAAGGTCATTTACGCCCAAATACGTTTGTCAAAGAATCAGAAAGATAAAGGAATTTTGAAGCGCTAACGAAAAAAGGGGGTATAGGGTAAATATTTTAGGGGTCAAATAGGCTTTTTGGGGATAGAGGGACTTGAACCCTCACGATTTTTAAAGTCGACGGATTTTCCTCTTACTATAAATTTCATTGTTGCCGGTATTGACATGTAGCATGTAGAATGAATTGGATGGGTAAAGGGGAAATATTCAAAATTGTAGAGTCTACAAAAGAACAAACAAAAAGAGAAGAAAAAAGAGAATTTGGAAAAGAAGCTTCTGCTGAGACTACTCAGGGTGCATAGGATACAAATGATGATATATGGAAACAATTGGACAAAGACATGTACCCTAGAGAAGAGGCTAGGCAGATTGAGGCCTTTAGGAAGTAATCAACATAAGACAAGTTGGTGTATGGGGGGGGGATATAACTGATGTCAAACATTGCCTTTTTTTATATCAGAGAGGCTGATTGATAGTGAGGCAGTCAAAATGCGGAATAATGATAGACCCTTGTAAAAATGCTCTTCATGAATACAACAATTAAATTGATATTATATGCGATGAACAGGAAGTTGAAATCAAAGAACCAGTAAATAACACAGATTTTATAGTGGTTCAAATTCACACGATCCTACATCCGCTTTCCTGTTATCTTGCATAAATCCACTAATGGATACTCGTAGACTGACGAGCACATATCAATACAATCAAACTAACAGTCTACCAAACTATCAGTCTATATATCAAAACAACAACAAACATTCTAACTAAGATATCAGGTTAGGTTTAGGGTTTGTTCAATAACAAGAGTGTGAAACACTCTTGACTCCAAGCTTATGAAGATTAAGCTGGTCTACTTGGAATATGAACAACAGAGGAATTTCTTTGCAGGAGAACTATGAATATGAGAGAGTGAAAGCTTGTTCTTTTGTTTGAGCATGCTTGAGCTTCTTGAAATTCCGTAACCTCTTAAAGATAGGCTGTATGCTATTAATAGAAGAGCTCGGGGATAGATCCGTTGAGAAAAGGTCAATCTCCTATTGGCTCTAAGTTAACGACGGTTGAATGCATGGACACGTGTCGAGCTCTGCTCGCTTCTACGGATTTTGTACAAGGTACTTTTCTATCGCCTTTGACTAGAGCTGACATGGTGGCCTGGTATTGGTCAATGTTGATCTAATAATTGGAACTCATGTTGATTTGAAATTGGTTTTCCTCTTCGTCCCAAGTCAGGTTTCAAAATATAATCTGACTATTCTTATCTTTCAGATTCAGGTTCTCCATTTGTTTGCTGATTTCTTTAGGGTTTAGGATCTTTCCCCGTTTCCTGTGCTCATTAACAAACTTATTAAAAACAACATGAGGTGTTTCCTCAATACAAATTGTCCAACAGTTAAAGACACGAAAAGTTTTGCTAACCAAGGAGTATCCTAATGAAAACTCTGAGTCAGACTTGGTTTCAAGCACTTTAAGCTAGTCTTTCCCACTATTATGAATGAAACACAAACAACCAAATATATGAAAGTAAGAGATAGAAGGTTTTCTCCCTTTCCATAATTCATATGGTGTGCATTGTTGAAAGTGGGTCGGAATGGATTTGTTCTGAGTATAGCAGGTTGTTGAAGTAGCTTCAGCCCAGAATCTCTGAGGAACATTATATTCAGCCAACAAGGATCAAACTACTTCCTTTATTGTCCTGTTCCTCCTTTCAGCTAATCCATTATGTTTAGGAGTCCTTGGAGCTGAAGTTTTATGCTTGATTCCATGCTTCTTAAGGTATCAGCTGATATGTGAGCTGATAAACATAGTTCCTCTATCATATTGTATCTTCTTGAGCCTGATGTGTTTTTTAGTACTCAGCTCAGTGAGTAGTTCAGGTAGCTTTGTCTTGACATCTTTTTTCTTCCGTAGAAATACAACCCAGGTGTATCTTGAGTAGTCATCTACTACCACCATAGTATACTTGCTTCCTCCGGAGCTGATAGAATTTGTTAGTCCAAAAAGATCCATATGTAGTAGTTCTAATATTCCACTTGTGGAAGGAACTTCCTTGTCTTTATGTGTGTATCTTGTTTTTTTTTCCTTTAAGGAAAGCTTCGCATTCATTTTCCTTGTTGAATACTTCATTTGACATTCCTGGAACGAGGGAATTTCTTGCTAGTTTGTTTAGTGCCTTGAAGTTCAGCCGGTTTTGTCGTTTGTGCCATACCCAACTTACATCTGTGCTACTTCTTGCAAGAAGGCACGTGTCAAGTTGACAACTTGACTAATCAGCTACATTTATCTCTCGTTTCTTATAAACCGATAACACAACATTTCAGTAGACTTGTCTAGAACGTTAGCATAGCCAGCATCAAATAAGACTTGATGATTATTATCTCAAAATTAACTAATTATTTATTAAGTTATGACTAAGTGCTTCAACTTAAGAGACATTTGGTACTGAAACAGTCTCAAAAGTAAGTGTAACATAACCTCTAGTTTGTCCAGAGAAGTTATCTCCGAAGATGATCACGACATCTCCGAAATGACTTGTGATCCATTCTTCTCTTCATAATCAGTCATAATGCCCTTCATGTAGGTTATGTGTTTGGAGCATCCACTATCCATGCACCACATGGTTTTCTTCAGGGCGTAAATGTCTAGTTGGGTAATCTTCTGTACTTATAAATAAAATAGGTCCAGGTAACCTTTATTTTATTTTGGGTCCTAACAGGTTACTCAAGCTAGTCAGTTCTTCCCACAATCAAAGACGAATGCACTAAAAAAGCAGATTTTCGGGATCGCTCAAGAAATCGACGCATATTGGGAGAGATTCAGATGACTTGTCGATAGTTGTCCTAACTATGGCTACTCAGACGTGGAGCTTCCACAAATCTTCTATCAAGGTATGACTGAAGAAGCAAAAGACATGGTCGATATCGTCCTGAGAGGGAATTTTTATACGAGTCTCAACGAAGATGAAAGAAACATAATTGAATGACTCGCGGAATCTACCTCGCAATACAAGGGACTGAGAACAACAAAGAGAGATGTCAATTGGTCTCATTCCGACTACATGGATGAGATCGATACTAAAGTGGAGGCAATATTCAGATGGTTTCTTCGCAGAAGGACAATCTGCATTTCAACAACAAATGCAGAAGGAGATAATCCAAACTCAATGAGGGATAAATCAGACAAAGAAAGATCAAGCATGCTACTATGGATCAGTTGGCAAAGAAAATGAGTAAGTTGAATTCTACCATGCAGGAAATGAAGAATTCTCAAGGGCAGCTTTCCAGCTCAAACTCAACAAAATCCAAATGCCCATAACTGCAACCAAATGCTACATGGAGGAAAAGAACTACCTAGCCCGATTGTTCAAGCAAGACACCCAAAAAAGCTGGCAGATAAGAAAAAGGTGCGCAAAAGCGACTCGCATGACCCTGCGCCTGCAGAGCAACGACATCTGAAGAGCTTGAGCCAGAGCAGGATGAGGAGGGTGTTCTGACTGGCCAATCAGAATCTGAACCGATACTACCTCCTCCATTTCCGGAAGCTTTGGAAATGAAGAGAAGGTCGGACAAGGAAAGCATGGATTACTTGAAGCTGTTCGAGAAATTAGAAGCCGTAAAGATTCCCAAGTTCGGGAAATTTGTGAAGGGTTTTATTGCCGGTAAAGTTCCCAAGTCCAGAAAAGTCTTGATGGACCACACTGTGTCAGTAGTCATACAACGAATGTTGCCTGCTAAATGTGCTAACCCATGTATGTTAACACTGACTTGTTTGATGGGTGATGTTATGATTAAGAAAGCCATGTGTTACTTAGGTGCATCAATAAATGTTATACCTTTATCCGTATATAATAAATTGGTTAGAGAGAGTTAATATCCACTAAGGTAATCATTCAAATTGCGGATAGGTCATGCATCGCTCTGGTTGGCCTACTGGAGAATATTTTAGTCAAAATCAACAATTTTGTCTATCCGGTTGATTTTTATGTAATAGATACAAATGATAGTTAAATTGAGGGAACTACGAGTGAATTATTGGGTAAGCCATTTTTAAAAACCGTAAAGGCTATAATTAATGTAGATGAGGGTTCTACAAGTGTTGCATATCATAATGAAATCTATGTTCATCACATAGTCGATGCACTTAAGAGACCCTTTGATCATGAAAATGAAGATGCCTTTTCTACTGACTCCACTGAAAGCTTTGTCCAAGAATATCTTGAGACATATGTGATGCAGGATAAAATGGAAGTCACCTTGACTCAAAGGCTAACCAAAATAGATATTGAAGATATGAGGGATGAGGAAATCAGAGAAAGCATACTTTCTTTATACGCAGCCCTAAAACTGGAAACTGACGGCAGTGTGTCTCAGTTTCCCAACCAAGACACCTCCGATAAGCTACTGCCATCAATCGTCAAAGTGTTGGGATTTTGTATAATGGAAGCAAGTTTTATACTTGTATACAATGTGTTTTTGTCCTAACCACTATTTTTTTCTCCTATCTGATAAATATATATATTTGCACATATAATCCTTTATCTTGTATAAAAGTTAGATTTGTGTAGTGTGTCGGGTATCACAAAAGACTACCCAAATTGGTTGAACTGACAAGATATAAACAGTTATCACAGCTGAGACAACTTAAGGATTAGTTTTCGTTCTAAGCTGCAGTTTAGATAAAAAGTAGCTTGTCTTAGCTGCTTGTCTTTACTGGTACACTCAAGGTGGTGTATTGATAGATCACAGTCGAGATATGTTATCCTTACTGACCTTAGTGGAGAACCAAGATCTCGGTGACTTAGGTGGTCTTAAGCTTGGTAAGACTTTAGCTGAGCTCATTCGGCTATCTGTCACTTTGACCTACTACAATGAACGCCATTGCGACCGAATCTACGTATCTTGGGTATTAGCAGTTATTTGTGGCTCAGATTGGTTGTCTGTATCTGACAACCGTATCCTAGTAAAATGGGTTGATAATATCTCTTGAGGAACTCGTAAGGATTAGCACACTAAACCCGGTCGGTTGATTAAGTTCAGATGTGTTAATGAGGTCGAGTGGTACAACTCAGGAATATAATAAGATGTTAATTCATTTAAGCTGTCAGTGAGCTTAGTTAAATATCTCTATCTTAAATACGAGGATCGATTAAGTCTAAAATACAAGCTCTTGCTCAATTTGGGATAAAGGGGTAAGTCAGCACGAATTCTCTAATAGAATGAATCTGTGTTTATTAATTAATTTTACTCTGGGCTGAGTATAGATAATTAATTAATTTGAGGCCCAGCTTTATTTCTTATATCAGATCTCTGATCTGACCCAATTAGTTGCCTACTTATTTATTGTATCTCAGAAATTATTATTAATATATTAATGTATTTAACATTATTTAACAATGTTATTTATCTGGAATTAATTGGTTGGGCAAATAATTGATAAATAAAAGTAGTCCAAAAGATTAATTTATTATATTATGGGCTAATTATGTAGAAGCCTATTAGGGATATAATTAAATTAATGGGCTACAAATATTAATATAATATTGGCTCTTGAAGCCTATGTATATTAGTATTATGTTAATAATGACACATAATTTTCGAGCGTATACACGTTTGAGAGAGAGACATAAATCTTATTTTCTTCAGTTTCTGACCACCCAAAGTGAAAAAAAGGTTGGGACACAGATCAGAAGATCAGAAACACGAGCAACAATCAGAGGTGCAACAACATACGCGAAGAAATGTACATTTCTTCCTCTCCTTATTATTCCTTCAATTGGTATCAGAGCCTGGTTTAAGCCCTGATTGTTGCTTTTAGGAGCATGTTTAGGGTTTTTCTTTTGTCGTTATCGGGCTATTTTCGTGTTTGGGGCGGCCTACGAGTGACTATTTCAAAATCCACGAGTAGATGATATGACCTATTTTCTATGCGTTTGTACTGTTTTGTACTATAATTTTAGTCCGGGAAGCACAAAAATCGAGATGGAGAAGAAATCTTTAACACAGTCGAAATTCTAGTCTTCTAGGGTTCCACCGCCACTTGCAGCGGTGAGTGGCGGCGCGTCCGGTCCCTTCCTTTTCTATGTGTTTGGTTCTTCTTGTCACGAGCTTTGCGTTGATAGGTCGTAAGGGGTCATCCGATACCGGATGAGACCGTAATCAATTTTGAAAGTTTGCTGCTCACCACGAATTCTTTCTGGCGAATCATTTGAAATTCGGGAATTTGAAGAACTAATTTTAGCCAGAATCCGTTACATGGTGGTTGTGAGTGTTCTAATTACGTTTCCCCTCTTTGAATTGATCGAATCGTGCCTTAGTGAGGACGAATCCTGGTGGCGGCGGAGATGGCGGCGAGTGGCGCGATTTTTCTCATTTGCTGAGCACGACTGCGGCTCCAGACGGTCGTTCTTCATGGCCTATGATGCTTGGGAGTCAGAGGGATGCCGGACTGGGTCGGACGTGGCGGCGATAGCTGTAGCGTGCGTGCTGGCGCGATGCACAGTCACACACTTCCGCAGCACTGCATCACGTCTCCCGACGGTGGCGTGGATCGGGGGACGGCACCATCGTTCGGCGCTCCCTTGGGTGCAGGCGGCCAGTTGAGAACCGGCTTGGAGCGGTGGCGGCGTTCTACTGGTGGAAGAAGAAGAAGATGTGGCGCGCCACGTCAGCCTTTGGTGATGTGGATGTACACGTGTCTGACACATGGTAAATGTCCTGATGACGTGGCAACGAGGCAGTTTTCGATGCACTTTTCAAAATCAAAAAATTTTCATGATATTGAAGAGCCGTATTCTGATCGGGCTTTGTAATAGATAGAATTTTCATTTTTTCTGTGAGTTTTAAGCTCGATAATGACTTTTTATTTCTTATTTGCGCATTCATTTATTATTATGCTTTAGAATGCGACTATGTGATTAATTGTGCTTTGAAAAGGATTTACGTCGTTTTAAAGCATGTTTATTTTTTGCGAGCACGTTTTATTATGTGCTTTAGAAATTACATGCTTTAGGATTTATGTGTTTTTAGCATGAATCGGAACAAACCTTTTGAATGAAAAGACTAAGCAATCTTAAATTAATCGAACCTCCATTTAATTGGACTCTACACAGAAGTAGTAAGATTATGTGAGTAAACGTCCACCTATGTGGCTTGCTTTCATCTTTGAGCTACGATTTTTGTGAGATGAGTTTTTCAAAATAATATTTAAATATTATTGAGAAGTGGGAGCGAAGCCGTAAGCGTCCACCTGCGTGGCTTGCGTGCCTAGTAAATACAAGTACTTTGAATATGATGGCTAATTAGATCATATTGAATGTGGCATGTGTTGGTCCCGAGAATAAATGTTCAGGTGTAGGGGGGTGAATACACATGAAAACCAATTTCTCAACATTAAACACAAACAGTCCCTTTTCAGGAGAGTGTTGTGCTGAACAAGTTCAGCAGACCAAATAAGCTGTTCTAGATCGTGTGGCAGAGTGACTGACTTCACTGAGGTCTGCTTGCTGATTTGACTCAGAATTCAGTATCATTCAGATGAAGTTCAGTAGTGCGGAAATGTGTACGCCCAAATTCAGTTGAGTTTAGAAAACATTTTTATGAAAATAATTTCATTATGTTAGTGCAATCGATTAAGCTTATCTGAAACTTAGTTGAATGATTTTAGAAATTCTTTTAGTATGCACAGTAATCAATGCAACAGTTAAGAACAGAAAAACACAGAACACATGTAGTTTTTAAAGTGGTTCGGATCCGTCAATCCTACGTCCACTGTCCCGAAAGATCAGGAAGCTATGTGTTATACTGAGATAGTCTCAGTTGGTTTGTACGCTGGACAAACACTGGTCTTGAGATTTATACTGAGCAAGTCTCAGTTTACAAGATATCAAACTAAGGAGTCCTTTACAATAAGGATCAGTTCAAATATGAACTCCTTCATCTAAGCTATCGATATATGCTATTGAGCTTAGGTTAGAGGGGATAGGGACAAGGAAGTGGCTTCTAGAGCGACGAACAATTTAAATTTGGACTTGGGCTCGTATTCAATCGCTTGGATACTAGAGGCTTTATATTCTGGTTCAGCTTGGTTCCCTATGAGCAGGTGTGTTGTCTTTCGCCGGAAATTACTCCGTGAACTTCTTGCGGAAGACTTTGGTCGTTTTAGTTGCTCTTGAATGCTCGTGTGTTCTTGTCTAGGTTCATTCGGTGAGCTTCAATTTGAATTATATCCCTCTATTTATAAAGCAAAGACATGGATAGACCCATTGGAGACGACGATCCATGTGACTCTCTCTTTTTGGCAGCTAACGGCTCTTTCAAAGAATTTGCAGAGTCTTTTCCCTCCTTTTTCTAGAAAAGTATTGACTTGCATCTTTAATCAGAAAGTGGACAGCTGGCTGCTCGTCGTTGGTCGAGGCTGTAGAAAGTAGTTGAGACAAAAAACTTCAATACGGATCTGAAGCTGACTTCTCTGTACCTCGTATGACTCTGCTGATTGGATTTTTAAGATCTAACAGTCAGAAGATTGTTTAACTGTGGCTGAGTCTGATCTATATTCAGTAGCATGCTCCTGCTAAGTCGGCTCTACTGAAGATCAACTATGAGTTCAGTGGACTACTCCTGCTGAGTTCAGTTCCACTAACTCCTTTCCGTATACTGCTCCTGTTGAGTCCAGTATTACTGATTCTTCTTCTTCTGGTACTGTGGCAGGTAATCTACTGAGTGCCTGGTGAAGATTGTCTTCTGAGTCTGAAACCTCAGAGACTGAACAATACAAATTACAATTGAATTGTTCATAAGTTCAAGATAGGGTTTTGGGATCTTCAAATCTTCAGCAAATATTTAGAGCACTAGGCTAATGCGTCTTATCTTATTAGATTAGGAGAATACTGAATCATCTCCCAACAACATGGTTCTCGTAAGTATGTCAATTTTGAGAATTTGAATCTATTTTGGTCAAATTAATGGTCAATGCTTAGATGTGACCGCATGTACAATTCACTTCCCTCGAAGTTCCTTCCCGCGTTTTAATAGTGACATGGTCCTGAATATCGAACTATTAATTCCTTTCATTTTAAGAACCTAGCCTTGAATTAGAATTAAAGAGCTGGTAAATAGCTTAGTTTAGGGTTACGCTCGTAAACATCCACGTGCGTGACTTACAAGTGGAATTCCTAGAGTTGTTCGAGGTTTTTAATATCATTATTTTTTTCAAAAGGTTACAATGATTACTAGTTATGAATTATGTGTAAATTTAAATTTCTTACATACTTTAATTTTTAAATATTTTTCAAATATGTCTGTTCAAGCTGTCATTTATGGTCTTATGAGCCGACTCTTAAAGGGTCCAAACAACTATAAAGAGTGGAAGAGAAACCTTACACTATTGTTCCAAACTAAGAAAATTATGTATGTTCTCAGTACCCCTGAGCCTGAACTCCCCGAAGAAGGGGCGACTGAGGAACATATAAGGGAATCTGAGAAGTGGGTAGAGGATAATGACAAGACTCGTTTTGTCATTTTATCCACTATGATTGATTCTCTTGCTTCACAATATGAAAACATGCCCCATGCGGGAGTGATATGAGATTCCATGGTTGAAAAATTCGGTGAGACTGATAGATCTCAAAGATTTCATCTCTTGAGGCAGGTTGCGACCTGCACTATGGCCGAAGGTGCATCCGTTCATGTTCATATTTTACATATGAACGAGCTGCTAGATCGGCTTGCAAATGTTGATGGTATCTTGGAGCTTGAGATCAAGATAGATATCATTCTGCATTCACTACCTAGGTCATATGAGAATTTTCGCCGAAATATAGTGATGTTAAAGACGAACTACACTCTGAATGAACATTCGAGTGAGTTAATCATTACAGAATGAATCATGAGTCATACTAAAGGTAAGGGGACCCAAGTTTTGAACACTACAAGCAGTTCAAGGAACCTTCCGAAAGGTGGATTCCAGAAAAAGGGCAAGAAGGCTACGAACATCAAGAATAGTAGTGGGAGCACGAAGTTAGCACACACAGGAGGGTTTCAAAAACCTAAGGGAAATTGTTGGGTGATTATTCCATCCTCAGCACTGTTACTCTTAGTGGGAAATGATTCGGTCTTAGACACTGATCTTAAGCTCAGTAGCCTTGTGCTCTGTACTTGTCTGAAGATTTGAAGATCCCAAAACCCTATCTGAATGATGAACCATTCCCTTGTATGTTGTTTGTCTCCGAGGTTTCGCACTCGGTAGACACTCGCTCTCGGTCAAAGGCGCTCGCAGCTTATCGGCCTCAGCACCGGTGTAGAAGACTCGGTGATACTTGGACTCGGCAGAGCAAAGATATGCGAGAGAGTCACTGAACCGAACTCGGCAGGAGTAGTTCACTGGACTCGGAGCCGATCTTCGATAGACTTATCTCGGCAGCCTATCTATCGAATACAAGGTCGGACTCAAGCAATGGCGGATAGTCTTCAGGACTGTCAGAATCTTTTGAAAGACAATCAGCATTGTCATGTACGAGGAAGAGAGAAGTCAGCTTCAGTCTGTCTCGAAGTTTGTGCTGTCTCAACCACTCCATTAACCTCGACAAATGACAAGCATACACGTGTCTTCTCACCTGCTAAAGCTGCAGTCAACCTTTTACCTAAAAAGGTGGGAAAGCACTGTTACCTACGTCCAAAAGAGCCGTTTGCTACAAAAAAGAGAGAGAGAGAGAAGAAGATCGTCTCCAACGGATCTATTTCAATCTCCACTCTATAAATAGAGGGATCATTCAAGATTTGAAGCTCACCTAATGAACAACAAGAACAAGAGAGAGCGCAAAAACGAGCGAATTCAAAAGAACAAAGTCTTAGCAAGAACTTAAAGAACAACTCCGGCGAAAGACTATATTCTAGCTCATAGGGAATCAAGCCAAACCGACATATAAAGCCTCTAGTATCCAAATCGACGTTACACGAACTCAAAGCATATCTTCAGCTGTTCGTCGATCTAGAAGCTACTCTCTCATATTCCCTATCCCTCTAGTCCTAAGCTCAATTGTTATATCCATAGCTTAGACGAAGGAGTTCACATTTGAACCCAATCCTTATTGTATAAGGACTCCTTCACTGTTGGAGAAGTTTGTCAAACACTTTAAGTTTGATTGTTGTAAACTGAGACTTGGATCAGTATAAAAACCAAGACGCGGCTTTGCCCAGTGTGCAAGCTGACTGAGACTAACTCAGGATAATAAATAGCCTCCTGATCTTTCGGGACAGTGGACGTAGGATTTGAGCGATATCCGAACCACTTTAAAAATCCTGTGTCTCTTACTGCTTTCTTAAACTGTTGCATTGATTTTACTATTCATACTGAACATCTTATTTAAAATCAATCAACTGTCTCAGCATACTGAATTTCTAATCTACTGAACTGAGACTTAAAACGCTTTCACACAAAAACTGATTTGGGCCTACACTATTCCGCGCACTGAACTCTTACTGTAGATACTGAATTCTGACCTAGTCAGTTAGCAGATCTCAGCCGAGTCAGTACTCTTTTGCCTTTAACACGATTCGTAAGCAGTGACCGGGTCTGGCCGTTAAACCGTTTGATCGGACATCATCCTGAATAGGACTGTTCGTGTTCGAAGCTGAGAAATCAAATCAGGTGTATTCACCCCCCCCTCTACACCTGACCGTACACTCGGGACCAACAATTGGTATCAGAGCAGGAGTTCTTTAAGACTCTTGTCACTTTGAGACTGGTCTATTCGAACGGATCCGGAGAAAACGTTTTTCACTGCATATCACTCTACATTCATATCTATATTCTTCATGGCTGATATGTCAGGTATAAGGATGGTACCCATCTTCTCGGTGGAGAATTATGGAGTATGGCGAGTCAGAATGGAAGCACATCCGACATCCCTCCATGACATATGGTCGAAGTGCTTGAAGATGGACCTATCGTTCCCATGATCGATAGTGTCGTAACTCAGGACCAAGCTCAAGGAGGAGGAATGGTGACCGGGAAGAAGATTCCCAAAGACAGAAGTCTCTTCACTCCTGAGGAGAAGAAGCTTCACAACTTAGACCGTGTTGCCAGAAACGCTATACTGACCACCCTTAGTGATTCTTATCTTGGCAGGGGTTCGGGAATGCAAGACTGCAAAAGAACTCTGGGATGCTCTAGCGCTGCTGAGTCGAGGGACTCAGAAGATTAAAGCAAATAAATTAGCGCTGGAACTCCAAAAGCTGGAAAGCTTGTCTCTCATGCCCGGTGACAAAATCGAAGATCTAAACGTCGATTTACCAATCGATGAATTCTATCAATGGGCCGGGAAAGACATTCGAAGAATCGAGAGATGAATCGAAGATTCCGAGGGCACACGGACGGACACTGGACACCTTTTGCCACTCTATTGCGACATTCGACTTAGATGTTGTGTTTCCGACCATATCTTTTCGTAATTACGGGCGGAGGAGTTTGAGTTCGACAGACCTCAAAGAAAGCAAGAGCTGAAGGCGACACAAAAATCGACCATGCTTTCAAAGCATCAGTCAAGGCAAAGATCTCCAGCGATGAGCAAAACGACGAGTAAGACTGAGCCTTCACTCAATGATCTACAAGAAGGAAGTCTCGCTCAGAAGTATGCGCTGCTCGCTGTAAAGTATCGAAGGAGAAAGGAGCGACGCAGAAAAGTGACTAAAGCCTATCGGGAAACGAAAGGTAAGTCAAATTATATGTCGAAACACACTCCTGACTCACAATCTTCTGAATACAGAAAGAAGGATGACTCAGAACCGTCAAAGAATAGCGAAAGCAAAGAAGAGAGAGTCATCACTTGCTACAACTGCAAGAAGCCAGGACACTATCAATACGACTGTCCTGAGCTCAGTAGTGCTAAACGCGCAACACACAAGGAGAGAAAAGAGAAATTCGCCAAGAAAAGACAAGCTTATATTGCAGGCGAACTCTCAGACGACTTAGAAGTCGACTCCTTTATGGATTCATCTGACGATGAAGCAGCCTTCATGGCCTTAGAGCATGAAGCAGATGAATCAGCTGAAAAGTGCATGATGGCAGGCGAAGAGGATGAGGTAAATTCTCATGAACCACTTAACTCCTCTTCACACTGCACACACGACACTATTTCAGGTGCAGATGAGAATTTGGACATCGCAACCGCATACGAAGATCTACTAGATGAACAAATTCAGATGAGTCTGCAGCTCAGCAAGACTCTTCAGGAGTTGGATACCCTGAAATTGGAGAATCAGAAACTTTCTCAGGAAAGTCAGGTTGCTACTGAGGCCGAAGGACTTGTGTTGAGACTCGGAGAGGAGATAAACTCTCTGATGGCCAAGTCTCAGCATCAAGAAGATCGGATTTCAGTTTTGACCAATAACTTGACTCAGAAAGATATCGAATCGAGTCTCTTCAAGCAAGAAATGTCAGGACTTCAGATCGAGCTCAACACACTGAAGAAAAGTGATGATATCTGGAGGAACCTGCTGACTGAGAGGTACAAGGGCGCTGAAAAGAAATTAGAGGCTATGCTAGCAAGCAACAAGCTAAAGCACTGTAAGGAAGGACTTGGATTCAGCCAGGGAGCTTCCTCATCTGCCCCAGTACACTTAGAAGTACGGCTTGCTGATAGGTTTGTTCAAGGGGAGACCATCAACGTTAATATACTGAACCCCCTTGCTAAGAACAAACAGAAGATGAAAGCACCTCATCCTACTCATCAGCATTCTGACAAGAAGATCAGTGCCAAGAAATCCCAGTTTAGTCAAGGGGGAACCAACAAATCAAAATTGGCAGATCAGTATGGACCTCCAAAGCTGACACATCTAGCTTAGTATGGGTCATATTATTATGAACCTATAGTCAGAAGAGGCTCCAAAGGTCAGAAGAAAAAGAAAGCCGCACAGAAGGCTAAGGTCAGCAGTCCACCAGCTCAGAAGATTAGGACTCCTGAACCTCAGAAGCCTCAGAAGTCACCTATGACCAGTCCAGTGGTCAGATATGTTGACTTTAGTGGAAAGAAGATGTCTGAAACCACCAGGGTTGTTAGACAGATTTGGGTTATGAAAACTAACATCTAAGGACCCAAAATCAAAAATAAAGGGTACCTGAATATAATTCTGTTTTGCAGGTGCGCAGAGACCCATGGTATGTGGACAGCGGATGCTCAAGACATATGACATACCAAAGGAGTCTACTGAAGAATTATATCACTGAAGAAGGACCCAGAATCGAGTTCGGAGATAATGCCAAAGGCTACACGAGAGGATATGGCACACTCAGCATAGGAACTGCCAAAGTTCCAAGAGTATCCTATGTTGAAGGACTTCAGCATAATCTTCTCCCTGTTAGTCAATTTTGTGATAACTCGAATAGAGTGATTTTTGACTCTGGTTTCTGTGATGTCATTGATAAATCTACAGGGAAAACAGTGTTATCAGGTTCGCACAGAAAGAACATATACGTGGTCGACCGGAACTCGTTGAACACCGAAGCTTGTTTCTTTGGCGAAGAATGAAAACAGAACGGGGTGGCTATGGCATAGAAGGCTCAGTCATCTCAACTTCAAGACGCTTAACAAACTAGCAAGAAACACTCTAGCAAGGGGACTGCCGAATGAAGTATTCAGCAAAGACACTCAGTGTGAAGCATGTCTGAAGGGAAAGCAAACAAAGAAAGAAAATCCACCCGTTCCATCTCCTTCCACTGATGGAATCCTTCAGCTGCTACATATGGATTTGTTCGGTCCAGTCTCCCCAGTGACGATCAGAGGCAGAAAATATGCATTAGTGGTCATAGATGACTACTCGCGCTACACATGGGTCATATTCATTGCCAACAAATCTGACGTCAAAACAGAGTTACCAACGCTTCTGAAAAAGCTCAGTGTCGAGAAGAACACCAAGATCAGAAAAATACGTTCAAACAGAGGAACTGAGTTCCTTAATTCCATGGTAGAGGAGTTCTGCAAAGCAGAAGGAATAGAGCATGAGACTTCACCGCACGCACACCTCGGCGAGAATGGAGTTGCTTTGAACGAAAGAACGAGAACTCTAAAAGAGGCAGCTAGGACTCTACTCGCAGACTCGGGACTCCCAACCAAATTCTCGGGCGAAGCTACCGATACCGCATGTTACACTCGTAACCGATCTTTACCGACAAAGCAAAGATAAGAGGACACCATATGAACTATGGAACGGCAGGAAGCCTTCTCTATCTTATTTCCATATCTTTGGTTGTTCATGCTTTATCCACAACAATGGGAAAGATGAGCTGAAGACTTTTTACAGCAAGTCAGATCAGGGAGTATTCTTAGGATACTCTCGGGTCAGCAAAGCTTTCAGAGTATTCAACTATCGGACTCTTTGCGTGGAGGAAAGCCCTCATGTTGTTTTTAATGAGTTTGCTACTGAAGACAGGAGCAGTAACTCAAATTCTGAATCTGAGGACATCAGTAGACAGCTACAGGATCTAAGCTTAAAGGACAAACCTGAAAAGATCCAGCTATGTTGGGATGATGATTCAGACGAAGAAACTGAAGACAAATCTACTGAATCTCAACCAGCAAAGCAAGTAGCTGAGCAGATTGATTCTCCTGAACAGAATCAATCCCAGGTAACTCAGGTCGATGAGGAAACCGTAGAGGTAACTGAGACCACTACTGAGAATAACAACTCAGGGGGAACATCTAGTAATGTTCCTGAGCTGAATGCCCCTGAACCTGGTGACTCAGTAGATCATACTCTTATCACTGAAATTCTTCAATCTCATAATAGTACAATTGAAATGCCTAACTCACCTACTATCTGTGTTGAACAAATTTCAGAAGAAGAGCTGAAACATCGTAGATCGTGGCTGGATGCTCACACTCCTAATTTGATCATTGGAGATCCTTCAGCAAATGTCAAGACAAGATCAAGATTCTGTCAAGGAGAAAACGCATTATTTTCCTGCTTCTTGTCTACTGAAGAGCCTCATAATATTGAGAATGCATTAAAGGATGCTGACTGGATCATAGCTATGCAAGAGGAGCTGAATCAGTTCACGAGAAACGATGTATGGGAGCTTGTAGATAGACCCCGGCATCAACATGTCATTGGAACCAAATGGGTCTTCAAAAACAAGCGAGATGAAAACAACGTCATAGTAAGGAACAAAGCAAGGCTCGTGGCAAAAGGCTACTGTCAAGCTGAAGGAATAGATTTCGATGAAACTTTCGCTCCAGTTGCAAGATTGGAGGCAATTAGACTATTCCTAGCCTACGCAACACATCAAAGATTCAGAGTTTATCAAATGGATGTGAAGTCTGCGTTCCCGAACGGCGTCTTTGAAAGAAGAAGTCTATGTGGAACAACCGCCCGGCTTTCGAGCAGGGACATCAAGTATATAGACTCGGAAAGGCTCAAGACGGGTTAAAACAAGCACCCAGGGCTTGGTACGATACCCTGTCTGAGTTTCTTCTTCATAAAGGTTTTTAGAAAGGCACAGTAGATCGCACATTATTCAGCATTCGACTGGAAGACGACCTATTACTCGTGCAGATCTATGTAGATGACATCATCTTCGGTTCGAAGAATGTCATTATGTGTCAACAGTTTGAAAGAATGATGAAGGACAAGTTCGAGATGTCGATGATGGGAGAAATGAACTACTTCCTTGGTTTTCAAGTCAAGCAATCTGAAAAGGGAACGTTCATCAATCAAGGCAAATACACTCGGAGACCTCATCAAAAGATTCGGCTGCACATCCGGCAAATCCATCAAGATCCCGATGAACACGAATATGAAGATAGATCTCGATAAAGTGGGAGTATCAGTAGACCAAACTGAATACCGTGCTATAATTGGTTCTTTATTATATTTAATGACTACCATACGACATAACTTATGCTGTAGGTGTCTGTACTCGATTTCAGGCGAATCCCAAGCAGAGCCATATGGACTCAGCAAAGAAGATTCTCCGCTATCTCCGAGGAACACCTGGCATGGGTTTGTGGTATCCAGCTGATTATAATATTGAACTAACCGGCTATTCTGATGCTGACTATGCAGGATGTAGAATTGACCGAAAATCAACTTCAGGAACATGTTAGTTCCTTGGCAGCAAGCTGATTTCATGGTTTTCAAAGAAACAGCATTCAGTAGCTACGTCGACTACTGAAGCTGAATACATGGCTGCCGGAAGTTGTTGCGCCCAAATCCTTTGGTTGAGACAGCAGCTGAGAGACTATGACGTCATTCAGAATGAAGTGCCAATCTTTTGCGATAGTACCAGTGCCATTACAATCACTCAGAATCCTGTACTACACACGAGATGCAAGCACGTGGACATCAGACATCACTTCATTCGTGACCATGTCGAAAAGAAGGATATCAGGATGGAAAAGATCCATATTGACAAGCAACGGGCTGATATACTGACCAAACCTCTAGCTGAATCCAGATTCAGAGAACTTTCAGTAGAGCTAGGTCTATTGGACCCTACTGACCCCAGTCAGTAAGAAGTTTCAGGAGAGAAACATTTCAGTAAGGGGGAATGTTCACTCTCAGTACTGAATGCATTCAGTACGTAGAGATTCAGAAACCATCTACACGAGGTATCAGTTGACTACTATGTTCAGCTGACAGGTTTGCGTATCTCTACTCAGTAGTAATTTATATTACAGAACATTGCATTTATAACAAAGATTCAGCATGATATTTAATATCTATTGGTTTGTCTTTATTATTAACAGATTTCATTTAGTGCACGACATTCCATACATAAGTTTGCTGAACTCTGCGCGCATTTAATGCATGTCTTTTCACAGTTACTACTTAGGCTATTTTACAACTGGCTTTGACTTAGGCGGCTCATGCGATCATTGCCTATTATATATCTTCTAATCTTGACCGTCCATATCATAAAGAAAGTTTAAACACAGCCTTAGATCGAAAACTGTTCATCTTCATATTTGATAAATATTCGATCATATCTTTGAAACCGCCATTAGCATACAAATCTTTCAAGATCGAGAAATCTGAAGCAACTTTTAGAACGAATCTCATCCATATTCACGTTTTATCCGTCTAAAGTATTAGATTTCTCATTGGTATGCATATTAGAACTGTTATGATTGCTTTTCTCATTATTCAGTATCGATATATATATATATACTGTTCTATCCAAGAATCGATACTAATAAATTTCTTGTAACAGTTACGATGGCTGGTATCTCTGTAATCGTTCCTGAAAAGATAGAGGAGATCCTCAGCAAAGGCCGTGTCTGGTGCGAACCAGTCATGGAGTTCGACGCTTGCGAGCTCGAATACATGGAGGAAGTTTTCACCAATCTTAGAGCGTCTGGACTGAAAGAGTTCATATCGAGGAAGCCGACCTTCTTCCTTCCTCGATAAGTGGCGGAGATGTATCTGAACTCTGACTCCGTCGAAGGCGATATTATGGCGCGATTCGCTGTTCACGCGATTGGCAACGCCTCAAAGATTTTGAAGCAAATGTCGATCAAGCAAGCACTGAAGAAAAGCTTCAATCTTCCGTCTGAAGGGATCAGCACGATAGGCTACAACGATGATTCAGTAGACGAATACCTGACGGTATTCTGTGGCAAGCCTACTACCTTCAGAGCCGCCTTCCCGAAGAACGCCATGCTCCCCGATACAGAGCATTGGCCTATATCGTCACGCAGCTGCTGACGAGTCAGGCTGGATCGTTCGATCAGGTCTCGCGACCTAAGATCCACCTGATGATGGCGATCTATGACTGTGCCAAGGTCAACTGGACCGAGTACTTTGTCAGGGAGTTCATGATCCAAGCGGCAAAGTTTGACAAGCCCACGCGCACGCTGAGCGCCAAAGGAAAGCTACTCTACGGGCTCAAACTGTCAGTGATGATTGAAGACTTCTGTAGCTCTGAGCAGATCACATATGACGCCAAGGAGTACTTCAACGTCAAGAAGATTTGGTTTCATAACCGAACTGCGGCCCTTCAGCAAATCGGGTCAGGACCTTCAGCTGAGACTGAATCTCAGAAGGCTACTCCACAGAAGAGGAGAACGCCTCCAGCAAAAACCCCCAAGGCACCGGCAAAGAAACTGAAGAAAGCCGTCGAGGTACTGCTCGAACTCGAGGTCCCTCGCTCGACAGTGCCACTCGGCGGACTACTCGGCCCGGAGGCTGATAGATGAGTCGGAGTCTTCTGAGAAGACTCAATCAGTGGAGAAGATCGTCTCCACTGAAGAAGCTGTTCAGATGGAACAAGAGGAGGCTACTGAAGCTCAAAGTGAAGAAGTTCAGCGCCTAGACAGCCCCCTCGCAGTTCCTCCACTCAGCACTGCGCCACCTGCTGAGACTCAGACGTCTCCACCTAATGCTGAATCAGAGACGGCGTCTAAAGAAGAAACCATCGGGATGGAAGCTTCAGTGATTATATCCAGAGCATCCCGAGAGATTCTTCAACTGGTTCCGGAGCTTGCTGACTACTCAGACTTGTTGCTCATCGCCAAGTCAGCAAGGCTCCACATGTTGCTGCGACATCAGGAGTGGCCTCGCCTGCAGCGCCTAGTTCTCCACTACTCCTGTCAGCAGCTGCATGAAGAGGAATTGAGACTGAGAGAGGAGATAAGCTATTCAGAGCCTGAAGACCTCAGCTCAATGGATAATCTGAGGGCTGCGATGCTGGCCATGATTCATGATAGACAGCTCGCCTCCGGCCCAGCACCCTCAGATGGGTCAGACCATGACGACCCACCCAATGATTCACTCCCCAGGACAAGGATACACAAATTACTGAACCTCAGCGTCTACTCAGTATCGTTGATTCTGCGAAGTCGACGGGTGGTACCTCAGCAACAGAGCCTGCTCAGCTCCTGTTGAAGTCAGATTTCGAGGTAGCGCCCAGCCCGCATCGTCGACGCTCCAAGTCAGTGGCGAGGGCTCTGCAAAGCCAAGGCACTCAAAACCGTGCCCTCGCCAAGGCAGTCCACAAGACTTGGAAGAAGACTGCTGAAGCCACAGCTACTGAACTTCAGGGGCTGAAATCCTCAATGTCCCTATCAGCCGCCCCTGATGTCTCTGCAATCGTCACTCAGGCACTGGCTCAGCAGCAGACAAATTTTGAATCTCAGCTCAGGATCTTTCAGGAGAGCCAAGCCCAACTACTTCAAGAATTTCAGGCTTCTAAACTAGCTCATACTGAAGCTATTGTTGAACAAGCCCAGGCCACTGAGATCAGACTTGACAACATTCAACTGGTCCTGGAGGATAAGATTGCTGAGAAGCTGAAAGATTTCAAGGAAGCAGCTGACCTCTCTCATAAGCAGTACAAGGCAGATCTAGCCATGGAGAGGAACGAGTTGCATGAGGCTCTGACCAAGCTACACAATAGACTTGATGATCTGTCAACCTCATACAAAAGCTTGAAGAAGTCGGTCCCAGTCCCTACCCCGATGATCATTGATGATGCCAAAAAGGGGGAAAGTAAAGGAAGGGAAGGAAAGGGGACTGAAGGAAAGAAGAGTACTGAGAAGCTGACCCCAACCAAAACTGCAAAATCTTCTAAGGGGGAAGCTACACTGAAGTCATCTCAGACTCAGACTCAGAAGGGTGAGGCCCAGGGTGTCCCAGCTGCGAGCACAGCTGCGACCGGCCCAAGTGGCTCAGGATCCCATACTACTCATGCAACCCAGACTCCTACTGATATCATCAAGGAGGTTGCAGAGTATGCTGAACAGGAAGAGGACTCAGATGCTGAAGAAGTCCCTCTACCTCCACCTGTTCAAGGCAAAGGTAAGAAAGTTACGAAGCTCCCAGCCCCTCCAAAGCCAAAGAAGACCAAAAGATACATCTCAGCTGAGGAGGAGGCTCAGATTGCCGCTGATGAGAGGCTGGCAAGGGAGATTGCCGATGCTGAAGCTGCCAACAAACCAAAGTCTAAGCCTGCTAAAGGAAAGACTAAGGCACCAGCACGCGGTGGAAAGAAAAAGGCGCCTGCTAGATTGCCTCCCAAAAAACTCAGAATTGAAGATGATGAAGACAGGGAGAGGCAACAGCAAAAAGGCACTGAGCAGCAAGGTACATCCAAAACCAAATCCAGTACCTCTGCTGACTCTGAACAAGCTCCTCAGAAGCCTCAAGAGCAAGATGCAGAAATCGAAGAAATCTTCGCTCAGATGGATAGATATCTCTATAGAGGAGAGGAAGCTAGACAGATAGAGGCTGCCAGGCATAGGATACATTTGGCAGACCTCGAGGCACTCAGAACTCGACTGAACAAGAGGCCAGGCTGAGAGTTCCTTCCAAAGCTGACATTCCTTATCGATACAGAAGGTTCAGGAAGCCAAATGATCTGAAGACACAAAGATGGCCGAGATCAGACGAGTGGATGCCTATTCAGTTCAATCAGAGATGGGAATCGGCCAAGATAGAGTTCATAAAGAGAAATTATTTCTGGCGATTCTGGCCTGAAAAGTCTAAGGTTGATGCCTACGTCGAGTGGATGTCTCTTACTGAACCTGATCTTTACCCATACATGCACAGAGCAGTATCTGAAGGGGTAGCAGTCAGCGTTCCTGAAGCAAGGATCATTCCTCCACCCAGAAGACAAGACGACTCAGTCCATCTCGGAATGATTGAACAAGAAGTGAAGAATGCTGCGTTGAATAGAGGACTAGAACAAGATGAGCCAGAAGACTTCGCTGAGTATCTGAAGCTGAGGAAGAACATATTCAGAATGTATGGAGTCCCACTGCCTGAAGATAAATCTCAAGGCTTCATGAATAGAATTCAGCAGTTTAAGGGTTCTCCCTCTTAGTTCTCCTTTTAGCTTAGTAAGATTTGTAATGTACTGAATTTCTTTATCATATATATACAAATCTTCTTTTGGCTTTGACAACTACTTGTTGTCTAAATAGCCGTGTTTGCTTTTATGCTTTAACTCTCAGAATCACTGAAGTGATTACTGACACACACACCTTGCTTATTTACTTGTCAGTTTTTGCTCGGTTAGATTTCTGATAGGCTAGACCTTCATAGAGCTACTTTTTCTTCAGTAGGAGGAAATTGTTGCATGAGGAAAATTGTTGTAATCTCTCTTAGGGGGAAAAGTATTGTAAAGGGGGAAATTGTTCTGCCCTGTCTCCCTCAGTAGTCTAGCACTTACCAGACAACTCCACTGATCCTACTTGTAACATTTGTAAGGAGCTCTGTTTCTGAGTAAGTTAGTGTTTAACATAGTTGATAAGTCATAGATGATAGGTTTTGGCATCATCAAATAGGGGGAAATTGTTGGGTGATGATTCCATCCTCAGCACGGTTACTCTTAGTGGGAAATGATTCGGTCTTAGACACTGATCTTAAGCTCAGTAGCCTTGTGCTATGTACTTGTCTGAAGATTTGAAGATCCCAAAACCCTATCTGAATGATGAACCATTCCCTTGTATGTTGTTTGTCTCTGAGGTTTCAGACTCAGTAGACACTCTGCTCTGATCAAAGGCGCTCAGTAGCTTATCAGCCTCAGCACCAGTGTAGAAGACTCAGTGATCTTGGACTCGGCGAGAGCAAAGATATGCGAGAGAGTCATCGAACCGAACTCCGGCGAGAGTAGTTCACTGGACTCAGAGCTGATCTTCAGTAGACTTATCTCAGCAGTCTATCTACTGAATACAAGGTCAGACTCAGCAACGGCAGATAGTCTTCAGGACTGTCAGAATCTTTTGAAAGACAATCAGCATTGTCATGTACGAGGAAGAGAGAAGTCAGCTTCAGTCTATCTCGAAGTTTGTGCTGTCTCAACCACTCCATTAACCTCGACAAATGACAAGCATACACGTGTCTTCTCACCTGCTAAAGCTGCAGTCAACCTTTTACCTAAAAAGGTGGGAAAGCACTGTTACCTACGTCCAAAAGAGCCGTTTGCTACCAAAAAGAGAGAGAGAGAAGAAGATCGTCTCCAACGGATCTATTTCAATCTCCACTCTATAAATAGAGGGATAATTCAAGATTTGAAGCTCGCCTAATGAACACCAAGAACAAGAGAGAGCGCAAAAACGAGCGAATTCAAAAGAACAAAGTCTTAGCAAGAACTTAAAGAACAACCCCGGCGAAAGACTATATTCTAGCTCATAGGGAATCAAGCCAAACCGACATATAAAGCCTCTAGTATCCAAATCGACGTTACACGAACTCAAAGCATATCTTCAGCTATTCGTCGATCTAGAAGCTACTCTCTCATATTCCCTATCCCTCTAGCCCTAAGCTCAATTGTTATATCCATAGCTTAGACGAAGGAGTTCACATTTGAACCCAATCCTTATTGTATAAGGACTCCTTCACTGTTGGAGAAGTTTGTCAAACACTTTAAGTTTGATTGTTGTAAACTGAGACTTGGATCAGTATAAAAACCAAGACGCGGCTTTGCCCAGTGTGCAAGCTGACTGAGACTAACTCAGGATAATAAATAGCCTCCTGATCTTTCGGGACAGTGGACGTAGGATTTGAGCGATATCCGAACCACTTTAAAAATCCTGTGTCTCTTACTGCTTTCTTAAACTGTTGCATTGATTTTACTATTCATACTGAACATCTTATTTAAAATCAATCAACTGTCTCAGCATACTGAATTTCTAATCTACTGAACTGAGACTTAAAACGCTTTCACGCAAAAACTGATTTGGGCCTACACTATTCCGCGCACTGAACTCTTACTGTAGATACTGAATTCTGACCTAGTCAGTTAGCAGATCTCAGCTGAGTCAGTACTCTTTTGCATTTAACACGATTCGGAAACAGTGACCGGTCTGCCGATCAAGCTTTGATCGGACATCATCCTGAATAGGACTGTTCGTGTTCAAAGTTGAGAAATCGAATCAGGTGTATTCACCCCCCCCCTCTACACCTGACCGTACACTCGGGACCAACAGAAAGTGTGTCAAGTGTGGTAAGGTGGGACATTGGAAGACTGAACGTCCCAACTTCAAGGCAAAATAGAAAGGTACTCGCATCACCTTAGTAACTGAAATTGTTCTTGTTTTCGCATCTACCCATGAATGGGTAGTAGATTCCAGAGCAACTCACCATGTTTGTTACACCTTGCAGGGGTTTCTACAGAAAAAGGTTCTAGCTGATGACGAGGTTGTGGTTTCCATGGGTAATGGATCGCGAGTTCCAACTATTGCCATAGAAGATTTAAATTTATCTGTTTTAGACTCTAGTTTAGTAGTGATAGATGTTTTATTGGTGCCCGAGTTTAGGCGAAACATTATTTTTGTTTCAAAACTTTTTATTGTGGATGGTTATAGATCTATTTTTCATGTTGAAATTTCAATTTTTAAAGGTAAAAATCTTATCTGCAATAGGCCTTTAAATGGATTAATCCATATACATATGTGAATGTTACTTCCTCATCATCAAACAATAAGAAGAGAAAAGAACCTTCTATGGTAAATCAAACTTATCTATGGCATCTACGATTAGGTCACATCAATCTGAATAGGATCCAAAGGTTGTTGAAATATAGATCATTGGTGTCTCTCCAAGTTGAACCATTTCCAACTTGTGAATCCTTCTTGGAGGGAAAGATGGTGACTAAGCCTTTTATGGAAAAAGGTTATAGAGCAACAGAAGCACTAAGTTTGATTCATTCTGACTTGTTTTGGACCCATGTCTACACAAGCTTGTGGAGGGTATGATACTTCATCACATTTACCAATGATTACTCGAGATATGAATATATTTACCTTCTTTGCCACAAGTCGGATTGCTTCAAAACCTTTAAGGAATTCAAAGTAGAAGTGGAGAAGAAGTTAGGTAAAGAAATCAAAACACTGTGATTTGATCGTGGTGGGGAATACATATCCAAGGAGTTCAAGGACTACTTGACAGAATGTGGGATCACATCCCAGTTGACAGCACGGGCACACCTCAGTAGAATGGTGTGTCAGAGACAAAAAACCGAACACTCTTAGAGATGGTTCGGTCGATGATGAAATATGCAACATTGCCAGTTTCTTTTTGGGGATATGCCCTACAAACAACAACATATTTATTGAACCGTGTGCCATCCAAGTCGGTTAACACGACTCTGGTTAAGTTGTGGAGCGGCCACAAGCCCAGTATGCACCACATAAAGATTTGGGGGTGTCCTGCTTACGTGCTGAATAAGCAGGCCGACAAGTTAGAGCCACGTTCAGAGGTTATGCTGTTTATAGGATATCCGAAGGAAAAGAAGGGTGGTTATATTTATGATCCTAAAGAACAGAAGATTGTTGTTAGCACCAACGCTCGGTTCTTAGAGGATGATTATATTAGTAATCACAAGTATCGAGTCAAGATCATCCTTGAGGAATTACAAGGTGATCGAGATCCACAAACAGAGTCAGTTGTGCAAGAGAGAACTCCACGAGCAACTGCACAATCTGTTAATGCAGCTCCTGACACTAATCGACGTAGTGGGAGGGTGATATTTACACCTGATCAGTATATGTTCACTGGGGAGACGTCTGATATTCCCCTGACAGATGAACAAGATACCATGGATCTCTGGACTTACAATGAAGCAGTGGGAGATGTAGATGCAGAGTCATGGTGAATCACCATGTACTCAGAATTTAAGTCCATAACTGATATGGATGTATACGAGATCATTGAACTACCTGAGGGCTGCAAGGCTATTGGTAGTACGTGGGTGTATACGTGGGTGTATAAGAGAAAGAAAGGACCGAATGGAGAGATCATGGCATTTAAGGCTAGGCAAATGACGAAGGGTTTTACCCAGAAAGAAGGTATCAATTATGAAGAGACCTTCTAGCCCGTAACAATGATCAAGTCCATTAGGATTATCCTTGCCATAGTAGCTCACATGAACCTAGAGATCTAGAAAATGGATGTCAAGACCGCATTCCTAAACGGTCACCTTGAAAAAGATAGAGACATCTACATGAAAATAGCCAGATGGTAATGTGAACGAGGGTGAAGAGCATCTTGTTTGGAAGCTTAAGAAGTCCATATATGGACTTAAGAAAGCTTCCCGGTTATGGAACCAGCCTTTTGACGAGGTGGTCAAATCCTATGGTTTTGTATCCTATCCTAACGAGGTGTGTGTGTATCGTATCTGTGTTAATGGATCAGTGGTGTTTCTTGCACTTTACGTAGATGACATCCTTCTCATTGGCAACAATGTTGAAGTGTTATCAAACGTAAAGACATGGTTATCCGAGCAGTTTCAAATGAAGGACTGAGTTGAAGCTGCTTACATCCTTGGGATCAAGGTTATCCGAGATTGCCAGAAAAGGATGTTAAGCTTGTCACAGCATCCTACGTTGACACTGTTATTGCTCGTTTTAGCATGCAAAAAGCCAAGAGAGGTTCAGTACCTTTCAAACATGGCATTTTTCTATCCAAGAATCAGTGCCCTAAAACGCTTGAAGAGATAGAAAGTATGAGGTTAGTACCATATGCTTCCACTGCCAGTAGCCTCATGTACGCGATGCTTTGTACGAGAGCAGATATCTCATATGCCGTAGGCATGGTCTCAAGATATCAATCTAACCCTGGAAAGGAATACTGGACTGCGGTCAAGCATATTCTCAAGTACCTTAAACGGACTAGAGATTATAGGCTTGTTTACCAGTCAGACAATCTAGTATCTTTGGGTTATACAGAATTGGATTTCCAGGCTGATAGAGATGAGAAGAAGTCCACCTCGGGTTATGTGTTTACCTTGGGAGGTGGAGCCATTTCGTGGAGGAGTGTAAAGCAGAAATGCATTGCGGACTCAACCATGGAAACAGAGTGTGTGGCTGCTTCAGAGCTTGGAAAGAGGTAGTTTGGCTAAAGAATTTCCTCCTGGATCTTGATATTGTTCAGAATTTGCCTAAGTCGATCACGATTTATTGTGATAATGCAGGTGTAGTGGAAAATTCTAAGGAACCTAGATCTCACAAGGCGTCTAAACACATAGACATGAAGTACCACATTATTCGAGAATTCGTAAATTGAGGAGACGTGCTCATTGAGAGGATCGGAACTAAAGATAACCTAGCTGATCCATTCATGAAGAGCTTACGAATTCCGGCTTACGAGAAGCATGTTCGTGGGTTAGGAATAGTAGAGATGCCCCCCACTTTGGACTGCACAAACTTTTGTATAAGTAGGAGAAGAAGAGTGATAGATATGATAGATAGCTGAGTACTAGTTTGTACTTAGAACTGACACATTGTATACTAAAAAGTTTGTTGTAGTATAAGTGGGAGAATTGTTGGGATTTTGTATACTGAAGTAAGTTTCATTCTTGTATACAATGTGTTTTGTCCTTACCACTATTTTATTCTCCTATATGATAAATATATATATTTTCACATGTAATCCTTTATTTTGTATAAAAGTTAGATTTGTGTAGTGTATCGGGTATCACAGAAGACTACACAAATTGGTTGACTGAAAATAGATAAACAGTTATCACAGCTGAGACAACTTAAGGATAAGTTATCGTTCTAAGCTGCAGTTTAGATAAGAAGTGGCTTGTCTTGGATGCTTGTCTTTACTGGTACATTTAAGGTGGTGTATTGATGGATCACAGTGAGATGTGTTCTCTTGACTGACCTTAGTAGAGAACCAAGAGCTCGGTGACTTAGCTGGTCTTAAGCTTGGTAAGACTTCAGCTGAGCGCATTTGGCTATCTATCACTTTAACCTATTGTGAACATCATCGTGACCGGATCTACGTATCTTAGGTGTTAGTAGTTATTTGTGGCTCAGGCTGGTTATCTTTATCTTGCAACTGCATCCTAGTACTTTCCCCCTTTTTGGCATCATATATAATCATTGTCAAGGCGGTTGTTTGGTCAGCCCCTCGATAGATGTTCTTATCGAGTCTAGAGAGGTCGCAGCATCTCCAGTTGCATCTTAATAGGAAGTCCATCTCTTGTCGTGCTCTAGGTTAATAGCCTTCAGTAGAGCTGACGTGGATGAATCTATCCTCTTCAGATATGCTTCCATAGAGTCTACAGCTTCTTTACGGATCTCTGTACATGCAACATGTTGTTCGACAAGTGCCTTAGAGACACTTTCAGTAGCAAGCTTATGGCGCTCTACTACTGCTTTTAGGACTTGATCTGATGCAGTGGCCACTTCCTCAGAGAATGACTTGGCCTGATTCTGCCAAATGATATGAAATTGAACTTGCAGATCAGTCCGTTGAGCTTCTAGTGTTTTTGTGAGGATCGCTTCAGCATTGACTTTAGTAGGGGTGCTGATCCTCTGAACTTCAGCAGATAAGTTACCTTACTCCTTGGTCTGAGCCTCTTTGAATTGGCTCCATTTATTGCTCACGTCTGCCGCAAGGAGACGGTATTTGTGACCCTGGTGTTTGATAACATTATTAATTGACGCCATTTTGAGATCATATATCTCAGCAATCTGGTATGTAGATTGTTGCTTCGGCTGTGTCTAGGATGGTGTGGGAATGACTGCGCCTGATTCAGGAGGCGGTGGCGGCGAGTCTTCCCTGGGAGATTTTCCCTCAGAAGATTCTCCCTGGTCTGCATCCTTAGGAATCTGAGATGCATCTGCACCCTAGCTCTGATGATGATGTCCACGAGATCTGAACGGTCCAAGATCTCAGGAATTTTGTCTGCGAATTCCTCAATTGCTCTGCTCTGGGCTAGCAGAACTAAGGTGGTGAGAAAGGATGAGGAGTTAGCTGGTGGAATTTTAGCTTCAGTAGGGGGCTCCGACTGAATCTCCTCAACAAGAATCCTCTTGACTTTCTCCTTCAGGGTCACATCCTCTTGTCTTGGCCCTGAATCCTCAACAAAGATAGGCCCTGGATGTACTGCAACAGCTGTAGGCTTCTTCAACGTCTTTCTCTTCTTCTGCTGAATCGGCTGAGGGGCCTTAGAGATTTCTAGGGGACGTTTGTCATACAGTCCCCGGCCAATTGATTTCTCTGCTGCTATTGCACTGGCAAACTTGACAGTCTTCTTATCAAATTAGTTCATGAAAACAAATGCCACGAATGAAGTAGGTCGAAAATCTTGTCCATGCACTTTAATCCGCAGGACCGAAAGGCAAGAAAAGGTTCAAACCAAACTCTCTTGCTATGGATGATGTCCTCCATATCAGACGGTTGAACCACAACTTTCTCAAGGAATGTCGCTATAAAAATGTATAAAACTGAATCTGCAAAACAAGCGGTAACACTTAAAAATAGAATAAGTTAGTATCATATACAGTTTTTGAGAAATAATTACCCAAGGAAATATGCTTGAACATGGTAGATTTCTTAGCAGGTAAGTAAGAAAAGCACAATTCAATTGTTAATGGCGAAAAGTGATTAAGTTGGAGATATACACAAAGATATATATGATACTGAATATGAACAATTTTTCTTTTTGTGGCTGAGAATAATCAATTTTAAAGAAGTAGACAGCTAAGATTGAATGTTATAATAGGTAATGATTATTGTGCCACCTATAATCTTGCTTACTTATCTCAATCACCAAATGGGTAAGGTGAAATGACATGCATTTAATGCGCCGCGGTTAGCATATAGAATGTCGTGCGTTAAATGAGAACAACATACTTAATGAAGTACGATGAACATTAATGGAGGGAAATAAATGTTATGTCATGCTGATCACCAAATGCTGAATAAATACTCATAACCTGTAACCTGTCAGCTGAACATAGTTGTCAGTTGAGTCCACATTGATGCGACTGAGTATTTCAGCAGTACTGAGAGTGTTCCCCTCTCACTCAGTACTCTCTGGATCGCCATACTGAATTGAATCAATAGGATCCAGTAGACCTATTTCAACTGAGAGATCGTTGAATCTGGTCTCAGCTAGAGGTTTGGTCAGAATATCAGCTCATTGCTTATCAGTGTTGATCTTTTCCATTCTGATATCCTTCTTTTCGATATGATCTCTGATGAAGTGATGCCTTATGTCCACGTGCTTGCATCGAGTATGTAGAAAGGATTCTGTGTGATTGCAATTGCACGGCTACTGTCGCAGTATATAGGCACTTCATCTTGATGAATGTCGTAGTCTCTCAACTATTGTCTAAGCCACAATATCTGGGTGCAACAACTTCCGTTTAGCTATGTATTCAGATTCAGTAGTGGACGTAACTACTGAAAGTTGTTTCTTGGAAAACCAAGATATCAGCTTACTGTCGAGGAACTGACAAGATACTGAGGTTGGTTTCCTGCCGACTTGACATCCAGCATAATCAGCATCAGAATAACCAGTTAGTTCTAGATTATCATTAGGATACCATAATCCAACATCAGGTGTTCCCTTTGGGTAGCGAAGAATTTTCTTAGTTGAGTCTAAGTGGCTCGTTTGGGATTCGCCTGAAATAACGCGCATATACCTATAGCTTATGTTATGTCATGTCTACTGTTGTTATGTATAATAGAGAACCGATAATTGTACAATAATCAATAGAGTTTATAGATACTCCCTCTTTATCAAGATGTATCTTGAGATTTGTATTTATGGGTATATTTACTTATTTGCTGGATTCGCAGCCGAATTTCTGGATGAGATCTCTTGTATATTTAGTTTGATTGATGAATATTCCCTTCTTGGATTGTTTGACCTGAAGTCCAAGGAAATAAGACATCTCTCCCATCATCGATATTTCGAATTTCTCTTTCATCACCTGTTCAAACTTCCAACACATAGCTAGGTTCCTTGATCCAAAGATGATGTCGTCAACATAGATCTGCACCAGTAGGATGTCAGCTTCTGACTTGATACTGAATAGGGTACGATCTACATTTCCCATATGAAAACCTTTTTGAAGGAGGAAGTCTGATAGGGTATAGTACCAAGCCCTGGGTGCTTGTTTTAACCCATACAATGCTCTCGTAAGTCTATAAACCTGATGTCCCAGCTGAAACCCGGTCGGTTGTTCCACGTAGACTTCTTCCTTCAGCACGCCGTTCGGAAAAGCTGACTTCACATCCATTTGATAGACTGTGAACTACTGAATAGATGAATGACCTCCAATCTTGAAACTGGAGATAACATGAAACTGGAGATAACATTTCGTCGAAGTCTATCTCTTCAGCTTGACAATATCTTTTTGCAACAAGTCTAGCTTTATTCCTGACGATGACGTTGTTTTCATCTCGGTTTGTTTTTGAAGACCCACTTCGTTCCTATCACTTGCTAATGTTTAGGTCTACCTACAAGCATCCATACATCGTTTCAAGTGAACTGGTTGAGCTCTTCTTGCATGACGGTTATCCAATCAGCATCATTCAGCACATCCTCAATAGTCTGAGGCTCTTCAGTGGACAAGAAGTAGGAGTATAATGCACTCTCTCCCTGACAAAATCTGGATCTTGTCTTGACACTAGCTGAAGGATCTCCGATTATTAGATCTGAGCTATGAGCATCTAACCATGAACAACGACGTCTTGTTACCTCATCTGAAATTGATTCAACACAGTAAAGTAGGAGTATTAGGAATTTTAGTTGTACTATTTTGAAATTGAAGCAATTTAGTAACAAGTTCAAGTTCTACTGAGTCACCAGGTTCAGAGGTATTCTAATTAAGAACATTAGAAGTTCCCCTTGAGTTGTTATTCTCAGTAGAGGTCTCAGTTACCACTGGGGTTTCTTCATCGACCTGAATTACATGGGATTGATTCTTTTCAGCAGAATCAATCTCCTCAACTACATTGCTTGTTGGTTGATTCTAAATTTCATCGTCTGAATCATCATTCCAACAATGCTAGATCTTTTTGATGTTATCTTTTAAACTTAGATCATGTAGCTTGCTCATGACCTCTTCAGCTTCTTGCTGGGAGTTTGATTCCCTGTCCTCAGAAGTAAATTCATCAAACTCCTTGGTCGGACTTGCTATCTTTTAACCACATGAGGGCTTTCTTCCATGCAAATGTTCCGGTAGTTAAAGACCCTGTAAGCTTTGCTATTCTTGGATTATCCTAAGAAAACTCCCTAGTCTGACTTGCTATCAAAGACCTTTAACTTGTCCTTTCCGTTATTGTAGATAAAGTACGCATAGCCAAAAACATGAAAATGAGAGATAGAAGGAGTTCTCCCTTTCCATAACTCGTATGGTATCTTCTCAGATTTATTGGCGATGATAATCACCCATGTATATCTTGAATAGTCATAAATAACTACAAGAGCATTTTTTTTTCTCTGATCGTCGCTGGCTTGACTGGCCCAAAGAGATCCATGTGAAGCAGCTGAAGTATCCCATTAGTGGAAGGTTACAGGATAGGTGGATTGCTTGACTTTGTTTGCTTCCCCTTCAAGCATGCCTCACAATTCTTTTATTTTTTAAAAACTTCGTTTGGTAGTCATCTGACTTTAGCATCCCGTGCTAACTTGTTTATCGTCTTGAAGTTCAAATAGCTCAATCGTTTGTGCCACAGCCATGTAGTTTTGTCATCTGACTTCATGTGTTCTAGCAAGCAAGCTTCAGGTTCGGTGGTATTCCATTCAGCATAATAGACGTTTCTTCGCCGTGACCCTGATAACACAGTTTTTCCTATAGATTTATCAAGAATATCACAAAAACCTGCGTCGAAAGTTACTATATTGGAGTTATCACATAATTGACTAACAGAAAGGAGATTATGTTGAAGACCTTCAACATATGATACTCTAGGAACTGTTGCAGTCCCTATTTTCAGTGTTCCGTATCCCTTTGTGTAGCCTTTGGAGGTCTCACCTAACTCAATTCTGGCTCCATCTTGTTGAACATAGTCGATCAGTAGATTCCTTTGATGCGTCATGTGTCTTGAGCATCTACTGCCTACAATCCAAGGGTCCTTTAGCACCTGCAAATACAAAATGATTCAGGTACCCTTTGGGTCCAGCTATGGATCCTTAGACGTTAGTGGTCATTTGGATCCAAACTTGTCTGACAATCCTAACGGTTTCAAACTTCTAGCCCTTTTTGTCAGCTTGCTTCTCTACTGAACTTGGAGATGCTGACTTATTCTTATTTTGAGGTTTAGCCTTCTTCTTCTTCATAACCTTTGGATTTTGGACTCTTGGCCCATAATAATAAAATCCATGATGAGCTCGGTGAGCCCATTTTGGTTGGCTATACTGCTCGGCCCACCTGACCTACTTGGTTCCCTTGAGTTGGACCTAGGTGTCTTGGGGCTTGACCCATTGGTCACTTTCTTGTTGCTGGGCTGAGGTGCAATCATCTTTTGCATGTTCTTTGCATAAGGGATTGTAGGTTCAGCAGTTTGAGTCTTCCAACTGACAAACCGATTAGCCAGCTTCATCACTCCTCCTGAGTGACTCATAGTTCTTTTGTACTATCGCAAGTTTCTGACTTAGTTGCGCCATTTCAGTATCTTTATCAGAGATATCTCTGGTCAAGACTGAGATTTGTGCCTCTTGATGTTGAGTCTTATTCATCAGAGAATTAATCTCTTCCTGTTGTCTCAACACAAGTTCTTCAGACTCAATAGAGTCCTGACTTCTCTTTGATTTTTAGCTTTTAGGAATTCCATCTCCTGAAAGGTTTTGCTGAACTGTTGGATCATCTAGATCTGCTTCTCCAGTAGATCCTCGTATGAAAGAACCACATCTAGCGGTTCTCTTGCAAATGAGCTTGTGTCGTGTGTGCCTTGTGAAGATGGACTTATATTAGGTTCAAAATTTACCTCAGTCTCTTCTCCGGTCATGAGACACAGTTCAGTGTCTTCTGCTTCAATAGCGACGAACGCATCATCATCATCTGATGATTCCATAAAAAGCTGACTTCTTTATACCTCGTATGACTCTACTGATTTGACTTAATAAATCCTGACAGTTAGAAGAATGTCCAGCCGTTGCTGAGTCTGGTCTATGTTCAGTAGCATACTCCTACTGACTCAGCTCTACTAAAGATCAACTCTGAGTTCAGTGAACTACTCCTGCTGAGTTCAGTTCCACTGACTCCTTTCAGTATACTGCTCCTGCTCAATCCAGTATCATTGGGTCCTCTTCTTCTTGTACTGAGGCTGGTAATCTACTGAGCGCCTGAACCAAATGAAGAGTGTCTACTGAGTCTGAAACTCTTAGAGACAAAACAACAGATTACAACAGAATGGTTCACCAATCAAACTAGGGTTTTGGGATCTTCAAATCTTCAGCAAGTCATCAGAGCACTAGGCTATTGTGTTATTTCCCAACAAGTTGTGGAAAGATTGAATCATCTCCCAACATTTCTTCCTTTTATTATGATGCCAAAACCTAACACTATAACTATCAGAACTGGAGCTCCTTACAATTATTACATGTAGAATCAGTGGAGTTGTTCTTCAAGTTCTAGACTACTGAGGGAATTAGGGAAGAAATATCAGAACCTATACAGAAAACTAACAACAATTTCTCCCTTTCTAACAACATTTTCCCCCATCTATAAGCTATCTAATAGATCAGAATCTAACAAGATAAGAAGTGACAGATAAATATATTCAGTGAGTGTGTGAGTCAGTAATCACTTGAGTGATTCTGAGCGTTAAGCATAAAGTAAACAAGGCCATAGAGACAATAAGGAATTGGCAGGGACGAATAACAGTGATGTTTTATATATATGAAGAGTTTCAGTACAGATACATCAGACTACTATTCTAAGAAAAAAAGAACATAAATACAAGAAGCTATCTATCATCTGAAAGGCTGAATCCAGTCTTTGAAGTCTTTTGATTTTGCTTCAGGAAGTGGCAGTCCATATATTCTGTAAGTGATCTTCCTCAGCTTCAGTATCTCTGGCAAATCAGCAGGCTCATCTTCATCTAATTGTCTGGCTTGGGCAGCATCCTTGATCTCCTTCTCAATCACCCCATAATGTACAGAACCATCAAGCTTCAGTGGGGGAGGCATAATCCTTGGAGCTGGGACTCTGACATCAATCTTATCTCCTATGGCCTTCTGAACTCTAGCATAGATCTGGGTCAGTCTTCAGAAGCCATTCAGCATAGGCAAATGGACTTGTGCATGTCAGGCTAGTATCTCCAGAAGTAGAATCTCTTGATATAGTCTGCCTTCAGTGTCTCCCACTTCTGAGTCCGTTCCCATGGCATCCAATCATCAACTCTGGGCCATCTATGAATTTTGAGATCTATAGGCTTCTTGAGTCTTCTGTATTTGTAAGGTATGTCTGCTTTCTCAGGAATCCTTTGGCTTGCTTCCTTCTTAGCCTTCAGCCTCAGAGCTTCTAGATCAACCTATCTAAGCCTTTTTCTTGTTGCTTCTATCTGCCTGGCTTCAGCTCCTCTGTCTAGATACCTCTCCATCTGATCTCATATCTCTTGCATTTCTAGCTCTTGTTTCTTTGAGGGGACATAGGAGGGCACATACTCTTCTTCTTCTGAGTCCGTAGGTGTAGAAGATTTTTCTTTTGAGGTTCCCTGCTGACCAAATTTATGCTACTACTGTTGTTCTTCCTTTTCTTTCTCTTTATCTGCCTCATCACTCAGCTTCAGTTTCCTTGGAGGCAGCCTTGTCCCAGGCTTTCTTCCTCCTGTTGGAGCCTTAGTCTTGCCTTTGGCTGGCTTTATCTTTGGCTTGTTGGCAGCCTCAGCCTCAGCAATCTCCCTAGCAGGTTTTTCATCTGCAGCTATCTGAGCTTCTTCCTCAGGATTGATGAATATTTTTTGTTTTCTTCTTGGGAGGAGTGGGAAGCTTCAGTACTTTCTTTCCCTTTCCTTGCACTGGAGGAGGTAGAGGAGCCTCTTCCTCTTCTGAGTCCTCCTCTGCATACTCAGCAATTTCCTTGATCATATCGCTTGGTGTCTGAGTTGCTTGAGTAGCAGAATCCTTGGGTCCTTAGCCACTGGGGCAAGTCTCAACAAGCACTACAGCTTCTGCTGCTGAGATACCCTGGGTCTTGCCTTGTGTTGTCTGAGTAGAGGAACAAGTAGGAGCAGATTGTTGAATCTGAGTTGCTCCTGCCACTGTCCTCACTCCTTTTGGTACTTTCAGTACCTTCGCCTTCCCTTCAGGTACCTTAAGCTTTCCTTCCCCCTTTTTGGCATCAGCAAATAAACCAGGTGTGGGAATCTGTACCTTTTTATCCAAGGCATTTTGCAACTTTACAAGTCTCTCATGCAGTTCATTCCTCTCATCAGTTAGCTATTCGTTATATTTCTTGTACGAGTTGTCTGTTACAGTCTGAATGTCCTGCAACTTCTGAACCACCTTATCTTCCATGGTCATCTGAATTATTTGGAGTCTGAGCTCAGAGGCCTGAGAGATAGAGGAGATGGGTGCAGTATGAGCTGACTGGGCGACCTTGTATTCTTCTAGAAGTTTAGCCTGGCTAGCCTCCATCTGCTTCAGTTACTCTTCGAAGTTGGCTAGTTGAGTGGCAAGTGCTTCTATCAAGATTGTTGGGAAGTCGGGGGCAGGTGTGTTTTGAATAGTAGTTTGAGCCCCTTGATCTCCGCACTCTGAGCCTGAGTGGTCTGCCTCCACATCCTATGGATGGCACGAGCGAGGAGTCTATTATGAGTTCCGTAATTCCTCAGGGCCCCGGCCACTTACTTCGATCGTCGGCTTTTAGGGTTGGGTGCTACTTCGAACGCAGACTCAAGTAATAGCTGAGCTGGTTTGCTGACTTCGAGGTACCAGCCTCCGACTGACCTAGTCCAATGATGTTGAGTGGTGGTTCAGCTGTAGAAGTTGGTGCATCCTTGTCCAGTTGAGTTCCCTCATCAGGCTTCTCGGGTCCTGAATCACGGGGTGGGTCTTGACCATCGGGGTCAGACCCATCTAAGGGCGTCGGTGTTGAGGTTGGTTGGCGATCATTCAGTATGGCGAGCATGGTCTTCTCCACTGACAGAGTTTTCTCTGAGGACTCAGCCTCATCCCTTAGCTGTAGAGGTGGTTCAGCTACAACCTCAGCTACGACCTCACTTACTTTCTTCAGTCTCTTGGTCGGTGTTTTGGGAGTAGACTTGGGAGGTTACCTCTTCTTGGTAGGAGTTGAGGTCTTCTGAGTTCCTGTCATGGGATTAGCAGGCCCTGACCCAATTTGCTGAAGGGTCGTTGCCTTGCTCTGAAATCAGACCTTCTTCGGATTGAAATATTGCTTATTAGCATACACAACGTTGTCCGATCCGCAGAAGTCTTCTATCCTGACTAACAACTTTAGTCCATATAATAACTTTCCCTTCACGGCTAGGCGTTGGGATAATTTGTCAACCTTGGCGGACTGAGTCATGAATTCTTTGAGGAAGAACTCAGTCCAGTTGATCTTTGCGTGATCGTATATAGCCATCATCATTTGTATCTTTGGCCTCGATACTTGATCAAAAGATTCAGCCTGACTCGTTAGCACCTGAGTGATGATGTAGGCGAGGGCTTTGAATTTTAGGAGCATGGCGTTCTTTGGGAAGGCTGCTCTGAATGAAGTTGGCTTCCCGCAAAAGATCTCAAGATACTCGTCCATTAGATAAGTTTGAAGTTGCGTTGAAGAGCTTCCTTCACTAACATCGTCTTGATCTCAGAATAAGCTTGAGAGGGGTCTACAACCGTATGAGTTATGAATTTGCATTGGATGTCCCCTTCTGCTGACTCTGAGTTCAGATACAACTTTGTAATTTGTCGATGGAGGAAGTAAGATGGCTTCCTCAACAGAAAACCTTCCAAGCCCGTCGCTTTTTGAGAGCGTCAAAGATCTCTTCCATGTAGTCGAGCTCGCAAGCGTCGAACTCCCTCATTGGTTCGCACCAGACGCGATCCTTCTCAAGGATCTCCTTCATGTCAGAGGTACGTTAACGAATGATCATGCCATGATTAATATTCTGCAAAGAAGAAATATCAGTATCGAAAAAAATATTATAAGTATCACGTACGATGCTGAATAATCATTAATGATTTACCAAAGAGTTTCTGAGATTTTTGAAATAGAAGTTTGCAAGAAGGTGGAGGCTATTCTCAGAAAAACTAGGGTTCGAAAAATTTGCAGAGAGAATATGGCGATTTCTAACTTTGAACGTGTTTATATATGTTAAAGAAGATGAACAGTTAATAATCCAAGGTTCAGTTTGAAATAGCTTTATGAGATGGACGGCTAGGATTTAATATTATAAAATAGGTAATGATCAATTTAGCCGGTTAAGTCAAATTACAGTTGTAAATAGCCAAAGAAGTAACTTGATACAACATGCATTTAATACGCCGCAGAGTTCAGCATGCTTTATGTAGAATGTCGTGTATTTAATGTAAATCGTTATATTAATTGACATTTTCTAAGGTGTTAAATACAAAGCTGAGTCTGAATCATAAATGCACATAATATTTCATTGGCTACTGAGTAGAGATACACAAACCTATCAGCTGAACATCGTAGTCAGCTGATACCTCGTGTAGATGGTTGCTGAGTCTCTACGTACTGAATTTATTCAGTACTGAGAGTGAGCGTTCCCCCTTGTTGAATGCTCCTCTCATTAATCCACTTACTGACTAGAGTCAATAGGGTCCAGCGGACCTAGCTCTACTGAAAGTTCTCTGAATCTGGCTTCAGCTAGAGGCTTTGTCAGAATATCTGCCCTTTTGATGGTGAGTATGGATCTTTTCCATTCTGATATCCTTCTTTTCGACATGATCATGAATGAAGTGGTGTCTGATGTCCACGTGCTTGCATCTTGTATGAAGTACCGGGTTCTGAGTGATTGCAATTGCACTGGTGTTGTCGCAGAAGATCGACACTTTATTCTGAATAACATCACAGTCGCGTAGCTACTGTCTCAGCCAAAGGATTTGGGTGCAGCAACTCCCAGCAGCCATATATTCAGCTTCAGTAGTTGACGTCGCTACTGAATGTTGTTTGTTTGAGAACCACAAAATCAGCTTGCTCCCAAGGAATTGATACGTTCCAGAAGTTGACTTTCGGTCGGTTCTACATCCTGCATATACAGCATCAGAATAACCAGTTAGTTCAATATTATCATCTGCTAGATACCATAGACCTATGTCAGGTGTTCCTCTGAGATAGCGGAGAATCTTCTTTGCTGAGTCCATGTGACTCTGCTTAGGATCCGCCTGAAATCGAGTGCAGACACCTACAACATAAGTTATGTCAGGTCGAGTAGAAGTTAGATATAATAATGAACCAATAATAGCAAGAAATGCAGTGTGGTCTACTGATACTCCCTCTTTATCAAGATCAATTTTAATGTTCGTGTTCATCGGGATCTTGATTGGTTTGCCGGATGTGCAACCGAACTTCTTGATGACGTCTCGAGTGTATTTGCCTTGATTGATGAACGTTCCCTTCTCAGAGTGTTTGACTTGAAAATCGAGGAAATAATTCATCTCTCCCATCATTGACATCTCGAACTTATCCTTCATCATTTTCTCAAATTACTGACACATGATGACATTCTTCGACTCAAAGATTATATTATCTACGTAGATATGCACAAGTAGGAAATCATCTTCCAGTCGAATGCTAAATAATGTGCGGTCTACTGTGCCTTTCTGAAAACTTTTCTGATGAAGAAACTCAGACAGGGTATCGTACCAAGCCCTGGGTGCTTGTTTTAACCCTTACAGAGCCTTTCTGAGTCTGTAGATCTGATGTCCCTGCTGAAAGTCGGGAGGCTGTTCTATATTGACTTCTTCTTTTAGCACCCCGTTCAGGAACTTAGACTTCACATTCATTTGATAAACTCTGAATTGCTGATGTGTTGCGTAGGCTAGGAATAGTCTGATTGCCTCCAATCTTGCAACTGGAGCAAAAGTTTCGTCGAAATCTTTTCCTTCAGCTTGACAGTAGTCTTTTGTCACGAGTCTTGCTTTGTTCCTTACTATAATGTTGTTTTCATCTCGCTTGTTCTTGAAGACTCATTTAGTTCCATTCACATGTTAATGTCGGGGTCTGTGAACAAGCTCCCATACTTCGTTTCTCGTGAACTGATTCAAGTCCTCCTGTATGGCAATGATCCAGTCAGCATCCTTGAGTGCATCCTCAACTGACTAAGGTTCTTTAGTAGACAAGAAGTAGGAATATAATGCCCTTTCTCCATGACAGAATATGGATCTTGTCTTTACACTTGCTGAAGGATCTCCAATAATCAAATCAGAAGTATGAGCGTCCAGCCACGATCTACGATGTTTCAACTCTTCATCTGAGATTTGTGTTGGGATTTTGTATACTGGAAGCACTTTTTATGCTTTTATACAATGTGTTTTTGTCCTTACCACTGTTTTATTCTCCTATCTGATAAATATGTATATTTGCACATGTTATCCTTTATCTTGTATAAAAGTTAGATTTGTGTGGTGTGTCGGGTATCACAGAAGACAGCACAAATTGGTTGAACAGACAAGATATAAATAGTTATCACAGCTGAGACAATTTAAGGATAAGTTGTCGGTTTAAGCTGCAGTTTAGATAAGAAGTGGCTTGTCTTAGCTGCTTGTCTTTACTGGTACACTTAAGGTGGTGTATTGACGGATCACAGTGAGATGTGTTCTCCTAACTGACCTTAGTGGAGAACCAAGATCTCGGTGACTTAGCTGGTCTTAAGCTTGGTAAGACTTCAGGTGAGTGCATTTGGCTATCTATCACTTTGACCTACTATGGTGAACGTCATCGCGACCGGATCTACGTATCTTGGGTGTTAGTAGTTATTTGTGGCTCAGGCTGGTTGTTTATATCTTGCATCCGTATCCTAGTAAAATGGGTTGATTATATCCCCTGAGGAACTTGAAAGGATTAGCACACTAAACTCGGCCGGTTGATTAAGTTCAGGTGTGTTAATAAGGTGGAGTGGTACTACTCGGGAATATAAGATGTTAATTAATATAAGCTGTCAGTGAGCTTAATTAATTAACGGATATTTCTATCTTAAATACGGAGATCGATTAAGTCTAAAATACAAGCCCTTGCTCAATTTGGGATAAAGGGGTAAGTCAGCATGAATTCTCTAGTGGAATGAATCTGTGTTAATTAATTAATTATGCTCTGGGCTGAGCATGGATAATTAATTAATTGGAGGCCCAGCTTTATTTCTTGTATTGGATCCCTTATCTGGCCCAATTAGTTGCCTAGTAATTTATTGTCTCTCAGAATTCATTATTAACGGATTAATGTATTTTGACATTATTTAATAATGTCATTTATCTGGAATTAATTGGCTGGACCAATTAATTGATAAATATTAGTAGCCCATTGAATTATTTAATTATATTATGGGCTAATTATGTGGAAGCCCATTGGAATATAATTAATGGGTTACAAATATATTAATATTATATTGGCTTTTGAAGCCTATATATATCAATATTCTGTTCAGAAACAGATTACGGAATCATAATTACACATACACTCATTCATAAATTCCGTAACAGGCATGCGTGAGTGAGAGAGAGAGATAAAAATTTATTTTCTTCAGTTCTCTGACCACCCAGAGGAAGAAAAAGGTCGGGACACAGATCAGAAGATCTGACACAGGAGCAACAATCAGAGCCGCGACAACATACGAAGGAGGAAGGTATCGTTCCTAACCCTAATTATTCCTTTAATTGGTATCAGAGCAAGGCTTAGGCTCTGATTGTTGCTTTTAGATGTATGATTTGGTTTTATTTCGTCGTTATCGGGCTAATTTCGTGTTTGGGGCGGCCTACGAGCCACTATTTTGACCCCGATGTAACTTTTTCTCGTGAGAAAATCCACGAGTAGATTATAGGACCTATTTGTTATGTGATTGTACTTTTTTTGTACTTTAATTGGTCCGGGAGGAACGAAAAATGAGACGACGAAAATTTGATTTTCACAGCGAAAACCCTAGTTTTCTAGGGTTCCGCCGCATCTTGCGGCGGAGATTCCCGGCTTGTCCGATGTCGGATCGACGATCGGCTTGAACCTCTGGAATCCTCTTCTTACGAAATTTGCGTCGATAGGTCACAAGGGATCATCCGATCCTAGATGCGATCGGAATTGACGTCTGAAGTAGGCTGCTCGTTATGAATTCGTTCCGGCGAATCGTTTGAAATTCGGGAAATTGAGGAACTAATCTCGGTCGGAATCCGTTACCTGGTGGTCGTGAGTGTTCCAATTATGTTTCCCCTCTATCAATTGATCTAATCGCGGCTCGAAGAGCACGAATTTGAGCACCGAAGTTCGCCGGCGATGGGATGTGAATTTCTCTTGATTCCCGTCGCGGAGGCGGAAGTTATCGTCGGAATTGGGCCGCCCAAACGCATGGGACATTTTCAGAGGCAGCTAGGGACGACGAGGACGGCGGCGCAGGGCTGGGGAGAGCGCGGTAACATTCATTCCTGCCGCTGCAGGTGGCGGCGCGAGGCGAGGAAAGGTTGGCGAGGCCGCGGGTGACATCCCCTGTCGGCGGCGGGCTCCGACGAGGCCTGGAGCGGCGGCGGCTTCTTGCTGATGAAGACAACGCTGATGTGGCTGCCCACGTCAGCCCTAGCTGCTGATGTGGCTCCACGCGGCGCTGACGCGTCTGCCACGTGTCTGTCACGTGGCAGACCCCCTGATGACGTGGCGATGCATTTTTCGACGTAGTTTTCAGATTCGAAGATTTTGAAGATTTCGAAGATCTGTATTTTGATCGGGCAATGTAATAGTTAGGAATTACGTGTTTTAGAGCCCGATAACGACATTTTAAATTTCCTATTTGCGCATTTATTTATTATTATGCTTTAGCATGCGATTATGTGATTAATTGCGCTTAGAAAAGCATGTAAATAGGATTTATGTCGTTATTAAAGCATGTTTTAATTTTCGCGAGCACGTTTTATTATGTGCGTTTAGAAATTGCATGCTTTAGGAATTATGTGGATATGCATAATTCAAAACGAACCTTTTGAAGAAAAAGACTAAGCAAATAATAATTTAAATATTTAATTAGATTCCATTTAAATTGGAAATTAAATATTTTACCGGACCTCCATTAATTGGACCCTACACAAAAGTGGAACAATTATATGAGTAAACGCCCACCTGAGTGGCTTGCTTGTATTTTTGAACCACGAGTTTTGTGAGATGGTTTTCTAATATAATATATAATTATTATTGAGTAGTGGGAGCGAAGCCGTAAACGTCCACCTGAGTGGCTTGCGTGCCTAGTAAACACGAGTACTCTAGCAGATAATAATTAAATAAGATGGCTAATTAAATCAAATTGAAAGCGGTATGGTTCGCGTAAGTATGCCAATTTCGAGAATTTGATGTTAATTCGGTCAAATTAATGGTCAAAGCTTAGATGTCACCGCAGGTACAACTTCCTGAGAAGTCATTTCCCGTGTTTTAATAGTGACATGGTCCAGAGATATTGAATTATTAATTCCATTCGTCTTAAGAACCTAGGCGTGGATTGGAATTAAAGAGCTAGGTATATAGCTTGGTCTAGGGGTGCACGAGTAAACGTCCACCTGAGTGGCTTGCGAGTGTGATCTCTAGGGCTATTCGAGTATTTAACATAATTGGTTTTTCAAAAGGTTACAATGATTGTTAATTACGAATTATGTGCAAATATTAATTTCATACATGCTTTTAAATTATATTTATCAGATATGTCTGTTCGAAATTTTTCGAGTTCCTAAACAGTCTCACCAACCAAGCCCTAACGGGTTTAAATATTTTTTCAAAGAGTGGAAAAGATATCTTACCTCTCCCAATAAAAGCTCTGCAAAGGTCCTATAAGAACTTCTGTTTTAGGACCGCTATGTCTAAGAACGAGTTTACTATAAGTATGTTAATCAAATCTTTGGTAGCGGTCAAAGAAGTTATAGGAAAACGCAAGAGTGCTCAAGTCTTGAATATCCATAGCAGTTCAAGGAATCCTCCGAAAGGCGGAAACTAGAAAAAGAGCAGAAAGGGTGGTCAATTCAAGAAGAGCAGTGGGAGTAAGAAGACGGTCCTTATCGGCAGCATGCGAATGCCAAAGAAGAAAGGAAAGTTCTTCAATTATGGTAAGAAAGGACACTGGAAGAGTTATTATCCAGATGTCAAGGCAAAACAGAAAGAGACGCGAGTCGCTCTTGTAACTGAAATTGTTCTGGTTTCCTCTTCTACCCACGAATGGGTAGTGGATTCGGGGGCAACTGATCACGTTTGTTACACCTTGCAAGGTTTTTTGAAGAAAAGGTAATTGAGCGATGGTGAGGTGGTAGTCTCAATGGGCAATGGATCGAAAGTTCCTGCAATTGCCATTGGAGATTTAAATCTATCTTTTGATAGTTCTGGTTTAGTACTTAAAGATGTTTAATAAGTGCCTGAGTTTAGGCGAAACATTATTTCTGTTTCAAAACTCTGCACCATGGATGGATATAAATCAAGTTTTGATAGTGAAGTTTCTATCATGAAAGACGATGATTTTATCTGTGGTGGACCATTAAACGGATCTTTATATACTATTACTTGTAAACCGCGTAGTTATGTTAATATTGCTTCCTCATCATCAAATCCTAAGAAGAGGAAAGAGTCTTCTAAGGTAAACCAAACTTATCTGTGGCACTTAAGACTAGGTCACATCAATCTTAACAGGACTCAGATGTTGGTGGAATATGGATCATTGGAGTCTCTCCAAGATTGAACCATTTCCAACTTGCGAAACCTGTTTGGAAGGAAAGATGATGACTAGGCCTTTTAAGGCAAAGGGTTATAGAGCCACATAAGTATTAAGTTTGATACATTCTGACTTGTGTGGGCCTATGTCTACACAAGCTCGTGGAGGGTATGAGTACTTCGTCACATTTATTGACGATTACTCAAGGTATGGATATGTTTACCTTCTTCGCCACAAGTTGGATTGCTTTGAAACCTTTAAGGAATTCAAGGCAGAAGTAGAGAAGAAGCTAGGTAAAGAAATCAAAACACTATGATCTGATCGTGGTAGGGAATACATATCCAACGAGTTCAAGGACTACTTGATAGAATGTGGGATTACATCCCAGCTGACAGCACCGGGCACGCCTCAGCAGAATGGTGTGTCAGAGAGAAGGAACTGAAGTCTCTTAGAGATGGTTCGGTCGATGATGAGTTATGCAACTTTTCCAGTTTCCTTTTGGGGATATGCCCTAGAGACTGCAGCATACTTGTTGAACCGTGTGTTTTCCAAGTCGGCACAAGAGATCCCTTTCGAGTTGTGGAGCGGGCACAAACCTAGTATGCACCACTTAAGGGTTTGGGGTTATCTTGCTTATGTGCTAAATAGGCAAGCTGACAAATTGGAATCACGTTCAGAAGTGGTGTTGTTCATAGGGTATCCACAGGAAACGAAGGGTGGATACTTTTATGATCATAAAGAATAGAAGATCGTTGTTAGCCCTAACGCTCGTTTCTTAGAAGAGGATTACATTAGTAACCATAAATCTCGAGTCGACATCATCCTTGAGGAATTACAAGGTGGTCGAGTTCCACTCGAACAGCCAATTGTGCAAGATAGTACTCCACGAGTAACTGCACAATCTGTTAACACAGCGTCTGACACTCTTCGACGTAGTGGGAGGGTGATATTTACACCTGATCGGTTTATGTTCACTGGGGAGACGTTTGATTATCTCCCGGCAGATGAACAAGATACCGTGGATCCCTGGACTTACAACGAAGTAGTGGGAGATGTAGATGCAGATTCATGGAGAATCACCATGGACTCGGAATTTGAGTCCATATCTGATATGGATGTATATGAAATCACTGAACTACCTGAGGGCTGCAATGCTATTGGTAGTAAGTGGGTATACAAGAGAAAGAGAGAGCACCGAATGAAGAGATCATGGCGTTTAAGGCCAAGCTAGTGGCAAAAGGTTTTACCCAGAAAGAAGGTGTTGATTACGAAGAGACCTTCTCGCCTATAGCAATGATCAAGTCTATTCAGATTCTCCTTGCCATAGTAGATTACATGAACCTAGAGACCTGGTAATTGTATGTCAAAACCGTATTCCTAAACGGTCACCTTGAAAAAGGTAGCGACATCTACATGAAACAGCCAGATGGTTATGTGAAGGAGGGCGAAATGCATCTAGTTTGGAAGCTTAAGAAGTCTATTCATGGACTTAAGTAAGATTTCCGGTTATGGCACCAGCGTTTTGAGGAGGTAGTCAAATCCTATAGATTTATATCCTGTCCAAACGAGGTGTGTGAACCGTACTTGTGTTCACGGATCAGTGGTGTTTCTTGCATTTTACGTAGACGACATCCTTCTCATTTACAACAATGTTGAAGTGTTATCAGACGTAAAGACGTGGTTCTCCGAGCAGTTTCAAATGAAGGACATAGGTGAAGCTACTTACATCCTTAGGATCAAGGTTATCCGAGATCGCCAGAAAAGGATGTTGAGCTTATCACAAGTGCCCTACATTGACACTGTTATTACTCGTTTTAGCATGCAAAAGGCCAAGAGAGGTTCAGTACCTTTCAGACATGGCATTTTTCTATCCAAGAATCAGTGCCCTAAAACGCCTGAAGAGATAGAAAGTATGAGGCTAGTACCATATGTTTCCGCTACCGGTAGCCTCATGTATGCGATGCTTTGTACGAGAGCAGATAGCTCATATGTTGTAGGCATGGTCTCAAGATATCAATCTAACCCTGGAAAGGAACACTGGACTGCGGTCAAGCATATTCTCAAGTATCTTAAACGGACTAGAGATTATAGGCTTGTTTACTAGTCAGACAGTCTAGTGTCTTTGGGTTACACAGAATCGGATTTCCAGGCTGACAGAGACGAGTAGAAGTCTACCTCGGGTTATGTGTTTACCTTGGGAGGTGGAGCCATTTCATGGATGAGTGCAAAGCAGAGATGCATTGCAGACTCACCCATTGAAGCAGAGTATGTGGCTGCTTCAGAAGCTTCGAAAGAGGCAGTTTGGCTCAAGAATTTCCTCCATGATCTTGATATTGTTCTGAACTTGCCTAAGACTATCACAATTTATTGTGATACCTCGGGTGCGGTGGCAAATTCAAAGGAACCTAGATCTCACAAGGCGTCTAAACACATAGACATGAAGTACCACATTATACGAGTATTCGTAAATCGAGGTGACGTGGTGATTGACAAAATTGGAACTGAAGTCAACCTAGCTAATCCTTTCACGAAGAGCTTACCACTCCCGACTTAGGGATGGTAGAGATGCCCCCCACTTAGGACTACATAAACTTTTGTATAAGTGGGAGAAGATGTCGTGATAGATAGGATAGATAGCTAAGATATAGTTGGATACTAGTTTGTACCTAGATAACTATAGTTGAGTACTAGTTTGTACCTAGAACTGACACATTGTATACTAAAAGTTTGCTTTAGTATAAGTGGGAGAATTGTTAGGATTTTGTATACTGGAAGCACTTTTTATGCTTGTATACAATGTGTTTTTGTCCTTACCACTATTTTATTCTCCTATCTAATAAATATGTATATTTGCACATGTTAACCTTTATCTTGTATAAAATTTAGATTTATGTGGTGTGTCGGGTATCACAGAAGACAACACAAATTGGTTGAATTGACAAGATATAAATAGTTATCACAGCTGAGACAACTTAAGGATAAGTTGTCGGTTTAAGCTGTAGTTTAGATAAGAAGTGGCTTGTCTTAGTTGCTTGTCTTTACTGGTACACTTAAGGTGGTGTATTGACGGATCACAGTGAGATGTGTTCTCCTAACTGACCTTAGTGGAGAACCAAGATCTCGGTGACTTAGCTGGTCTTAAGCTTGGTAAGACTTCAGCTAAGTGCATTTGACTATCTATGACTTTGACCTACTATGGTGAACGTCATCGCGACCGGATCTACGTATCTTGGGTGTTAGTAGTTATTTGTGGCTCAGGCTGGTTGTTTGTATCTTGCATCCGTATCCTAGTAAAATGGGTTGATAATATCCCCTTAGGAACTCGAAAGGATTAGCATACTAAACCCAGCCGGTTGATTAAGTTCAGGAGTGTTAATAAGGTCAAGTGGTACTACTCGGGAATATAAGATGTTAATTAATTTAAACTGTCAGCGAGCTTAATTAATTAACGGATATTTCTATCTTAAATACGGAGATAGATTAAGTCTAAAATACAAGCCCTTGCTCAATTTGGGATAAAGGGGTAAGTCAGCATGGATTCTCTAGTGGAATGAATCTGTGTGAATTAATTAATTTTTCTCTGGGCTGAGCATGGATAATTAATTAATTGGAGGCCCAGCTTTATTTCTTGTATTGGATCCCTGATCTGGCCCAATTAGTTGCCTAGTAATTTATTGTCTCTCAGAATTCATTATTAATGGATTAATGTATTTTTATATTATTTAATAATGTCATTTATTGGAATTAATTGACTGGGCTAATTAATTGATAAATATTAGTAGCCCAGTTGATTAATTAATTATATTATGGGCTAATTATATGGAAGCCCATTGGAATATAATTAATGGGTTACAAATATATTAATATTATATTGGCTTTTGAAGCCTATATATATCAATATTTTGTTCAGAAATAGATTACGGAATCATAATTACACACGCACACCCACATAATCATTCTGAAACACGCGCAAGCGTGAGAATGAGAGAGACAAAAAATTTATTTTCTTCAGTTCTTTGACCACCCACAGGGAGAAAAAGGCTAGGACACAGATCAGAAGATCTGACATAAGAGCAACAATCAGAGCCGCGACAACACATCAGGAGGAAGGTATCGATTTCTAACCCTAATTATTCCTTCAATTTGTTCAACATAGATAGTAGGTGAGTTAGGCATTTCAGTTGTACTATTTTGAGATTGAAGTAATTCAGTTACTAGAGTTGGGTCTACTAAGTCACTAGGTTCAGGTGCATTTAGCTCACAAACTTCATTTGTTCCCCTTGAATTATTTTCCTCAGTAGAGTTCTCAGTTACCGCTTCTGTTTCTTCATCGACCTGAGTTACCTGGGATTGACTCTGTTCAGTAGAGTCAATCTGTTCAGCTACTTCTGCTGCTGGCTGAGATTCAGTAGACTTATCTTCAGTTTCTTCATCTGAATCATCATCCCAACACAGTTGGATCTTTTCAACTTTATCTTTTTGGCTCAGATCCTGCAGCTGCTTACAGATGTCCTCAGACTCTAGTTTAGAGTTCCTGCTCTTGTCTTCAATAGCAAACTCATTAAAAACAACATGAGGGCTTTCCTCCACGCAAAGGGTCCGGTAGTTAAAAACTCTAAAGGCTTTGCACATGTTATCCTTTATATTGTATAAAAGTTAGATTTGTGTGGTGTGTCAGGTATCACAGAAGACAACACAAATTGGTTGAACTGACAAGATATAAACAATTATCACAGCTGAGACAACTTCAGGATAAGTTGTCGGTTTAAGCTGCAGTTTAGATAAGAAGTAGCTTGTCTTAGCTGCTTGTCTTTACTGGCACACTGAAGGTGGTGTATTGACGGATCACAGTGAGATGTGTTCTCCTAACTGACCTTAGTGGAGAACCAAGATCTCGGTGACTTAGCTGGTCTTAAGCTTGGTAAGACTTCAGCTGAGCGCATTTGGCTATCTATCACTTTGACCTACTATGGTGAACGGCATCGCAACCGGATCTATGTATCTTGGGTGTTAATAGTTATTTGTGGCTACGACTGGTTGTATGTATCTTGCATCCGTATCCTAGTAAAATGTGTTGATAATATCCCCTTAGGAACTCGAAAGGATTATCACACTAACCCGGCCAGTTGATTAAGTTCAGGTGTGTTAATAAGGTTGAGTGGTAATACTCAAGAATATAATATGTTAATTAATTTAAGCTATCAGTGAGCTTAATTAATTAACGAATATTTCTATTTTAAATACGGAGATTGATTAAGTCTAAAATACAAGCCCTTGCTCAGTTTGGGATAAAGGGGTAAGTCAGCACGGATTCTCTAGTGGAATGAATCTGTGTTTATTAATTAATTTTGCTCTGGGCTAAGCATAGATAATTAATTAATTTGAGGCCCAACTTTATTTCTTGTATTAGATCCCTAATCTGGCCCAATTAGTTTCCTAGTTATTTATTGTCTCTCAGAAATCATTATTAATGGATTAATATATTTTTACATTATTTAATAATATTATTTATCTGGAATTAATTGGTTGGGCCAATTAATTGATAAATATTAGTACCCTAGTGGATTAATTAATTATATTATGGGCTAATTATGTGGAAGCCCATTAGGAATATAATTAAATTAATGGGATACAAATATATTAATATTATATTGGCTTTTGAAACCTATATATATTAGTATTCTGTTCAGAAACAGATTACACACATTCATAAAATTATACACGCATAGCGTGAGAATGGGAGAGACATAATATTATTTTCTTCAATTCTCTGACCACCCAGAGGAAGAAAAAGGCCGGGACACAAATCAGAAGATCTGACACAGGAGCAAAAATCAAAGCCACGACAACATACGAAGGAGGAAGGTATCGTTTCTAACCCTCAATTATCCTTCACCTTATAGTATACTGCTCTTGCTGAGTCCAGTATCATTGAGTCTTCTTCTTCTGGTACTGAGGCTAGTAATCTACTGAGCGCCTGAACCAAATGAAGAGTGTCTACTGATTCTGAAACTCTCAAAGACAAAACAACAAATTACAATAGAATGGTTCACCAATCAAAGTAGGGTTTTGGGATCTTCAAATCTTCAGCAAGTCTTCAGAGCACTAGGCTACTGAGTTATTTGCCAACAAGTTGTGGAAAGACTGAATCATCTCCCAACAATATCACGAGTATCACATATGAGAAGCAAGTGTCTTAATACTTGGATTCCGACTCCCGCTCAGTTGGATATTCAAAAGTGTTTGATCGATAGCTTCAGCTTACCTAACGAAGGCGTATCTCCTATAGGATACAAGGAGATTGAAATCAACTCATATCTTTGTGTCTTCACAGGAAAGAAAGACATTGAGGTCAAGGCAGCTTTTGCCAAGAACATATTACTTCCAGAGTACCGGGGGCTCACGCATATTAACTCTCACATGCTTACGATCTCCGCAACTATCAAAAATAAAGATTAAACTGATGATAGTGATAGTTGACCGGGTCAAAGTGAACTGGGTACAGTACCTGATACATGAATTCAATGATCAGTCGAAGAAGTTCACAATCGATGATGAAGGGCATTTAACCCTCTTACCCATTGGGAAATTGTTCGATGGGAGCAGAGTCTCCATACTGATTGAAGATGCTTGTGTCAGTACTGCTGCCTTCGGAGATCACTAATTCTTCGACACCAAGTCTGTCAAGCATCTGAACAAGACTGTCGCTGAAAATTCCGTTGGACGTGGTGTGGTCGATAAGAGTTCAGCTCCTCCTACTCAGTGGACACGACCAAAACAAGCCATGAAGAAGAAAAGGTTGGCTAAGAAAGATGACACTCTTACTGTCGTCATTCAGCATATTGAAGTTCAAGATTCATAGTCCGGCAAGGAGGATGTCACTCTGAAAGACAAAGTCAAAAGAATATACTCAGAAAAGACTCAGTTTGAACAGCCCATCAGATCTGATGTTCAGCAGACTGTAGGTTCTCCAACTGAAGAGTCAGAACCTATTCTCATGGAGAAAAAATACAGCTCATATTGAAATCGCTGAACATATTCCAGATATGCTAGATCAGCATGATCTAGTAGATGTAGCCACTCGGGCAATGGTACAAATGTGTCTGACATTCCTTGCTTGGGATATACTTAACAAAACTATTCATAGCAGAACAACCCCTACCCTTATGCCAGAAGAGCAAAAACTACAGGAGGAGAAAGGCTGTGGAGAGCTTGCAGATATTGGGTTAATGGATGATCTCAGATCCATCATGCTCTTCTTACTGAGTGAGAAACTTGGCTTTGAAGTTCAGCTTTCGTCACCACCTCACATGGATGATGATGAAGCTGATAAGGATTCAGCACCCAAGGATGCAGACCAGGGAAAATTTGCTAAGGGAAAATCTCCTAGTGATCATGATGATGCGCCACCTCCACCTCCTTCATCTGGTGTCATCGCTACTAAACCTCCTTCTTCCTCAAGGCAGCATATCACAACAACTGAGGAGAGTCTCAATGAATCGAGCTATCAAGTTGAAGGCATACCTGATGTCTCAGCTAAGTTATTCAACAAAGGACTGAAATGTCAGGGACACAAGAACATGCTTTTAGCCAAAGATGTCCATGTCAAATGGTCCTAGTACACAAAGGCTCAAACTGAGAAGTTGAAGGCCTTAACCACTGAAGTAGAGAGGGTCAGTATTCCAATGATACCAGATACCTATCTGATCCTCTCCAAGGCATAAAAAACTGATCTATCAGCACAGTTTCAACAATTCCTAGAAGCTCAAGCATAGTTATTCACTGAGAAGCTGACTTCAGTTGTAATAGAGCTTAAGCAAACTAACGAGGAACACAACAAATTTGTTTCTGACAGCGTTCGTCAGACACTGACTCAACAGGCTGCTGTCAAGCAAGAAATTCAGAAAGAGTCAGTTAACCTTGTGGAAGATTATCTCAAGAAATTTGATGCTCAAACGTCTAATCTACTGGAGACTATCAGAACTGCTCACGATAGTGAATGGGAGCAATATAATGATGTAGTTTCTGACATGGATGCCAGAGTAAGCACAGTCCAACATGCAGTAGAGAATCTTCAATGCAAAGTTACTACCCTCTCCACCCTTATCTAAAATCTGGATTATGCCAAAAAAGGGGAAGGAGAAAGTAAGGAAATCAAAGCTGAAGAAGTAAGAAAAGAATGAGGAGCACAGACCTATGTCTAGAAGGAAAGGAGAAGATAGAAGGTAAGGAGATAATGTTCAGAACTAGCAATTGGTATCTGTTGGAGATGTTGCCGAATCAGGAGAAGAATCCTTAATATAGGCTACTATAGAAGAAATAGCTCAGTTCGCTGATGAGCCAATTTAAGAAGAAGAGCTCATTCCGGACGCTGCGAAAGGCAAGATAGACTCTCCACGATCTCCTAATCCCTCTCCTAATAAGTTTAAAACCCTAGAAGAGCAACATGTTTATGATAAAAAAAAAATATGTTGAATATCTAGCAACTCAAGAAGAAGCTATAGCTAAACAAAAGAAGATTGGAAAGAAGAATGTCAAAGTATCTTTTGTTGTACCTAGAAAGACAAGATCCATTATTCTGAGGCAGACCAAATCCAAGAGGATAAAAGCGAAACAAGCTGAAAAGCCGAAACAAACTCTGAAGTCCAAGCCTCCTGAAGTGAAAGACTCTGATGCTGAAACTGAGACTACTTCTGAACAACATGCTCCCACCACTACTCTAACAAAGAAACAACTTGCTGAACAAAAAGAGTTATGGGGTGCTTGTGAGAGAGGATTGAATATAACAGCCGAGGCCAGACAGATCACTGAAGCTAGAGAAATAATACATTTAACTAATCTTAAGGTACTCAGGGAAAGAACAGAGAAAGAAGCTAGAGAAATGATCCCCATTAAGGACAGAGAAGTCCCACAACATCCAAATTTTACTGGCGCAGAGGATCAAAAGATCATCTAAGACATATTCTTCATCCTCTCAGAGACAGTTGGATATCGTGGACACTGAACCAAAGATGGGAGGAGATAAAAATAGACTTCATCAAAAGCTCCTATATGTGGCAATCAATGGAATTGACAGCAAATCCCGATACTCTCTTCAAAGAATTCTTGAAGATATATAATTCAGATTTATATGTTGAAGTTCAGACTATTCTGGATAAAGAAGGAACTCCGTTGAAAGTGCCTGAATTCAGAGCTCTTCCTCCTCCGCAAACTAAAGAAGGCAATATATGCATAAAAGAGATCGAGGAAGATATTAACTTTGCTATTCACATGAAATCCTTGAGTTTGAAGGATCCTGAAGATCAAGAACACATCAAGGCCCTCAGAACGAATATATATCATGCTTATGGTCTTGAATTTCTAGAAGCTAAGCCAGCTGCTTTCAAGGCGAAGCTCCAACAATTCAAGCAGAAGAAGTGACTAGTTATTGAGTTATTAGTGATAGAAGATTTATGTAATTGTAATTCTATACTTATCTATGAAATCTATGACTTTTGGCTGAGATAACTACTTATTGTCACAATGGCTGTATTTAATTTTCGGCACATCTGATCACCTCAATGATCCAAAAACCCCAGCTGAATAATGAACCATATAATGTAATATTTTTAGTTGAGTTTAGCATGTTAGGAACGCAATAGGCTAGCTTGAGTTCAGTAGCTGATATAATGTTATATTTTGATATAATGGAACCATATACTCAATAGGAACCATATATCAGTAGCTGATATAATGGAACTCAATAGAAATCATATAATGTAATATTTTGATATAATGGATTTAGAAGGGAAAATAGATTTTAGTCCTGGATCTCAGGAAAGACAAGTAATAAAAACATAATTTAATACTCCTAAATGGGAACCGTTTAGAAAATGCTTTTTGAAAATTTTAGTCCTAAAGAAATTATAAATTTACAGGAAGAATTTTATAAATTTTGTCAAAAAGAAAATAAAATTATATTCTTTGTTCCATGGTTTGTTTTTACATATGTAGAACAATATATTTCAATTTTAGAAAGGAATCATAAATTAAAAAATGGTGAAGTACATAGTCAAGTATATCCACCACAACAATATTTTCAAATAGTAAAAAATGGGAAAATTCATAATTTTTTAGCTTTTGCAAAATTATTAGAAGATAATACACTTCCAATAACTTGTAAAGAAATAAATATTTTAATAGAATAAAATAATTATTAAGTCTTTATTTTAATATTTTAGGAGAACAGTCAAGATAGAGTTAAAAATATATTACAAATAATAACTAATAAGGTTATAATAGAAAAAACTGAAAAAGAAAAAGAGATCAAAATAGCGAATCCTACAATTCAACCTCCACCAGAAATAGTAGGTTTTAAATTAAAACCTATGAAAGAATTTGAAGAATTTTCAGAAGAAAAGTTTAAAAATTTAAGAATTAGTACGCTTGATAAAAATTAAAAGAAAAATTAGTTGATAATCCAAATCAAAGACAAGTTTATCAGGAATAGATTAATAAAATTTCAAAATGGGCAGATAAGCCGACTACAAGTAAATATAATTATCCTAGACCAACTCTGGCAGATGTTTTAATAGAAGAACCAAATGATATTATATATTGACGGATTTGTTAATCAACAAATTCATAATACAATTCATAGGATGCTAACGTATTGTACAATATGTAAAAATAATGGAAACACAGATAAGCAAATTGCTAAAATGATAATAGCAACATTCCTTCTGCTGAAAATACTACGTCTCCAATTGAGGTAGAAGACTCGGAGACCGAGTCAGAAGTCGAGACCATCGGAATAGAGGTTGAAGCTCTTCAGACCAGAGCCTCCCGAGAAGTCTCAGAGGCCATACCGGAGATATCAAGTCACTCTGACTTGGTTGTTCACTCGAGGCAGGCCAGGTTTCACATGCTTATCAGGTTCCATGAATGGTTTTCTCTAAACAAGCTGATCCTACACCTTACTTGTGAACAACTGCATGAGGAGGTATTGATACTCCGCGACAAGATAGGCTATTCAGAGCCTGCGGATATCAGCTCCATCAATGATTTAAGGGCGGCAATGCTAGCCATGCTGAACGATCATATTCCTTCTACAGCAGCCGCGCCTTCTGATGGGTCTGATCCTGAAGATCAGGACCCGCCCAGTGATGTAGGCTTTGAGAAGCCTGTTGAGGGAACTCAACTGGAGGAGGGTGCCCAACCCTCAACTACTGAAGTACCACTCAGCTTCCTCCCTCCAGTAAAATCGGCGGCTGGAACCTCTCAGTCCGCGGACCCAGAACAGCTGTTGCTGGGGTCTGCTTTCGAGGTAGCGCCCAGCCCGAAGAGCCGATAATCAAAGACTATTGGCAAGGCCTTAAGTCAAGGAGCTCAAAATTGACTCTTAACCAAGACAGACCATAAGATATGGAAGAAGTCTACCCTTGCTCAGAGTGACGTGATAAAGGAGCTGAGAAATTCTATCCAAACCTCAACAGCTCCTGACTTCTCATCTATACTCACAAATGCTTTATCAACTTAGAGAGCAGAGTTCGAGAAGCAACAAGCATCGTTGGTATCTATCTCCTTTGTGATAAAATAGAGTTCTTGTTGTTCGAGCTTCCATTTGTTGGAACGCTTTTATCAATTCTAGTGCTACACTAAGTTGGTATCAGACCATCAACCTCCTCGAAGAGTGCTACTTCTGGCCACAATTGAAACGGGATACTACCCGTTTTGTCCAGCGCTGCCCCTCGTGTCAAAGAGCCTAGGGACAAGCCCAAGACACGGAGCTCTATACTCCCTTGCCAATCCCCGATACTATATGACAGGATCTCACCATGGATTTTGTTCTCGGACTTCCACGTACACAACACGGATTCGACTCAATTTTTTGTGGTTGTTGACAGGTTTTCTAAGATGTACATTTCTTGACCTCTAAAAAAACTTTCTGACACCTCTCACATTGTTCATTTATTCTTCTGTGAAGTGGTTCGATTACATGGTGTTCCGCGCTCCATTACTTCCGATTGAGACTCTAAGTTTTTAAATCATTTCTGGTGCACCCTGTGGAATCTTTTTGACACATGTCTACGCTATAGCAGCACGCATCACCCCAAAATTGACTGTCGAACAAAAGTCACCAATCGGTCTCTCGGTAACATGTTGAGAGCAGTCTCCGACCAATATCCAAAACAGTGGGATCTTGTTGGAATTTTGTATAATGAAATCAACTTTTTGCTTGCATACAATTTGTTTTTCATTTCCACTATTTTTATTCTCCTATCTGATTAATTATGTTCGCGCATGTTGGTCCTTTATCTTGTATAAGAGTTAGATTGTAGATAACAGAAGACTACACAATTGGTTGAACTAATAAGATATAAACAATTATCACAGCTGAGATAAATTAAGGACAATGTTGGGTTATGAGTCAGCAGATGATTAAAGAAATATTATTAAAGGGTATTATGGGAATTGTTGTATTTATTAAGGGGGAAATTGTTAGGTTAAATTAATATTGGGGGAATGTAGTACTATGGAATTGAAGATCCCAAAACCCAACCCTAGTTGCAAAACCCAGCTGACAAAACCCCAAAACCCAGCTGACATTTAGTAAGTGTGATTATCTTGAGTAAATTTCGATGATGTATAGGATTAGATTGTTCGTAATGTTCTATCTTTAATTCTAAGTCATGTACGGGGTAAAATGTTGGATCGATCTTCTATTTTGAAGTTACTTTCGAGATCCCCAAGTCATCAGTGTAAAGTCTGTGTTTCTTAAGTCATCAGCTGATCTTTGACTCAGTAGAAGACCGACTCAGTAGAAGACATTCCATTAGCTGACTGACATCATCGACTGACATCATCAACACTTCAGTCATCAGTTGATCTACACTCAGTAGAAGACATCTCATCGACTGACTGATGTCATCAAACATCAGCTGATCTTCGCTCAATAGAAGACATCTTATCAGTTGGTATGTATCAGAAGAAGAAACCTATGCAGACTCAATACCTTCGCAGTCAACAACTGAGTTTATTCAAAAGATATATTCTTGTCAGTCGACACTCAGACGAAGAAGACATACTTCAAGTCTACTGTATCCATCAGGAAACGACTCAGCAGTTCATGTCAAATCGAGAATCAATAGATTATAGTACAAGGTAAGGTGCGTCAAAGTCAGACTCTGTAACGAACCGCACTACCTAGAACAAAGAGAAAGTAGCTTAAAGCAAATATTCTCCGACAAACTAAAGCTACTTTCAGGTAAAGTATAGAACAATTCTGTTGGACCAAACTTGAGTTTATAGCCGTTTTCCTTGGAAGGTTGTGACACGTGACATCGTCTTCTTCAACAGATATATGCCTGCTCACAAACTATATATAGAGAAGAAAATCCGAAGCTCCACACATAGACATAACAATAAGACACCAGAAGTGAGAAAAGCGAGAAAAGTTTGGGGGAAAATCATTCGGAATTTCAAGGGATAATACTTAGTGTTTAAAAGCTCTAGCCATATCCAGAGAAGAATTTTCTCTAGAGCATCTTTCATATCCCACTTCTCCATCTAAGCTTAGCACCATATATATAGCTTAGACTTTCGAAGGAGTTCATATTTGAGCTTGATCCTTATTGTAAAGGACTCCTTCATAGTTGGAGAGTTTGTCAAACACTTTAGTTTGATACCGTGTAAACTGGGACTTGCTCAGTATAATCCCCAAGCCGCAATTTGTCCTGTGCACAAGCTGACTGAGACTAACTCAGTATAATAAATAGCCTCCTGACACCTTCGGGACAGTGGACGTAGGACTTGAGTGATGTCCGAACCACTTTAAAAATCTGTGTCTCTCTCTCTTATGTTCTTATTTTCTGTTGCATGGATTTTATCTGCTCATACTGAAAATTATCTTTAAAATCATTCAACTGAGTTTCAGCATTCTTAACTGTTTATTCTACTGAACTGAAACTAAAACATTTTCCACTCAACTGTTTCGGGCATACACATTTCCGCATCTACTGAACTCAATCTGAAGATACTGAATTCTGACTCAGTCAGTTAGCATATCTCAATAGAGTCAGTCTCTTTATTGTTCGTATTTAAGTTGAGAAAAATTGATTTTAGGTGTATCCCCCCCCCCCTCTACACCTGAACGTGCTCTCGGGAGCAACAATTGGTATCAGAGCAGGAGTTCTAAAAGAGTCTTGTTATCTTTAAATTGGTCTACTTAAACAAATCCGGAAAAACATTTTCACTGCATACTATTATTCAACATGTCTGATATGTCATGTATAAGGATGGTACCCATGTTTTCAGTAGAGATCTATGGTGTATTGCTGGGTCAGAATGGAAGCTCATCTGACCTCACTCCATGACAGCATGACCGAAGTACTTGAGGAAGGACCTATCGTTCCCATGATCGATAGTGTTGTAACTCAAGATCTAGCAGCTGGAGGAGGAATGGTGACTAGGAAGAAGATTCCCAAGGACAGAAGTCTGTTCACTCCTGAGGAGAAGAAACTGCACAACTTAGACTGAGTCGCCAGGAATGCCATACTAACCACCTTAAGTGATTCTTATCTTGGCAGGGTTCAGGAATGCAAGACTGCAAAACAACTTTGGGATGCTCTAGCGCTACTGAGTCGAGGGACTCAGAAGATCAAAGCCAATAAACTTGCACTGGAACTCCAAAAGCTGGAGAGTTTGTCTCTCATGCCCGGAGATACAATTGAAGATCTCAGCGTCAGATTCACGAATCTGATGAACTCCATCAATGGGCTAGGACAAACATTCTCCAACCAAGAAATGAATCTCAAAATATTGAGGGCACTGCCAGATGGTCATTGGACTCCTTTTGCTACATTATTACTATATTGTTCTCTACTTAAATCTCTACTGACTTAATCTATTTTCAAGTGCTAACGAGATTTTTACAGATATCAATGGCGACGTTTCAGACTCCAGACAACATCGATGAAATCATCAACTCCAGAATTCAATTCGAACCAACAATGGTGCTTCACAAAGCGGAACTTCCATTCATGAAGCCAATCTTCAATGCTTTGGAAGAATCGGGTCTCGGGTTTCTTATGTCGAAACAACCAAAGACCTACTTGCCCAGACAAGTCACATAAGTTTATTACAACTGGAAAACCTAGACAATGGGGTGGAGGAATCCAGATTTCGTTTATGAAGAACATTGAATCTCAATCTTGGGATGCCAGAACAAAGAAGATCAATATCAAAGATGTTGTGGAGATGGCATTCAATCTACCATTCACCGGCATATCTCCTATTGGATACAAAGAAAAGGAGATAAACAAGTATGTCCAGAAATTCTGGCATCCGAAGAATCAGCTATTACCTGAATACAGAGGGCTCGTGTACATAGTGTCACACATCCTTACGAGCTCAGCAGGTTTATTTGATCAGCTTTCAAAGCCACGAATTCAGCTGATGATGGTTATAGATGATGGAGTCCAAGTAAATTGGACAGATTATTATGTAGCTGAGCTGAAGGCACAAGCTCAGAAGTTCGTAGCCACACCCACCGGAGAGAGAAGACTGATTAGTGTGGGGAAGCTACTCTATGGGACAAAGATGTCCATTCTAGTACATCAGTCAGTACCAGATCGATCAACTTTTGCTGATTCCAGATTCTTTGACAGCAAGCTTGTGAAGTTCAAGACAAAAGCCTCTGCTGAAAAGTTTATCGGGCGAGGGCCACCTGAGCTGAAACGAGTCGCTACTGACTTGCCCCCTCGCGCCGACCCGCCTAAGAGGAAGAGGCTCAGCAAGCCGAGAACATATGAGGTTCCGGCTCAGCCAGCTGAAGTTGCCTCCCCTCCACCACCTACTCAGGAGGAGCCGCCACTAGATACTGACACTGGCATAGCTGATGCCACACTGAAGGATAAAGTTCAGCGGATAAGCTCCTCAGAGACTCAGTCGGATAATGCCGAACCGACTGAGGAGATCTCTTCTGAGTGGACGACAATGCATACCACCCGTCTCCGTGCTACTGGAGAAGTTCACGCTCAAATTCCAGAGATAGCCGAGCACTCAGACCTGGTGGATCTTGCAATAAGGGCAAGAGTACATATGCTGCTGAGATTTCTCAGCTGGGATATTTTCGAAGAATTAATCAAATCTCAGTCAGCACTATCTCTACTGACCGAAGAGCAGGCTCTTCAATCAGCTATTGGGTTCGGGGAACCAACTGATCTGGCCTCCTTTGAGGATCTACGTGTTGTTATGTTGTACCTACTGAGTCTAAGGTCAGCAACACCAGGACAAAGCCCTTCGCCGCCATCTCATCCAGACAATGATGACAATGATGATGACGATATGGATCAGGCACCACCCAAGGATGCAGATATGGGAGGATCTGCTGAGAGTAACACTCCCCTTCGCGAACAGGGCCCCTCGCCACCACCTTCTGAATCAGGTGAAGCCCGCGTTGCCACAAAGCCAACTCGTGAGCAACAGATCGCGATGTCTGAGCAGAGGCTAGGAACCAGCAGTTACCAAATCAAATCCTTAGGTTCCATGTCCTCTAAGACAGTCAATAAAGCCATCCAAAGACAAGGAGAGAAAAATCATCTTTTGGCTAAGGACGTGCATCTGAAATGGGCTCAGTACACAAAACCCCAGACAGAGAGCATTGATCGACTGTCTGAAGGGATCAACAAGGTCTCTACAACTCCTACTCCTCAAATAAATATTCAGGAGAAAGTTGAGGCCGCCCTTCAAGCTCAGAAGACTGACCTAGCCGCTCAGAATCAGCAGCTCCTCGTGACTCAACAGAAAGACTTCTCTGAGCTGCTGACAAAGAGTCTTGTGGCAGTCCAAGTCATAATGGATGAGAGGAACAAAATAGCTACCTCCAGCCTTCAAACCGCTATTACTCAATAGGCTGAGGCACTCAAACTCATCCAGAAGGAGATGACTGACTCCCATGATCAGTGTCTGCTGAAACTCCAACAGGAGTCAGCTGCTCAACTCAGAAAATGTAGAGCTGATCAAGAGGAAGACTGGGAACAATACTGTGACCTGGTCAAGGACTTCGAATCCACGGCAACTCAAATCAAGAACCTAGTCCATGATTTGGAAAAAGACGTGAAATCCATCCGCACTCACCTCTCCTAGGCAGATGATGCCAAAAAGGGGGAAGGAATAGTTAAAGTTGAAGATACTGAGGTGGAAAGGGTTGAGGTTCAGGGGAGCCCCGAAGTCCAACTGATGAGTCAGGGGGAAGGACAAGAAGAAGGTGATAAGGGAGAAAAGGCTGAGAATAAGGGGGAAGAGGATAAAGAAGAAGAGACTGAGGGGACTCAGGGGGATGATAAGGGGGCGAGGGAGCAGAAGCAGGAGCAGTCCCAGAAGTCCAAATCCCACAAATCCAAGCTACTCAGGGGGAAGGTTCAACTACTCAAGCTGGAACCAGTTTAGTACTTCTCCTGGAGTACATCCCATCAGTCCAAGTCCACTCTGTGCTTGAGCCTGAGCCAATCACTTCTATATCAGCAGCTCATCACATAGAGGATATCGCTCGATTCGTCGATCAGGAGGATGACGAAGAGCAAGAGCAACAGCCACTGCCACCGCGAAGGTCGGGTAAGGAGATTGTTACTGAAGATACTCCTCCACCTTCACCGACTCCAAAGTTTAAATCAAGAGCGGAGCAAGAGGCTTATGATCAGGAAATTGCTCGGAAGCTTCAAGATCAATTAGATCACGAACATCAGATCGAAGAAGCTCAAAAGGCGAAGAAGCCTAAGAAGAAGCCTGTTGGCAGAGTGGCCAAAGGCAAGGCTAAGCAGATCGCTGAAGATCAGAAGAAGAAAGCTCAGCTGGAGCTGACAAAAGCGACTGCTACTGAGGTACGAACCCTTGCTCAGAGTTCTTATAATCCAACTCTAACACCTGAGCAGGAGGCTGAGGACAGAGCCACCTGGGAAGCCACGCTGAAGGGTCTAAATCTCATAACAGGAGATACAAAATCAGCGGCTCTCAGAGAAAAGAAGAGATTAGCTGACTTGGCTAAAATGATTAGCCTATCTCAAAAGCCAGCAGCTGATCCAAGGAAGCAGATCCCCAAAGGATCAAAATTTAGGAGATCAGCGCCCACAGGACCCTATATCAAGAATGTTATTCCTCACGTAGACAAATGGGTACCTACTGAGGTGAATGAGGAGTGGGAAGATCTGAAAGAGGAATTCATCAAGAGCCACTATGTATGGAGCTATTTTCCTTCAGATACATCAGCTGATCAAGCATTTGATCAATTTATGTTCAAATATAACGCCGAGCTGAGAGAGCATCTCCTGGAGATTATGAAGAGAGAGAACATTCCATTCCGAGCTCCAGCCTTCAGGCGCATTCCACCTCCAGAGGACAACTCACGGAGTTCTCCTAACCAAGGTAATAGAAGATGAGATCAGGCAGGCTGCACATCACTATGAGCTAAGCGAAGACCGTCCTGATGATCTTAAGGATATCCAGACACTGAGAGCAAGACTCTAAGAAAACGCAGAAATTCAGACGTCAGCAGTAATCTTCTTTATCTTTGTTTTTGTAATAGAAATAGGAACCATGTACTCATTTGATATATATATATATATATATATATATATATATATATATATATATATATATATATATATATATATATATCAGTTCCTGTTTCTAGCCAGACAATTACTCATTGTCTTAAGGCTTTTTGGTTGTGTTCTAATTATCACACAACTGATTACTAAGTGATCTGACACACACTCACATTACCACTTTCTCTGATTTTGCCTATCTCTCAACTGCTGAAACTCATTGAGGTTAACTAATTCAGTTTAACATCATTTCTTTCAGGGGGAAAGTTTTCCTTAGGGGGAAATTATTTCTTTAGGGGGAAAAATTTGTCTACTGACATATAGAGTTTTTGGCATATAGTTTTGATTATGGTTTTAGCATCATCAATTAGGTAAAATTGTTGGGTTATGAGTCAGCAGATGATTAAAGAAATATTATTAAAGGGTTTTACGGGAATTGCTGTATTTATTAAGGGGGAAATTGTTGGGTTAAATTAATATTGGGGGAATGTAGTACTATGAAATTGAAGATCCCAAAACCCAACCCAGTTGCAAAACCAAACTGACAAAACCCCGAAACCCAGCTGACATTTAGTAAGTGTGATTATCTTGAGTAAATTTCGATGATGTATAGGATTAGATTGTTCGTAATGTTCTATCTTTAATTCTAAGTCATGTACGGGGTAAAATGTTGGATCGATCTTCTATTTTGAAGTTACTTTCCAGATCCCCAAGTCATCAGTGTAAAGTCTGTGTTTCTTAAGTCATCAGCTGATCTTCGACTCAATAGAAGACCGACTCAGTAGAAGACATTCCATCAGCTGACTGACGTCATCAACACTTCAGTCATGAGTTGATCTACACTTAGTAGAAGACATCTCATCGACTGACTGATGTCATCATACATCAGTTGATCTTCGTTCAATAGAAGACATCTTATCAGTTGGTATGTATCAGTAGAAGAAACCTATGCAGACTCAGTACCTTCGCAGTCAACAACTGACTTTATTCAAAAGATATATTCTTGTCAGTCGATACTCAGACGAAGAACACAGACTTCAAGTCTACTGTATCCATTAGGAAACGACTTAGCAGTTCATTTCAAATCGAGAATCAGCAGATTACAGTATAAGGTAAGGTGCGTCAAAGTCAGACTCGGTAACGAACCGCACTACCTCGAACAAAGAGAAAGCAGCTTAAAGCAAATATTCTCCGACAAACTAAAGCTACTTTCAGGTAAAGTATAGAACAATTCTGTTGGACCAAACTCAAGTTTATAGCCGTTTTCCTTGGAAGGTTGTGACACGTGGCATCGTCTTCTTCAACGGATATATGCCTGCTCACAAACTATATATAGAGAAGAAAATCCGAAGCTCCACACATAGACACAACAATAAGACACCAGAAGTGAGATAAGCGAGAAAAGTTTGGGGGAAAATCATTCGGAATTTCAAGGGATAATACTTAGTGCTTAAAAGCTCTAGCCATATCCAGAGAAGAATCTCTCTAGAGCAGCTTTCATATCCCACTTCTCTATCTAAGCTTAGCACCATATATATAGCTTAGACTTTCGAAGGAGTTCATATTTGAGCTTGATCCTTATTGTAAAGGACTCCTTCATAGTTGGAGAGTTTGTCAAACACTTTAGTTTGATACCATGTAAACTGGGACTTGCTCAGTATAATCCCCAAGCCGCAGTTTGTCCTGTGCACAAGCTGACTGAGACTAACTCAGTATAATAAATAGCCTCCTGACACCTTCAGGATAGTGGACGTAGGACTTGAGTTTCCGAACCACTTTAAGAATCTGTGTCTCTCTTGCTTATGTTCTTATTTTCTGTTGCATTGATTTTATCTGCTCATACTGAAAATTATCTTTAAAATCATTCAACTGAGTTTCAGTATTCTTAACTGCTTATTCTACTGAACTGAAACTAAAACGTTTTCCACTCAACTGTTTCGGGCCTACACATTTCCGCACCTACTGAACTCCATCTGAAGATACCGAATTCTGACTCAGTCAGTTAGCAGATCTCAGTAGAGTCAGTCTCTTTACTGTTCGTATTTAAGTTGAGAAAAATCGGTTTCAGGTGTATTCACCCCCCTCTATACCTGAACGTGCTCTCGGGACCAACAGACAAGTTGTCTGTTTAAACTGCAGTTTAGATAAGAAATGGCTTGTCTTAGCTGCAAAGATCTCGGTGACTTAATATGGTCTTAACTTGATAAGATTTCAGCTTAGTGCATTTAGCAATCTATCACTTTGACTTACTATGGTGAATGTCATTGTGACTGAATCTACGTATCTTGGGTGATAATTGTTGTTTGTAGCTCAGGTTGGTTATTTGTATCTTGCATTTGTATCCATGTTAAATGGGTTGATAATATCTCATAATGAACTCGTAAGGATTAACACACTAAACTCGACCAGTTGATTAAGTTCCCTTCAAGTAGGGTAGACTGATGCAGTAGCTTCTTCATGAAATCGTTTATATTATTAGCGTGTTTAGTCTTCTTTTATTTTCCTCAGGGGTATTCTATTCTTTGTTATTATTCGGTTTCAGTATTTAATTGTAATCCATTGCTGGGAGTTACACTTTTTGGAATAAATATTATCTATCTCCTTTGTGATAACATAGGGTTATGTTGTTCGAGCTTCCATTTGTAGGACTACTTTTATAAATTCTAGTGCTACACTAATAAAGACTTCACAGAGTATTTTGTATGGCAGAAAAGCAAAAAAGAATGGAAACGATGTGCTACTAAACAGACAGTTGGTCGGCTCGTATCGGTCGGTCCCTTTGATCCTAAGCGATACTATTTGAGGCTTCTCCTTAATCATGTCCATGCACCATCTTCCTTTGACTGATTAAAAACTTTAAACGGATAGACTTTACAACCTTCAGGGAAGCTGCACTTGCAAGGTGGCTGCTTGAAGCTGATGGAGATATAATAAATACCCTCGAGGAAGCTTCAGCATTTCAAATACCGTATATGTTACGACGTCCATTTGCAATGCTTTTAATATACAATAACCTGTCAGATCCAATGGAGTTGTGGGATAAATTGAAGGACGTTCTGTCGAACGATTTAATGAGGTCCAACAATGAGAATACGAGCATGGCACATGAATTATGCCTCCAGTCGATTGATTATTTTTTGCGTTCGATGGGACATTTGCTGTCAAAATATAGCCTATTGTAGACCGAAGCTAGCTGCCTTAACATTTAAGCAAGTAGACGAGAGTACGAAAATTAAGTTTCTTTTATTGTATCAGAGCATGACATTACCTTAGCTGAATGTTTAAATGTGCGACAACGTGCTGCTTTTGACGATATCTTACTTCATTACAACAATAAGTCTGGTGGTGTGTTTTTCATCGACAGCCTGGGTAGAACAGGAAAAATATTATTGTACAAAGCTATTTTAGCTGCTATTCGATCTAGAGGTGAGATTGCTCTCGCTCTAGCTTCTTATGTAGTAGCTGCATCTTTGCTTCCAAATAAGCGAACTACACATTCAAGGTTTAAATTGCCAATTTCCGAAGGCGACAGAATGACCTATCAAATAAGTAAATAGAGCACACATGCAAAATTAATTATCGATGCAAAGGTCATCATTTGGGACGAGGTTTCCATGGTTCACAAGCGAACATTTGAGGCTCTAGATTTGTTGCTGTGTGATCTTATGGAAAATGATAATATTTTCGGCGAAAAAACAATCGTTTTTGGTGGCGACTTTAGGCAAACACTTCCCATCGTCCAGGGAGGTTCACGTGCAGACTGCGTTGCTGCATCATTAGACTGCTCAAAATTATTATCAACCGTTCATAAATTGAAATTAACAGAAAATATGTGTGCTTGAGAAGATCCAATATTCATGGAGTTCTTGTTAAGATTTGGTGAGGAGCTGAGCCATTTGTACATGAAGATTACGTAAACCTACCCTCCTACATGTGTATCCCTCTCGATACATCTGAGTCTGACGACCCTTTGCAAGTTCTAACAGACAAAATGTTTCCTTCATTTGAGAAATATAAGAATGCTATGTTCTCTCTAATGAACAGAGCGATATTGACTCCAAAAAATGAAAACGTGAGCCGAATAGATGAAGCTCTTATCCAAAACTTACATGGTTGTTTGATCGAATACTTCAACTTGAATTTGGTAGAGGATCCCATACAACAATGTCAATACCAAGACTATTAAAACGACCTTTGTCTGGGCGGCTTGCCACCTCATATATTATGACTAAAAGAGGACAGTCCAATCATACTATTAGGGAATATAAATCCATCTGACGGCCTATGTACGACACGAGGTTAATCTGTAAAACTCTAGGAAAACTAGTTATTGAAGCAGTTATAGATACTGGCGAACATATTGGCAAACACGTGTTAATCCTGCGGATACCGCTCAAGCCTTCTAATGACCATAAGTGTCCATCCCATTCAAAAGACATAAATTCCCAATACAATTATGCTTTTCAATGAGTATAAACAAAGCACAAGGACAAACTCTTGATGGTTGAGATATATCTCCCTAAACCAATTTTCTCGCACAGTATTATCTAGAACAAGAAAACAGATACAGTAAGGGTTCTCATAAGACCACCGACGGCTGACTCTGAGCATAGTTGCGAGACCAAAAACGTTGTCTACAGTTGTGAGACCGAAAACATTATATACAAGGAAGTGTTATATGACATGGAATAATTTCTTTTGCCGGCGAGTTTGAATATTGTTGGGTGATGATTCAATTCCCAGCAAAAGCACAAACCAATGGGAGATGATTCAGTCTTCTGAGTTGATAATTAACTCAGTAGCCGTGTGCTATGACAACATACTGAAGATTTGAAGATCCCAAAACCCTATATTGATTGGTGAACCATTATGTTGTAATCTGTTTTTGTCTCTGAGGTTTCAGACTCAGTAGACACTCTGCTCTGGTTTAAGCACTCAGTAGATTATCTGCCTCAGCACCAGAAGTAGAAGACTCAGTAATACTGGACTCGGCGGGAGCAGTATACTGAAAGGAGTCAGTGGAACTGAACTCAGCAGGAGTATTTCACTGAACTTAGAGCTGATCTTTAGTAGAGCCGACTCAGCAAGAGCATGCTATTGAATCAGAGATCAGACTCAGCAACGGCTAGATAGTCTTCTGACTGTCAGGATCTTTAAAGTCAAATTAGCAGAGTCAATACGAGGAAGAGAGAAGTCAGCTTCAGATCTCCTTGAAGTATGTTCTGTCTCAACCACTTCTGAACCTCGACCAATAACAAGCAGCCACCTGTCCTATATATGTTAAAACTGCAAGTCAAAAACTTTCCAGAAATGGAGGGAAAGGACACTGCTACCATACTTCAAAAGAGCTGTTAGCTACCCAAAAGAGAGAGACAAAGGATCGTCATCTCCAACGGATCTATCCTAATCTCTTCTCTATAAATAGCGGGATAAATCAAATTGAAGCTCACCTTTGCATACACGAGAACACACAGAGCATTCAAGAGCAAAATTTAAAAAAGTCGAAGTCTTCCGCAAGAAGTTTGAAGAAACAATTTCCGATGAAAGGTAAACTTCTGCTCATATGGAACCAAGCTGAACTGAATTATACAGCCTCTAGTATCCAAACGACGTTACACGAACCCAAAGCTTACACTCAGCTGTTCGTCATTCTAGAAGCCACCTTCTTGTTCCCTATCCTTCTAACATAAGCTCAACTATTTAAATCCATAGCTTAGACGAAGGAGTTCACTTCTGAACTGATCCTTAGTGTAAAGGACTCCTTCACTGTTGGAGAGTTTTTCAAATACTTAGTTTGATAACCTTATAAATTGAGACTTGCTCAGTATAAATCTCAAGACCAATGTTTGTCCAGTGTACAAACCAACTGAGACTACTTCAGTATAATACATAGCATCCTGATCTTTCGGGATAGTGGACGTAGGGTTGTTGGATCCGAACCACTTTAAAAATCTCTGTGTTTTGTATTCTTTATTTTACTATTGCATTGATTTACTATTCATACTGAAAATATCTTTCAAAATCATTTAACTGAGTTACTATTTTGATAAAAACGTTTTCCTAACTCAACTGAATTTGGGCCTACACATTTCCGCACTATTGAACTCTATCTGAACGATACTGAATTCTGACTCCAAGTCAGCTAGCAGGTCTCAGTAGAGTCAGTCACTCTGTCATGCGATTCAGAACAACTTATCTGGTCTGCTGAACTCGTTCAGTACGACACTTTCTTGAAAAGGACTATTTGTGTTGGGTGATGATTCCATCCTCAGCATTGTTACTCTTAGTGGAAATGATTCGGTCTTAGACACTGATCTTAAAGCTCAGTAGCCTTGTGCTCTGTACTTGTCTGAAGATTTGAAGATCCCAAAACCCTATCTGAATGATGAACCATTCCCTTGTATTTGTTGTCTCTGAGGTTTCAGACTCAGTAGACACTCTGCTCTGGTTAAGGCGCTCAGTAGCTTATCTGCCTCAGCACCAGTGTCGAAGACTCGTGATCTGGACTCAGCAGAGCAACGTGATCGAGAGAGTCACCGTGGCCGAACTCAGCTGGAGTAGTTCATCGGCTCGGGCGATCTTCGAGACTTATCTCACTGTCTATCTACCGAATACAAGGTCGACTCAAGCAACGGCAGATAGTCTTCGAGGACTGTCGGAATCTTTTTGAAAGACAATCAGCACTGTCATATACGAGGAAGAGAGAAGTCAGCTTCAGTTTGCCTTGAAGTCTGTGCTGTCTCAACCACTCCATCCACCTCGACAAATGACAAGAATACACGTGTCTTCTCACTTGCTAAAGCTGCAGTCAACCTTTTACCTAAAAAGGTGGGAAAGTACACTGTTACCTACACCAAAAGAGCCGTTTGCTACCAAAAAGAGAGAGAGAGAAGAAGATCGTCTCCAACGGATCTATTTCAATCTCTGCTCTATAAATAGAGGGATCATTCAAGATTTGAAGTTCACGACCACGAGAGCGCGAGAACGAGCTAACACGAGAAAACAAGAACAAAGTCTTAGCAAGAACTTGAAGAACAATCTTCCGGCGAAAGACTACACTCTAGCTCATAGGGAATCAAGCTGAACCGACATATAAAGCCTCTAGTATCCAAATCGACGTTACACGAACTCAAAGCTTACCTTCAGCCGTTCGTCGATCTAGAAGCTACTCTCTCATATTCCCTATCCCTCTAACCCTAAGCTCAACTGTTCTTATCTATAGCTTAGACGAAGGAGTTCACATTTGAACCCAATCCTTATTGTATAAGGACTCCTTCACTGTTGGAGAAGTTTGTCAAACACTTTTAAGTTTGATTGTTGTAAACTGAGACTTGGATCAGTATGAAAACCAAGACGCGGCTTTGCCCAGTGCGCAAGCTGACTGAGACTAACTCAGGATAAATAATAGCCTCCTGATCTATCGGGACAGTGGACGTAGGATTTGAGCGATATCCGAACCACTTTAAAAATCCTGTGTCTCTTATTGCTTTCTTAACTGTTGCATTGATTTTACTATTCATACTGAACATCTCATTTCTTAAAATCAATCAACTGTCTCAGCATACTGAATTTCTTATCTACTGAACTGAGACTTAAAACATTTTCACCACTCAACTGATTTGGGCCTACACACATTTCCGCACGCTGAACTCTTACTGTAGATACTGAATTCTGACCTAGTCAGTTAGCAGATCTCGGCCGAGTCGATACTCTTTCGGCCTTTTAACACGATTCGGAAATAGTATGCGGTCCGCCGAACTTTTGATCGGACACCATCCTGAATAGGACTATTCGTGTTCGAAGTTGAGAAATCGAATCAGGTGTATTCACCCCCCCCCCCCTCTACACCTGACCGTACATTCGGGACCAACAATTGGTATCAGAGCAGGAGTTCTTTAAGACTCTTGTCACTTTGAGACTGGTCTATTCGAATGGATCCGGAGGAAAACGTTTTTCACTGCATATCACTCTACATTCATATCAATATTCTTCATGGCTGATATGTTAGGTATAAGGATGGTACCCATGTTCTCGGTGGAGAATTATGGAGTATGGCGAGTCAGAATGGAAGCACATCTGACATCCCTCCATGACAGTATGGTGAAGTGCTTGAAGATGGACCTATCATTCCCATGATCGATAGTGTCGTAACTCAGGACCAAGCTCAAGGAGGAGGAATGGTGACCGGGAAGAAGATTCCCAAAGATAGAAGTCTCTTCACTCCTGAGGAGAAGAAGCTTCACAACTTAGACCGTGTTGCCAGAAACGCTATACTGACCACCCTTAGTGATTCTTATCTTGGCAGGGTTCAGGAATGCAAGACTGCAAAAGAACTCTGGGATGCTCTAGCGCTACTGAGTCGAGGGACTCAGAAGATTAAAGCGAATAAACTAGCGCTGGAACTCCAAAAGCTGGAAAGCTTGTCTCTCATGCCCGGTGACAAAATCGAAGATCTAAACGTCAGATTTACCAATCTGATAAATTCTATCAATGGGCTGGGAAAGACATTCAGCAACCGAGAGATGAATCTGAAGATTCTGAGGGCACTGCCGGACGGATACTGGACACCTTTTGCCACTCTATTGCGACATTCTGATTTAGATGATGTGTCTCCCGACCACATCTTTTCATAATTACAGGTAGAAGAGTATGAGTTCGACAGACCTCAAAGAAAGCAGAGAGCTGAAGCTGACACAAAGATTGATCATGCCTTCAAAGCATCAGTCAGCACAGCATCTCCAGCGACAAGCAAAGCGACGAGTAAGACTGAGCCTTCACTCAATGAATTACAAGAAGGAAGTCTCGCTCAGAAGTATGCGCTGCTCGCTGTGAAATATCAGAAGGAGAAGGAGCGACGCGTAGAAAAGTGACTAAAGCCTATCGGGAAACGAAAGGTAAGTCAAATTATATGTCGAAACACACTCCTGACTCACAATCTTCTGAATACAGAAAGAAGGATGACTCAGAACCATCAAAGAATAGCGAAAGCAAAGAAGAAAGAGTCATCGCTTGCTACAACTGCAAGAAGCCAGGACACTATCAATACGATTGTCCTGAGCTCAGTAGTGCTGAACGCGCAGCACGCAAGGAGAGAAGAGAAAAATTCGCCAAGAAAAGACAAGCTTATATTGCAGGCGAACTCTCAGACGACTCAGAAGAAGTCGACGCCTTTATGGATTCATCAGAGGATGATGCAGCTTTCATGGCCCTAGAGCTTGAAGCTGAAGAAACAACTGAAAAGTGCCTAATGGCAGGCGAAGAGGATGAGGTAAACTCTCTTGAACCAGTCAATTCCTCTTCACACTGCACACACGACACTGTTTCAGGTGCAGATGAGAATTTGGACATCGCGACCGCCTATGAAGATCTACTAGATGAACAAATTCAGATGAGTCTGCAGCTCAGTAAGACTCTTCAGGAGTTGGATACCCTGAAAGTGGAGAATCAGAGACTTTCTCAGGAGAGTCAGGTTGCTACTGAGGCCGAAGGACTTGTGTTGAGACTCAGGGAGGAGATAAACTCTCTGGTGGCCAAGTCTCAGCATCAAGAAGATCGGATTTCAGTTTTGACCAATGACTTGACTCAGAAAGATACTGAACTGAGTCTACTGAAGCAAGAAATGTCAGGACTTCAGACCGAGCACGACACACTGAAGAAAAGTGATGATATCTGGAGGAACCTGATGACTGAGAGGTACAAGGGCGCTGAAAAGAAATTAGAGGCTATGCTAGCAAGCAACAAGCCAAAACACTGCAAGGAATGACTTGGATTCAGCCAGGGAGCTTCCTCGTCTGCCCCAGTACACTCAGAAGTACGGCTTGCTGATAGATTTGTTCAAGGGGAGACTATCAACACAAATATACTGAACCCCCTAGCAAAGAACAAACAGAAGATGAAAGCACCTCATCCCACACATCAGCATTCTGACAAGAAGATCAGTGCCAAGAAACCCCAGTTCAGTCAAGGGGGAACCAGCAAATCAAAATTGGCTGATCAGTATGGACCTCCAAAGCTGACACATCCAGCTCAGTATGGGTCATATTATTATAATCCTATAGTCAGAAGAGGTTCCAAAAGTCAGAAGAAGAAAGCCGCACAGAAGGCAAAGGTCAGCAGTCCACTAACTCAGAAGATTAGGACTCCTGAACCTCAGAAGCCTCAGAAGTCACCTGTGACCAGTCCAGTGGTCAGATATGTTGACTCTAAAGGAAAGAAGATGTCTGAAACCGCCAGGGTTGTTAGACAGATTTGGGTTATTAAAACTAACATCTAAGGACCCAAAATCAAAAATAAAGGGTACCTGAATATAATTATGTTTTGCAGGTGCGCAGAGACCCATGGTATGTGGACAGCGGATGCTCAAGACATATGACATACCAAAGGAGTCTGCTGAAGAATTATATCACTGAAGAAGGACCCAGAAGTGAGTTCGGAGATAATGCCAAAGGCTACACGAGAGGATACGGCACACTCAGCATAGGAACTGCCAACGTTCCTAGAGTATCATATGTTGAAGAACTTCAGTATAATCTTCTCTCTGTTAGTCAATTTTGTGATAACTCAAATAGAGTGGTATTTGACGCTGGTTTCTGTGATGTTATTGATAAATCTACAGGGAAAACAGTGTTATCAGGTTCGCGCAGAAAGAACATATATGTGGCTGACTGGAACTCAGCTGAACCTAAAGCTTGTCTGTTGGCAAAGAATGATAATCGAACGGGGTGGCTATGGCATAGAAGACTCAGCCATCTCAACTTCAAGACGCTCAACAAACTAGCAAGAAACACTCTAGCAAGGGGACTGCCGAATGAAGTATTCAGCAGAGACACTCAGTGTGAAGCATGTCTGAAGGGAAAGCAAACAAAGAAACAAAATTCACCCGTTCCATCTCCTTCCACTGATGGAATCCTTCAGCTGCTACATATGGATTTGTTCGGTCCAGTCTCCCCAGTGACGATCAGAGGCAGAAAATATGCATTAGTGGTCATAGATGACTACTCGCGCTACACATGGGTCATATTCATTGCCAACAAGTCTGACGTCAAAACAGAGTTACCGACGCTTCTGAAAAAGCTCAGTGTCGAGAAGAACACCAAGATCAGAAAAATACGTTCAGACAGAGGAACTAAGTTCCTTAATTCCATGGTAGAGGAGTTCTGCAAAGCAGAAGGAATAGAGCATGAGACATCGGCTGCCCGCACACCTCAGCAAAATGGAGTTGTTGAACGAAAGAACAGAACTCTCAAAGAAGTAGCTAGAACTCTACTCGCAGACTCAGGACTCCCAACCAAATTCTGGGCAGAAGCAACAGATACTGCATGTTACACTCAGAATAGATCTCTACTGACAAAGCAGCATAAGAGAACCCCATATGAACTATGGAACGGCAGGAAGCCTTCTTTATCTTATTTCCATATCTTTGGTTGTTCATGCTTTATCCACAATAATGGGAAAGATTAGCTGAAGACTTTTGATAGCAAGTCAGATCAGGGAGTATTCTTAGGATACTCTCGGGTCAGCAAAGCTTTTAGAGTATTCAACTATCGGACTCTTTGCGTGGAGGAAAGCCCTCATGTTGTTTTTAACGAGTTTGCTACTGAAGACAGGAGCAATAACTCAAATTCTGAATCTGAGGACATCGAGAGACGACTACGGGATCTAAGCTTAAAAGACAAACCTGAAAAGATCCAGCTATGTTGGGATGATGATTCAGACGAAGAAACTGAAGACAAAGCTACTGAATCTCAACCAGCAGAGCAAGTAGCTGAGCAGATTGATTCTCCCGAACAGAATCAATCCCAGGTAACTCAGGTCGATGAGGAAACCGTAGAGGTAATCGAGACCACTACCGAGAATAACAACTCGGGGGGGAACATCTAGTAATGTTCCTGAGCCGAATGCCCTGTAACCCGGTGACTCAGTAGATCATACTCTTATCACTGAAATTCTTCAATCTCAGAATAGTACAACTGAAATGCCTAACTCACCTACTATCTGTGTTGAACAAATTTCAGATGAAGAGCTGAAACATCGTAGATCGTGGCTAGATTCTCACACTCCTAATCTAATCATTGGAGATCCTTCAGCAAATGTCAAGACAAGATCCAGATTATGTCAAGGAGAAAGCGCATTATTTTCCTGCTTCTTGTCTACTGAAGAGCCTCAGAACATTGAGGATGCATTAAAGGATGCTGACTGGATCATAGCTATGCAGGAGGAGCTGAATCAGTTCACGAGAAACGAAGTATGGGAGCTTGTAGACAGACCCCGGCATCAACATGTCATTGGAACCAAATGGGTCTTCAAAAACAAGCGAGATGAAAACAACGTTATAGTAAGGAACAAAGCAAGGCTCATGGCTAAAGGCTACTGTCAAGCTGAAGGAATAGATTTCGATGAAACTTTCGCTCCAGTTGCAAGATTGGAGGCAATTAGACTATTCCTAGCCTACGCAACACATCAAAGATTCAGAGTTTATCAAATGGATGTGAAGTCTGCGTTCCTGAATGGCGTGCTGAAAGAAGAAGTCTATGTGGAACAACCGCCCGGCTTTCAGCAGGGACATCAAGTATATAGACTCAGAAAGGCTCTGTATGGGTTAAAACAAGCACCCAGGGCTTGGTACGATACCCTGTCTGAGTTTCTTCTTCAGAAAGGCACAGTAGATCGCACGTTGTTCAGCATTCGACTGGAAGACGACCTATTACTCGTGTAGATCTATGTAGATGACATCATCTTCGGTTCAAAGAATGCCATTATGTGTCAACAGTTTGAAAAGATGATGAAGGATAAGTTCGAGATGTCAATGATGGGAGAAATGAACTACTTCCTTGGTTTTCAAGTCAAGCAATCTGAAAAGGGAACGTTCATCAACCAAGGCAAATACACTCAAGACCTCATCAAAAGATTCGGCTGCACATCCGGCAAATCTATCAAGATCCCGATGAATACGAATATGAAGATAGATCTTGATAAAGAGGGAGTATCAGTAGACCAAACTGAATACCGTGCTATAATTGGTTCTTTATTATATCTAACAGCTACTCGTCCTGACATAACTTATGCTGTAGGTGTCTGTGCTCGATTTCAGGCGAATCCCAAGCAGAGCCATATGAACTCAGCAAAGAAGATTCTCCGCTATCTCCGAGGAACACCTGACATGGGTTTATGGTATCCAGCTGATGATAATATTGAACTAAATGGCTATTCTGATGCTGACTATGCAGGATGTAGAATTGACCGAAAATCAACTTCAGGAACATGTCAGTTCCTTGGCAGCAAGCTGATCTCATGGTTTTCAAAGAAACAGCACTCAGTAGCTACGTCGACTACTGAAGCTGAATACATGGCTGCCGGAAGTTGTTGCGCCCAAATCCTTTGGCTGAGACAGCAGCTGAGAGACTATGACGTCATTCAGAATGAAGTGTCAATCTACTGCGATAGTACCAGTGCCATTGCAATCACTCAGAATCCTGTACTACACACGAGATGCAAGCACGTGGACATCAGACATCACTTCATTCGTGACCATGTCGAAAAGAAGGATATCAGGATGGAAAAGATCCATACTGACAAGCAACGGGCTGATATACTGACCAAGCCTCTAGCTGAATCCAGATTCAGAGAACTTTCAGTAGAGCTAGGTCTGTTGGACCTTACTGACCCCAGTCAGTAAGAAGGTTCCATGAGAGGAGCATTTCAGTAAGGGGGAATGTTCACTCTCAGTACTGAATGTATTCAGTACGTAGAGATTCAGAAACCATCTACACGAGGTATCAGCTGACTACTATGTTCAGCTGACAGGTTTGCGTATCTCTACTCAGTAGTAATTTATATTACAGAACATTGCATTTATAACAAAGATTCAGCATGATATTTAATATCTATTGGTTTGTCTTTATTATTAACAGATTTCATTTAATGCACGACATTCCATACATAAGTTTGCTGAACTCTGCGCGCATTTAATGCATGTCTTTTCACAGTTACTACTTAGGCTATTTTACAACTGGCTTTGACTTAGGCGGCTCATGCGATCATTGCCTATTATATATCTTCTAATCTTGACCGTCCATATCATAAAGCAAGTTTAAACACAGCCTTAGATCGAAAACTGTTCATCTTCATATTTGATAAATATTCGATCATATCTTTGAAACCGCCATTAGCATACAAATCTTTCAAGACCGAGAAATCTGAAGCAACTTTTAGAATGAATCTCATCTATATTCGCGTTTTATCCTTCTAAAGCATTAGATTTCTCACTGGTATGCATATTAGAACTGTTACGATAGCTTATTTCATTATTCAGAATCGATATATGTATATATATTATTCTATCCAAGAATCGATACTGATAAATCTCTTGTAACGGTTACAATGGCTGGTATATCTGTAACCGTTCCAAACAAGATAGAGGAGATCCTCAGCAAAGGCCGTGTCTGGTGCGAACCAGTCATGGAATTCGATGCTTGCGAGCTCGAATACATGGAGGAAGTATTCACATACCTCAGGGCGTCTGGACTGGAAGAGTTCTTATCGAGGAAGCCCACTTTCTTCCTCCCTCGACAAGTGGCTGAAATATATCTGAACTCCGATTCCATCGGAGGAGATATTATGGCAAGATTTGTTGTTCACGCGATTGGCGACGCCTCGAAGATTCTGAAGCAGATGTCGATAAAGCAAGCACTGAAGAAAAGCTTCAATCTTCCATCTGAAGGTATCAGTACCATAGGCTACAACGACGATTCAGTAGACGAATACCTGACGGTATTCTGTGGCAAGCCTACTACCTTCCGAGCAGCCTTCCCGAAGAACGCAACGCTGCCCCAGTACAGAGCATTGGCCTACATCGTCACGCAGTTGCTGACGAGCCAAGCTGGATCGTTCGATCAGGTCTCTCAACCTAAGATCCACTTGATGATGGCGATCTATGACTGCGCCAAGCTCAACTGGACTGAGTTCTTCATTCGGGAGTTCATGGCTCAAGCAGCCAAGTTTGACAAGCCCACGCGTACGCTGAGCGCAAAAGGAAAACTACTCTACGGGCTCAAATTGTCAGTCATGGTTGAAGACTTCTGTGGATCTGAGCAGATCACATATGCAGACAAGGAGTACTTCAACGTCAAGAAAATTCGGTTTCATAACCGAAACTGCGGCCCTTCAGCAAATCGGGTCAGGTCCTTCAGCCGGAACTGAATCTCAGAAGGCTACTCCATAGAAGAGGAGAACGCCTCCAGCAAAAACCCCGAAGGCACCGGCTAAGAAATTGAAGAAAGCCGTCGAGGTGCCTGCTGAACCTGAAGCCCCTGCTGAACAGGCCACTCAGCAGACTACTCAGCCCCAGAGGCTGATAGATGAATCGGAGTCTTCTGAGAAGACTCAATCAATGGAGAAGATCGTCTCCACTGAAGAAGCTGTAGCTATGGAACAAGAGGAGGCTACTGAAGCTCAAAGTGAAGAAATTCAGCGCCTTGACAGCCCCCTCGCAGTTCCTCCACTCAGCAGTGCGGCACCTGCTGAGACTCAGACATCTCCACCTAACGTTGAATCCGATACGGCGTCAGAAGAAGAAACAATCGGGATGGAAGCATCAGTGATCCTATCCAGAGCATCCCGAGAAATTCTTCAACTAGTTCCAGAGCTTGCTGACTACTCAGATCTGATGCTCATGGTAAAATCAGCAAGGCTCCACATGTTGCTGCGACATCAGGAGTGGCCTCGTCTACAGCGCCTAGTTCTCCACTACTCCTGTCAGCAGCTGCATGAAGAAGAATTGAGACTGAGAGAGCAGATAGGCTATTCTGAGCCTAAAGACCTCAGCTCAATGGACAATCTGAGGGCTGCGATGCTGGCAATGATTCATGATCGACAGCTTGCCTCCGGCCCAGCACCCTCAAATGGGTCAGATCATGACGTCCCACCCAGTGATTCAGGCCCTGGAAAGCCTGATGAGGGAAATCCCAAGGACAAGGATACACATATTACTGAAGAACCTCAGCGTCCGCTCAGTATCCTTGATTCTGCGAAGTCGATGGCTGGTACCTCATCCACAGAGCCTGCTCAGCTCCTATTGAAATCTACATACGAGGTAGCGCCCAGCCCGCATCGTCGACGCTCCAAGTCTGTGGCGAAGGCCCTTCAAAGCCAAGGCACTCAAAATTGTGCCCTCGCCAAGGCAGTCCACAAAGCTTGGAAGAAGACTGCTGACCACCGCTACTGAGCTTCAGGGGCTGAAATCTTCTCTGTCCCAATCAGCCGCACCTGATGTCTCTGCCATTGTCACTCAAGCACTGGCTCAGCAGCAGACGAGATTTGATGATCAGCTCAGGATCTTTCAGGAGAGCCAAGCCAAATTACTTGAGGAATTTCAGGCTTCCAAATTGGCTCATACTGAAGCTATTACTGAACAAGCCTCAGGCCACAGAAATCAGACTTGATAATATTCAACTGGTCCTGGAGGATAAGATCGCTGAGAAGCTGAAAGAGTTCAAGGAAGCAGCTGACCTCTCTCACAAGCAGTACAAGGCAGATCTTGCCATGGAGAGGAACGAGTTGCATGAGGCTCTGACTAAGCTACACAATCGTCTTGATGACCTGTCAACCTCGTACAAAAGTCTGAAAAAGTCAGTCCTAGTCCCTACCCCGGTGATCATTGATGATGCCAAAAAGGGGGAAAGTAAAGAAAGGGAAGGAAAGGGGACTGAAGGAAAGGAAGGAAAGAAACAGAGTACTGAGAAGCTGACTCCCACCAAAACTCAGAAGAAGGGGGAAGCTACACTGAAGTCATCACACACTCAGACTCAGACTCAGAAGGGTGAGGCCCAGGGTGTCCCAGCTGCGAGCACAGCTGAGACCGGCCCAAGTGGCTCAGGATCCCAGGCTACTCATGCAACCCAGACTCCTATTGATATCATCAAGGAGGTTGCAGAGTATGCTGAACAGAAAGAGGACTCAGATGAAGAAGAGGTTCCTCTACCTCCACCTGTTCAGGGCAAAGGCAAAAAGGTCCTGAAACTCCCAACCCCTCCAGCAAAGAAAACCAAAAGATACATTTCTGCTGAGGAGGAGGCTCAGATAGCGGCTGATGAAAAGCTCGCTAGGGAGATTGCCGATGCTGAAGCTGCCAACAAACCCAAGTCTAAGCCTGCTAAAGGAAAGACAAAGGCACCAGCACGCGGTGGAAAGAAGAAAGTGCCTGCTAGGTTGCCTCCCAGAAAACTTAGAATCGAGGATGATGAAGATAGGGAGAGGCAACAACAGCAAGGCACTCAACAGCAAAAAGGCACTCAGCAGCAAGGAACGTCCAAAGACAAATCCAGTACCTCTGCTTACTTTGAACAAGCTCCTCAGAAGCCTCAAGAGCAAGATGCAGAAATTGAAGCTATATTCGCTCAGATGGAGAGATATCTCTACCGAGGAGAGGAAGCTAGACAGATAGAGGCTAGACAGATGGATACATTTGGCAGACCTCGAGGCACTCAGAATTCGTACTGAGCAAGAGGCCAGGCTGAGAGTTCCTTCGAAAGCTGACATTCCTTATCGATACAGAAGGTTCAGGAAGCCAAATGATCTGAAAACACATAGATGGCCGAGATCAGACGAATGGATGCCTATTCAGTTCAATCAGAGATGGGAATCGGCCAAGATTGAGTTTATCAAGAGAAATTATTTTTGGAGATTCTGGCCTGAAAAGTCTAAGGCTGATGCCTATGTCGAGTGGATGGCTCTTACTGAACCTGATCTTTACCCATATCTGCACAGAGTCGTAACTGAAGGGGTAGTAGTCAGCGTTCCTGAAGCAAGAATCATTCCTCCACCTAGAAGACAAGACGACTCAGTCTATCTCGGAATGATTGAACAAGAAGTGAAGAATGCTGCGATTAACAGAGGTCTAGAACAAGATGAACCAGCAGACTTCGCTGAATACTTGAAGCTGAGGAAGAACACGTTCAGAATGTATGGAGTCCCACTGCCTAAAGATCAATCTCAAGGTTTCATGAATAGGATTCAGCAGTTTAAGGGTTCTCCTCCTTAGTTCTCTTCTTAGCTTAGCAAGATTTGTAATGTACTGAACTGATTCATTATCATATATATACAAATCTTCTTTTGGCTCTGACAACAACTTGTTGTCTAAATAGCCGTGTTTGCTTTATGCTTTAACACTCAGAATCACTAAAGTGATTACTGACACACACACCTTGTTTATTTACTTGTCAGTTTTTGCTCGGTTAGATTTCTGATAGACTAGACTTTCATAGAGTTACTATTTCTTCAGTAGGGGGAAATTGTTGCATGAGGGAAATTAGTGTAAAGGGGGAAATTGTTCTGCCATGTCTCCCTCAGTAGTCTAGCACTTACCAGACAACTCCACTGATCCTACTTGTAATATTTGTAAGGAGCTCTGTTTCTGAGTGAGTTAGTGTTTAGCATAGATGATAGGTTTTGGCATCATCAAATAGGGGGAAATTGTTGGGTGATGATTCCATCCTCAGCACTGTTACTCTTAGTAGGAAATGATTCGGTCTTAGACACTGATCTTAAAGCTCAGTAGCCTTGTGCTCTGTACTTGTCTGAAGATTTGAAGATCCCAAAACCCTATCTGAATGATGAATCATTCCCTTGTATTTGTTGTCTCTGAGGTTTCAGACTCAGTAGACACTCTGCTCTGGTCAAGGCGCTCAGTAGCTTATCTGCCTCGGCACCAGTGTAGAAGACTCAGTGATCTTGGACTCGGCGAGAGCAAGATATGCGAGAGAGTCACCGAACCGAACTCGGCGGAGAGTAGTTCACTGGACTCAGAGCTGATCTTCAGTAGACTTATCTCAGCTGTCTATCTACTGAATACAAGGTCAGACTCAGCAACGGCAGATAGTCTTCAGGACTGTCAGAATCTTTTGAAAGACAATCAACACTGTCATATACGAGGAAGAGAGAAGCCAGCTTCAGTTTTCCTTGAAGTCTGTGCTGTCTCAACCACTCAATCCACCTCGACAAATGACAAGAATACACGTGTCTTCTCACCTGCTAAAGCTGCAGTCAACCTTTTACCTAAAAAGGTGGGAAAGTACACTGTTACCTACACCAAAAGAGCCGTTTGCTACCAAAAAGAGAGAGAGAGAAGAAGATCGTCTCCAACGGATCAATTTCAATCTCTGCTCTATAAATAGAGGGATCATTCAAGATTTGAAGTTCACGACCACGAGAGCGCGAGAACGAGCTAACACGAGAAAACAAGAACAAAGTCTAAGCAAGAACTTGAAGAACAATCTTCCGGCGAAAGACTACACTCTAGCTCATAGGGAATCAAGCTGAACCGACATATAAAGCCTCTAGTATCCAAATCGACGTTACACGAACTCAAAGCTTACCTTCAGCCGTTCGTCGATCTAGAAGCTACTCTCTCATATTCCCTATCCCTCTAACCCTAAGCTCAACTGTTCTTATCTATAGCTTAGACGAAGGAGTTCACATTTGAACCCAATCCTTATTGTGTAAGGACTCCTTCACTGTTGGAGAAGTTTGTCAAACACTTTTAAGTTTGATTGTTGTAAACTGAGACTTGGATCAGTATAAAAACCAAGACGCGGCTTTGCCCAGTGCGCAAGCTGACTGAGACTAACTCAGGATAAATAATAGCCTCCTGATCTATCGGGACAGTGGACGTAGGATTTGAGCGATATCCGAACCACTTTAAAAATCATGTGTCTCTTATTGCTTTCTTAACTGTTGCATTGATTTTACTATTCATACTGAACATCTCATTTCTTAAAATCAATCAACTGTCTCAGCATACTGAATTTCTTATCTACTGAACTGAGACTTAAAACGTTTTCACCACTCAACTGATTTGGTCCTACACACATTTCCGCACGCTGAACTCTTACTGTAGATACTGAATTCTGACCTAGTCAGTTAGCAGATCTCAGCTGAGTCAGTACTCTTTTAGCCTTTAACACGATTTAGAACAGTATGCCGGTTCGCGAATCAAGCTTTTGGCCGGACACCATCCTGAATAGGACTGTTCGTGTTCGAAGTTGAGAAATCGAATCAGGTGTATTCACCCCCCCCCCTCTACACCTGACCGTACACTCGGGACCAACAATTTGTGTTTAAGTTGAGAAATCGGTTTTCAGGTGTATTCACCCCCCGCCCCCCTCTACACTTGAACGTACTCTCGGGACCAACAATTGGTATCAAAGCAGGAGTTCTTTAAGACTTTTGTTATTCTGAAACTGGTCTACTTGAACGGATCCGGAAAACATTTTCACTGCGTATCATTCTTCATTTATATCACTATCTATCATGTCTGATATATCAGGAATCAGGATGGTACACATGTTCTCAGTAGAGAACTATGGTATATGGCGGGTCAGAATGGAGGCACATCTGACTTCTCTCCATGATAGCATGACAGAGGTTCTGGAGGACGGACCAATCGTTCCCATGATTGACAACGTCATAGCTCAGGATCCAGCAGACGGGGGAGGAATGGTGACCGGGAAGAAGATTCCCAAAGACAGAAGTCTCTTCACCCCTGAGGAGAAGAAGCTTCACAACTTTGACCGCATCGCCAGAAAAGCCATACTGACCACCCTGAGTGATTCTTATCTCGGAAGAGTTCAGGACTGCAAGTCCGCGAAAGAACTCTGGGATGCTCTAGCGCTACTGAGTCGGGGGACTCAGAAGATCAAAGTGAACAAACTTGCCCTGGAACTTCAGAAGCTGGAGAGACTATCCCTCATGCCTGGTGACACCATTGAAGATCTCAACGTCAGATTCACGAATCTGATGAAGTCTATCAACGGGCTGGGAAAGACATTCTCCAACCGAGAAATGAATCTCAAGATTTTGAGGGCACTGCCAGACAGAAACTGGACCCCCTTTGCTACTTTATTACGTCATTCTGATTTAGATATTGTTACTCCTAACCATATCTTTTCAGAACTTCAAGCAGAGGAGTTCGAGTTTGGCTTACCTCAAAGGAAGCAGCGAGCTGAAGCTGACACCCAAGTCGACCATGCCTTTAAAGCATCTAGCAAGGCTGAACCTTCACTCAGTGACATACAAGAAGGAAATCCAGCCAAGAAGTATGCGCTGCTTGCCGTGAAGTGCCAGAAGGAAAAGGAGAGGAGCAGAAAGCTCTCAAGAGTTGTCAGAGACTGTAAGGGTAAGAATGCAAATACACCTAAGTGCACTCTTGACTCGCATACTTCTGAATGCAGGAAACAGGAAGACTCAGCTCAGTCAAAAGATAATGAGAGCAAAGAAGAAATAGTCACAACCTGCTATAACTGCAAGAAGCCAGAACACTATCAGTATGACTGTCCTGAGCTCAACACTACTGAAAGAGCAGCATGCAAAGCAACAAGGGAGAAGTTCATCAAGAAGCGACAAGCATACATTTCCGGTTAACTCTCAGACGACTAAGATGAAGTCGATTCCTTCATGGATTCATCAAACGATGAAGCGGCTTTAATGGCCATAGAGTTTGAAGTTGAAGAAGACGCTGAAAAGTGTCTCATGGCAGGAGAAGAGGATGAGGTAAACTCTCACACTGCACACCCGACACAATTTCAGGTGCAGATGAGAATCTGGACATCGCGATCGCATACAAGAACTACTCGACGAGCAGATTCAGATGAGTCTGCAGCTCAGTAAGACTCTTCAGGTGTTGGATACCCTGAAACAAGAAAATTAGAAACTTTCTCAGAAAATTCATGTTGCTACTGAGTTAGTAGGACTTATGTTAAGACTCAGGGAGGAGATAAACTCTCTAATGGCCAAGTCTCAGCATCAAGAAGATCAGATCTCAGTTTTTACCAAAGACTTGACTCATAAAGATACTGAACTGAGTCTACTAAAGCACGAGTTATCAGGCCTTCAGACCGAGCATGAACTGCTGAAGAAGAGTGATGATGTCTGGAGGAACCTGATGACAAAGCGTTACATGGGCGCTGAAAAGAAGCTATAGGTTATGCTAGCAAGCAACAAGCCAAAGCATTGCAAGGAGGGACTTGGATTCAGCCATGGAGCCTCCTTATCTGCCCCCATACGCTCAGAAAACCGGCTAGCTGATAGGTTTGTTCAAAGGGAGACCATCAATGCAAATATATTGAACCCCCCTAGCCAAGAACAAACAGAAGATGAAGGCACCTCATCCTAGTTCTGACAAGAAGATCAGCACCAAATCACCCCAGTTCAGTCAAGGGGGAACCAGCAAAGCAAAATGGGCTGATCAGTATGGACCTCCGCAGCTGACTCATCCAGCTCAGTATGGGTCATGTTACTATGATCCTATAGTCAGAAGAGGATCCAAAGGTCAGGAAAAGAAGAAGAAAGCCATATATAAGGCAAAGGTCAGCAGTCCACCCACTTAGAAGATCATGACTCCTGAACCTGAAAAGCCTCAGAAGTCAGCATCGACCAGTCCAGTAGTCAAATAAGTTGACAAAAGTAGAAAGAAACTATCTGAGACCACCAGGGTCGTAAGACAGATTTGGGTTTCCAAAACTAACATCTAAGGATCCGAAATCAAAAATAAAGGGTACCTAAATATAATTCTATTTTGCAGGTGCACAAGGACCCCTGGTATGTGGACAGCCGATGCTCAAGACAGATGACGTACCAAATGGACTTGCTGAAGAATTATACTACTGAAGAAGGACCCCGAATCGAGTTTGGAGACAATGCAAAAGGCTATACCAGAGGTTATGGAACACTCAACATTGGAACAAAGAATAGCCTAAGAGTATCATATGTTGAAGGACTTCAACATAATCTTCTCTCTGTTAGTCAATTTTGTGATAACTCGAATAGAGTGATTTTTTACGCTGGTTTCTGTGATGTCATTGATAAATCTACAGGGAAAACAGTGTTATCAGGTTCAAGAATATCTATGCAGCTGGCTGGAACTCAGCTGAACCTGAAGCTTGTTTGTTGGTGAAGAATGACAACAGAACGAGGTGGCTCTAGCACAGAAGAATCAGTCATCTCAACTTCAAGACGCTCAACAAATTAGCTAGAAACACTCTAGCAAGAGGACTACCTAATGAAGTATTTAGCAAAGACACTCAGTGTGAAGCATGTCTGAAAGGAAAGCAAACAAGGAATCAAAATCCACTGTTCCACCTCCTTCCACTGATGGAATCCTTCAGCTGCTACATATGGATTTGTTCGGTCCAGTCTCTCTAGTGACGATCAGAGGCAATAAGTATGCATTAGTGGTCATTGATGATTACTCAAACTACACATGGGTCATATTTATTGCCAACAAGTCTGACGTCAAAACAGAGTTACCAACGCTTCTGAAAAGGCTCAGTGTCGAGAAGAACACCAAGATCGTCAAGATACGTTCAGATAGAGGAACTGAGTTCCTGAATTTCATGGTGGAGTAGTTCTGCAAAGCAGAAGGCATAGAGCATGAGACGTCTGCCGCGCGCATGCCTTAACAAAATGGGGTTGCTGAGAGGAAGAATCGAACACTCAAAGAAGCAGCAAGAACCCTGCTCGCAGACTCAGGACTCCCAACCAAATTCTGGGCAGAAGCTATTGATACTGCTTGTTATACTCAGAATCGATCTCTACTGACAAAGCAGCATAAGAAGACACCATATGAACTATGGAACGGCAGGAAGCCTTCTTTATCTTATTTCAATATTTTTGGGTGTTCGTGCTTTATTCACAATAATGAGAAAAATCAGCTGAGGACTTTCAACAGCAAGTCAGATCAGGGAGTGTTCTTAGGATACTCTCAGGCCAGCAAAGCTTTTAGAGTCTTTAACTATCGGACCCTTTGCATGGAGGAAAGCCCTCATGTTGTTTTTAATGAGTTTGCTACTGAAGACAGGAGAAGAAACTCTCAACCTAAATCTGAGGACATCAGTAAGCAGCAACAGGATCTGAGCTTAAAAGATAAAGTTGAAAAGATCCAACTATGTTGGGATGATGATTCAGATGAAGAAACTAAAGACAAATCTACTGAATCTCAGCCAGCAGCCGAAGTAGCTGAACAGATTGAGTCTCCTGAACAGAGTCAATACCATGTAACTCAGGTCGATGAAGAAACCCCAGCGGAAACAGAGACCTCTACTAAGAATAATAATTCAAGGGGAACTACTGATGTTCCTGAGCTAAATGCCCCTGAACCTGGTGACTCAGTAGACCCAACTCTAGTAACTGAATTACTTCAATTTCATAATAGTAAAACCGAAATGCCTAACTCACCTACTATCTGTGTTGAACAAATTTCAGATGAAGAGTTGAAACATCGTAGATTGTGGCTGGAAACTCACACTTCTGATTGGATTATTGGAGATCCTTCAGCAAGCGTAAAGACAAGATCCAGATTCTGTTAGGGAGAAAACGCCTTATTTTCCTACTTCTTGTCTATTGAAGAACATCAATCAGTTGAGGACGCACTGAAAGACACTGACTGGATCATAGCTATGCAGGAGGAGCTGAATTAGTTCATGAGAAATGAAGTTTGGGATCTTGTTGACAGACCCCGGCATCAACATATGATCGGAACTAAATGGGTGTTCAAGAACAAGCGAGATGAAAACAACGTCATAGTAAGGAATAAAGCAAGACTCATGGAAAAAGGCTATTGTCAAGCTAAAGATAGACTTCGATGAAACGTTCGCTCTAGTTGTAAGATTGGAGGCAATCAGACTATTCATAGCCTACGCAACACATCAGAGATTCAGAGTCTATCAAATGGATGTGAAATCTACTTTCCTGAACGATGTACTGAAATAACAAGTCTATGTGGAACAGCCTCCTGGCTTTCAGTAGGGACATCAAGTTTATAGATTCAGAAAGGCTTTGTATGGGTTAAAACAAGCACACAGGGCTTGGTACGATACCCTGTCTGAGTTTCTTCTTCAGAAAGGTTTTCAGAAGGGCACAGTAGACCGCACATTATTCAGCATTCAACTGGAAGACGACATTTTACTTGTGCAGATCTACGTAGATGACATTATCTTCGGTTCGAAGAACGTCACCATGTGTCAGCAATTTGAGAAAATGATGAAGGACAAGTTCGAGATGTCATTGATGGGAGAGATGAACTATTTCCTCGTCTTTCAATTCAAACAATCTGAGAAGGGAATGTTCATCAATCAAGGTAAATACACTCAAGACCTCATCAAGAGATTCGGTTGCACATCCGGCAAACCAATCAAGATCTCGATGAACACGAACATGAAAATTGATCTTGATAAAGAGGGAGTATCAGTAGACCAAACTGAATTTTGTGCTATAATTGGTTCTTTATTATACTTAACATCTACTCGTCCTGACATAACTTATGTTGTAGGTGTCTGCGCTCGATTTCAGGTGGATCCAAAGCAGTCACATGGACTCAACAAAAAAGATTCTTCGATATCACAGAGGAACACCTGACATGGGTTTATGGTATCCAGCTGATGATAATATTGAACTAACTGGTTATTCTGATGCTAACTATGCAGGATGTAGAATTAACCGAAAGTCAACTTCTGGAACGTGTCAGGTCCTTGACAGTAAGCTGATCTCATTGTTTTCAAAGAAACAGCATTCAGTAGCGACGTCAACTACTGAAGCTGAATACATGGCTGCCGGAAGTTGCTGCGCCCAAATCCTTTGGCTGAGACAGCAGCTACGCGACTATAACGTCATTCAAAATGAAGTGCCGATCTTCTGCGACAATACCAATGCCATTGCAATCACTCAGAATCCTGTACTTCATACAAGATGCAAGCACGTGGACATCAGACACCACTTCATTCGTGACCATGTTGAAAAGAAGGATCTCAGGATGGAAAAGATCCATACTGACCATCAAAGGGCTAATGTACTGACCAAGCCTCTAGCTAAAGCTAGATTCAGAGAACTTTCAGTAGAGCTAGGTCTGTTGGACCCTACTGACTCCAGTCAGTAAGTGGATTCAGGAGAGGAGCATTCAGTAAGGGGGAATGTTCACTCTCAGTATTGAGTAAAATTAGTACGTAGAGACTCAACAACCATCCACACGAGGTATTAGCTGACTACGATGTTCAGCTGATAGGTTTGCGTATCTCTACTCAGTAGCCAATAGAACAGTTCTGTGCATTTATGAATCGGAATTTAGCATCGTATTCAATACATTAGAAAAAGTCATTTAAGATTAACGGTTTACATTTAATACACGACATTCTATGTAAAAGCATGTTGAACTCTGAAACGCATTAAATGCATGTCGTATCAAGTTACTACTCAGGCTATATACAATAGTCTTTTGACTTAGGCGGCTAATATGATCATTGCCTATTTTATAAAACTTAATAGTACGTTCAAACTGAACCCTTGATATTTAACTGTTTATCTTCTCTAAGATATATATATGCATTCAAATATTTAAAACCGCCATTTCAGAAACTACATATCTTGAACCCTAGTATTTTCAGAGATCTTCTATCCCTTACCTATCCTATCTTTCCAAATCTCTCAAAATCTAACCTCTCAAGATGATAGGAACTCGGGTAATTGCTCCGACTGATATGCAAGAGATGCTGGAAAAGGATCGAGTCTGGTGTGAACCAGTCATGGAGTTCGACGTGTGCGAACTGGATTACATAGAGGAAATCTTATATGCCCTCCGTGAAACATGACTTGAAGGATTCCTGACGAGGAAGCCAACCTTCTTTCTCCCGCGTCAAGTTGCAGAGATTTATCAGAACTCCAACTCAGTAGACGGAGACATCAGAGGCCGATTCGTTGTTCACTCAGTAGGCGACCCCTCGCGCACATCTATCGAAGTAAAATAGATGTCTATTCGTGAAGCTCTCCAGAAAAGCTTTAATTTGCCAAATGAAGGATTCACCACCATCGCTTGTAAGGATGATCTGATGGACGAATACCTGACGGAATTATGTGGGAAGCCGACAACTTTCAGAGCTGCATTTCCCAAAAATGTCATGCTCCCACAATATCGAGGTCTAGCCTACGTCGTGACTCAGTTGCTGACGAGTCAGGCAGGCTCTTTCGATCAAGTATCTAGGCCGAAAATTTAGCTGATGGTGGCCATCCATGACAGAGCAAAGATAAACTGGACGGAATTCTTCCTCAAAGAATTTATGATGCAGTCAGCCAAATTTGACAAAACATCCAAGAGGCTGAGCGTCAAAGGGAAGCTTCTATATAGCCTGAAGTTTCCATTATGATCGAAGACTTCTGCGAGTCTGACAGCATCATCTTCACCGACAAACAATACTTCAATGTGAAGCAGGTCAGATTCCAGAACAGGGCAGCGGCCCTTCAGTAGATCGGCTCAAGGCCGGCTGACCCAAAGACCGGGACTAAAAAAACCTCCACGCCAACTAAGAAGAGTTCCCCTCCCAAGTCAACTCCTAAGGTACCAACCAAGAATCTGAAGAATGTCAGCGAGGTTGTTCTGGAGAGCCAGAGGTTGTGATTGCTGAGCCTCCCCTGCAGTTGAGGGATGAGCCCAAGTCCTCAGAGAAAACACAGTCAGTGGAGAAGGCCGTCTCCACTGAGCATGGTGAAACAGTGGACCAAGGGTTCCAAGCAGAAGATGTCCAAGCTGAAGAACTTTAGACTCTAGAGAGCCCCTTGGACATCACACCACTCAGCAGCATTCCGTCTGCTGAGAAACAGCCGTCTCCGATTGAAGTAGAGGATTCGGAGACTGTCTCAGAATCGAGTCGATTGGGATGGAGGCCGCAGCTATAAAATCTAGAGCCTCCCGAGAGATATCTGAAGTAATTTCGGAGATCGCCAGCCACAGCGACCTTGTCTTACTTGCAAGGCAGGCGAGGCTCCACATGTTAATCAGATTCCAGGAGTGATATAACCTGAAGAGACTCGTCATCCACCACTCCTACGAACAGCTTCACGAACAAGAGCTGCTGATTAGGGGGGAGATTGGCTATTCAGAGCCATCTGACCTAGGCACGCTCGAAGACCTAAGGGCAGCATTGCTCGCACTGCTGCATGATAGACAACATGTCTCAGCATTTGTGCCCTCAGATGGGTCTGACCCCGATGGTGAGGACCCACCCCGTGATTCAGGAGGGATCTCAACCGGACAAGGATGCTCCCACATCAACTCCTGAACCTCCGCTCAGCATCCTTGGTCCCGGGCAATCGGTGGCCAGCACGTCGAAGGCAGCTGAACTTTCTCAGCTGCTTCTTGAATCTGCCTTGAAGCAGTGCCCAGCCCAAAGAGCCGCCAATCGAAAATAGTGGCCAGGGCGGTGAGGAATCAAGGAACACAAAACCGCCTACTCACCCGCACCGTCCACAAAACATGGAGGCAAACCACTGAAGCTCAGAGTGCAGAACTCCAGGAACTCAGAACCTCAATTCAAACATCTCCAGTCTCTTACTTCTCCAGCATTCTGACGAATGCCCTCACTGCATAGAGAGCTAAATTTGAAGAACATCTGAAGATGATTCAGGCAGGCCAAGCCCAATTGCTGAATGACTACAAGGCCGCTCAGACTGCTCACACTGAATCCGTCACCGCCATCTCACAAGCCACTGATTTTAGACTGCAAACCATTCAGAATGCGATTGAAGAGAAGGTGGAGCAACAGCTGAAAGAATTCCAGGCAGCAGCCGATCTCTTTCACAAGAAGTGCAGCACTCAGCTTACAAACTAGGGAAACGAGCTGCATGAGAAGCTGACAAAGCTACACAGCACTTTGGATGATCGATCTACAGCCTACAAAAGCTTGGATAAGAAGGTGTCAGTTCTGCCCCCTACCCGATTTGCTGATGCTAAAAGCTCCAAAGAAAGCAAGGTTAGTGGCAGGGGCGACTCAGACTCAATCATCTGCCCCCACTGGACAACACAAACTGGCGAGGCCCAGGGTGTCTCAGCAGCAGGAGCTGTAGTGCCTGCTGAGACTGGCCCAAGTGGCTCAGGAGCCAAGGAAGTCACAACTCAAGCAACCCAAACACCCTCTGACATTATTAAAGAGGTTGATGAGTTCGTCGATGAGGATTCAGAAGAGGATGAAGCTCCTCTCCCTCCTCCAGTTGCCGGAAAAGGCAAGAAGGTACTGAAGCTTCCAACCCCTCCCTTCAAGAACAAAGGACCCAAGAGGTACATTACTCCGGAGGAGGAGGCTCAGATAGCTGCCGATGAAAAATTGGCAACGGAGATAGCCGAAGCTGAAGCCGCGAACAAACTGAAGAAGAAGCCTGCTAAAGGAAAAACAAAGGCTCCAGCTGGAGGCAAGAAGAGCTGGAGCTAGGCTGCCTCCTAGAACACTCAAGCTCAGCGATGAAGCTGACAAAGAAAAACAAAAGAGAAGGAGCAGCATCAGCAGTCTACTGGGCAGCAGGGAACATCTAAACAAAAATCATCCACACCTGCTGACTCAGAAGAAGAGCCACCTCACAAGCCCTCCTATATTGCCTCTGCGGCACAAGACCAAGAAATGGATGAGAATATGGGCTCAGATGGAGAGGTACTTGTACAGAGGAGAAGAGGCCAGACAGATAGAAGCAGCCAGAGAGAGAATAAGGCTTGCTAACCTCGAAGCTCTTAGGTAGAAAGATAAACAAGAAGCGAGTCATAGGATCCTTGAAAAGGCTGAAATTCCCTACAGATACAGGAAGTTCAGGAAGCCTACTGATCTTAAGACTCATAGATGGCCAAGAGTGGATGAATGGATGCCGTGGGAAGTTACTCAGAGGTGGGAAGCGCTGAAAGCTGAATTCATCAAAAGAAACTATTTCTGGAGATTCTGGGCTGAAAAACACAAGACAGTGACCTTTACTGAATGGATCATGAGAGCTGACTTGGAGATGTATGCCAGACTTTAGGAGGCTATTAAGGACAATGTTGAAGTCAGAGTACCAGCCCCCAGAATCCTGCCACCCCCACAGAGACTTGACGGATCTGTCCATTATGGAGTGATACAGAAAGAAATGAAGGACGTTGCTGAAGCCAAATTCCTAGATGAAGAAGACCCAGCTGACTTCGCTGAGATACTAAAGCTGAGGAAGATCACCTATCGGATGTATAGATTGCCTCTTCCTGAAACTCAATAAAGGACTTCAAAGACAAGATTAAGCAGTTCAGATGATTCTTGCTTCTTTATCTCCTTGTATTTTTCTTTTGATCTTTTTAGTATAGCAGATGATGTACTTGTACTGAATTGCTCACATATATAACATCTCTGTTTTTTGCTTTAACAATTCCTTATTGTCTGAATAGCCGTGTTTGTTTATGCTTAACACTCAGAATCACCTGAAGTGATTACTGACTCACACACTCACTGTTGTTATTTATTGTCAGTTTTTGCTTAGCTAGATTCTGATAAATTGCTTAGTATTTGGGGGAATATGTTGTTGGAAAGGGAGAAAATGCTGATTAGATTCTGTATAGGTTTTGTCATTTCTGCCCTGATCCCCTCAGTAGTCTAGGACTTGAAGAACAACTCCACTGATCCTACTTGTAATATTTGTAAGGAGCTACGTTTCTGATAAGTCATAGTGTTAGCTATTAGGTTGATAGGTTTTGGCATCATCAAGTTGGGGGAAAATGTTGGGTGATGATTCAGTCCCCAGCAACAGCACAAACTAATGGGAGATGATTCAGTCTTCTCAGTTGATAATTAACTCAGTAGCCTTGTGCTCTGAAAACGTATTGAAGATTTGAAGATCCCAAAACCCTATATTGATTGGTGAACCATTATGTTGTAATCTGTTTTTATCTCTGAGGTTTCAGACTCAGCAGAATTCTGCTCTGGTTCAGGCACTCAGTAGATTATCTGCCTCAGCACCAGAAGTAGAAGACTTAGTAATACTGGACTCAGCAGGAGCAGTATACTGAAAGGAGTCAGTGGAACTGAACTCAGCGCCGTTCGCTTTCCAACCCAATCTAGGGGCCTCCGGGGCCCCAAGGGCATGTATCGTAGGCTAAGCCCTTGCAGTGGACGAGCCGTGTTGGCCGCCTTGAAGTACAATTCCCATCGAGCGGCGGGGTCATGTTTTGGCTACTACCTTACAAGTTGTTACAAGCAAATACTTATAATATTCGTGTCCAGCGGGGCATGCTTAGGTTTGTCGGCTGACTATCGTGTCGTCGACGATGTTTTTCATCGTTGATGGTAGGAGTAGTTCACTGAACTCAGAGCTGATCTTCAGTAAAGCCGACTCAGCAGGAGCATGCTACTGAATCAGAGATCAGACTCAGCAACGGCCAAACAGTCTTCTGACTGTCAGGATCTTTAAAGTCAAATCAGCAGAGTCAATACGAGGAAGAGAGAAGTCAGCTTCAGATCTCCTTGAAGTGTGTTCTGTCTCAACCACTTTCTGAACCTCGACCAATGACAAGAAGCCACCTGTCCTATATCTGTTAAAGCTGCAGGTCAACAACTTTCCAGAAATGGAGGGAAAGGACACTGCTACCATACTTCGAAAGAGTCGTTAGCTACCCAAAAGAGAGAGACAAAGGATCGTCATCTCCAACGGATCTATCCTAATGTCTTCTCTATAAATAGAGGGATAAATCAAATTGAAGCTCACCTTCGCATACACGAGAACACACAGAGCATTCAAGAAGTCTTCCGCAAGAAGTTTGAAGAAACAATTTCCGGCAAAAGAGTACACTTCTGCTCATAGGGAACCAAGCTGAACTGAATTATACAGCCTCTTGTATCCAAACGACGTTACACGAACCCAAAGCTTACACTCAGCTGTTCGTCGTTCTAGAAGCCACCTTTTTGTTCCCTATCCCTCTAACCTAAGCTCAACCGTTTAAATCCATAGCTTAGACGAAGGAGTTCACTTCTGAACTGATCCTTATTGTAAAGGACTCCTTCACTGTTGGAGAGTTCTTCAAACACTTAGTTTGATAACCTTGTATGCTCAGTATAAATCTCAAGACCAGTGTTTGTCCAGCGTACAAACCAACTGAGACTACTTCAGTATAATACATAGCCTCATGATCTTTCGGGACAGTGGCCGCATGATTGTTGGATCCGAACTACTTTAAAAATCTCTGTATTCTATGTTCTTTATTTTACTGTTGCATTGATTTACCGTTCATACTGAAAATATCTTTCAAAATCATTCAACTGAGTTTCAGCAAACTTAATAGACTGCACTAATCTACTGAAATTGTTTTGGTAAAAACATTTTCCTAACTCAACTGAATTCGGGCCTACACATTTCCGCACTACTGAACTCTATCTGAACGATACTGAATTCTGACTCCAAGTCAGCTAGCAGGTCTCAGTAGAGTCAGTCACTCTACCACGCGATTCAGAACAGCTTATCTGTTCTGCTGAACTCGTTCAGTACGACACTCTCCTGAAAAGGACTGTTCGTGTTTAAGTTGAGAAATCGATTTTCAGGTGTATTCACACCCCCCCCCCTATACACCTGAACGTACTCTCGGGACCAACAAATATTCCTTGGATTGGCCAATATGTGTAATTTTAGTGGTAAATAATTTTTATTTTCAAAAACTGATCATGTTTAGCTTTCTACAAGCGAACTTTTTTATTTTGAAATCTGTGAAAATGTGCATAGTGGCTCTTGTTTGCTTTTGTATGAATATGTGACAATGTGTAGTTGCTATTTGAGTCTTTATGTGGACCTTCCTCAAAATCCCTTCATCTTAAACTGCTCATTTGATATAAGTTGTTACTCCTATCAAGCCATTCAACCTTTATTACTTTGAATCATATGTCTAGGAAGATAATGCCAATAGACCATACACTACCCAGTACACGTTAAACTGCAAGGGTCAACCTTATTAGCAAGAAGCCACCAAGACCTGCTCGAAATTCTGCAACGAGGTTTCAGAAGTTAGTTCTAGAAGATGGAGCGGTATAACACTTATTTAAGTTTTCTTATCCCATTATTTACGTAAGAGTATTAAATAACACTTTAAGAATTTGCAAGGAAAATCAGTTGAAGCCAGAATCGAATGGACATTTACCTTGAACACATATGTTTCATCTGTGAATGAAAACTTTGTCCCTCCATCCAAATCCATCCAAGAATCCACCCATTCCAAAGATTTTGCATCACTTTTAACTAGGGGTGTTATGGTACCATATCGAAAAAATACCGAAGTTTTTCAGTACGGTAACGGTATAAGATTTTTCATACTGAGGTATACCGCATGCCGAAGTTCATACCACATATATCTTGTAGAAAAGCGTGTAAAAATACTGGTTACAGGTTTTGAACACGGGTTATTATAAATATATCACTCATATCAACCAATCTTAATGTTATATCATAGATTCACTTAAATGTCATAACTTTATTTGACAAAAAGTCACATTATTTATCTATTAAATCATGAAATGGATAAAAAATTATATTTTGCAACTTTATAAAACCCGTAATATTAACAAATTCATACAAAATATATAGATTAATTCTATTGGAAAATAATATTAATAACTTTCTTGGCTTTTATAAAAAAAAATAGATTAAGTTTACGGTATACAGTTAAATATTCAGTATACCTTGATTTTTTGGTATACCGAACTGCGGTACGGTATGCCGAATGAGCGGTATGGCAATGGTGTGAAGATTTGCTATACCGAACTTTAGGTATACCGAAATGATCGGTACGGTAACGGTATGTTTTTTCCCATACCGACCATTATCTTTACGGTAAGCGGTATGGAAAAAATAGAATGGTATACCATACCGAACACCCCTACTTTTAACCAACGCAAAGCTCTTTAGTAAGCTATTATCTTATTTAATTCATATTATTGTAACTTAGTACATTGTATAACTTCATTACCAATTTGTAACACTCTTATGTAGATATCATATGTATTATACTGAAAATCGCACAATTTAGTGGCTTAAACATGACAGCACACCACGAATATGCAACAATTGATACAATGTCCATCTCTATTAATATCTTAGGCTACAAACAAACGGGTCGACGTTACAACATAACATGCCTTCACATTCACATTCTATCCATTTATAATCACACTGACAAAACATACGAACTGCTTGCTGCTACAAATGTAAGACCTGCAATTGGTTTTTTGAATGTGAAGATGTCTTATTTTTAAGGTAAGACTTATTTTCCCCCGTGATCTCCTTATACACATATTCTGACACAAATCCTTTCACAGGAGTTGGAACTTCATCCACTTATTCGACTATTATAATTACAAACATCAAAACCCCAAGTCTCGAGCAACTTCACCAATGGTTTTACACTTCCCTTTGGCTTGTTTTCTAATCTACACTTACTTACAAATATTTCACTTCCTTTACCAAAATTTGTTGTTGCTTAAGCTTCTAGACAGTATCGTTCGAAAAGGCAACCTTTCTGACGAGCAACTGCCTAATTTGTACGACAACTCTGTGAAGGCTGTCAGTCTACTCGATGTGATCAATGAGGAAAAGGTAATAGCAGCGAGAATTTAATAAATAATTACGAATGTTTTGGGGCCACAAAGTAATTCCTATCTTCCAATAAAAGGATTGTAAATTCTAACATGATCGCGATAAATTGACGACTTCTGCGAGAACTACTCAACGATATTAAGTTTCATTTTTTCTATATATTTCCTATAATATCTTACTTAATATACTATCTAATATTCCATCAACTCACAGGACTCTTCAGCTGTTTTGAAATTGGAAGATAAAACATCTCAGAATCAGATCTTCAACTTTTGAAAAACATAGCACTGGAAAAAACACATCTCTTACACTGTATTAACGGAGATGAAACAAGTCAAGTTTTGGATCCATCAGGTATGTTCTTATCTATAATGTTTCTCCTTCAGTAATATAACAACTAAACCATCCTACACTTGCATCAAACTGAATTATGCATACATAGATTCAGGAGCAGATACGCAGCTTCGACGAAACTTGCAAAATAGTGACCCATCACTATTCTTATTTTGGGATATATACCATCCGCATTGAGCTATGGAGAAAATCGGACTTGAGCAATACAATTTGTTCTTCCTATAGCACAAAATACCATCCGCAGTAAGCCGTCGATAGAATCTACCATCCGCATTGAGCTATGGAGAAATTATCGCGCAATAGTATCTTTATACAACAGGACAAATTGGGCAACTATTAGCATCCACATTGAGCTACGGAGAAAATAGTATCTTTATCCAACAGGTCAAACGAACATGGATGTCGTTTCTTGGACATACCGGCTCAAGTATTCTCTGAGATTTTCTTTAGGATTAATGAGTTTTTCTATTTTACCAAGGCCTCTATAGAAGTAATTTTTATTTTGATTTGTGATTTTGATTTTTTAGTTTGACTAATCAACTTGTGAAAAAATTATCCATGTCCTCATGGATCAACTTGTGAAAATTAATTACTCAAGTACGACTTAATATGCCATTAGCAGCTTGAAAATTGTGCTCATCCACTCACAAACCTGTATAAGGTCTCCTTACCACCATTGTTAGTTGCTAAGAGCTCAATTTAAGTGTAGTCCACTAGGGCTCAGTTTCCTTCTTCACACCATATTCACCAAGGATAGGGGTATTATCTTTAGGTAAGGCACCCTTCGAGCCTGGTCCCAAAATATCGATTGCTACACCATTACCATCCTCAAAAATTGGGTTGTTACGAACCAATATTACCCTCTTTGTTTAATCTGAGGTTTGCATAGATTTGTCTAGCCATCTCAAACCTAAGCTATCCAACATAAAGTGATTAACCAGCAACCCTTCCTCGTATTCAATCCATAGGATAGCGAGGAGTTATAGAGAAAGATCGGGAGAATTAGAGAAAGACCAATGAGTAAAGAGAGAGAGTTTACTACTAATTTTTGCCTTCCTCGTGCAACAAAGGAACATAATCCTTGGTCATGATCTTATTTTCCTATCACTAACAATGTTGATGAATAGCCCTTCGCCTACAAGGGTGAGCATCGAAATCTGATCTTTTGAAAACATCAAATTTGGTGTAGCCGTAGGTATGAAAGTGAGGTATGTTCTAGCTGCCCCATTGAACATTTACTTATCACAGTCCATATTAATGCCACTTTGTCTGTCCACCTATGGAACACATCGGATCCATAATACTTCCCACAATAGAATGACGGTGTTACACTTTAAAGTAACACCTTTCAGCATCATAAGACAACTCGAGCTGCCTCGGAATAAAACCAGAACAAGAAGATAACCTCACATTTCCACCGCCTCATTCTCCTCCCATGCTCGATTTGAACTTTGGATCTTGAGTGCGAATAAACCAAACAAATACCACAACCACAATATTATGCGTAACTTCTATTTCAATTTATCCTTCACTAGCTCAAGCCCCTTTTCTGGATTTGGTTTAGTTGTGTAACTCTATGATTTTTTGAATTTATAGGAAAAAAGCATTTCTACGAAGGCATTTGGGTGTTGTGGAAAATATGAGAGCTACTGGCAAGAACTTACTTTCCTTTCCTCTCACTCTTATGCACTTATATTTTATTTGTTTTGTGATACTAAATTGGTAATGTGCATATTTATCCACTTGATTTTTTTAATGAGAACATAGTGGTAAGATTTTGCAGTTGGGACATGCATGATATGCGAGGATTTAGAGACAGTTACTTGTAAGTAATATTTAAAGTAGTTTTGAATCCTGCTAATTAAATTGGTTGGTTGATAAATAGTTTTTACCTGCTGCAGTGTCATATTCACGTATGATGTAACTTCTCCTTCGAGTTACAAACGTCTTGGAGTGATCTACTCAAGATTTCGCGAGTACATTTATTCCTATTTGCATTGTTTGCTATTCTTATATTTGTACTATATTTTAATATTTTAGGTGTAAATTTTCGGTATGTGTGGTGCCATTGCGGTCGTGGTATGTGGAAACAAAGTTGATGATGTTGCACACAGGAAGGTGCAACCATCGGATTTTAAGTTTAGAGAACTCTATAGATGAAATGTCTTTCAGTATTTTAAGGTATCTGTCGTTCATGTATCTTGCTAGGCGACTTACTAGGTATTATACTAAACTCTTTGTATGAGTGAAACCAATGATCCATTACATCAAGTTAGATACTTTCAGACACCTTTTCTAGCCCCACTAGCAGTCCAAATTGATCTCCAATCACTGCATCAGTAAGTTTCTGATCATAGATCTGTTGTTTTTGACTCTATGTATTATGATGTTAAATAAATTGTTTTTCTAGTTGCGATTCTTTATCTATTGAAGATGTTGGTCAAGTGCTTATTGTCATATGCACGGAATTTCACGTGCAGTACTAGCAATTTGACAGTTGCCTCAAAGATGCTAGTCAGCCTATCCTCGAATTTCACAGATGCTAGTCAGCCTATCCTCGAATTTACTCGTGATTTTGATCTTATAACTTTTTATATTATTCCCTCCGTCCCATTGATAATGACCCCTTGACTTTCCAACACGGGATTAAGAAAGTAGAGTAGGTGATAAAATAAGAGAGAAAAGATGAGTGAGATAGTGAGAAAGTGGGTGATAAAGGAGAAAAGAAAAATAATAAAATATGAGAGAATGTTATTTTTTTTTCTTTTTTTTGGAAATGGGTCATTTCAAATAGAACAATCTGAAACGGAAAAAGGGTTTTTATCAATGAGACGGAGGAGTAGTATCAAAAGTTATAGGATCAAAATCACGAGTAAATAAAAATATGGGACAAAAATCGTTGCGCTAAAAATTACAGGACAAAAGTCGCAATTAATTAAAAAATACGGAACCAAAAATGCCACATTAAAAGTTACGAGACCAAAAGCGTGAACAATTAAAAGATATGGGACCAAAATTACAAATAATTAAAAGATATGAAACCAAAGATGCCGTATTGAAAGTTACGCGAGCAAAATTGCAAGTAATTAAAAGATACGGGACCAAAAATGCCGCTTTAAAATATATGAGACCAAAATCGCAAATAATTGAAAGATACGGGACTAAAATTGTTGCTTTAAAAGATATGTATTAAAATCGCAAGTAAAAGAAAAATACATAACCAAAATTGTCATTTCGCGATGAAAAAAAAAACCTTGCTATAAACTTCTTAAGATAAAATCAACATATTCCCTTTAAAATTAATATGTGCAAAGGTAAATGTCGCACTCATTCTCTAGCTCAGATAGTTGTAGTTTCATTATTTTTGTCACTATTTAATTATATTTTTTTTAAGTTATACTCTCTTCGTCCGGTTAAACTTATCCTTTTTTTTTTCATCACGGTTATTTAGAAAAGTTTGTTTGAGTTTGTAAAAGTATCGAACTCATATAATTAATTAATTTTTTTGAATTGATTTGAGTTGACATATGTGTAAAATCATTTCTTTTCTTAGAAATAGGCCAAACTCGATAGGACAGTTCAAAAAGAAATACAAAACAAATTCGGTGAACCGAAAGGAGTATCTTAATAATTTTAAGCACTATATTTTTTATGTTATTAATTATAGATTAATATTATTAATTTGTTTTATTATAGTTGCCGTTGGCCGTTGATTGCTTGATTAACTGAAAATCAACTTTCTGATTAACCATACCAAAAAGTTATTTACCTTCAAAATTCTTGTACGTTATACCATTTTAAATTGTCCCAAAATTCTTGCCCACTTTTCTTTTTTAACAAATTATTATACAATACTTTTTTTAACGAAAAACTCTACTTAAAAACCGAAAGAAAATTGACAAGAATTTTGGGATAGAGAGTTTTAGTTTGTATCTTTATTTCTAATTAGAACTAACTAAAAATCGTGTAGTCGAGCTTTTTATATGGTAAATAGTGATTATCCGAGCCGTTCTCACCTCTATTGTCAATTTTGTATACTACAAACTCTTTAAATAAAATGTTAAATTATTACAAATTCTCTTTAAAAAAGAATAAAGAAAAAAGGTGATATATTATTGTCCACGATTTTGATTAGTGAAATGTGTGACCAAAGTTTGTGAGTTACTGAGCTACATACAAATAATATGTTGAAAACTTCAACATAATATTGTTTAGTAGCAGAAATGGATGTCCAGAAACTCATCACTTCCTAGAGATACACTCTTCAAGAGAGAGAAACCACCTTCAAAACTGAGGGAATATGAATCAGCAGACTATGAAGGAATAGAAAAGCACAGACCTACAGCCATGTTATATACGTATCCGGTCGGGAGATCACTCAGCCGGTTTATTTTCTTGGAGGAATAAGTGAATTATAGATCTGATGACTTCGTTATTGGCTACCCCTGAGCTCTGCAAAGCCATAAAGGGAAATGAAAAGGTCTTAGTCAGCAAACTCAGAGTTTTTGATTCATCCAACCACGGCTTGAAACTTATGTTCTGGTGATTTCAAAACTCGTGAAGATAAATGCAAAACAGTGAATGAGCCACAAACCAAAGCGATATTGATGTTGAGAATAGTTAGTTTTCGTATGTATGCATGTATAAAGACCGACCTCCTACATAGCGGGAGTAAGGATCATTTCAAGCTTACCATCTATGAGCGCATTACAAAGATTAACCACAACTTGGAGAACTTCAAAAGAATAAATCGTAGAATTTAAGACACGGAGCAAGCATATGCAGAAGAGTGTTCATCTCCTGTTTTTAAGAACCAATCAAGATATCATACCTGTGGCTTGCTAATAAGCTCCTTTAGAATAGAATGAAGAGTGCAACGAAGTTCCTTAAAGAGGACAGCAGTTTGTGCTGGTGCTGCCATTTTTAGCCAATTATCTACAATGATTAATCCAGTCTGAAATTCAAGAGAGAGAACCATTACATACTTTTTGATAAATACAAAGCCTAAGACAACAAGTACATGATTGAAAAAAAAATAAAATGCGTCCAGGTTTAAGAGAAAGTTACTTGATGCTGAACATTTATTGATCCACCAAACAACAAAATGGAGTAGGGTGAAACAACAGTCGTGTCTCGAAGGAACACTTTAGTTGTCTCAACCTGCAATTGTATGAATAAGAGTTAAAATATCACACAAAAAATCTAATGAAAAGAAAGGAAAAAAGAGACAGTATCACATTGAAGGGAATGAAGAACTAAAGTTACAGGTAAAAATCTAATCATAATCTTAACTTCTCAGAATATTTCTTTCCCAGTTTTTTAGGTCTCTCTTATAATCATAATCCCTAATTCATTCTTGAATTAAAACTCACTACTCAAAACTTATAAAAAATGTAAAGAATCTTACAGCACCAATTCTTGTGACAAAGGAGTTCATCCAGAAGAAACAACCATCCTCATGATTAAAACAAATTATATAATAATTGTTTTTCCTATTCCCAAAGTTTGTTAAGTAGCACTCTTTAAAGTACTTAATGGCAGGTCCTGAGATGAGGATAGTTTAAGCGAGGTGTTCTTACCTTTTCAAGAAAGACAACAAATGGATACTGAGTTTTTTGGCTACTATTAATGGAAGAAGGATGTATATGAACTTCTCTTTTTCCATCGTACCACACAGATCGGCTTCCAGGGTTACCTACTTCAATGGAGGCAACATTAGGATACAGGCCTGCACATAGTACTGCCTGCATGTGTACATTGAGAATATGTAAGAAGAGGAACAACCCTTTTAGTCTAGCATAAGGATGCAGACCAACAGATAGCCATATCTGCTTCTCAAATACCTAAACTTAATAGCTAACGAGCCATTCATGTGCATTAGCCATAGCGAGTTGACAGGATATACATATTAATGCCAAATCTGCCAGAAAACTACACATAAGTTTATGATAGATATTCTACTATCTTTTCTCACTTTATTCTTTCAGAAAAAGAGAATCAGAATAATATTTTTAGTTTATGCGCAAGCAAAATTATTCAAAACCAAGTGACCAAGACTGCCACTCCAATATCAAAACCAAGAGTTGGCCGAGAAACTTAATTGACTAAATTCTGTACCTAGTTCTTTAATGTTTTGTAATGCATTATTTCTAACAATATGACAGCCAACTATATCTTTACAGTATATCATGTGAATGAATGCAAAAACTGATCAAGATGGCATGGTTTTACCCTCACTACTGCTAGTTGATCTCCGTATTGATTGAATGGTTGGGACAAATCAGAAAGCCAATTTTCAAGCTTTTCTTTCTTTTTCCAGCCGACCTGCTTCAGAAACTTAAGCTTAGCACAATGAAAGTTTGAAAAGAAGAAAAACATGAAGTTAATATGAAAGAATCAAATTTTCTTAAGAAGACAGTTACAGCTCTTGGGCAAAAAAGTGCATATAAACAAATGGATTTATCCTTGGTAAGAATCAAGATCAGCTCCTAAAATGATCTGTATACGCTTCTAGAAAAATTTAAGGTTAGCCTGTATCCAAAAATTACCACAATCCCTACAACAAAAGTACGGTATGCGTTCTGATTTGATTCGTATTATGTATTAAAGTGACGAGGGAATACAAGGAAACAGTATAACCTCTTCTTTTGTAATTTTTTACAGTACCTTGTCTAGCATATCTGAGCGGCAATTTTTTTCTAGGTACGAAGATGATATCACATAGAAAATTATCTTTTAAATGGTTATGCTTTAACGAAGATGATATCACAGAGAAAATTATCTTTTAAATGGGTTACGCTTTTATTTGTCCATATGAAAATACTCGTATAAAATAGATCATCTAATGCAACAGTCAGTAAGAAAGCCTATATCAAAAGGGCAGCATCTACAAATTCAGAAGCTGGTAGCTCGACTCAAAATGATTGCGTTAAAAAGTCGACATACCTGTGGAATATTTATAAGCCCAATGTCATCAAGCAATGTACCAAATTGAATTCTCATGTCCCTAGCATAGATAAAAAAAAGTATGATAATGTACAATGTATTGAGAACTTTCTTAGTCTTAATGTACTTCCTCCTTTAAGAGGGGTTTGTCCTGAGTTGCACTTACACATCAGCAAGAGTTAATGTGATGATCAGAACAAATGTTTATGAAAAGTTTTAATAAACTATATCCCTACCAAATAAAATCAACTGCCACAGAAAGATAGACACTATACCTTATCATGTACATGACAGAGCTACTAATGAAATGAGAACTGCAAAACCTTTGGGCTGCTTTAACTCCATGCTGCGGAAACAAAAGAACTCATTACTGGAATAGAGCTTATTACCATGTAGCTATCAACAAATTGATGTCAATACACAGATTAAAACTTTTAACTATCCAAAATCCCTTGGATCAGTTAACTCGAGTTCTATAGGAGTGCCTGTAAGGATACATGCATATACATATAGATACATACGGAAATATCCACGTGCACACAAATAGTCTCATTTGTGTTAAGAATAAGAGTTCTGTATATAGTAGATTACACGAGATTCTATAGAAACTAGATCACTATCTAATCTGACGCCTTATTTTTAAGGGATATTTAATCCTTACCCATACATAGTTAATTTACAAATAATATCTTTCCATATATAGCTAGTTACAGCTAGTACATACTTTTAACACTTTACTAGTTTAAGAGTGTTGCACAATAAGCCACACATTCAAGGAGAATGGCTTCCTCAATCTTTTGGATAAATTAAATTCACTTCCTTAAAGTTCACAAATTGCCATCTCCGTCTATTATTAGTAAGTTCCACTCCAAGGTTTTCTCTAGCTACTGCCGCCTCTAAATGTTTTACAACCGTGAAAATATCCTAATGTTGGGTAAAAGTAAATTTTTTTGTTCATCGTAAATAAATACTTCCTCCGTCCCGCCCAACTTGTCTTCTATTCATTTTCGAATCTTGTCTCACTTGACTTGTCCTCTTTCCAAAAAGAGAAAATAATTACTACACACACTCCCACTTTTCTTTGTGGAACCCACTCATTTACTCACAACCAATCACTCATCTTAAACTCAGTGCCGAAAAGAAAGAAGTCAAGTTAGGCGGGACGGAGGGAGTACAAAATAAATGGAAATGTTTTAGCGATTAAAATATTTTTTTAGTTGATAACCTAGATTCTATAGTGGCATCTTGGGGCTCACATGATCGCTGTCTACTATAGTAATTGCTGCATATGCTAGTGTCTCTCTTTTTACATCCTCGTGGACTTGACAGAAAACATCAGAAGCGGAAAGAACATTAGCAAGTACTTCATAAACCTCAAGGAAGTCAATGTAATTATAAGCTTCATATATTCAGAATTTATTAGGAAATATGGCTTGATGAACGGAAAAACAAACAAATGGTGGAAATGGGGGCACATAAAGCAACTCAACATTGAGTACTAGATAGACTCACCATAGTCAAAATTTTATCCCATTTCTTGTATGCAACCACCATTAAAAGATGATCAGATTGCCGGATACCATCAAATGCATCAACACCATCACCACTCTTATCAGCCAACAAAGCTAATTTTGCTCTTTCAGCATTTTCTCTCTGCAAAGTGTATTGTATATAAGAGATTGGCACTTCTAAAGAATTAGAGAGAAAAGAAATTGTCTTGCTCTAAACCTCATCTTTTGGATACACAAATGGTGACTTGTAGCTCAAACATGCTGAGATAGTCAGGACGGGTGATAAACATCCAAATATTGCACCATATAAGATCATCTGAAAGTTAAATACAGATTAAAATAGAATTGACAGAAGATCGATCGGAATAATAATAGCTCTTCTGGCCAACTGAAGAGAATACTAATCAATAGCATTGAGGGCCTCAACATATCATGGGAAATTAGACTTATTATAAGTCTAGGAAAACAAGAAAATATCAGGAAGATATTACACAAACTTGATTCAGGCAAAGAAGTGAAGCTTGCGGGCACATGCCAAGAAACAAAAACATACCAAACTTCAGGCAAGCACCCAAAAAGTTGAAGCAAGTTGCAAGCAATTGAATTGCTTTAAGTTGGCTTCACGATTTGTTCATTAAATGCTTCATTATGACCTATGCTATCGATTTATAGATACGAGGATCATAAGCAGAAATTCGTCTTTTGTAGGCGAAGAAAAAAAATGCAAATTCTGAAATCCTAGGTCCCATATCCTAATATCTTCTACCCCCTCACTAAATCAGACCCCTAATATTCGTAATTGAAGCATATAATTCCTCCAGTTCAAACTCGATGATATCAAGGTAGAAAATGAATGTGTGTGTTAATAGTACATAGCATTTGATGGTCAAGTCTCTATAACATTAAACTAGACATCTTATTTATACGCCTCGTTCTATGTTTAATAACTTGATGATGGATCAGCAGGATAACATAAATCATACAACCTTAACTTTTTTCAGTTCTGCTGGCACCAGAGAAGGGTAACTAATATTGTGAAGCTTACCTTTCCAATCAATACATCAACTGGGAGTCTCGCCAAATGATAACCTAGCGGAGTCAACTCTTCATCTCCTTCAACAGCACCAACCTACAGATAATGATTCAATAAAAACAGTTCATTAAAAGAAACTCCGAACGCAACTAATTACACGTAAATCATAAATTAACAATTGAAAAAGAGCTGAAGTAGCCAAACCACGAAAATGGTAATAGAATGAGGAAAATCAAAGAACATAAAAGATAAGAGTAGTGTAGATTTGGTCCCTAGCTGGCTCAGTTAAGCAAGAACCAAAATATACCTCATAGAGCAAGGAAACTGCAGATGCAACAGATTCTTCCCTTGGAGGTTCCAGAGCCTGAAAAAATTGCAAAATAATTTCGAGAAGAAATGCATACCCTAGGATTAGAAAAAAATTGAACTTGAAGGGCCTAAGACAAAAATATGATAATCACAAAAAGCCTATTCCATAAAAAAGACTTGCCTTAGACAAAAATTGGTTTATGAGACCCAGAGAGAGCAGTTTGACTTGCAGACATAACTCTGTCAGTGGCATTCTCAGCATCTCAGGGATCTAGAAGTTGATAGTGTCAGATATTTACAATCACACCAACAAGAGGTATACGAGCCCCATAATCTTATCACTTTTTAATTATCATTACTGGTTCAGGAAGTACAGAATACCTGATATGGCCGCATTACTTTTTCATATCTGTACCTCGTATACAAACAAAAGCAAATTCCAGGCTTCACACGACCAGCTCTTCCTCGTCGTTGCCTAGCATTCGCTTGAGATATCCAATCTTCCACGATGCTTGATAGTTTCTATATGCATCAATTATATACATTGGTTTAATTGCTATTTCGTGCCAGAGAGTAAATACATACTTGAAAACCCAATATTCACTCATACATCTAGTGGCATCAGAAAGACTGATTTAGGCACAAGAAAGTAAAGAAAGTTTTAAGTGATTAGAATTAGCATTCAAAAGTAGCTGCTTCAAAAAGGTTTACTAGTTTCACTATTTACATGAAAGATCAAACTACATATCTTGAAAGATGTAACAACTATAGATTTACATGGTTCTAGACGGCAATTTTCGGATGAGGAACACACTATTGATTTATATTTCACTTTCAAAAAATATGAAACTAATCAGCACATCATTATACAGATGTTTTGATAGAGAAGCAAACTGCCTAAAGCCTCACTTTGTCATATCAAGACACATCTGTCAAACTCTTTAAAAAGTTCAATATCAAACAAGAATGTATAAAGAGCATCAGTAATTGCTTAAACAACATAAACAAACTGGATCCTGCCATGTGTAATTGGAGCTTGCTCTCATACCGTACTAATTAATAGAACATTATCGGAATCCACCATCATCCACATTAATTTAGTCACAAAAGAAGTACAAGAAAATGAACACAAACCTTATTTGGATTGTAACGATTCTCCTTATGCTTTCCACAGTCTACCACATATACAATGTCATCTATAGTTATGCTTGTTTCGGCTATATTTGTGGCCATAATAACCTGGAACATGTAATATCCCATTCAATATAATAACCTGGTTCTATAAACAAGAACAAAAATGTTTCCAGCACAGTACTTGATAGAGTGAAGAGTTTATCAGAACATAAAATTAACAAGAGAAAGAAACACTTATATTTATTGTTGGAAAATAAATAAAGCAAAAAGAAACAAGACTTTAATCGATCCCTCCTTACAAGAAAAATCTGCAGCTAATCTCAATACTGAAAGCATATACCCTAACTAACCCTCAATCCAGTACAAGACTGACCCAAAAGGATCCATTGAATAAAACTGGAAATTGAACTAAATAAAATAACTATAACATATTTTATTTCATCTTGGTTGAGTCGTATCAGAGTTACATAACAACATTAGCATATCAAACAAGAACGACAATGCAGAGAGAGAGAGAAAGAGAGAGACTAAATACATATGTGAAGAAGTATCCATCATTAATTGATACAAGACAACCAATAGAACACTGCACGTGGAAGATTATTGCTTAATCGTAGGGGCAGCACTTTATATCATGGGTAACAAATACCTATTGAAGTTGTTGAAGAGTTTATCGTATCTATACTTCCTTTTATGCATGTCTGCTTATTTAGATAAACTTTGCATTAGGTTTAGATTGTAATCATTGTCTCTACTCCAACTATATACGAGAGTCTTTGTACTTTAATTATTCACAAAACAAATTATTCTCGTACATAGCACCAGAAGGAGATGAATTGGATGAATCCTGCTCTGACCTAAGTTTAAATCCTTATTTGCTCCTGCCTCTGCCGCTGCTCCTCTCTGCAGCTGCACCATCACTGCAGCTCTATCCTAATCCGCTGCTGCCAATTGTTCTGATGCATACTATGTTCGGTTTTGATAGAATTTCAGCTCAAGTTTTGTTTTCTAAATTTTTTAATATAGAAATTAGACTTTAAACTAAGTTTATTCTAGAGGTCACACCTTCCTATAGTTGTGTCTAAACTGCCTTAGAGTTGTTTCCTTCAAGCAATGCAAACTAAATGACTCAATGTTCGTGAGATATCGTGCAAATGGGATTGTCTTTGGGTATTTACTTTGAGATATAATGTTGATAGTACTCATGATCATTTTACGAAGCTCGTGGATGTACACAAACTTATGGTGTTGACTACGTTGAGACATTCTCTCCTACTATTCGCCTAAATTCTATTCAAGTTCTGTTCTCCATGGCAATTTGCACTTTCTTTAATGGGTTAAACCTCCAAGTGTAAGTTGCTCGGGGAGACTGCTATTAAGGTATGCTTATTTAAGAAGGCTAGTATGGAGCTTGGTTTGATAAATGCAGAGACCTATTGCATTCAAGCAATAAAGTTTGATCACTCCATGCACACTTTTCGGATACATCAGAAATAAAGGTCCTATGAAGGTCTTGAGAAAATTCATCCTTTTCACAGATGAAAATCGAAGTTTGGCAGCTCATAGGCAAACAATTATCCTGCACGAAATGGATATCATGCTAATTTGGGATGGAGCCGAGAATCCATATTATGAGTATAAAAAATTGTTCAGTTTTATAAGCTTTCAGGAAAAAACAATTGGGAAGGGCATGAAAGGCGAGAATATATAGAGCAAAACTGAAAATGCAAGATGCATGTTCGATATAACTGAACTAATTATGCTAGCTCAGGGATGTAAAAACCACAATGGGAAACTACCTTGCGTATGTTATCAGGAGGGTTTGCAAACACCTTTCTTTGATCTTCAGGTGCTATAGATGAATGTAAAGGAAGAAGCCATTCAGATGAATGTCCTCCAAATTGGCGAGAAGCAGCAAGTCTATCCAGTATCATATTTATTTCAGCAACTCCCTATCATATGACAAATGTGAAATTGGACGGATCAAAATCGATTAATAAACATGCCTCAAGAGGCAGTTTAGACAATAGAATACTACTTGTCCTACCGGTAGAAAGACTAATATAGCCCCCTCAGGATAGGTTTCATCAATATGGCATACCAGGTCCTCCAGTAGATCATAATCAATAGTATCTTCATTTATTATTTTCTGTAATAAGGCAATTCAAATTAAGTGTTTAGTAATGATCATGAAATGTATCTTCATCATTTATTATTTTCTGTTATAAGGCATTCAAAATTAATTGTTTAGTAATAATCATGAAATGTAACCCTCATGGCATGACTGATACATACCAAATTATGGTGTGTCTGCTCGCTGTAATTTAGGTAATCACTTCTAACGTAATATGGATTAATAATTTCCTCAGAAAGCAAGGACTCATCACCCCAGCCAGACAAAACAAGATTTTTCTTTCCTCTTTTCTCGCCAACAGGAGCACTCTGCAAAAGTAACACAATAGCAGGAATATGTGTGGCCAACACCTATAAATAGTCAAATGCAAAGCCCAACCAACAATAAAATTCTAGAGACTAGAACCAAGAAGTTTGGAGTAAATAAACCCATACCAGGATACCGGATGTATATGACTCTCAATTCTATTCAATTTACCAATAGGGGCACAATAAAAATTGTTAAGAATTAAGATTAGAACAGTGAGGTTCTCCCTAAATGGGAGAATCAAAATTAACCAAGGAAAATCTTTTACCTTCAACAAATGCAAGTTTGCAGACTTATAGTGGAGTAATCCTTCAATTTTATCTTTAAGCCAGACACAAGTTTAACATCTACTGTTAGACAGGACACCAAAACTTAAAAGAGCTCATTCTTCTCAAGTTTGCATATCATTTATATACCTGAACTGATAGTCTGAGAATTTAGGATTTTATTTTTTTGAGAAGGATGAAAGTTTCCTGACAAGTAATTTTAGCAAATAAAGGATATCATGAACTAAGCCATTTAAAGTATCTTTGCTAAGGAAATTAATGCTACGAAAGGTCAATGACGATGATGTTTGGCTATACGCTCATATAATCATTGAATTCATACCTTCCGAAATCCAGACATTCCGTTATTTATGGAGGCAGGAGAATCTGAAGTGAGGCGGTAGTTCAAATTTTCATATATATCCTCAAGAAAATGGGTAGATACAGGATGAGTTCGTCCCTGAGCAGTAACCACAGGACAGTTGCTAAAGTACTGAGAAAACAAGTGTGAATCAACTGTTGCTGACCTACAAAAGAATGGCAAACCACCATTAAGCAGATAAAGTGGTGTGTATAATAACAACTAATAGAACAAGCTGTGGCCAAAAATATATCAATTACATACATAAGAATAATTTTCAGCTTTGATTTTCCCCAAGTACGTTGCTGCTTCTCAATCAGATTTTTCAAAACAATGAGCAAAAAATCCCCCTGTTGCAAAATAAATAAATTTAAGAGACTTAGTCCACTTGGAATGCAGAACCTTTCATCACACTTACACGCTGCTAAGAAAGATTATCTTAAGCAATTGAAGCAAAACAATGTGCATGTGCTTCACTTCCAACATAATTTTCAAAACAATGTGCATGTCTCTAGTACAAGTTGGTTGACTTGTTAAAGTTTTGAACAAATTATTGAAGTGATGAATTACTGAAATTAATCAAAGGAAAAACAAAATAAAAAATAGTTATGTTAACCAAGTGGAAATAAAACATCTGATTTTACATGTACTAATTTCCTTCAATCATCAATAGTGAATGTGACAACTGTCTTCCAGTTGACTAAATGAGACACGAAATCTGAAAGATAAACAATAAATAAAACACATATCTTACTAACCAGAATAGACCGCTCATGTACTTCATCGACAATGACATGGCTAACATCAGCTAAGTCTTTGTTACCCTGCCAATTAAGAATGGTATGAGGACGACATAAATAGGATTATCTTATACCTTGATGCCCAATATTATTTTCATTGTCCATACAACTACATGAATACTCATACTAATATATTGGGAAAAGAACGAAAATCATTTCCTGATAAGAGTAAAAGGACACCAACCAAACAAAAACTCTGACAAATAAGAACGAACAAAAACTCCGGGAGAAAATTCTCCTATCAAAGCACGCAACACTGAATCCAATCCTAATTCTGGTCCTAGACAAGTCTCCCTGTTACGAGAGAGAGACTATTATACAACCTAGGGACCAAAGCCCATGCAGGACATGAAACCCTTCAACAATAACTAAAATAACTTAACTATTGAAAATAAATTAACTAAAGTTAAATAAATCATGTTCAACTACTCGAGTGCTCGCCCCACATACACCTGAAGCATATCATTTTCTCTTCTATTATATCCACAAAATTTTTACTTGCAAGAGAACAATATTCTGCATATTAAAAACTGTATACCTACCGATATCATCCGCAGGAGAATGCCAGTCGTACAAAAAAGAAGCTTTGTTCTTTCATTCCTTGAGGAGTCAACAACATAAGAGAAAGTGCAAAATTTATCAAAGCATGCCCCATGACGACAACGAAGGTGATGACAATAATAACTTTGAGCATGAAATCGAGCAAAAGTAGACAAGGCGCATCCAGCATCAAGTAATTAGGCAAGAAAGAATATACATTTCCCAAACACCATAATAACTAAAGAGAAAAAAATGGACCAAGTATGTAACCTTAAAGAAAGTGAATTAAGGTTTTCAGCAAAAAACTTCTACGAACCAACTTCGCTAAAGAAAATACAAGTTCGTTCTACTCCTGAGGGCAATCAAATGTAAGAATCTTCTGTACATGATCACAGCATTTTCTTTTTCTTTTTTCATGGTGGAAGTTAGGGATGAGATAAGGTTTTATGGAGAGATGAGAAATAAGAAGCGGGGGAGATGGGAAGAAGAAAATGAGTTTAAACCTTTTAAGTAACAGTGCCATGTGTTACCTCTAATATACAGGCAGTTGAACTCAATCTAAAGATATTGACACAAAATGGCAACTAATGATATAAAAGTTACAGATACTAACAATACAATGACATTAGTAGCAACTTCCTATGATCAAACCAAATGAAGATTTGTCCTCTCATTTTTCAGATTTAACATAACAGAAACAAATATTTCAAGAGGGGATAAAATTTAAACTTTAATTACCTTGCACTATCAAGACGAACTTGATAGCCAACTAAAGAATCTTCTGATCCTGGGTAGGATTCGCAACGCTCATCAGCAACTCTTTCAGCAACAGATATGGCCTAAAATCACCAACACATAGTATTGGTATAACCAGCATATGTCAAGACTCATCAAAGTAAGACCAGATAGTATTAGCCTGACTTCTAAGCTCAAAAGCTAAAACTTTATTGAAGTAAGTCACTATCCCACTATGGGTGAATTAAGTAATAGAGCGAATAAAAACCAGCAAACAAAATAAGAAGCTGCAGGTACTATCACATGCCCAGAAGTTGTTCCAGTTAGGCAGAACACAGAGAAAACCTACTACAAGCATAGATTCCAGTAACTCTTGCAAATACCTCAGCTAATATGTAAAGCGAGAATTATAAGAGTGATGGATCCGGATTAAATGCAGCTGTCACTCTACTCTTCTAATGACCATTCACACTTTTTTTTAAGTGCAAAATGCATATCATCAGCATGATGGATCGAGGGATAAGTGGGGCAAAGGCACGAATAAAGAGCAATTCTACTTGTTACAAAGAACTTGACGAATACAAGTCTCCAAGATAACAGAAGTGAGACACTGACCACCCTTTCAAAAAGAAGAAAAAGAAGCCTGAAAAATGTGGTACGATCATGGAAAAACTCCCAGTTACCACATGTTAATTTCTGAACAGCATATAGTATGTGCATAGGTGTTGCAGAAAATACAAGTAATTATGAGCAGATTACAGTATTTATAACATATATGTAGTGAAAGGAAAAAGAAAAACAACTTCCACAAATTTGAGAATAACATGTTCTGAGCAGAAGATGAATAACATAATTGAATCAACTACTGACCGCAATTCTCCTAGGCTGAGTGCAAATTACATTACAGTGACCTCCAAGTCCTGCTTCAATCATGTGATCTAATATATACTGTGGGACCTGCACAACCATAAAGAAACCTACACCTTATTTAGGAAAAAGTATCTAATCAACAAAATAAGAAATTTCCACAGCACGTTTACAAGTTGAAATGAAACTGTTGTCATACCTGAGTTGTCTTTCCGCAGCCTGTCTCTCCGGAAATAACCACAACATTATTTTCCTCAAGTAAATGCAGAATGTCATCTTTCAATTCAGCAATAGGAAGGTTAGATCTTGTCTGAGACATCACCTGTTCAATTTAAGATTAGCCATATTATAAGTATCATATTGTTATTATTAGCTTACTTATGCATTACTAGTTACTTTCTCATTTGATTTAATTACTTTTATTCATAATTGAGTATTGGGATTCCTGATGGGTTCGATTCATTAGGGTTAAATAGTTCCTTGTAACAACGCATGGGCAGGAAAGAATACATATGAACTCGAAGTTCATCGTATAGATAGAGGTGAACCTCATTTCTGTATCGTTCATCTTATTCTACATTATATTTCAGTTGTTTTTCGCCTAAATACCTTTAACCTATATCATTTTGGTCTGACCAGTCGGATGATTCGTAGAGTAGAAATGATAGTACAAAAATGAATCGTTCCGGAAGGGATGAATCTAAGGGGTAGTTCCTTAGAGGAAGGATGGATGGTTTCGTAGCCATGATGGAGAAGGAGCCGAGCCCCCAAGTTGGAGTCAATAGCACATGTCTTGGAGTATGTGGATTTATTTATTTCACGTTTGGTTCTCGGTCGTGCAGGTTCATACTGCTTGGGCATGTTTATGCACAAGTTGAGGGAAGAAATAAGGGTAGAATATCGTCTAAACGGTATCAAATATCTGTTAGATATACTCAATCAAGCCGAGAGATCTTGAAAGAGGGTTGGGGTCAGTTCTTAGATATTACTCCCTCCGTCCCATAGAAAGTCTTTCAATGGGGCACGGAGACTAAGAAATTGTGTGGTGTGTGTTGTTTGACTTTTGAGTTGTTAATTTTGGTCCACACATTATTTACTTTTTTTAGAAACATGACACTTTCTATGGGACAACCCAAAAAGGAAAACAAAACACTTTCTATGGGACGAAGGGAGTAGAATGCAATCATGACCATCTATGCCACAAGCCCCAACAATAACACTTGTCCCTCAAAACCCCCCAAGACCACCTTCTATTAGCATACCTGCGGTTTACTTCACATGGTGTTTTACGGATCTTTGAAAAATGGTGGATTCTCATTTATAAACAGCCTCGCCACCGAGTGAATTGTCCCATTCCAGCCAGTATGTAAGATTTTTATAAGCATTACTTGGATCAACTGGTGGAGGGTCATTCCTTTCTTTGTGATGTGCCATATTCACCACGTCATAAGTGTTTTTGACAAGACCCTTCAAGTTAATATTGTGGCAGTTGATGATGAGGAGTCTAGTAATTCAACAAACTAGGATTTCATCTAATGGAATCAGCTAGGGGTGAGCTATCAGTCGGTTCAAATCAAAATCGAACCAAAACCATAAAAATGGAAAACCAAATCCTTCAACATTTTATGAAACCGATCCGACTGAAACAGTTTCATGAACTGAACCTACCAAACCGAATTTTTTGGGTATAATTGTTTCGGTTTTAATTGAAATTACATAATTATTTTCTATTATTTCTAACCTAATACTCTCTCAGTCCCGCTATTACTTTCTTATTTTCCTAATCGGGTTGTCCAGCTATTAATGTCCTCTTATTTCCAAAAATGGAAAACAATAACTCATAATCCTAAAATGATAAACCTAAGGACTTGCTAGTTTACCACAGACGAGGTGGGAAGAGAGCGCGTGAAGAGATCAACAAGGAGTGAACATATTTCGTTATCAGTATTTACGGTTTTATGTGGTTTGTGTGTGTGTGCGGGGGGGTTGATACCTTTCGTACATCTCGGCTACGTAATAATAAGCTAGTTGGTAGTGTGGTCCTGCATGACACGTGTCTTTTGAGTTTGTTAGAGTCGTCTATTTAGAGAGTAGGGGAGGAGGATTGTAGGCGGGCAATTGTTATATGAAAAAATACAAGTTACTCCCGGGGAAAGTTTCCCCTCTCTCTCTCTCTAATTTTCGTACGGATCCATTGTTCTTTTGTTCGGCCGCTGCCCGATGGCGTATCATAAAATGAAGGGGGGCCCTCCTTACTCATTACCCACCCACATTCTTATACTCTCTCTCGCCAAGAATCTCTCCCACGATTCCGTTATGCTCGAAACTCGGATTCTTAACTTTTTGAAAACTTTAGATTATTTCTTCAATTACAATATAAAAAAACAGAAAAATAAATAGTCTCAACTATGCCTTAACAAAATTCGAATGAATTCTCATTCTTTCTTAATACTATAAGAATTAATAAAATAAACACCTACACAAATTTTCTTAATCTCATAGCCGAAAGAAACAAGACCGTAGTAATGGGATGGAGGGAGTATAACATTAATCCGAAATTGAGCCATTAGATGTTAGCCAATAATTGTTTCATTTTTTGATAGAGAGCCACTAGCATGCTCCAACATCGGTGATGCTAATTAGCTACTAGCCAATTAAAAGTTAAAACCATAGATGCAAGTAATAGGTCAAAACCCCTTGTCATCCACTGCATACAGATTTTCCACGATACACTAACCTTGTACTTTTTCATTTCCTTCTTGCGTTCTTGTTTCTTCTTCAGGTAAGCACTTTCAGCATCCTTATTTTTGTCCTTACCTGAATACAACAAATACAACCATAAAGTATTTGACCTAAATAAGGAGATACTCAACACACTCAGATATCCATTGTTTACATATGCTACTCATAGATTCAATCATAAGCTTGCCTAGAAAAGAAAAGAGTACTTCACCTAACAGGTATCATCCCATATTCTGCAATACACAACTAAATATTTCTCTTTTTCGTGAAATAATTACAACCACCACTCTAGGTTATAACTAATATAATTTGAACAGGAGAATGGAAGAGATGCGGGCTTATTAGATAAACTCATAATGTAATCTAATCTGTTATATTACTGCAATGAAAGAAAGGAGCTGCAACAATTTGCAATGATTTTCTGAAAGCAAACAGTTTGCATTAGCATCTGCCGCATTATAGAGCATCTAAATGCTATGTTTACCCTCCCTCTTGAGAAATACCACAAGCAATATCCAACAAACTAAATAAATAAAAACTCATCCAGTAAAAAAGGGAATAAGTTTTTGACAAACTTTGAGCATTATAGTCAGTGCCACCAGCATGTCCAGTAATATGCAGCGGTTGGGTCTTCTCTTGGTGTTCAGCCTTAATGGGATTTTCAGCCTTAACAGGATGTCCAGCCTTGTCTGCATTCAACAATGAATCCACAAAACCAGCCCTTCTATCTTCAGGTTTATCTTTTACAGTTATCAACAGATCTCCTGTAAAGAGTTTCACATGTGAAGTCCCATAGTTGTCAAGTAAAAATAAGTAGTAGACAAATGATTAGTTACCTTCCCTCCATTTCAGTACAAGTGAAGCATATGGCTCCGGAAGTGCAAAATGAACCGGCAGATCTGGAAAGAGACGATGAAGAGCATAAGCTGCAACTCTGTTTTGTGCATCCTGAGGTAAAAAGGGTTAGCTTAGAGCTTGTTCTAATGATATTATCATGTAAGTTCCCCCTAGATGTGAATCATCAAGAGAGATTTTAAGCAAAAGCACAATACTAAAAGAAGAGGTGTTGAGTTGAACTGTAAATTGTTGTCAATAAAAATCGAGGAACCAAATGAAGTTTTGCAAGAAACGTCCAATTGTAAGGCCCCGTGTGAGTACTTTGAAAAAAGATTTAAGTAATCTATATCAAATTCTCCATGGTGACTTGTTTCTTTTTTATTCCCCAAAAAAGCAGAATTCCTTCATAAATAAAAGTAAGGGTGGGGCAGGAATCAAAACCCTGACCTCCAGCTGTTTAATCGGCACGCAAACCTGCATTATGTCCCTCAGGCTGTCTTTGCACAGGATTCAGAACTCAAAATTAGACACCTAATCCCACTTCTTGTTTGATTTAAATTGGTTGAAAATCTCACAACTTACAACAGGGCAGTCTCACCGCAGTTTGATTCTAAAGGACAAAGAACGGATATTTACTAAAGCACACACAAATAACTGAAAGTTATCTTCGAATTAAGAGATCAAGAAAAACCTTCAATTGTTTCTCTAGAAATTACTCATTAATCTCCCGTAAATATGATCCTGAAAATACTTAATTCAATATGACTAGATGACATAGTATGCCAATTCATGTTTCTGTGTTTTCAGAAATCATAACAATAAGGTGTGGTATACAATAGGAGAATGACATATTAGGTTCTACCATGTTGACGAACACAGGTGTGTTGTGTATCAGCATAGGAAAAAGTCCACGGCAATTACGGAAAAGCTCAAGCATCAATTACTTTTTATAAGCAATGTGCACTGGTTGTCATGTATTATCTTATACTGCTAGATGGATCATTTCATACATATCAACAAACACTCCTTTAAATTTGTACCAAACATTTCTGTAATAATTCTTCAAATAATTGTAATGGCAGATAGCAAATGTGTACCTCTGGTGTACTCAAGATCTCATCCTCACTCAGAAGCTGGATAGTTGTCAAGCCTCCAGCTTTTCTACTTTTACCTCTCCCTCTAGCTTTCTGCAGCACACTGATAGAGTAACCTGAATTGCTTCCTTTAACTGAAACTTTATCATATTTGGGTGCCTCCCATCCTGATTTTTGGCAAAGTTGGTGAAGAAATGCCTTTGGAATCCTTTTTGGATCTCCCTGTGTTTATAATCATACAACAAGAGTTAGGCCAGAAGACTTTTGGAAGCGCCCATAACTTAATTTAAAGGACAGAAATAGCTGCAAATGGCGCAACGAATTGAGAGCACAGTTGATGAGGAAATGAGGATAATAGACCATTGTGGGGTACAGGACATCAGAGATGAAGAACCAAAAACTAAACAAATGGTTGCACCATGAATTCTATCGGATGCCTATGGTTACCGTGATTACTGTGACCAATATAATCGATGGGGTCTTACCTTCTTCCAGATCCCTTCCAGTTTCTCTAAATGCTTCTCACTACACAGTTCTCTCATTATCTGTTTCTTTTGCATCTCCAATACCTCAGGACGTAAGACTTGATCCGAAGGACTGTCTTCTGAAAAGAAGTCTCCAAGTTCTGCATCATCTGATTCCCCAGCCAACGCATCTCCACTTTGCAAATGGTTGCTTACAGGAGCAGTAGTAGTGGAGGATTCATGCGAGTCGGAGCTACCAACTCCCTTTTGATCAAGTACAACACTAAACTCAGTGCAGGCCGTTTCATCTACTATATCACATTTATTAACAATGTCTCCCCCAGAGTTACTTGAAGGCACATATTTCGGTTCTTTGTCATCTGCAATGCTATGAGAAGAACTTACATATCCAGATTCCAGGATATCAACTGACAGTCCTGCAGGATTAATTCAAATACAAGACACATGATGCACATTAAATATGTTGCAACTCATGGAACTGAAGATAGACGGAACGGCTTCAATGCCCCACTATTGTATACCCATCCATACCCCATCCACAAATTAAATGACACGTGGCATATATTCATTTATTTATCCAATTTTTTGTTTATTTTATGTTATTCATTTATTCATGGAGAATGAATTATATTATTATTTGAAATAGGAGAATTTTATAATAGTTAACTTATATGCCACATGTCATTTAATTTGTGGATGGGGTATGGAGGGGTATACTATAGTGGGGCATTGAAGCCAAACCGGAAGATAGATGATCACAATTCCCCATACCTAAAGCTGATATCTCCTTCTTTAGTTTCTGAATGATTAAACCTGCCTCTTGTTGGCTTTTCTTATCACCTCTGTCTTTAGCATTTGCAGCTTGCATCCTAGCAGTATTATAGTCTTCAATAATAGACTCATAATTGCTCCTTGGTTCCGGGACCTATAAAAGGATAACAGCTATAATAGGCCAGGGAAGATGCTGAACTAATGAAAATACTTGTTGATGTAGGAATGTGCATACATGACATTTCATGCAAAAGAAGATACTGAAATTAAATTTTAATGATAGTACAGAGACGTGACTTGACCGTTAGATTTCCAAATTTCTCATCATGTCAAGGTGGGGAATTACTCTTACTCTTTATCATTATTATAAGATGTGCACAGTATTCTTGAGTTCATGTTAGGAATAAAAAGAAAGGCTTGAACGTGATCCTTACAAATGTTCATGGTTGAAGGTGACCTAGGATCCAAGGCGATTCTTTATAAATATTCATGGTTGAAGGTGACTAATGTCGAAGGTTATCAAGCAATTAAATGTTTAGGATCGAAGGTGACCCAGTATTTAAAAGTTTAGGGTTGAAGGAGACCAAGTATTCTTTACATGTTATATTAGCATGCTGTATCATCTGGATAAATACATGCCATATCGTACTCCCCCACTCACATCATACTTTTAAGGTCATGGCTCAGCCGATGCTTAGAGGTGTAGTGATGGTCAAGAGATGAAAGAGTTTTCAAGATGTTCTTTTATATATTTATGTTTTAAGAAAACCACATGTTGGATTTTTCCAATTAATGTTTTAAAAGCTATGATAAAATGGTTTCTCTATACAAGTTTATGAATGAATGCATGAGGTGAGTTCCCTTTTAAGATTTATGAAAACTGGGACATTAGTGACCGGTAGTAACCATCATGTTCAGGGTCCTTTTAGAATAGCAGTCTCCAAAAAGAAGAGAAAACACAAAAACAAAAAACAATAAGACAGAAAAAATGGATGAAAGAGAATGTCATATTATTATATGAATTGAGTTACGAATGGTTATCAACAGTTGTAAGGAAGCCAATGAATGTTCCTGGCCTACCATTATCTGCAGTAAAATTACTGAGAGTACCTTTTCTGAGGAACCATTTTCAATTGAATAAGTTTCCCAGGAATCAGATTCATCCTGCAAAAAATCTTAAGATAAGTAGCTCTACATTTATAATGGTTCAAAACAAACCTGCAGGTTATATCATGTTAAATGCTTGTCAAAGAAAGCATCTATCATAATAGGAAACTATCCTATTAAGTACATAGGAGAAGCAGGAGGGGAAGAAGAATGAGAGAAAGAATCACAAATCCAAAATGAAGACTCTACTCGTCGCTTTGTTTTGTTTAGCTATCAATTTCATGAAATTAGAAGGCCATATTTTGTGGCTAGCAAGTAAAGAAACATTGCATGTGATTAGCTTACAATTATAAGTTGCTGCTTGATAAGAAAGAACAAAATTTATTAATTGTAAAGTGCGTAAGTTTCAAAGGGATGAAGAATCTCAACAAAAATAAAAGACAAGACTACAACCTCCACATTGTGGAAGTGTGAAATGGTAAAGATTACACTAAAATCTCTATGGTTTGATAACCACCAACTGCAAATACTTTTTTATTATATCCCAAACCTCATTTAGAAAGTCACGTGAGTTGCAATATTCCTTTTTCACCACAGGGACTGATGGGACCTTGCTATGGTGGGTGATATAGTATTCAATTATCACCCACATAAACTACTCATATGGAAATTCTGAGATTTGATGCAATTAAATCAGTAATAGACTGCAAACAAAACCCATAAAAGCCAGAAACCCTTAAGCACTCAATTCCAGAAACTACGGCTGATGGCATTTGTATAAATGAGGACAACTTTGAAGCATGTCACATATAGCAATCTAACCCAATATCAACCGTCTTGAAAAAACTGAACTTTCTCAGGTATGACTTTTAATAGGAAAATACAGAAAGGGGGTAAAGATCCAAAATAGTAAAGGACGAAAAAAAAATATATTATAAGAAAGCATTCCAAAATAGCCTAACACCTATCCCCTAGCATCTCCTGCATTTTGAACCATTCTAACTCCTTCCAAATTCCCTGACAACAAACTTGTGTTCTCAGAGATAGCAAATGAAATTAAAATACCATGAGATGGAAGAGAAAAATGAAAATTCAGATGCATCTAGAGAATGAATTTGTATTTTGATCTAGTGGTCACTATTTTGAGATGACTCGTCCATTTGTATAAACATTCTAATAGTATATTATCGTTGCCCCATCAAAAAGACGACCTTCAATGAATGTTTAGAGAATGGTAACCACACCAGCTATAATCCGTAGCAATGTGTGTGTGTGTATGTGTGTGAGAAAGAGAGAGAGAGAGAGAGAGAGAGAGAGAGAGAGAGAGAGAGAGAGAACAAAGCGTAAATTAACTGAGATCCCACAGCAAGAACCCTAATAAACTACAGGTTTAGCCCATTTTCCATTGTCAGAAAGAAATCAGTAACCAGGTTCTGGATATAAGCTGCATTGACCAGGAATAAGTACAAAAAAAAATTGATGCAATTTTTCTTCTTTTACCATAGGTTGTTTAAACCAATTTAAACACACCTCTTCCTGTCGTTCCATATACTGACGGATCCAGTCTGCTTGGGAGTGCTGAACAGAATCCAGACTTTCATCTTTTCTCCTCTCCTGAATCATAAGTGTACCTTGTTCCTTTTCCTCAACTACAGCTGGAAGTGAATCCGATGAAACCCAATCCTCACGAGCAGTTGATATGACACCTACAGAACCTGGACCCAAAGTTCATTAATATACAAACGAAATTCCTGATAGAATGCCTATCTGAAAAGTGTATTGATAAAACGTAGATATAGCATACCTCTGTCTGTACTCAACCAACTACCACTTGAAAACTTTAGTGGAAGCTCATTCCCAGGAATATTTAGGCACAACCAATCTAAACAGGCCTCGTAAGTTGCACTCTCCTGATGAAGACACCAGTAACAAAAGATCAGATACAAAACGATATACCTCAAAAACAGTTTCCAATATTCATCATCTACCATTTCAACTGAAGAAAAATTCCATGGTGAGCCGAAAGCCAAGAAATAGAGAAACCTGCTTACTAGCACCAAATGTCAGTTAAATTGCGTTAAGCAGACCTTGAGAGCGGAGAGAGCGCGTTCGATTTGATCATCTTTGAAACCCTCGCAAGACAGCTTCTCGTAGACCGAGCGGAGCCCGCTTAGCTATCTGCTCTTTGGAGAGTGAAAGCACGTCTTCGGACGGCACCGGAGAAGCAGCCGATCGCCCGGAATTTAGAAGAAGGCGCCGGAGGCGGTTCTCGTTCTCGGCCGATAATTGTACCTTGGGACCGGCGGAGGAGGCAGACGGTGGCTTACTCTTCCGATGTTGCTTCTTCGGCGCCATTTCTACAACAGAATCAGTATCTCTCTGTAAGAGGAGAGACTGGGACCAACTAGTTTTGCTTGCAGAGCTTCTCTGGGTTTAGAAGGCAAATGAATTTTGGTTGGCAGTTTGGGCCTTGCTCGGTTCTAAAATCAAGTATATTTAGGACTTTTTGCAAATGCTTAATATAAGTGTTTTGTATTTTTTTTATTTAAAGTTAAAAGAAATTGTTTTCAAATAAAAATAGGTAGTTTTTATATTAATATTAAAAAGTAATTTTAAGTTGTAGAATTTAAATTGTAGTGTTTTGTAAAATAATAATAAAAGCACTTCTATAAAATAAAATCTCAGATTTACCCTTATATTGTTTTAACTACTATATATTATTATCTTACCTATTAAATAACAAATATTTCATATATATACGAAATTGGCCGGAAAATAGTTGGTTGATCTACTTTTAAATCATTCCATATTAAATTTAAAAATATTACAAAATAAACTGAAAATATTTCAAACATTAGGTAAATAACTGACTTAAATTAATTAAATATCAAATTTATGCATCATAAAAAAATATTAGAAACATGAATTAATAAATGTTGTAGAAGTCTAGAGATTACCGTAAAACAAAACATTGTTTTATAACATTAATAATATTTCAAAATTAAAGGTTATAACTAATATGAATTGAAAAATAACATTAAATTTGGTACCCAGTTCTATAAAGTGATATTGCAGCATATATTTCATCACGTATTCTATCCATCCACCATCAGCTATGGCTATTTTCGGTCCGTGTCTAGCGGCATTAACGTGGTCCTGAGTTATGTCTTCAAGTACATAATCTGAATTACGGTCATATTCTAGGAATTCTTCATCTAATGCATCAACTTTCCGAATAAAGTTGTGAATGGCCATTGTGGCCGGGACAAATGCAACTTGATCCTCCCTTGAAATATTAACAGTTATATCTTTTATCATGTAAAATCGACTTTTCCAACAACCAAATAACCTTTCAATGGTAGTTCTCAACGAGGAATGCACATGGTTGAATATTTCATAATGATTATTTTATTATAAATAGAAGCAAGCGAAAATGAAGAAGGTGATATTTTTGGCCTTTATAAGGAGCAAAGAAGCTAGGTATATTAAGGGTAATCGGCGTCCACCAAGTAAAATTTACCTAACAACACAAAAGTAGAATATGTTTTACATATTTAAATAATAATATTATCAATCATAAATATATAGATAAATGATACCTAGAGGCGGCATAGGGAATCATTTCTCTTGATTGCGAATTGCATCAAAAGAGATTCGAGTATTATGTGCACTCTCTTCCCAACCAGCAAGAACAAATGTGAAGCACATGTCAAAATCACATGCAAGATAATATTTTGTGTTGGAATTCCCTTTCTACCAATATAAGGAATTTGGAGATGTGATGGCAATACCGCTTTAATATGAGTGTCATCAATTGCACCAATACAATCATAGTAAAAATTACATTTATCATTAAATAAAAAATAGCAATACATATTAAATTTGCAAGTTTATGAAAATAAAAAATAAGAAATATTCGCACCTTGAAATACGGCCAAAATTTGTTACTAGACCTGATGTAGTCTTGAGTTTTCGTGTTTTCACAAAATGGAAGAATCCAATCAATCGTCATTTTTGTGCAAGCTTTCAACACCCTGTGAAATGATTTGCTAATAGTATAACCAAACCTTTGAAATGTTTCTTGTAGTGTCCTATTCCCATGCCTAGGACCTACAGCCACGAGAAATGTGGCAACTTGCTCTTCGACTGGGACAGATCTCATTGCCTTAAGCCCATATTCGTTAACCAAGAGTTCACAAAATTGAAAAAAGGTCTCATTTCGCATTCTTAACAGAGACTTACACCGCACTGAATTGCCATTAAGAATAGACAATAATGCAGCACATCCATTGTATTCTCTATTATAACATGGAGTTTTATGTAGATATGTTTGAAAATAAGTAACAACTGCAACAATAAGAGCATATAGGACCTTGAAGTTGACATTGTGGTACCATCTTCAGAGCTTATATCATCTAAACATGCATTATCAAAGTTGGCGAATGAGTCCAAAGGCTTGTATGGATCCATATCTTTTTAAGTTTTTCAAAAACTCAACACTCTTCCTTCGACGAGATTGAACTGGATCACTGTGTTTTTCTGTTGGTGTCTCAAAAGAAGAATCAAGTGTCTCTGCATAATAATTATTTGGCCGAATGGTATCATCTTCGTCCTCAGTGTCACCTTTTGGAACCTCAACATGGGGTACATCAGTTACACTATCTTGCATATTAGGCAGCACAAAACCAGAATTTGGAGTCCACGAACTTGTCCCATTTGCTACGACATCTGAGAAAAGCATTTCTTGTTAAAAGTGCAATAAAGGACCTTCCTTGCGAAACTTAGCTGCTACTGGATTTGCTTGCATTTTAGTGCAATGATTTAGAGCTCAAGTTTTAATACAAATTGTAGATAGATATGTAGTCTATATACAGAAAGATGTTAGCACTCGAAAATAGAGTGAGTCAGTAAATATCAGAAGCAGTTTTAGAAAATTTACCGAAAGATTTGTGCCAGAATGTAATGGATTTCTAAAGCAAAGTATGTTTGCAGAGCACAAGATCATTCATTAATGGCGGAAAGTATTTTAGATAAGAGATACACAGGAATATATATGTAACTGAATATGAACGGTTTATTCCTTGTGCGGTTGAGATTAATCAGTTTTTTAAAAGGTGGACGACTCAGATTAATTATTATAATAGGTTATGATTACTGGCCGCCTGTAATCTCGACCTACTTATCTCTATCACGTAAGAGGTAAGGTGAAATGACATGCACTTAATGCGCCGTAGTTAGCATATGGAATGTCGTGCATTTAATGAGAACGATATGCTTATTGACGTACGATGAACATTAATGGCTAGCATGATCACCAAGTGCTGAATAAATACTCATAACATGTCAGCTGAACATAGTAGTTAGTTGATACCACTGTGAAGACACTGAGTATTTCAATAGTACTGAGAGTTTGTTCCCCCTCACTCAGTACCCTCTGGATCGTCTTACTGAATTGAGTCAGTAGGATCCAGTAGACCTAGTTCCACTGAGAGATTGTTGAATCTGGTCTCAGCTAGAGGTTTGGTCAGAATATCAACTATTTGCTTATCAGTATGGATTTTCTTCATCCTGATATCTTTCTTCTCAACATTATCTCTGATGAAATGATGTCTTATGTCCACGTGATTGCATCGAGTATGTAGAACATGATCTATGTGATTGCATTTGCACTGGTACTGTCGCAGTAGATAGGCACTTCATCTTGATGTATGTCGTAGTCTCTCAGCTGTTGTCGAAGCCCTAGTATTTGGGCGCAACAGCTTCCGGCAGCCATATATTCAGCTTCAGTAGTGGACATAGCTACTGAATGTTGTTTCTTGGAGAACCAAGATATGAGCTTACTGAAGGAAATAGTAGGTTAGGAATCAATACCTTCCTCCTACGTATGTTGTTGCAGCTCTGATTATTGCTCGTGTGTCAAATCTTCTGATCTGTGTCCCGGCCTTTTTCTCCCTCTAGGTGGTCAGAGAACTGGAGAAAATAAGATTTCTGTCTCTCCCTACACATCAACGTCGTGCGTCTATTTGTATGTATGTGTGTTTTTTGTTTCTGAACAGAATACTAATATATATACTTCAAAAGCCAATATAATATTAATATATATGTAGCCCACTAATTTAATTATATTCCTAATGGGCTACCACATAATTAGCTCATAATATAATTAATTAATTCACTGGGCTACTAATATTTATCAATTAATTGGCCCAGCCAATTAATTCTAGATAAATAACATTATTAAATAATGTAAAAATACATTAATTCATTAATAATGATTTCTGAGAGACAATAAATAACTAGGCAACTAATTGGGCCAGATCAGGGATCTAATACAAGAAATAAAGCTGGGCCTCAAATTAATTAATTATCTATGCTCAGCCCAGAGCAAAATTAATTAATAAACACAGATTCATTTCACTAGAAAATCCGTGCTGACTTACCCCTTTATTCCAAATTGAGCAAGGGCTTGTATTTTAGACTTAATCGATCTCCGTATTTAAGATAGAAATATCCGTTAATTAATTAAGCTCACTGACAACTTAAATTAATTAACATCTTATATTCATGAGTAGTACCACTCGACCTTATTAACACACCTGAACTTAATCAACCGGCCGGGTTTAGTGTGCTAATCCTTTCGAGTTCCTCAGGGGATATTATCAACCCATTTTACTAGGATACGGTTGCAAGATACAGACAATCAGCCAAAGCCACAAATAACTACTAACACCGTAGATCCGGTCGCGATGATGTTCACCATAGTAGTCAAAGTGATAGATAGTCAAATGCGCTCGATGAAGTCTTACCAAGCTTAAGACCGGCTAAGTCACCGAGATCTTGGTTCTCCACTAAGGTCGGTTAGGAGAACACATCTCACCGTGATCCATCAATACACCACCTTCGATGTACCGGTAAAGACAAGCAGGCTAAGACAAGCCACTTCTTATCTAAAGCTGCGGCTTAAACCGACAACTTATCCTTAAGTTTTCTCGTTGTGATAAATGTTTATATCTTGTCCAACCAATTTGTATTGTCTTCTGTGATACCCGACACACTACACAAATCTAACTTTTGTACAAGATAAAGGATTACATGTGCAAATATATACATTTATCCGATAGGAGAATAAAATAGTGGTAAGGACAAAAACACATTGTATACAAGTATAAAAAGTGCTTCCAGTATACAAAATCCCAACAATTCTCCCACTTATACTAACGTAAACTTTTTAGTATACAATGTGTCAGTTCTAGGTACAAACTAGTACTCATCTATCTATCCTATCTATCACTGCATCTTCTCCCACTTATACAAAAGTTTCAGTAGTCCTAAGTGGGGGGCATCTCTACCACTCATAAGCCACGAACATGCTTCTCGTAAGCCGGGAGTGGTAAGCTCTTTGTGAAAGGATTAGCTAAGTTGACTTCAGTTCCAATTTTGTCAATCACCATGTCTCATCGATTTACGAATACTCGTATAATGTGGTACTTCATGTCTATGTGTTTAGACACCTTGTGAGATCTAGGTTCCTTAGAATTTGTCAGTGCACCCGCATTATCACAATAAATCGTGATCGCCTTAGGCAAATTCTGAACAATATCAAGATCCATGAGGAAATTCTTGAGCCAAACTACCTCTTTCGAAGCTTCTGAAGCAGCCACATACCCTGCTTCCATGGTTGAGTCCGCAATGCATTTCTGCTTTGCACTCCTCCATAAAATGGCTCCACCTCCCAAGGTAACACACATAACCCGAGGTAGACTTCTTCTCGTCTCTGTCAGCCTGGAATCCGATTCTGTATAACCCAAAGACACTAGACTGTCTGACTGGTAAACAAGCATATAATCTCTAGTCCGTTTAAGGTGCTTGAGAATATGCTTGACCTTAGTCCAGTGTTCCTTTCTAGGGTTAGACTGATATCTTGAGACCATGCCTACAACATATGAGATATCTGCTCTCGTACAAAGCATCGCATACATGAGGCTACCGACAGCGGAAGTATATGGTACGAGCCTCATACTTTCTATCTCTTCAGGCGTTTTAGGGCACTGATTCTTGGATAGAAAAATGTCATGTCTGAAAGGTATTGAACCTCTATTGGCTTTTTGCATGCTAAAACGAGCAATAACAGTGTCAATGTAGGACACTTGTGACAAGCTTAACATCCTTTTCTGTGATCTCGGATAACCTTGATCCCAAGGATATAAGCAGCTTCACCAAAGTCCTTCATTTGAAACTGTTCGGATAACCATGTCTTTACATCTAATAACACTTCAACATTGTTGCCAATGAGAAGGATGTCATCTACGTAAAATGCAAGAAACACCACTGATCCGTTGACACAAATACGGTACACACACCTTGTTAGGACAGGATACAAATCCATAGGATTTGACTACCTCGTCGAAAACGCTGGTGCCATAACCGGAAAGCCTGCTTAAGTCTATGAACAGACTTCTTAAGCTTCCAAACTAGATGCTCTTCGCCCTCCTTCACATAACCATCTGGCTGTTTCATGTAGATGTCCCTACCTTTTTTCAAGGTGACCGTTTAAGAATGCGGTTTTGATATACATTTGTCAGATCTCTAGGTTCATGTGAGCTGCTATGGCAAGGAAAATCCGAATGGACTTGATCATTGCTACAGGCGAGAAGGTCTCTTCGTAATCGATACCTTCTTTCTGGGTAAAACCCTTCGCACTAGCCTGGCCTTAAACGCCATGATCTCTCCATTCGGTCCTCTCTCTTTCTCTTGTATACCCACTTACTACCAATAGCCTTGTAGTCCTCAGGTAGTTCAGTGATCTCGTATACATTCATATCAATTATGGACTTAAATTCTGAGTCCATGACGATTCACTAGGAATCTGCATCTACATTTTCCACTGCTTCGTTGTAAGTCCAGGGACCCACGATATCTTGTTCATCTGCCGGGAGATGATCAAACGTCTCCCCAGTGAACATATACCAATCAGGTGTAAATATCACCCTCCAACTACTTCGAACAGTGTCAGGCGCTGTATTAACAGATTGTGCAGTTACTCGTGGAGTACTATCTTGCACAACTAGCTATTCAAGTGGAACTCGACCACCTTGTAATTCCTCAAGGATGATGTTGACTCGTGATTTATGGTTACTAATGTAATCCTCTTCTAAGAACCGAGCGTTAGGGCTAACAACGATCTTTTGTTCTTTAGGATCATAAAAGTATCTACCCTTCGTTTCCTTCGGATACCCTATGAACAACATCACTTCTGAACGTGATTCCAATTTGTCAACCTGCCTATTTAGCACATAAGCAGAATAACCCCAAATCCTTAAGTGGTACATACTGGGTTTGTGCCCGCTCCACAACTCGAAAGGGATCTTTTGTACCGACTTGGAAGTCACACGGTTCAGCAAGATGCTGCAGTCTTTAGGGCATATCCCAAAAATGAAACTGGCAAAGTTGCATAACTCATCATCGACCGAACCATCTCTAAGAGACTTCGGTTCCTTCTCTCTAACACACCATTCTACTGAGGCGTGCCCAGTGCTGTCAGCTGGGATGTAATCCCACATTCTGTCAAGTAGTCCTTGAACTCGTTGGATAGGTATTCCCTACCACGATCAGATAGTAGTATTTTGATTTCTTTACCTAGCTTCTTCTCCACTTCTGCCTTGAATTCCTTAAAGGTTTCAAAGCAATCCAACTTATGGCGAAGAAGTTAAACATATACATACCTTGAGTAATCGTCAGTAAATGTGACGAAGTACTCATACACTCCACGAGCTTGTATAGACATAGACCCACACAAGTCAGAATGTATCAAAATTAATACTTCTGTGGCTCTATAACCCTTTGCCTTAAAAGGCCTAGTTATCATCTTTCCTTCCAAATAGATTTTGCAAGTTGGAAATGGTTCAACTTGGAGAGACTCCAATGATCCATATACCACCAACCTTTGAGTCCTATTAAGATTGATGTGACCTAGTCTTAAGTACCACAGATAAGTTTGGTTTACCTTAGAAGACTCTTTCCTCTTCTTAGGATTTGATGATGATGAAGCAATATTAACAGAACTACGCGGTTTACAAGTAATAGTATATAAAGATCCGTTTAATGGTCCACCACAGATAAAATCATCGTCTTTCATGATAGAAACTTCACTATCAAAACTTGATTTATAACCATCCATGGTGCAGAGTTTTGAAATAGAAATAGTGTTTCGCCTAAACTCAGGAACATATTAAACTTCTTTAAATACTAAAACAGAACTATCAAAAGATAGATGTAAATCTCCAATGGCAATTGCAGGAACTTTCGATCCATTGCCCATTGAGACTACCACCTCGCCATTGCTCAATTGCCTTTTCTGCAAGAAACCTTGCAAGGTGTAACAAACATAATCAGTTGCCCCCGAATCCACTATCCATTCGTGGGTAGAAGAGGAAACTAGAACAAGCTCAGTTACAAGAGCGACTCGTATCTCTTTCTGTTTTGCCTTGACATCTGAATTATAATTATTCTAGTGTCCTTTCTTACCACTTCTTGAAGAACCTTCCTTTCTCCTTTGACATTCGTATGTCGCCGGTAAGGACCATCTTCCTACTCCCATGCTCTTCTTGAATTGACCACCCTTTCTACTCTTTTTCTGGTTTCTGCCTTTTTGAGGATTCCTTGAACTACTAGGGACATTCAAGAGTTGAGCACTCTTGCCCTTTCTTATAACCTCTTTGACCGCTACCAAAGATTTGAGTAACTTACTCATAGTAAACTCGTTCTTAGACATAGCGGTCCTAAAACAGAAGTTCTTATACGACTTTTGCAGAGCATTTATTGGGAAGGTAAGATATCTCTTCCACTCCATGAAATTATTTAAAATTGTTAAACCCGTTAATGTTTGGTTGGTGAGACTGTTTAGGAACTCAAAAAATTTTCGAACAGACATATCTGAAAAATGTAATTTAAAAGCATGTATGTGAAATTAATATTTGCATATAATTCATAATTAATAATCCTTGTAACCTTTTGTAAAAACAATGATATTAAAACCTCGAACAGCTCTAGGAATTCCACTAGCAAGCTACGCAGGTGGACGTTTACTAGCGTAACCCTAAACCAAGCTATTTACCTAGCTCTTTAATTCCAATCCACGTCTAGGTTCTTAAGACGAATGAAATTAATAGTTCGATATTCTGGACCATGTCACTATTAAAACGTGGGAAGGGACTTCGAGGGAAGGGAATTGTACCTGCGGTGACATCTATGCATTGACCATTAATTTGACCAAAATAGAATCAAATTCTCGAAATTGACATACTTACTCGAACCATGCCGCATTCAATTTAATCTAATTAGCCATCCTATTTAATTATTATCTTCTAGAGTACTCGTGTTTACTAGGCACGCAAGCCACGCAGGTGGACGTTTATGACTTCGCTCCCACTACTCAATAATAATCAAATATTATTTTGGAAAACTCATCTCACAAAATTGGTAGCTCAAAAATGCAAGCAAGCCACGCAGGTGGACGTTTACTCACATAATCTTACAACTTTCGTGTAGAGTCCAATTAAGTGTTTAATATCCAAATTAATGGAATCTAATTAAACATTTAATTTAAAATTGCTTAGTCTTTTTATTCAAAAGGTTTGTTATGAATCATGCATCATCACATAATTCCTAAAGCATGCAATTTCTAAACGCACATAATAAAACGTGCTCGCGAAAATTAAAACATGCTTTAATACGACGTAAATCCTATTTACATAATCGCATGCTAAAGCATAAAAATAAATGCGCAAATTAGTCACATAAAAATAAATGCGAAAATTAGTCACATAATCGCATGCTAAAGCATAAAAATAAATGCGCAAATAGGAAATTTAAAACGTCATTATCGGGCTTGAAAAACACAGATAAAAATTAAATCTATCTATTACATAGCCCAAACAAATACAACTCTTCGATCTTCAAAATCTTCTTTGAAAACTGCATCGAAAACTGTCTCATGCCACGTCATCAAGGCGTCTGCCACGTGGCAAAGAAAGTCGCAGGGGCCGACGTAGCGCGCCACGTCGCCGTCTTCTTCAACAAGTTCACGCCGTCGCCGCCTTCTTTCCGCCGCCGGCGCCGGCTCGCGCCGCCCCAACCCCCGTCCGCAGGTCACCGCCGAAGCCTCGGCCTCCGCCGAGCTGGTCCCGCCTCGCGCTTGCGCGCGGCCATGATTCCGGCAAGAAATGCGCGGCTGCCGCGGCCTCCACGGCCCGGTGCCGCCGTATTCGTCATCTCTGACCGCCCCTAGGCATGACCCACACATCTGGGCTGCCCAAATCCGGCGACAATCGCCGCCGTCGCGACAGGAATCAGGCGAATTTTGCATTCCGTCGCCGGTGAACTTCGCTGCTCAAATTCGTGCTCTCCGAGCCGCGATTCGATCAATTGAAAGAGGAGAAACGTAATTGGAACACTCACGACCACCGTGTAGATTTCAGCCAAGATTAGTCCCTCAATTTTCCGAATTTCAAACGATTTGCCGGAACGAATTCATGACGAGCAGCAAACTTTAGACATCAATTCCAATCGCATCCGGGATCGGATGACCCCTTACGACCTCTCGACGCGAAGCTCGTAAGACGAGGAATTTCCCCCTTTTTGGCATCATCGAACATCATTTTCAGGGCAGTTCTTTGCTTGAATATCGTTGTAAGTTCGCTAGAGAGTGTTTGAGCTTTGATTGCTTTGGTTCCCGGTGTCTTTTTATATGAATACTCTTCTCAATTTATAGTCTCCGACTTTTGAATAGATCCGTTGGAGGGATTCTAGACATGTGTCGAATAAGACAAGGAAAACAACCATAATAATTTGAACATTGAGTAGAGGTACTGTAGAGATTTTCTCTTTTTCCGTCTAGGAGCAGCTTTATGGCAGAGCAGGTAAGGAGTTGTCGGCTCCTTATTAGTCAAGGTTTATGAGAGTTGGTGATGCTTGTTCAAACTCAAAGTACAAAGAGTTGACTTCCTCTGAATCCTCGGACCTTCAACTGATGTACCTCTATTGACATTCGTCTGAACAATTCGGTTCGCAGTGCTCGAAATCCTTTGTAGATTCGGTTGGTCCATAGTCGTCCAATTGACTTCCTCGATATCGAGTTCTCCTACTGAGTGCGGAATCTTCTATTGAATGCACAACTATCGAACTCTTGCCTATTGAGTTCCTAACAACCGAACTCAACTAAGCTATTACAATATCGAAGGTTCATCATTCAGCTAGGGGTTTTGGGATCTTCAAATCTTATCATACACTCATCCCAACAGTTTTGGTCATCGACATTCTTCTTGTATTCTTTCTTGTAGGAAGATGATCCTTCGGGATCTTCTTTCCTGACTTCTCCTTTTCTACTATAATCTTTGTTAGCTCGAGAGGATCTTGAGTAGTGTTTGGATTTGTCCTTGCGATTACTCTTTCGTTCATCGCCTCTTTTCAAATTACCTGAAAGGAGAACAAAAACCTTTAGTAATTCTTCACGTGACCATTGATTTATGGAAACGAGATTATGGTTGGAATATACGATATTTAGATTATAATACCCTTCAACAGACTCTTTGATCCGGCACCAATTTGATGTTCGAATCTCAAACCGAGCCTACGCCAAACACTATGCGCACAATCCCGCCACATGGATTTCAAAGGCTCATATCTTTTGAGTTTGAGCTCCAATTTATAATTCGAGTATAGTGTTGTAAAGCCAATGATCAGAGGTTTCTAACGACGTATAATATAATAATTTTGGACAAAATAATCGTAGAGGTTTCCAACGATATCTCACATACATGGATTTGATCAACAAAACCGAGTAGAAATAGAGCTGAAAGCCACTTACTTGTTTAAGCGAAAACAGAAAACACAACCCCCACCCCAATTTCTAAGACGAAAAATTTTCGAGTATGATCTCCAATTTTTAAACCGAAGGTGGTGTTGGAAAGACAACAAAAAGAGTTTTCCAACGATATATAATATGTCGAATTTTGGATAATGGAAACTAGCAGAATTTGGATTCAAAGTTGTTGCTCTACATTACGGGAAAACAAAACCCATATCCGTAGTCTACTACCATCTCAACTTTCGGGAGCCATAACTTTCAAGTCTGAACTCAGAATTACGAATAAAAGATGGTGTTGGAACTCAGAATCCGTAGTCTACTACCACCTCAGAATTCAGAATTCAAGATCAAACGTACTACCCTACCACCCGCAAAAACATGAAGAGGGTGACCACAACTTATCTCTACAAACTTACGAAATGAATAACAGCAAGGAAATAAAAGATGGAAGGAAGAACGTTTCATTACTTGAAATCTGGAGTTGCTTACACATGAAAGAAAGAGATACAAGTGTGTGAGGAGAGGGTTCAGATGGAAATAAGTGGCGGTCGAAGAGAGAGAACAACGATAGAGACAAGTATGAAAAAATTGTGGATTAGCACATTGCCAACTTCCTTTTTCATCCCACCTCATGCTTACAAATAAACATGCGAGTATGTGAAAGAAAATATCAACTTGCTAACTTTTAATGGGAAACAAATATTATAGTAAGTCTAATATTAAATTGTCATAAATAATACTCCCTCCGTTCCGCCCGACTTGTTTTGTATTCATTTTCGGGTCGTCCCATCCGACTTATCTTGTTTTCTAAAAAGGAAAATTATTACTACATAAACTTTCACCTTTTCTTTATGGGATCTACTTTTTTACATACAGTCACCAATTCATCTTAATTTCTGTACCGAAAGAAAACAAGAGAAGGACCTAGGTAGTAACTATCATCTACAATTCTACATCTATCCACTAGTTTTTCTTGGGCGACGTGTAGAGAGAATTTGTTGTCCATTATCATGAACTCTAGTTATCTATTGGACACACCCACCATTAATTATAGTAATAAATTCTATAAGTGCATACCAATATTGTAATTTGATTTATACAAATTATCTTGTCAAGTAATACCCATGCAACAATTCATGTATCCCACACGTGTATATATATATATATATATATATATTAAAAGTAATGCTAACCCATGAATCATAATCCTATGCCGTGCCATTACCTTGAAGAAGACCACAATTATTTAATATCTATACTTGTACCAATATAGTAAATCAGTTATGCACCAAGCCCATATCAAACTATGAAATTCAACTTTAATTAGATAAATCCAAAATCCACTATAAACTCTATTTTTTAGAACTTGATTATCTTAATAGAATTAAAAAGAATTTACTAGGTGGAAATCATCATATTTTAACTTAATAAGGAGGCTCAAAATTTTCTAAAATTCTCAATTAACCCATTTACTCTAATCTATCTTATTAGAAAAATTCGAGATACTAGCGCTACATTTATTTATCAGACAATTAATTTCAGAAAAATAAATTCTCTTATTATTAATTAATGCATATTTTCTTAATAATAATTTTCCGAGAAAACATAATAATTATTGGACATCTACTTGGGCCAGACCAGGGGTCTAATATAAAAAATAAAGTGGACCTCAAATTAATTAATTCTCTATGCTCATCCTAGATCAAAATTACACGAATTTGTTCCACTCGTTGCATTCGTGCTAACTTACCTCTTTATCCTAATTTCAGCATGTGCTTGTATTTTAGACTTAATTGATCCCCGTATTTAAGAAAAAAAAATATTCATTAATTAATTAAGCATACTGACAACTTAAATTAAGTAATATCTTATCTTGAGTAGTACCACTCAACATTATTAACATAACTGAACTTAATCAACCTGTAGGGTTTAGTGTGCTAATCCTTTCGAGCTCTTCAGGGAATTTTATCAACTTAATTAGAGATACTGATGCAAGATCCAGATAACCTGCTTGAGCTACAAGTAACTACTATCACCCAAGATACGTAGTTCCGATCGCATTTATGTTCACCATAGTAGGTCAAAGTGATAGATAGTTATATGCACTCAGCTGAAATCTTATCAAGTTTAAGACCAACTAAGTCACCGAAAATTTGGTTCTCCACTTAGGTGAGTTAGGAGAATACATTTCACTGTGATCCTTCAGTATGCCACCTTAAGTATACCTAAATAGACAAGTAGCTAAGACAATGTACTTCTTATCTAAACTGCAGCTTAAACCGACAACACATCCTAAAATTGTCTCAACTGTGACATCTATTTATATGTTGTTAGTTCAACCAGTTGTGTAATCTTCAGTAATCTACAATACATTACACAATCTAACTATTATACAAGATATTATGACTTAACATATACAAATATATAATAACTACATTATAACAGAATAACATTGTATACAAGTATAAAAGTTGCTTACAACATACAAAATTCCAACACTATCTTGAAATCCTTGCCTCATACAAAATTCCAACACTATCTATCTTGAAATCCTTAGCTTACAGCTCATCGAGATCCTTCAGATAAGACTTAAATAATGTAACCTGATGTGAACTTAGTTTAGTTTGTTAAAAGCCAGCTTGGCTAAACTAGATTTAGTTTCAGTTCACTTAGACCGAACAACGAAAAGCATCCTGAGATAGGCCTACTCTGAAACAAAATCAGTCTACCACCTACACATGAACAAACTGATAACTGGTCTAAGCAATTACATCGACTGATTCATTTATCACTATGAGTTTGAGATCATTCAAAACTTAATTATTTCACAACAATACATGTATCAATTGATATATAAATATCAATTATTATGAATAAATTAACTCGAACACTTATTATCTAAGCATGAAACCAAACCTAATAACTCGATCAATTATCATATTATATGGAATAACTAAACACTTATGTATAAAGTTAAATAATAGAAGAAAAAAATATTTAATTTATAGTGAAAAGAAAAAAATCAACTAAAGAGTAAGAAATTAAAAATCGTTGATGCGCATGAGATAAGCAAGTAGCTAAAGAAACTAAAGGAAAAGTTAAGTGTCCATAACTGAGGTACAACTCAAATTTTTTGGGACATGGAAAAAAATATGATAATAAAATTTTAGTTATGTTAAAAAAATAATAATATTGATTCGTTGAAAAAAAAATTCTAAGAATTGTAAAATGACTTAGATTCGAATTCTAAATTAAACATAACTAGCGATGTTAATTTTGCAGGTTAAAGTCGTGTAATATATAGAATCGAGGTCTGCCCCGTACCGTGAACATATGGACTCGGATCCAAACTAGTACAAGTTCAAAATTTTGGATCCGAACCCAGACCCACACTGGATGGTTCTACCCGAACCTACCCTGCGGAAGAGAGATTGTGAATTTGGACTCAACAGTCGAAAGAGAGTGAGAGAGGTATGTTTCGGAGCAAATCAGGCACGTGCACACAACTCACTCATCGGAGTTCATCGGGTTGAAGACCGATGCCAGCACAAGAACGCTGAAGGAGTTGACTTTTGGTTCGGATCTTGTTATTCATGTCATCGATACGGAGAGAGAAAGCTTCAATGATAGGGTTTCAGATCATTGTTGAAATTCTTTGTTTCGCAAGAATCACATTTATAAAAAATGTTCAATTAGTAATTAATAAAATATAATTGAAATATAAAAGAAAGGGTCTCCCACAAGGTTTGACAAGTCTAATTGCCATTGCTAAATATAACATTTTATTGAAGTTTTTTTAATTAATTGTAACAGAAATATATTTTTAAAAGAAATTTGGATGACTTTTTAGTTTTAAAGATGAGAATAGTATTATATTTTGAATTTGGATCTAAATATAGTAGTTGGCTCCAAGTAGAAGCCGATCTTGTCCGTTCAAATATTATTCTCTTGTCTTTATCTTTATCATAACTGAAAAAACAATAAACTAACACAACTCCGACAATCCACGCACCACTCCCACACCCAGAATACTGAGGCAGGTAACATTACCAAGCCTACTCCTCTCTCTCTCTCTCTCTCTCACACACACACACACACACAAGAAGGAGAGAGAAGACATGCAGCGCGAGGGCAACGCCCAATCAAACCCGGCCAAACCCGAGAGACCACCGGTGAGCAAGAAATCCAAAACGGCACCGTCTTATTCCAATGATTCCCAAACCCCACACTTTACCGACCCCCTCCTTCCCGCCATCCGCCGCCTCTCCCCAACTCCTTCTTTCGGTGGCGCCGCCACCACTACCACCACCACCTCTTCTTCCCCCTCTGCCACCAGCAGTAGCAGCAACAGCAACGAGGCCTTCAGCTTCAATTTCTCAGATCGGGACTACGTCTTCCCTTCCAATCTCGGCGGCTATTCCACTCGCAGGAACGTCCCCGTTAAACCTTCTTCTTCTTCTTCTTTCTCCAAATCGCAGCTGCTGCAGCAGCAATCGCCTCAATTGCCGGCGCGCAGCGCCTCTATGCCGTCTACTTTGAGAAGTGGCGGTGGAGGGGGTTTGACTTCGCCACCAAATAAGTCGAAGCTTCGAGCCGAAACGGATTTGAAGGCGCTTTCAATTCAAGGCTCTCTCGGTTTAGTTCCTGCTCCGGCGGTGGCATCTGTGTCCGGCCAACGTGATCCAGTGGATTATTCTGGCTCCTCAAGGAGTTCTTGGAAGGTGTATATGGTATGTTCATTTTTAAATCCCTTTTCCATTTTTTCAGTTACTTTCTCAATGCAGTTGCAATAGTTAATTTGCAACGTAATTTATCCATGCTCGATTCGAGGCGGGTTATTTTGCTCGATTTAGGTGTTTAAAAGGCTTCTGTTTCTATTTAAGGACACAAAAAGCTATCACCATTCATCAGAAAACTAGAGGCAGTCCGTACTGATTACCCCTAATTGATTCTCTTATTCTTGATCGTACAAATGCACTGACGGAAATTAATGATAGAATACATATTTGCAGCGGAATCAAATAGTAGATGAATTCTTACTTTAAACGTAATACTCCAGATCACCAATAATCATAAGGATTATGGTTTGTTTACACAATCCAAATGCTTGATCTTTCCAGTGAAAAGAAGAATGAGAATGAGAGGAATATTGCATACGGTTTTCTGAATAATGATTTTTTCCACTTATAACCGCTTCTCATTCATTGTATATATATATATATATATATATATATATATATATGTTTAACTTATTTCATATAAGTGCCTTACTTATATGTTATTACAAAATAACCCCCATGGGTGTATTTATATATATATTTCCAACATGCACGTAAAAGATTTAAGTGGGAAATAAGTTAGACATGATATGACATGACAAAAGAATGGAAATAATTAATATTCAACCATTTCTTCTAGAAACATTACTTTCAAACTTTATCAACAATGATATGTTACCTATAAATCTAAGTATTTGAACTACATTCTTCTTGTACTTCAGCATTTGAAGCTCTATTTCAACTTCTTGATTGATTTCATCTGCACAGTTTCCTTCATTTATTAAAATAGAATGATGACTTTAGATTGGAGTACAATTGATGAGTTGAAGCTTGCTATAAAAATGTAGCATTACCATATGAATGATTGCTGATTAGGGATGAATAATAAAAGGAAATGAAAAGAATAAACTGAAAGAAAGTCTGACTTGCAAGTAGGAACAAAGGGATAAGCAACATTATCCGCGAACTCTAATACAAATAAAAGTTTCTCAACATAGGTTCATAATATTGATGAATTCATTTTGAGAAGAAACTTTTATTTTTTTATTTTCTCTTAAGATTGATAGAGCATTAAGGGAATGAGCCATCCCTTAAGGGTTTAGTAAACAATTCCAGTTTCTAACCTCTATCTAAATTTGATACAATTATGGTTCTCCATTATGTTGGGATTCATACACCTTGGTTCATGTATTTTTTGTTCTTATTAAATTTAATATAATGAGCCTCTTGTTATATTTTCACTAGAATACTGTGGAGTTATGTTTTATTACACAACAACTATAAGGGAATGCGAAGGAGAGCTGAATTTATCTCATACTTATCTTTTCTTTTCTTTTTTTTTTTTTCGTCTATAGATTTTGATGCTTTATTTTATATCGATGAGCATGGATTTCTTATATGTCTCATTTTACTTGCAGCTGAAGTTTTTCTGTTTTACATCCGCCACTTATGCAATTTTATTGAGAAATGAAGTTGCAAAACTGAAGGTATGTTACAATTTCCTAGTAAAATGCCTGCACCTACTTTCGTACTATGAAACTATAATATTTCCTCCGTTATCATCTTCTTTTTTTTACAGCTACCAAGTTATGATACGTATGTTGGTTGGATCTGAGAGTACATAACACCAATAAAAACATGTATTTATAACTCCGTAAACATATTAATTCATCATCTTATCAAATATGCTCACATTATTGCAGGACGAGTACACCAACCTTCAAAGATTTTGTAGTAACGAAAATCGTGGTAGTAGCAGACGTAATGAAGTTTCAGATTTTGATAATGGAAGTTTATTTTTGTCTTTTTGGAACAACGATCCTAGAGCTATAGCTCTGTACACAGTTATTTTTACCCTTATAACACCATTTGTGTTGTATGAATATCTTGATTATCTGCCGCAACTCAGATGTCTTTTAAAGTGGAAAAGAGATTGCAAAGAGGAGGTTCCTCTGAAGAAAAGAATTGCATATATAGTTGATGTGTGTTTCTCAGTCTATCCTTATGCAAAGCTACTTGCACTTCTCTTTGCAACTCTGTTTCTCATCGGATTTGGAGGCTTGGCATTATACGCTGTTAGTGATAGCAGCTTTGCTGAAGCTCTTTGGCTTTCCTGGACATTTGTGGCAGATTCAGGAAATCATGCTGATAGGGTTGGTACCGGACCCAGGATTGTTTCAGTTTCTATTAGTTCAGGAGGCATGCTTATATTTGCCATGATGCTGGGGCTTGTTTCTGATGCTATTTCAGAGAAGGTGGACTCATTGCGCAAGGGAAAGAGTGAGGTTATTGAGAATAACCATATTCTCATTCTAGGATGGAGTGACAAGTTGGTAAGGCTTTTACGTTCTTTTTTTTTTTGGTCTTTATTTGGCATTGGGCACTTTAGGTGATCTAGATAAGCAAGTTTTTCTATGAATTTACTAATTATTGCCTTCTCTCTGTCTCCATCTCGCTCTTCGTAGCTTCTGTTGGTTGCAAGCATACATGCTCCAATTCCTTTACACCTATTGGATCTTTGGATGTGTGGATGTTGCGATATATGCTGACCAAATGTAGTTTCATAAATAATGTTTTTGTTTGACATTAAGTCTTAGAAGTTAAAACTTCTGAAAAGCTAGTCATTTTACTCCCCCACTCCACTGAGATTTATGCTATTAATATAGAAGCCTTCACCTTAGAGCTTGTTAAAGTTAATAAAAGATTTTTCCCTGCAGGGTTCACTTCTGAAGCAGCTTGCAATAGCAAACAAAAGTATTGGTGGCGGTGTTATTGTTGTACTTGCAGAAAGAGACAAGGAGGAGATGGAGATGGATATAGCAAAACTTGAATTTGACTTTATGGGTACATCGGTTATCTGTAGAAGTGGTAGCCCTCTTATACTTGCTGACTTAAAAAAGGTACTTAAGCTCAACAATTTCCTGGCTAGTTATCTACTCTAGTTTCTTTTCTTCCCAATTTTAACCGTCATCATCATCTTCGAATATATACTGAGGTTCTTAATGTTGAGTTCTATTAATGATCCCGTTACTCGTGAGTAAGTTATATGTGGTCATACTTCATTTTTTTCCGTGTAGGTCTCTATCTCGAAAGCACGTGCAATCATCGTATTGGCATCTGACGAGAATGCCGATCAGGTCATTACTTTTAGTTCCAAAATCTCTTAATACATTTTATCACAAAGAATTTTATGCTTATTTTTGGAATGAATATCAGAGCGATGCACGGGCTCTGAGGGTTGTGCTTAGTTTGACTGGAGTGAAGGAAGGTTTGAGGGGTCATGTTGTTGTAGAAATGAGTGATCTTGACAATGAGCCCTTGGTGAAGCTTGTGGGAGGCGAGCTAATTGAAACGGTTGTCGCACATGATGTGATTGGTAGGTTGATGATACGGTGTGCTCTTCACCTGGCCTTGCACGGGTTGGATCCCGTAGCTTGTCTTTTGATCATGTAAAAAAGCAAATGTGGGATTTTCAAAGTTCACTTTTAGAGAACATAATCAAAGCAACTTCACATTGCATATAATCCGGTCATGAGCAAACTAAACATACTTAGATAGCTTACCACTTTGTCTGTGAGGAGATTCAACAAGGATTGATTTTGATAAGAACTGAATACCAACTGGGCGACATTTATGTGTTTAGTATGTTAGGCATGTTAATATCTATACTCCTTGATGCAGAGTATTAGATAGTGTATTTATGTTTAAGATTAGGGGTGCAAGTGGTTCCACTCCAAACCGCGAAACTGACGGGATCAAACTGAACCAAAAAATGTGGTTCAGGTTTCAAGGTTTGGTTTGCTTTATTGTTTTAGGAACCGTTCACAATTGGTTCAGTTTGCAGTTCCAAAGATTTAGGAGCGGTGTCGTGGTTTGGTGTGGTTTTCTTGATCTAATCAACTATATGAGAAGATTTGGGGATTTAGATGATTAGATCAAGAAGGAAGATATTTTATGATAAGGTTTGAGCCAAAAGATCTACACAAGGGAAGAGAAGCAAGTAGCAACTCTCTATAACTATGAGTTGGAAACGAGTAACATCCCTATAACTCTGAGTTTTCATGCATGACTAAGCACAATCTCAAACACTAGTTCTTAAATCTCACCCAAGAACACCAACTATTTTGATTTTAGTTTGATTTTTGGTCGAGTGCTTCGTTTGCTTAGATTTTTTTTTAAAAAAAAAGAAAAAGGTAATGGATGAACCGAACTGAACCGAATCATTTATAAGTGGTGTGGTTCGGTTCCTGCACTTAAATACAGTTTGAACCGGACCAAACCAAGCCAAGAACCACTTCCATGTATTTGGTTTGTTTCCTAAAATGCACGGAAACCCATTTGTTCCTAAAATGCAGGGAAAACCAAACCGAACCGTTATGCTCCTATTTGAGATTGTACAAGCTTTATTTTGTTATTTCTTTCCTAGAAAAAATCACCTTTTATTTATATATAATTGTTTAACCTAGTAGATGAGTACATAAGCTTATTCATTCCAAATACAAGCTTGTTACATCTAGTTTACAAGCATGGCGAATGCCAACAGCCGTTTCTTAGATTTTTTTCTTTTTTTCATTTTTGTGGGTTGTAATCAAGTGCTGCCTGTACTTTGCAGATATGGGAAGACATTTTGGGGTTCGAAAATGCAGAATTCTATATAAAAAGATGGCCTGAACTAGATGGCTGTTGCTTTGAAGATGTTCTGATCTCTTTCCCAGATGCAATTCCTTGTGGCGTAAAGGTTTATGCAGATGGTGGAAAGATTAAAATAAATCCAGATGATAGATATGTTCTCCGAGAAGGTGATGAAATCCTTGTCATAGCTGAGGATGATGATACATATGCTCCCAGTCCCATACCAAAGGTTATCCAATCTACGCTGACAGTGTGATGTGTTTTGGCTTCTATTAAATGCTATTAGATCTGTTTGCTTCTTCTATATAAGGTTGTTCTTATATACGATCATATCTTCTGCAGATTCGGAGAGGTGTATCTCCTAAAATGACTGATCCTCCAAAATTTCCAGAAAAGATTCTTTTTTGTGGTTGGCGACGTGACATTGATGATATGATTATGGTATTTCTTCTTTCCTACATCTTTTCTAAAATTTTCAAGTTTATCTTGTGAATTTTATTTGTACCTTTAGTGTTCGTAATTCAATCAGTTTATCATCTTAGGTAGGTGCAAGCAAGTTAAATATATTTCCAGATCAATTTCTGCTGAAAGGAATTCATTTAACTCATGATGTGGTGGCTCTATGAGCAAAGGGTAGAAAAACATTTTGGGTAATTAATTAATAATGGCCTTCAAACTAATTGGGATTAACAAGATTGAGGAGAAATTGATCCCTTGACCTCTTCTGTGATAGGGTTAGCCAAGTAAGGACTTTCCTAACGAGGGTAGGTTTGTTGATAATCTTTCTTTAAGGCTCCTATATCTATTGAGTGCTTTCTATAGCCAAGAAGGCTACTCAAAACTTCTAAAATCCAATACCATATGCAGTTTGAACAAGCGCTTCCTTATATCTATTTATTAATATTGGTTTTGATTTGTGCGTAAACTAAAAGTGCTTTATTTGTTTTTGTGTGTGTGCCTACCAAAAGGATTACAGCTCATTTTTGGAGACAGGTAGAGATGATGATGAAAAATGAGTACAATAGTTTCATGCTCATACTTGATACTCCCTCTGTCTCGTTAAAATTGGCTCGTTTTCCTCTTTGGGACGTCCCACTAAAAGTGTCTCATTTTAAAAAAGCCAAAGATTGTGTACACCAAATTTAACTATTAAAAAGTCAAACAATTTACACCACAATAGTATTTTCTTAATTGTCGTGTCGAAAATAAACGGGCCACAAATACCGAGACTGAGGGAGTACTAGGTTTGTCAAAAATTCCTCATTGTTCTTTTACTCTCTTTTTGGTTCAGTTCTGCAAACTACGATCTCCAGTTCTAAGAAGCAAATATAACTATGAAATCTTCTGAACAAATAGAGCCGTCAACCATCGGGATAACATTTCGTGAAGTTGTATTTTATAATGCTAAGTTATTGTTGTTTGATTTTCAAAGCATGACCTTGAGATTGCTTTCTGTGATCTTTATTCAATGGTCTTTCTCTTCTTTTCTGTATTTTTTTCCCCTTTTTTACAAGGAATGCTGATTTTCGTTTTGTAACATATTTGTCATCACATAAAGTTCACACTTTGTATAGAATTTTTAGTTTCATAAATAATTTCTGCATGTAATCGTCTAGCATTCTTACTATAGCTATTCTCTAAAACTTGTTCGTCCACCTTCCAATTTTTAGGTGCTAGAGGCACTTTTGTCTCAGGGATCAGAATTGTGGATGTTCAATGAGGTTCCTGAAAAGGACAGAGAGAAAAAGTTGATAGAGGGTGGGTTGGATATTTCTGGATTAGTAAACTTAAAACTGATCCACCGTGAAGGGAATGCTGTCATACGTCGCAATCTGGAGAGCTTGCCATTGGAGACATTTGATTCTGTAAGTATGAGTTTACACTTTTATATCCATGCATCAACACCTACTTGTTCTTCATCTTTAGTTAAGGATTTCAGATTAGAATGTTCATCACAGGGATATTGTTGGGTATGGCGTTTTTAAGAAGTGTAACCAGGATCAAATGCTTGGAATGTTCAAGAATATAATATTACATATTCTAAACTAGAACATTGAAGGTAGCAACTGTCATTAAGTTACTACGTCCTGAATTAATATTCATTGTACTGCAGAAGAATATTCTAGCTAGTCCCTTATTATATAAGAATCAGAAGAAATAACTAAATAGACTAAGGTAACTATATTAAAGATAATGAAATCTTGAAATTCTCTTATAGATTTGAAAATCAGATATTTTTTATAACTATATATTTTGTTTCAAATCATGCTATCCATTGCTTCTTGCCTACCTGTTTTTGTGGGTTGGAAATGGTTTTGGAGTTTTCCCATCTGGAAACTCCATCACCAAATACTTCTAGTTCTACGGACAAGTTAACTTTGTTGTCTTGGACTTCTAGTATAGGTTGGATCAGAACGCCCTCTTTAACTTAACATCATTAAGAAGTGGAGTAACTATCCTCTAATATGAGATTTTCTTTACTCAGGACTTCATTAAGTAGATAGTTCAGATTCTTCGTCTAATTAACTTGGTGGATGTGCACTGGCTCTCAATTGCCACGCCCTACTTGCTGCATGCGCTGCATAACTGTCAACCTCGGTTGCTGATGTGTTGTGCTTCGTTGCTCTTCGCTTAGGTCTTAGTGAATGTCTCTTCACCTGTCACTACATTCTTCCTAACTCCAACTGACGACAATCACCATTTTTTAAAACTAACCGTACAGCCTAGAACCAGTCCAATATAAGACCCATGCAAAAGGACCCTTAAATAAATCAAGCTAGCAAGTTAGTTACATAGTATGACAACTAAAAAAATAAATCTGACTAATTCTCTTCCATCTCCTGTATATGGCTTGATAGGGTCTTTTAGGCAGTCTTGTATTGAACTGACTATACCCCTGCATATTTAGTATAAATGTGGTGAAAGTCATTTGTTATGAATAGTTATTTTTGAGCGAAAACTTGCTTGCTGTGCAGGAAGGGGGAACCTTCCCTGCTCTTTGTTTTTGTTTTTTTTCGACGATCCAAATACTTTTCTGGTGTTAGTCTTTTGTTTCTAGTTACGACTAGAGTACCCTCGGCTCTATCATCATTCCATAAACTCTGTTACGTCTGAAATAAATTTAGGAAGCATTAATTTTGAGAACCTGTAATTTCCCACCTAATTGTTCTGCAAGTGGGCTTGAGTATGTTGGAATCTTCATTTCCTGGGAAGGACGCGAAGCAGCTATATTTCAGTTTATAGGTTCCAATGCAAAGGCTTTTACTAACTCTAAGAGAACAGATTTTGATTCTTGCAGATGAATCAATGGAAGACTCTATTGTTCAATCCGATTCACGATCTCTCGCTACTCTTCTCCTCATCAGAGATATACAGGTAATTCCTATTTCTTCTTCCACATAGAGCGTGCTATGATCCAAATTTTTAGATTTAACTGCAATCCTGATTTTGCATAGAGCATGCATATGATCGATTTATTGCATCTCACTGCAACCTCGGGTTCTTATTTTTGTGCTTAATCTCCTTCTACAGTTCCCCCACTCGAGACAGTTTTTTTCTTTTTTTTCCTTCTTATTATGTTCTCTGTTCTTGATATATTCTCTTACACGCGATCTTAGTTAGTCCTGTGGATCAAAATCACATACTAAGAAGTGACAGTTATTCCATGAGAGAGATTCTGATTGTCATGACTGAGGCATGCAAATATCTTAAACATGTTCTTCCAGCTCATACTGATTCTGTTCAATCTATTTCCATGAAGCATGTAATAGCAGTAGTGAAGCATGTAATAGCAGTAGCAGTAAACATAGGTTTTAAATGCTACCTGTTGAAAATTGCATGTGTAATGCTGCAGTCAAAGCGGCTACCTTACAAAGACACCAAATCTTCTCCTTTGAAGCATTCTGGATTTTCCCAGAGTTCATGGATTCGAGAAATGCAGCAAGCTTCTGATAAGTCAATAATTATAAGTGAGATATTGGATTCTAGAACTAGAAATCTCGTGTCTGTAACGAGGATCAGTGATTATGTACTATCAAATGAGCTGGTGAGTATGGCACTAGCCATGGTGGCAGAAGACAAACAAATCAATCGTGTGCTAGAAGAACTTTTTGCAGAAGAGGTACTCTTCATCATCACCCTAGCATTTCTTTTCCTTAACTTTGCCTTAGAACTGCATCTGTGGCTGCAGTTCTTATGTTTCCTTTTATTCTTTCGAATTGTTAGGTCAACAGAATTGGGATATCTAACTGCTCAAAATTATCTAGCACCATAACTACATATAACAATAATAATCTCTGAGAATGTTCTTTCTGGTTATATTGCTTGAAACGCCTTTAAATCGATTGATTCATCCCAGTGTTCTATGGTCAAACTGTCGATTCTTCATATGCAAAATTCCCATGTCGGCAGCCCCGACACTTGTGTAGTGGCATGGCATTGTAAACAAAGCTTTGCACAACATTGGCATCTGAATATCGTAAAAGCTTATTGGCAACACATCGTAAAAGCTTATTAGCAACACATCTTCTAGGTATAGTTCATTCCAATTCCCTTCATTCTCTTTGTCAGCTTGTTTTGTGGATAGTCACCGACACTACCCTTAGCTTGTAAGTTTACCAGAACCTACTATGACAGAATTTCTTTGATTTGATTACGATGTTTAACACTAAGTCGGGGTTTGAATCTCGGGCAAAAGCATATCCAATAATGCAACTACATTCCCAGTCTTAATTTTGTCGGTTGCATCTGCATGATGATTACATGCAAATCATTATTACTCTCTGTATGGTATGCAGGGAAATGAGATGTGCATAAAGTGTGCAGAATTCTATCTCTATGACCAGGAAGAAGTATGTTTCTATGAAATAATGATCAGGGGTCGTCAGAGACAAGAGATTGTGATCGGATATCGACATGCAACAGCGGAGCAGGCAATAATCAACCCCGGAAACAAGTCAACACCATGCAAATGGTCCACTGATGATGTTTTTGTAGTCATTTCCAAAGGGGGATGACAACTATTCAACTAGTGACTGTTTGGAGAATACTAGGTTTTCTGATCCCACCCACAGTCCAAGTTTCAACAATCAGTTTAGATTGATGATAATAACAGAGAGGAGGGAGGGAGGGAGAGAGAGAGAGAATGGTGGGCATGTTTTTCCTGTGCAGAGAAAGGACCTAATGAAGGTGAAGAGAAAGTGATTTTAAATATTGTTGCAACTACTTAAGGGAAGGCATTGAGGATGAGTTGGATGGTCTAATGGTCAGTGTGATGACTCACCTCTTTCGAGAGGTTGGAGATCTAGGAATAATTACATTTTCACTCCATTTGTTGACTATTATGTAATTATAATACCTCATGCTCGTGACTTTTAACTAATTAATTTAATAGTTAGGTAAAAGTTTTCCACTTTTGGCATTTGAAAGTTGATGTAGAATGTTAGAGTTTGATAAGTTGTAGTATTGAACATGTTGAATTGAGTTAAAATTAAAATAATAACAAATCAATTAAATGAATTTGCAATTTTGAAGGAGAAAAAATAGATTTTGGTCAAGTAATGATGCCGCAGGTCCTGTAATTTTACAAATGATCCATTTTTGGTCCCTCGTTTTCTGTCATCGGAGAGATTTCCGGCCACTTTCCCATGTGAAGCAAAATCTAAGAAAATTATTTTTGGTCTTGTAATGTTAGCTAATAATCGATTTTGGTTCTATAATATAGCATATAATCAATATTGATCCTGTAATGTGGTTTTATTATCGATTTGGTCCTGTAATATGCCTATGATTGATTTCGGTCGTGAAATGTGACATTAGTTTATTTTTTATATTATTTTAATAGTTAGGTGAAATTAATCCAACAATTCTTTGTTCATAAATTGAACGAGAATGAAAACATGTAACATTATAATACCAAAAATGAAATAATCTCACATTACACAACTAAAATTGATTATTAGCACATTATAAGACCAAAATCGATTGTAAAACCACATTAAAGGACCAAAATCGATTTTATATAACATTACATGACCAAAATCGACTATTAGCCAACATTACAAGATCAAAAATGATTTTCCTAAATTTTGCTTCACATAGAGAAGTGGCCGGATATATCTTCGGCGACGGAAAACGGCGAGTGTATCTCACTCTCTAGCAAGATGAACTAAAATGGATAATTTATAAAATTACATGACCAAAATAGATTTAGGGCAACATTACAGGACCAAAATTGAATTTTTTTTCTTCTAATTTTGAAGCCCTAACCAATACACAAATACCAATCCAATGCACCTCGGCTACAAGGAGATCAACGATTTTTCTTATTTTTGACTTGGCAAAAACTTTCGCGCGCGCACAACAAAGTCTGTTCATTATTTTACTATAATGGTCGGTATCCCAACAGTCAAGTATTCTTCATTTCTACCAAGAGTTTTAGGTTCAACCCCTTCTAGAAGGGATAATCGAGATAATATTTTAAATACTGTAAAAACAGAAGGAAATAATATGAGAGAAGATGCAATATATACACTGGTTATTAATATTGTAGAACATTTTATAGGTAGATATACAGAAAATAGTGAAAATATTAGAACTCTACTGCAAAATCTTAGGTGTAAAACATTGTAGATGGTATAAAGATACATTTCTAAGTAGAGATATGGAACTTCCTGAGTGTAATAGCACTCATTGGAAATCTAAATTTATAGATGGACTTCCTAACTTATTTGCGGAAAGAATAATACAAGAAGGATTACGTCTTTGTAATGAGATGAAATTAAATAAACAAATGAAACGACAAAACTTAATAGAAAAAAGCAATTTGGACAGTTTGTGATCAGTTTGCTATGGATAAAATTCCATCTCCTAGCAAACCTAAAAAGGTTTGGAAAGAAAATAAAAATTGTTACTCCCTCCGTCCCGCTTGACTTGTCTTGTTTTCTTTTTCGGGCCGTCCCACCCGACTTGTCTTATTTCCAAAAAAAGAAAATAATTATTACACAATCTATCACTTTTTCTTTGTGGGACCTACCTCTTTACACACAATCATCCACTCATCTACACACAAACACCCACTCATCTTAATCTCCATGCCGAAAAGAAACAAGACAAGTCGGGCGGGACGGATGGAGTATAAGAAACAAACAAAGTTTTCTAAAAGAAATTTGAAAAAAATAAAGAGAAAAAGTTGATATAATAAGAAAAAAGATGAGAAAAGAGAAAATTAATAGTTTGCAGAAAAAGTGGCAAATATGGTCATTATGCCAAAGAATGTTGGACTAAGAAAAATATTAATAATCTTAATTTAGATAATAATATGAAAGAAGTGCTTTCAAAAATATTATTAAATTCAGATATAGAATCAGAAGATACTAGTAATACTAGTACAAGTGAAATATCTGATAAAGAATTAGATGTTCTAGAAAATGAATCTATAATATCAGACTCGGATTCAGAATGCTTGTCATGTACTTTAGGACAATCCTGTCTTAAAAAAGATAATGATAGTGAAATTGAAGGAAAATAATTTTATAATATTCTGTCACAATTTCAAGATTTGAATATTAATGTTTTCACACATAATAATATTAAGGAATTATTATAAACAATTAAAGATCCATAATTAATATCTAAAATAATACTCCCACCGTCCCGTCCGACATGGCTTAATAGGTTTGGGGCACGGTTATTAAGAATAGTGGGTAGTTGTGTGTAAAGTGGTATAAAGTGGTGGGACCCATTAGAATTTATTAGAGTATTATTTTAGTTAGTGGCCAAGTCAAGTGGGACAATGAAAAAGAGGAAAGAAGCCATGTTGGGCGGGACGGAGGGAGTAGATCTTATGGAGAATACTTCTACTACTTCTCAAAATAATGAAAAGTTTAGAAATAAGCCTTTAAATCCAGAAGGTCCTTATATGATGTCTGAAGTTTATAAACGAATTAAACAAAAGAAAGTAGAACAGAATCCTACTTCTACAAATGACTTAATAATATAAATTAATAAACTTAAGGAGGAAATAAAATATTTAAAAGATGAAAATAGGAATTTGGATTATAGAATTTCTAGATTAGAAGATAGTCATAATGAATCTCCTTTAGAACAAGTACCAGAAGATAAATTAAGTGAAAATTTCTTATCTACATTAGAAATGGTTATATCTCAAAAATGGTATACCAAAATCACTCTTTTAATTGATAATTATTATTCAAAAGAATTTGTAGCCCTTGTTGACAGCGGAACTGATTTAAATGTTATACAAGAAGGATTAATACCTACTAAGTATTTTAAGAAAACATAAATTAAAAATAAATTATAAATTACCAAAAGCAAATATTTGTATTAATAAAAAGTGTATTCAGACAAGTTTTTACTTGCTAACGATATTACTGACCAAGTTATACTTGGAACTCCATTTTTAACGAAGATCTATCCATCAAAAGGGTAGATAAAGAAAGAATCGTAGGAACTTTGGAAGGAAATGATGTTTTCCTTAAATTCATTTATGAACCTTTCACTAAAGTTCTACATGAGATTTATGATAATATTTCTCCAAAAGAAGATTAATTATATTATTTAAAGCAAGAATTGAATTTTATTACTATTGAAGAAAGACTTCAAAATCCTAAATTAACAATAAAATTGAATTGATTAAAAATCAGTTTTCAGTAGAAATCTGTAATGATCATCCCAATACTTTCTGGGAGAGAAAGATGCATATTGTTTCTCTTCCTTATGAGGAAGATTTTGATGAAAAAAGAATTCCTACCAAGGCTAGACCTTGTCAGATGATTTTTGAATATTTAGAATTATGTAAAAAAGAAATTGAATTTATTACAAAAATGATTAATAAATTCTTCAAATCTACTTGGTCTTGTACGACTTTCTATGTTAATAAACATAGTGAACAAGAAAGAGGAGTACATAGTTTAGTAATTAACTATAAACCCCTTAGTAAGGTTTTAAAATGGATTAGATATCCTATACCTAATAAAAAAGACTTATTAGATAGATTATAATTCTGCTATATTTTCAAAATTTGATTTGAAATCAGGATATTGGCAGATTAAGATTGATAAAGATATAAAACTGCTTTTAATGTTCCAATAGGACAATTCGAATGGAATGTTATACCATTTGGATTGAAAAATGCACCATCTGAATTTCAGAAAATTATGAATGATATTTTTACCCCTTATAGTGAATTTATTATAGTTTATATAGATGATATCTTAGTATTTTATAAATATATAGAGATGCATTTTAAACATTTAAGAATATTTAAAGACATTATTGTTCAAAGTGGATTAGTTATATTTAAGCCAAAAATGAATTTATTTCAAATAAATGTTAGATTTTTAGGACATAATAAAGAAAAAGGAAATATAATTCCAATTAATAGGAGTATTGAATTTGCTGAAAAATCTCCAGATGAAATTACGGATAAAACGCAACTTCAAAGATTTTTAGGAAGTTTGAATTATATTTCTCCATATTACAAAGATATTGCCAAAGATAGGGCTATACTTTATGATATACTAAAAAAAACTCAAAATCCTTGGATAGAACAACATACTAAGGCTGTAAAACAAATTAAAAGTAAAGCTAAAACTTTATCTTGTTTAATGCTTAGTAACCCAAATTGGGATAAAATTGTTGAGATAGATGCATCAGATGTTGGTTATGGAGGTATCCTTAAACTGGTAAATCCTCAAACAAAACAAGAATATCTTGTAAGATTCCATTCAGGAATATGGAATAATTCCCAAAAGAATTATTCTACTATAGCTAGAGAAATTTTAGCTATAATCAAATGTGTTTTAAAATTTCAAGATGATTTATATAATCAAAATATTATTATAAAAATTGATTGCAAATCTGCAAAATTTATATTCAATAAAGATTTTAAACATGATGTTTCAAAACAAATGTTTGCTAGATGACAGATTCATTTAGCCCCATTTGATTTTGTAAGTATATATAAAAAAAGAGGAAGAAAAATTATCTTCCTGATTTCTTAATTCGTGAATATATTCAATGAATTTTGCAGGAATGTCCACCAGAGGGAGATGAACTTTCTCTTATATAGGAAGCGGTGATAGAGGTTTACAGCCGGAGATTCTGGCTCAACATGAAAAACAAAAGCTTATAGAAGCGAATTTGTCACAGGACAAAGAGTTCTAGGAATTTCTGGAATATAAGAAACAAAAGGAAGGTAACATTCAGAAGCAGGATCATATTCCTAATTATTTTATAGGTCCACACAAGTCAGAATGAATAAAACTTAGTGCTTCTGTGGCTCTACAACCTTTTGCCTCATCTTTCCTTCCAAGCAGGATTCGCAAGTTGGAAATGGTTCCACTTGGAGAGACTCCAATAATCCATATTCCACCAGCCTTTGAATCATATTAAGATTGATGTGACCTAGTCTTAAGTGCTACAGATAAGTTTGGTTTACCTTAGAAGATTCTTTCTTCTTCTTAGGATTTGATGATGAGGAAGCAACATTAAAGAATTACGCTGTTTACATCTAATAGTATATAAAGATCCGCTTAATGGCCCACCACATATAGAATCACCATCTTTCATGATAGAAACATCACTATCAAAACTTGATTTATAACCATCCATGGTGTAGAGTTTTGAAATAGAAATTATGTTTCACCTTAACTCAAACACATATAAAACATCTTTTAAGTACTAAAATAGAACTATCAAATGATAGATGTAAATCTCCAATGACAATTGCAGGAACTCTTGATCCATTACCCATTGAGACTGCCACCTCGCCATCGTTCAATTGCCTTTTCTGCAAGAAACCTTGCAATGTGTAACAAACATAATCTGTTGCCCCCGAATCCACTACCCACTCGTGGGTAGAAGAGGAAACTAGAACAATCTCAGTTACAAGTGCGACTCGCGTCTCTTTCTGTTTTACCTTGACAACTGGATAACAATTCTTCCAGTATCCTTTCTTACGACACTTGAAGAATCTTTCTTTCTCATTTGGTATTCGCATGCCGTAAGTAAGGAGTGTCTTCTTACTCCAACTGCTCTTCTTGAATTGACCATCCTTTCTGCTCTTTTTTTGGTTTCCTACTTTCGGAGGATTCCTTGAGCTACTAGGGATATTCAAGACTTGAGAACTAGCCCTTTCCTATAACCTCTTTGACCGATACCAAAGATTTGAGTAACTTACTCATAGTAAACTTGTTCTTAGAAATAGCGGTCCTAAAACAGAAGTTCTTATAGGACCTTTGCAGATCATTTATTGGGAAGTAAGATATCTCTTCCACTCTATGAAATTATTTAAACCCGTTAGGGTTTGGTTGGTGAGATTGTGTAGGAACTCATGAAATTTCTGAACAGACATATCTAAAATATATAAAATAAAAACATGTTAACATCATTGTAACCTTTTGTAAAAACAATGATATTAAGAACCTCGAACAACCCTAGGAATTCCACTCATAAGCCACGCATGTGGACATTTACTAGCATAACCCTAAACCAATCTATTTACCTAGCTCTTTAATTACAATCCACATCTAGGTTCTTAAGACGAATGGAATTAATAGTGGATATTCTGGATCATGTCACTATTAAATTAAAATACGGAAGGGACTTTGAGGAAAGTGAATTGTATCCATAGTGACATCTAAGCATTGGCCATTAAATTTACCAAAATATAATCAAATTCTCGAAATTGACATACTTATTCGAACCATGCCGCATTTAGTTTGATCTAATTAGACATTCTATTTAATTATTATCTTCTAGATTACTCATGTTTACTAGGCACGCAAGCCACGCAGGTAGACGTTGTTGGGTTATGAGTCAATAATTGCTTAGATCATCACTTAGAGGGTACTTTGAACTGTTATCAGTAGTTCATGTATTATGACTTATTGCTTATTTCGGTAATGGGGGAAATTGTAGTGATTTATCGCTATAGAATTGAAAATCCCAAAACCTGTCTTGTACTCTTAGTGTGTTGTCTTTCGGACTAGATGATGTAATAGGCTAGACTGTTCTTATTTTCGTTATCTGTTGTGTCTAAGTCCTATAAGGGGTATTTGTTGGTCTGAACTTCAGTAGGAAGTTAAATTCCAGAACCCCATGTCATCAGTTTGTAAGAGCTCGTGTTCTCAGGTCTCCAGCTGACCGTCATCAGTAGAAGATTTTCATCAGCTGACCTCCAGTGTAGACATAGTATGAAGAGCTCAATACCTTCAGAGTCACCACCTGACTGCTCTCAGTAGAAGACTTTCATCAGCCGACTCAGATGAAGAAGTCTGTACGATCGTTACAGATCTACTGTATCCGATAGGAAACGACTGCCCGACTTTTACTGAAATTCGAAAGTCAGCAGAGGATCATAGGAGGATGAGTGAGAGTCAACTCAAATGAAGACTGAAGTCTGACAAGTCTCACCTACCACAAACCTCGACCAATGAGAAGCAACCAAAGCCTTACCTGCTCTGACGATAAAAGTTGCTCTCATGTACAGTGACCAACCACTCTGCGACGCTACTTCGAAACTTATGGCCGTTTTCCTTGGACGTTTGTGACACGTGGCATCATCTTCTCCAACGGACAAATGCCTAGGTCACGACTATAAATAGAGAAGTATTTCTGAGCTCAACGCACGGGATATCAAAGGGAATACACGCTCAAGCTTTCAAACTCTCTAACGCATTCACGACGATCCAGCGAAGAACTTGCCTAGTTGAAAATCTTTAGTTCTTCTCTCTAGAGTTTCTTTAGTTCCCTCCTCTCTATCTAAGCTCAACTGTTACATCCATAGCTTAGAACCTTCGAAGGAGTTCACTTTCAGTGAATCGTTCTTATTGTAAGAACTCCTTCATAGTTGGAGAAAAACCCCTCCCCTTCAAACTTCAGTTTGATTTGTAAAGTCGCTAAGGACTATAACTTAGAAGGGTCTGTCCAGCGCACAGATACCTTGCTGAGGCTTGCTCAGATTAATCAACAAGAACTCATGTTCAGCAGGACCGTGGACATAGGATCTTGCCTATCCGAACCACGTTAAAAATCGCTTGTGTTAATTACTGTTTTATTGCATCGTTCTCAAACCGATTTACAAACTCATACTTTGCATAAAACGTATTTAAAAGTGCACCAGCCAAAACATATTTGGTTTGCGAAAATACGTTTTCAAATCGAGACGAAGTCTATCGGGCCCTACACTTATCCGCACTTAATTCTCCGACTGAGTTCATAATACTGACAAAAGTCAGTAGGACAGACTCAGTAGTTGAGCCACTCCGACCCGCGATCAGAAGATTACTATTTGACACTGTTCATCAGTCGCACTCTACAGCTCAGCTGTCCTTCGCGTTTGAGGAAAAACTTGTAATCATGTGTATTCAACCCCCCCCTCTACACCTGATACTCGTCTCCGGACCAACAGACGTTTATGGCTTCGTTCCCACTACTCAATAATAATTAAATATTATTTTGGAAAACTCATCTCACAAAACTAGTAGCTCAAATATGCAAGCAAGCCACGCAAGTGGACGTTTACTAACATAATCTTACTACTTTTATGTAGAGTCCAATTAAATGGAGGTTCCATTAAATGTTTAATATACAATTTAATGGAATCTAATTAAACATTTAATTTTAAAACCTGCTTAGTCTTTTTATTCAAAAGGTTTGTTGAATCATGCATATTCACATAACTCCTAAAGCATGCTTTTCTAAATGCACATAATGAAATGTGCTCGTGAAAAATTAAACATGCTTAATAAGACGTAAATCCTATTTTCATGTTTTTCTAAGCGCAATTAAACACATAATCGCATGCAAAAACATAAGAATAAATAAATGCACAAATAGGAAATAAAACGTCGTTATCGGGCTCAAACATACAGATAAAAATAAAAATATATCTATTACATAGTTTTTCCCCTTTATTGTAAGGACGGGCATGTCACTCTTTGCATGCAAAAGTGTCATTTGTTCTAAACTATTTTTTTTATATTTTTTTTTGATTTTTTTTATAAGGAAGGCATGTCATTTGTAATGAATAAATGTGTCAGTTGTTATTTATCCAAAGTTTCAATTGTAACAAACAAAAGTGTCATTTGTATTTGAATAAAGTATCATTTATTGACAATGAATTATTTTTGAAAAAAATGCGATTCGTTTCGAAAAAAAGTGTCATTTGTTTATGAAAAGTGTCAATTGTCTCTGTTTTTCGTGTCAATCATGACAAAATAACATGTCAATGAAGAGCAGAGTGTTTGTTTAAACCTTAATTCATAATAGAGAGCAGAGTGTCAATTATCTCTGTTGTGCGTGTCAATCATGACAAAAGAACGTGTCAATGATAAGCACACTAGCTTTAATGCGTTCCCTCGAGAATTAGGGTGTGACACTCAAAGTATCAATTGTAACAAACAAAAGTGTCATTTGTATTTGAATAAAGTGTCATTTGTATCATTTATTGACTATCAATTATTTTTGAAAAAAAAATTGATTTGTTACAAAAAAAGTTTCATTTATTTATGAAAAAGTGTCAATTGGAACGAACGAAAGTGTCATTTATCTCAAAGTGTCAATCACACTGCAGTAAAGTGTCACTCAGAATTAATGAACATGTCACTTTAATCTAGTAATATTATAAATCATCATCCCAGCAGTTTTTAACGAGACATCCAATGCAACATATGATCTCCAAAAGAGTGGCGTCATCAACATCCAACAAATTCGCTGAAGTGATAATCTAGTGGATTCTTTTACAAAACCATTACCAACATCAATATTTAAAAATTTGGTATACAAGATCGATATGCGTCGACTCAAGGATCCTAGATCTACAATAACTATTTTGAGGGGGGAAGCTGTAATCTTTTTCCTTCAACCACTTTTTATCTCAACGAGTTTTTCTAGCAAGTTTTTAACGAGGCAACAACTTATTTTTGGGGATGGTCAATTAAGGGGAAGTGTTGTAAATATATTTCTATAGATATTTACCATATATAGTGTGAAGGAGTTAGGAATTGAATACCTACGTCTAATGCCATGTTTTTCCTTCAGGTGGATGAAGAATTGAAGAACTCTAAAAAATCACATCTTCTCAATCTCGGCTATGTTTATCATACGTGTGTAACGTGAATTGTGATTGGAATGGATAGAATAATTAACGCTATACCACATTAATATAATGATAATTGTAGTCCATTAATTTATTATATTTCAAATGACCTTCAGTACCAGCAAACACATAATATAATTAATTAATTTTGCTGGGCTATTCATATTTATCTATTAATTGGTTGTGCCAATTAGTTACAAATAAATAATTTCCTTATTATTAATTAATGTATAAATGCATTATTCTCTTAATTATAATTTTCTGAGAGTACAAAATAACCATTGGACATCTATTCGGGCCGGACCATGGATATAATATAAGAAATAAAGTTGGGCTCAAATTAATTAATTCTTTATGCTTAAGCCAAAGTAAAATTAATTAATAAACACGAATTCATTCCACTAGAGAATTTATATTGATTAACCCCTTTAATCCCAATTTGAGCATGGACTTGTATATTAAACTTAATTGATTCCCATATTTAAGATAGAAATATTCAATAGTTAATTAAGTTCATTGACAACTCAATTTAATTAGTATCTTATCCATGAGTAGTATCACTCGACTTTATTAACACACACAAACTTTATCAACCTACAGGGTTTAGTGTGCTAATCTTTTCGAGCTCCTGAGGGGATATTATCAACACAATCAAGATACATATGCAAGATACAGATAGCCAGCCTGAGCTACAAGTAACTACTATCACCCAAGATATGTAGATCCGGTCGCAATGACGTTCCCAATAGTAGGTCAAAGTGATAGATCACCACATGGACTCAGTTTAAATTTTATCAAACTTAAGACCAGCTAAGTCACTGAGAACCTTTGGTTCTCCACCCAGGTCAGTTAGGAGAACACATTTCACTATGATCTTTTAGTACACCACCTTAAGTGTACCAGAATAGACAAGTAACCAAGACAAACTACTTCTTATGTAAACTACAGCTTAAACCGATAACTTGTACTAAAGTTGTCACAGCTGTGATAACTGTTTATATAATTTTAGTTCAACCAAATGTATAGTTTTTATTCACTACACAGTATAACTATTATACAATATGACTAACATATGCAAATGTGTAATAATGAGATAGTAGACCACAAATAGTGGAAACAATATTGTATACAAACATAATATTTGCTTCTAGTATACAAAATCTCAACATAATAATGATTGTGTAAACCTAAAAGCCAAAAGCCTATAATTCTATAAATGAGGTATTTGATCTTCATAATAATATACATCTATTCCGTTCTCTCTATTGTTCTCTCAATCTCTTTAGTTTATAACAAATAGATAATTATTCATATTATAGGATTAAAAAGGGTATATCAATTTCATTCCATTTCTCAAATCATTCAGGCCTAACGGCACAATGTCAATGGCTTCACCTTAAAGCCCAAACCAGGCACAATGTCAATGTCTCCTCATTAAAGCCCAAACGATCCACTAGGTGCTCTGCTTGAGGCGCGAGATCATGTTTTAAACATCTGTTGTTGACAATACTGCCCTTATCTTTATCCTATATCCCCATCAGATCCCACAAATTGTAATCGCATTCGCATCTGATTAAAATTGATGATTCTTCCACTTATCTTCAACTCAAGTGATGAAACGATTTTCTTCAAAAGGAATATCAGGGTTTAAACCTCACATTTTAGCGGCCGCCTTTCCAATTTTGTCAGTAAACCCTATTACGAAAAATTCTACACCGGGTCTACAACTTAAGTTGTAGACCTTGTGGTCGAAAACAATGTCACCTCACTTGTTTTCAAAACTAGAAATACTTATAAAATTCGAAATGTAATGTACACCACTAGGTCTATAAGACCTGGTCTAGGGTATAAATTTCCCCCTATTACTCTCTGTCTATCTTCGCATTGATTGTAATCTGATACTGTTAATCTTCTTTGATTTAATTCATCATTTATACGTTTTAATCTCCCCTTCCATGTATCGGCCAGTGAGATTATTTATGGTAAGTTGAATCTGTTGTGTTATTATGAAATCTCAACTGTTTTCAAGTTTTTTAAAGTTGAAAAACGAGAGAAATTGAGAAGTCTCGCTCTATGCTTGAGAATACTGTGATTGCGGGATAATATTTTGACTTATTCATATCTGGACTATATGATTTGAATTGGTGAAGAGATGTGATGGATTCAAGGCAACAGAGAGTTTCTTCCTCTTCTCTAGTCCACCTTTTTCTGTTTTAGGTTCTTTTGACCGGATATATGATTACACTGTTTGTTGAATATGGGGGTTAGTGCTTTTCTTCATTTACTGTTATTTACTTGCATGTCTGAGGAACAGCTCTGTGTAGACTGTTTGAATTGGGGTAAACTCATCCTCTTCAATTGATGCTGAAACTTGATGTTCTTGTTTGATTATTTTCAATCATTAGCACTCGGCTCATGTAACTTCTGGATCATAACCCATTTTCAATATATAACCTGTCTGTTTGGATCCTAATCAGTATATCTGTTTTAATCTTTCCAAGATGTTCGGCATAAACTAGGTTGATCTCACTAAATTAAATTTCAGGTCTGTTGTTAATTGAAGTTAAAGTGATGGAGATGAAGAAGCTGTTATTTTTCAGATCACATTCATCAAATGTCGTTCCTCCGGGTAGGCTCTCTGAATACTATTCAGATAAAACCCACATTATTTTCTTCATGAACATATGATTCTAATCTATATAAATGAAGAGAAATGAGTAACAACTCTATACTTATGAGTTCGGAATGAGTGACATCCTACAAACTATTATTCTTGCATTATTTAGGATTTAAAAAATAAAAAAAAAATTAAAAAAGTGAACCGAGGAACCGAACCGAACCAAACCAAAAACAGCAGTTTGTTTTCACATAGCACAAATAGACAACCACTTAATCAGTTCTATCTCTAGAGTCTAGACTCTGTACACACATATATCAATCTTACATATATAGATTGATGTTAGCATGCATTATCTTTTACGTACTTTTCAAATCTTTTGAGTTTCTTTATATGGTAACAAGCTAATGTGTAGTTTTTGTCATTATCATATAATTCTTTTTTTTTTATTGAAAAAACTTACTCGAGATTCATAATTTAGATATATTAATTCCTAAAATGATGCTGACTATATAAAGATTTCATGCTTTATGTATATATACCTGGGTAACATACAAGTCATTTTTAATATTATTGGTTCTAGAATAATTTTGCTTTCAATAAAACCGAGCATTGGAACCCTATAAACAATCAGTCAAGTCACAAAAATACGTACACTTCATCTTTTTATATTTTTTATTTACTAATTTTATGACGTAAAGAATTCAAATTATTGTTCAATCAAAATTAGAGTTATCCAGCTTTTGTTTCAACTTCAAGTACCAAATTTAAAAATTTCTGAGAATTTCTTAGATGATGATTTTTTGTTATTTTTTTCGTAGTTTAGCATTAAATTAGTAAACGAAAAAGATAAAAATGTCTGAACAAAGCTAATAAAAAAACAGTGAGGAGAAGCGATAAGTAGATGATAACCACATGATTGGGTAAAAGTAGAAGAACCACATGTTCTCGGGAATGAACAAGTGAAGCTTTTTGCCAATTTTGTAGGGCAGTTGGTGTGGCCATTGGGCTCTCACCTACATGCGGGTTTGAGACACAATAGCAACAGTTTTTTAAATTTTTTATTTTATTTTATTTTAATACCGAAAAATTACACAACTAACACACTCAAATACTCATCTCATTTCTCTCGCTTTTCCACCTAAGAAAAAAGTATGCTAGCACAGAAAAAATACCGTAGCATTTCGACAACTAAAAGGGTTTGGAAATGCTTGCGTTTCGAGGCCCAACAACTTTTATGTGTTTTTTACATTAAAAATTGAATTTTTATTTTTAAATTATAATATGACACAAAGAATAATAAATTTAATTTCTTATTTTTTTAAAAATATTATATGGCATAAAGAATATTAATATGTACTTAAAATTTATTTTTGTTAAAAAAAATACAATATTTTTATATTTTTTTCAATTTTATAATTGTATAGATAATACACTTATTATGATAAAATTATCACTTGTTCTTAAAATAAGTATCACTTTACATGAAAAAAATATTAATTATTCTGAATATATCACTTGTTTTAAATAAGAGTATCACTTGTTATTAATCAATTTATTAATTGTGATGACCAAAGTATCACTTGCTGTGAATAAAAGTATCACTTATGTTGAATAAAAGTATCGCTTGTTATTAACAAAAAACACACTTTTTCTTAACAAAAGTATCACTTGCTATTAATAAAAGTATCACTTTTTTGAATAAGAGTAGCAAAGTATCACTTGCTAAAAGTTCGTATTACTTATTATGAATTAATATATAACTTATTTTTAACAAAAGTGTGACTTATTTTAAACTGAATATATTATTAAAAAAATACATTATGAAAAAAATCCTTGATTTGAAAAAAAGTTATAAATTTGTTCTAAACAATTGTATCACTTGCTCTAAACAATTGTATCATTTTCTTTTTAAAATGAGTATGCTAAAAGTATGTATTACTTATTATGAATTAAAATAGAACTATTTTTTAACAAAAGTATGACTTATTTTAAACTGAATATATTATTAAAAAAATACATGGCAAATTGGATTTTTTAGTCCCCAAACTATGACTTTTTGGCCAATTTGGTCATTTCGTTAAATTTTCGGTTAGTCAACCGTTAGTCAAATTTTTTTAAGAAAAATAAAATAAAATAAAAAGGGCATTTTCGGATTAATTTTAACGAGGACCAAAACATCCAACTTATCTAACATTCATGATCATTTGGCCAAAATTTTTTGTTACTTAAAAAATTTTAATTTGTCAAAAATCAAAGGATATTTTAGCAATTTTATTTTTTAAGAGTCAAATACAACAATTATAATAATTTTTTCTCCAACTAATAGTTCATCATGAAAATCAAAATCAAAATATTATATTAATGAAAATCATAGGATACTTTTTCTCCAAATACAACATAAGTATTTTAATTTTGTTTTTCATGATTAACTATTAGTTTTTCCTACATAGGGAATTTTAAAATGCTTTCATTACTATAATATTTTTTTAAATAATAAGTTTTTGTTATACTAAAGTTGTCTGGAATAGGTTTTATAAGAAATTCCTCAAAATATTTGAATTTGTCATCTATCCTTAAGTTAATATTAAAAATTAGTGTGAATATAACAGTTAGCTCTAAAAAATATTAAAAATTACTTCATTCGTTATAGTCCAGTATTCCTTTTCAGGCTATCCCACTATAATAGTCCACTTTTCTTTTTTAGTAAACAATTCCACAATTTATTTGAGGGGTCCAAAAAAATAAATAGATGGCCAAATTGGCCAAAAGGCCATAGTTTGGGGACTAAAAAATCCAATTTGCCAAAATACATTATGAAAAAAACCTTGATTTGAAAAAATTATAAATTGGTTCTAAACAAACGTATCAATTTCTTTTTAAAATGAGTATATTAATTAAACTGAATATATTATTTAAAAAAAGGTGAAGCGACGCGACTAGGATTCAAACTCGAGCAATGAGGTGAGAGCTCCGCAGTTTTACCAATTACACGACAAGACACCATTTGCTATTTATAAAATGCGATGTATTAATAATATGCGTCCGGTTGCAGGTGCAACTGGATGTACAGAAAACCAACTTCAATATTTATATATGTGAGTGAGAAACATTATTTGTTATTCCACATAAGGCTTTTCCCATTATTTCTCTTTAATTCTGACAGTAACACTATAATAGCTGAAACAGTTAAAATAAGAGATGGTCTGTCGTTAATACTTGCATGACTCAGGTGTTTGACAAGACGGACCAAAAAAAATTATGTGGGATAGACTGGGTGTGGACCGAATACAAACAAACAATTCGTCAGAGAATTTTGATTGTTTGTTTTCTGCAGCAGTTATAAACGTGTTGGTGTGAAAGAATGTTGCCTACGGAATTGGGTGTGGGACCGAACACCTTTTAGCTATCAATGCCAAAAGTTGATCCCATTGAGTGGTCCCACCAATCACGCTGGCCACGCGCGTGTATTAGTAGACCATCAAATTATCATAAATCAACACATATTTCCACCTTATTGGTGAAAGCATGTATTGGGCACCTTTAATGGGGTAGAGGATCCCCATTCATATTAAGAGGACCTGTTCGCATGTGAACAGGTCGTGGATTTGGAATTTGATTATCAAGGTGTCCAATTTGTGTTGGAGCATCCTTAGTAGCTACAGTAGTCCGATCAATCGGCAGCAATAGACGAAATTATTATTTATATTTTAGATTGTGGATTTTCTCTCTAATATTCTTCTTAATTCCGATTGTATTTCAAATTATTATTATTATTATTATTATTATTATTATTATTATTATTATTATTATTATTATTATTATTATTATTATTATTATTATCTATAGGGTGAATATGGACAAAAAAGACAGAGGAATGGAGCATAATATCAGTGGAGGGCGAAAGAGTTGTATTTATAAATAAATTAGCATCTAAAAATACTAGAGATGTTGTAATTGCAAAACTTTCACTAATAAACCAAAATTCTATTTTCTTACAAATCTTAGTTGTATGGTATTATTTTTTAAATTATAATTATACATATTAGGATGACGACTGTATGGCCTAATTCGCATGTTGTAGTAGAGGACGTGGAAAATAACTCAGAAATTCACTACTATAAATGACATCTATAAACATATAATTAGTTGGACCCCCCTAACCGAAGTTTCTGGCTCCGTCCCTGGGGACCCCGCATCACAATTTATATATGCAGTGAATCTAATGTGTAGGGAAGAAACATTATCAACAGAGATGTAGTAAAATATTTGTGAAATCGAATGAGTTCATATTAAGCACGCGCTTTGCACGAGACATGTAGCAATACATATGTATTAATTGATGTTTTTCTAGATGAACAATGAACTACTGGTTAAATTGAAATGATTGCAAATTGAATAATTCGGTTCGTATAATATATATACGATAGCAATACATTTATATATTTTTGAATGATCAGGTAATCCGCAGTTACTATCGAAGTGCGCGGTTAAATTAAAATTATTTCGGTCAATATAATATATAATAATAGATTCAATATTTGATTTCTTCCTATTCTTTTGTCTACATTTAATTAAAATTATGATATAGTTTTGACCTGCTCCTGGCCATCACCATTAGAGTGGGGCGGACCCACCATGGGCTTGGGATCAAGTTAAAATTTTGGTTTAATTTTTTTAGCAGTGGTGCTTTTTGAGTTTTTGATGTGTCAATTTTAATTTCGAGCCACGTAATACAAAAGTCTATAAGTAAATTGGCACACCCCAAAGTAATGTAAGCTCAGCCCGAGGTAATTCGGAAAGCTAGATCCGTCCCTCTCATCGAGTCTACTGGGTAACTAGGTTGCACGGATACGGGACACGTGACACGACTCGACACGGACACGAGATACGGGACACGATATTTTTATAAAAACTTAGGACACGACACGGACGCTTATTTATTGAAAAATATAAAATCAAGTGTAAAATAAATTAATTTTGTATATTTTTATTAGAATTAGAAGTTATGTGTATATAAATCTATTGGACACGACAATTCAAGTGTCGTGTCGTGTCCGAATGTCTGACACGTGTCTGACACGATACGTTAATATTTTTAAAGTGTTTGTGCAACATAGCTGGGCAATTTATAGGGCTAGCATTTAGGGAAGATTTAAAAGGCGATTTTGAAAATAAAAAAGATAAAAAACCCACTCATTGGAACTACAAGAGGGGGAGCAACGTTGTGTCCAATTATCAAAATAATTTACAGTTTGAATAAGTATCATGGCCAGAATGCTACAGCCTACAGTTTGAATAATTTACAAAGGCCACTGAGCTTCTTTCCGAACTACTCCCTAATAAAGTTACAATTCACATACCTCAGGTCTGTTCTCGAATTTGTTACAGTCACAGACTTGTTTGTGCCACTCGACTGCGTGATAAGGCTTACAAGTACTGCAGGATGATGGACTCCTCGTTAGTTGGAACGGGATGTTGAAATCCTAAAGCAGAAAGCGAATTTGAATAATTTACCAACTGTGAGGGATTGTTTTATTCATGAAAGAACTATACTCTGGTTTTCTTCTTTTTCTTTCTCACCCTTATATGTAGGCCCTTTTTATCAGCATTCAGTACACAATTGGACTTCTACGAGCAATGCAGAACGGTGGCAAGAGCTCAAAGAAATCATTGAAGGTCCTTTTAACTAGCTGGATATTTACTGAAGCTACCTTTTCAGATTGCTCTTGTTCAATATTAGTTGGTTACTAGGCTATGTTTTCTGGATTGTCAGGATGTTGTGACTGAGAAAAGACTTTTAGCTGATGTAATCCCTCCCACCGATATTGGAGATGTTAGAGCATTAGAAAATGTCAAAGATACGTTGAAGGAGTTGGTGATGCTTCCCTTACAGCGGCCAGAACTTTTTTGCAAGAGCACACTTACAAAGGCTCTGAAAATGGTTATTCTGGAAGTGATCTCAAGGTCGACTTACCCGTCTTACCTTATGTTATATATATAGGACTTGGCCCATCTGTAATAGTTTTGCTCTTTTTTACTTACAGAATTTGTCCCCGATTAGAGATTATTCTGGTAAAGGAGAAAAAGGTATATCTATTTGATATAACTTGCACCTATTGGTTGTTTTACCATTTAACAAAGGATTGCTGGCCATGGGACTATTACTTATCTGCTAGAAATAACTATTTTATGAAAGCCATTTGTTAATATTTGTTGTGATTGACTCGACTACACATGTTATCTAAATTGCTTGACCTTGGAGGTGAATAACAGGATAAAGAAGCTGCTCGCTCTGAAGGTCGACCTCCACCGGCTTTGAGTGTCAGTAAGGATATTCGGCCAACAAATATGGAAGACTTCAAATTTGCTCGTGACAGTGTAACTTACTAGTCTCAGTTTACCTAGTAGTAGTGGTGGCTCTGTGATCCGAGCTTAAGTTTAAATCATTTGGTGGATAGGTTCGTGCAAGCGTTTCATCAGAGTCGATAAACATGGCCGAGCTTCTTCAGTGGAACAAACTTTACGGTGAAGGGGAATCGAGAAAGAAGAAACCTGTGAGCTGATAGGCCCAGACACCACGTGCCCAAGCCCATCAGTCTTTTGAGCCCACTCGTCGCACCGGCCCATCTCGAGAATTAACTTCAGCCCATAACGGTTGCGCCCGTTTCTGCTGATGATCCGCTGGCCCGTTACAAACCCTAACTATATATAGAGTGGGTGTGTGTATGCGATAGGGGGCACAGCTTCTATATCTCTATTCTCTCTTCTACTTGTCTTCTCTCTTCTGTGAGATCGAGATAGTGTTCTTGTGAGAGATTCGTGAGTGTTCTTTTGTAATAAGCGATAGAGTGTGTGTTGGCGTGTCGTGCAAGTGTGGTGGTTGTAATTGGTGGTCACGAGCCATATACTATTTGATCTTTCGATCTTGTTCCACAATCATAACAGTGGTATCAGAGCGGGTTGATCACCGCTCGACCGCCTCCGTCTCCCTACGACTAGATCGCGAACGGGCAGTTTTGAAAAAACTGTAACCCTAGATCTAAAAGTCGTCCTTTGATATTTTTCTTCAGGTAAATCGGGGTTCAAGTCTTAGCGGCTAAAACTCAAACCTCTTACTGTTTTTCTTTAGATCCGCCAAGTGGTGCGGTTAGGGTTGGGATTTCTTTGTTGCTAGATCTGCCGACCGGTGCGATTAGGCTCTTTGTGTTTCTACTGTGTGCTTTTCCCTACCTGCTTCTCTGAAATCTTTGTGTTTTCACTGCATCTTTTGAATATCTGTCTTTGTGGTTTCTGATCTGTGTTACTGATCTATAATAGATCAGATCCCTGAACCGTACACACGGTTCCTTCTTTTTCCTACTTTGCACAGTAAGCTTTGGTGACCCCCTGCGCCCAGGACTAGATCTTGCGATTGCGAGATGGGAAATCCCTCAGCGTGATATACTGTAAGATACAGACCCAAAGGGGTTAGTATCTATTTCTTTATCTATGGCGTTTGTTTCTTCCAGTGGTATTGCCACATTTAATGGAAAAACAGACTTCAATTTGTGGAAAAAGAGGATGACTGCTATTTTGGTTGAGAAACGTGTTTCTGCTGCTATTACTCAATCTTATGAATCTGATTTGTATGAAAAAAAAGCAATTTGAGATGAATGATCTTGCCTTATCTGCAATTACACTAAACTTGACTGATTCTGTGTTGAGGAAAGTAGAACATCTTGATTCTTCTAAAGATGTATTGCAGAGTTTCTTTAAATTCAAACTAGACATGTCTAAAGATATGGATGAAAATCTAGATGAGTTTAATAAATTGCTACAGCTGATTAAACAGACAGGAGATACTGGTATTGATAATTATGCTCCTATTGCCTTGTTAAATGTCATTCCTGAGTCTTACAATGATGTTCAGTCTGCCATTAAATATGGGAGGGATAGAATAGAACTTGAAACAGTCATTAGTGCTCTTAAGTCTAAGGAAATTGACTTAAAATTTAATAAGGAACTTAGATTTACTGAACAGAGTTCATCCTATCAAGTTAGAGGCAGAACTAGTGAGAGAACTAGCTCATCTTATAGTTCAGAAAAAGGGGGGAAGAAACAGAATCTTAGGTTTAGATCCAAGTCTAAATCCAAAGGTAGAAAATGTTTCAATTGTGGGGAATATGGGCATTACATGAAAGAGTGTCCTTCTCCTAGAAAAGGAAAGCAACATGATGATAAGAAGAGTGTGTCTAATGCCATTTTAGGTGATAATTCAGATTCTAATATTCTAGGAAAGTACTTTATGGTTTCTGAACCTGACTTCCCTTCTGTGAATAATGTGAATTCTGAATTATTAAATGAATGGATCATGGATTCTGGAAGTGCTTATCATGTTTCTCCCTTCAGACAATGTTTTTCAAATCTGAAAACATGTAATTTTGGCTATGTTATTGTAGCAAATAAACATAAGTTTTACAGTACTTGGCATAGGTGATATCTGTTTAAAATTCCAATCTGGTTTTGAATATACAATGAAAGAGGTTAGGTTTGTACCTGAAGTTGCTTGCAATTTGTTGTCCTTCACTGCTTTAGAAAATGATGGATTTGGTGGGAGTTGGGGAAATGGGTGGATGAAAGTTAAAAAGGGGTCCTTAGTTGTGTTTAAATCTAAGAGGACAAATAACTTATATCCTTTTACTGCTATCCCTCTTAACTCTTCATCAAATGTGAATGTTTCCTTTTCTGATAAAACTATCTTATGACATAAAAGGTTAGGACATGCTAGCACTCAGAACTTGTCTATTTTGAGAAAAACTGGTGTTTTTGGTAAAGATAAGCTCTCTGACTTGCCATTCTGTGACTCTTGTGTGCTTGGTAAACAACATAAAATCTCTTTTCCTGTCACTGTCTCACGTGAGAGAACAAGTTTCTTCGATATTCTTGAATATATTCATGCTGATGTGTGGGGTCCATCTAGTACTCCAACACATAGTGGATGTAGGTATTACCTGTCTATTGTGGATGATTTTTCAAGAAAAACCTGGTTATTTCTTTTAAAGCACAAATCTGAGGTGTTTCAAATATTTTCTGAATGGAAAATTAAAATTGAAAACCAAACAGGGAAAAGAATTAAGGTTCTTAGAACTGATAATGGCCTTGAATTCTGCAACTTTCCTTTTGATAACTTGTGTGTGAAATTTGGTATTAGAAGACATAAAACTGTTCCTTATAACCCTCAACAAAATGGGGTAGTGGAGAGAATGAATAGAACTTTTCTTGATAAGGTTAGGTGCATGCTTGAGGGTTCAGGGATGTGTAAATACTTTTGGGGACTTGCTGCTTTGACTGCAACCTATTTTATCAATAGACTTCCTTCTAGTCCTCTTAAGGGTCAGTGTCCTGAATTTATTTTTTCAGGAAAACCTCTTGATCTGTCTAATCTAAGAGTTTTTGGTTGTGCTGCTTTTGTTCATAACAAAGGTGACAAACTGGATCCTAGATCTGAGAAATGTGTTTTTATAGGATATCCAGAAGGGGTAAAGGGATATAGGCTTTGGGATAAATCTCAGCCTAGTTTTAAAGTCATTGTCAGCAGGGATGTGATCTTCAATGAAACTGAATTTCCTTGCCTTCCTGCTACAGTTTCTCCTTTTGATAATGCTGCTCCTTCTGAGGTGGAGCCTCAGCCATTATTGTCTGATCATAGTTCTTCTGTTGATCCTGCTGAGTCTAGTGTTAATTCAGAGTCTGTCTCTGATGATTCTGATTCTCTGTCTACTTCTGAAGTGCATGATAATTCTGATGATACTGTGAATACTTTTGTGCCTTCTGATTACATGCTATCCAGAGACAGATCTAGGAGAGATATACATGCTCCTCCAAAGTATGATGATTATGTAATGTATGCTCTTAATATGTGAATCTTTGGATGATGAACCAGTTTCTTATTCGATGCTATTAAATCTCCTTCTTCGATAAGTGGCTTCTTGCTATGTAGACCGAAATGAATTCTTTGCATGTGAATAAAACCTGGACTCTTGTTCCTAAACCTCGCTTCTTGTTACGTTGTGGATGTAAATGGTTGTTTAAGCTTAAGCATGAACTTAGGTCTTTAAGATATAAAGTTAGACTAGTTGCAAAAGGTTTTACTCAAAAAGAGGGGGTAGATTATTCTGAGATCTTTGCTCCTGTGGTTAAATTAACTAATGTACGCATTATGTTGTCTTTAGTTGCACATTTTAACTGGGAATTAAAGCAAATGGATGTAACCACTTCATTTTTACATGGTGATCTTGATAAGAAAATCTACATGAAGCAGCCTGAAGGCTTTGTTGATCCCTCTAAACCTGACTATATCTGTTTGTTACAAAAAGCTTTATATGGTTTGAAACAATCTCCTAGGCAGTGGAATAGGAAGTTTGACCAGTGTATGCTTTCCCTGAATTTTACAAGAAGTTCTTTTGATCACTGCTTGTATTTTTCTAAACATGCTTCCATTCCTGTGTACTTGCTTATATATGTGGATGACATGTTACCTGCAAGTCCTTGTGTAAAGTTAATTAAACATATTCAGAAATGTCTTAGCGACAATTTTGAAATGAAGGACTTAGGAGATGCCAAGAAGATACTTGGTATGAACATTGAAAGGGACAGAAAACGGGGTACTCTTGTCCTTAATCGATTTCCTATGTGGATAAAGTTTTGAGTAAATTTGCTATGACTGCTTCTAAACCTGTTAATGTGCATCTTGCCTCTCATGTTGTTTTAAGTAAGGATCAGTCTCCTAAAACTGATCCTGAAATGTTTGATATGAAAAAGGTTCCCTATGTTAATGCAATAGGCTTTGTTATGTACCTCATGGTCAGCACAAGACCAGATATAGCCTATGCAGTTAGCTGTTTAAGCAGATATATGGCTAATCCAGGTATGTCTCATTGGAGTGCATTGAAATGGTTGCTCAGATATCTGAAATCTACAAGAAATGTAGGTTTAAATTTTTCTAAGAATCCTAGTGGTACAAAACTGACAGGTTATGTTGATTCCAACTATGTTAATGATAGAGATAACAGAAAGTCTACTACTTCCTATGTTTTTACTTTCTGTGGCTCCTGTGTAAGTTGGAACTCTCAATTATAGTCTATTGTGGTTTTGTCCACAACAGAAGCTGAGTATGTAGCAGCTGTTGAAGCTTTGAAAGAAGCTATTTGGCTTCAGGGTCTTCTGTCAGAACTTGGTTTTTTAAATAATGTTGCTACTTTGTTTTCTGACAGCCAGTCTGCTATTCAACTATGTAAGAATCATGTATTTCATGATCGTACTAAACACATTGATGTCAGGTATCATTTCATACGAGATATAGTAGGTATCATTTCATACGAGATATAGTAGAGAAAGGGGTTGTTGTGCTGGAGAAGATTCATACTGATCTTAATCTAGTCGATATGGGCACTAAATGTTTAAGGGCACAGAAGTTGAATACTTGTCTTAAGATACTTAATAATGATTTAGGATAAGTATTCATTTATATTTTTCCACTACTGCTGCTTGTTTTTCTTTTGTGTGCAGGAAATAGGTTGCGAGATCGTGGAGAAGGGGCGATGATGACAAACGTAATCCAATTACAAACCTTCCTTCTTTTTATTGAAGGCACACTACTATTGGGCCTAAGGTGGAGAATGTGAGCTGATAGGCCCAGACACCACGTGCCCAAGCCCATCCGTCTTTTGAGCCCACTCGTCGCACCGGCCCAGCTCGAGGATTAACTTCAGCCCGTAACGGCTGCGCCCGTTACTGCTGATGATCCGTTGGCCCGTTACAAACCCTAACTATATATAGAGTGGGTGTGTGTATGCAATAGGGGGCGCAGCTTCTATATCTCTATTCTCTCTTCTACTTGTCTTCTCTCTTCTGTGAGATCGAGATAGTGTTCTTGTGAGAGATTCGTGAGTGTTCTTTTGTAATAGACTGATAGGGCTGTGTTGGCGCTGTATCGTGCAAGTGTGGTGGTTGTAATTGGTAGTCTGAGCCTATATACAATTTGATCTTTCGATCTTGTTCCGCAATCATAACAAAACCCCCTAGCTACATCACATGAGGACGCCATTTGTACAGATGAGGACTCTCTCTCTCTCTCGCTCGCTCGCTCAGCTTCTATGTTGATGTGGTATGGAAGGTACACCAGTTGTATATTGGAATATAGATGTATCCTAGTTGTAGTGTAAAGTTCTTTTTTGTCTCCCATTAGTAACAGGGTCTGAAAAGGAAGCAGTCTTCCCTGCCCACATATTGTTTACATTCTTCATTGTTGACTAACAATAAGAAATCGAAATTGAAAAAAATATTGGACCATTTCTGATTTATGCGTGTCATCCTTGCACAGGATCATGCTAATCTTCTTTGTATCGTTCCAATTTTATCGGATGTCCCCGAAAAAAACGAATTAAGTTGTAATTCGTTACTACTCCCTCCGTCACATTTCAAGTGACTTGTTACCCTTTTCGGGCGTCCCATTTCAAGTGACCTGTTTTCAAAAAATGAAATAACTTTTTAAAAAAATCACAAATAATCTCCTACTTTATTATTTCTCTCTCTACTTTATCATTTACTTTCTCACAATCTCACTCATCGTCTTTCTCTTTTATTTTATCATTTACTCATCTCTCTTACTTTATCATCACTTTATTAATTTCCCCGCCGAAAATAAACGGAACACTTGGACCGAGGCGGAGGGACTATATAGAATTCTTATCAGCTGCTTCTTTTTTTTTTGCGATGTGGGGCAAAGACACTCTACTGGGCCGAGTACTTATTGGATCTGTAGAGTTGAGTTCTCAAATTTAAAGAGGCCCAATAGCAGCAAAACTGACTAATTGAATTTCTGAATTAAATTAGTTAAAAAGAAAAACTTTTGCAACGACAAACTTTTCAATCTTCATAGAAGTTTAATTTGATTGATACTAGGGGAAGAACCCGTGCATTGTACAAGTAATGGAATTCGTAAGTTTTTAGTAAGATTACTAATAAGTTCCGGTGCAATAAAAAGAATTCGTGCACAGAGTAATCAATACACTGCAACGATCGTTAGTATTTCTGTAAGGTTATTAATTTGATTATTTATAAAATTAATATACTCCCTCTGTCCCACTAGAAACGACACATTTCTTTTGGGCACGAGAATTAAGAAAGTGGTGTTATGTGTGTAGATTGTTTGACTTTTTTGTTGTTAAATGTAGTCCAAACATTTTTTACCATTTTAGGAAACGTATCGTTTTTAGTAGAACGGTCAAGCATGAAAGTATGTCTATGTCTATGTTTAGCTAGCAAGATGATTGACGAAGCATCAATAAGGGGCCCCGTTTTTTGTCTTCGCCTAGGGCCTCCGAAATGTCAGGGGCGGCCCTGTCGACAACAACTATCCCGAAGTCTATATTGGAGAGTTAGGTGGCGCAGTTCACTATATCGTAGTTTCGGACGGAAAAAAGGTTATATCGCAATCGTTATCGTATTTATCCCAATTTGAGCCGACAGTTGTGCAATACGACTTTGGGGGAGATATATACGCATCTGCTCCTATATTACCTATGACGTGTTGTGAGCAGAAGGTACTCGTTCGGATATGCAACGGCGTCTACCTCATAATAGGAAACATGTGGTCATTGAGAATGTGTAGTAGGTCAAAATATAGCTCCAAAGTAATACCTCATAATATTTCTCTTGTTTCCTCTCCATTGAAATTTAGGTAGTAGTGGATATATTTGTGTAAGAAGTTGTTAATTGATTTGCTGTCGTCGTAGATTCTATTACAACAAGTGAGTGATTATGAGTCTCAATATAACCCCTTGTGTTATTATGCACTTTAATTGCTTTCAGTCTAATGCTAATTAATGAACGGAATGTGCGGTGCATATATATAGGATTATATAAGATTCTTGAAATTCTCATTATAGATTTGAAAATCATATATTTTTTATAACAAGGGAAACCCACAACTGCTACCCGAATGTGCAAACTATATACTCCATCCGTCCCATTATTTCTGATTTACATTCCTTATTGAGACGTCACATTATTTCTGACTCATTCCCAATCTCCTACTTTATCTATTTATTATTATTTCACTTATTTTCTCTCTCATACTTTATCATCTACTCTACTATCTCACTCATTTTCTCTCTCCTACTTTATAATCTACCTCTATCTCATACTTTATCGATCTACATTAACTACAGTACCTAAATACCCGTGCCGAAATGAAACGCCTCAGAAATAGTGGGACGGAGTGAGTATTTTATTTCAAATCATGCTATTCATTGCTTCTTGTGTACCTGTTTTCGTCGGTTGGAAAGGGTTTTGGAGAATTCCCATCTGGAAACTCCATCACCAAATACTTCTACGGACAAGTTAACTTTGTTGTCTTAGATTTCTAGAATAGGTTGGATCAGAACGCCGTCTTTAACTTAACTTTGTTAAGAAGTGGAGTAACTATCCTCTAATATGTGATTTTCTTTACTCTGGACTTCATTAAGTAGCTTAGTTCAGATTCTTATCTTCATCTAATTAACTTGGTTGATGTGCACTGGCGCTCAATCGCCACATTCACTTGCTGCATGCGCTGCATAACTCTCAACCTCCGTTGCTGATGTGTTGTGCTTCGTTGCTCTTCGCATAGGTCTTAGTGAATGTCTCTTCACCTGTCACTACATTCCTCCAAACTCCATTTTTTTAAAACTAACCGTACAGCCTAGAACCAGTCCAATATAAGACCCGTGATAAATCAAACTAACAAGTTAGTTACACAGTATGACAACTAAAAATATAAATCCGACTAATTCTCTTCCATCTCCTGTATATGGCTTGAGCTGCTGCTTTTATTTCTTGTAAGGGTCTTTTAGGCAGTCTTGTATTGAACTGATTGTACCCCTGCATATTTAGTATAAATGTGGTGAAAGTCATTTGTTAATAGTTATTTTGCTTGCTGTGCAGGAAGGAGGGAACCTTCCCTGCTCTTTGTTTTGTTTTTTTCGACGATCCAAGTATTTTCTGGTGTTAATCTTTTGTTTCTAGATACGACTAGAGTACCCTTGACTCTATCATCATTCCATAAATTCTGTTACGAGGCAGCATTAATTTTGAGAACCTGTAACTCCCCACCTAATTGTTCTGCAAATGGACTTGAGTATGTTGGAATCTTCATTTCCTGGGAAGGACGCGTGATGAGTGGTTTTTATACCATCTCATCGTGTTCTTTTTAGGCTTATTTACATTGTTTTCCATTCATTTTTAGCTTTTGTTTTGCTTGGAATCGTATACTTTCGATGGTTTTTGGTTTTGTAGGTTTCTCACGCATTTTAAGCATATTTGGTGGTATTTGGCACCAAAATGAAGAAACCATGACCATTGATGCATTTTTGGCAAATATGGAGTTGCTTGGATGAAGAATGGAGAGGATTTGAAGCCGGATGTTGAAGAAATCGTGTTTCGGAGCTCATGTATCAAGGCACTTGGAAAATCATGTGGCCGGTGGATCTAACGATCTTAGAATCCGATCTCCACCGTCCACATCGTAGTTCCATGTGTTAGGAACAATGTGGCAAAGTTTCGTGGCGATCCAACGGCTAACGAAGGAGATATCGCGTTTTTCCCAAAACGCGACAGTGCAGAAAAACTGTTCGGCCGAATTGTTAAGGACCGCGGTCCGCATTTGTGAGGGACCGCGGTCCGATGCCTTCTAACCCAAAAAAATTGCAAAGTCAGTAGGGGTCGGACCGCGGTCCGCGTCGTCTGCAGCCCAAAAACAGTCTTTTTTTCGGCCCGAAACCTATATAAACCCTTCCGGACTTATTTCCTTCGACACACACCATAATTCCGAATTTTTCCACCCTCCAAGGCAGAGAAACACCCAAGGCATCCCTCCGTTGAAGATTCAAGACGAAGATTGAAGACCACAACCCGAGAACCAAGCACGAGGATCAATCCGCTAGATTCTAGGTTGTATTATTCTTTCTCTGTTTTGTTTAGGGCTTTTGATACTTATTTTCTATGGATTCTTTTTGCATCTTTTGTGATTGTTTTCCTACGAATATGAGTGGCTAAATCCCCTTGTGTGGGGGTTTAGCAGGATCTATGTTTTTGATGAATTGATTCAAACCCTAGTTTTTGAATGAATGAATTGTTTTGTTTCTTAATTGTTGAGTCTGCTTTTGATTTCTCTATGATTCTTTAATGTGATTGGCCATCATCTTAGATAATTATAGAGAATATAGGTAATAGATAATACGGCGCATCATACCCTAGGTTATTTATTTAGACCCGCAATTAAGTGTCTAGATTGTCACCATTGGTTTGGGATAGTTTAGATGGTTCTTTAAATCCTTGAGCATGATACGATCCTTAGGTTCATGATATGATCACTTGATTGATCCTTAGGATTATAAATTAGAGATCTCCCGCCATCATACGGAATCCCTAGAGCCTTAGTGGATGAACCAACAAAATAAATTCATAAATGCCAGCTAGAGAATGGGAATGAATCGATCATCTTAGGCATAGTGATTGCTAAACCTCCGCACTCTTCATCAATCTTGAAACCACACCCATTAATCCACTTTGCTTCGCTTTTACTTGTTTTCTTACTTTCTTGCTATTTTAATTCCGTAGTTTTAAATAAATCAAACCCAGTTTAGGACCAAGTAGATAGCGAAATAATTAGGATAATTAGAACCCAGCTGAGTCCTTGTAAGATCGACCTCGGGAGTTGCTAGATTAGGTACTATACCGATTCGTGCACTTGCGAGAATTATAATTTGTTCATCAACGCGAAGTAGCTAGATTTCAGTTTATAGGTTCCAATACAAAGGCTTTTACTAACTTTAAGAGAACAGATTTTAATTCGTCCAGATGAATCAATGGAAGACTATAATGTTCACTACGATTCACGATCTCTAGCTACTCTTCTCCTCATCAGAGATACAGGTAATTCCTATTTCTTCTTCCACATAGAGGATGCATATGATTGATATTTTTAGATTTAACTGCAACCCTGATTTTACATAGAGCATGCATTTGATCCATTTATTACAACGATAAGCTACGTTACCCACGCGTTTAGTGATCTCATATGAACCATAGAACCTCGCTACGAGTTTCTCAAAGCGGCGATGGGCTAAGCTCTTCTGACGATAAGGTCTACGCTTCAAGTAAACCCAATCTCCAATATTAAAAACCATTTCCAATCTTTTCTTGTTAGCTTGATCTTGCATGTGTTTTTGAGCCCGTAACAGATATATCCTCGAGTCATCCAAAACCGCATCATGATCCAACAATAATTCATCGAGAGCATCAAGATTAGTGAGCTGACCATCATACCGGATAATTGGAGGTGGAGGGCATCCATAGATTGCCTTGAATGGAGTGCGCCCAAGGATGAATGAAAGGAGGAATTATACCAAAATTCCGCCCAAGCAAGCCAACGTGCCCAGTACTTGGGTTTCTCCGAACAAAAACACCTCAAGTAAGTTTCAAGGCAACGGTTAACCACTTCGGATTGTTCGTCCGTCTGTGGGTGGTATGCCGTACTCATCTTGATCTTAACCCCATGAAGGCGGCAAACTTCCCCCCAAAACTTACTATGAAAAATGCGATCTCGGTCACTAATTACCGATTTAGAAAGTCCATGAAGACGAACAATCTTCGTAACGAATTTGTTCGCAAGACTCGCTGCTAAAAATGGATGTTTAAGTGGGATAAAATGAGCATACTTACTTGAACGATCCACAACCACCCAAATAGTATCTGCACCAACCGATCGCGGCAGGATTTCGATGAAATCCATAGTGATTTCATCCCAGATTTGAGTTGGCAACGGAATAGGTTGAAGGAGACCCGCTGGAGAGGCGTTCAAGCTCTTGTTATGTTGGGAGACCTCACAACCATTAACATAATCAGTCACTGTCTTATGCATTCCTTGCCAAAAAAATTCAGCTGCCACCCTATGATACATTTTAGCTATCCCTGCATGACCTCCAATTAGGGAGTCATGAAATTATGCCAATAAATATGCCAAGTATTTTATTTTTGCAGGAAGCACTAACCTCCCCTTATACAACAAATTCTCACCTCCCATGGTAAAACCATGATGTGCCTTCATGTTTATATTTATATCCTTCCGAATGCGACTGATGAACGAGTCCTCTTCAATCTCTTTCTTTAAATCACCCCAAAACTGCCAACCTTCGACCTCCAGCGTATTACAAACAACCTCCTCAATTGTCTATGTACCCATAGAATTAGACTTACATGATAGGGCATCCGCCACAAGTTTGCTGCTACCGGTGCAATATTGAATTTCAAAGTCAAATCTCATTAATTTGGTAACCCACCTTTGGTATTCCATCCCAACCATCCTCTGTTATAGAATGTATTTTAGACTAAGCTTATCAGTGCGAACAATTAACTGGCCCCCCAACAAGTAGGGTCGCAATTTTAACACCGCCCGGACAATGGTCATGAGCTCCTTCTCATATATTGATTTTAGGTTCTCCTGCTGCCCCAAAATTGTGCTGTAATAAGCAATAGGTTTGTGTTCTTGAGTGAGGACCGCACCCAATCCATACCCCGATGCATCTGTATCCACGACAAATGGTTTCTTAAAATCGGTAACGCTAACACCGGAACTGTAGTCATTGCTACCTTTAACCGTTGAAATGCAGTTTCTGCCGCCTCACCCCAACCAAATTTCCCTTTCCTCAATAAATCTGTTAGAGGCCTAACTATACTTGCATATCCCTCCACGAACTTCCGGTAGTAACTGGTAAGGCCCAAAAAAAACCCTTAATCCCTTTATATGTGTACGTGTTGGCCATTCAATCATTACCTTGACCTTGTCTTCCTCGGCAGCCACCCCTCGTGCAGAAATTTCATGTCCTAAACAAGAAATTTCCAGCCGTCCAAACTCGCATTTCTTCTTATTCAAATACAATTGATTTGCTGCCAAAATTTCCAAAGTGATTCGAAGGTGATCTCCGTGGGCTTCCTCATCATTATTGTAGATCAGTATGTCGTCAAAGAAGATGAGGATAAATTTTCGTAAATAGGGACGGAAGACGTCGTTCATCAAACTTTGAAACGTGGCAAGGGCATTTGTGAGCCCGAAAGGCATCACTTTGAATTCGAAATGATCATCGTGCGTCCAAAAGGCAGTTTTGTGGACATCTTTCGTTTTCATAGCTATTTGATGATACCCCGAGCGAAGGTCCAACTTCGAAAATACAGTGGCGCCGTGGAGTTCATCCAGACTGGAATGGGAAATTTGTCGGGGATAGTGATCTTATTGAGTGCCTGGTAATCGACACAAAATCGCCATGTGCCATCTTTCTTACGCACCAGAATTACGGACTTGAAAGTGGACTACGACTGTGTTCTATAATTTCCAAGCTCAACATATCCTGCACCATCTTCTCGATTTCAAATTTTTTAAAATAAGGGTACCGATATGGCCTTACATTCACCGGTTCGCTGCCCGCTTTTAATTCTATACCATGTTCATGGCCTCTTGGAGAGGGTACCCCTCCGGGAGCGTTGAACATCACTGTAAAATTCTGCAACAAGTCTTCAAGGTAGGGTGGAATTTCCCTTTCATTCCCCATGACAACCTCCTGATTTGCGAATTTCACCACAACCCCCTCACCCCCATTTAACACAACTTTTATCATAGTTGGTAATCGGCGCGATCACCAATTCAGCCACCCCTTGCAAACAAATGAGTTGATTGTCCGACATAAATTCAAAGGTTTTAGCTTGGAGATCCATCTGAAACTTCCCTAGTGAGCTTAACCATGCTACACCCAATATCAAATCCACCCCTCCCAAGCGAAGAGGTAAGAAATCGTCCGTAATTTCTATGGGACCAAAAGTAGGTTTGAGTTTTGTACAAATTCCCTTCCCTTCCACGCTGTCGTCGATTCCCAAGCAAACCCCATAATTGCCGGTGTATTTCACTAGAATCTCTAACTTTGATACCATTCTTTATGAAATAAAATTATGAGAGGCCTCTGTATCCAACAAGGCTACAATCGAAACTCCTTGTAGCTCCCCATGTACTCGCAACGTTGTCGGTGAACTAGACCTTCCCAAGGATATCAGCGAGACCTTGATTAATCCTTGAGGCCCAGCTAGTTCCTTGTCCACTTCCTCATCTCCTTCACCTTTAGAGCTCTCCTCCAACACCATTTGGTCCTCCTCAGCCCTTATCAAGATAACATTAAATTCAACCTTACTGTTGGTCCAGAGACGAGCCTCAGGTGTAGAGGGTGGGGGGGGGGATACACCTGAATGCGAATTTCAAACTCAGAACACAAAAGTCAGTAGAACTAAATACTGTTACCGAACTAGTCAGTTAGCCAGTTAAGCTTTCTGGATCGCGTGGGCAGAGAATTCTTCTACTAAGTACAATCTATTGACTTATGTCAGTTGACAGTAGTTCAGTATCAGAAGTTGTGAGCGGAAGTGTATGCCCTAAGATATAGTCATCTCAGATGAACTCCTTCGAGGTTTCTAAGCTATTGATATTACAATAAGCTCGCTTAGATTAGAGAAGGCGAATTAATGTAATATAGAGTGAAGAACTAAAAGAATCTATCTCTGGATGCAAGTTCTTCATTGGATTCGACGTTTAAGTTTGCTAGAGTGTATGTGAGCTTTGTATGCTTGGTTCCCAGTTTTGTACTTCTTCTACATGAAGACACTTCTCTATTTATAGTCTTCGATTCATGAATAGATTCGTTGCAGAGGGTCTAGACACGTGTCGAATAAGATAAGGAAAACGGCGATCTCGAATTTGAATATCACTGTAGGGATTCCCTCTTTTTCAGTCTAGGAGCAGCTTTATAGCAGAGCAGGTAGAGTGTTGTTGGCTCCTTATTGGTCGAGGTTATGAGAGTGTTTGAGGCTTGTTCAAACTCCAACTATACGTTGAGTTGACTTCCTTTGAATCCTCGGACCTTTGACTGAATTATCATCGACTGACATTCGTCTGAGAAGTTCAGTTCGCAGGCTCGAATTCCTTTGTAGATTTAGTTGGTTGATAGCTTTCCAACTGACTTCTTCGATACTGAGTTCTTCGGCTGAGTGACAGATCTTCTACTGAACGCATCAGCTACTAAACTCTAGCTAGTCTACTAAGTTCATAACATGTTGAATCAACTAAGCTATTACATTATCGAAGGCTCATCATTCAACTAGGGGTTTTGGGATCTTCGAATCTTATCATAATGAATCTCATTCCAATAATTTTCTCCTATTTGATGATGCCAAAACCTTTTACAACAACCAATATCAAAACCTTTTGCAAGGCTATCTCTAACAACAAGGCTGACTTTCTAATCAACACGATCCCTATACATCATAAGACCGAAGTCTAACAATTTCCCCCAAACACGTTTAAAAGCAATTTCCCCCTTAGATAGATGTCTAAGTACAGGAGCACAGAGAGAAACACAGAAGTATAAGTAGCCATGTGGATGTGTGTTCTGATCACTGAGTTGATCAGTAATGTTGAAAGATAAAGAACACAGTCAAGTGACAATAAGTAGTTGTCGAAGGCCAATAGAGATAGAATATCATATATGATGAGAGGTTACAGTTACAAGATGTTCTAATCTGTGAACTAAGACTAGGAGAGAATCAGTTGGGCTTCTATTTGAATTGTTGCAGTCGAGCTTTGATGTCAGCAGATTTCTTCTCCCAAAGGTCGAGACCTTGTGGACTTTGCTCCTCAGTTCTTCGATCTCTTCCTTGTCTTCAGCATCATTCAGAATCAGACTTCTTCTACTGATAGCATATTTAATTTCTTCCTCAATCTCCTTATTGCATATGTTTCCTTGTTGTGTGAGAGGAGGAGGTAGAAGTCTGTATTCAGGAGCCTTAAGAGTTTTACCTAACTGTTCTAGAATGGTTTCTATTTGGTCATAGACTTCAGGTTCAACACTTATCAAGAATTCTTTGAAGGTATTGTCGGGATCAGTCTGCTCACTTACTGACTCCCAAACGTAATAGCTCTTGATGAAGTCGACCTTTGCATGTTCCCATTTTTGATTGATCTTACTGTTGGTCCAGAGACGAGCCTCAGGTGTAGGGGGGGTGGATACACATGAATGCGAATTTCAAACTCAGAACGCGAAAGTCAGTAGAACTGAATATTGTTACCGAACTAGTCAGTTAACCAATTAAGCTATCTGGATCGCGTGGGCGGAGAATCTTCTCCGAGTACAATCTCTCGACTTATGTCGGTGGGCGTAGTTAGTATCGAAGTTGTGAGCGGAAGTGTATGCCCTAAGATATAGTCGTCTCAGATGAACTCCTTCGAGGTTTCTAAGCAATTGATATTACAATAAGCTCGCTTAGATTATAGAAGGGGACCTAATGTACTCTAGAGTGAAGAACTAAAAGAATCTATCTCTGGATGCAAGTTCGCTTTGGATTCGACGTTTAAGTTTGCTAGAGCGAGATGTGTTTGCTGATGCATTTTCGTTTGATCCGAAGAACGTGAAATTCTTGAGTGCAAGAAGCAGCAGAGAAATCAATTGGCCGGGGACTACATGATAAGCGTCCCCGGAAATCTCTAAGGCTCCTCAAGAAATTCAAGAAAAGAAGAGGAAAACGCTGAAGAAGCCTACAACTACTGAAGTGCCTCCAAAGCCTATCTCTGTTGAGGATTCAGGGTCAGGTAAGGAGGATGTAACCTTGAAAGAGAAAGTCAAGAGGATTATTGATGAGGAGATTCAGTCGGAGCCCCCAACTGAAGCTGAAATTCCACAAGCTGACTCCTCATCCTCTCTCCCTGCCTCAATTCTGCTAGCTCAAAGCAGAGCTACTGAGGAAGTCGCGGACGAAATTCTCGAGATCTTGGATCATTCAAATATCGTGGACATCACCATCAGAGCTAAGGTGCAGATGCGTCTGAGATTCCTAGAATGGGATCTGCTGGAAGAGACGCTCCACCTAAGGACTACTTTTGAACTGACAAGAGAAGAGCAGATTCTTCGAGAGGAGATCGGCTACGGCGAGCCTACTGACATCGCCTCCATGGAGGATCTTAGGGCCGCCCTGCTGATGCTCATGAGTTTGAAGGGACAATTCGATCAGCCCACATAGCCCCAGACTCAGTCTAACTCTCACCGCGGCACACCACCCAAGGATGCAGACTAGGGAGGATCTGCTGAGGGACAATCTCCCAGGGACGACTCACCACCACCTCCTCCTGAATTAAGCGTAGTCATTCCTATGCCATTCGAGACTCAGCCGAAGAACAATCCAGATACCAGGCTGCTGAGATCAAGGACCTAAAAATGGCGTTAATTAATAAGGTTATCAAATGCCAAGGTCACAAGAACCGTCTCCTCGCGGAAGACGTGAACAACAAATGGAGCCAATTCACAGAGGCTCAGACCAAGACGATAGGTACCTTATCTACTGAAGTGCAGAGGATCAACACTCCAACTGAAGTCAATGCTGAAGCGATCCTCTCACTAGCACTTGAAGCTCAACGGACCGATCTGACTACCCAATTTAAGATCATTCTGCAGAATCAGGCCAAAACATTTTCTCATGAAATGGCCTCTGCCACAGATCGGGTCCTGAAGACAGTACAGTAGCGATACAAGCTCGCTACTGAGAGTGTGGCTTAGGCACTCGTAGAGCAACATGATGCATGCACACATATCCAGAAGGAAGTCGTGGATTCTGTGGAGGCATACCTCAAACGGATAGAAGCCTCTAAGTCAGCTCTATTGAAAGTTGTTAATATAGAGCACGATAAGAGATGGACTTCCTATACCGATGCACCTGGAGATGTTGTAGCCTCTCTCGATTCAATCAGAACAACTATGGAGGGGCTGAACACCAAACTGACCGCCTTGGCAACACTTATAAATGATGCCAAAAAGGGGGAAAGTAGTAGGTCTTCTCAACTACTGACCCTCTTGAAAGCCGAAGAGGTAGGTCCCAGCGCAACAGCTGCAAGCAAAGGGAAAGAGAAGGAAGTTGAAGGCTCAGGAGAGCCTACTGACGAGGCCGTCACTGAGGTGACCTAGTATCTGGAAGCTTTACCAGAAGAAGAGCCTCCCTCTATCGAAGTCGGCAACGAACTAAAGCCAAAGCCAAAGGCAAAGCTCCAACCTCTCTTCTCCCTCTCCTCCTAAGAAGCTAAAATTCAAAACACGCGAAGAGCAGATTGCTTATGATGAACAGCTCGCGCGTGAGCTTAAAAAGGAAGATGCCCAGAAGACCAAAGCCAAGAAAGGCGTACTAATCCGTGCTCCAATTCATACCCGAACTAGATCAGTACAGCCCAAGCAAACCAGGTCAGCAGCAAAGACTCCGACAAAGTCCAAACAAGCTGAGAAGCCAAAGCATGCATCTCCCAAATCTAAATCAGCAGAGCCCAGCGACTCAGATGTATAGTTTATCACCACTACTGAATTGTCGAAGAGACAAGAAGCTGAGATGAAAGAGTTGTGGGATAGCTGTGAAAGAGGACTTGACAGAACAGCTGAGGCCAGACAGATCAGAGAAGCGAGAGAGCAGTTACATCTTGCTGATCTGGAGGCGCTCAGGCTGAGAACTGAGAAGGAAGCTCGTGAGAGAGTTCCTGAAAAGGACAGGAGTATCCCTACTACCTCAAAGTTCTTCAGAAGAAGGGAGCCTGTCAATGAGATGAAGAGGAAAATATTCAAAAGGACTGATGAATGGGTGCCATATAAGATTAGCCAGAGATGGGAGCAGATCAAAGTGGATTTATAAGATCAACCAGAGATGGGAGCAGATCAAAGTGGATTTCATTAAGAGATTCTATGTCTGGAAGATATTGAAAGAGGAAGCTAATCCTGAAGAAGCCTTCGTAGACTTTCTGAAACCTATGGATGCTTCACTCTATGCTGAAATTCAAACCATTCTGGAACAATCCAATCAAGACTTTAAAAGCACCTCAGTTCAAACCACTACCTCCTCCGATGACGCACCAAGGCAATTTATGCAAAAACGAGATTGAGGGAGAAATCTTTGATGTCATCAACAACAAAGGTTTGAACAAGAACGACGAAGAAGACAATGAAGAGATTAAGGCCCTGAGACAGCGTGTTTATTCAGCTTATAGCCTTGATCTTCCGGAGAAGAAGTCTGCTGACTTCAAAGCTCGGATACAACTCTTCAAGAAGAAGTCCAGCTGACTGTCTCCTTAGTCTTCTAGGCTTTAGAATAGAATGTCATGTAATTGTAAACTCCTTATCTCATACATGACATATCTCTTCTTTTGGCCTTCGACAACTACTCATTGTCATTTGGATGTGTATTTTTCTTTCAACACTACTGATTACTGAAGTAATTAGCTCACACACTCACATATCTACTTATATGTTTCTCTGTGGTTCAGTGTTTAGATTTTTTTGAGAAACTGACTTTTCCATGCTATAAGGGAAATTGACTATAAGGGGAAAGTATTTTTAAGTATGATAGGGGAAAATGCTTCTCTTTTGGGGGAAATTATTTTCTATGTGTTGATAGATACTTAGCCTGATAATGTTCTGATAATTCAGTATGTGACATTGCTGCATATTTGTGTTAATGCTCTGATACTTCTCAGCGTACCTGATATTTATCTGTCTTGATGATTATTGCTCTGATATTATGCCTTGTTTACCTTATAATATATTCTTTTTAGCATAGTCAGTAGCAGTAGTTGTTGTAAAAGGTTTTGGTATCATCAAATAGGGGAAAATTATTGGGATGAATATATACGATAAGATTTGAAGATCCCAAAACCCCTAACTGAATGATGGGCCTTCAATATTGTAATAGCTTAGATGAGTTCAGCTGTTAGAACTCAGTAGGCTAGAGTTTAATTGTGGATTCAGTAGAAGATTCTGCACTCAGCTGAAAAACTGAGTATCGAAGAAGTCAGTTGGTCTGTCTATCACCAACTGAATCTGCACAAGAAATCGAGCCAGCGACTGAAGTGTTTAGACAAATGTCGATAGAGGATAATCAGACGAAGGTCCGAGGATTCAGAGGAAGTCAACTCATCGTACTTTGAGTTTGAATGAGCCTCAACAACTCTCATGTACCTCGACCAATAAGGAGCCGACAGCGCCTTACCTGCTCTGCCATAAAGCTGCTCCTAGCCGAAAAAAGAGGAAATCTCTACAGTGCCTCTACTCAACGTTCGAATTATATATGGCCGTTTTTCTTGTCTTATTCAACACGTGGTTAGACCCTCTCCAACGGATCTATTCACAAATCGAAGACTATAAATAAAGAAGGTCTTCATGCAAAAGAAGCACCGGGAACCAAAGCGAACAAAGCTCAAACCTCTAGCGAACTTACAAGCGACATACAAGCGAAGAACTTGCTTATAGATTTAGATATCTTCTTTAGCTCTTCTCTCTAGAGAATTATTGTTCACTTTCTCTAACTAAGCGTGCGTATTGTAAAATCAATAGCTTAGAACCTCGAAGGAGTTCATATCTTTTGAACTATTTTTTCTTGTAAGAACTCCTTCCTAGTTGGAGAAGATCTAACCTTAAACGGTTAAGAAATTGTACAGTCACTACGACTATAAGTAGATACCTGTCCAGCGTACAAATTGATTGAGGCTTGCTCAGTATAAGCAAACAAGTTAGTATTTGTCCTATGAACAGATCAACGGAGGCTTGCTCAGTATAATTAGTACAAGAGCTCCTGCTCAGTTCAGGACGGTAGACGTAGGACCCTGTGTGTCCGAACCACTTTAAAAATCGATATATTGATTTTGTTTTTAACTGTTGTATTGATATAACTGTTCATTCAGCATCCAATTGAGTTTTAATCGAACTTGCATAAAACGGATTTTCAACTAAGACTCACATTTTAAAGGGCCTACACTTCCGCACACAACTCTTGTACTGAACTACTGTTCACTGATATAAGTCAGTAGGATTGTACTTAGTAGAAGAACTTTCAGCTCACGCGATCGAGAAAGCATATCTGACCAACTGACAAGTTCAGTAGCAATCTTCAGCTAAAGCTGACTTTCGCGTTCTGAGTTTGAATTTGCATTTAGGTGTATTCACCCCCCCCCCCACACACACACACACCTGAACTGCGTCTCTGGACCAACATAATCAATCGCATAGAAGTACTATCCTCATTCTCCACGAATTTCTAAAACTGAGCCTTGAACTCATCCAAAAAGAATTCAGTCCAGTTGACCTGGACGCCATCCACGATGGCCATCATAATCTGAATCCTGATCCTGGATATTTGATCGTAGGATCCAGCTGAACTGGTGAGGATGTTGTTGACTATGTACGCTAATCCTCTGTATTCAGGGAGCAACTGATTTTCGGGAAAGGCTGCTTTCAATAAAATATCCTTTTGCCCACTGAACTGGCAGAGATACTTATTGATGGAAGTCTCCTTGTACCCAATCGGAGAAATCCCGATGTTGGGAAGATTGAAGCTAAGGCGAAGACACTCAGCAATGTCTAAATCAACAATCTTTGCTTCCCACTTGTTGTTACTCGTTTCTTGCTGGAAGTTTATGCAAGAAATATCCTGAAGGTCCTCAGTCTGACGAAGGGTCATGAAGAACTCGACGACCTGTCTCAGGAGGCAGTGGATGGGAGCCCTAGATAACAGAGACTCAAGGCCTGACGACTCGAGGACGTCAAATATCTGCTCCATACAATCAATTCCACACGACTGGAAAGCGAGTACTGTTTCGAACCACACTCTCTTGCTACTGATGATCTCCTCCATGTCAGACGGAATCAGGACTTCATTGTCGGAGAAATTCGCCATTGAGATAATAAATTGAATCTAAATAAGCATTAGCACTTGAAAATAGAGTAAGTCAATAATTAGCAGATATAGTTTATGAGATTTACCGAAAGTTTAGTGCTTGAAGGTAGTAGATTTCTTAAGCAAAAGATATGCCGAACACTAAGCAGTTCAAAAATGGCGGAAATGTATTTAGATCATAGATACATGCAAATATATATCATACGAATATGAACGGTTTATTCAACATGCGGTTGAGATTAATCTGATACGATCCTTAGGTTCATGATATGATCACTTGATTGACCCTTAGGATTATAAGTTAGAGATCTCCCGCCATCATACGGAATCCCTAGAGCCTTAGTGGATGAACCAACAAAATAAATTCATAAATGCTAGCTAGAGAATGGGAATGAATCAATTATCTTAGGCATAATGATTGTTAAACTTCCGCACTCTTCATCAAACTTGAAACCACACTCATTAATCCACTTTGTTTTTCTTTTACTTGATATTTTACTTCCGTAGTTTAGAATAAACCAAACACAGTTTAGAACCAAGTAGATAGTAAAATAATTAGGATAATTAGAACTCAGCTGAGTCCTTGTAAGATCCAGTGCCGGCTCTTGGGCAAGGCCAATAAGCCACTTGCCTTAGGCCCCCAACATAAAAGGCCCCCAAATTGTAATATTCTTTAATTAATTAAAGTTTAATATTAACAATTTACTTAATAAATTTGTTTAATATTAGCAACTATGAAGGCCAATAATTAACCAATCTAATCCCCATCAGTAACAGTGCAACTCCACAAAATAGAATAAATTGCAAATCATCTTTTTAGATTACATAGTTTGCAATCTCTTAAATGCATATTAGATTTGAATTATTTTAAAAAAAAAATGATAAGATATTTATTTTTTATTTAATTTTGATAGATTGAATCATATGACTTAAAATAAAAATGTCTTGAATTCATTGATCTTGAGATTCTTTCAAAGAATAATATGTATTTTTATATAATTGATTTGAATTTATTTCTGGAACTAAAAGTAGGAGTATTAAATGTTGAAAATCGAAATTCAATTAAGATATTTACTTTAGTAAAGGAATTGATTGTTTTTTAAAATTCTCTATTGTATATAGAATGTACGTTACTTAGTATACATCTATATCTCAAGTTTGATAAAATTCTCTATAGTGGCATCTGCATAAATAAGTTTTCCCAAAGTTAATGATATTCTTTTAGAAAAAGTTAAACATCTATATCTCAAGTTTGATAGAATGGATTAGCAATTATAATATTCTATTAGCTAAACTTTAGTATAAAAATTTATTAAATATTTGGTTCCGAAAAAAGTAACGGGACAAGTTTCTGATTTACTATTGAATATCGTATTATTTTGACGAAGGCCTCATTTTAGTACGTTGCTTTAGGTCCCGAAAATATTTGAGCTGCCCCTGATGAGATCGACCTCGGGAGTTGCTAGATTAGATATTACACTAATTCGTGCACTTGCGAGAATTATAATTTGTTCATCATGGCGCTAGTCGTGGTGGCTGAAGACAAACAAATCAATCGTGTGCTAGAAGAGTTTTTTGCAGAAAATGTACTCTTCATCATCACACTAGCATTTCTTTTTCCTTAACTTTGCCTTAGTTAGAACTGCGCCTGTGGCTGCAGTTCTTATGTTTCCTTTTATTCTTTCGAATATTGGGATATCTAACTGCTCAAAATTATCTAGCACCATAATCAGGGACGGATTTACATAGGGGCATGGGGTGGCAATTGCCACCCCTTTCTTTTTGGATATAATTATCTAGTATAGTCATAATTAATATAATCATAATATATTATGCAATATTTAATATACCCACATATGTATTTATTATATATATTTGCCATAAAACTAAAATTCTATCAAAATTTTATACAATATTTGACAAAGTTTATTATCTGAATTAATGGACCTTGTAAAGTCTTGATGTTCATAAATTGTTTTCCTTAAATACTTTCTATAAAGTCTATATTGCACAAATCATTGTAAAAAAATGGCAAGATTTACTTCTCAATCTCTTTTTCTCAACCAAACATTGCGACTTAAGCAGTTTATTATAGTTTGTTTGGTTATTTTTACTATCAATTTTAGTATTTAGTTTACTATTTATCCTGCAAATTCATGTTAATATTTTTTTTAAGGTATCTTGTTTTTATACTTAAATACCTAGTTTTGAGGCAAACCAAAACACGAAATTATGACACCCCTTGTTGAAAATCCTGCATACGTCCCTGACCATAAGTACATATAACAATAATAATCTCTGAGAATGTTCTTTCTGGTTATATTGCTTGAAACGCCTTTAAATCAATTGATTCATCCCAGTGTTCTATGGTCAAACTGTCGATTCTTCATATGCGAAATTCCCATGAAGTATTGCAACTAATGCAACTGTACTTGCCATGTCGGCAACCCTGACACTTGTGTAGTGGCATGGCATTGTAAACAAAGCTTTGCGCAAAATTGGCATCTGAATATCGTAAAAGCTTGTTAGCAACACATCTTCTAAATATTGAGATGGTGTATTTCTAAGTTGTAGTATTGAACATGTTGAATTGAGTTAAAATTATAATAATAACAAATCAATTAAATGAATTTGCAATTTTGAAGGAGAAAAAATCAATTTTGGTACTGTATTGTCACCCTAAATCGACTTTGGTCCTGTAACGACGCTTCAATCAATTTTGGTCCTGTAATTTTGCAAATGATCAATTTTTGGTCCTACTGGAGAGAGATACACTCGCCGTTTTCCGTCATCAGAGATATTTCTGGCCACTTTCTCATGTGAAGCTAAATTTAAGAAAATTATTTTTAGTCATGAAATGTTAGCTAATAATCGATTTTGGTCATATAATGTAGCACATAATCGATATTGCCCCTGTAATTATTGGTGAAATTAATACAACAATTCTTTGTTCACAAACCGAACGAAAATGAAAACATGTAACATTATAAAACCAAAAATGAACTAATCTCACATTACACAACCAAAATTGATTATTAGCACATTATGAGACCAAAAACGATTTTAACAAGACCAAAATCGACTATTAACCAACATTACATCACCAAAAACGATTTTCTTAAATTTTGCTTCACATGGGGTAGGAAAGTGGCCGGATATATCTCCGGCGACAGAAAACATTGAGTGTATCTCACTCTCCAACACAAGGACCTAAAATGGATAATTAGTAAAATTATAGGATCAAAATCGATTTAGGTCAACATTACAAGACCAAAATTGAAAAAAAAAATTCTCTAATTTTGAAGCCATAACCAATAATGCACAAATACCAATCCAATGCACCTCGATTTTTCTTGTTTTTGACTTTTCACGACCCCCTTCTGTGGGTAAAATAGTCGTGTGGCGTCGAGTCATATCAAAATAGTTCAAAAAGGCAACAACTTTCAGATAATAAGTAACAATGTTTCGACTAGAATGACAATTTGGAGATCACGCCTTAGTTTTCTTAAATACAAATTCGGAGTTAAACAACCAAGCTTTTGAAGTGAGTAATGCAATCCAATGCACGCTTGAAATCACTGTCCTCCAAAGCAATGGTGAACCGGCAGTAACCGGGAATCCCAGTCCATGCTGCACTGTTGATGCACAAACCAGTGGTGCTCAGCATCACTTCCCGGATATTCGTATCGTCGAGCTTGATTTCCCGGCTTCCTGAACCCTCCTTCAGTTGGATGGTCCTTCCCAAGTAGCCTGATGGCTTTGCTAGTATGGAAACACCTCCTTCAGCATCAACCACCTCCCAACCACTATTCTCAAGAGTCTGCCACAAACCAAAAATAGCTCAAGATATACTGATTTTAGTTATGATTTATGATCACGAAAGATGGATGGTGAATGATGAAAGATTTACCTGCTTCAAGTGCTTAAATCGACTTCTTAGAGTTTCCATCTGTTCTGCTATGGCGTTCGAAAGATCCTTGCTTTCTTGCTCTCCAAGATCCAGTAATTTCTTTACAGTGTATTTAATAGTGCTGTGAGGTTTGCTTACTCCACCGGAGCTATGGAAAGCATCCACAAGGGAAGGCTGGTTTACGAGCAGAAATCCGAATTTAAGCCCACTGGCAAGCAATTTGAAGAATAACCCCCCTAGCAGACACACACAAAAGGCCGGATTAGCAGATGAAAGATTATCTAGTGTAGCTCCCAAGTTCCACCCATTAAATCCTTTCGAATTATACTTCACTCCTGAGAATGAGGTATCTAAGATAACGCGTGCTCCAAACTTAGCACATACGGATAACAACTTGTTTATCTCTTCATTACTGTAGACCAAGCCAATTGGATTGATTGTTGGACCAGAGATATAGATCCATGGTTTATTAACAGTCTTCAGAGTACGAGTAAGTGTTTCTTCTGTTAGTTTGTATCCTACTTCAGCATTTGTTGCGATCGTTACGATGTTAGCCTTCAAAAATCTTGCAGCAGATACATAGTTTCCATTTGAACCAGTCGGGAAGCATAAAGTTCCGCTTTCTTGAGCACAGCAGATTACCAACTTAGTAAAAAGTTCTGAAGGACACCCTGCATATATGAACTCGGTGTTGCTATCAGATGGAAAGCCATAATTGCAGCTAACCAGTCGTCTAATCCCATCTGTAACATCAGTCTCAGATTCTGTTATTTTCTGCCTTGCAAAGCTCTCGAAAATCGCAGCCTTAACTGGTGCAGTTATTGGCAGAAAGCTTTGGTCCACATCCATGTGAACCAAGGAAGAGTGATTAGATTCATCTATTGATAACTCAAAGTGGTCAAGTACTGGGATAGCCAAACTGGGAACTCCATTAACTTTGGTAGCACTGGCCATCTCACCATTTCTCTAAAGACACAATCAACAAACACAATTCCTGGTTAGATTTCCTAAGATTTGGATTTATACTGCTAAAGATCTAAAGTATAAATTATGGGCCTCTCGACTAGCTAAAGCTTTTGGAGTAAACAGTGGGTTTAACAATCCAATTCAAAGTAACCATGCGTCTTCACCAAATTTTGCTAGATTGGCGATATTATACAGATCCTGATTTGAAGGCAATAGCTATTGGTAGAAATACATAATAACATAACATAGTGGAATTTCTGTCCACTGTTCTCTTTCACGAACAAAACGAAATTAAAAAAAAAAAAAAACAGAATTTCATGGTGAAGATATTAACCACGACTGGACCTCTGAAATACACTTGACCACGTATATACTCAACTTATGGCCAACAAACATAAAAATTTACCAAAAGACTAACCTGTATAGCTGGGTGTCGATCAGCAAGCTGAAAAGCAAGAAGCTCGTGGAAAATACAGCCATAGTAGTACTGACTAATTATAGCAGTACTACCCTGCAGAAGTTCAACCGTCTTGCATAGAGCTTTGAACATTTCCTCATCCTCTGATATCACAAAAGCCACTTCTAAATCCTTATAAACCTGGAGTCCAGAAACAAAAGGTTCAATGAGCATATAACACGAGGATTAATCACCACCCAAATTACAAACAAAGAGTAGAAACTTTTTAACAAAATGCCATCAAACACCATTAAGAGCTCAGAGTACATCACTAGTGATAAATATTAGATGTCTAACTCACTAAAGCATATATGTATATTACCTGATTCTTCAGTAAGCCACAAACAATTGTCGCATGAGGCGGCAGAGGATTTCTGGCGAGATACTTGAGGACTCCGTTGGAATTAGGAAGGCTGGATAACACAAAGTGGTCAGATATATCCAAAATCAAACGGGACCCTATTTCTCTTGTTGTATCCAGTAGGTGCTCAAATGATGAACTAGTAACTGACTCAAATTGAGCCATCCCAGTCACTACAACTTCTGGCCTTAACTTTTTTACTAGGTCTACCAACAAGTCTGACTGACGTGGTGCTTCAATGACTGCAATCACTTCCTCCATGTTCTTTCCAGTTTCTGTCTTCTGCCAAAGAAATAAAACTTGTTAAGAAAGAAGAGCTCGCGAATAGAAAAACTTCCCCAAACCCACTCCCCAAACCCACCATCAGAAACAAAAGAAACTTAAATAATAAAATTGACTAATAAAACAATCATGAACTGACAGCAGTTAAAATTAGTTCACAACTCGCTAGACAGTGTAGTTTCTAATCAGCTAGGACTTTTACGAGTTAAAATATACCATTGACTCTGTTTTATTAAGATTCAGACAGTCAGAAAGGAATATAATAGTATAAGTCACAAATAAGGTTGCATGCCATTAAAGGCATAAACAAGTTCTCATACACTAAGATCTTAGCAGAAAAGAGAGTATATAAAATGATCACATGCCTATGCGCTTGCATAAGAATGCCTTATTAGATACAGATTCTGGTTCCAATTGTGAGAAAATCAAGCAAATATTTGTTTAAAAAAACAGCTAAGAACCTTATTATTGAGGTGTCGACGGCACTTTTGAAGTCCATAGTTGAAGGTAAAGAAGACAAGAAAGGAGGATGACTGGTGAACTGATTAATCATGGTTGTTCAACTCAAAAGATGAACCTTATTATTTTGGAATGTGAAACATCACCATGTAGTAGAATGCATTTCCTCCACAGTTATCACATTGAGAATATTATTTGTTTGAGTATCATCCTTGTTTTAATATAGCAAGACAATATATTAAATAAATACTTAAAACATATCAATAAAGTCCCAATTCCTAAAGTGAGAATGAAATGAATGAATGGAAAATTAATTCTTCTTCACCATACCTCAATATTTAAGGTTGTCAACCATTGCTTTGGCAAATATGGGGACAATTGTTCATCAACAATGGCCAGGCGTGGTGACAACAAACGTAGAGCACTTTCAATCGCCACAGTCCTTGAAGGAAATACAACAACATTCTAGCCCACAAAGTAAGAAAAAGGAAGACAGAACAAAATCAGAGAGGTGAAAAGTTAACATTCTAAATCCACTAAGATTTCAGAAGACAACACAAATTACTTCTCAGTGAGATTTTGGATACCAAATATCCATTTGTTTGAGTATAAGTTTACACGTTTCTTCAATAAACAGTGTCTAATTTCAGATAGGAATGTGAAAAAATGGTGAAGGATAAAAATCATGAAATTCCCCATGTTGCCAAGCATGTTCATGAACTTTAAGAAACTACAAACCAGTTTTGTTTAGACATGAATGCAACCAACATACTACTTGATTTTTCTTTATCTCTATGACACTTTGTATGACCTTTTGGCAGGACAGAGTTCGACATTTTATATAGTTGAATAACTCTAAAGAACATCCGCTAACTACTATTACCATAGCTAAAGCAAGTTACAGTACAAAATGCTACCTATCATGCAAAAGGAATAAGGTACTCATTCCAAGGTATTTAAATTGAGTTTTCAAGTAACCATATTTTCAGATTAGTTAATATTTGCACCAAAGGGAAGAGTTTCTGGTATAAAAACAAGAGATTCAATCCAAAGGGGTTCGAGAAAAAAGCACTGAAAAACTCAAATGAATCTAAGGTAGTTCAAATCGCAGTGAACAAGAACACTGATGTACTGTTAGTCTGTTAATAAAGTTAAAAGTAACAATGTTACTTACATCTGCAGAAAGTGGGATGTGATGGTACGTATTCATAAACTTGGCAATAAGCCCACGAAAACGTTTACTTCCTGCAGGTGGCTCATGAGGAAATGAGAGATGTTTTAGAACATTAGCAAGATGAGCAAGGAAAGGGATCTTCTCATCTGCAACAGAATCATCCTCGAAGTACAAATCTAAAGAGCTCCTGATATCACTGAATCCGTCCTTGAGAAACTCAAATATCTTTTTTACCTGTCAAAGCAGCAAATCAGCTTCAGGCTCACTTTTCATTGCAGAACCATGCCCTAGTTTGTATAGGTAAGTCATAACTACTATTCATCGAGAAAATGTCAAACCTGATTAGGTTGTCGGAGTTGACAACTATATACTGATAAAGCATGAGAAATACGCCCGCCAGCTTTTGCATACGCCCATGCTGTCCGGGCACAAATTGGTTGATCTCCAGAAAGCCCCATGAAGAACTCAAAACGGTGAGGACTGTTCTTTTCAATTTCAACTAATGCTGTAATATCTGTGTCAGCAGCCTGCATTTAAAAGATCTCTAAAAATGTAAACTTTCATGGAAAGAAGATGCTCATAGAATGAGTGTAGAACCTGAAGAATTTTAGTCTGCCAAAGCTTGTTAACTTGAAGACCACGGCGTTCAAACAAACGTTTACATACAGCTTGTCCAGGACGACCCCCCATATTAAAGATCATAATTCCCAAAGGTTTTATTACAGATATCCCTTCTTCAACAGCCCTCGCAATAAGACCTAAACCAAACTGGTCCTCCACAAAGCCCTGGAACAAATAATAGCTCAATAAACATGAGAAAGCATCTATTTTCTGCATTTAAAATAGACATAGCACAGTAGGTAAGTAAATCAGCACTTGACAAACTTCTTGTTGTCTGTCCAATAATTGCTAAGAGGATTAAATGAATTGTCCATGGGACAATGCATAAAAAGTCAATCTGATAAAGAAAACACAAACATTGCAGATACAATTGACAAAGTTAGTCAGTAAGAAACAGATTTTCAGTCAGAAGCCATGATGTGGTAGAGAAGATTATTACTGGAATAAGTTTTTGCGATGGAACACTCTAATATAAAGAAAGATCCGATAAAAAAACTCCAGCTCTGTAATCTGTGTCAGTACATGGAAGAGTATGTGAGGACAGAGATTCCCGAAAGAAACTAGAATGGTTAATATATTTCATAAAATCTTGCACTAAACGAACATAAACGATCAAATGCCCATTCTCATGCATTTAAGTTACTTTGCTCTATTTTATATGCTGTATGATCACAATTTACTTGCAATGAAGGATCTGATCAACTAGAGTATACTCGGTTAACAAAAGAAGGTAACAGGTATGGATAGTAATCGACAAACAAAGAAAGATTTCAGAGAATTATCCAGAATGTGGTTTCTTACCAAAACATATCCTTATAAGGTTTGCTAGGATATAATTAACTAGAAGTCTAGAACTGTGAGTTTCTTATTGCATTCATGGAACCATCTATTAGACTATAAGAATAGGCAGATGATGTAGAAAGTGACCTGAAGAGCACAGTAGTTGCTTAGAGAATGCAAAAATTCTTCACTAGCATTCTCCGTGATCATTTTGGACATTGCTTCTGGATTAGGATTCAGGATCTACAAAAATACCACAATGAGGACGATTAGAACATCTGCAAGAGTTTCTTCATAATCACTTCAAATAATCCCAGGATGTGGAAATTACTGTGCCACTGTTGTATGAACATGAAAAGCCTGACTGTCCACACAATTGACAGAACCATTTAACAATTAACTAATATACCTGTGGTATGCATCCAACAATTCTCTCAAGTTCTATGCTATTATCTCTGCAGTATGATAGCAAATCAGATTCATAAAAATCAACCCTATCGAGTAAAGTTTTTTTCTCCCCGTCATAAATTGGTTGGCCATTGTCATCCAGAGCATTCAAGTATAGGTTTATCCAGGATATCTTCACAGCTCTTGGATTGATATCAAGCCCATAAACCTGAAAATAGTATTAAGCACTTTAGGAAACCTGATTTCCTTGATGTTCAAGCCCCCAATAAATACAAGTAGACAAGAATAACATTATAGAGACTTCACCAGACAATGAGCTAAAGTTGTCTATATTGCAATTTAACACCAAGACAGAGGGATATTGAACCTTCAAAGGTGACCACTTCTCTGCAATTGCTATGGATATCCATCCATTTCCACAGCCGAGTTCAGCTACTGTCCTGTCCGTAAAAATGGAGTCCGGGTGCCTATTTAGTCCCTCGTAGAAAGTGAAAGACCAATCCTCAGGTACAAAAATACTGGGTATCACCATCATAGTAAGTTTCTTCCTCTTCTGTAGACCTATAGGTAATGAAAATATGTTGATAAGCTATAAATGCCCCCAAATAGATTCAAAACTCCTCCAAGTCACATTTTATACTACAATGACAAATTTAATTGATGATGTTCAAATTCAAGAGTAATGAAAGAGACAATAAAAACCACAAGAAAATAAGAGGAATACAACAAACAGGACAAAGACAACGGGGTGAGGATACCCTTACATAGATTAATAGCATTTTACATTCGCTTGTTGCTAAATAACCTAAGGTTCTATTTTTGCATTCAAAGTCGTTTCGTACAATATCATCCCTCCTCCATGCTTAAGATCTCTATAATTATCAAAAGAACCATGTAAAGCTCATCAAAGATGCACTAGAAATAAAAGTTATTTCTGCATCGTGAATTGGCAAATGTCACAGACTGTGTAGCACATTTATCCTTGCAATGTATGAATAGCCATACTTTTTTCCTAGATCATAGTAAACAATATAAGATAACTCAAAACAAATTCAGAAAACCGAGAAGCTTCATTCTCCAAATAAAAAATCCCCCCTAGATATTCAACATTACTAAAAACCATAGCATTTCTGTACTCGTTTAGTCAAAGTAGCAGAAATTGAGAAATTCATATATATTTTTTTTGGAAGTACGGCCATTGATCAATAGTTTTCAGTTGGAAAATGTCCCCAAAAAAAAGCGTTAGGTAAACTCCGATGAATGAATAGAATGGATCCACAGTCACAAACGTCGACATCCTCAATCCACTTTTTCTCGATAACAATATCCAAATTCCCACCCCTCGTTAAACATCACTACCCAAAATTCTCACTCAAAATCGCATAGACCGTAGAATAATACACATACAGCTATACGTATACCTTCGTATTGCTCGAGGTAGATATCCTGAATTTGGAAATGGTAAGTATCGAGGCAGCGGTCGGACTCTTCCTTGGAGGTGAAGCGTTTGTGGAGGTCGGACAGGAAGATCCGGGCATCGGTTCGAGTGGCCGGATCCTCGAGGCGCTCGAGGAGTGATCGCAGCGCACTGTAGGCTTCATCACCGGACTGTCGGCAGCGCTTCAGGAAATCTTCCATGTTCAGCGATTGTCTTCTCGCCCTCACAAGCTTGATGAGGAGTTGCTCTACACTCTGCTGTGCTGTGCTGTGAAGATTTATATATAAAATAAATAAAAAACAACACACCTCGAAACCACAAACAGCTCTGAAATCTCGTGTCTGACGTGTGCAATCCGTTGGCACTGTGGTGGACCGTGACACAAAAAAGTACTATGAAATTTAAATATGTCATTTTAGTCTAATTCTAATGAAAAAATATATTTTATACTATAATTATTTATCTGTATATTCTATTTAATTTTTTTTTTAAAATATTATAATTTATCTGTATTTTGTCATATTTCGTATTGTGTGTCTTGTGTCGTGGCCCTAGGGCTTATTCCTACATGTAAAACGTGATTGGTGTTTTTTTAACATAATAGGAGGAATAAGGGGTAAATAAATAAGCCCCTAAACTTTGATTGGAGTTCATTTAGACCTCTTAATTTTGAGATAATTCAAATAGAGTCCTAGAATGTTTAAAACAATAGTGACAAATATTTTGATTTATCACAAACATTAAATCATCACTATTTCAAGCGAATAAATGAGTGTTTAGAGTAGCTGAAACTTATTGACAAGTGCTGAAAGTTGTTGAAAATTGTTGAAAGTGATTATTTGAGAATTTATATAAGTGTTTTTAAAAAAATGTTGAAAGTAGATAAAATAGTGTGTGAAAATTGTTGAAATGTTCACTTTTTAAATTAAAAGTCTGTTTTTCTCTTCATATTATTACAAATTTATTTATATGTGAATAAAATTGAAAATTTATTTCTCATCGTATGTTTATTTCTTTAATTACAACATGAAAAAAAATTGGAAAAAAAATCAATTACCTCAATTATGCCTTAATAAAATTTGAATTAATTCTCATGTCTTTTCACCAACCATTCCTCGAAAACTGTGTTAATTTCTTAATACAATTAAAACACATAAAATCTACAAAAAAAAATAATTTTCTTAGTCTCCGTGCCGAAAAGAAACCAAACGATATTAATGGGACGGAGGGAGTACTACATTATCTCTTACTTTTTCATTTCTCTCTTATAATTTATCATTTACTCTCTCACAATCTCACTCATTTTATCTCTCTTACTTTATCAAGGATAATTTCAGGATTATAAAAATTATGAAGATATATTTGTCCATAAATTACTAGTAGAGATAAGCGGATGTTGAAAGTTGTCTTCCCGCAGCTTTCACAAATTCTCTATCTTTGGTACGCTAATAGAGAAGTTCCTCTATATGCCTCAAATCTCAATTACATCTCTTACCGTTTTCAGCTATAAGCTAGCATTTATAAACTATCTCAAACACCCCTAAGTTGCTATAGGTGATAATGTTGATAATATATCATAATAGACGAATCTATGGCCATTGCCTCTCAAAATTATGTTATCTAATTTTATTTAATTATATTTTTAAAGATTTTATTTATATATTTATAATTTATATTTAAAGTTAGATTCAGGTGAGAACATAGTATTATAGTGAGAAGTGAGAACAACTATTATTTGTTAGATCGATCCAATTAGGTCGATCTAACAATCATGAGTTAAAAGCTGGGAGTTAAAATCGAATTCGCGATAATACACTCGTAGTACAAAATCAATACACTCGGAGGTAATTAAGTCTTTTTAGGGGTTACTTTTAGATGAAATAGAAAGAGGGGATGAATTAGGGCTTATTTTTGAATCTGTCTGCCCGCTAAGCTCTCGTTCGTCTAGAAATAACAGTCGAGGATTCTCGATTCCATTGCAGTGAGGCCGGAGATTCTGTAGTATCGATGAAACCACGAGTAATAGTAGATCCCGGGGTCGATTTGCAAGGCGGAATAATTGGAGGCGCCGCCACGACGAATCCAGAGGATGTTTTCATCAAAGAAACTGCCCGTGAAGGTCGTGTTCCAGGTAAGTTCTTACTTCTGTGACGCCGACAAGAAATTGGAGATGTTGGATTGTAATTCATTAATTTAGATTCGTTAGGTCATTTTCTTGTGTATTCCAAAAAACTAGACAATATGACAATATGATTGGGAACAAGCATTAGGATTGAATTTGCTTAATTTTGTAAAATGTGATACTTGTTTGCATTTTTATTGAAATTGCAGAGAAATTGGTGAAAGTAATGGTGTTTGAGCATGATGGAGTCAAAGTACAGCTCGATACAAGTAAATGGACGAAGATGGCTCGAGATTTGGACTTAAAACGAGTGAGAACTAGTCAAAAGAAGTTGGAGCTGTAAGTCGTGACGCCCCAGACGCAGCAGCGTCTGGAGCGTTACAGCTTGAAGGAAAATGACTCGTCTGCTACCCCGACGCGACTGCGTCTGGATCATTTTAGGCTGCTATTTTATTCTGCGGGAATTATATAAAAGCCCTTACTTAGGGCTAAAATTTGGAAGCTATATAAACCCCAAAGGGGGCACGGCACGCTCATGAAATCTTTTCTCATAATTTACTTTTAAAAATCCTACATTTTTTGGGAGAGCTCTTGAAGAGAAGAAAGGAAGGAAGAAGATCAAGAAATTCAAGTTCAACACAATCAAGACTTTAATTTTCTTATGCGCTTTCTTCTGCTTACGAACATGAATTCTTGTGATTTTGCTGGTTTTGTTATTTTGTCCATGGGTAGCTAAATTTTTTTATTCTAGGGTTAGAGAGTAAGTGAATGATTTAACTGTGGATCTTTTGCAAATCAATTACACTATTTATTCTTCCTTCTTGTGTTCATGGTTTAATTGCTTATTTAGTTGCTTGATAAGCAATCTTTAATCTATGAATGAAAAATAAATCTAGGATGGATTACATCTAGTTGCTTCAGTGTTGAATCGAAATGGGGCAAAAATGGAGAAATGTGAGAGAGAAACGAGCGAGAGAGTGAAGAGGAAATGCCACAAAATACCCTTAATGAAAAATGAAAAATGGAAAGGAAATTAATAAATCAGCACCACCTCAACCATTCATCCAATGATATAATGGTCTACAAGTGTTCTCACTTCTCACACTAAGGGAGGTGTTCTCATTTGAACCAAAACCCCTCTCTCTCTATATATATAATTTTACTTATAGATATTTAAAAAATAGTTATTTCATCATCGCCAAAAACTGCATATTTTTTCTACTTTTTAAAATTGCAGTTTACATCTCGATAAGTATGATTAATATGATTTAGTTCGATTAAGGGCCCGTTTGTGAATTTTTTTCAACAACTTATTTCAGTTTGTTCTAAAAAATAAGTGTTTGTACATGCGCTTTAGAGAGTTGATAAAAACAGGTTTATTCTAAAAAAATAAGTTATTTTTTTATTTTCATAAGCCGGTAGGAATATCTTATGAAAATAATTCAAAAAGAGCTTATGAAAAATAGATCCTCATATCAAATCTCTCTGACAATAATTTTTTAACCTATATTTTTTTTTTCTCTAATTAAGTGTTTATATATAAGTGTATCCAAATGGAACACCTTATTCAATTTAAGTGCTTATGTTTTATTTAAATTATTTTCCCAACTGCACCTAATAGTTGTATAGAATGTAGGTAGCCATTGAATTATATAAAAAATTGAGTCAAATTGCCTATAAATAAGTCTCTCCCAACAAGTGTCTCATTTTTTAAAGTTTAAGATATTGATTTCATATTTCTAGAGAGTGTTGCATTCGATTAGTTTATACATCTTATACATTGTGATTTGTACGCTATTAGTTTAAAATAGACTTTCAACAAATTGAATTTACACTTGCCCCTTAAGTTAAAATGATAGTGTTACATTTCTACTATGTTACATATTTCAGAAGATAACCGACAATCTATAATGTAGTTGGTATCTTATTTCTACGCAAGTGATTGATCTAGAGTTGATCTAGATTTTGATTCCCGATTTAATAATAATACATAATTAGGAATATATATAATTTGAAATATATTCTCTTAATAATATATTATGGAAAATTGATCAAATGTAGTGGTTCGAGGAGACATAAAATTTTACATTTTTAACATATCATGTATCGTTATAGATTTATTTCGCCGTATCACTTTCTTCACAAGCATATCATTCTTCAATAATCGATATCATAAGATATCCTAACAAGGGCCCAAACAATCCTTAGCACCAAATGTAGCACATTTTATTCCTATAATCCTCATTATATATATATGAAAAACTTGGAATTGCTAGCGAAATATGTACACTATTAGATAAAATATTTTCTTGCAATCCACATAATTTAAACTCACTATTTTGAAGTTTTATTGTTGTTGGTGACGGAAATTAGTGATATAATACATATCTGCAGCGAAATTAAGTAGTAGATGAATTCTTACTTTAAACGTGATACTCCAGATCACCAATAATCACAAGGATTATGGTTTGTTTACACAATCCAAATGCTTAAACTTTCCAAGTGAAGAGAAGAATGAAAATTAGATAAATATTGCGTACGATTTTTCTGAATAATGATTCCTCTCTCTTAACCGCTTTTCATTCATCATATATATATATATATATGTATATTTAACTTATTTCATATAAGTCCCTTACTTATATGTTATTATAAAATAAATCCATGGGTGTCTCTCGAGACTTACCATTTCATTAAATTTCGATCTGAGCTTGTCACCTGACTCATTCTTTGGCTTCGTCATGTTAACAAACTTTATGTATAATTAATAACTATTTACCAAATCCCACGAAATATACTATTTTTATTTCACGGAGGGGACCATATTATTTTATTAATAATTATATATGTACATTATTATCAAATGGATCTGTGAAGTACATTGTATTCACCCCAATTCCGTTCCAATTAAGAAGAAGCCAATTTTGGTAGTTGGCTTCCCTAAATAAGGTTGATTGTGAATTTCATCGAATGATTTTGCACAAAATCAAAGTTTATATAACACTTATTGAGTAACGATTGCGGGTTTTATTGATAGTACAAATAAAAACTCACACTTGTGTATTATAATATAAATAAGTGGTGATTAAACATTAGTTAAAGTAACGCTTTCGAATTTATAATTTTGTGGAAGTGGTGTGAGGAAAGCATTCCCATTTCCCACCTCAGGATTAAAGGAGGGAATTATTAAAAGCAATTATTAGCCTTGTAAAGAGAGAAGGAGCGTGCCTTAATTATCAACGCCACCTTAATCTATTTTTTTTAATAAATAATCCAGAATGGTTATTACAAAGTGCAGATTTGATTCTTTTTTCCATCCATATTCTTTTCTTCAACTTGTATATTTCAATCACTCCACTATACTCAAAAAACTGAAGATAGAGACATATATATATATATACACACACATTGGTGGCCTGCCAGAAATTTACGACAATAAAAAATACTTCATCCGTTTCACTATAAACGGCTCAAAAAATTTCGATACGAGAATTAAGAAAGTAGATAATAAAGTAAGAAATATTAATATATATTAAAGTATGAGAGTAAAGATAAATGAGAAAGTTAATGATATATCAGAATAGATGATAAAGTAGGGGAGAATGTATCAATTTTTTTGCCAAATTAGGTCTGAGCCACTTTTAATTGGGAACGGTGAGAGTATAACTCATAATTTCTTATCTCAACAGTGCAGGGGCGGATCTAGAATTTTAGGTTAGGGGGAGCGAAATTTAGAGTGGCTTGATTCTTTCTTGTTCACGGGCGGAGCTCCAAAGAAACTTTTATTTTAACGTTTTTCTATTTTAATCTAATTATACTTACTACCTATTACTTTGTTAGGAATATATTTTTTTCTATGAATAACCCCTGTATTTTTTTGTAATTTCGAAAAGTATAGTACAAAATCATATTTTGATAACATCTTGATTTAGTTTGAGGATATTATGAGGAATAATAACAATCTCTAGCTTCTTAATCAATCCAGTATTTAAATAATAGAGTTTCTTCATATCTCGAATGTTGTTAATTTTTGTATTGATTGCATAATATATCTTTTGCATAAAGTTATATACTATAAAAAAATTATGTCTATTACATACGTAACTCTATTAAAATATAAAGTTACACAAATTCAATTTTTTTGGGGGAACATAATTTTAAGTGGGATAAAGAAATAAATTTCTAAAAATTCCTAAAAAGAAACTCGTGATACTATACGAAAGTTTCGGGGGTGATCGCACCCACCCGCCCTCTTGTATCAGCCACTACTACAGTTAAAACAATTTACCGATTAGTTATAACGACAAATGTGATGTTCCGGAATCATTGATGTACAGTTAAACCTCGATAAAGTAATATTCGATAAAGTAATAATCTCGCTAAGATGATAATTTATTTCGATCCCGATATGAGTCAATATACTAAAATAATATTCGATAAAGTAATGACCTCGTTAAATAAATATTTTTTCACTGTCCCAAAATTATTACTTTATCGAGGTTTAACTTTATTTACAATCCAAAAACTTCTTTGTGTTTGCATGATAGAGGATGACCTTACTAGCCTTACCCACTTGACCGACCTTGAATACGGTGAATTTTTAATTACGAAAGTGATAATTTTTGCTATTAAGTTTAATTTAAAAATTTAAAACAAAACAGCTTTGGTACGGTCGTGTTGTAGGAGTTGTATACATTCTCGCATACCCTGCATTTCTATCATCACGCCTTCCCAAATCTTATCTACAACAAATACCTCAAATTCCATTTGACTACTTACCCTGCCCATTTTATAAGTTAAGTGAATTTAGACAAGCATCTCTTACATACTTTAGATATGTTAAATATCACAATATAAGCTACCTATAAATAAAGAGTTGGACTTATGTACATCCAATTGTGGTGCAACCGGACACGTACAGTTAAATTAGCGCGTTTTGTAGTACATTAATTCCATTTTGAATCATTTTATTCGCGAGGGATCTCAGATGAGAGACCTTGGGAGAGCCGCCGACTCCAACTACCGGCCAATGCCTCAGCTGCATACATCATTGCACTTCCACTTGACATCTTCAACAATTTCTGATCTCTAGTGGACCTCTCAGTAGGATTCGAACCCAGACGAAGTTCTGACCAGGATTAGTCGTCATTTTTCACAAATTTTACGAACGGAAGCGTGAAATTTTCACCTCATACGGCTCCTAGCGCAGTTGGTTGAGCTGTTGGGCTTAAATTCTATAAACTTGGGCTTGAGTCCAAGAGTGTAGTTTTAAGATTTTTTTTCTTTTCATTTTAATTTTTTTTCTTTTCCTTTCTTTTCATTTTAATGGATACATTAATTTTAAAAAAATGATACATTTATTTATAATAAGTAATATTTTCATTCTAACCGATTGATTTTTTTTTAGATTTTTTTTTTGTTTTGTTTTTTTGACAATGTTTTTTTTTAAACTCCCTCCGTCACACTAATCAAGTCTCATTGTTTTTGTGATACATTGATTAATAACAAAGTGATACTTTTACTTAAAAAATAATATTTTTATTCATAATAACTGAAACTTTTATTCATTGCAAGTGATACTTTGATTCATAACAAGTGATACATTGATTAATAACAAGTGATATATTCAGTAAATTTACTAAAACCAACGATATTTTTATTCATAATAAGTGATACTTTGATTCATAACAAGTGATACATTGATTAATAGCAAGTGATACTTTTATTCAGAACAAAGTGATACTTTGATTCATAACAAGTGATACACTGATTAATAGCAAGTGACACTTTTATTCAGAACAAATGATATATTAAGAATAATTGATACTTTTTTTCATGCATAGTAATACTTTTATTAAGAACAAGTGATACTTTTACTAAAACCAACGATATTTTTATTCATAGAAAGTGATACTTTGATTCATGAAAAGTGATACATTGGTTAATATTAAGTGATACTTTTATTCATAGGATGTGATACTTTGATTCATGATAAGTGATACATTAGTTAATAAGAAGTGATACTTTTATTCAGAACAAATGAATAATGATACATTTTTCATATAAAGTGATATTTTTATTATCTCCACATATTCTCCATCATGTAATTGAAAAACAAAATAAAAAATATTGTATTTTTATTAACAAGAATAAATACATATTAATATTTTTTTAGTCATATGGAGTATTATTTTTTTGAAAATAAAAGAATAAATTTATTATATTTTTTTGTATCATAATGTAATTTAAAAATAAAAATTCAATTTTTAATGTCAAAATTTAAAAAAAAAATGAAAAGTTTCGTGCGGGCGTTGCGCGGCAAAGTTGCCGAGGCGTGCGGGCGTTGCGTGGCGAGCCGCCGAGGCGTGCGGGCGGGCAACGAGGCTGCCGGGCATCGCTCGCAAGCCGCCGAGGCCGTGCGGGTGTTGCGCGGCAGGCTGTCGAGGCGTGCGGATGAATTGTTCTTCAAGAGCATGTACTATATATTTTTCAGGAATATTTATTGTGCTACTTCAGAAGCAACAATTAATGTATCTAACGATAACAATTATCTAAAACTCAAAATATTATTTAATTATTTTGTTATGAACATAAGCGAAGACAATAACATTTAGCAAAAATAAATTCTAATATACATATTAATATTTTTTAAGTCATATATTATTTTTTTGAAAATAAAAGAATAAAGTCATTATATTTTTTTGTATCATAATGTAATTTAAAAATAAAAATTTAATTTTTAATGTCAAAATTAAAAAAAAATGAAAAGTTTGTTGCTGGGTCTCGAATCTGGGTCTCTCGGGTGAGAGCCCAACAACACACCAACTGCACTACATGAGCGCTTATCCTAACATTAATACAGTATTTAACTTTATGCAGCCGGTTGCACCAAAAATTTTGCGATAAATAATTAAGTGTTAATATATCAAATTAGCCAAATTCACTTAAAAAATTACAAAAGTAACCAAACTTTAAACTTATATTCACTAAGTAGTCAATTTATTCAAAATGCCTCTACTTGTTTTATATGAATTAATTTGATTACATAAATACAGTGTCTATGGCCCGTGTCGCCCCTCGACACACCTTAGGCACTGCACTCGGTCCACAGGCACACTACATGCACTGTCATCGAGTGCCTAAGGAATAGGGCAGTGTATGTGGCGTGCCGAGGGGAGATACGGGCCACAGACACTGAGTGCCTAAGGAATAAGGCAGTGCATGTGATGTGCATGTGGGCCGAGGGCAGTGCCTATGGTGTGCCGAGAGCGATATGGACCAAAAGCACTACATTTATGAAATCATATTAATTTAGACAAAAAAAGTAGAGGCATTTTGAACAAATTAATTACTTTGTGAATATAAGTTTAAAATTTAGCTACTTTAGTGTTTTTTTTAATTGAGATTTGACTACTGTAGCAAGTGTCTATAAATAACTACTTGACCTTTTTTGTGTCTTAATACTGGAGTTATCAAGGGGAGTTCGGTAAGGACTCAGTTGCCCACTTTTCTAAGATCTTTTCCTTCTCTTCGGGATCAAATATCAATTGCAATGATTTGATAGACGGCTCATTGGGATAAATATAAATGAACAATACCCTAGAACCGTATAGGAAGTTTTCTCCTCGTACGGCTCGAGAAAAAATGACAAATGGATCTATAAAATCAATTAGACTAGAATTCCAATCTTTTTTCTTCCTGAAAAATGAAAAATAGACCGTTCATACTCATAACTCAAATCGAATAGATAAAAAATGGACATAAATCTCATACAAGGTGTGTGATTAGATATATCATAATAAAAAATTTAAATCATAATTAACAAAATTAGAACCTCCCACACCTAATTACTTGCTTAGTATTGGAATTTGAGATTTCTTTTTAGTTAGGATAAAAAAATGGTATTAACCCAAATGCAAATGACAAGAATGGCCTGTATCTATGATAAACACACTAATGATATCAACAGGAACAACACAAGTAATTATTTAAACCATTCTGAGAAACATAGAAAACAGTCTTGCTTAAAGTAATAGAGACAAACCACTGCAAGTAATTATAGATTTAGTTGGTTACAAATTTGAAGTTTTAGCAGGTTGCATTATTCAAACTCGGAAATATCAAGGGAAGTGAGAAGCTGGATTCTGCTCCATCCTCTCACACCTGCACATTCAATATATATTAATCATTTTGTATGCCAAAATGCAAGAAAATAGGAACCGCAATTTAGATACAAATATTTACAATCAAAAGTGAAGGTCATGAAGAGAGAGAGAGAGAGAGAGAGAGAGAGAGAGAGGAGAAGATGGTTTTTGGAAAAGTAACATGACATTGCTAGTTTGACCATAAAACCAGTCAGTTCTATTGAAGAAGAGCAGGCTAGCTGCAAAACTAGTGCTCCTTAAACTAAGAGAGAGAGAGAGAGAGAGAGAGATGGAGAGAGAGAGATGAGAGAGAGAGAGAGAGAGAGAGAGAGAGAGAGAGAGGAGAAGATGGTTTTCGTATGAACCGACATAGTGAAGGTCCTAAAGGAAAAGTAACATGACATTGCTAGTTTGACCATAAAACCAGTCAGTTGTATTGAAGAAGGGCAGGCTAGCTACAAAACTAGTGCTCCTTAAACTAAGAGAGTAAGGAGAAGATGGTTTTTGTATGAACCGACATAGTAAAGGTCCTAAAGGAAAAGTAACATGACATTGCTAGTTTGACCATAAAACCAGTCAGTTGTATTGAAGAAGAGCAATCTAACTGTAAAATAGTGCTCCTTAAACTAAATGTTAATTTATCATCTTTATCTCAAAACACTCTTCTTCAAAATAATACACGATTATGAAATAATAGCATTTCAGTCAAAGCAGAATCATAGTAAAATAGAGAGGTCAAGTTCAAGATAAAATTTATCAAGGATCGTGGCTGGGGCTGTCAATTCGGTTAAAACTGAATTTCAGTTCTCTATTTTGCCGAACCATAATGTTTTGGTTTAGTTAGTTTCGATTTTAACAGAAATTCTAAGCCAATTGAATGAATTCTTTCAGGCTTCACCAATCTCGTTTAGAACTCTTAAATAAGTCTTGAAGCTTGCAACCAAGCGATTTCAATGAAAGAAAGTTTGGTGGTACTTTGTTCGATTTCCCACATCCTAGATTCAAAATACAGTAACCCTATTTTCTTCTCTGACAAAGATGATGATTCAAGAAAAGGAAAGCTGAAAAAAAAAAAGAGTCTGCGCACCAAATTCTGGCTCATTTTCAGTCATATCATGGACACAAAATAACAAAAAACGAATGTTAACAGAAAGTTGATGATTTTACAAGGAGGTGGGTTGCTCTGTCCAAAAGTTCACCGAAAAAGGGAAATGAGTAATTATGTAGAATTTTGAAATTTTAAGTTAGATTGAAAGAGGGAATGAGAGATCGACAGAGGTTAGAGGTGCATACGTAAGGGTAGAAGATGAAGAGGCTTCTAAAATTTCTATAGAATAAAAGGAAATAGGGTAATCGGCTAGCTTCTATCTGCTAACTTCAAGCGAGGAAGAAAAGCTTCTTTCTCTAAATCCGAATGTTATGGTATTTGTTCTACCTGACCGCATAGACGCGGCAAATCGGTGACTTCGTTTAGTATTCACTTCTATCTCGGCCGGATAACTCAAAAGGTAAATAACACCGGTTTATTCTATTCTATACGAGTACTGAATGGATTATTTTTTGGCTCTGTTCGGTCAAGTAACAGACCAAATTGATGGTTTTAAACTCAAAGCAATCATTCCTAGTTATTTGCTAAACCATTGCTGACATCAATTCCTAGGATTTCCCATGGAACAAGTTTGTCTTTCCAAATCTAAAAATAATGCAGTTCGGCAGCGACTGGATCGATCAGGATGAAAACGGCGATAGGTAACAGAAACATTCTAGTTCAGTCTCATGTCGAAAAACAATTGCAGCAGTACAAGAAGTAGTATCTCTACAAAGAAAAGCAAAGCACCAACCTTGAGCACAGAATCAGTTAATATCAAACAACTTAATATCAACTTGGCTGGCAATTGTCATCCACCAAGCTGCCTGAATTTATCTCGCACTAAATTTTCGCCTAGTTTTGGAATCAAATTTAGACATTTGGGAAGGACGATTATTTCCGAAGAGAACATTGACAGTTTAAGGCAATAAAAGCATATTACGCAGCAAACAAGACGGAGAAGGCACAATTCATGAGAAAGAACCTAATTTCAAGACTGGTAAGAATATACACGATTTTCATCTCTTACAGAAATAGATTCGATTTTCAGGATCAGACAACCCTAAATCGAAAAAACAAAACAACGCATAGAAACCTAATTTCTCGAAAAATGAGAGATAGATTAAGAGTCTGACCGGTTAGTGAGAAGCGGGAGAGGTGGAATGAGACTTGGGAGCGTAAATCTTGTCGTAGACGGTCTCACCGACAAGGTATATGCCGAAGGCAACAAGCGCGGTGCCCAGGCCGGGAAAGGCGTGGCGCCACTGATTGGTGAGCATCGGGTGCTTCCGCCACTCGTCCCGCCGCCTGAAAAACTCTCCGGTTGTTCCCAGTTGCTTTGCCATCGAAATTTCTTCTCTCTCGATTCAGAAATGACGTATTCGGTTGGAATGTGTTAATCTGGCAATGGGGTTGTACGGATCTCACTTCAAACTTCAAACTGGGCTGGGCTTCAAGACTCATTCATTGTTGGACTTTATAAAATTAATTTATCATACCTTCAAATAAGCCTATACACGCTAATTTCGATCGTCGTACCACTTTCCTCAAATTTTAAACCATAAATCACTACAAATTTTCTACTTGAGGAAATAAGTTAATCAAATAAACGATGTATTTCGATATTATAACAGAGTTAATGCTATGATGGAACCATGCAACAGAGAGAGAAGGTGAATCAAATAAACAATGTACTTCGATGTTGTAACGAGTTAATACTGAGAGAGCCATGCAACAGAGAGAGAAGGTGAAGCGAAGGGTAAGAACGAATATGACAGATGAAATTAACATATGATTTTATTCAAATCATAAAATAACATAAATTACAACCCATCTTCTACTCTCATCAGACAAGAAATTGTGTTTAAATTCTAATGTATCAAAAGCAGCAGTCACAATCAAAAGGGCACAAAGCAGTCCCTCCTGTATCTGCCTTTCCTATGCCCAACTCTTCTTCTGTAAAAATAGGCAGCCCATCAGCAGTCTTCTTCTTCGGATGACGAGGCCGCTCTGCAGAACAACTTAGATCGTACGATCGACTCTTATTACTCCTCTTTCCCTTCTTTTTTTCTACTTTGCCTGCATTTTCATCTTCACCCTTTTCGTTTTCCAGTCTCCTGCGTTTCTTTCCGGCAAATATTTCATCAATCTCACTCCCCATCCTTTTTGGCAGAGAAGATGCCTTCTTCTCCTCTGTTACTACTTTACTCTCATCTTCTACTTTAAATTGCTTCTTCAACTTTGCAACTTTTTTCATCTTAATATCGCAATCTCACTCGTAAAGCCAGCAATTTTAGGTAACTGATGAAGAATCAATTAAACCAATATAAGTAGAAGAACACCGAGTAGACGACATGTAAAACAGATGAGAGATCAAGTTGACGATATCAAACAAAGTCTCTAGCAACATTAGTGAATCAAGTGACACTATAAATACCAATATGTAAAGTAATTACAGACTGATCCCATCTGCGCATCTAATTTGCAGACTGAAATGATAACACCCACACAAGAGGTTACGAAAACATACTTAAGTCGAGGGACACGTAATTAATAATATTAACTTCTCAAGGCACTCCGGAAAGAAATACTCCCTCCGTCCCACTAGAAAAGACGCGTTTCTCTTATTGGACCGTCCCATTAGAAATGACATGTTTCCTAAAATGGTAAAAATTGTGTGGACCACATTTAACTACTAAAAAGTCAAATAATCTACACCACATAACACTCTTTCTTGATTCCTGCGCCCAAAAGTAACGTGTCGTTTCTAGTGGGACGGAGGGAGTAACAAACAACCTCAAGATAACCACAAAACAGTTTACATAATTTACTACAGATTAGCCAAGTTTACATGAACTACTCACACAACAAGATTTCACCACATGAACAATGAGGAGGACAAGCTACAGATTCTCTAAGGCACAGCACTCCAAATCAGACAAAGCAGCATATACAGCAGTCAAATCATTCTAACAACGAACAAAGAAAATAAACTAGAAACTGTATGCTATAGCAAAATAAGTTTCAGAAATTTCCTGTATGCTAGCAGAGTAGCAATTACTCTACTTTTGCCGGTCTTATTTCAATTCCAACCAAACTTTGCCTCGTCTAACTTGATACAATAGAAATAAAGGAATCAAGCAAAGCAGCAGGAAAAATATACAGTAAACATCCAGAAAGTTTTGTGTGCACTAAATGCACTGCAATCAGTTTTTTGAATTCGAGATTTTTATTTTGATAACATTAGAGGTAACTATGTCAAATTAGGGAGTGATTATATAATAATTTCCGAGAAACGAAAAAAAAAAAAGAAAGCAGAATCAGATTATTATGCTGGAACGTCTGGTAATTCTAATTCATGTGGATTAAGATGCAAGAAAAACAGAGTGTCTCCGATAGTGATGAAGTATCAAAATAGAGCGTTTACCTGGCAGAGCGAGTCGGCGAGGCGAGGAGACTCGACGTGACGCCTTCTGCTTCAGTTACATGCGCGGATGGCTGCGAGGGAGGGCGGCGGTACGGTGGCGGAGGGGCGGCGTGAATTGGGGATTTAGGTTGAATTGAATCGGAACGGTTGGGAGAGTTAATTAGATATGAAGAATTTACTAATGATAATGATAATATAAGAAATAATTAAAAAAAAAAATTTGGCAACTCACAGTATTTTCGAGAAAATACATTTAAGGGGCGTTTGGTTCGCACTTGTAATCGAATTCAAATTCATGATGATTTTCTTCAATTTTGGAATGAGAATTATTCCAATATACTATCTGTTTGGATTAATTTTTAGGATTCGGGATAATTAATATACATATATTTTATATAAATTTTTTATTTTACTCTTAACTTGTATAAAATATAAAAGTTTTTAGAAGTGAAAAATAAAAATGAAAATTTAAAAAATGAATAGTGAAGAACGAAAAATCAAAAAATACAATTGAAAAGATAAAATAATAAAAAAATGAAATAATGAAAAAAAATAGAAACCAAAAAATTAAAAAAGAATAATGAGAAAATTTAAAAATTGAATTTTTAAAAATGGTAGGGAATCAAACCCACCAAATAGTAGGGAATTGATGATTCTTAAATTTTTTGATATCATTCCAAAATTTTAATTCCAATAGTCTTAATCCAAACACCAATTTTAAGTTTCATATCGATTATTGATTTTGAACCCCTCTTACCAAACGCCCCCAAATTTTTTAAATTTCATTTTTTTTATAAGCAAAAAAGAACTAAATCTGAAAAAATAAAAAAAAATATATTCCACATGGCAAGATGGTGAGTAAAATGAGAATTATTTGAGGGAGCAAACTTTTTTTTTTCATGAAATACTTCCATATGTTTAAATAATTTATATAAATATGATGTGCTCTTAGACAATATTATAAGAAATATTCTTTATTTTTAAATAATAATAATGCACAAGAATGCCCCATTTTGGGCATCACAGATACCAATAATCTCCCTCTCAACATCTACCGGTTACAGTTTCATGACCAGCTCTGTAAACAACTGTTGGTCCATATAGATTTACTGAAAACAACTATATAATATTAATATACTGAGTTTCCTGATAGATAAACTTAACTAAACAGATCAATCCATTACATCATCTATAATTTTAGATAATAAAAATCTTACATTTTCCACAATCACCTAACAAAGCATTTCCTGTGAATTTGTTACAGATTATTCCATCAATCAGGAATAAGTGATGTGCAAAAGCAAACTAATTGATTTCATTCTACAAGATACTAAAAAACATCATACTAATGACAAGATCATGATTTCAGGGTTGCAGCAACAAGGGGTTTTGACATTAGAACTAATTCATCAACCACTAATTCATCAAACACAAATGTAAATAATTTAGGGTAGTTATGAGATATACAACGCATACAAATTGGGTCAAACGTGCTACAACATTGACCAACTAGTAAATGTTGTTGTATGTTATTATGATGAACTAACTCTACAAACTCTAAACAAAGTATACCTTAGTTTACAAGGTTCTATGGTTGGGACCATGAAAATGTGTGATAACCCTAGTTTTCCCGACAATGTTTTAAGTAGATTAGTTGACTCTTTTGTTGGAAATATATATAAATACACTCGTGGGGGTTATTTTGTAATAACATATAAGTAAGGGACTTATATGAAATAAGTTACACATATATATATGATGAATGAGAAGCGGTTATAAGTGGAAAATCATTATTCAGAAAAATCGTATGCAATATTTCTCTCATTTTCATTCTTCTCTTCACTGGAAAGTTCAAGGGATTGTGTAAACAAACCATAATCCTTGTGATTATTGGTGATCTGGAATATCACGTTTAAAGTAATAATTCATCTACTATTTGATTCTGCTGCAGGTACATATTCTATCATTAATTTTTGTCATCTTTAGTTATAGATTAGAAGATTCACACCCAGCATAAAATTCTTTAATTTCTAACAAAAATTAAATATATACAGTAAGAATTTTATTTCACGGAACAAGGATTTATGCATAAATACATATATACATCCTAGGAAATTGTTTCGTGCTTGGTTTTATACAATAACATAGTATGTGTTTGTCTAGAAATCTTGGAATTAATACATAATGATATATTACATATAAGTTTATTATATAAAGAAATAAGCATTTTCTCGAAGTCAGGTGTATATACCTTTTAGCCACAAACGTTAGTATTATAAAATATAATGATGTAACTCTTTATATACCCTGCATATTACTATACCTTAATTAGTTGCGGTAACCATGAAGTTAATTGTCTTTAAACGCATATAGACATATGATCATAATAAGGGGATGTTGACTATATATGTAAACATAAATAAAACAAGTGACACTCTTTGTCTATATATATGTACGTTTCCTTAATGGTCTCAGATTTATTAGTTTTACTTCTATTAGAGAGATGTTCATCACAATCATAATTATTTCAACTAGGATATTATTAGTGCTCTAAGTAAAGCCTATCGTGTTGAAAATATTAAAATAATTTCGGAAGACGGGTGGAGCTGAGACAAGGGTTTTTATTGTATATAATCATAGCTTCCGTTTTAGCTCGTTTTCTTTTGATGAAAATGCTAAACTTGGACTTGTATATAGTTGACGAGGCTGTTGATGTCCTCTTACTCTTTTGCTACTAGTTTGCTATGACTTGATTTGCTTCGACTCATATTTTGAACTCGTAAATATCAGTATGTGAATTATCTTTGTTCTGATATATTCAATCTTCTTTGTGAGGTGTTCATTTAGTTACTCGTCTATTATATTTCAATTTATTAATTTTTCCTTTCTTTCCCGCTTCTTTTCTCCAACCTTTAATCGCACCCTAGCTTTATTACATTCCTTTGGGAATTTGGGTGTGACAAAATGAGAGGACAAAACTGTTATAAGATACCCCACATGTAAAAAGATGCTCGCATACGATTAGATGCACTCCCAAAAGGGTTGGAAGTGCCACAATTTGTGAGAGAGTGCATAAAATATATGATGAAGCAATAAGGGTTGGACTGTGTGTGTGAAGAAGCTACCTGCCAGATGGAGCAGTAATGAAGTTAGAAGACGGAGCAGTTTTTTTTCTTTTTGAAAGAAGCAAGTACCATAAACTGTTTTGAAGCTACAAAGATGTATAGGAAGCTATTTTATATCTCTGACCTTCCACCACAAGAAATTTGTTATTTTTACCGACCAAAAATTATGTCAGTAATAATTATAATTCTGTCAGTAAATTGATTACCGACTGAATAATGACGTCAACTCTGAGTTTGTCGGTAAATTTTACTGGCGAAATTTTTCCGTCAGTAAAATTTACCTATGAAATACTGAAGGAAAAGTCAGCTAGTAAGTTGTCGCCGACCGGCTACTCAGCGAACAAGTACTGACGGAATTACCGATATAAATTTTCATCGGTAACTCTACTGACATAAAGTTCCGTCAGTATATTGCCTAAATTATCATTAATTTAATGACGAAATTTTCATCAATGTTCGGTCAGTAATTTATAATTTGTAATTGTTTTTAAAAAAAATTGTACATAGTTCTCGACTACCTGTATCAATTAATTCAATATATTCTATATCAAGAAACCTAATCCTTTTTAAAATTCAAATATAATAAATAAATATTAATTCAAATCCAACAATTCACATAAACATCAAGTACAAATCCAAATATCCAATCAACACAATATCTAAATCATGCACAGGAGGGACAACGAGAATGATTGTTCTCGAAAGTATCATCTCGGCTATATTTTTCAAGCAGTTGCATCGCCAACTCCGTCATTCGTGTCATCTCCTCCTCGAGATGTCTTGTACGTGCCGATTCCTCCTCTAGCCGGTGCACAATCTTGACCTCGCTAGGTGATAGCCCAAGAGAGGTAGAACCACGGGACGACCTTGTTCGATAAGCTGCTCCCATCATCTCCAAGACCGTATAGACGCCTCTTTTTATCACTAATCTTGTCCAAATTCAAATAAATGACGTTTTTGTTGGCATCGGGGCCTTGTTCTGCAACCGCCGCCTCAACCTCCTCCTAAAATACATAAAAAAGAATTATTCCATAATAACAAATGATTGGTAATATATTTGTCGAATATCCTATTATATAAAAGGAATTGAATGCTTACATAATTATGAATATCCTATTATATAAAAGGAATTGAATGCTTGCATAATTATGAAACAAATTCATCTTCTAATATTTTATGTAGTGCAGAGAGGTTGTTGAGTAAACTCATATATTTATAAAATTGTGATTATAAATTTATAAAAGTGTATAATTATTGGATTGCCTTAAGACGTTCTAAGAAGTAGAAATTGGTCCTTTTAGAATTATAGTCTGAGTTCAATTGAGAGACAAAATCCTTTCTTACTCTTGAAAATGTAGTGAGATTTGAGAGAGAATTTGATAAAAAGAATAAGCATCAGACTAAATAGAGGCCTTCAAATTCAGGAAAAGGAAACCAAGATTCAACCAATCTCACCTAACTTTAACCATGCAAAATATTAAACAGAAATAGGGCAGAGATATAGCATTGCAAGAGAGAGAAAAGGAGTGATGAAAATCAGTACAAACAGCTAAACCTCAATTTGGACCATTCACAACCAATAAATAAAATAAAATAAGTGATAAGAAGGCACTCAACTGGTAAGGTTGTACAATCTACTGATAATGGAAATTGTCTAAAATATTTAATTTTGCATCAAGTAAAATATCCCCAAGAAAAAATCTTTCACTTCAGATTTAGCAAAAGTACATTATCCAACTCAGAACTGCTTGGACAAACTAAGATAGTATTGGTTGATGATTCAATATAAGATTTGAAAATTCCAAAACTCCTAGCTGAGTGTGATGAATCAATATAATGTAATAGTTTAAATGAGTTTAGTATGTAAGGAACTCAGTAGGCAGTTCAGTAGTTGATAAACTCAATAGATTAGCATTCGAGTTGTTGATAGACTAAGTGTTTGAAGACTCAGTAGGATTCCTCAGAATCTATTGAATGTCTGTTGACATTAGTACAGAAGGAATCGGTCTGCAAGCGGAATCTCACAAAATGATGTCAGTAAAGGACAACTCAGTTAAAGTGCCCGAGATATCACAGGAAGACTTCCTCAGCATCAATCTTGGACTTTGAATAAGCCTCATATACCATTCATCCTCGACCAACGAGGAGCTGCCAACAGTGTTTAGATGACCGTTATTCTTATTGTTTTTGACACATGGCTAGGTCCCCTACAACAGATCTTTTCATGAGCCAAAACTATAATAGAGATTGATCTTCAAGCGTTGAAGACACTGGGAAAACCAAGCATCAAGCTCTAGCAATTTCAAAGCGACCCAACGAAGAACTCTCTGCATAGATAGATATTCTAAATAGTTCTTCACTCTAGAGTATTCTAGTTCTCATTCCCTATTCTCTAAGCAAACCTTGTTGGAACATAAGCTTAGACATTGAAGGAGTTCATAACTTAAACTGTTCTCAGTTGCAGAATCTCAAACCTTGTGTTTGAACCCCATTATAAAGTCGCTAGGACTATAACTAGTGATATGTCCAGTGCACAAATCGACTGAGACTTACTAAGTATAATTAATTCAATGCCTCATGGTAATTTAGGACGGTAGAAGTAGGATCTTGCGTATCCAAACCTCTTTTAAAATTGTTTGTCTTATTTTTCATTTTATTAGTTCCTGTTCATATTGCATTAAAACTGATTTTCAAAATTTATAAGTCTAGATTTTCAGTAAAACCTTAATACACGCACAAGCATAACTAAAACTGTTTTAGCAAAAACATTTCTAAAAAAAGACGAATAAAATCGAGTCTACACTTTCCGTACAACTTCTTGTACTGAATCTACTGTGGACTGACTGAAGTCATTAAACAATGTTCAATATCTTGAACCACTCTACTCACGCGATCAAAAAATTTATTTGTTGAGTTGAACTACTTAGCAAACAAATTCAATAAAACACTGACTTTCCCATACATGAAATGAGAATGAAATAAGAATATTTACCTTTGACTAATTTTCGCACTATTCATAAGGAGGAGATTGAGCTACACTTCGCAGATTCAGAGAAGAAACCATGGACTTTCATCGGATAGAGACGTCGCCGGTCGCCGGAAATAGCAATAGGGTTAACGATCCTCGTCGTTGGATTTTCGCCTGAAGTCTTTGAAAAAGAGGGAGATGAGTATGTTATCTAAGTGTGGGTTTCATTAAATATAAAAGAGTTGCTGACGGAATAGTCCATCAGTAAAAAAAAAGTAATTTAATTTTAAAAACTAAATATATATTACGTAATATTCCATCAGCACTAGTAAAGAAATTTACTAGTAGAATATTCCATCAATAAAACTAAAGAAATTTAATTAGAAAAACGAAAAATAAGATTAACGGCAAAATTATTCTGTCGTTGAGACAATGACGGAAATATCCGTCGGTATTCTATCAATAGTCCTGAAATACACGATCTGATAGTGTTCCGTTGGTATTTCTCAATTCATGTTGTAATTCCATCGGTAATACTTAGTTTTCTTGTAATGTTCCATATGCTCTGTTATATGTAAGAAATCAAAAAGTATAAGAAACTATTCTTTCTGTTATATGTAAGAAATCTACAAGATGAACTAGTGATGAAGTTGCAACATTTTTTTATTTTATTTTAAAAGAAGCAAGTACTAGAAACTATTCTCAAGCTATAAAGATGTATATGAAGCTATTTTATATCTAAGAGTTAGAAAGTTTATACATGTGTCCTTCGATTTGTTTTGATTTGCAGACTCGTGTATTCGATCTTTTAGGATGTGTCTGGATGCCTTTTTTTTCTTCCTCCACATGAATAGAGAACTGTGAAATAATGAAAACTTAGCTCTCGCTTTCTATCACTCACATCTCTCTCTTGAACGTGTATATGTAGCTTGAGTTATGGGGATACATAGAATAATAACGTATTGTATCCTTATAACTTAGTATTATAGCCCATCAATTAATTATATTATTAATGAGTTTCAAATACCAAACCCTCATATACTCAAATAATAGTTGGGTCACTTTATTATTTATCAATTAATTTGACTCATCTAATTAATTCCATATAAATGATTGTCACATTATTAAGTAATGCATAAAATGCATCAATCCCTTAATAATCTCTCAAGAGTACTGGAATCCACTAGACATTTATTTGGACGGGACTAGATATCCAATACAAGAAATAAAGCAGAGCCTCAATTTAATTAATTATCTTTGTTCGGCTCAAAATAAAATTAATTAATAAACACGAATTTATTCCACTAAAAAGTTCATGCTAACTTACCCATTTATCCCAATTTGAGTCAATGCTTGTATTTTAAGCTTAATTAATCTCGCATTTAAGATATGGATATCCACTAATTAATTAAGCACGCTAACAGTTTAACTTAATTAGCATCTTATCCCCGAGCAAGTATCACTCGACCTAACAACTATTCATGATTTGTTGTTTATGATTAATATTGGTGCTTCTGATCCAAATTTGGGAACTTAGAAGTTGTGTGAAGGTTATTTTAACACACCTGAATTTAATCAACCTGCGAGGTTTATTGTGATAATCTTTACAAGCTCCTTAGGCGATTTATCAACCGTTATCAGGAATGAAGATGCAAGATACAGATAAAGCTATGAATAACTACTATCACCCAAGATATGTAGATCCTGTCGCAATAACGTTTAATAGGTCAAAGTGATATAGATATCCACGTGCACTCAGTTGAAATCTTATCAAGCTTAAGACCACCAAAGTACCGAGATCTTTGGTTCTCCATTTAGATCAATTAGCAGAACACATCTCACTATGATATGTCAATACACCATGTAAGTGTACAAATCGAAAAGTAGACACAATTAGGGGAAAATCTCTCTCTTAAAGAACAACAAGATGTAGATCTCCATTATCTTTCTAATGGCTTTTCTCTCCGGACGACGCTCTCCATCCGTTTCACGAAACTAGTCCGCTTCGAGACAAAAGGACGATTGCCTATTGACCGGCACAGTCAACTTGCTGATTCCAGACTCGATGACCGGTTCGCTCAGATCCACTCATAGCTCCTTGTCGCCGCCCTTAGTGCAGCATCCATGTGGTTTATTATTTGATAAATGATCTCTTGGGTTTTAGGGTGTAACACCCCAAAATTAAACTTTAAAATAATAATAATAATTATTAATGTAAAATAAAATTTGCATTTGCATCTCATGCATGACATTTTGTGGATAAGTTCTGTAAGTCACGCTTTAGAATTAAATTAATTGTTAAAGCCTGATCACGATATATGCATACTGAATTTATATGTGCTCCATGATTTCATAATTTAGATGTATAAAGTAACGAAGTAACTATGTAGAGTACTATTAGATGTCTTATAGCTAAATAATACCATAAGTTTTATTTATTTAAGAAATGATGGTATGAGTATTAAAATTATTTAGTTGTGTCGTAATTAGAATTATAGATAAATACATGGATAAAAAAAAATAATGATATCATAGAAAATAATTGAGCTTTACGTAATATAATATGTTTAGTTGTTAACTTCATATTTACTATAGGAGAAGAACTATAGAGACGCCAATTAATCCCTCTTGGATAAGGAGTTATTGATAGCTTATAGGTTAAGATATCTTATGAGAGTATATTAATATTTTAACCAATAGAAATCTAAGATACTATATTAATTAATTAGGATATTAGGTTGTTTCTATCTCTCTTTTCCGTAAGAAAAAAAAAAAGAATGATATCATCTAATTAATTATATCCAAATCCTACGTCGATTAGGTTAAATTAGTATGTATATATATATATATATATATATATATATATATATATATGTATGTATGCAGTCATAAAGTTCATCTCTCTCATTTTTCTTTAAAAATTCGACTATCAATATTTTTTCTAAGTTGATTTCCGGCTTCCATCGTCTCCTTAGTTCCTAGTTTTCAAGGTATAATCATTCCCTAAATTTTTAATTGCGCAGAATATGCTTAAATATGGTTTTTGGTGTTTTGTTGAAACGATTGGAAACTAGATCTAAAATCGTCAATCTTAGTTCATGCATGTTAATCATGAAATCTTATTATGGATTAAATCGGATTACATTTTGCATGCATGATGGGTCTTGCTACAAATAATATTCTTGCTGAAGTATGAGAAATTTGTACTAGCCTTATTGATTATTTTTGATTATGTATATGTACTCTGATCGGTGGGGTAGTATTATAGGAATAATTTGATTTGCATATTTAGGTATAAAATTCTCTTTTATATAATTAATCAAAGAGACGACACACGTGTAGAGGCTACAAGGAATGGGCATGTGCATTTTGCTTACTTTTGCATGTAATAATTTTAGCTTTTGTTAATTAGGATCACGGATTCATTAATTTGCTAGATTCAATTAAATTTCCAAGAAGGGTCAAGTTCTTTTTATAGCATAAATCAAGTTACGTGAAGATAGTCTGGCTCTTGTTAATAGTTAATTAGGTGAAGTTTCTAATGTTTGCGCTGCACATCTAGGGAGTATTAATTCTTTTAAATGATTCTTCTGTTAAGATTGAAACTTTAGATTTTGATTAAGTCCTCCGAGTTATGTGCATGTTACTTTCTAATATAACAACAATATGAATTTTGCTAGATTAGTGTCATAGCGTATCAAGTTTGATTATTTTAATCTGCAATTTTTTTTACGTGAAAGATGAATTATTAAGGGTGTCGAGCATTCGAGAATTAAATTCTGATATTTAATGTTTTAAAAAAAAAAAAAAAACTTTACAACGTGAATCAGGTATAGGACTAAATACAAGTTACTCTAAATTCTTTTTGATTTGGTAAGTTTTATTTTGTTTAACTCACTACGTGGTTATGAAATATGTTGGTTAGAGCATGCATTGCACTCATATAGAGTTATTAAAAATATAATCTTCATGTTTAGGACAAGCGCGCGGGACTTAACCACTTGATATTTCTTCATATTTTTTCATTCAAGTTGAAGTTAAGGTGGGGTTTTACTTTGGGAGAATTTCTTAAATACCCATTTCGAAAATCGCAAAGGCAAATTTACCCAAACCTTATATTTCATACACAAAATACCCAACTTTATTTAAATATCCCCACTTTTCAGACTTGTCAGCCTACAAAACCGTTATTTTGCTTCGTTTCGTGCGCAAATGATTAACACCGAATCCCGCTCACGCACTGACATAATCCCGCTCGTGTACATCGAATCCCGCTCGGCCACGTGGCACGCCGAGCCGATGCCGCGTGGCCACGTAATCCCGCTCGCGCAGAAATCCCACTCGAGCCACGTACGAATCCCGCTCGGCCACGTACGAGCCACGTACGAATCCTGCTCGAGCTACGTACGACTCCCGCTCGGCCACGTACGAATCCCGCTCGAGCCACATAATCCCGCTCGCGCAGAAATCCCGCTCGCCGAGCAGGATTTGAGGTACCAGAGCGGGATTCCGGTTCGGCCAATAAACTTACCATTAGAAACAACAAACTGCCAATAAAATTAAACAAAATCAATTTTAAATTTAATATTTTTACCTGACGATGCCAGAAACTGTTAAGCTTCTTTTGGTTTCCTCCACTGAAGAACCAATTCTTCCAACGAGGAAATTCGGTTGTAGACAACCTCTCAGCACAAATCGCTCCAAAATCTGGAAAAGCCTCGTAGGACCAAATCTACAATGAATGGAAATCAATATTAATTAGTACATGCTATATATGAATAATTCTAATAAATATATTAATAAAATCATTAAACACACCTGGAGTGCCCAAACAGGTCCATAGAAATGATATTTCTTGGACGTCTGCTCCGCCGTTCTCGAAACAAAACTACAATAGTGCTTCAACGCACCGTAAGTGTAGGAGCCCCACGGGAATCGGTCAAATGCACGTAGATCATCCACTAATACCCAAATCCACGTGTCGACTATTTTCGTGTCGCTATAACCGAGAAAAAAGTAAATTAAGGCTAGAACATGAGCCACCTTCAATAGCCCGACTCGTCCAATCTCAACTCTCCATTCTCGAACTTTGACAACAAATCTCTCCCCGTTATTGGTGTACAATTAATTAACTTGTTTGTACACGGCCGATCTAACCGGGATCACGTGTAACATGCGGATCAAAATTGCTAGATCCAAACTTTAAACCAGTGACAAGGGCGTAATCGAAACAAGAAAAGCGGGTAGTCGTTCCGGACACAGAAAACCAAATAGCCGAATCATCTCTGGCCGCTTCAATCTCATGACACATTAACATATGGAGGGCCCTTGCCGCATTCCTACCCACCCTCCAATCCAAAAAGCTACCGAAAACCCCATTCCTAAATTCGATTTCTAAAGAACCGTCCTCAAAAACACTAAATTTTTTTTTAATTATATCAAATATATTCGTGTAAAACTCTATGTCTATCCTCGAAGTCGCATCGAGAAGATCAATTCGTTTAAAAACGGGCTGCAACGATACAAATTAACCATTAAAAAAAAATCGGCCGAGCAAATCCCGCTCGGCCGAACCGGATTCCCGCTCACGAGCCGAAGATTTGCCGCTCACGAGCGGGATTTGCCTCGGCCGAGCGGGATTTGCTCGGCCGAAAGATTTTTCGATATTTTTCATGCTACGAAACTCAAAAAAATTCGTGCTACGAAATTCAAAAATTCATACTACGAAATTCAAATAATTAAACAAAATTTATGCTATGAAATTCCACATAAATTCATGCTACGAAATTCGAATAATTAATTCATGCTACGAAATTCATGCTACGAAATTCGAATAATTAAACAAAATTCATGCTACGAAACTAAAAAATTCATGCTACGAAATTCCATATAAAATGATAAAATCATACTCCAATTCAACATAATCTATGCTTAAATTCAAATAATAAAACAAAATTCATGCTCACATTCGAAAAATTATTAAAAAAACAAGAACATGAAATAATTAAGATTCGCGCCAAATTAACGGATAAAATTCAAGCGGGACTATAGAATTAGAGCGGGACTAACCTGGTAGGCCATTCTTGTGTTTTGGAGTCGAATTCAACTACGAAATTATTTTCTCGAGCGGGATTCGGCGACGGAGATGAAAAATTTTCAGAGGTGAATGGGAAATTGAGGAGACGAGCGGGATTAGAAGGAGGAGAATCCCGCTCGCCGAGCGGGATTTGGTGTCGGCCGAGCGGGATTTGGTGTCGTGGGTGGCGCACGATGCGCGGCCGAGCGGGATTCTGACGCCGCGGGATTCTGCCACCGTGGGATTCTGCCGAGCGGGACGGCTTGTCGTTCGAGCGGGACGGCTTGTCGGCTAGAGCGGGACGGCTTGTCGGCTCGAGCGGGATTCTGTTCACGTACGAGCGGGATTCGAGTTTTCGCAACATTATTTTCGAGCGGGATTTGAATTTAATTGAGCGGGACTGAGCGGGACTTGAGCGGGATTTAAATTTTGAATTAATTGGTATCGAATTCATGTGTTTTTTTGTTTGTTTCTTCAATTAATTCGCCTCGAATTCGGATAAAACACCCGAAAATGATTGGTGTCAGTCAACTTTTTGGAAAAGTAAGGGTAATGTAAGTAAAGTTGGGTATTTTGTGTAGTAAATATAAGGATTGGGTATTTTTGTGTTTTGTTAAACGAAAATGGGTATTAAGCAATAATATCACTTTTACTTTTATCCTTATTATACATTATATTGTTTTTCTCATGCGTTATTCAGTACAGGTAGAGCCTTCAGGCAATTCACAGCTGTAAAACCTTCGGGTTAGCCTTCGGGCAATTCACAGCAGTAAAACATTCGGGTTAGCCTTCGGGCAATTCACAGCAGAAAAACCTTCGGATTAAGCCTCCGGGCTTGCATGTCTAATTTCTCATGTTAAATCATTTATAATTTATAGTTTGGATAATATTGACCCCACTGAGTAGTCGTACTCACCCCTTATATTTTCACCTTTTCAGATCATGGTCCGGCAGGTGCTTGAAGTGGCGGATGGTGATGGTCACAATCATGAAAGGATCTAAAATATTTTCTTTTTAACGCTTTAATTTAGTTTTCATATTGAACTATGCATTTTGTCTCTATTTAATTCACTGAACTTCCCTTTTAGTTTGACTATCTCATGCCCTTAAAATTGTAAATTTGTGTGCCTTAAATTTGCAGATTCACAAGAAATTACATATTTGAACCCTACATTTGAATATTCGTCTACTCTTCTAAATTCAAAATTTGCATCAATAGATTCAGAGATTCGCCCTCTTCCCCCACCGCAGTTAATTTGTGGGACCACCCCTATCTACTATACAATCCGAATCTTCTGGCCCATTTTGTGAGGACCATTCAGTGGCCCATCAATCACACAGTGCCACGTGTGTTTTTACCGGTAAACAAACACTTTACTGGAAAATTAAATTGAGAAGATTAAATTTATGCATGAGGTGATGTTCCCTTAAAAATTTTAAAAATTAGGGCGTTACATAGGGGGCTATACAATGTATTGGCGGCTGCGAATTCAAGGAAGCAGATTACCATTTTCATTTCTAGGGTGGGGCAGAAGATAAGGAGAGAGATTCTTCTGGAAAGAGATGAGAGAAAATAAGTTAAGAGATGAGAGAATAGGTTGAAATAGAATATGTAAAAGATAAATCTGCCCTCCTCTTTGCTAATTACTTTCCTTTTTAAAATGAAGACGGCAACAGCAACCGAAAAATGAAAGTAAGACAACATTAGTGATACAGAGAGACTATCTAGTCTTAGATCTAAATTCAAAGTGCAATCATCAACACCAAGCCTACAACTTAAGAGCATAGACAGAAAAGGTAAAGGTGATCATATATTGTCTTGACAAGGAAAAGGTAAAGATGTTCTCCACACCACATACTGTAATGAAATCAGATGACAACTTTTGTCCACAAGCAGCTTCATACACACAAAGACTAGTGAGTTTTGTCACACATAGGTGTCAATCAGTGATTTTCTCATCTCATCCACAAGGGCACTAGGTTGAGCTTCTCTCAGCTTGAAAACACTCTCGATAACGGATAACTCCGTCGCAGTAGTGTCCGACCCACAGAAAGCTGTCCAGTCATTCACTGTCAGCCCAGCAGCTATCACGTCACTGCCACGATTCACGGTCCCAGCTACTAACGGAACTTGGAGGAGGGTTGAGAGTTCGTCTAGATCCTCTATGGACGTATGAGGATGAACCTATCAGTATCACCACAAAATCATGAAGAGAAAAGGATGAGAACCCCTCTCTTAAACAGCACAAAACATTACTTCAGCAAAGAATTGAAATCTTACCAAGCCACCTCTGTTGGAGATAGCACAATAACTGCCAACAAGAATATTGCCTGCTACAGTCTGACGGAAAACTTCCACACCAAGAACATCAGCAATCATTTCCTCAGTTTCCTGTACATTGAACATTAGTAACTGAAAATTTAGACCAAATAGATGCAAGGTATGGCACATGAACAAACCAAGTTTACAAGTGAAATGACAACACTTAAAAATGAAAAATACAGAACAAGTTTTCTTATACGAAGCTGAATAAAGTAGCATGTTCTGCTCATCTTGCGTTCATAATCAACAGGAGCTTAGCTTTTGGAATATTCCGACATAGCTTTAGCATAACTGACTGAAGTACGTAAAAATGGGACGTCTCTATCTCTATAACACACTTCTATAGGCCATCTAGGTAAAGAGATGAATCTCAGGGATCTTATCAATATCAGAGGAGATTCGGGTTGATTTCCGTGCATTAACTAGTTACTTAGCCATTTTTAGCCTCACGGGCATAGCCCCACCTCTTTCTCCAATGAGTCCCATCAACAAAGAACTCGGGATACAACCTACTAGCAGACATCCTTATGGAGGTACTTCTTTGTCAGGAGAATTAACTTACCTTCAGACGTCTAGTACTTTTTCTCTCAGACCCAAATAAGTGAATACTTCACTTTTACACACCTTAGGGTATAATAGAGTAAGGAAAACAGTACATGCGACTAGAGAAAGACAACCTAGCATTATGATCATCCAACAAAAGAACACACCAAAGAAAAGAAAAATTTCACCATAACTACGACAAGGACTTCAAGACATATAAGAAATCTAGAATGCAAACAATTTTTACCTTGTCAAGGTCAGGATGTGTGAGAGCAACATGATCATTGCAAGCAATGCAGTTCCCCAAAGCAGATAATCTCTCATCAACTCGCTGAACAACTACTGAATCTGGTAGACTGTTCCTCAAGTGTTGAAGCTCTATCATCGCACAATACAGATGAAACATTACGACTACGAAATCACTACAGCATGTAATATTTTCATTCCTAAAATAAAGACCATATTGCATTGAATAATCAGTTATCTAGCAACATAATGAGAAAGGCCAAGTTTGTCGTTTTGTCTGATGTCCAGTTGACAAATTGACTATAAAAAGAATAAAAAAACAGCAATATAATTGCAGCAGTTGTACATATATTAATTCCAGACAATATCTAAAATATCATTGCTACACAAACAGGTATGCATACTCTGGCTTACAATAACAGAAAAATAATTCAAAGATAATCATTATTGTTCTGAACATGGCCATTGATTTACAGTGAAAATCAAAAGAAGAACAGGATAAATGACTATATCTATCTAAGTTGAGATAGGAGCACTTTTATTATTTTATCTATAACATAAATAAATACCAAGCAACGTGGTTATGTATCATAAGCGGACCACCCACGATACATATGATGAAATATTTTAGAGCAATCTATGATATTTGTAATCCCATGGTCTCCAACAAGTTTCTCTTAGCAAATTAAACTTCCCCTGAGCTAAAAACCCATTTACAGGTTCTATACGAAGTATAACAACATAAGCATCGAGTAAGAATAAGTTAAGATATATACAAAATACATCTATATAGCACACTAAGTGAGTTCTGCAAGTACCTTGATCTGTAGTATTGTGAGGCAGCAGCAAACCATTTTTATTTCCTGACAACATAGTAGTTTTTTTACTGGGGTCAGTATTTAGTATGATCAACTCAGAAGGTACTAAATAGAACAGAACTAAACTCTAACCTGCACAAAGGCGTCCGATGATTCTAGTACCAGCAATGGAGGCTTTAACAACAGGAATTACATCAGCCAACTCAGCCTCAAATGTGCTGTAGTCAAACAGCAAGTCTTACAGAATGAAGTAAAAATATACCGCCACTATAGAAACGGTTATAAGACTGATACCTGTAAAAGTTCTCTGAACCGCCAATTGCAACCAGACAATATGCATTAGTCAGCTTGGAGAAAACACCGACCTCACAATTATTCTCATACTGCAATCCTGTGCCACCGAAAAAAATTTGTTATCTCTTTGTACCTATTATTTATTAAAGACCCAAAAGTACTTACTTGTTGCCATAGCAAAGGAGAAGGCAGTGGACAAGAAACAATAGCAATCAGATCTGTAAAAGGTAATCATAGATAACATTGAGTAAAAGGTATCCACTATAAAATAGAAAGCAATTGGAAAATTACATAAGACTGCAGGGCTTAAGGGCACTCAATCCTAAACTTCAGCTACACCCTAGTTGGTTTAGCATCTGATTGTTTCAACATTTAGATAACGCCCCAAGTCTGAAAGTTAACTATAGGCAAGAAAGCAACCTCAGAATGGAGCGCTACAATAAAATGAAAACGTAATCGCAGTTCTACCTGCCGGATCAACACGGCTAAGAAGAAACAACAACTCCAGTTATTCACTAGTTAATTATCATGGATTAGTCTTCTTTTTCCAATTTTATAGGGATCAGGATGCAAGAAAAGCAGAGTGATTCACGAAAGTAACGAACTATCAAGAATTCGTAAGATCAGGCTCCTTGTAACGGTATTGGATGGAGATAGGTAAAATTTAAATTCATTTATGAACCCTGGTTGAAGAGAGCGCTTACCTTCCGAAGGTGCTGAGGTAGGAGGAGTCTGGACGAGTGCGACGGCGGGAAGCGGAGCAGTGGCGGGAGGCGAATTAGGTATTGGGTCTGAAGAATTGGAAGGAATGCTTCTTTCAAATACCCAAAATGAATGGGCCACAAATGCAACCCGGCCCGCTGAACAATGGCCCAAATAGATGCTTTTTAAATCATCATATCGCTGTTTTTCTTTTAACTATTTAAAATTGTTCAGTTTTAACTACCTCCGTGCTATTTTCATATTGTCTCATTTATTGAAATATTTTTCACACTTTTATCAATTCTAAATAATTATTATTATATAATATTTCATACATTTACCATATAACTCAATTATAAATAATTAATTAATTATATGTGTCTTACATTTAATTATAAAAATTAATTCATCTAGATAATCGCGACAAAAGAAAATATAAGTATAAAATAACGGAAGGATATTACAGGTAAATCTTAATAAAGTAATAATCTCGCTACGATAATAATTTATTTCGGTCCCGATATGGGTCAATGCACTAAAATAACGTTCGATAAAATAATAACCTCATTAAATGAATATTTTTTCTCGATTCCAAGATTACTACTTTATCGATGTTTAACTGTATTTATACTATTGAAAAGATGCCTTTAGGAAGGTGGTTGGAACCTAAAAAAGACCAAATTTTGAATTGTAAGCAAATAAATAAAAAGCATTATAGTACGGTACCTAAAGCAGGACCATTAATTTAGATGCTAAGTTGGGCCAACAAATTAAATGCCAAGTTGCTCCAAACTACAAAGCCTATCGTTGCGAAGGGGATATGTTCAATTCTAATTTAATCTTCATCTACCTAAAATATTCTGGAGCGGCTTGTGTGTACTATTTTCGTATACACTTGCGTGTACCACACCAAAGGGTATTGACATGTGTAATTTTCTATTAAAAAATGTAGGTCATATTTAACACATGACAATATTCTTGTGGTGCGATACACACAAGGGTATATATAAAAGTGGTACACACAAACATTTGTGATAATACTCCCTCCGTCATATTGATCTTGGCTTCAAACTTCCGGCGCAGTTATTAAGGTGAGGTAGGTTTTAGTAATAAAGGTGTAGATCCTACAATTTAAATAAAGGGATTTAGTAGTAAATGTGTAAGTCCTTCAATTTAAATGAAGTGGTTTAGTAATAAAGGTGTGAGTCCTATAATTTAAATAATGGTTAAAAGAGTATTATAAATATAAATTTTTTTTTTGGATTGAAGACAAGATGAATAGGACAAACTAAATAAGAAAATAGACAAGATCAATGGGACGGGAATAATAAAATAATAATAATAATAATTTAATTTTTTCCGACGACGGAAAATCCGATTAGAGATTCAAGTTTCAACGCGCAGACTTACCCGCATTGAAATTCAATTGAAAGAAAATGGAAATCCCATTTATTACTCGCACACATTTTGTGTCCTCTCTCTCTAACTCTCTTCCTTTCACTCAGCACCAGCTTCCAAGATTTTCAGAGGAAGAAACGAAGATGGCAGCACTTCAATTCTGCATTCCACCCTCTTCAACTTCTCTCTCTGCTTCCCCTTCTTCTTTCCCGCTTTTTCTGCCCGGTAATTCCAGGCTTTCCACTCAAATCCGTCCCTCATTTGCTTTGACCTCGGTATGTAATATTAGAAAGATCCATTCTTTGAAGAACCCTAGATTCTTTAGCATCAGATGTTCCGCGGTGGTAAGTGTGACTATTGACGCACGAATAATTAATAATAAAAAAATCTGTAGAATTAACTCGTTGTTTGATTGGCAGGGCTCTGATACAGAAGTAGTGGTGGAAGATAATAGTGTTTCTGTTATTCTGCTAGCAGGAGGGAAGGGCAAAAGAATGGGTGTAAGTCATCACTCATTTGCCGCTAATAGTTTGTATTAACCGTGTACGTCTGTGGTGTGTTTTGTTTTTGAAATTTGGTGATGCATTTAGAAGAGGATTGGTTGAGTACTAGTGGACTTCGAGAATCTTACAAATGGTCTCATGGATAGAAGCTTTGCCTTGTATTTGTATACATGTAGATTGTAGACGGTACAAGCATGAGTTCTTGAAAATAAATAAATTTTAGGCTTGTTATTTGAATGAGATTCGAATGTGTCAATGTATGTTATTCTTTATGCTTCTTTTTGTTCGTTTTCGCCATTTTTTATCTATGAACTATTTACCATTTGTTGACTGTAGTCTGTTATTTGATTCATAGGCAAGCATGCCTAAGCAGTATCTTCCTCTTCTTGGCCAACCAATAGCTTTATACAGGTGAGTGCGACAACCTTACAACTTATTTTGCAGAGGCTTTTGATTATGCCACAAGATGAATATGCTCATATGATGTTTACTGAATCAGTTTATCCATTTCTCCAACATCTGTTTGGTTGCTGAATTATAATATGATACGTCTTGCAGTTTCTACACTTTTTCAAAGATGCCTGAAGTGAAGGAAATTGTTGTAGTATGTGATCCTTCTTATCGAGATATTTTTGAAGGTCTGAACATATTTATACGTTGTACCTAAAACAATTACTTATCTCAACAAATATAAACACAGTGTGCTGAAAATGGCTTAGTTGCTATCTCGTTTGTAAGACAATAAAGTACATGCTTTCGTTGTGTTAGATTCCCAAGATGATATCCCTGTTGACCTAAAATTTGCATTGCCTGGGAAGGAGAGGCAAGATTCTGTGTACAGTGGATTGGAGGTAATTTTATTCGTCAGTTGTTTGTATCTATTTAACTTGGCCATATAGAAACTTGTCTCTTGTTTATATTTTTCCCTAACTTTTCCTCATCAGAAATCAAAAACTGATAATGAAGTTACTATATTACCTGTGACTAGATGATCTTTTTTGTTTTAGTGACCATATTACATGCAGGCTCCTCTTCGTGTTAGATAATTAGGATCTTCCAGAAGCTCCTCAAGTTGGGTAACTGACTGTGATGTCTTAGGGGCACAATTTCCAAGAATGGTCATTCAGTGTAGAAGCATATTAATTTCGGAAGCAGCTCAACACTAAAAGTTTCTACTTGTATGTTGAGTTAGTGCATGATCTGCGATATCTAAACTACACACCGCATCATTCAAATTATTCCCCTAAACTGATGATGTGGTTTTTCTGGGACACAAGCCCATAGATTATTCTCGTAACATTTTGCTGTAGAGGATTGGAACTGTGCCTCTTAGTTCAAAGTTTTATTGTCCAATCATGAAATTTGTTTGGTGACTATAGGAATTGAACCGTCCCTGTTTGATGTTTGGTTTATTTTCCTATGTCCAACTAAGCGGTTATACGGTCTGCACCACCGCTTTTTGTTGGCTAGAGAAAATATCAAAGTTGCAGCTTTTTGTCCTGTGCCTATGTGGCATAGTTTTGTTATTTTTTGGGGGAGTCCTTTGGCATTTTCAAGCAGCTGAAAAATAGTGAAAACTTATTTTGTCTCTGGAGAGACTCCCTCCTCCCGAAAGAGAGAGTGCTTGTTCCAGTTTCCATTCTATTTTCAATCCATTTCCAATTTCCAGTCACTATTCTGTGCATTATCCTTGTTTAGATGCTATAATTAGAGTCTTATCATATCACTAATACTCAAATTTCAATAAAATCTTCACCTCCTTTGATCAAGTGGTTATCTGATTGTGGTGGTGAGTATAACATTTTTTTGTTTCAGGCAATTGATTTAAATTCTGAGCTAGTCTGCATACATGATTCTGCAAGACCTCTATTGTTAACTTCAGATGTTGAAAAGGTATGGCCACATCATATTATCTATCTCGATATTCCACTTTTATTTGGGTAATTCATCTCCATCCGTTTGAAGGAGAAAATCTTATCTGCAGATCCAATTGTCAATAGGTTTTTAACATCCTTATGTGCTTTTGATGCGATATGGAAGCCATATGCGAGCATGACATCTAAGATTTATATAATCTGTACATGTTTGAGATACAAAATGCTATTAAAAGGAATTTTTAAAGTATTAAATCTTTTGGCCTTTTCAATTTGATTATGTACGGGAGAGATGGATGCAAGTATGAGCGCAGAAATATTTAACGGTACATGAATGAAGGAATTTGTATTAGTCTATTATGGATTGTAAGTTTCTATGCTATTCACATTGTTAGAATTTTACCATTTATCCTCGACGACATTTAGTGAATTGCAAGCTACTTTTCTTTTACTTCCGTTCTGATTGATGTTGCCAAATCCTTTGCTTTCATGCTTTCACATTTTCAGATAATATTTTCGAATGTGCAGGTTAAATTCCAATTGAAGACTTACTTTGTAGATGACGTTTCTTGACAATAAACTTAAATTCAATAAAGTGATTTTTTCTTGGTTTGTTTAATTATTAAACCTTGGTGATCTATTTTAATCTGTAGGAAGATATTTTTCTTAGTTTGTTTAATTTAAGAATAATGAAACCAGATGATATTAAGCTACGGAAATTGAAGTATGACAAACATACTTGCTGGCTTTACCAGGTTTTGAAGGATGGCAAGCGTATTGGTGCAGCTGTACTAGCTGTTCCTGCTAAAGCTACAATCAAGGAGGTGGGTATTTAATTCTGAGCCCTTGATACCCATATATACGATACTAAAAATCTTCAATTTGATCGGTCATCTCCAAGCCAAAGTTTTCCGTTATGCATGAAATATAGGAGATCAATAGTTGCTCGTGGTGGGATTTTACATTCAACTTTTCAGATATTGGTTGGTTATTTAGTCACATATGATGTAAGGAAGAAAGGTTTATTCTCTTGTGTGCCGGAGGCATGCTATTACTTTGTCGATCTACAATCTTGGAAAATTTGTCCGAAAATGTTACTTCTGCTTTGTTTTAGATAAGAGTGTGATGCAGGTGTTTCTGCTCATTTCAAGTAATTTGTGTTCTAAGACGAATATATTAACTCTCCTCGTCTCCTGCTTATATGTCTATAATCCAGGCAAATAGCGAGTCTTTTGTGGTAAAAACATTGGATAGGAAGACGCTCTGGGAAATGCAAACCCCACAGGTTCCTAGCCGTGCATTAAAACTCACCCGGTTTTTCAGAACCATCCGAGAAATCTTGATCTGATCGAACTATTCGTGCAGGTTATCAAGCCGGACTTGCTTAAGAAAGGTTTTGAACTTGTTAATAGGTGATTCTTCATTCTCTGCATTTCATCCTTGCTTCACTCAAACTTCACACTTCCGTCTTAATCTATCGCGGTTTCTGCAGGGAAGGACTTGAAGTCACGGATGATGTATCGATAGTGGAGCACCTCAAGCACCCGGTATACATCACGGAAGGATCTTACACCAACATTAAGGTAGCGAAACACAACTTCTTTGAAGTCTTTCTACTTGTTATATGCAATCGGCCACACGAGGCGTGAGGAAACTAAGATGAATGATGATATTGCAGGTGACAACCCCGGATGATTTATTACTTGCTGAGAGAATATTGAACCCTGCAGATTGACATTCTTGCTTGCAGTGACGATCCCTTAACTTCTATAGAGCTAAAATGAATGAATATGCTGCTGTGAGTGAGTTTTCCATTCTTTTATGTATTGGTAGTAAGAGGTACATCTTGTTGTATGTACAAATTCTGATAATGATTATACAACCTCACTTCACTTGACTGCATTGGAGTGTATTTACTTTCTAATTATGCCCCGTATTAAGCTTCGAACATAAATAAGGGTTACTGGTGAAATAAAGAACAAAATATAGTCAATTTGTAATATTAACGCGAATTTCAAACCTTAGCAAATTAATGCACGAACTTTTTAGTTTTTGCTATAAAGGCATGACATGATCCCTAGCCTTTTCGGCTGAATGTTGAGTTGGACAGTACAAAACAAAGTCGTTCTGATTTAAGGTTAGATTTAGTTGTTTTTTTTCTAATTTTGTGGGTAAGAGTCGTTCTTTTATTCGTTAGTGTCGTTATTCAGAATTAATGAGGTGACAATTTGAGTGACGTAGCATCAAAACAACGTCGATTTGATTTAACCACATGGCATCTAGTCCAGCTGTGCGTCCAACTCAGTGAAATAATGTCATTTTTTTTTCCTAATTGGTTAGAAAAATTGGAGATCCGGACATACCTTGAATTGCAAAAATTAAAAAGTTCGTTCATTAATTCGCCAGGGCTTAAAATTCATGTTAAAATTGCATATTGATTGTTTTTCGTTTTTTATTTCACCAATAACCCTAGAAATAAAATCATCACAGCCATTCAATAAACTTGTTTTTTTTTTTTTTTTTTTTTTCTTCCTTTTTTTTTTTTTTTTTTTCCCTTCCCCCTTTTTTTTTTCTACTATCCATAGAGAGTCCATGGTTCTCACCAAAGAATCGGATTTATGTTCGGAATCATTCATTTAGAATTTGGAATGAAATTAGATATGTATTTTTTTTAGATATCGAATAGCTCTAACTAAGTTCACATTCAACCATCGTATATGGAAATTATACATACCGAACCACAGTATATATCATGATCCATACAGTTTCATAGCACAGAAGAAAACTTTTTATTGTAATCGTTCATTGAATTTGCACAAATGTTTGAGGCTCAAGTGTAACAGCTTTCTACACCGTATCTATTTCCCATTCCTGACATCTTCATATCTTGAAAAACAAAAGGCTAAAAGCAGACTCACTTGAGCCTATAAATACAGAATCAATTGTAATGACACCTGATGGATGGATTGCCTCCAACTTCAAACTTCCTTTCATATCATCTACTGAATGGGTTCTCCGTCCTCCTCGTTTTAGCACACTCTCCGAACAGAGAAAATCGACCACCGTTGGGCGGACGTGAAGGAGTTCCTTGTATGGCCTAGATATGGAAGACACGTGTTAAACGACAAGGACCAGAAACATATGTTTTCGAAGATGAAAAAGAGAGCGCGCTACCTTTCTTCTTCCATGAGGTCTGCGGTTATTCCAACAGAACAAGCCAGTGCAACCGCCTGCTCCAGTACTAGATTCGTAACCCCTGTGAAGAATAAAGGAAATGTGAACAGACAATAACAGTTCTCCTTCTCTCTCTCGTCTTCTTTCAAGTCAGTTCATATGCTTTTCCAGAGCATCAGTGTACTCCAATCTCAACAACAAAACTCGGGAAGAAGTTCGATGGTAAACACTAATTTCCTTTCATTTCAAAAATCTACTAGCAAGAACAGCCTAAAACAAACATTACTGAACTATCACCACAAGAAAGCATATCTTTAGAAGCTTTCTCTATGATGGTCCGTACTCCACTAAGGAAAAAGAAGAAAAGGATGCAGATTAGATAGATTGTGTTTCAGTTTTCGAACTTAAGATATCTATCAAAGTAAACATAGAACAGGATTTGTAAGCACTGAACGTGGAGAACATGGTATTTGAACGTTGCCTAGGAAATTTGAAATGATGGAATTGACTTACATGTTGTCTTTGGCGAAATTATCAGGAAAGCTGCTATTATGAAGCAAGCTCGGAGAGATGGGGTAATGATTGCTCTTCTTAACGATCTGATCTTTCTGATGTGCCCTTCCATCGTTAGTTTTCAGTACTTTAATTTCATGATGTAACTCATCTTCCCAATGCTGCGAGGGTAAATCCAGAGAAACCTTCGATTTCAACTCATTTGGATGATCTATACCATCCTGCGGCAGAACTTGATTCCTTTCGGGTTTCAAATGGCTGAATGATGCATTGGTTCCTTTGTCTGTTGCCTGCAGCCAGGCAGTTTCCAATCTCTGCTCATGGATGATGGATTCAATTCTCCGCAAAGGAAGGTCCGACTTTCCATCTTCTGAGGCACTTTTGTCCGCAAAGGAAGATCTGACTTTCCAATCATGCAGCAGACATAATTTAATCTCCACATTGCTTCGTAAAACAACTTCAAATACGTTGGTGATACTGCTAAGAAATCCTTCTGCTCTGGTCTTGATATTACTATCCTCAAACGCAATGTGAGCAATAAAACCACCTGCATAAAGAAGAATTTAAAATTTTCACAACAACAAAACCTGTTAAGCAAGCTTTTGAGATGATTCTTGTTTGCTCATATATCCATAAATTGATAAACATAACAAATTGTGTATTTATGAGAGAGAGTGATAATTCAAACGTTGGTGACACATAAATGATGCATAATTCAACCGAAAGTTTTAGTTTTCTGACTCAGATCAAGGATTATAGTGCACCTTAAGGAGGTCCTACATGCACAATCCAATATGAACAGACACTCATAAACAAATATAATACACTAACCTTTAAGCAGATGTTCTGTAAAGCAGGAGTAAAAAAAGGAGAGAATATCCCACTTCTTTGGGTTGCAAGTTTACCTTTAGTTTCATTCAAAGAAACAAGCTTCCCATAAGAATGAAGTAGTTGCCTGAGTGTCTTAGAATGACACTTATCAATAACTTGGAGCCAGATATTAATCAACATCTTTGAATCCACGCAAGTCAATGTTGTTTTTCCAGTTGTGCAATCACCATGATTTTCACTTTGATTGGGTTTGGAAATTAGTCTGATTTGTTTCTCTTTGCTCGTTGAATTGCGGTGAGCAGCAGCCGTAAAGGACATGGGAGAACCTGATAATTCAGATGCAAATTGTGCATGAGAGTTCTGCTTTGTAACTGTAGCTTCTCTAGGCATACTCATGTGTTCCTCTTCAGTTGCCTTTGAACTCTGTCGTCGACTACTTGTGGACTGTGTTCGATCAGGAGAAGACATAGAACCTAACTGTAAAAGGGTTGCCGTGAACCAGGTTGATCGCTCAGTTGAAACTCTGAGATGCTTTTCTGCCTCAGACAGTAGAGTTAATGCATGCTTCAATCTTTCCAGTTCTCTTTCAGTCACTGAAAATTCAAAGAAAATTAGGAATCTATCGTAACATCTTAATTCAAGTAAAGGACACAAAAATTACGTGCTTCACGTTTAACGTCAGAAAGCTCGAAAGTTTTTGCTAACATAGCTACTTGTAACATAAAATACTTAGTCACTTGTCTCTCTCTGTCAAAGTTTAAGAGCGTATTCGACCTTTTTCAATACATATTGACTATTAGATCAATAGCCTCATAAAATTACGTAAGCATGGCTCGAATTACATGCAAAGCAGATTCGCATTGACAAATCAATTGATAACAACAAATCTACATTCAATATAACCAGCTAATGAATTTTGATATAGCGAATATGAACAACAAGAAAGTAGTTTATAGGAGGCCATGATATTGATATCAAAAGGTACAGTTCTAAAGTCTCAACAAAGAATGAAGCAAATTACAAAAGCACTACCAAAGAACTACAACACTGTCCCACTAAGCCAGTTCAGTTAAATGGACCGCATCTCACCATTGTTTTTTTAATTATTTTAAAAATACGTGTCAGTTATATTAAAAGAACAACAAGACTAGTAATACTTTTGTACCAAAAGTATCTTTAAAAATTTTTCTTTCCCTTCACTTATTAATTTGACTTAAAAGTATTACTTTTACACACTGAAATGGAAGACCTAGCATCCTCGCACATGTCAAGCATTCTTAAGGGCATGTATCTCGAAAGTTCATATATGTGGGGCTACTCCTACTTTCTCTCTAACGCATTTATTACTAATCCTATCTAAGTCTAATGAGAACACAAATGCATCTCGAATGCCCCTTTTCTTGTTCATGCTATATTTGTCCCTCGTCACTCTGATCCATAAGCCAGTACCAGTGCTATATAAAGGTTTCCTTGCAATGTTTGTGCAGTGCTCATCTTTCCAGCCACTTGAGTCCAATTAGCAACAGCTTCAACAATTTCCCCATTCTCTCTAAAACACTAGACTAGAATATTTAGAACTTTTTATTGGAAATTTGGAACTTCGAAAAAAAAAAGATTACTGAAATGAAATTAAGGTGCTAACAATTTCCCCATTTTATTTAGATTTTTTTCTTTCTCTCAATAACAGTATAACAGAGCATAGCATGCCTTTCATTAGTTGTTCTCACAATACAATTTTCCTCTGGTTGTGATAAAATGTATGTAGTTTACTAAAATTGTGCTGATTAGTTGCAAAACAATGTGCTCCAAAAATGAAATTAAAGGTGCTAACAAGCCCCGAAACAAATTAAAGAAGAAAATTGTTTCTGCTTAGCAGGTACAAGCATAGACGAACAGTGACACACTACTATCAGATGAAAAACTGGAGGTTACGTAGATCTTCGACAGTAGAAAGACCAAGTGAAGCATGCAGAAAAGAGTAACAAAATATACTTACAACTTCTCCCACCAAAGAATGTATGGTTGTGCATTGCATCAGCATTCGGGTAAGTCCCAGCAATAATATCCACAATTAGTGTCACCAACTGAGAAATTAGAACTAGTGGATCGACACCCGAATCCATCAGTTCCCTGGCTCCTCTAACTGTTTCCGTAGCATTTGATGACAAGGCTAACTCCAAAAGGTCCAGTAATTTATCCTCAGAGACAACCCCCATCTGCATAAGAAACAACAAAGGACAGTTCAGCATGATCCATACTCAACTTGATTCAAAATTATGTCAATCAAAATAATCCCCCGACATTCACATTTACTTTTCTGTAAGTCAGATAACATGCCAAACTCAAGTCTACACAAGCTGACCAAGAACATTTCTTTACTGAATCTGAAAGGATGTCAGAGACAACAAAGATTTAACTGAAGATATGAAAAACAGGTTCTCTAAACTCACAAGCTCATTCACCAAGGACTTGGTGATTCGTTTCCCGAACAAACTCAACTGATCCAGCAGAGTTTCTGCATCTCGTAGCGAACCATCTGCATTGGAAGCAATCAACTCTAAAGCATTTGAATCAGCATCCAAATTCTCTTCAATGGAAATCTTCTTTAGGCAAGTAACAATATCGCCATTGCTAATTTTGTTGAAAAGGTGCTTCTGGCACTGGGTCATTATAGTGCGTGGCACATTGTCAATATCAGTTGTTATGAGTATGAAAACAACACGTGGTAAAGGTTTATCAAGAAGTCGAAGAAATGTCAGCCATGTTCTTGAGGGCAGTAAATGGCACTGGTCAATGACAAAAATCTTGTAATGTGGAAGTGCCGAGGGATGCACCACCGGTATTTTTCTTAAGAGATTTTTCAGTTGGTCAATTCCCTTCTTATTGGAGCCATTAACTTCTTCAAGATTCCTGCTCTTGCCGGATATGAAATCAGCACATTCCCTGCAGATCCCACAGGGTTTACTCTCTTCAGTGGCAAGGCAATTCAAAGCAGCAGCAAAAATCCTAGCCGCTGAAGTTTTTCCAATTCCACGAGCACCTTGGAATAGATAAATGGGGGCAATCCGCCCTCTTGAAACAGCACTCTTAAGAGATTGAACAACTATATTCTGCCCAATTAATTCCTCAAAAAACATTGGCCTATATTTGTGGCTGAGGCTTCTCATATTCTCAGGAGAACCTTCTTCGCGTGCCTCCTCATTCAAAGCTACTAACTCGAGCCCTTCTTGACTTCTACAACTTGAAGACCACCTCCTACCATCCAACCGGCTCAAGGCCTCTAAATCAAGCTCTGCAAAATTTGTAGAGAGCTCGTCATCACTGTTCCCACTTCTCATAGATAATCTTCCGAGGCTATCAGCACCATTGTCAAGAAGAGGAATGTGGCTTTGCCCCGCTGTCTTAGAGCTGAGTCTCCTCTTGTTAGAACCCAAAGATAAGGGATGATGTCTTCTGTTGGCTACGCCCTGACTTCCACGAAACAAGCTGCTTCCTTTTCTTCTTAGAGCATCGGAAAGAGATGGAGAACACGAACTCCCATTTCTAGACTTTGGTGTCGACCTTCTAGACCAATAACAAGGAATGCCACAACCCTGTCGTCCAGAAAAATCCAACTGATCATCCACCTCATCATCAGCTCCATTCAATGATCCAATGGTGCCATCCCAGGACTCAACTGTACTTGGATTCCGAACTGCATATCTATTATAAGAGCTCGTTGAAAATGGCTGTGTGCTATATGAAACAGAATCATCCTCCTTCCTATGAGTCCTCAGCAACTTTGAGGGCGAATGCGACCAGCCCTTCTTCTTGAGCCTAGCAAGCAAAGGTGAGATTGCAGAATCTCTATCTAAATCCTCAGAATTACAATAATCTCCATTTTCATCAGACTGATCCAAATCATCCCTCCCCAATCTCATACCAGGGGAGCAATCAGCTACATTTTTAGCGTATCTACTCAATATCATCCTCATCTGCATTTTCTCCTTTTGATGTCTAGAACTACCACTAGAATAATTACTCCTCTTTGATTTCTTCTTTATAGTTCGTCTAATCGATGGCGTAAAGTTAGAATCTTTACATTTGGTCAACGATGAAGCATACCTATCACTGAAATACCCATCACTTTTCGAATCATTCCCACCAACATTCAAGCTATCCGTTTCAAGACTCTCCTCTTGGGTAGAGGACGACCCTTCCTCCTTCCCATTCTCAACACGATCTTCACTAATCTGCCTACTCCTCTCACTCTCTGATTTCTGATTCCTCCAGTTATACAAAAACGCCCTCTTCCTCTCCTTCTCCTTCACATTCGTAACGCCCTTATCTACGCCATTAACATAGCTATTACTAGTTCCTACTCGTGTTGGTGGCTGCAAATTGTTTTCAGAGGAAGGAAGAACGGCATTACCACTCTTGTATTGAAGCTTGGTGAGGGATCTTGTCGAACCAACCGGCGGCGACCGCCACGATGAGGAGGTTCCGGGATCTCTGAGCACCCTCGCTGCCTTCCGGATTTGCGTGAGCTCCTTTTTCAAATGCAGGTTGCTCGGCCGAGGATCAATCCCGCCGCAGTCGCGCACTTCAACTGACATCATTTTCCAACACCACCGTCGCCGCCGCAGCAGTCTATGTCAACAAACAAGAAAGAAGGAGCATATAAGATATCATTCCCGCATTTTGAATGCAAATGCAGATCTACAGATCTTAAGAGCCTTTCTTTAATGCCGACTTCTGCTCAACCTAACATAAATAATGGAGTTGAAGGCAATAATTACTCCTCAATTACTTCTCTGGTTGAAGATGAAGAGCAAATAATTGAAATGGGAAAAACCTTTTTCCCTCCCTCGATTCACAGTACAACTATGCTGCCTGTAATGACTTGTGGGATTTTCCATTTTTGCCTACGGATTTTCTAGGGCTCGTTTGCTTATGTGTTTCAATGTAATTTTATAATGATGGTAACCCGCAGCCGCTACCGAAATGTAAAGTAATAATCTCGTTAAAATAATAATTTCTTTTGGATCCCGATATGGATCAATGTATTAAAATAATATTCTATAAAATAATAACCTCGTTAAATGAATATTTTTTCTCGATTCCAAAATTATTACTTTATCGAGGTTTAACTGTATAAGTTTGTTTAGTTATATGCTAATAGCCCCTTTTCTTTGTCTTTTTCAAAAATAGTACTCCCTCCATCCCGCTATTACTATCCTACTTGCCTAATCGGGCTGTCCCGCTATTATTGTCCTCTTTCCTAAAATAGTAAAAATTACTTTTAAACATAAAATGAAGTGGTTCCCCCTTACTCACTACTCAACCCCACATTCTTATACACTCTCTCTTCAAAAATCTATCTCCCACTCGATTATGTTCCGCTCCGAACTCAGAAAATTATGATTTTTATCTTTTTGAAAACTTTAGATTATTTCTTCAAATACAATATAAAAAAAATATAAAAAATAAAAATTAATTGCCTTTTACTAGCCTTGCAAAAATTTGGATAATTTTCATTTCTTTCCACCAACCACTCCTCGAAAATTGTGTCACTTTCTTTATACAATTAAAACTCATAAAATACACACTAAACTAAAATTTCTTAATCTCCGTGCCGAAGTCAATTGGGACAGAATTAGCTGGACGGAGGGAGTATATATTTAAAAGTATTACTTTCTCATTTAAAAAAATGGAAAATATTATTTTTATATTGGAAAGTACGACTCACATTGCATTGATATTTGAATCCAATTCTAAAATACTAAAAGTGGGAAGTGCTAACATGTTAATAATTTGAGATGAAAAATATAAAATTTATTTTTATGCTAAAAAATTATAGTATAATAGTAAGATATTTTGTACCAAGATTACCCTAAAATTGTATTCATTATTGTTAATATCTAATTTTCAATTATTAGGTGGGATCCATAATGAAAAATCATAAGATATACATTACTATTTCCTTACACAAATTGTGGTGCACAATCTCCCTGAGTATAGATGGCGATTATGATCCATTCTACAGAAAGTAAGGAATAATAGTCACTTATAAAATATATTCAATGCGTTTAAATAAATGATGTTAAAGAGGAGGAGGTTTATCTTGTGCACATCAAAAGTAACAGCTACGAGTTCATCATCATAAAAAGAAAAAAGGTAACACAACCAAATTATACACAATAAACAATAAGCAATATCAATTTATTAAACATACTATTTTATATATATATATATATAATAATAATAATAACAACAATTGTTTGTCCTACACAATAAACAATAAGCAATATCAATTGTAGTAATATATCAATATACCCATCTACACTATATCAAATACAAAATTACCCAATTTTATAAAAACTATTCACTATATACCCAAATTTACGAAAATACCCCCACTTTTTAACTTCTCTCACCTAAAAGTGTCTGGTCATGATCGGACCATGATCGGACCGTGATCGGACCATGTCGATGTGTCCGACCGATCGGACATGACCGAACATGGCCTGATAGTGATCGGCCCACTTTAGATTGTGATAGGGCCAGACCGATCATACCCTACTATCCAAGTAGTGATCGGGCCTCTGGTCGGACCGGTCCGACCGGTCGGACCCTGATCGGGCCATCTGTTCACCGTGATCGGACCATGCCATAGTAGGGGTATTTTCGTCTTCTTGGGTATATAGTGTAGTTAAATATAAGAATTGTGTATAAATGCGTTTGTCTTTTCCCAGATAGGCATTTCACCGCCGGACTCATATCAATTTATAACATACTCCCTCCGTCTCACTAGAAACGACACGTTTTTTTGGGCACGGGAATCAAGAAAGTTGTGTTATTTGGTGTAGATTGTTTGACTTTTTAGTAATTAAATGTGGTCCACACAATTTCTACCATTTTAAGAAACGTGTCGTTTCTAGTGGACGGCTCAATAAGGGAAACACGTCGTTTCTAGTAGTACGGAGGAAGTACTATTTTATATATATAATAATACAACAACTGTTTGTACTTGTCACGTAGTAGTCATTTAGCGACCAGATCACATGGAAAACACTCTTTGGGATAGAGCCTCATTATGATGTAAATGTACAAAAAATGATACTCCCTCCGTCCCATAGAAAATGTCTCATTTTTATGGGGTATGGAGAATAAGAAAATAGAATTGTATGATATATATTGTTTGACTATTTGACTTACTAATTTTGGTACACATATTGTTTATCTTTTTAAGAAACAAGACATTTTTATGGGACGACTCAAAAATGAAAACAAGACATTTTTTATAGGACAGAGGGAATACTAGTAAGGAGAGGTGGTCTCCGACTATGAATCCCGCGCCGTTACGAATGGCTTTCTACGAGACCCGATATCGTTTGAAGGGTGAAAATTATAATTTGTTGTTTTCGAATAAATACCTTTTTCGGCAGATTTTATTTCATGTTGGGAATTATTTTTCAATTAGATTTGAATGACATACTTCTTTCATCTCATTAAAAGCGTTCACCTTTCATGATTAAACTGTCCTAATATAAATGTCATATTTTTTTAAATAATAATATTAACTCTGCATTAAAAAATGAGGTGACCTCTCATTACTCACTACCACCCCATATTCTTATACACACTCTCTCTCACGATTATGCTAGGCTCCAGTCTCAGAAATTATGATTTTAAATTTTGTAAAAAATTTAAATTATTTCTTTAATTACAACTTGAAAAAATAACAAAAAAAGAAATTCAATTGCCTAATCTCATTCCTTCTCACCAACCATTCCTCTAAAACTACGCTAATTTCTTAATATAATTAAAACTTATAAAATATATATATTTAAATAAAAAAATTTAACCTCCATACCGAAAAGAAAAATGACATTTTTTTAATGGGACGGAAAGAGTATAAATACTTGATTCTGTTTTAGTAGATCATTTTACGGCTTTCTACAAGTTTCTTCCTTGAATTGTTCGGCATTACCTTTGCTTCACACCCTGAACCCTCGAGTTCAAGATTCAAAGTTAGACTACGTATACTTAAATGCAAAAGGAATACCAGCAAACCTCTCAGTTTTTGAAGGAAAATTACAAGTCTAGATAGCCTATAAATTAATATAGAGAGAATAATATTTTCAGATTTCCTCTTACATTATCGATTGATTCTGTTGTCTGTCCACAACTTCGCACGATCTCCAAATACCACGTGACAATGTGCAGGGTTGCCATTTTTGGCCTTAAGAAGAAGAGTCTATATCTTGTTTTTCCTTCCAACAAAATTGAACCTGAAACAGCAGCATGCATTTCTCCCTCCTGATCCAGATTCATACCTCCTGTACAAGGATCAAACTTTCACATCCAAATACAAAGAGAGAGAAGTTGAAGATCATAGCATTAACTTACATGCCATCATGCAGCACGCTCGGGGAGATGGGCCGGTCCATCTTCCTAACAATCCGGTCCTTCTCTTGGAACGCCGTTGCCTCGTTCATTTCCAGTGTTCGCATCCCATGAATCAACTCTTCTTCGTTCAGATGATTCATACCATTCTTTGCAGTTGTTCCTTTGTCCAACGCCTCCAACCGGCCACTTCCCAATCCTTGCTCGTGGATGGATTCACTTGCCCGTAAAGGAATATCCGACTTTCCGTCTTCCATACCCTCTAAACACTTCTTTTGATGGACTCTAGACATATCAGAGCTTTTCCTTGATATCTTTGATGGATCTTGTCGTGAAGCACTCGAGCATGTTGATTCATCCTCAAGGTTAATTGGGATCCTGTTTATCAGCTTATGATTCAAAGAATCATGTACAAGACTTATTCTAACCTCCACATTGCTTTGCAGAACAACTTCTAATGAGTTGGTGATGCTGCTAAGAAAACCTTCTGCTCTGCTTTTGGTGTTGCTATCTTCAAATGCAATCTGAGCAATAAAACCACCTGCAAATAAAAGAATTACAACTTATAAATGTTACTACAGTTAAACCTCGATAAAGTAATATTCGATAAAGTAACAATCTCGCTAAGATAATAATTTATTCCGGTCCCGATATGGGGTCAATGCACTAAAATAATGTTTGATAAAGTAATAACCTCGTTAAATGAATATTTTTTCTCGGTCCCAAATTTATTACTTTATGGAGGTTTAACTGTACAACAAAATTAGTTAAAAGGGTAATTTCAAAACCACAAAAAATGTACTCTCAATCAAATAAACACTATGAATCCACCTTGATCAGGTTTAAGAGGAAGTAGGAATACTTTATTTTAGATGGGAACTTACTTTTCGTTTCAGATATTGAAACAAGCCTTCCACAAGAATGAAGTAGTAGCTTCAGCGTCTTAGAACGACATTCATCAATACATAGGAGCCAAATATTAGTCAAAATCTCCGAATCCACGCATGACATTGTGCTTCTCCTGCTTATGCAGTCATCATATGGGAGAGACAAGCTTTTACCATCAACAAATCGGCCTTGATTGGTTTTTGGAGTCAGTCCTACTTGTTTATCTTTGCACGTCGTATTTCGGTGATCAGAAGCCATAAAGGGCGTGGGGGAATCTGACTTTTCGGGTGTAAATTGTTCATCAGAGTAAGCTTCTCTCCGGATACTTGCAAGATCCTCTTGAGTTGCTTTGGAAGTCTGTCGTCGACTACTAGTTGACTGACTTCGACTCGAAGAAGGCATAGAGCCTAACTGTAATAGGGTTGCAGTGAACCAGGTTGATTGTTCGCTTGAAACTCGGATATGCTTTTCTGCCTCAGATAGTAGTGTTAATGCATGCTTCAGTCTGTTTAATTCTCTTCCTGTCACTGAAAATCCAACCATCAATATATATAGTATATATTTAGCTAATTGAGCAGCTACTGATTGCATACTGGTTTTGGTGTAGAGTTGAGCAGCAACCATGGTATTATTTAAATGCAAATTCGAGCGTTAACTAGTGCAGAACACAGCCACCAAATGAAACTAGGAGTAGGAAAGACTTTAGTAACGAATAACAATCGATAGACTTACAACTTCTCCCACCAAAGAATGAATCGTTGTGCTCGGTATCAACACTCGGGTAAGTTCCAGCAATAATATCCACAATAAGGGCAACCAACTGAGAAATTAGAACGAGTGGATCGACACCTGAATCCATCACTTCTCTGGATTTTCTTACGGTTTCGCAAGCATTTGATGACATGGCTAACTCCAAAAGTTTCAGCAATTTATCCTCAGAGACAACAACAACTCCCATCTATACAATGAAATGTCACATTAAAACTTGGCAACAAATGATGTGAAATCAATAAAATAATGGTGCAAACTCTTCTTTGAGCATTTGCATCTTAACGAGTTCTTTAGAATGCAAGTTATATAATGGACAAAAGGACAAGACTAATCAACATTGTTTTAAGGTAAAAAGACTTGAATATAGGTTAGCTTAAACTCACAAGCTCGTTCACGAGGGACTTAGTGATCCGTTTGTCGAACAAGCTCAACTGGTCCAGCATGGTTTCAGCATCCCGTAGTGAACCACCTGCATTCAAAGCAATCAACTCTAATGCTTTTGATTCCACATCTAAATTCTCTTCAATGGAGATCTTCCTTAGCCGAGTGACAATATCACTGTTGCTAATCTTGTTGAAAACGTGCTTCTGACACCGGGTCAATATAGTTTGCGGTACATGGTCAATATCAGTAGTTATGAGTACGAAAACAATGAAGGGAAGCGGTTTATCCAGAAGCCGCATAAATGCCAGCCATGTTTTTGAGGGCAGCAGCTGACACTGGTCAATCACAATAACCTTGTAATGTGGTTGTGTCAAAGGATGAACCTCTGATATGTTTACGAGGTTCCTCAGTTGGTCGACTCTCTTCTTATTGGAGCCGTCAACTTCTTCAAGAAATCTGCTCTTTCCATATACGAAATCAGCACATTCCCTGCATACCCCACATGGCTTACTCTCTTCAGTAGCAAGGCAATTCAAAGCAGCAGCAAAGATTCTAGCCATTGATGTTTTTCCAACTCCACGAGGCCCGTGGAAGAGATAAATGGAGGCTATCCTTCTTCTTGCAACTGCACTCTTAAGAGATTGAACAACTATATTCTGCTCAATCAACTCATCAAAACACAATGGCCTATACTTGTGGCTTAGGCTTTTGATATGTTCGAGAGAATCTTCTCTATCAACTTCCCTATTCAGCGGTACTAAGTCTAACCCTTCTCGGCTTCTACAACTCGAAAACCTCCTCCTTCCATCGAACTGGCTCAAAGCCTCCAAATTAAGTTCCGAGAGATTCGCTGAAACGTCATCTCTCATAGATGATTCTGCAAGGCCATCAGCACTTTTGCCGAGAAGAGGAACGAGGCTTTGATCCGCTGTGTTAGAATTGAGCCTCCTCTTGTTGGAACCCAAAGATACGAGGGAATGTCTTCTTTGAGAAATGGTGTTTCCACGAAACAAGGTGCTCCCTTTTCTCCTCAAAGTGTCGAGAGATGGAGAGCAAGAAGTCCCGTACCTAGACTTGGGCGTCGACCCTCTAGACCAATAACAAGGGATTCCACATCCTTGTCGACCAGGCGAATCCAGCTGATCGTCAATATTGTTAAATGATACGGTGGTGGCAACCCAAGACTCAACACTATGTGGATTCCTCGTAGCATATCGGTTGTTATACTTATATGAAATAGAATCCTCCTCTTTACTGTGACTCATCATCATCTTCATAGGAGGACAAGGCATAGCCTTACTTTTGATCCTACCAAGCAAATGTGAGACTGCAGAACCACTCCCTAAATCCTCATAACTACAAGGGTTACTATTATCATCAGACTGGTCAATCGAATTCAGAAAATCACCATCCCTCCCTAATCTACTTAACAACATCTTTAATCGCCTTTTTTTCCTTTCGATGGAATGAACTAGGACTAGAATAACTACTCCTCTTCAATCTCTTCTTTCTGGTAAGCCTAATAGAGGGTGTAATGCTTGAATCCATACATTTGAACATAGCAGCAGTAAACCTATCACTAAAGTAACCATCACTTTTGGAATCATTTCGACCACCACCACTCCGAAGATTACTCAAGCTATCCGTCTCAATACTCGAAGACACCTCATCCTTACCATTCTCAAAGTCAGCTTCATCATCACCAATCTCTCTACTTATTAAACTATCAGACTTCTGACTCTTCCAGTTACACAAGTAAACCCTCCTCTTCTCCTTCTCTTCCGATTTGGGAATATTAGAGCTACTATTATTTCTATTTCCTAGTTGCAGAAAGTGGTCAGAGGCATTACCTCCATTCTTGACGGTGGGGGATCTTGCAGAACCAAGCGGCGGCGGCGGCGACCACCACGATGAGGAGGAGGTTCCAGGGTCCCTCAGAACTCTCGCAGCCTTGCGGATTTGCGTCACTTCTTTCTTCAAATGCAGGCTGTTACCACTTCGATCGCCGCCGTGGCGCGCCGCCGCTGACACCATCTCTATTACGCCACTCACTCCGGACTAAATCAAGAGTTTAAACAACTTCATTCGTAACAATTTTTTTTTTCTGCAAGATCTGCAGATCAGCCTTCTTTAGTGGGTGCTTCTCTTAAACCTTCCAAACACCCAGAAATCAAGAATGTTTGAGAAACTCCTGGGCGCAGTGAAGAAACAACAGAGGGTGGTGGTTCATTGCAGTCGAAATGATTACTGCTAAGAATGTGGGATGAGGAGAAGAATTATCAACTGGGTTTCGTTTCGATACGCAAAGATCGGAAACTTTTTGTGTTTTTTTTAAAAACTTGAAATCGAAGAAAATGATTACAGTGACAAAACCTTAATTCCCTCCCTTGAAGAGAAGAAGCGTGGCCCCGCAGCAGAGGCTCCCAAGATTCTGTTGTAGTGAATGCCGTTATAATTTTTTTTTTACGTTTTTGAATTCCATTTTTATAGAATTAGATCAACTACATTAAATCTCGATAAATTAATATTCGATAAAATAAAATAATAATTTATTTAAGATAATAATTTATTCCGATCTCGAAAAAAATTAATCCACTAAAATAATATTCGATAAAGTAATAATCTCATTAAATGAATATTTTTTTTCGGTCCCAAAATTATTACTTTATCGAGATTTAACTGTACTTAATTTAGCATTTATTGTCGCAGATTTGTCTGTATATGCAATTAATATGATTATTAGTGTTGATATTTTGAATTTAGCCAATATTTAACTTCATTTTCGTGAATTTGGAAGTGAGAAGCATTTGAAATTTTGTCAGATACAAACCCAAAAACTTCGAATTTAATGTTTAACTAAAAAATGTAAACTCGAAAATGGATTTCTTCTTTTTGGAAAAATGGTTAGTGTAATTTTATGATGTCAATATAATAGATTATACTATATATTAGAGTATCATTTCGAATTTTAAAAAAAATGGATAATTAAAATAAGAAAGGATAATTGGATTGGAACAAATAGTAAATCATAAAGACTTATTGTACAACTATACGAGAACTACTCCAACCCCAATTCTCAAAATCTTGAAACTCTGAGCCGAATATATGGCACGAATACAATTGTATTTCAAATTTTAGAATTATAAATTCTGAATTTTTCATGGTTCTTCCTTATGAAATTCAAAATTCCTTAATTATGCGAGATTCAGAGTTCAATTTCCAGGTTTAAGTAGATTCTGTCTTACCGATTCAATATTAGTACATTAGAATTTGATTAATTTTCTACTTTTTTTGTTTCCTTTGGAGCACTCAGATTACAGTTATAAGTAAGCATCTCGAACATCCAACTATCAATCATAATAATATTTTATTAATTTATCTCTCTTTTTTATACTTTTTTTTTCACCCAACCATACCATATATACTTTTTATGATTTATCCGTGACCACCCAACCAAAATATCATATATTCCAATTATTTTAACATTATTTAGTTTTGCACATTATTAATTTGAATTAAAATATTAAAATCAATTTAAGATTAATAGAAAAGGTGAATAAAACTAAAAAATCGTACAAGTTAATATTAATAAAAGATCGACAAATCACAAAATGATGAAGTACGAAAGTGAAACAACGAAAAACTTAGATTACGAATACGAATTAGGAAAATTTTTAGTTATTATTGTCGAATTTTTGTCATATATGCTGGATCAATTTGTTTTGAAGCTCTTCGTACCCTTCTCTGTTTCTAATTTGTGACTTAATTCTCATGCAACTGGCTAGGCTTGCAATCCTATCCTTAGATTATACAAAAAGCATTATTTTTATCTTCTCCAGTGTTGGTTCCGAAATGAACTCATGTGTGGGTGGGTGTGGGGGGGGGGGACAACAGATTCCAAATATTCAAACTTTTCTTTCATATTCAGAGTGAATCTGACTGAGGTTGAGTCAATCAGCACGTGTGGAATATTGTGAGGCCTTTTTTATAGAAATGGTTTTCAATGTAACAGTAATTGTCAGTGCAACAAATATCGTCTTCCTATTAGCTCTAGGCTAGCAATGGTCTTTTGCGTTAAATGAATGAACAAGTGTTGCAATCTGCACGCTTTCTCTAGTTAAGAAATAAGGTCTTGTGTTGTCCCTCTGAAACTAGGGCTTACATAGCGCTCTGAGATTGATCAATGTTGATTCGGTAGTTGACTAACTTTGTTGACCACCTATCTTGAAATCCGCACTTTGTACCCCGTACATCAATTAGCTCATCGGGATCATTCAGATAAGATTTAAATAATGTAACCTGATCTGAACTTAGTTTAGTCTAATAAAGCCCATCTGACTAAACTGGTCTTAGTTTGAGTCCCTTAAGACTGAACAACGGAGAGCATCTTGAGACATACCAAGTCTGAAATAAAATCAGTCTACAAATATACGAACAAACTTAGACTAATCTAAGTAATTACATCGACTGATTCATCTACCATTAGGGGTTTGAGATCATTCAAAACTTAAGGGGAGTTTGGTAAGAGGGGTTCAAAATCAAGAATCGATATGCAAACTAAAAATGATGTTTGGATTAAGACTATCTGAATCAAAATTTTGGAATAATATCCAAAAATTTAGGATTCCTCAATTCCCTTCTATTTGGTGGGTTTGTTTCCCTACCATTTTTTAAAATTCAATTTTTGAATTTTCACAATATTCGTTTTGCATTTTTTTTTTCGTATCTATTTTTTTTTCATTCTTTCATCTTTTCTTTATTTCATTATTTAATTTTTCAATTGTATTTTTTGATTTTTTGTTCTTCATTATTCATTTTTTATATTCTTATTTTTCTAATTTAAATTTTTAATATTTTTATATTTTATACAAGTTAAGGATAAAATTAAAAATTTATACGAAATACATGTATATAATGATCTTAAATTCGAAGAATTAATCCAAACAGTAAATTGGAATGATTCAGCTCATTCCGAAAATTGGAGGGAATCATCTTAAACCTGATTCCGATTCCAAGCTGCGAATTAAACACCCTCTTAATTATTTCCTAACATCCATCTCTAAAGCCTTGATTACTATGATGATATTGATCTTGTATAAACTCTGTGAGATCATGGTAATTTAGATAAGAGCTTTTTTCATGTTCCACTATCATATTGTGCATTATGATTCAAGCTCTCATTATTTTAACCATAAAATCTCGATCCCAGATAAGACATGGTTGGTTGATAAAAGCGAAACAAACTTGTATAACGCCAAATGCTTGTTCAACATCTTCCCGTGCAACCTCATGATGTAGAGCAAATAATTTATGCTCTCGAATCAAAGGAGCTTTAATAGATTTGACAAATGCTACCCATTCAGGATATATACTATCAGTGAGATGATATCTCATATTCTTCTCCTAGCCATTTATGATGTAACTAACCTTTGGTACTCGACCTTCCAAGATATCATAAAAAGGGGAGATTGGGATGGCAAAGTTGGTAAGGTGGGTTGGCCCGGGACCGATAGGTCCTGGGTTCAAATCCCACTGGAAGCAACTTTGTGGAGCCTGTTACCTATGGTTAGCCTAGAGTGGTTGAACTCTCCTGTGTGGTTTGCAGGCTACTGCACATGGAGCGGGGTTTACCCAGTGCGCACCGAAGGTAGCGGCTGCGGGTTCCACGTATCAAAAAAAAAAGGGGAGATTTACTAGAATTAACTAGCAGGATAGCAGGATGAAGAGAGTAAATTAACTAGAATTAGAATGTAGAATTTCATAAAATAAACACTATCACCATAAATTATTGCAACTTCACAAATTCCTGTATGTAACATTGCGTCTTATACTACATTTACCGCGGTATTATTCTGGGGGTGGGCGGAACTTCAAGGAATAAAATTAATAAAAATACGGAGAAATTATAAAGGTCATACAAAGACCTTGTTTGCCGACAACGATTTAGGCAAACTGTTGGGTTATGAGTCAGTAGACGATACTCAACAGTTAGTGGGTTAAAATAATATTGGGGGAAATCGTAGTAGTACTATGGAATTGAAGATCCCAAAACCCAGCTGATATCAGTAGTATAGTGTCTTGATAGGATTAACTGATGTATCGGCTAGACTGTTTTTATTTTGTTTATCCTTGTGTCTATGTCCTGTACGGGGTAAAATGTTGGATTGATCTTCTGTCGAAGTTACTTTCCAGAACCCCACGTCATCAGTGTAAGAGCCTGCGTTCTTGAGTCATCAGCTGATCTTCGCCTCAGTAGAAGACATCTCATCAACTGACAAACATCAGCAGAAGAACTCTATGCAAGCTCAGTACCTTCGCAGTCATCAGCTGACCACACTTAAGAGAATATCTCTTGTCAGCCGACTCAGACGAAGAAGACAGAGACTGTTTCAAGTCTACTGTATCCGACAGGAAATGACCCAGCTGTTAAAGTCTTTTCGAAAGTCAGCAGAAGACCATACGAGGATTAGGGAGAGTCAACTCCGATGTCGGACACAATCTCACCTACCACAAACCTCGACCAATGAGAAGCCGTCAACGTGATACCTGCTCTGACCAACTAAAGCTGCTCTCGTATGCATCAACAACTCTGCTGCAACAATTCGAATTTATGGCCGTTTTCTTTGGAAGGTTGTGACACGTGGCATCGTCGTCTCCAACGGACATATGCCTGTTTCACGACTATAAATAGAGAAGAAAATCCGAGCTCCACGCACGGGATATCAAGGGAAAATGCTCAAGCTTTCAAACAACTCTAGCGCATTCAAGATCAATCCAGCGAAGAACTTGCTTAATAGAATATCATTTGTTCTTCTCACTAGAGTTCTTTAGATCCCTCTTCTCTAGCTAAGCTCATTGCCAAATCTATAGCTTAGAAATTCGAAGGAGTTCACATTTAGTGATTGTTCTTATTGTAAGAACTCCTTCCTAGTTGGAGATTATCCCCTCTCCTTCAAACCTCGGTTTGATTTGTAAAGTCGCTAAGGACTATAACTTAGAAGGGTCTGTCCAGTGCACAGATTCCTTGCCGAGGCTTGCTCAGATAAATCAACAAGACCTCATGTTCAGCAGGACCGTGGACGTAGGATCTTGCGTATCCGAACCACGTTAAAAATTGCTTGTGTTATTTACTGTTTTATTGCATCGCATACAAACTGATTACAAAATCATACCCTTGCATAAAACGTATTCTTAAAAACGCACTAGCCAAAACTACTTGTGAAAATCACGTTTTCAAACTGAGACGAATCTCCGGGCCCCACACTATTCCGCACTAAGGTTTTTGATCGAGTCTCAACGACTGTCAAAGTCAGTAGGAGAGCTCAGTAGTTAACTCACTCGGACCCGAGATCGAAGGTTCTTACTTAGCATTGTTCATCAGTCGCACCAAACAGCTCAGCTGTCCTTCGGTTTGAGAAAAAGAGCAGTACTCAGGTGTATTCACCCCCCCCCTTTACACCTGACTCTCGTCTCCGGACCAACAATTGGTATCAAAGCAACGGTGTTCTTCTGATCATCGGTTCTGCAACTACTGGTCTTCTCGAACAGATCCTGAAAATGTTTTTCACTGCACAAGCATCTCTTCATAACATCCTTATACTCTTACTTACAATGACTGATATGTCAGGTATTAGGATGGTACCGATGTTCTCTATAGAGAACTATATAGTATGGCGTGTGAGAATGGAGGCACACCTCAGGTCGCTGCATGACAGCATGACGGATGTCCTTGAGACATGACCCATCATTCCCATGATAGACAGCGTACAATTTGCTGCTGTGGGAGGTGTAGGGGCACATACTGGTGCCAAGGTCGCAAAAGACAAATCTGCCTTCATGCCTGAAGAGAAAAAGCTGCACAACCTCGACCGAGTTGCGCGTAATGCTATTCTGACTACGCTCAACGATTCACACCTCGGGAGGGTGCAAGACTGCAAGACGGCTAAAGAACTTTGGGACGCCCTGGCTGTACTGAGCCAAGGAACCCCGCAGATCAAAGAGAATAAGCTCGAATTAGAGCTACAAAAGTTTGATGCTTTTGCCATGGAGCCCAATGAGACCATTGACGAGCTAAGCGTCAGATTTACGAATCAGGTCAACATGATCAACGGGCTGGGGAGGACGTTCAACAACAAAGAGATGAACACAAAGATTCTGAGAGCACTACCTCGACTGAAGTGGCTTCCCTTTGCTACTTATTTAAGACGCTCAGATCTTAATGCTCTAACTCCTGATGTTATCTTTTCAGAACTAAAAACAGAGGAATTTGAGCACAGCCTACCCCAGCGATGTTCAAGCACTCCAGCTGACACACAGATTGATCATGTTTTTAAAGCAACAGTCAGCAAAACTGGAGTCAAACCCATTTCTTCCAGCAAGGCAGTGGCCACAATAGAAGCAAAGTCCTCTGAGACTTCAGGCCCTGACCAACTAGCACTGATGGCTCTCTAATATCAATGAGAAAAAGAGAGAGTCAGAAAGCTGAAGAAATACAACAGAGATTCTCCCTCAGGTAAGAAAGATTATTGAAATAGGGAAGAATCTAAATCTACTACTGATTGCAAGAACACAGAACCTGCTGCTAGTCCATCAAATGGCTCAGCTGGAAAGAGCAGCAAATCAACTGTATGCTACAACTGCAAGAAAGAGGGACATTATCAGTACGACTGTCCCGAACTCTCAGCTGCTCAAAGAGCAGAACGACAGGCCAGATGTGAAAAATTTGCCTGAAGGAGGCAGGCCTACATAGTCGGAGAGATATCCGATGACTCAATCGAGGAAGATGCATTCATGTATTCTTCTGAGGACGAAGCTGCATTTATCGCAGTTGAGATCGGAGAGACAGATCCTGAAGAAACTGCAGAATACTGTCTGATGGTCGGAGAAAAGGCTGAGGTAAATTCTAAACTTAATATAACCTCCTCTTCACATAGCATACACGACACATGCTCGGTCACAGATGAACCTCTAGATGTGGTCCAAGCCTATGATGATCTACTAGAGGAGCAGATTCAGCTGAGCAGAGAATTCAACAGAACCATTTAGGAATTGGAACAGGTAAAGGCTGAGAATCAGAGACTTTCTTCTGATTGTCAGGTCTCTACTGATTCAGAGAGTCTAGTTGCGAGACTCAAGGAAGAGATTAAATCTCTTATGACTAAGTCTCAGCTCCAAGAAACTCAGATATCAGTTCTGACCAAGGACAATTCTGAGAAAGATACTGAGATAGCCCGACTCAGTCAGAAGCTCGCAGAAGTTGAAAAGGATTATGAGTCACTTCGAAGAAGTGATGAAGTCTGGCGATGACTGATGACTGAACAGTACCTAGGAGCTAAGGAGATGTTGGAAAGCATGCTTAGAGCTCAAAGGCCAATAGCCATGAAAGAAGGACTTGGCTACACTCATGAAGCTTCCACTTCAACATCTAAAAGCTCAGAAATGCTGGCTGATAGTTTCGTCAGAGGAAAGGCTCAGGCTACTGACTCAACACCTCAGGCGAAGAATAAACAGAAGATGATTGCACCTCAGCCGAGCAATCAGAAGCAACTGACTAGAGGTTCCAGCCCCAGGACACCACGATCAAACACAGGGGGAACCAAGAAGGTCAGGTGGGCAGAACAGTATAGTGAACCGCTATATGAACATCCAGCTCAATATGGTTCGTACTACTATGAGCCCAGGGTCAGGAGGAACACAAAGCCTCAAAAGAAGAAAGCTCCTGAACCCAAAACCGTCAAAAAGTCAGTATCTCCAAGTCTTGTGGAGAAGAAAGCTGACAAGGTTCAGAAGAAGAAGTCTCAGACTTCTAAGGTCCCTAGACAGATCTAGGTTCCGAAATCACCCACTAACATGTAAGGACCCAACTGAACCAAAGGGTACCTAAAAATGTTTCTATTTTGCAGGTGCATAAGGACCCTTGGATAATGGACAACGGCTGCTCGAGACACATGACATACCAGAAGAGCCTGCTGACCAACTACGTACAAGAAGATGGTCCCAAAATTGAGTTTGTTGACAACTCAAAAGGCTACACAAGGGGATATGGAACGCTGAATATTGGGACAACTTCAGTTCCAAGAGTAACTTATGTTGAAGGACTTCAACATAATCTCCTTTCTATCAATCAATTCTGTGACAATCTGAATAAAGTTATCTTTGATGCTGGTTTCTGTGTTGTTGTTGACAAATCTACAGGGAAATCAGTGTTATCAGGCTCGCGGAGGAAGAATATCTATGTTGCAAACTGGAAAACCGCAGAACCTAAGGCTTGCTTGCTTGCACAGACAAAATCTAGTGACAAGGCAGGATGGCTATGGCACAAGAGACTCAGCCACCTGAACTTCAAAACTATGAACAAGCTAGCCAAGAACTCTAAAGTCAGAGGACTGCCCAAGGAATCGTTTATCAAAGACAGGAATTGTGAAGCGTGTTTGAAGGGAAAGCAGACAAAGAGTAGCAATCCACCTATTCCGTCACCTTTCACTGATGGAATCCTTCAACTGCTACACATGGACCTATTCGGGCTAGTCTCTCCAGTGACTATAAGAGGCAAGAAGTATGCCCTCGTCGTTATTGACGACTATTCACGATATACATGGGTCATCTTCATAGCCAACAAATCTGATGTCATGACTGAGTTGCCAAAACTGCTGAAAAAGCTCAGTGTGGAAAAGGACATCAAGATTCAGAGAATTCGCTCAGATAGAGGAACATAATTTCTCAACTCAGTAGTTAAGGAGTACTGGGAAAAGGAGGGAATTAACCATGAGACATCAGCAGCTTGCACCTCTCAGCAGAACGGACTTGCTGAACGCAAAAACAGAACACTTAAAGAAGCAGCAAGAACGCTCCTAGCAGACTCCGGACTACCCTCTAAGTTCTGGGCAGATACTATTGACACCGCCTGCTATACTCAGAATCGCTCACTGCTTACATAGCAACACGTGAAGACACCTTACGAACTATGGAAAGGGAGAATTCCTTCTATTTCTCATTTTCATAGCTTTGGTTGTCCTTGCTTTATCCACAATAATGGGAAAGATCAGTTGAAGGTCTTTGATAGCAAATCTGATCAAGGAGTATTCTTAGGATACTCTCGAGTCAGTAAAGCCTTCAGAGTCTTTAACTATCGGACTCTTTGCGTGGAGGAAAGCCCTCATGTTGTATTTGACGAGTTTGTTACTGAGAACAGGAAATCTTCAAAGACAAATACTGAGGATGTCAGCAGCAAGCTACAGGATCTCGCACTAAATGATAAAGCCGAAAAGATTCAGCATTGTTGGGATGATGAGTCAGACAATGAGGAAATACGGCACTCAAGCAACGGGCGATGTAGTCGACCTAGTTGATTCTACTCGAACGTAATCAACAACGAGGTAACAATGGTCGATGAGGAAGCCCCATGGTAATCGAGACCTCTACCGAGAATATAAACTCGGGGGGGGAACAACTATCGTTCTCGAGCTAAATGCCCCTGAACCTGGAAACTCAGTAGATTCTAACCTTCTTACTGAACTACTGCAATCACAGAACAGTACAACTGAAATGCCTAACACACCTACTGACTGTGCAGAAGTAGTATCAGAAGAAGAAGCCAGACTCAGACATTCATGGCTCGACGCTCATTCTTCAGATCTTATTATTGGAGATCCATCAGCAACTATCAGGACAAGATCTAGATTAAGTCAAGGAGAAAGCTCACTCTATTCTTGTTTCTTGTCTACAGAAGAACCTCAGTCAATAGAGGACGCACTCAACGATGCTGACTGGATCATTGCCATGTAAGATGAGTTGAACCAGTTCGTTAGAAATGAAGTTTGGGAGCTTGTTGACAGACCTAGATATCAGCACGTGATTGGCACTAAGTGGGTCTTCAAGAACAAGCGTGATGAAAACAACATCATTGTCAGAAACAAAGCTAGACTAGTTGCCAAGGGATACTGTCAAGTAGAAGGAATAGACTTTGATGAAACGTTCACTCCAGTCGCCAGATTGGAAGCCATTCGTCTGTTCCTAGCCTATGCAACGCATCAAAGATTCAAAGTATATCAGATGGATGTAAAGTCTGCTTTTCTAAATGGCGTACTGAAGGAAGAAGTCTACGTGGAACAACTGCCCGACTTTCAGCAGGGACATCAGGTGTACAGACTTCGGAAAGCTCTGTATGGGTTAAAACAAGCACCCAGGGCTTGGTACGATACCCTATCAGACTTTCTGCTTCAAAAAGGTTTTCAGAAGGGGACAGTAGATCGCACCCTATTCAGCATAAAGTCAGGAGAAGACATCCTACTGGTGCAAATCTACGTGGACGACATCATTTTCGGATGCAGAAATGTGACTATATGTCAACAATTCGAGAGAATGATGAAGGAGAAATTCGAGATGTCTATGATGGGGAGATGAACTATTTCCTTGGATTCCAAGTAAAATAATCACCTGAAGGAATCTTCATCAATCAAGCCAAGTACACTCGAGATCTCCTGAAAAGATTCGGCTGCGATTCAAGCAAGCCAGTCAAAATTCCCATGAATACTAATTTCAAAATTGATCTAGACAAAGAAGGAGCTTCTGTTAACACAACTGATTATAGAGCTACTATTGCCTCCTTATTATATTTAACAGCAAGCAGACCTGACATAACTTATGTTGTAGGTGTATGTGCAAGATTTCAGGCGAATCCCAAGCGAAGTCATCTAGACTCAGCAAAGAAGATTCTGCGATATCTGAAGGGAACACCTGACGCATGGTTATGGTATCCTGCTGATGATAATCTTATACTAACAGGTTATTCTGATGCTGATTATGCAGGATGCAGGATAGATCGAAAGTCAACTTCAGGAACATGTCAGTTCCTGGGCAGCAAGCTGATATCTTGGTTTTCAAAGAAACAACATTCAATGGCAACGTCCACTACTGAAGCTGAATATATGGCTGCTGGAAGTTGTTGTGCCCAGATCCTTTGGCTTTGACAACAACTGCGAGATTATGGTATATCTCAGGATGAAGTGCCCATCTACTCTGACTCCACAAGTGCAATTGCCATAACTCAGAACCCAGTTCTTCATACGAGATGCAAGCACGTGGATATTCGACACCACTTCATCAGAGACCATGCCGAACATCAGAATGGAGAAAATCCATACTGATAAGCAAAGGGCAGACATACCGACCAAGTCATTAGCTGAGAACATATTCAGAGAATTATCAGTTGAGCTAGGTCTACTGGATCCTACTGAACCGTGTCAGTAGAACACAACAAATGGTATCAGCAGAAACCAACAATTGGTATCGAGTGTAGGATCAGTATGACAGGTCAAAGACTCAATACTTGATTCAGTCGGGTGAATCGAACTGTACACAGTAAGGGGGAACGTGTTCATCAGTACTTCAACCATCCTCCTAAGTCTAAACGGTAACCAGTTGATCGTAAAAGTTCAGCTGAAGAGGTTTGCATAGTTTTATGTACTTAACATTATCAGAAGCATGCTAGCATTTAATATATCAGTCGATTGCACTCAGTAGTTAATGAGCATTTATTTCCCGCTATTAATCTTCTAAGGTTTAAGTCAGTAGGAAACCGTTTTCATTTAAAAGGCTTAGACTTTAATGCTGCCTGCAGCGCATTTAATGCATGTCTTCTCAACTTACCTTACTGCGCATATTCCTACGTAGGTCTAGGTTAGAGGCGGCTTGTGTAATCATTCCTTTTATAACATCAAATCACAGCCGCCATTTTAAAAATGAGATTAAGTTTCAGCCGTTAGATTAAAACTGCATGATATGCAAATCTTATAAAATCTCTCGTTTATATCTCTAACTGCACTTTTCGCCATTTTCGAATTTCAAGAGCTTTCTTCGCATTCAGTTTCTCAAATTCCTCTTAAACTGCTCTGCATTTCTCTCAAGCTCTCTGTTATACGGTAATTTCTTGAATCCTGTTTTAAACTCTACTGACTTACTCTATTTTCAAGTGCTAACGAGTTTTTCGCAGATATTCATGGCGATTGTTTTGACTCCACCGCAAATCGACGAGATCATCAAGTCTCGCATCCAGTTTGAGCCGACGATGGCTCTGCATCAGGCGGAACTTCTATATCTTGAGCCCGTCTTTGCGGCTCTTGAAGTATCCGGACTCGAGCTCCTTGTCTCGAAGCACCCCAGAGCTTATCTACCTCGACAAGTTGCAGAAGTTTATTACAACTGGAGATCCATAGAGGACACAGGCGCGGAGGAATCCTGTTTTTCATATATGAAGGAAGTGATCCCTCAGACATGGGAAGCCAGTCATCACGTCATCAATCTCCGAGCTGCCGTGGAATTGACCTTTGATATTCTGGCTCATGGAGTCTCACCAGTTTGATATAAGGAGAAGGAGATCAACTCCTATGTTCAGAGGTTCTGTGGCAGAGACGACATTGTCTTCAAATCAGCGCTGCTGAAGAACCAGTTGCTACCAGAATACCGCGGGCTAGCCTACATCGTAACTCACATTCTTACGAGCTCAGCCGGTTCATTTGATCAGCTATCAAAGCCCCGTCTCCAGCTGATGATGATAATAGAAGACAGCATCCGAGTCAATTGGACTGATTTCTATGTGAATGAGCTTAAAGCTCAGGCACAAAAGTTCGCAGCCACACCCACTGGAGAAAGGAGACTAATTAGTGTGGGAAAGCTGTTGTACGGGACAAAGATGTCCGTAATAATCGAAGAATCAGTATCGGTTCGCTCAGCCTTTGCTGATTCGCGTTATTTCGACAGCAAGCTCATAAAGTTTAAGACCAGAGCCGTTGCTGAGAAGTCAGTCGGCCGGGGGCCTACCGCACAGAAGAGGAGTACTACTGATATGCCCCCTCACGCCGACCCACCTAAGAGGAAAAGGCTCAGCAAGTCTGGAACATCTAAAGCCCCAGCAAAGCCTACCTCTCCCCCACCGACTCAGGAGGAGTCAATCTTAGATGCGGACACAGGCATTGAGGGTGCCACTCTCAAAGATAAAGTCCAGCGCATCAGCTCTGAAGAGACTCAGTTGGACACAGCTGAACCGACTGAGGAGACATCCTCCGAGTGGACGACCATGCATTCGACTCGCCTCCAAGCCACTGTTGAAGTCACTGCACAGATCCCAAAAATTGCTGATCACAGGGATCTGGTCGATATTGCTATAAGGGCGAGGACTCAGATGTTACTGAGGTTCCTCAGCTGGGACATACTTGAAGAGCTGATAAGGAATCGCCGCCCGTCGTCCTGGCCGACAGAGGAGCAAAGCCTGCAGACAGTTATCGGGTTTGGGGAACCCGCTGACCTAGCCTCGTTCGAGGATCTCCGTGCAGCCATGCTCTATCTTCTGAGCTTGAGATCCTCAGAACTTGTCAGCAGCCCTTCGCCGCCATCCCATCACGATGATGACAATGATGATGATGAGGATCAGGCGCCACCCAAGGAAGCAGAACTGGGAGGATCTGCTGAGGGCAACACTCCAAGTGAGAAGGGCAAATCACCACCACCGTCTACATCAGGTGATGCCCCGGTTGCCTCGAAGCCTAGTCGAGAGCAACAACTCGCAGTGTCTGAGCAGAGGCTCGGAACCAGCAGCTATCAGATAAAACCTATCAGTTCCGTGACCTCAAAGTCTGTCAACAAAGCCATCAGACGACAGGGAGACAAGAATCGTCTCCTTGCCAAGGACGTACATCTCAAATGGGCTCAGTACACAAAAGCCCAAACTGAGAAAGTTGACAGACTTGCGGGCGAGATGAAGAAGGTCTCCGAAGCTCCTACTTCTTCTATCAATATCCAGGAGATAATCAAGACCGCTCTCGCAGCTCAAAAAGCGAATTTTGCCGTTCAGAGTCAGCAGCTCCTTCAATCTCAGCAGAAAATGTTCTCTGAGCAGCTGACTCAGAGCCTCGCATCAGTTCAAACCGCAATGGATGAGCGTAACAAAGTGGCCTTCTCCAGCCTTCAAACAGCCATAAAACAACAGGCGGAGGCCCTCAAGCTCATTCAGAAGGAGATGACTGATTCGCATGATGAGTCTCTCCTAAAACTAAGACAGGAGTCAGCAGCACAAATCAAACACATACGTGCTGACCAGGAGAAAGACTGGGAGCACTACTGCGACGTCATCAAAGACTTTGAAACAACTGCCACCTCCATTAAGAATATATGATACAATCTGGAGAAAGAGGTAATTGCCATCCGCACTCGCCTCTCCCTGGCTGATGATGCCAAAAAGGGGGAAGGAGTAGAGGAAAGAGTAGAGAAAGCTGAGGCGGAAAAGGCTCAGGTGGAAGAAGGACTAGAGGTCCTAGTAATAACTAAGGGGGAAGGTTCAGCTGATCAAGCTGGAACCAGCTCTGTACCCCCTCCCGAGATCATCCAAATCCCAACTGTCCAAACATCTACTGTGGTTGAGCCAGCTGCAGGATCCGGAGAAGGATCCTCGGCTCAACATATTGAGGAGGTCGCACAATTTGTCGATCAGGAGGATGAGCCACTGCCACCGCGAAGGCCGGGGAAGGAGATTACTACTGAAACAACTCCTCCATCTTCCCCGACTGCTTTGTTCAAGTCCAAGGCGGAGCGAGAGGCATTCGATCGGCGTGTTGCTCGAAGCTTCAAGATGAACTCAACTATGAGCAAATGATCAAGGAAGAAATTCGGAAGGCAAAGAAGCCCGGGAAGCTTACCGGCAAAATCACCAAAGGAAAAGCCAAACTCGCTCCCGGAAGAACGAAGAGAAAAGCTCGGGAGGAGCTAGCTAAAGCTTCGCCACCGACACTCAGCCCTTAGCTCAGAGTACTGATATTCAAACACTTACTCCAGAGCAAGAGGCAGAAGACAGAGCCACCTGGGAGGCCACGCTGAAAGGTCTGAATCTCCGGAGAGGAGACACTAGATCAGCAGCCCTCAGAGAAAAGAAGAGACTGGAAGATCTGGCCAAAATCATAGAGATGACTGACAAGATAGCCAGTGAACCAGTCATCGACTGGAAGAAACAATTTCCAAGGTCATCCAAGTACTACAGGAGAGGCGCTCCCAGAGCAACTTATCTGAAGAAAACCCCTTGCCCTCATGTAGACAAATGGGTACCGTTGGAGCTAAACAAGCAATGGGAGGAACTGAAGGAGGAATTTATTAAAGGATACTACGTGTGGGGATTCTACCCATTTGAGATCCCGGCAGACCAACTGTTTGATGAATTCATTCATCAGTATAATGCCAGGCTCAGAGCTCAACTTCTGCTGATCCTAGAAAAGGAGAAGCGAGCACTTGTAGCCCCTGCTTTCAGAAGGATTCCTCCTCCCAGAACGACTCGTGGTGTTTTGTGCACTAAGGAGATAGAAGACGAGGTCGAAGCAGCAACATATCATCATGATCTTAGTTCTGAGTACCCTGCTGACCTCGAGGAAATCCAAACACTGCGCGCTAGAATCTACAAATATTATGGTTTGGAACCCCCTGCTGACAAGTCTGCGGATTTCAAGAGCAAGACGAAGAAGTTCAGACGCCAGCAGTAGTCTTCTTATTCTTTCATTGTTGTATAGAAGATAGGAACTCTGTATTCACTTCTCATATATATAACAGTTCCTGCTTCTAGCCAGACAATTACTCATTGTCTCACGACTTTCGTTTGTGTTATCACAATTGATCACTGAAGTGATCTGACACACACTCACACATAACCGTTTCTCTAATTTTGCCTCTCTCTCAACTACTGACCTCATGAAGTTAACTGATTCAGTTTTACTGAAGTCTATCTATATCAGTAGTTTAGTTGTATTATGTAGAGGTTTTGGCATCATCAATTAGGGGGAAATTGTTGGGTTATGAGTCAGTAGATGATACTCAGCAGTTAGTGGGTTAAAATAATATTGGGGGAAATCATAGTAGTACTATGGAATTGAAGATCCCAAAACCCAGCTGATATCAGTAGTGTAGTGTCTTGATAGGATTAACTGATGTATAGGCTAGACTGTTTTTGTTTTGTTTATCCTTGTGTCTATGTCCTGTACGGGGTAAAATGTTGGATTGATCTTCTGTCGAAGTTACTTTCCAGAACCCCACGTCATCAGTGTAAGAGCCTGCGTTCTTGAGTCATCAGCTGATCTTCGCCTCAGTAGAAGACATCTCATCAACTCGACGTACATCAACGGAAGAACTCTATGCAAGCTCGGTACCTTCGCGTCATCACCGACCACACTCAAGAGAATATCTCTTGTCGCCGACTCGAGACGAAGAAGACAGAGACTGTTTCAAGTCTACTGTATCCGACAGGAAACGACCTAGCTGTTAAAGTCTTTTTGAAAGTCAGCAGAAGACCATACGAGGATTAGGGAGAGTCAACTCCGATGTCTGACACAATCTCACCTACCACAAACCTCGACCAATGAGAAGCCGTCAACGCGATATCTGCTCTGACCAACTAAAGTTGCTCTCATGTACAGTATCAACAACTCTGCTGCAATAATTCAAATTTATGGCCGTTTTCTTTGGAAGGTTGTGACACGTGGCATCGTCGTCTCCAACGGACATATGCCTGTTTCACGACTATAAATAGAGAAGAAAATCCGAGCTCCACGCACGGGATATCAAGGGAAAACACTCAAGCTTTCAAACAACTCTAGCGCATTCAAGATCAATCCAGCGAAGAACTTGCTTAATAGAATATCATTAGTTCTTCTCTCTAGAGTTCTTTAGATGCCTCTTCTCTAGCTAAACTCATTGCCAAATCTATAGCTTAGGAATTCGAAGGAGTTCACATTTAGTGATTGTTCTTATTGTAAGAACTCCTTCCTAGTTGAAGATTATCCCCTCCCCTTCAAACCTCGGTTTGATTTGTAAAGTCGCTAAGGACTATAACTTAGAAGGGTCTGTCCAGTGCACAGATTCCTTGTTGAGGCTTGCTCAGATAAATCAACAAGACCTCCTGTTCAGCAGGACCGTGGACGTAGGATCTTGCGTATCCGAACCACGTTAAAAATTGCTTGTGTTATTTACTGTTTTATTGCATCGCATACAAACTGATTACAAAATCATATCCTTGCATAAAACGTATTCTTAAAAACGCACTAGCCAAAACTACTTGTGAAAATCATGTTTTCAAACTGAGACGAATCTCCGGGCCCCACACTATTCCGCACTAAGGTTTTCGACTGGGTCTCAACGACTGACAAAGTCAGTAGGAGAGCTCAGTGGTTAACTCACTCTGACCCGAGATCGAAGGTTCTTACTTGGCACTGTTCATCAGTCGCACCAAACAGCTCAGCTGTCCTTCGGTTTGAGAAAAAGAGCAGTACTCAGGTGTATTCACCCCCCCTCTATACCTGACTCTCGTCTCCGGACCAACACAAACACTTCCCCCAAATAAGTTCATCCAATAAGATAGAGCCATGTGGTGCTTTCTCATTGGTTGTCTATATTTTTTTCAACATATAAAATCGGATATATGTTTTACACACTTTCGTGAAAAAATATATATTTGTATACACCAAAATTCTTTTTTTTTCCTCTATAAATAGAGACCAATTTTGCCATATTTTCTCACACTCTCAAATCCTACACCTTTCTCTCATTTTGTTATCATTCTACAAAAAAAATTATTTCTAGCTATGAATCTAAACAACTACAATTCTCAAGACTTCCCTTACTCCCAAGACTATTATCCTAGTTTCGAAAAATTTCAAAACTCCGATGCATTCACACAAGATTTTGGTATGAATTCTCAATTCCCACCTAATCCTATCCACTCTGAATATTACCAAACCTCTCAAAACACTCCCCCAAGCTCCTTTGAAAATGTCCAAAAATCTTGTAACGATCCACATAGTTGGAATGTGCAAGAAGATATCACAGTAATGTCTGCTTTGTATCGTATTAGTGAAAATTCGGTTGTTGACACCAACCAAAATGTTAATACGTTACGGAAAAACGTTCACAAATATTATGAACAAGCTCGAGTTGAAAACAAAATGAACGAGCAAAGGTCCGTTGAGTCACTCAGACAACGGTATAAACGCTTGAATTCAAATGTAATGAAGTGGATTGGTGCATATAAGGAAGCGTACAAGCGTAGAAGAAGCGGAATGTCACCAAATGATATTCAAAACGAAGCTGAAGTTATCTAAGGTAAAACAAAGTTTACTCACCACGAGTTCTTTGAAAAAGTGATGAGTGGGAATCCCAAATGGGAGTTGAATTTGGATTCAACTGGCTTTACACGTAATGTGGATCAAAGTCAAGACACTACTGAAGAAAATCGTGGTAGCTCGAAAAGAACCAGAATCGATGAAGATGGTGATCTTCCAACAGAGTCCACTTTAGAAACTCCTAGGAGTGAAGATTCAACATTACGTCGTCCTATGAGGGAGAGAAAAGACGAAAGCTCTTGCGAAAAAGAATGACAAATCAGTAGCATCACAATCTTCTGTTGTCCCTGATGATTTCACTACTGAACGTCGTGCATTGAGGATCTATCGTGAAAAGGAGCTTGAGGCCCGAGACCAGGAGAATGGATTACACGATTAGGAGATTTAGACACGTCAACAGGAGATGCAGATGACGGACTGGAGAATGAAAACGGTTGCTTGGAATGCACTGATGATGAGAGCAATATTAACTCCAGAAGAAGAGTCGCTGAAATTGTGTCTGATGACAGAATTATTTTCCGATTGAAATCGAACCCTGTTTATGTGTTATTTTAATTGTCGCGTTGTTTGTCATTAAGTCATTTTAATTGTACTTTGTATTGTTTATTTAACTTTCCATCATTGTGGTTTATGTAATATGTTTCTACGTGTTAAGTGGATACCAAACTGCAATTTGAAGTCAATTGATGAAAAAACTATGTTTGATTAATTAAATAAATTAAAATGTCAAATTAAAAAAAAAAAACCTTTTACCTACAAAGAAAAAGAAACATATTTGAAAAAGTGGGTATTTGAGAACTATCTAAATCAAAGTAAAAATCCAATCTTTAACAACACCCTCGATGCTAAATGCAAATGTAGAAAGAGACCATATGATGTTTTTACCTTGTTGCAAATGAGCAGATTCAAAATCATACGACTTGCAAATGAGCAAATTCAAGAATTGCATAATTGTGGATTATACATTAATAAGTGAGAGAGAGAGAGAGAGAGAGAGAGAGTAGTGGGGATCTTCTGTCCCTCCACATGTCCCATTCTCAAGGTTGTTTCAGTAACTCCGTAGGGAGTTACTCAAGTGGGACATGTAGTGGGACATAAGATGGGACAGAAGATCCCCAGCAAAGAGAGAGAGGAAGGAGAAGAGAATGAGTTGGAGAAGAACACGAGAAATGAATGAGTTGGAAAGAGAGAGAGAGAGAGAGAGAGAGAGAGAGAGAAAGGATAAGGGAATGAGTTGGAGAGAGAGAGAGAGGAGTGACATATTTGCACTCTTCAAAAAGTACGACCTCTTGACCAAAATGAAAAGATGTTTGAAAAATCAGAAAATTGTTGTTGTATAAGTAGGGGGCAACTTAGTTTGTGAGTACAGTTAAACTTCGATAAAATAATATTCGATAAAGTAATAATTTCGGTAAGATAATATTTTCTTCCGGTCTTGATATGGGTCAATGCACTAAAATAATGTTCAATAAAGTAATAACCTCGTTAAATGAATATTTTTCTTGGTCCCAAGATTATTACTTTATCTACGTTTAACTGTATCTAGTCCTATATGAATATTGGAATATGATAGAGAGCAGGAATACAGAATAAAATGTTTGATTTGCAGACACGAACAACTTATTATGAGGATGAAACTTCAGTCAGGAATGAATCTCCTTAGGGCATCTCCAACCGGCTGCATTATGCAGTATGCAGTCGAAATTCGTCCCCCAATCGAACTGCAAAATCATCTGCAAAATGGTGAAATGCAATTTTTCTCTCTCTTCCTACTGCAAAAATGGTGATGCACTGTAGCAAACTGCAATTCCACATGGAGATGGTAAATTGCACAACAATCCCTCAACTTCTGATATTTTCAATTCCATTTCCCCTCAATTTAGAGAGCAAATTACTTCACTTCATGAACATATCTTTTTCTGCAATCCCTCAATTCAGAGACCAAATTGCATAACGATTTGGAAGAAAGAACTCTAGAGGTTGCAAGTGTTGCAGAAGATATTATTGACGGATTCGTTGCTCGGTGACCGCTGGATTATCAATAGCAATCAATAGTAGAGAGATTTTCAGGCCTTGGCTCTCCAATTTGTGATTTTGACTATAGGGAAACAGTAGAGAAAATATGGTCAATTATTAGGTTTTATCTTTCTTTAATGGGTTTTAACATATTTTAAGCCCATTTTAAAATTAAATTCTTTAAGCCCATTTTATTAAATATTTTGAGCCCATTTTAATAATAAAGAGTGTAGAAATAATAAAGAATATTCTCAAAATAATAAAATTGCATTAAAAATAACCATAATAATATAAACTACTAGGAAATAGAGTACATAGCCGATAAAATTGCGTTAGTAGCTCATTTGTGGGCGGAGTATACAAATTCCGAGGGTTGAATTTTTATTTGCTACTCCCTCCGTCCCACTCATCTTGACGCGTTTCTTTTCGACACGAGAATTAAGAAAGTGGATGATAAAGTATGAGAGAGGGATAAAGTAAGAGAGAGAAGATAAATGAGGGATAAAGTAAGAGAGAGAAGATAAATGAGTTTGTAAGAGAGTAAATGATAAAGTATAAGAAAGAAATGATAAAGTAAGATAAATAAATGAAAAAGTAAGAGAGAGAAATAAAAAGTAAAAGATAATTTAATAATGTTTTTTAAAGTTATTTCCTTTTAAGGAAACGTGTCAAGATGAGTGGAACGTCCCGAAAAGGAAAACATGTCAAGATGAGTGGAACGGAGGGAGTATTAAAGAATGTGCACGGATCTATCTTTTTTATTGTAATTTCTTTTATCAAGTTGTGTAATTTTCTTATAATTAATGCACGAGTAATTTAGTTATTTTATTTATTTATTATTTTTTTAGTTATTTAATAATAAATATTTCATATATAATTATTTGTTTGAAATTATTGTGGGGCTAATGTGTAATATTGAGAAATATATAGATATTATGTAAAATTATAAAAAGTAATGTGAAAAGGAATATACGGGAAATATTCTTTTTTAGGTTGAATTTGGAGTTGTGGATTAAAGTGAGATTATTATTTGATGTGACAGATACTGCAAAATGTGATTGGAAATGAGTGTGCCCATTGGAGATGCTCTTAGTCCTTATACACACCAATCTCGTACATATTTAGGTATCAAATTAAAATATTTTGATTATTTTTTAAAAATAATTTTTTTTCCTTTTACTTAGAAAAAATACCTTTGTATAAATTATTACTGTTATATTTGTACAAATATTGTTTATTTTCATAAAAATATTATTCTTAAAAAATATACTAACATGATTATAAAATATTATATTTTAAAAAACTGTTAGTTAATTAAATTTTAAAATACTATAATATAATTACCAACGAAAATTATTTCATAAATAATATTTAATTCAGTCAAGAAACCTTTATATTTTATAATCACATTATTATATATATATATATATATATGTATTATTTTGGTTAATAGTACAAAAATATTCATCCGAATCGATTTTTTAGTTAACCACACAATATTTTATTATAATAATAATAATAATTATTATTATTATTATGTTTATGTTTACGATTAACCGATGAAAAATCATGTAATAAACATTGATCCCCCATCACACGTTATTGGATTTTAATATTAAAATTTTCCGAAATTTTGTCTATTTTTTGTCTATTTTTTTTAATTTTTATTATTAAACCCTATTCTGTAAGCTCTAAACCCCATTCCGACCTCCTCCTTCGTCCTCACTCCGACCACCCCACCACCAGACTGCGGCCACCATGCCACTTCCGGTCAAATTCTTCAGCTGCAGATATACCTGGTAGTCGCGATTTTGGAGTTGTTTGTTTTTGAATGAAGGCTTCATGGTTTCGGGTCCTATCGGGCCGAAAAAGTCGCCATGCCTTTGATGGTCGTTTTCTCTCGAGAGACACTATCTTGCAATATTATGTGCATAACCCAATTTCCGCATTATTGGGAAATGGAGGAAGAATGTTTTTCAATGATATCAGCGAAGTAGAAGCAAAGCGTGGTAAATAATTGCGAATTCGTATTTACAGTTATTTCTAAATGTATTGAATCCTGGTAGTTGTTCCTGAATTTATGCGAGCTTGATTATCTTCTCGCAAATTTCTGAAATAATTCTCATATGATTGATCTGATGCTGTTTATATTGATTTGATGTCTTTTACTGCTTAGGGGCTTCTGCAATGTGTGACATCGGATTTAAACCTTTCAGATTCGTCAATAGGACATCGTTCTCTGCTATGCGTTCCTTTCTAAGTCCAAATGCAGCAAATTTCTGTTCTATGCCTGAACATGAAGTGGTGAGTGAGTTGCTTGGTTCTGTTGTTTCACCTTCCCTCGGTGATTCAAGTGGTGAAGTGAAAGAGGTTCAATTTGCTGCTGATTGTAGTGATGGTGATGAGCCAAAATCAAAAGCTAAGGAGATAACTCGAGAATGTATTGACTTCACTAAAATCCCAATTGAGAAGCTTTCAACTGTGTTAATTATTGGGCGTCCAAATGTTGGAAAGTCGGCATTGTTTAACCGGTCAGTTTTAGTCTTTGTTGGCTTAGGGTCTATATTTATAGTCTTAGTCTTGATATGTCTTCTTCCATGTGTTATAGGCTTGTAATTTCAAGCTAGTTTGTTGGACTTGTAGTTTGATTCGGAGGAGGGAGGCACTTGTATACAACACCCCTAATGACCATGTGACACGTGATATAAGAGATGGGATTGCTAAACTGGGTGATTTGCGGTTCCGAGTTTTAGATTCAGCTGGCTTGGAGGCAGAAGCTTCTTCAGGTTCTGTTCTTGGTAGAACTGCAGAAATGACTGGATATGTGTTGGCAAAAGCCCATGTTGCACTTTTCTTGATCGATGCAAGGTTAGACTTGCAATTTTTTTTTTTTGGTAATTTTACTTTCTTCTAGTGCTTGTGATTTTTCCATGCTTGTGCACATTTAGAATTCTGCTTATAGAAGTAAATAGTTATACGTTATAATGTTGTTACATGCCTTAGTTTGTGAAATGCTATTAAGGGCTGAAGAAAGAAACAGAGAAACTCATGATAATTTGTTACTGAGCAGTACTATTTTGTTATGCTCAAATTATGTCCTAAGTTAGTTTGCATTTATCAAGCCCAGAGATGGAGTACAGCCATTAGATTTGGATGTTGGAAAGTGGCTAAGAAAGCATGCTTCTGGTCTGAAGACTATCGTGGTAATGAACAAATCTGAGCTGCTTGATAACATGAATGGTTCTCTTCATGCTGCTGCTGGTGAAGCTTATACATTAGGATTTGGTGATCCCATTGCTTTATCTGCTGAGACTGGATTTGGGTTGGCAGAGCTTTGTGAAGTTTTGAGGCCACCTTTAGAGGATTATGTGCTCCAGAACATAAATGGTAATTTTTCATGGTTCTGAATGAGAAATCATCTTTTCTTGTTTTCTCTCCTCGTTGCTTGCTATTGTGAATAATAGTACGACTCGTAGTGGTTTCAATTCTTAATTTGTTATTTTTTATTTAATTGTTAGGATTTAGGTGAAAATATTATTTAGGTGTTTGACTATTGGAAAATTTACCTTTCTGAAGTTTGAAGATCTTTATTGGGCTATAAAGATCGTTGGGAAGCTGAAAAACATCAAACATCTGAAAATTCAATGACAACTTATTGCAGAAAGCATTTATAGAAATGAGAAAGAGATATTGATATTAGTAGGGAATTGCTTTTGTTCTCCATAACATCAAAGGGTATGTTCTATTCCCTCGAATTAATATTTGAAAAGAACTATCCTTTATTCATTTTTCATTTCTTCATGATTCTCATTTACAAACCCATTGATACTCGTTAAAACTACCAAGGATGTGACCATATATAAAATTTTCCTTGCTGCAGTTTTGACAAGGCTGTGATTCTTAATGAGTATAGCAATAAGAATATTTTATTTACTGTACAAGAGTAGAGAGAGAAGACTGATCAAATTAGCTGATAACATTTTTTTTTGTTTACAAGTTTTGATTTAATAAGCTTATTTTAGCGGAGGATTATGTTTTTTTTATATTTTAAAAAGAGTAGACAGAAGAAGAAGACATCATCAAGGAAGTTGGGAGTTTGGTTTAGCGGGATTGCCCAGTATGATTGTTGTTTCCCCTTATTCCTATTCGAGAAGTAATTAGGTTGGCTCTTATTGTTTTGTGCTCTAACCTTATTTATTGTTGAAATCAATCTCATACAAGTAAATATTGAAGTTGCATAATTGGTTGATGTTTCCGGCAGTATCTTGGCCTGCTGATTACTTCTTGATGTGTCTTATTCATGACATGCCATTAAAAATTGAAGTTCTTGACGAAATATGCTTTCTTTTCCAGTTCTAGATGAAGATACTTGTGGCGATGGCTCCTACCCAGATGAGAATATTGACTCTAAGCTTCCATTGCAGTTGGCAATTGTTGGGAGACCAAATGTAGGAAAGTCTACTTTGTTGAATGCTCTATTACAAGAGAACCGAGTTTTAGTAGGGCCAGAAGCAGGCTTGACTAGAGATTCAATTCGAGTTGAATTTCAGTATGAGGGGAGGAACGTATATCTTGTAAGTGCAATTTTTTCACTATTTAGTTTCCTTATTGTACTACAGATTTTTATGTCGATCACATCATCGCATTAGATGATAAATGAATCATGAGACTTTCTATTCTAACACTGAGCTCAAGTGCCAGTAACATCTCTTGCTTATCCTAGGATGTGTCTGTATATGTGGAATTGAAAATTGTCAAATGCGTTAAATTCAAAGGATATGAATGTTCCATTTATTCTAAAGATCATCCACAATTGTGGTAGTTCATTTTAGTTCTGAAACTTAGTTTCATCCCCAACTTTCTCATTTTGTGCTACCTTGTAAATCAAAGGCATCTGAGTTTTGGTGTAGAGTAGTCCGGTAGCTTGACATTGTTATCAAGAGGTAGAAAATCACCTATTTAGCAAGTCCAAAGGTTCCAAGCAATTCGCCCACAGATAGTCCTTAACCAAAATGCTATTTCCCAATTATATTCTCTCGGCACTCATGATGAAACAATACCTTATTTTAATATTTTATATATTATTTTTCAGGTTGATACTGCTGGTTGGTTGGAGAGAACAAAACAGGATAAGGGCCCATCATCCTTAAGCATTGTGCAATCAAGAAAAAACCTCATGAGGGCGCATGTGGTTGCATTAGTTTTGGATGGGGAAGAGGTCTGTTTTATGCAACTGGATATTTGCATTCATAGGTTTCTGAATAAACATATTAATCTTGGCTAATGCTGATGATTTTTTAGGAAAAAGATTCTATATCTCCATTAAGAAGTTTCAACACTGTAAACTTGGTTGGGAAACCAAACCAACTGTTGAACATTGCAATCAAAGAATACGTGGAAAGAAATGAAAATAATGACTAATGCTTATGGGTTAAAATATCAAAGAAGAGAAAAAACCTAATTTGCAAAGACAACCAATGATTTCCCGTACAGATTTGATGCCATCTAGCATTGAGTCAATGACATATATGCTTGAGAATATTTAATCATAAAACATAGAAAAGTGTCCACCATAGAATATATTTTTCGGCTTCAATATATCTTTTTGTGATTGCTTTATGCTGGTTTAATCATATGCTTGGTTATGTTTCAAGCATGTCATCATAGTTGTAGCCACACTTTTTCGTGTCAGCTGAAAAGGTATGCCTATTTCTTATGGTGGACTATTTCTAGTGTTTCCGAATGCACTCAACTGTAGATGATAAAATATTCTCATGATTTTTGTCAATGACATATCTCATATACGTTGTATGTTTTCGGGCATAAGATGATTCATTTGTTCCATTTTGTATTCTAGATTATAATCTTATATATGTAAAACGTATTTAACTGTGGTTCATAAGTTAGTAGGGAAAATTATTGGGCGTCTTTGTAGATAGCTTTTACCCCTAAAATCCTAATATGAGGTTCATCATCTTCTTCATTGATATTAATGCAGAAAAAATGGTCTTTTTTTTTTTTTTTCATTTTCAAGGCATTTATGTATTTAAAGAATGTTGAGGTTGCACTGTTGAACAGCTTAAAACTTCTTAGTGAAGCTATTGAATCTTTTCCTAAAAAATGTTAAGCACTTCAGAACATAGAGTAATGAGCTCTGTAAATAAATTTGCCTTTTGTTTCTACTGTTTTATCTGTCAGCACCTTTCATATTTTGGGTGGAGATAAGGAACCCAAAATGTAGTACAAGGGGTATCTCTGCCTTTCAAAACTACCTGCTCTTGGTTTACTTTCGGATTGATTTAGTGATTATATCTCAATATACTTTGCTGTATATTGTGCTTTTCCTCCTACAGATTGCAAAAGCTAAACGAAGTATGAAACATGCTGAAGTAGTTATTGCAAGGCGAGCAGTGGAAGAAGGGAGGAGTTTGGTTGTTGTGGTGAATAAGATTGATCTTTTGTCGGCGAAACAATATGAAAGTGTTGTGAATGCTGTACCAGAAGAAATTCAGAGTGTAATTCCCCAGGTCTGTCATTAGAAACAAGATAAATTTCCGTGGTGATTTATTTGGGTGATAGTTTCCAACTTGATATTTGATTTAAAATTTATCAAACTAATAAGAATTTGCCTGCAGTAGCAGCCGTTTGAAGTGTTTTTGATATATTTAGAGTGTGCTTATAGGAGCAGTAACTGGCATTTGCATTATACTAATTTCGCTCTTCTTGAAAGGCATACGGTTCTAGGATTTGTTGCTTGCTTCTGCTACTCCCTGCTGTTGTGTGTACGGCTGTTGCAGTGTGGAAGTCAAATGACGTTTTTTCATGTTATTTTGGCTAACTCCTATTGCATGTATCCAATTGCAATGAACCCTTTTTAAAGGCCTTCGAATAAAATCATAAAGCCTTCTCAAAGATATCTTTTTACTGTCCTTTCAGTATCAAATCTGCATTTTCCTACTCCTGCAATGACTTTGTGTCGCATCATGATTACTGTCTCTTTATCTCGCCTCGTGCATCCAACAGAAGAAATCGGGAGGGCAAAGAAAGCTAGTACAATCATAGACTTTTTGATAGTAAGGGAGTCAAATCCTGAATTGCTATAGGATAATGTTATAATTCTTATTGTGACTGAATGATTGAAAATGTTCGGTATCGAAATGTTGAGAATAATTTACCCCAACCTGATCATTGTGAGAAATCTATACCTTTTCTCTGGAAGTGCTGTTAAGATAATATGTCAAAAGCTGTTCTTGCATTGATGAAAATTTGTCAGCAGGTTACGGGTTTACCCGTGGTGTTCGTTTCTGCGCTCGAGGGGAAAGGGAGGATAGCAGTGATGCGCCAGGTTGTCGATACATATGAAAAATGGTGCTGTAGATTGCCAACTGCTCGTCTAAACCGCTGGTTACGCAAGGTTAGCTGAGATCCTCCAATTTCCCTACACTCCCATAAACTTGCCGTTCATAACCGGGGTTTATGTGCAGGTTATGAGCAGACACTCATGGAAAGACCAGTCAGCCCAACCCAAGATCAAATACTTCACTCAGGTGAAGGCCCGACCGCCTACATTTGTTGCGTTCGTTAGTGGGAAAGTGCAGCTATCAGATTCAGAACTGAGGTTCTTGGTGAAGTCGCTGAAAGAAGACTTCGATTTGGGGGGGATTCCTCTGCGTATAATGCAGCGCACGGTGCCTAGACGGGGTGAAGGCAAACGTGTAGCGAGCAAGAATACACGAGCTGGTGAAAAACCGACGAGGCGCATCGTGTCTGATAAAAGAGGGGTTGCTTTAGAAGGCATTGCTGATGCTTGACAATTTGTTGAAACTGTTTCTTGGGGGGAGGGGTTTGGTACGTGATACATTATACATTTCTAATATTAATGTATAGTATATAGAATGTGTTTTTCAACAGAAATATGTGCCATTTGTATTTGCCTCATCAGCTTTAATCAATTTCTGCTGTAGTTGGAGTTTGGCAGGGATTTTTACAACAGGTGCGGATTCAGGATTACGAGAGAGGGGCTAAACTAAAAAATTCGATAGAAAAAGGTCAAGTGTACATTCGCGGGGAAAGGCGAAATACGAAATTTTTTAAAATTTTTTTTCGACACGAGTTTGGGGGGCCGCCGCCGCCAAGCGCCCACATTGGAACAATAGGGCCGTTATGCTCATTACTAAACTTGTTGAAGAGATGAAATATAACCAAGGTATATCTTTTTGATCAGATGGATCCGCCACTGTTTACAACACAGACCAAAATAATTAATGATTATTTTCTTTGGGATATACACATTTTCAAGAATATATGAATGCTTCCATAAAGATTAATTGCTTAAATGTATAGTTAAATTCAAAATTCTAAGTTAGTGTCTCAATATAGTTCGTGTGATTGATGGAGGTTTTAAATTTTAAATTCAAAATATGCATATAAAATTGTCACAAGGTTGCTCTCACTTATTCTGTCCTTTATTTGATACTCAACTTTCAAGTAGGTCTATTTATGTAGCCTTCCAAGACACCCTCATGCTAACAAAATATGGAATTAAAATAAAATAAAATAAAAATAAATATATAATACTTTTGTAAAAATAATTGTCACCATGATACTTATTCGCCTAATAAGTATCACGTAGGGATAGGATTTTGTCTTAATATTTTGATCAAATTCATAAATCCTAATCTGTTAATCTATTAATCCAATACATGATCGATCTTTGATTTTAAAAATATCTGATCTTAGTTGATGAATATCGTCGATTACATCAAAGATTTTGTGTTTCTTAAATTATTAATTTATTATATAAGTATCTCAAATGGGATAATAAAGCTTTTCTTCATCCTTCAGTAGCTTTGCTTCGAATAACTGAAGTGGCAACTAATTAGGCAAAAGGGTTACATTGACAATTAGTTTTATGGAAGTGTTATTTTTATAAATATTTTTTAAAGAATATTATTATGAAAAAAAAAATCAATATTGAGCGCCTGCATGGCCATTACCCTACCAGTTTAGGCAGTTCATAAATTATATTTTCAGGGCTATTCATATAAATATAATCAGACATATATTGTATTGCAATAAATTTAAAATCTAAGCAAACAAAATAGTATTGTTCCATAACTTCCATTGCCCTCGCTTTTATTTACCTTTTTCCATATTTTTGGAAAAACTAGAATATCTAATGATAGTATGTAGTTGCTGAGAGTGGATTATGTAAGAACTCATATTTAACGTGAGAACTAACAACAATGCATAATCATTATATGTTTGATGCTTAATCCTTATGTTATTTATGCAAAAAACTTATAATTTTACATTATGCATAATTCTTACTCCCTCCGCCCCGTTATTACTGTCCTACTTTCCTAATCAGGTTGTCCCGCTATTACTGTCATCTTTCCTAAAATAGCAAAAACTACTCTTAAACAAAAAATATAGTGGGTCCCTCCTACTTAATACTCATCCCCACATTATCACACCCTCTCTCTCCAAAAATCTATCTCTCACACGATTTTCGTTTCAATCCGGTACTCAGAAATTTATGATTTTTAACTTTTGAAAACTTAAGATTATTTTTTAAAATACAATATGAAAAAAATAGAAAAAAATAGATTGCCTCAACTATGTCCTATAAAAATTTGGATAAATTCTCATTTCTTCCACCAACCACTCATCGAAAATTGTGCTAATTTCTTAATACAATTAAAACTCATAACATACACACTTAAATAAAGTTTCTTAATCTCCATGTTGAAACCAAAGGGGACAGTAATAGCAGGACGGATGAAGTATGTGTTTTATGCAGAAGACAAAAATATATATATTTATAAGTTTTTTTGCATAAAATATATAAAGATTATTATGCATAAGACATAGAAGGATTATACATGATTCGTAGTTCTCGCGTTAAATGTGAGTTCTCACCAGATCCACACCCTATAATTGCATTACTATATGTTATAATTAGTTGTATCATATTTTTTTGACGAGAAAAATCTACATCAATTATCTGATTCATTGTATGATTTGTACATAGTTTTGGTAAGGCTGGGGTTTTGACTTTGTATGAACCAACGAGCTACTTTGTACTTTTTTATGGTAAGACAAAGAAAATGCGCAACTACTATCTAAATTGTGCGATTACTAGTTACATTTTTCGCATGCATCGAATAATAACTTTCTGAATATAACTTACTCATCTAGAATTACTATAAAACTAAACCCTTGTCACTCAATAATAAATTCATATTCTATAGTCATATTAGAAAGTCATAATAACTACTAAAAAAAATAATTATAAGTTCTACATTTCCCCTAAAAAGTCACCCTCTTGATTTCAAAGTAAACTATAGAAGCTAATATCAAAATCAACCAAATATCCCCCAGTTTATATGCTTTGTTTATTAATTGACTGACTCCACAAACTATCCCAGTTTCTAGCAAAATCTAGACGAATGTGAAGTTTCATGAATTAGTTAGAATTATAGTTTTGTCAGCCTAACTATTTCTTGATAGGATCAACACTAACCAATGAAATGCATTGACGAGAGCTACCAGCACCGATCCATAATATTTTAATCAAACTGAACTGATGCTTTTTTCGTGCGATACCTCTAGGCGAACATCATGCAAGTCTTACTCACTTCCTCCGTCCGGCTATTACTGCCCTCTTTGGTTTTGACACGGAGATTAAGAAACTTTAGTTAAGTGTGTATTTTATGAGTTTTAATTGTATTAAGAAATGAGCACAACTTTCGATGAGTGGTTGATGAAAGAAATGAGAATTTATCCAAATTTTTGCAGGGAATAGTTGAGACAATCGATTTTTTTTTCTGTTTTTTTTTTCATATTGTATTTTAAGAAATAATCTTAAGTTTCCAAAAGTTAAAAATAATAAATTTCCGAGTACAAAGTGGAACGAAAATCGTGTGAGAGGTAGATTTTTGGAGAGAAAGAGTATGATAATGTGGGGATGAGTATTAAGTAGAAGGGACTCACTTCAATTTTTGTTTAAGAATAGTTTTTGCTATTTTAGGAAAGAGGACAGTAATAGCGGGACAATCCGATTAGGAAAGTTATACAGTAATAACAGGACGGAATGAGTATTTAATTTAAATTTGAATAAACCGAACAAACAAACACGATTAAACAAAAATAAATAGAACATTGAGAACATCCTATTTAGGAGATTAAACTAAGAAAAACAAGTAGTATTATAGGTGCGCTACTACGTATCTAATTTTAGAATATTAATAAGCATATATTTTTGATTTTTTCGGATTTATAATAATATGTTAAAAATGACAATAACACCAATTTAATTATTTAAAGAGAATCGATCATAAAAATGTCATAGTAGCTGTAGGATCTGAGGCATTAATGATGCATAAACCTCAAAGAACATACGAAATAGATAGATTATTCTATTATTGTTTTATATACGCTTATAATTAAGTATCATAATCCACATGTTATATACGAGATTAGTCGATTGGGCTAATTTATATATGTAATTTTGGATTTATGATTGTATTATTCTTTCTATTAGTGGATTGTTTCTTTTCAGCTTGTGGATTTATGTAATTTTCTACGTCTATCGTCCGAACCTCGTTAAAATCATTTGTGTCTATTTCTTTTTCTTTTTTTTTTTTTCTTTATGCTATTATTTTGTGTTGTCTTTGTTGAGTTTCAAGGAACCCGTTCGCCACATTTTGAGGATACAAAGTCCCGAACATCAACAAAAACTGCTACACTCAACCTATAAAGGTATTCACAGAATTCAAATTTACAAGATAATTCACTCTCTCACTAAACGATACTCCCTCCGTCCCGTTATTACTGTCCTACTTTCTTAATCGGGTTGTCCTGCTATTACTGTTCTCTTTCCTAAAATAGCAAAAACTACTCTTAACTTTTTGGAAACTTAAGATTATTTCTTAAAATACAATATGAAAAAAAAGAAAAAAAAAATCGATTGCCTCGCCCAGCAAAAATTTGGATAAATTTTCATTTCTTCCACCAACCACTCCTCGAAAATTGTGTTCATTTCTTAATACAATTAAAACTCATAAAAGACACATTTAAATAAAATTTTTTAATCTCCGTATCGAAACCAAATGAGATAGTAGTAGCAAGACGGAGGGAATACTAATTAAGGGGATTATATATGTTGCTCTTTCGGTTGATGACAACAAATCAAGTATGACTAAGTTGAGGCGGCTAACTACTTGTCTATATTATATATGTTTTTTCACTGATATGGGAAAAAATTGGCAAAGCTTGTTTGTGTTAACAACACATTTTTACTAGGCAAATATTTAATTTACTTGAAGATATATATATTATATATATTGGGGGTGTCAAAAATTGGAGAATTCGGACAATATATCTCTTTGTCTTGTACAAAATTGGGGTCCAAGACTACTTTTGAAGATGGTACCTTTGTCTCTGAGCAGTCGTCTGCAAGTCATCATTTGCCTCTAACTATTCAATCATACCCATATCATTCCCATGTCTGCCAGATGCAATTTTCATCGTAAATTGCACCAAATCTTATCTCTATTCGATTTCACTCTTGTATTTTATCTTGTATTTTAGTATATTCGATAAATACAAGCTTATGTGTTTTTCTTACAGTTGACATCACATGTGATTTTTAGTCTCAACACACAACACCCTTTTGTCATTACTAAGAAACACAAACAAGGTCGATTGAAGCAGATAGTTTAATTAACTTAGTGTACCACAAATTTCAATAATAACATTTTGCATTTTTGGCCGAATTTTAATTTATCAGATGAATTTCAAAGCTCTCGCGTAAATTTACAAATTTTGTACATCAGACAAAGTAGTAATTGATTTATTTATCAGATAAATGATGTCGTTTTGGCAAAAAACGATTCCAACCTCCACATCATATTCAATTTGGGGATTATTTTTTCGTGTGTACAACTTTTAACAAATTGAGATAGATTTCGTGTATTTAAACTAGTATTGTAGTAATCATGTGCTAAATCAAAATCCGCACAAAATGCATGTATATTTAGAGGCTAATAAATAATATGCGGATTCATTTCAAATAAAATCACTTTTTAATATAAATCCCATTACTACCAAACTTAAATAAACATATTATATATCTACATAAGAACAAAAATTAGTGGAAAAACTAATATATTATAAAGAAACAAAAATCGAAAACCCTAATTAGAAATCAAATTATTACCACATTAAACAAGTCTTTTCACCACATAAAATCAGCATCAGCAATCATACAATTGGTGTATACGTAAATCTACATAAGATAGCGAGTAGTTAATTATATTACTTGAATGGATTGCCGTAGTCTTTCGCCACCTCCGGTATCGCATTCCACTCCCACAGCCTGTCGGAGTAGGCGGCAGCGGGGAGCGCGGCCACGCTAGCCTGCGGCGGCGGTGGCGGCGGCAAATTGGCGAACTGGGAGAGAAGATTAGGATTGTAGTGATGGCCGATCACTGCAGATGGTTGGGGTGAGTAGTTATGAACTAGTTTATGCAGATCATCGATCGCATTGGCGTTGGAAGCGGAGAAGATAGCCGGATTGTGATGATCGGCGATGGTGGGGAGTGGCGGATTGATGGGGTAAGTGGTGTGGCGGGAGAGGGCGAGAGAAGTGGCGATGTCTGTGCTGCTGGTGGGGCTCGTCTCGGTTAATTTTCCCTCCGCAGTCAGCGGCGGCGATCCGCCATACTTTCGCGGTTGTTGTGATCCTCTCGACGACGACGGCGAGGCGGCTGCGGTTGCGGCGGCGGCCTTTGTTGGGAGGCAGCGCGGCAGAGAGGGGTGGTCTTCCACTCCGGCCCTTTTGTAGACGCGGCAAAGCGAAATCTCCGCCTGAAGTATTAATAATTAATGGATCGAACAAATTCAAAAATTCAAGATTTTGAGAATTTAAAGTTTGATTTCAATCTCGTGACAGATTTATTTCACCTTCTGGAGACGCTCGGTGTCGTGTTGAGGCAGGCGATATTCGTTCATGATCCAACTGGTACGGATTCCTCTGGGAGCCTTACCGGAGTAGAAGACGAGGGTTTTCTTGAGGCCAATAGACCTAAAATTCTCACTCCTGATCATCCGATCAGCTCCGGTGGCCTTCCAGTAGCCAGATGTCGTCACCCGATTGGGCCGATCCCCATTTCTGTACTTTCTATCTCTAGGCACGTAGAAGTACCACTCTTTCTCCCCCTATAGCCGCCAACGCTGCCATTTAACTCAATTAATTAAATCTTGATCAATTCTTATTCCTACCTAAGCTATGTAAGAATTGTAATTGAAGAGAGAGAGAGAGAGAGAGAGAGAGAGAGAGAGAGAGAGGGAGACTATTATTACCAGGGAGCTCCCATGGGTCGTAGCGGTAGAGGTCTAGGAAAGTAATTAGTTCGACGTTGAAACGCTTGCCCTCCACCTTGCGGCGGAGATAGAACTCCACCAGTTCCTCCTCCGTGGGGTGGAAGCGGAAGCCCGGCATCACGACGTCGTTCTCGTGCTCGTCTTGCTTGTTGTCTTGTTGGTTGTTCATGGCTTTTGCAATGGCCATAAAACTATGGCCAAAACCCTCCGGCTAGTGAATTACTGAATTACTAATCAAATTCAATATAAATCACTTGACTTGATTTCTTGATTTGCTCACTCATACAAGCTTGTCTTATTTAGGGTGTGGAGGGATAAAGAGATGGCTAGAGATATTCAAGCCCCAATAAAATTCAAGACTTTCTCTTTCCTTTCTCTCTCTAAAAGAATGTGGTGGTGTAGGAGGAGTAGGAAAATGGATTGAGGGGAAATGAATTAATAGAAAAGATTGAGAAATGAGAGGGCCTACATCTACATCAAGGTGATTAAGATAGAGAAAGAGACATCACAAATAAAAGACAGGGTGGCCAAAGTCTTTGTAGTTGCGGTGAGTTTGGACCCTCCTTAATTCCACAATCAATTTTTTTTACTTTTATATTTTTTTTACTTTTATTTTTCTTGTTTCCTTTTGGGGTGAAATTTTTATGTGACGTATGCCTAAAACATGTAATTTTGAGATATTATCGGAAATTATTTTGTCTTTAAAATGGAAATACTGCAACTAAACGAGGACTCTTAGATAGGGTGTTACGGTATGTCGAAAATCGGTATATATTTTTTAAATGCATTTAATAACTTTTTATTTTTTTCATGAGGAATATCTATTTTTTAAAATTTTCTTATTACGCCACTGTTTATAAATTATTTGACGCTTGTTAAAGTTTACATTACCACTCTATATTATAATATTTGTGTATGAATTTAAGATAAAACTAAAGCCAAATTAGTTATTAATTACTAATGAATACATGTCCAAAATGATCTACGGCTCCCTAGCTCTTTAATTTTCCGAATATTTATTTGAGGCTTTTAAGAATATTTCTTTGTCATTAAAATCTTTGAGTCTTGATTTTGTTGAGTAGGCGAAGTTAGCAACAAGTTTAATAAATTTATTATGATCAATTATAATTTGTCAATTATTAATGCAGAAGCGTACCTACAAATAGATTATATAATATTGCATTAGGATTTCCAATAAAAAATAAATATTAAGGATTATGTAGTCTATGAATATTTAACATAGATTAGTCCGAACTAAGATTTTACCAAACCTTTCTCCTCCTATCTACACAACTCCAAATTCTCTTTTCGTAAAAAATAACAATAAAAAATAATATTTTAATTGTCTCATGTGAAGTAGCATGCGTTGCTGCTAATAATTTAATTTCCAATAATGTCTGAGCCGCCGCCTCTTCTTCCTAAGAAAGTAAAATAAAATAATATCCAATAATCTATAATTAAAAGGGCTTAACTCTACCTATTTGGGTGATTAAAACTTTATGCGTAAACTATATTTTATATGATGCAATTATTATTGAATGTATCCTCTAAACAATAATAATTGTTGAACATATCTATATGCTGATGACTTGACAACATGCACGGGCCATCACGGCTATATATATTCAACTGTATTAGCTTGTTATTCATGTGATTAAACTAAGATAATCTGATACATATGAATAATGACAATTAGATTATAGCTAAAGTTGTTAAAAGCTAAATAATTAATGGAGCTAAATTATATGGATCAGCTGTGAAATAAAGTATTTGTATTGTTAGCGAGGGGCGGATCCAGCCTTTTTATTACCGAATTAGGGTTTTGGTACTCGATCTTCGATATACTTTAAAATTATTTCTTGATTATTTTTTTTTTCTAAATTGAGTTTTCCACGTAAAATCTGTATGCTATTTTGTTTAAGTTGATTGGGTAATTTGTAATTAATTAGTAACATGGATTAGTAGTGTTAGACATGTAGCTATAATGGAGAGGAATTATGGGAATGGATTAGCATAGGTAGATTTACATTGAATAATAGCTAAGCTTAGATATAATAAATGAGTAGGGGAGGTATTGATGGGGAAAGGTAAACGAATTTCTCTTTGTAAAAGCATGCAATATGGAGGGAGGGTGGGTAGGTAGGTTGGGGATGAGCTTGGACTCTACTAAGTGGTGTAACAAGAGATTGACATCAGTGGGGACCAAATAATTACGCACTTGTGGTCTACCGTGAACTAAAAAAGTGACGATAAAACAGAAAATGAGAGAAGAAAAAAGATAGAGAAGAAGAAATCTAAGGGGAAAAAGAGAGAAGAAAACTATAAGAAAAAGGAAGAGAAAAAGAAAAAGTGGGATTAAATTCAAAATAATAATGTATAACTTTTAAGAAAAGACGTAATTATTATAAATATAAAGTTATATATTGGTCAAGTTTAGAAAATATTTGTACACAATTTCGAGCGTAAATGAGGAAGAAAGAGAAATAAGGGAAATAAATGTGAATTATAATGTTTAAAAAGAAAAAAAAATAATTATTATAAATATAAAGTTATATCTTCATCAAGTTTAAAAAAATTTATGTACACAATTTCAAGCGTCAAGGAAGAAGATAAAGAAATAAATGTGAATTAAAATAGAAATTTATGTACACAATTTCAAGCGTCAAGGAATAAATAAATTTATGTACACAATTTCAAGCGTCAAGGAAGAAAATAGAGAAAAATAAAAGCTAATTCACATCTTCAGAAGTTAAACCTACTATCTATAAAAATCAGAACTACTTTATCATTGGAACAAAGTTTAATTCATAATAAAAAATCACGATTAAATATCTCAAACTTGGGGTAGTGACCTTCAGTGTCCCGCCCCTGCCTACTGCTGTATGCGTGTGGGGTGTAGGGTGGGGTGAGGTGGGGTGGGGTCTGCGTGGTCAAGAGAAGCCCGTGACTTCTCTCTCTCTCATGACAGTAACAATAGGATCTTTTCTTTTTTGTTTTATTACTTTTCCGAAATCTTTTTTTTTTTTTTTTCTGATTTCTTACTTCAATTCTCTCTTCTCTCTCTCATTTCAACTCGTTTTCTTTTACTACGACCAATTATAATAATTATTTATCTGTAACTAATTTGTTTTTATCATTAAATTGTATGGCTGGTGGATCACGGTTGCAAGTAAGACAGTACACTGCTAGTTGTAATTGAAGAGGTTTCCGACAACAATCTTGTTCAAAATACACTTGAACATAATACTCTGATCGACAAATTACATGTTTTAATTATAAAATTATTTTGCAACGGAAATGTATACATAGGAATGACAGAGAGTTACTTTCGTCACGAGTTTTACAACTTCCGGTCTTGCTCGAAATTCATGAATGTATATTCAAATAAGAGCATGAATGTATATTCAAATAAATTTAAAACAAATTCATGAATGTATATTCAAATAAAACATGAATTGGTTGTCTACTCTCAATAAGTTGTTCCAATTATCTTATATTACCTCAATTTACCTCTTACAAATTTAAAAATATATTCTCAAGTTTAAATATCTTGATGTTGAAATACTGAAATGCAATAATGTCGGTTTGGTTTGCAAAGATTATGATCCATTAAAGTAATCTGATTTCAAATTATTATAAAATTAAGATATATAGTAATTTGATTCAAACAATTTAAATCCTTTATTCGTTTAATCTTAAAAAACCATGGGGAAAATAATAAGATCATGAAAACAAGGTAAAACCACTAATTTTATATATATATATATGGAGTGGATCATGCAAGAACCTGCATTTAACGTGAAAACTGCGAACCATGCGAACCATGCATAATCCTTATATAATTTATATATAATCATTATGTATTTTATACAAAAAATATTTAATTTTACATTATACATATTTTTATGTAGAAGGGCAAAAGTGTAAAAAATATAGATTTTTTGCATAAAATATATAATAATTATGTATAAATTATATAAGAATTATGCATAGTTCGCAGTTCTCACGTTAAATGCAAGTTCTCACCAGATCCACACCCTATATATATTTATAATATTTCCAAATTTATTTTCCCTACTCTTAATTTAGTGTTCTTTTTCCTACCAAGAGCATGCAATTCGATTGGTATTTATTATTTATATATGAGTGATAAATCTATGTTCAATCTCTACTCATTAGGATAGTTTTAAAAAGTACTACTATAATATTTTTAATCAACCATATTTTGAATTTGTTATTTATTCCTAAATAAAAATATTATTGATCGAAAATGCTATTAGACGTTTTGAATTTGTTTATGATTTGGTTATTATTGATATTATAGAATTTATAAAATATCTTTTTTGAGCTCCACTCTTTTCACAAACATAGTGCGATAACTTTACTTGATACTAATTAGTAATTAAGGTAGTCGAACCCACGGTTTTCAATCATATTCATCAGAATCATCTTCTTTAATAACTTGACTTTCCTATATCATTTTCCCGAGAATACATTTTTTAACAACTTTACAATTCTACAAGGATTATACTCCGATAAAGTAATATTATTTCATAATTGTTCATTCTTATGTTACGTAGTCTAGGCCCTCTTGATGAGATTTGTAAAACTGAGAAAGTCATTCGTTTCCAAAAATCCAAAATTCCATATTTATTTTAATTTTAATAAAATTAAAAAACGTATAATAAGTATTCTAGAATAAGGAAAACGGTGTAATATTTTCTTTTCAAAGTCTTCAAGGAAAATGAAGGCAGCTGCAGTCGTAATTGGGAACTTGAATATGAATTTGTTGTGGAAAAGGACAAAAAATTATTTCTCAATTGGGGTTTTTTTAACTCCATCACTTCTCATATGCACCAACACCTACTAAAATTACGCATTCTTTTCCCATGAGATGGGAAAAGTATCATACTACTTTATTATTATTATTATTATTATTATTATTATTATTATTATTATTATTATTATTATTATTATTATTATTATTATTATTATTATTATTATTATTATTATTATTATTATTATTATAATATTAATATTAATATTATTTTATTAGTATTATTAATTATTTAATTTATGGTATTATTATCAAATTAATAGTGATATAATAATAATATTTAATTATTATTAAAAATATTAATATTGATATAATTTTTAATCTTATTAATAAAACATCATATATATATATATATTTATTTATTTATTAGTGCTTATTCAATTAATTATCTGGATATTTGTTAACTAAATTTTTATTATTGATAGATAATAATATTAATGGGGATTTTGAATGTTCAATTAAGTATCTGAATAATAATAATGATTGTTGATAATAAACATAATTCTTTTGCATAAGATAATTTTATGCATGTGTTGATATCATAATTTTTACATTTCTGACTATTTCCGAAACACACTGCAAGCAATCTTTTCTGAAAATCATATTCCAAGGAAACTTTACTTTTTTTTGCAACATTTCTTCCGGAATGATTTTCTGCATACCTACTCATATTCCCTAACTTCACTTTCCTTCCAATTAAAAATTTGATTCTATCGACGATCAATGTATATATATAGTTAAACCTCGATAAATTAATAACATTGAGACCGAGAAAAAAAATTCATTTAACGAGGTTATTACTTTATCGAATATTATTTTAACGCATTGACCCATATCGGGACCGAAAAAAATTATTATCTTAATGAGATTATTACTTTATCAAATATTACTTTATCGAGGTTTAACTGTATATATATATATATATATATATATATATATATATATATATATATATAGAGAGAGAGAGAGAGAGAGAGAGAGAGAGAGAGGGAGAGGGAGAAAGTCTTTGGGTTAGTAAAAAGCAAGTGGGTAGAAATATGTCTCCTAATTGATTACTAACTGTTTCTGAGTTTCCCCATTTTGGGACCAAAAGATAATGTTGAGATTTGAATGTGTAATTTTCATCCAATTAGAAATTAGAATGGAAGCTTTCATTATGAGTTCTTAATGAATTGCTAGTTACCTGATTAGGTGAAATTAGAGTTATTAATTAGGTGACCGGCAAGTTGAATTAAACGTCTAATTTCCATCTAATTTCTTTCTATAGACAGCTCGGACACTTTAATTTCTTTTTCTTTTTAATGTATTATGTCCGTAAAATTAAAATAATAATAATAATAATAATATAATAGTCAGACATATGGATGACCTATTTATTTCAAAACATGTCAATACATAATTAATTATAATAAAAAGAATAGAAAATTGATTTTAGATAATTACCGGCAAATTAATTATAATAAAAAGAATAGAAAATTGATTTTATTATTAATAATTATCGGCAAATTAATTATTTAAAAAGAATAGAAAATTGATTTTTATTTTTAATAATTATCGGCAACATTGGTAAATGATGCGCAATTGTTCATGAGTCAAAGGTGAATCTATCTCGTTAAATGGCTTCAATTATTTGTTGGGACTTGGGATTCTATCAAATTTGTTATATATATAGAAAAACGATATTATATAAAATTAGACAGGTGCTACCACCTCGTAATTCTCCACAACAATTGACCATGTCCGTACATATCATGTAGTTTAAGCTACAAGAAAACTCAGCTATTTTTCCACTAAATTTATTTATTAACATATGCACGTGCACTTTGAATAATTACAATTAATATATTGTTTGTTTGATTTGTCAAAATTAATTGGACTTCATAACGAGGAAAGACTACAATTATATCTATATAGTTTGCATGCTTTAAAATTAAGATTTACTCCCTCCGATCCCACAATTCTTATTACCTAGGTTGCAGGGATACATGACACGTGACACGATTCGACACGGACACGGAATACGAAATACAATAATTTTGAAATAATTTATGATACGACACGGGCGTTAATTTATTTAAAAAATAAAATTAAGTGTAAAATAAATTAATTTTGTATATTTTTATTAGAATTAGATGTATGTAAATATAAATCTATTGGACAAAGCAATTGAAGTGTCGTATCGTGTCCGAGTGTCTGACACGTGTTCGACACGATACGTTGATATTTTTAAAGTGTCCGTGCAACATAACTTGTTACATTTTTTTTTCGGGAAGTCCCACCATTCTTGTAGCATTTCATAAAATAGAAAATTATTATAAACACTTTATTTGATGGCCCAACATCTATATTCACAACCAACAACTCTCCTAAAATACCGTATCGAAAAGGATTATTGATTTTTGTAATTACACCCGTTTGTAATAAATGCACATTCTCGCACAAGCCGACTGTCCAAAACTTAACCGACTATGCCTCGTATCCCAACCGACCAATCGCTTCTGCTGACGTCTACCTCTATTTTCATTTGTCACTATTCATGCTTATTTATTGATCATGTATTTGTGGTCTCAAAAATTTATGATATGATGTGATATTATAATCCGATTAGTCTCATTATGTAGCAATCTTAATTCTTTTTAGAGTACTAATTTAGGGTATTGAATGATTTCGTACAATCTAATTAAACGTATAATTTCCTTGGAAGAAGCTCCAAATTAAGATTATATGTGGAGCTAGGAAATAATTGAATCTTATGATAAATGAGTGCTGGAAAGACATTATTATATAATATTATATTATATGAAAACAATGCTAGCTATGCTTAGTGTATTAAACTGGCTAAACCTGCTGATGGCAGGAGGAATTTTCAGCTTCTGAATCTCGATTAATTAAATTTTCCGTTCCAGGTATTATTTCCCGATTCTCGCGTGTTTAGCCACCGGACAGTTTTTTTTTTGTTTTTTTTTTGTATAACTAAAATTTTTATTTGATATCTTGCTTATGTTTTTAAAAAGTATTAGCCGCTTACAAAATTTAAGATCAATTTTTGTTATAGCTTGAAATCATGCATATCTTTCGTCGAATTTATTTTGAGCATGAGATTGCAAAAGCAATCAAATTGCAACTTTTGCTATCAATGAGACGGCAACATCCTTTTTTCATTTCTTGTTTCAACCTCTTTTTATTACTTTCAAGATACACAAACTTTTAATTGATTATAGTCTCTTACATTACTTCATAAATGTTTGTCTAAATACATAAATTCGTTCGCACGAATAGATATGACTCCAAATTGAGTCTGGTATTGAACATGAAATATCCTACGTTGACAAGTCGGCCGATGATGAAAACAATACTCCATCCGTCTCGCTACTACTGTCCTCTTTCTTAAAATAGCAAAAACTACTCATACACAAAAATTGAAGTGGTCCCTCCTACTTAATACTCATCTTCATATTATCATATTCTCTCTCACACGGTTTCGTAACTCCGTACTCGGAAATTTATAATTTTTAATTTTTTGAAAACATAAGATTATTTATTAAAATACAATATAAAAAAAATAGGAAAAAAAAATCGATTGCCTCAACTATGCCATTCAAAAATTTGAATAAATTCTTATTTCTTACACCAATCATTCCTCGAAAATTGTACTCATTTCTTAATACAATTAAAACTTATAAAATACACACTTAAATAAAGCTTTTTAATCTTTGTGCCGAAACAAAAAGGGACAGTAATAGCGGGACGGAGTGAGTATCATTTACTGCTTAAACAATCAATATTATTTTTTGTGCCAAAATGATGTCGTTTCTTTTACATGTGAATAATTCAAACTAACACAAAATAGAATTTGCACAAGTTCGTGTATTTACATACGAATAATTCAGACGAACACAAAATAGAACTAGGGAACGAAAAAGGACTAAATTAAACTCTTATACAGCTGGGATTGGATGTATAGGAGTCACTTTCCATTGTTTGGATCAAAACCGACTTTAGCTTTGGTTGAACATTTTTGAACCTCAGATTAGAAATGACAAACGATTTGCAGCTTTTGATATTAATGCGACGGCAAGCTGTGAATTGACATTTTTGCTTCATCACCAAAGATATTTTCACTTACAACACATTTCCAGTTAGCCTCTCAATTTCTCCAGAAGATTCCATACTTGTTTAAGGATAACTAGAAAATATATTTTTTGAGTTGACTCTTTTTTTTTTTCCTTTTCAAATTTCACTAAGATTACTTGAACTGTAAACAATAAAAATGTACCACCTTGAGTTTGTCTATGAACATCATGAACCGTTTCAGACATTTTAAATAAGATAATATACATAAAAGAAGAAAAATAAAATAATGTATCAAAGAAATGAGATATCCATAATTTTAAAGAACACTAAATATTAGTTCTAGATATTTTAAATAAAATATGATGTAATAAGGCTTCGTATGAGAAAACATCTTAAATAAGTATTTACGACGTAAGTGTTAATGTCCCAGGTTCTTGGGGTATATTTGCAAAAGTTGTTTTCTGCATTGATTTCTCTAAAATTAAGTATCAATGTTTGAGATGTTTTGATGGTTAAAGCACCATAGTTTATGGGACTACATGAAAGATCTGCTTTTGTATGTTAATTCAAAAGCCTCCTACATTTACTTAAAAGTAATTATTTTCAACTTAAAGAAAAATCAAATAAAAAGAGCTTATAATAAGCATTTGCAAACACACCTTTAAATTTGAATAAATTATTTGTTTTTGGATGCATTTTTCAAACACTTAATTAGGGAAAAAATATTGTTAAAAAAACTTATCCTTATAAAGATTTGATATAAAAATATATTTTCATAAGCTCTTTTTTTCGGCTTATTTCATGAATTCATTTCCAAAAAAGTCTACTCCAACAAACTAATGGGTAAACTAATTCTCTCTAAAAACTACTACTCCCTCCCTCCTATTTTCTAAAATGACAAAAAATAACTTTTAAACTTAAAATGAAGTGGGTCCCTTCTTACTCACTACTCACCACCACATTTTTATACTCTTTCTATCCAACAATCTTTTTTCTACAGAATTCCATTCAGCTACGTATTCAGAAAATCACGCTTTTTAACTTTTTAGAAACTTTACATTATTTCTTCAATTACAACATGAAAAAAAAGAAATCGATTGCCTTAATTATGCTTTGCAAAAACTTGGATGAATTTTCATTTATTCTCATCAACTATTCCTCGAAAACGTTGTTCATATTTTTAATACAATTAAAACTCATAAAATACAGACATAAATAAGATTTTCTTAATTTTCGTGCCGTTAAAAAGAGAACAGTAATAGAATTGTGAAATACTATTAATTTCTCATAATAATCATCCACATAAGCAATCACTTGGAAGCTTATTTTTTTCTTTTTAGTTTTATTTCTTTAACATAACATCTTTCCTTTTAATTATATATATTAATAGACAAATAGGGGTGTAAGTGGTTTCGCTCCGAACCGCAAAATCGGTCGGACCGAACCGAACCAAACCGAAAAATGTGGTTCGGTTCGGTTTCTCGGTTTGGTTCGGTTTATTTTTTTAGAAACCGTTTACATTCGGTTCGGTTCGCGGTTTCAAGAATTTTTGAACGGTTCGAACCGAGCCGAACTAATATCCTATTTTTTATTTTTTTATTATTTAATATTTGTCTTTCTTATATGAGAATATTATTGAATTTAGATATTAGATTTAAGTTTAGATCAATTCTATTCTATACAAATGAAGAGAAAGAAGTAACAACTCTATACTTATGAGTTCGGAATGAGTGACATCTTATAAACTATTATTCTTGCATTATTTAAGATTTAAAAAATAAATAAAAAAATAAAAAAGTGAACCGATGAACCGAACAGAACCGAACCATTTATAAGCGGTTCGGTTCGGTTCCAATATTAAAAAATCCATCAAACCGAACCGAACCGAACCATTTCTATGTGTTTGGTTCGGTTCCTAAAATACATAAAAAGTCGAACCGAACCGAACCGTTACACCCCTATAGACAAAGATTTGTATATCACACACTTTTATACTTTCTTATATGTCACACTCTATACATGTATTGACACGTGATACATATGACCCATCATAATTGATTTTGATTTTATTATTTAATTAAAATATATGTCACATGTCAAAATATTTATGAAAGTGACATAAAAGAGAATATGATTATGGGACACGAAAATCCATCCAATATTAATTGAATAAGTTCATAATAAAAAATTGACTTTATCTCGATAGACAATTAAATGGTGTATGATGTCTGAATTGATTAATACAAGTATCGGTTATCAAATTAAATAATACTATGTACATTTATATGAACATGAATTTATATTTTATTTTCTTTCTAAAAAAATTCTTTTGAATTTTGTTTTGTCCAAAATAATTATTTTTATTGTAAATATATTTATATATATTTGCTGATAAGTTCATCTGTAACTCTATAAATAGAGGTATTTGATTTTTATAATTATCTTTCTTTCTATTATTCACTTCTTCTCTTTAATTTATCAAGCTTTATCAACATAATTGTTCTTCAAATATTTATTCACGCAATTTTTCTACGAAGGTTTCTCAAAAGTGGTCGCGGACCAGTGTTCTGTTTGTGGAAAAAAATCCCGATAACATTGTTTGGTTTATTACATAATACATCAATCTATATTATGTGCCATTAATTTTATGTTGATAACTTGCTGTCGTGGATTAAAGATTTGGCCATAATATATTAAGTTGAGAAATTGATTCAAGTCACATTTGTGTGTCACCGATTTGGACACTAAAGAAGCATGACCATGTGTTTTACAGTTTCGATCTTTGATTAATTGAAGCAAGTATTGTTTTAATTGATGTGTTCTCTGACAAGTTGTAAATAATCTTAAAGATTAGGTTGATTCATAAACGTTAGATGACCCTGGAGTTTAAATGATTGTACTCTTTTATTTTTTAAGTTTTTTCCTAAAGAGTTTACTTAACGAGCCATCAAATACAACACATGATTTAAATGAGTTATTGAGATTAATTTACAAAGGAACCAAGCATACATTTCCCAGATTGTTTTACACACATGATCTCCAAAAGAATGACGACATTAACATCCAACAATTTGACTTAAATGATGATTTAGGGATTTTTTACAGAGACATTACCAATATCAACATTCAACAAATTGGTACACAAGATTCATATACGCCGCCTCGAGGATCTACAATGACTATTTTGAGAGGGGTATCTGTACTCTTTTTCCTCAGACCAATTTTTAACTCAATGGGTTTTTCTGCAAGGTTTTAATGAGACATAACTTTATTTTAGGAAGGTCAATCTACGAGAGTGTTAAATATATTTATATATATTTACCATATATATAGTAATGACTATGCAAACCTTAAAGACACATAAATCTATCTGTAATTTTATAAAGAGAGGTCTTTGGTTCTCATAATACATATATGATTATCACTCTCTCTATTATTCTCTTATTCTCTTTAGTTTATAACAATTTTGACTATTTTTTCTTCAAATGATAAAATTCCTTGACAAAAATCTTGTTTATACTATTTTCATTAGGGAAAATAATATTTATTTAATTATAATCGTGCATATATAACTTATATAAATATAGACATAGTTTTTATATAATTCGATAACAATTATTTTAATAAATCATATCTGATTAACTATCTAATTAAAAATTTGTGCTTGTTAACTTATTTAATTAATATATGTAAGAAAATGGAAAGATGTTAAGACAAACAAAATAAAATTAAAGATTAATAAATGAATTTTCAAGAGGTTGCTAGGAAGATAATTTGAGAAATAGTGTTGGTCCAGAGACGAGTATCAGGTGTGGGGAGGGGGGGGGAGTGAATACACCTGAGTCAAAGTTTTGCTCAAACGCGAAGGTTAGTATTATACTAAGTATACTACTGAACTAGTTCAGTTGCCAGTTAAGCCTTTTGATCGCGGGGCAGAGTGATTTAACAATTGAATCCTTTCTACTGACTGATATCAGTACTGAGTAATTCAGGAGATGAATAAGTGCGGAATTGTGTAGGCCCGATTTAAGTTTGTCTATTTGAAAAACGTTTTTATGCAACCCAAATCAGTTGGCGAGTGCAGGTTTTACTGAAAATATGATTTTGCAAATAGTTGACAAACAGATGTAATAAAACAGTAAATGACACGAGCAATTTTTAACGTGGTTCGGATACGCAAGATCCTACATCCACGGTCCTGCCGAACATGAGTTCTTATTGATTAATTTGAGCAAGCCTCAATAAGTTTCTGTACGCTGGACATAACCTTCTAAGTTATAATCCTTAGTAACTTTACAAGATCAAACCGAAGTTTGAAGGGTTTTATCTCGAACAAGGAAGAATTTCTTACAATAAGAACGTATCACTAAAAGTGAACTCCTTCAAATGTCTAGGCCTAAGATCTAACAAGGTTAGCTTAGAAAAGAGATCGAGAGCAACTCTAGAGTGAAGAACTACTAGGATATCTCTAAGATTTCCAGTTCTTCGCTGGATGTAAGCTTGCTCGAGTGTTTGAGTATGTGTTCTTGAATTTCTCGCGTCTCTGTTCCTGTTGTTGTTCTTTTTTTTTTTAAATCTTCAATTGATGATCTCTTTATATAGATGTGACCCATGCATATATCCGTTGGAGGGGACCATGCCACGTGTCACAAGACTCCAATGAAAATGACCATTTAATTTAAATGTAGCTGCAGAGGGTGGTTGACTTTCTGTACATGAGAGCAGCTTTCGTGTCAGAGCAAGTAAGCTTTGCTTGCTTCTTATTGGTCGAGGTATAGCGGTATGTGAGACTTGTAAGACATCAGTCTTCTAGCTGAGTTGACTTCTTCTGAACCTCGGATACTAAGTGTTCCTCTGTTGACATCCGACTGATAAAGTTAGGCTGTTGATTTCCCTTGTACGGTCTGCAACTAAGTTGCAACACATTCAGTAGATCAAGGATGATAATACTGAGTTTTCTTTCTGAGTCGGCTGAAGAGTGATCTTCTACTAAGTGCTTCCAGCTACTGACTTGAAGACAAACTACTGAGCTCTTATACAGACAAAGCTCTACTGAACCGATAATAGACATAGGGTTCTGGAACCTTAACTTCTCTACTGAAGTTCAATCCTACAATTCACCCCTTACAGGACTTAGACAAACTAATCTAGAAAGATCAAAGCAGGTCTAGCCTATTACATCATGTCGGTTCATCACACACTCAGGGGTTTTGGGATCTTCAATTCCTCCTTAAAACATTTATACAACAATTACTCAGTATCAGAGGTACTGAATCATCTCCCAACAATTTCCCCCGTCCACTGACTCATATCCCTACAATTTTTCCCTAATTGATGATGCCAAAGCCATTAACCACTAACAGCAGAAAAAATTACAACACATATTAACAGTTACACAAGGGCACATATGAAGAAATTAAGTATAGTGAGTGTGTGTTGACACTTCAGTGATCAGTCGTGATAATGAACGACATAGCTATAAGATAATGAGTAGTTGTCTGGCCAAGCGAAGTACTGATTTCATTGATAGAGAAATGGTTACATATACATCAGTACTACACTACCAAAAGAAGAAAAGAGAAGGGCAAAGACTGAAAGACGGCTGAGTCTGCTGCTATTGCGGTCTAAACTTCTGAATCCTCGATTTGAAGTTAGCAGACTTGGTCTCTGGAAGTTCTAGCCCATATGATTTGTAGATGGCTTCTCTGAGATGTTTGATCTATGGAAGATCTCCTTTCATCCGGGAGGACAACTCGTTGCGATCCAAGGCTATCTTCACCTCTTCTCTATCTCTTTCGTGTAGATGTTACCTTCAAAAGTAATGGGGGGAGTCAGACGCCTGAATGTAGGCACTTTCACTGACATTCCTTCCTTATGAAGAATCATGATAATCTGAGCACGAAAGTTAGGATCATACTGATATAAGAACTGATCGAATAGTTTGTCCACTGGAACGTCGACTGGATAACATTTCCATACATAGTAGCTTTTTATGAAATCTTCCTTCGGACTCTCCCACTGCTCATTCAGGTTCCATGGGATCCACTTATCAGTGCGGCGGCATAGAGGTTTCCAAAGATGTGGCTTCCGTCCACCGCGTCTGTAGAATTTATATGTAGTTGTAATCTCTGTGCTGTTAACTGGAACGGCTTCCCTAGTAGCTTTTGCAGTTTTGACAATTTGCTCTACCAGTTCAGTCTTTCTCAATCGATCTCTGGCTTCAGCTGTGAGTCTTTCCCTGGCTGTGAAGTCGAGGCCTATCTCAACTGCGTCCCTTAAAGCTTTCTCTTCAGCAATCTGTTCATCTGTAAGCTTAGGAGCTTTCTTCTTTAGCCTTTCGGATAGTGGCAGCTTGTCAGTATCAAACTCTTCAGTAGACTCAAAAGCAGATTTTTCAGTTGACTTCTGCCGAGTCCTTTTCGGAGTGGTTCGCTTCTGCTGAATTTTTTTCAACTGAGTATGAGTCCTTGACTGCCTTGCCACATGGACTTTTGACTTCCTCTTCAACTTAGCCTCTTCTTCTTTTCTCACTTCGTGATCCAGCTGAGCCTGCAGCTGCTGAGCCATCAATTCATCATAAGCCTATTGTTCTTCCTTATTCTTGAACATAGGCGATGGAGAGAGAGAGAGCTCTCAGTAGCTATCTCTTTGCCATGCCTCTTTGGCGCAAGTGACTCCGTCTTCTCGATGAATTCGGCTATTTCATCAATGTGTGCCTGAGCTGAGGATCCTTCACCTGATCCTCCAACTTGCACTGTCAGCTGCATAATTTGCTCTTGAGGCTCTGCATGACCTTCAATAGCCTTTTCCTTATCCTTTCCTTTGGGGAGAGGTAGATCTATTTTGGATATAATGTGCTCTCTCCTGATCTCCTCAATCTCTTACATCTCTTCCCCATCCCCCTTTACTTCCCCACTCCCTTTACTTCCACTTTTTTGACATCATCAGTCGGGGTCAGTAGGATCTTGACAACGACTACATCATCTCGTAAGCTGTGAGAGAGTTTTTGATTTGGGTGAAGGAGGAGTTGAGGTCCTCGACGACATCACAATATTTGTCCCAATCCATTTCGTAATCAAGGCGGATCTCCTTCATCAGGGTAGCTGTTGGTCCCAAGAGTAACGTTCAGGTGTAGAGGGGGGAGGGGTGAATACTCCTGAAAACCGATTTCTCAACTTAAAGCGCGAATAGTCCTTTTCAGGAGAGTGTCGTACTGAATGAGTTCAGCAGACCAGATAAGCTGTTCTGAATCGCGTGGCAGAGTTACTGACTTTACTGAGGTCTGCTAGCTGACTAGAGTCATAATTTTGTATCGTTCAGATAGAGTTCAGTAGTGCGGAAATGTGTAGACCCAAATTAAGTTGAGTTAGGAAAACGTTTTTATCAAAACAGTTTCAGTATATTAGTGCAGTCAATTAAGCTTGTTGAAACTCAGTTGAATGATTTTAAAGATATTTTTAGTATGCACAGTAAATCAATGCAACAGTAAATAATGAACACAGAACACAGGCGAGTTTTAAAGTGGTTCGGATCCAACAATCCTACATCTACTGTCCTGAAAGATCAGGAAGCTATGTATTATACTGAGATAGTCTCAGTTTGTTTGTTCACTGGACAAACACTGGTCTTGAGATTTATACTGAGCAAGTCTCAGTTTACAAGGTATCAAACTAAGTGTTTGAAAAATTCTCCAACAGTGAAGGAGTTCTTTACAATAAGGATCAGTTCGACTATGAACTCCTTCGTCTAAGCTATAGATATGAACAACTGAGCTTAGGTTAGAGGGATAGGGAACGAGAACGTGGCTTCTAGAGCGACGAACGGCTAAGTATAAACTTTGGGTTCGTGTTCAGTCGCTTGGATACTAGAGGCTGTATAATTCTGATTCAGCTTGGTTCCCTATGAGCAGATAGGTAGTCTTTCACCGGAGATTGTCTCTTCTAACTTCTTGTGGAAGACTTAAGGCGTTTATGAGTTGCTCTTTGAATGCTCTGAGTTCGCTTGTATGTTCGTATGTGCTCGTGAGCTTCAATTTGATTTTATCCCTCTATTTATAGAGCATGGATTAGGATAGATCCTTTGGAGACGACGATCCTTTGTCTCTCTCTTTTGGGTAGCTAACGGCTCTTTCAAAATATGGTTGCAGTGTCCTTTCCCTCCATTTCTGAAAAGTTGTTGACTTGCAGCTTTAATAGATATAGGACAGGTGACTGCTTGTCATTGGTCGAGGTTCAGGAAAGTTGGTGAGACAGAACATACTTCAAGGAGATCTGAAGCTGACTTCTCTCTTCCTCGTATTGACTCTGCTGATTTGACTTTTAGAGAATCTGAAAGTCAGAAGACTGTCCAGCCGTTGCTGAGTCTGATCTCTATTCAGTAGCATGCTCCTGCTGAGTCGGCTCTACTGAAGATCAACTGCGAGTTCGGTGAACTACTCTTCCGAGTTCGGTTCCACCGACTCCTGCCGAGTCCAAGATCACCGAGTCTTCTACTGCCAGTGCGAGGCGTAATCTCCGAGCGCCTGAACCAGATGCAGAGTGTCTACTGAGTCTGAAACTTTATAGACAGAACAAAGACAGGTTATGTTGGATATGAGTCAATAGATGATACTCAGCTGTTGTTCGGTTAAAAGAAAATTTGGGGAAATCATAGTAGTACTATGGAATTGAAGATCCCAAAACCTAGCTGATATCAGTAGATTAGTGTGTCGTTAGGATTAGCTGATGTATAGGTTAGACTTGATGTATTGTTTATTATTTTTGTCTAAGTCCTGTACGGGGTAGTTGTTGAACTGATCTTCTGTCGAAGATACTTTTTGGAACCCCACGTCATCAATGTAATCGCTTGTGTTCTTCAGTCAACAGCTGATCTTCCACTCAGTCGAACACAACGCATCAGCTGACAAATCATCAGTAGAAGACTACTCCCAGCTGATAGTCATCAACGGAAGAACGAGAAACAAGCACAGTACCTTCGCGGTCGCCGGTGACCTACTCGGTAGATGCCTGTCACCCGACTCAACGAAGAAGAACGAGAAACAAGCACAGTGACCTTTGCGGTCGCCCGGTGACCTACTCGGTAGATGCCCTGTCGGTCACCGACTCACCGAAGAAGAACGAGAAACAAGCACAGTACCTTCAGCTCGCCACTGACCTACTCGGTAGATGCCCTGTCGGCCGACTCATTGAAGAAGACGAGAGACTTTTCGGTCCTATCGTATCCTACGGAAAGCGACCCGGCTATTCAAGTCTTTTCGAAAAGTTCGGCGAGAAGACATACGAGGTTGTTGAACGGTTAACTCTGACATTCTCACCAACTACAAACCTCGACCAATGAGAAGCCGACAACGCTTACCTACTCTACACAGTAAAGCTGCTCTCATGTACAGTGTATTAACTACCCTGCTGCAACAAGTTCGAATTATGGCCGTTTTCCTTGGAAGCTTGTGACACGTGGCATCGTCGTCTCCAACGGACATATGCCATAACTCACAACTATAAATAGAGAAGTTTTTGAAGCTCCGAGTGACGGAATTTCGAAGGGACAAGCTCAAGTTCATAAACGCTCTAGAACACTCAAAGATCATCCAGAGGAAAACTTGCGTACTTAGAAGATTTCTCAGTTTTTCCTCTCTAGAGTTCTTAGATCCCCTTCTTTTCTAGACTAAGCTTATTGTCATATTTATAGCTTAGATTCGAAGGAGTTAACATTTAGTGAATTGTTCTTATTGTAAGAACTCCTTCTCAGTTGGAGAATATTCCCTCCCCTTTCAGACTTAGGTTTGGATTGTAAAGTCGCTAAGGACTATAACTTAGAGGGAACTGTCCAACGACGGTATCCCCGCTCGAGGCTTGCTCAGAATAATCAACAAGTTCTCCTGCTTTGTTCAGGACCGTGGACGTAGGATCTTGCGTATCCGAACCACGTTAAATCGCTTGTGTTCTTTTACTGTTTTATTGCATAGCATTCAACTGACTTGAAAATCATAAGCTTGCATAAAACGTATTTTATAAAGCGCACAGCCAAAGGATTTAATTTGCTAAAACGTGTTTTCAAAAGAGACGAATTCCGGGCCCCACACTTTCCGCACAACAGCCTCCGACCGATTCTCAAAGTAATCGACTACGGTCGGTAGGGAGAGAGCTCGCAGGCCGACTCACTGTCCCGCGATCGAAGGCTTATTTGGCAATCGTTCATCGGTTGCAATCATCGCCTCGGTGACCTTCATTGAGAAAAAGAAACTGAGCTCAGGTGTATTCACCCCCCCCTCTACACCTGACTTATCGTCTCCGGACCAACAATTGACATCAGAGCACACGGTGTTCAACTGATCGCCGGTTCTGAAATACTGGTCCTCTCGAACTGATCCTGAAAACCGTTTTCACTGCATAAGCATCTTTTCAGCATCCTTATACTCTTACTCTTACAATGTCTGATATGTCAGGTATTAGGATGGTACCGATGTTCTCAATAGAGAACTACACTGTATGGCGCGTACGTATGGAGGCACACCTAACGGCACTCCACGACAGCATGTCAGATGTCCTAGAGTCAGGACCGATCATTCCCATGATCGACAGCGTAGTATTTGCTGCTGGAGGAGGCGCGGGAGCACAAACTGGTGCTAAGGTTCCCAAAGATAAATCTGCCTTCACGCCTGAAGAAAAGAAGTTGCACAACCTTGACCGAGTTGCACGTAATGTCATACTGACTACGCTCAGTGATTCACACCTCGGAAGGGTACAGGATTACAAGACGACGAAAGAGCTATGGGACGCCTTGGCTGTACTGAGCCATGGAACCTCTCAGATCAAAGAAAACAAGCTCGAGCTAGAGCTTCAGAAGTTCGACGCCTTTGCAATGGAGCCTACTGAAACCATTGACGAGCTGAGTGTCAGATTCACCAATCAAGTCAATGTCATCAATGGGCTGGGGAGGTCGTTCACCAATAAGGAGATGAACACCAAGATCTTGAGAGCGTTGCCCCGACAGAACTGGCTTCCTTTTGCTACTTATTTACGTCGCTCTGATCTAAATGCTCTAACTCCTGATGTTATATTTTCAGAATTAAAATCGGAGGAATTCGAGCATAGCCTACCCCAAAAGTGCTTAAGCGCTCCAAACTGACACACGGTTCGACCATGCCTTCAAGGCAACATCAGCAACACGAGAGCCAAGCCTATTTCCTCAAGCAAAGCCGTGGCCACATCGTAGCAAAGTCTTCCGAGACTCCAGGCCCCGATCGCCTAGCACCGATGGCTCTCAAATATCGGAGGGAAAAGGAGAAAGTCGAAAGCCGAGGAAATACAACCGAGATTCTTCTTCGGGTAAGAAAGACTATCATAAGAAAGAAGAATCTAATCCTTCTACCGAATGCGGGAAATCGGAGTCTGCCGCCGGTCCGTCTAAAGACTCACTGGTAAGAGCAAGCAGAACATCCACTTCGCTATAACCGCAAGAAGGAGGGACACTATCGGTATGATTGTCCCGAACTCTCACCGCTCAAAGAGCGTAACGACGAGCCGAAGGGAAAAATTTGCCAAGCGAAGGCAGGCCTACATAGCCGGAGAGATATCCGACAACTCAATTGAAGAAGATACATTCATGTATTCTTCTGAAGATGAAGCTGCATTCGTAGCTGCTGAAGTCAGAGAGAAGGTTCCTGAGGAATCAACTGAACATTGTCTGATGGCCGGAGAAGAGGCTGAGGTAAATTCTAAACTTAATATAACCTCCTCTTCACATAGCACACACGACACGTGCTCGGTCTCAGATGATCCTCTAGATGTGGTACAAGCCTACGACGATCTACTAGAGGAACAGATTCAGCTGAGCAGAGAGTTCAGCAGAACTATCCAGGAACTTGAACAGGTAAAGGCTGAGAATCAGAGACTTTCTTCTGATTGTCAGGTCTCTACTGAGTCAGTGAATCTAGTTGCGAGACTCAAGGAAGAGATTGAATCTCTTATGACTAAGTCTCAGCTTCAAGAAACTCGGATCTCGACCCGACCAAGGACAATTTGGAGAAAGAGACTGAAATAGCCAAACTCAGTCAGAAACTCTCAGACGTACAGAAAGATTATGACTCACTCAGGAGAAGTGATGAGGTCTGGAGAGGACTGATGACTGAACAGTACCTGGGAGCTAAGGAGAAGCTAGAAAGCATGCTCAGAGCACAACGACCAACTACTATAAAAGAAGGCCTTGGTTATATTCACGAAGCTTCCACCTCCAAAAACTCAGCAACTCTGGCTGATAGGTTCGTCAGAGGAAAGGTGCAAGCTGCTGACACCACCCCTCAGGCGAAAAACAAACAAGAAAATGATTGCACCTCGCCCGAGTAGCAACAAGCGGCTAACCAAAGGTTCCAGCCCCGGGACACCGCGATCAATTTCGGGGGAACCAAGAAGGTCAGATGGGCAGAATAGTACAAGGAGCCACTGTATGAGCACCCGGCTCAGTACGGCTCGTACTACTATGAGCCCAGGGTCAGGAGAAGCGCTAAGACTCAGAAGAAGAAAGCGCCTAAACCCAAAATCATCGCAGAAAGTCGGTATCTCCAAGTTACGTGGAGAAGAAAGCCGACAAGGTTCGAAGAAGAAGTCTCGAGACTTCTAAGGTTCCTGAGACAGATCCGGGGTTCCGAAATCACCCACTAACCAAGTAAGGACCCAATCGAACCAAAGGGTACCTAAAAATGCCTGTTTTTACGAGTGCATAAGGACCCATGGATAGTGGACAGCGGCTGCTCGAGACACATGACTTACCAGAAGAGCCTGCTGACGAACTACGTACAAGAAGATGGTCCTAGAATTGAATTCGATGACAACTCCAAAGGCTATACAAGGGGATACGGAACGCCGAGCGGTTGGGGCTGCCACGGCTCAAGAGTAACATATGTTGAAGGACTTCAACATAATCTCCTTTCACCGATCAATTCGTGATAATCTTAATAGAGTAATCTTTGACGCTGGTTTCTGTGATATTGTTGACAAATCTACAGGGAAAACAGTGTTATCAGGTTCGCGGAGGAAAAACATCTATGTTGCAGACTGGAAAACCGCAGAACCTGAGGCTTGCTTACTAGCACAGACAAAATCTGGTGACAAGTCAGGATGGCTATGGCACAAGAGACTCAGCCACCTGAACTTCAAGACCATGAACAAGCTATCCAAGAACTCCAAAGTCAGAGGACTGCCCAACGAATCGTTCGTTAAAGACAGAAATTGTGAAGCATGTCTGAAGGGAAAGCAAACAAAGAGTAGCAATCCACCTATTCTGTCACCTTCCACTGATGGAATCCTTCAGCTGCTGCACATGGACTTATTCGGGCCAGTCTCTCCAGTGACTATAAGAGGCAAGAAGTATGCCCTCGTCGTCATAGACGACTACTCAAGATATACTTAGGTCATCTTCATCGCCAACAAATCTGATGTTCAGACTGAGTTACCTAATCTGCTGAAGAAACTCAGTGTGGAAAAGGACATCAAGATTCAAAGAATTCACTCAGACAGAGGAACAGAGTTTATGAACTCAGTAGTTAAAGAGTACTGCGATAAAGAGGGAATTCAGCACGAGACATCAGTGCGCACCCCTCAGCCAGAACGGACTTGCCGAACGTAAGACAGAACACTCAAAGAAGCAGCAAGAACGCTCCTAGCAGACTCAGGACTACCCTCAAAGTTTTGGGCTGATGCTACTGACACCGCCTGCTATACTCAGAATCGCTCACTACTGACACAGCAACACATGAAGACGCCTTACGAACTGTGGAAAGGGAGAATTCCTTCTATTTCTCATTTTCTTATTTTCGGCTGTCCTTGCTTTATCCACAATAATGGGAAAGATCAGCTGAAGGTCTTTGATAGCAAATCTGATCAAGGAGTATTCTTAGGATACTCTCGAGTCAGCAAAGCATTCAGAGTCTTTAACTATCGGACTCTTTGCGTGGAGGAAAGCCCTCATGTTGTTTTTGATGAGTTTGTTACTGAGAACAGGAAAGAGACAGAGTTAAATACTGAAGATGTCAGCAGCAAGCTATAGGATCTCGCACTGAATGATAAAGCTGAAAAGATCCAGCATTGTTGGGATGATGAGTCAGACAACGAAGAAACTCAGACTCAGCCAACAAGCAATGTAGCTGACCTAGTTGATTCTATCGAACAGAATCAACAACAGGTAACATCGGTCGATGAGGAAGCCCCAGTGGTAACTGAGACCTCTACTGAGAATATAAACTCAGGGGGAACGATTAATGTTCCTGAGCTAAATGCCCCTGAACCTGGAAACTCAGTAGATCCTAACCTTCTTACTGAATTGCTACGGATCACGGAAACGATTACTCTGAAATGCCTAACACTCCTACTGACTGTGCAGAAGTAGTATTAGAAGAAGAAGCCTGACTCAGGCATTCGTGGCTCGATGCTCATTCTTCAGATCTTATCATTGGAGATCCATCAGCAACTATAAGACGAGATCAAGATTAAGTCAAGGAGAAAGCTCACTTTACTCTTGTTTTCTGTCTACAGAAGAACCTCAGTCGATAGAGGACGCACTTAAAGATGTTGACTGGGTCATTGCTATGCAAGAAGTGCTGAACCAGTTCGTCAGAAATGAAGTATGGGAGCTTGTTGACAGACCTAGACATCAGCACGTGATTGGTACTAAGTGGGTCTTCAAAAACAAGCGACATGAAAACGTCATTGTCAGAAATAAAGCAAGACTAGTTGCAAAAGGATATAGTCAGGCAGAAGGAATTGACTTTGATGAAACATTCGCTCCAGTCGCCAGATTGGAAGCCATTCGTCTTTTCCTAGCTTATGCAACACATCAGGGATTTAAAGTCTATCAGATGGATGTAAAGTCAGCATTTCTGAACGTCGTACTGAAGGAAGAAGTCTACGTGGAACAACCGCCCGGCTTTCAGCAGGGACATCAGTGTTACGAGACTTAGGAAAGCTCGTATGGGTTAAAACAAGCACCCGGGGCTTGGTATGATACCCTATCGAGACTTTCTACTTGTAAAGGTTTTCAGAAGGGGACAGTAGATCGCACCCTATTCAACATAAAGTCAGGAGATGACATCCTACTGGTGCAAATCTACGTGGACGACATCATTTTCGGCTGCAGAAATGAGACCATATGCCAGCAGTTCGAGAAGATGATGAAAGAGAAATTCGAGATGTCCATGATGGGAGAGATGAATTATTTCCTTGGATTTCAAGTGAAGCAATCACCTGAAGGAATTTTCATCAATCAAGCCAAATACACTCGAGATCTTCTCAAAAGATTCGGCTGCGACTCCAGCAAGCCAGTCAAAATCCCCATGAACACGAACTTTAAAATCGATCTAGACAAAGAGGGAGCTTCTGTTAACTCTACTGATTATAGAGCTATTATAGGCTCTTTACTTTATTTAACAGCTAGCCGTCCTGACATAACTTATCTTTGTAGGTGTATGCGCAAGATTCCAAGCGGATCCCAAGCGAAGTCATTTAGACTCGCCGAAGAAGATTCGCGCTATTTAAGAGGAACACCCGATCTTTGGGTTATGGTATCCCGCCGATGATAACTTAATACCGACGGAGTTATTTCGATGCCGATTATGCGAGGATGCGGGATAGATCGAAAGTCAACTTCCGGAACTTGTCGGTTCCTAAGGCGCAAGCCGATTTCTTGGTTTTCAAAGAAGCAAAGCATTCGGTAGCAACGTCTACTACCGAAGCCGAGTACATGGCTGCGGGAAGTTCTTGTGCCCAAATCCTTTGGCTTCGACAACAACTTAGAGATTATGGTATAACTCGGGATGAAGTGCCCATCTACCGCGACTCCACAAGTGCAATTGCCATAACTCGGAACCCGGTTCTACATACCGGATGCAAAAACGTGGATATCCGATACCACTTCATCAGAGACCATGTCGAGAAGAAGGATATCGGGATGGAGAAGATCCATACCGACAAGCAAAGGGGCAGATATACGACCAAACCACTAGCCGAGAACAAGGTTCGGAGAACTATCGCCGAGCTAGGTCTCTTGGATCCTATCGAGATGCGTCGTGAGATGCCGACTACCGAGAACATCATTGCCCAACAATTGGTAACAATTGGTATCGGCATAAGGAATCGAGCACGACGAGTCGGATAACTAAGTACGATGACTCGGTTGGGAAAGTCACACCTGCATACGCGCAAGGGGGGAACATAGTCATCGGCATGACAACCATTCTCCTTATACATAACGGTAACCGCTGATAAGTTCGACCAAGAGGTTTGCGTAACTTTGTGTACTTATTTTTTTTAAGCATGCTCGCATTTATTGCATCAGTCGCTCACACTCAGTAGTTAATGTGCATTCATTTCCCGCCATTAATAGTTTAAGGAAAGGTCAGTAGGAAACCTTTTCATTCGCATAAACTGAGTAATTAATGCTGTCTGTCGCGCATTTAATGCATGTCTTCTCACTTACCTTTATTACGTAGATCTATGTTTGGGGCGGCTTTTGTAATCATTCCTTTTATAACATTAAATCTTAGCCATCCATAGTTATGAAAGATTAAAACTCAGTCGTTAGATTAAAACGTGCAATCAAGCTGATATATATAAAATCTTTCATCTTCTATCATTCCTCACTTTTCGCCATTTTCATACCTTACGAGCTTTACTCGCAATCAGTTTCTACTTCTTATAACTGCCTTGCCTGTGCATCTTTCAAGCTCTAATACTCGGTAATGTATTAAAATCTGCTGATAACTACTAACTTACTCTATTTTCAAGTGCTAACAAGTTGTTTTGCAGATTTCTATGGCGATCGTACAGACTCCTGAACCTATAGTGGAGATCATGACCATCCGGATTCAGTTCGAACCCACAATGGCTTTCCACCAGGTGCATATCCCATATCTGGAACTGATGTTCGATGCTCTGGAGAGGTATGGGTTGGAGATCCTCGTGACCAAGCATCCCCGTGCCAGTCTGCCGAGGCAAGTGGCGGAGGCATATTTCAACTGGAATTCAGTGGCTGCCGAAGGAGAAGAAGCCTCGTTTTCTTACATGGAGGAGACTAATCCGAACAAGTGGAAGGCGTCTCAGAAGACCTTCAACATCCGAGAGGCTCTGGTCCTCGCGTTTCAGCTTCCTAATTATGGAATCTCCCCTATCGGATATAAGGAGAGGGAGATCAACGCTTATGTGCAAAAGTTCTGTGGACGCAGTGATCTGACGTTCAAGACAGCTCTCCCGAGGAATCTCTTGCTACCTCGACATGAGGTTTAGTGTATGTGGTCTCGCACATACTGACAAGCTCAGCTGGATCGTACGATCAACTGTCCAAGCCAAGGATTCAGCTGATGATGGCTATAGATGATGGAGTAGAAGTGAACTGGGCTGACTATTATACAACTCAGATGAAAGCCCAAGCCCAGAAGTTCACTACGCTACCCACTGGCGAGAGGAGGTTGGCCAGTGTGGGTAAGCTTCTATTCGGGACCAAGATGGCGGTCCTAATAGAGAGTGTTGTACGAGAGGAACTCGGCTTTTGAAGACTCAAAGTTGTACAACACTAAGCTGATAAAGTTTCAGACTAAAGAAGCGACGGAGAAGTCTATCGGTAAGGGGCCGCCTGAGCCGAAGAGAGCAGCATCCGCTCTGCCCCCTCATACCGAAGTGCCTAAGAAGAGGCGGCTGACTAAGACCAGACCAGCTGAGGTCTCAGCTGCTCAGCCCCTCTCTATTATTGAACCCACTCCTCCTCCTACTCAAGAAGAGCAGTTTTTAGATTCTGATACTGGCATTGAGGGTGCGACCCTCAAAGATAAAGTCCAGGTGATTAGCTCAGAGGAGACACAGTCGGACGTCAGGTAACCGACTGAGGAGAATGCGACTGAGTGGACAGCTATTCACACCACTCGTCTCCGTGCCGCAGCTGACGTACACGATCATATTCCTGAGATCGCTGGGCACTCAGACTTAGTCGACATAGCCATCAGGGCTAGGGTTCAAATGCTTCTTAGATTTTTGAGTTGGGATATTCTAGAAGACATAATCAAAGCCCACTCAGTTCTCTACCTGCACGATGAGGAGCAGAAGCTACAAGAAGTAATAGGGTACGGAGAACCAGCTGACTTAGCTACTCTTGAAGACCTCCGAGCCGCAATGCTTTATCTTCTAAGCTTGCGAGAGTCGGTCCCCCGGTAACACTCCTCCACCCCCATCTCCTCCCCGCCGATGATAAGCACGATGATGATGACAACAATCAGAGGAAGGATGACATACCCAAGGATACAGAGTTGGGAGGCTCGCCGAGGGTTCAACTCCCCGTGAGAAGAGCAAATCACCAAACCCCGATACATCAGGTGATGCTCAAGGTGCTCCGAAGTACGGTAGGGGAGCAAGCTTCTCACATTTTTCGAGCGAGAGGCTCGAAACCGGTTCTTACCGGATTCAACCCATCGGTTCCGTGACCTCAAAATCTGTCAACAAAGCCATCCGACGCCAAGGAGAGAAAAAATGACTTCTCGCCAAAGACGTTCATATCAAATGGGCGAAGTATACTAAGGCTCGAGACAGAGCCTAGGCAGATTAGCAACCGGCATCTCAAAGACTCCGTAAGCTCCTCCGCAACCAAATTTTCAAGAGCTTATTGAGGCCGCGTTATCAGCTCAGAGAGTCGATCTAGAATCTCAGAGTCAGCAGTTGCTCTAGAATCAGCATAAGATATTTTCCGAGCAGCTGACTCAAGTTCTTGAATCTGTCAAGACAAAGATCAACGAAAGAAATAAGATTGCAACCTCTAGCCTTCAGAAAGCTATTACTCAACGAGCGAGAGGCTCAAAACTATTCAGAAGGAAATGACCGAATCGCATGATCAGGCTCTGCTGAAACTCCGTCTGGAGTCAGCTGCACAGCTCAAAACATCTAGAGCTGATCAAGAAACAGACTGGGAATTATACTGCGATCTCGTCAAAGACTTCGAATCCACAGCAAATCAGATTAAGGATTCAGTCCACAAGCTGGAAAAAGAAGTCACAGCTATTCGTACCAACCTCGATAAGGCTGCTGATGCCAAAAAGGGGGAATGTATAATAAAAGATGAATCTGAAACGAATACAGCTGATGTACAGATAATCAGGGAAAGGGTTTAGGCTGAAGAACCCACACAGACTCAGGGGGAAAGGGCTCAGGAGGAAGGACCCTCTACTACTCAGGATAAGAACTCTTCTGAGGTCCTTCTCCTAGAATTTTCACTACAGCCGACCCCCATCTCCTCTTCTGCTGCTCACGTTGAAGAAGTAGCCAGATTTATTGAGCAGGAGACAGAAGAAGAAGAGCCTGAGCCTAAAAAATTGCCACCGCAGAGGCCGGGGAAGGAGATTGCAACTAACTCTACTCCTCCTTCCTCCCCGCTCCATAAGTTCAAATCTAAAGCGGAGCAAGAGGCTTATGACCTCAATATTGCCCAACAGCTGCAAGATAAGCTGGATCGAGAGCGTCAGCTTGAAGAAGCAGCAGAAGCAACAAAGAAGCCCAAGGGCAAAGCTGTTAGGGGCAAAGGCAAGAAAAATGTCGAATCAGTCGGAGAGCAGAAGAAGAAAGCCCAAGTAGATTTTGCTAAGGCTCTTCCGACTGAGATCCCAGCTACTACTCAGAGCATTCCCACTCCTACTCTAACACCTGAGCAGATAGCGGAAGATCAAGCGACCTGGGAGGCGACGCTGCAAGGCCTAAATCTCAGGAAAGGAGACTGTAGGGCAGCGGCTCTCCGAGAAAAGAAAAGAATGGCTGATATGTCTAAGATGATGAGCCTATCCAAGAAGCCAGCAGCTGATCCCAGAAGACAAATCCCAAGAGGATCAAGGAAGAGAACACCTCTCGCCAAGAAGGACTCAGTTGTTCATGTCGATCGATGGGTTCCGGCTGAGGTTAATGATCAATGGGAAGACTTAAAGAGCAATTTATCAAAGGCTATTATGTTTGGGGATTCTATCCTCGAGAGCAACCTATCGATCAAGCCTTTGATGAGTTCATGTTTCTGTACAATTCAGAGCTGAGGGAACAACTCAAAGAGATTATGAAGAGAGAGAATATTCCGTTTAGAGCTCCAGCTTTCAGGCGCATCCCACCTCCTAGAACTGCGCGCGGAGTTCTATGTACAAAGGACATAGAAGATGAGGTTAGTGCTGCAGCATTCCGCTTCAACCTGAGTGTCCACCTTGCTGAAGACGACGAGGATATCCAGACTCTGAGGAAGAGAATCTATTCATACTATCGTCTGGAACCTCCCATGGACATATCTGCAGGATTCAGGGAACGCACTCAAGCCTTCAGGCGTCTGTAGTCTTTCTCTTTTCTATCTTTTGTAATAGTGATAGGAACCTGTACTTCATTGGTTATATATATCAGTTCCTATTGCTTGTCAGACAATTACTCATTGTCTTTCAGCTCTTTGCATTGTGTTTTCACGATTGATCACTAAGTGATCTGACACACACTCACAGTCAGTTTCACTGATTTTGCCTATCTCCCACCTACTGAAGTATTGAAATTCTTTTCTTTCCCTCAGAATGTTGTAAGGGGGAAATTGTTGTCAGTAGGATAACATCTTTTATAGACTTAAGAAGTTTAAGAGGTAGAGGTAGAGGTTTTGGCATCATCAATTAGGGGGAAATTGTTGGATATGAGTCAGTAGATGATACTCAGCTGTTGTTCGGTTAAAAGAAAATTGGGGGAAATCATAGTAGTACTATGGAATTGAAGATCCCAAAACCTAGCTGATATCAGTAGATTAGTGTGTCGTTAGGATTAGCTAATGTATAGGTTAGACTTGATGTATTGTTTATTATTTTTGTCTAAGTCCTGTACGGGGTAGTTGTTGAACTGATCTTCTGTCGAAGATACTTTTTGGAACCCCACGTCATCAGTGTAATCGCTTGTGTTCTTGGTCGCCGGCTGATCTTCCACTCGACCGAAGACAACGCATCACCGACAAATCATCGGCAGAAGACTACTCCCGCTGATAGTCATCGGCAGAAGAACGAAACAAGCACGAGTACCTTCGCGTCGCCCGGTGACCTACTCGGTAGATGCCCTGTCGCCCGACTCGGTGAAGAACGAAACAAGCACAGTACCTTCGCAGTCGCCAGCTGACCTACTCAGTAGATGCCCTGTCAGCCGACTCAGCTGAAGAAGAACAGAAACAAGCACAGTACCTTCGCAGTCGCCAGCTGACCTACTCAGTAGATGCCCTGTCAGCCGACTCAGCTGAAGAAGACAGAGACTTTTCGGCCCTCGTATCCTACGAAAGCGACCCGGCCTATTCAAGTCTTTTCAAAAAGTTCAGCAGAAGACATACGAGGTTGTTGAACGGTCAACTCTGACATTCTCACCAACTACAAACCTCGACCAATGAGAAGCCGACAACGCTTACCTACTCTACACAGTAAAGCTGCTCTCATGTACAGTGTATTAACTGCCCTGCTGCAACAAGTTCGAATTGTGGCCGTTTCCCTTGGAAGCTTGTGACACGTGGCATCGTCGTCTCCAACGGATATATGCCATAACTCACAACTATAAATAGAGAAGTTTTTGAAGCTCCGAGTGACGGAATTTCGAAGGGACAAGCTCAAGTTCATAAACGCTCTAGAACACTCAAAGATCATCCAGAGGAAAACTTGCGTACATAGAAGATTTCTCAGTTTTTCCTCTCTAGAGTTCTTAGATCCCCTTCTTCTCTAGACTAAGCTCATTGTCATATTTATAGCTTATATTCGAAGGAGTTAACATTTAGTGAATTGTTCTTATTGTAAGAACTCCTTCTCAGTTGGAGAATATTCCCTCCCCTTTCAGACTTAGGTTTGGATTGTAAAGTCGCTAAGGACTATAACTTAGAGGGAACTGTCCAGTGCACAGTATCCCTGCTGAGGCTTGCTCAGAATAATCAACAAGTTCTCCTGCTTTGTTCAGGACCGTGGACGTAGGATCTTGCGTATCCGAACCACGTTAAATCGCTTGTGTTCTTTTACTGTTTTATTGCATAGCATTCAACTGACTTGAAAATCATAAGCTTGCATAAAACGTATTTTATAAAGCGCACAACCAAAGGATTTAATTTGCTAAAACGTGTTTTCAAAAGAGACGAATTCCGGGCCCCACACTTTCCGCACAACAGTCTCCGACTGATTCTCAAAGCACCGACTACGCCGTAGGGAGAGAGCTCGATGGCCGACTCACTCTGTCCCACGATCGAAGGCTTATTTGGCACTGTTCATTAGTTGCAATCATCAGCTCAGCTGACCTTCATTGAGAAACAGAAACTGAGCTCAGGTGTATTCACCCCCCCCCCTCTACACCTGACTTATCATCTCCGGACCAACAGGTTACAACTGAATGGTTCATCAGTCAAGATAGGGTTTTGGGATCTTCAAATCTTCAGTAAGTATTCAGAGCACAGGGCTACTGAGTCATGTCTCAACTGATTGTGAAAAGACTGAATCATCTCCCAACAGTATCAATATGGGCTTTGTGCTGCAGTAGAGATGCGTTTAGTAACGTCACGAAGTCCGTCTGGATGAGGTCGAGAGCTGTGGCTTATTGAGTAAGAGCTTGAACCACACTAGATAATACAACTCTGTTCCTCTCATCCATCGTCTTCTGGACTTCAGCCATTGGTGCAGCCAGCTGCTCGGAGAATTATTTGGTTTGAATTTCAAGCAGCTGATGGCACTGAGTGGATAAGTCCGTCTTCTGAGCAGCTAGAGCTGTCTCGACGATCTCCTGAATGTTTGGCGTTGAAGTTTCAGAGACCTTCTGAACTTCTCCAGTGAGGGCATCAATTCACTCAGTCTGAGCCTTAGTGTATTGTGCCCATTTCAGGTGCACATTGTCTCCTTACTTCTGAATAGATCTGTTGATGCTTCACATTTAGCGTGAGAACTAAGAACCATGTGTAATCATTATATGTATTATACATAATCCTTATAGTTTTTATGCACAAAAAAAAAATCCTGTAATTTTAAAACATGCATAATCCTTATATGTTTATGCAAAAGGTAAAAATATGAAATTATAGCTTTTTTTTGCAATAAATATATATGGATTATGCATAAAACATAGAAGAATTATGCATAGTTCGTAGTTCTCACGTTAAATGTTGGTTCTCACCATATCCACATTACATATATTAAAAATGGGGAAATTTTTGAAATACCCATCTGCCTTAAGCAAAGGCAAAAGTATTCAATCCTTATAATTGTTACACAAAATACCGAGTTTTACTTATCATTACCTTTTTAGATGTGCTTGAAATCCCTCTCTACTTTTTCTCATCCATCGTCTTCTGAACTTCAGCCATTGCCGCAGCCAGCTGCTCGGAGAATTATTTGGTTTGAATTTCAAGCAGCTGTTGGTACTGAGTGGCTAAATCTGTCTTCTGAGCAGCTAGAGCTGTCTCGACGATCTCCTGAATGTCTGGAGTTGAAGTTTCAAAGACCTTATGAACTTCTCCAGCGAGAGCATCAATTCGCTCAGTCTGAGCCTTAGTGTACTGTGCCCATTTCAGGTGCACATCCTTAGCCAGGAAAGAAATTTTGTCTCCTTGCTTCTAAATAGATCTGTTGATGCTTCACATTTAACGTGAGAACTAAGAGCCATGCATAATCATTATATGTATTATGCATAATCCTTATAGTTTTTATGTACAAAAAGAAATCTCGTAATTTTAAAACATGCATAATCCTTATATATTTATGCAGAAGGCAAAAATATGAGTTTATATTCTCAGTAGAGGTCTCAGTTATATATATATATAAGGATTATGCATAAAACATAGAAGGATTATGCATAGTTCGTACTTATCACGTTAAATGTTGGCTCTCACCAGATCCACACTATATATATATATATATATATATATATATATATATATATATATTAAAAATGGGGAAGTTTTTGAAATACCCATCTTCCTTAAGCAAAGGCAAAAGTATTCAATCCTTATAATTGTTAGACAAAATACCAAGTTTTACTTATCATCACCTTTTTAGATGTGCTTGAAATCCCTCTCTACTTTTTCTGACAAGTACAACTCGAGCGGGACTTTTTAGAAAAGTAGAGAGGGACTTGGCTGAAGTCCCTCTCTACTTTTTCTAGTAAGTCTAGCTCAAGAGAGGACTTTAATTTGGGTGAAGAATTGCAGATTCTTGAGTAAACTTCATGAAGGAAATAAGAGATGAAAAACGATTACCTTCCTCCTACGTATGTTGTTGCAGCTCTGATTGTTGCTCATGTGTCAGATCTTCTGATCTGTGTCCCGACCTTTTTCTTCCTCTAGGTGGTCAGAGAATTGAAGAAAATAAGATTATGTCTCTCTACATACTCACGCCGTGCGTGTTTAATTGTGTGTATATGTGTGTATATGTCTCTATTTTATGAACAGAATACTAATATATATATAGGCTTCAAAAACTAATATAATATTAATATTTGTAGCTCATTAATTTAATTATATCCCTAATGGGCTACTACATAATTAGTCCATAGTATAATTAATTAATCTATTGGACTACTAATATTTATCAATTAATTGGCCCGACCAATTAATTGCAGATAAATAAAATTATTAAATAATGTAAAATTTACATTAATCTATTAATAATGATTTCTGAGAGACAATAAATAACTAGGCAACTAATTGGGCCAGATCAGGGACCTAATACAAGAAATAAAGCAGGGCCTCAAATTAATTAATTATCTATGCTCAGCACTTTAATTAGTCAAGACAAGCTGAAGTTGACGTTCACCATAGTAGTCAAAGTGATAGATAGCCAAATGCGCTCAGCTGAAGTCTTACCAAGCTTAAGACCAACTAAGTCACCGAGATCTTGGTTCTCCACTAAGGTCAGTTAGGAGAACACATCTCATTGTGATCTATCAATACACCAGCTTAAGTGTACCAGTAAAGACAATCAGTCAAAACAAGCCACTTCTTATCTAAACTGCAGCTTAAACTGACAACTTATCCTTAAGTTGTCTCAGCTGTGATAACTGTTTATATCTTGTCAGTTCAACCAATTTGTGTTGTCTTATGTGATACCCGACACACTAGACAAATCTAACTTTTATACAATATAAAGGATAACATGTGCAAATATATATATTTATTAGATAGGAGAATAAAATAGTGGTAAAGACAAAACACATTGTATGCTAGCATAAAATTTGCTTACAGTATACAAAATCCCAACACTTCAATCATTGTCGCACAAAATCATGATACAATTACGAACTAATCATTTTTTTCAGGCTGACATATATGAAAAGTGAGGATAAGTAAGTAAAGTTGGATATTTTGTGTAGAAATTTTAAGGATTGAGTATTTTTGCATTTTGTTAAAAGAATGTGGGTATACTCTAAAACACACAATTAAAAATTATTAATTCAATCAAACTGGCTCACTAGATTTCGAGCTGAATAATTAGATATTCGAATTTGACTCTAAAAAATTAAAGAAATGTCATAGTATAAGATTCTAATTCGAAGTTGAATTCGAAATTTTTAAATTCGAACCGAGCTTTATTCAGCTCAAGTCCGAGCTACTTGATAAAAGCTCAATTAATTAATAGCCCTAGCCACAAGTACTCTTAGAAACTTCTAATTAGGTATATGCGTCATTAAGAGTTTAACGACTTAAACTTACCAATTATGTAGGTCCATGCACTTGGTGTTCGCTTTGTAGGGATGATTTAAACGTTATTCGAAGTGCATCTAGAATCATGTAGCCTAGTTTTCTTATTGAACCATGGTTTTAGAATATATTATCATAATCATTGAGTCACAACTAAAAAAACTTTATTCTGTAGATTTTAAGCGTATTGTTTCAAAATAAACTTAGAGAATTAACATCAATTCAAACATTTTATGAATGGAGCCACATAATTTCTTCTAAATTTATGTATTCATTAAATGTCGTGTTTTTGATGAATACGTCAACAATTATAATTGAATAATCATCTATATAATTGTCGACCAGTAATCACAATGTATCGTCGTGGATAACACGTACGAGGAATACCATCCACAAATTTTTTTAGCCACCTAGCTTTAGGAGACTTATCCAAAACTATGAAATCATCTACAGACTACAATGTATCATCATAGGTGACTCTTTTATGTATTGTGTTGTTTAATATGGTTTTTTGTTTTTCTTTAGGGTTTTATCATTTTTACTGTCTTAAAATGCTATTAACAAGGGGATCAAGCGGGATTCTGCTTCCTAAATTGTGTAATATTTCAGATTTTAAATTTGTTTTTTTGAAATATGTAGCGTTCAAAATTACAATTATCAATCCCTAATTTTTCAATCGAGATCCGTTTTTGAGTTGGTCTCATTTCTTGTTCTTAAATATTCCGAATTTATTACAACTGATTGGACCTTCAACTTACTTACCAATAAGGGCACTATATCGAAGTAATCAATCTAATAAGTTAGAAGGTATTGATTTTGTATATATTGCATTTATGTTTTGGTCAAAGTAGTACACTAGAACTTATCATTTATTGGAAAGTGTTCTGCAAACAAACTTTTAGGAGAGGCAAGCTACTAATAAATTGTGTGGAACCCAAAAACTAAGGTGTTATTTAAACACTACAGTTAAATCTCGATAAAGTAATAATCTTGAGATCGAGAAAAAAATATTCATTTAACGAGGTTATTACTTTATCAAACATTATTTAATTTTGGTGCATTGACCCATATCGCGACTGGAAGAAATTATTATCTTAGCGACATTATCACTTTATCGAATATTACTTTATCGAGGTTTAACTCTATAAGTTTGATGATTTTTAAAATTGCTTAAAGTATGAATATTCTGTCCATATTTAATTAATGCTATCGTAAACGAAAGCATTAATTACTGTTAAATTACTCGACCCATTAGTCATTACTAGAACATCCTTATAATTTTTTAAAACCTTGGGCTCACATCAGTGGTAGTTAGACATATCAATTTTATATTTAAACTGTGAATGTAGTAGGAATTAGGACTATACATAATTCTTATATTTTTTTATGTATAATTTTTATATTTTTCATACATAAATTTTATAATTTTATACTTTTGCATTTATGCACAAAATATATAACGATTATTATAAAAAATATTTCAGAGTATATTCAATTTGAGTCATCCAATGATAAATGAAGGTGCAGATTGATTTCTAATTCCTATGATAAATTAAGATCCTACATGATTCACTTTAATATATATTGTTTATATAAAAAATAAAAGGAAATTTCATAATCTAGTGGAACCACCTTCTTTAATTTTTCTAAAATGTCTTGCTTTTAAAACTTGTCTATATTTACCAATTATATAATTATTTTGCATAAAAAACATCTAAATTCTCGAAAAGCCACAAATTTCAAGGGGTGGGTTGGGTGGGGGCAAGTGCCCCGCTGCCCAACATTTCGGTACGCCACTTTTGAGTGAATGTAATTTCGATTTATAATACATCGATTGAATTTGAATGTATGATATTTCAATTATTCATATCGTCACTTTATAATTATGTCGTCCCAATGAGACTAATATAATGAGCATGACTCTTTAGAGTTTCTTTCATCAATCGAGTTCTGCATATGATACAAGTTAGCAACGAAACTCTTGGTTTGAGACGGATCTCACTTTGGGTCCTAAAATGAGGCATTCGGTATGGAAAAAACCATTCCATTACCGTACGTCAATTTCGACATATCGACATACCATACTTTGAGTATGAGCTTTTCTTTATACCGCTATCATACCATTTTTTTCTGTATAGTGTACCGAACTTCTTATATCCAATTATCACGGTATACCAAAAATTTATGGTACACTGAAAGTGTTACATTATACTAAAAAATGAGGGTATACCAAAAATCATATATACTTTTAAGAGATATATGTGGTATTAAGTTCGGTATGCAGTATATACCAATCTCGGTATACATCAATATTGTTCGGTATGCACTATTTGGTATGCGGTACATGCTGAAACTTTCAGTATGTAACGAAACTTTGGTGTACAACGGTGTACCACGGTATATAAAATTCATATTGTTACCGTACTGAAATTTTTGATATACCGATAAAATCATTATTTTTGGTATTTTTCTAATACGGTATGTGCGGTATACCGATTTTTCGATATATTTACCCAACTCTAGTATTGGAAATAACAATTTTCTATTAAAAAATGACACTTTCCAATATTAGAAATGATGGTTTTTAAAATCTAAGTAGGAGGATTTCAGAGTGGATTACCACGGTATACATCTGTTTAGTCACACATTATATATTACCAGAAGTTACAGTTTCAAAAATATCATATCGTTACCATATCGTAACTTTCGATATGACCAAATTTTAATATAGAATATTCCATTAGTCCCATTATTAATGTCTCATTTTGTCTTTTCAGATTATTCCGCTATTTATGTTTGATTCCTAAAATGTATACCAATACTTTATAACTTTACATTACATTATTTTAATCTTTGTGCCCAATCTCAATAGGACATAAATAATGGGAGGTAAATCGTTTTTACCATATTGATACCTACTGACATACTGTGCTTTAAGTATGCCATTTTATGCCGATATTTTTTTGGCATTATTGATGCGTTTGTGTTATGGTCATATATAACAATTTGATGTGGTTGTCTTATGGTATATATCATAAGTTCGAATTCCAACAATAATGTTAGGTGTGGATCACTTACATATGATTAGTCTAATGTAATTTATACCTTTGGTGCAATAACTGCAAATCACACAAGAAAAGTTAAGCCATCCGCAAACTACACAAGTGAGTTAAATCACCCTTAAGTGACAGGGGTGATGACACACACATAGTATTTCCCGTGGGATTTGAACCTATGATCTATCAGTCTCAGACGACCACCTTCACCGTTATGTCATCCCATGGGAATAATTATTTTCCTTTCCTTTGTTAAATAGAAAAGAAACCTGACCTCAACCAACCATATTTATTACTGCCAACATCACCGTTCATTTATTAAGCATTTTATGCTCATTATTGGTATATATCTCCATTCTCATTAAAAGGAGTCAGTCAAGTCAGTCAACAATAAACTTTTGGCTCTTTTCATTCAAGTTAAACTAAAAGAGAAAAAGAAAAATCTTGCCTATGAATGATTGTTTGCAGGACTTGGAATATATACATATTATCAGTATCTTTAGAAAAATATGAAAATAACTTGATTAAAAAATTCACATTAACTAAATTAAAAAAAAAATTACGAGAAGGATCAATTGAGAATTAAATCCTTACATGAGAACTAGGAACCAAGTTGTACCATTCATTTTACTTATAGGACGGTCAGATTCGAATCGAGCCCCTAATACTTCTGTTTTTTATGCATAAGAGCAAAAATATAAAATTAGAGGCTATGTATTACTCGTAGGGGTGCATGCATGGTTTCTATTTATCATATAAGGATTGATTTTCCAGGAAGTCAACCTTTAAATATATTCATGTATATTGTATTTGTAGATTTTATTATTGTAAAATAAAGGACGAGTGAAATTTGGGAGCTGCTAAAAAAAAGCAAGCGTGTACAGTTAAACCTCGATAAAGTAATAATCTCATCAAGATAATAATTTCTTCCGGTTCCGATATAGGTCAATGCACTAAAGTAATGTTCGATAAAGTAATAACCTCGTTAAATGAATATTTTTTCTCGGTTCGAATGTTATTACTTTATCGAGGTTTAACTGTATTTTTGATGAGTGATATGAATTAAATGAGATGGAAAATGAATGGTGAGGCAAACATACCAATCCCACCGTTATGATTAATTAAGATTGTCGCACTTCACTACTACACCTCTCATTCATTCAATATTTGCTTTGACTCTCAGGCATGAATTTAATTTTGATTGTTCTTCAGCTTCCTACGTACATTATCCGAACAATTTTGGCCCACTCAAATTATTACTTTTTTAGGGCAACGAAGTCATTTGACGTTTCTACAAAATTTCTAGCAATTACTACTTAGAAATAAACAATTTCGAGGCTTTTTGTTCAATTTCTCATGAGGAGCTATTTTAGGTATTCATCTTTGTGTTTCTTGCAACATTGGTTTCTATAACTTTTTGTTCAAATTCTTTCGTAATTACTAGTATTGTTAGATTCAAGCTAAATCTAAACGCCGACTAGTTTCGTTGCTCTTTTTTACGGTGTTTTATATCATTAAGTTGGACAAGACGAAGGGAAATAAGAAAAAAATGAACTAACGGGGAGAGAGGAGGACACTACAAGTTTGAGATGTGATTAGGTGAATCTCATCCGTAGGGAATGTGATCACCTGTCCAATAAATTCCTGTTCAATTGATATCCAATTTAAAATTACATAGTTTTGAATTAAAAATCCACTTTTTAATTACTTATTTTATCCTCCCTCAATGTTATCCTTTGAATCTATAGTTTTTTTAATTCAAAACTACGTAGTTTTGAATTGGACAATGATTGATTGGACATGTGATCTCATCCCCATTTGTAACGACTAATTTCCTAATAAATTGCATTCATTTTTATTCATTTTAAGTTCACTATGTTTATTTTATCGACCATTAGATTACTGTTATTAATTAAACTTTATTTAGGTCAAAGTATTGACTCTATGCACGAAAACATAAGACTAGGTCAGGTTACTATAGTCTAAAGATCTTAATTGCATTGCATGAGGCCCGATTTATTATAAAGCCCAATTTCCTTTTATTTTCTCAATTCTTGAAACAAATGCTTATTTCCTAATTGTAACCCAAGAAGAATTTGCTAACTTTTCCCTCTCCACAAGCCCAAAGCCCTTCCCACTGTGTTTTTGCATTCTTTCCCCTTGCATTGATGCACTTGCAGAGGTTAACTTTCGAAATCGCGTTGAAACCTGATTTTTAAATGTAATTTTTGATTTTCTTTTGTCTTGTGTTTGCTCCCGTCTCGTAATCTTGGTTCCATTGGATCATTCTAGTAGGAATTCTTTATTCCATTTCTTGTGTACAATTTTATGTCTCACCAATGGAATGATGACACATGTTTTTTTTAAATAAATACACTCTTTGAGAATTTTTAACCCTAGAAGAAATAATTATATTTAGTATTATTAAAATAAACATGTGTCATCATTCAATGAAATATGACACCAGAAAATGAGATTGAGAAGAGAATCTATACTGAAATAGTCTCTTCCTATTTCAAAGTTTTCTACGAAGGACTCTTAAATTTGAAAGAAAATACTTGCCCTTGTATTTTAGCTCAACTTAAACACCATTGTTTTTAAAAATATATTGTGTTAAGTACATCTCTGTTCTGTAATATATGGAAAAAATATAAAGTATACAATTGTGCATATATTAAGGTAAATTGGTCTAAATAGTCCCAAATATGAGATTATGGTTAAATTGAATCTTAAGTGGATTTTTTGGCCAAATTGATTCTTCTGTTAATTTCTCCGACAGTCAATGGTTAATTAACGAAATTTTAAAAAGAGGGGAATGTCAAGAGTATACATTTCCATATTTGAAAATGCAAAAATATACAAACTTTTCCATAAATGCAATAATATACAAATGACCCTACTTCACCTCCAGTGTGTGTGCAGGTGTGTGTGCAGAGTGTGTGCAGGTGGTTGTGCAGTTTTTGTTGGAATCTTTTTCTTTTTGAATAAGTATTCTCGAAATTAGCAAAATAAAAGTTGCTAATTTTTTTTTAAAAAACTAAAGTTATTTTTAAAAAAAAACTTCTTTAATTGACATTTTCGTAAAACTAAAAACCTGAAGATATTCGTTTAAATATTTTAAAAACCCGAGTCGACCACCGCCATTTGAAAATTTTATATTTTAAAAACCTCAAAAATTTTATATTTTTGTATATTTAATTTAATTTAACGAAAATTTAATATTTTGTTAATTTAATTTATGAATTCAATTTGAGGAAATTTTAATATTTTAGTAAATTTAATTTACAAAATTTATGCAATTTTGATAATTTAATTTAAGCAATTTCATTAATTTAATTTAGGCATTTTCGTTAGACAATTTCGAGAATTTATTTTTTGCAATTTCATTAATTTAATTAGGCAACTTTGATAATTTATCGAAAAACCTGTTTTGTTAATTAGGTAATTTTGTTAATTTAATCAGGCAATTTTGAAAATTTAATTTAGGAAATTTTTGAATCATAATTTAATTTAGACACCTTCCGATCGATCGGTCATAATTAAAAATATATATATATATATAAATATACATAAAACAAAAAAAATTATTTGTGCCCGATCGGACGCAAATTAAAATATATATAAAATAAAAAAAATTATATGTGCCGATCGATCGGGCATCGGCACTATATATAAAAATATACATAAATTTTAAAAAAAATTATGCGATCGATATAAAAATATATATAAAAAATTATACGTGCCGATCGATCGGCACAGCCCGATCGATCGGGCACATATAAATATATATAAATATAAATATATATATATAAATATAAATATAAATATATTGTATATTATATTTATATTACATATTATATTATATTTATATTATATTGTATATTATATTGTATATTGTATATTACATATTATATTTATATTAGATATTATAGTGCCGATCGATCGGGCTGTGCCGATCGATCGGCACGTAAATATATTTTATATTATATTTGTATATTATATTTGTATATTATATTTATATTACATAGCCGATCGATCGGGCTGTGCCGATCGATCGGGCACGTATAATTTTTTTTTAATATTTATGTATATTTATATATATGTGCCGATCAAAATACATTAATGTTTCAAAACACTTCAAAATTCATATAATTTTTTTTTAATATTATATATATCTATATATTTATATATTTATATATTGTGCATGTGCAGATCGATGGGCGGCACGTATACTTTTTTTTTTTAATATTTATGTATATTTATATTTATATATGTGCCAATCAGGCAATTTTGAAAATTTAATTTAGGAAATTTTTGAATCATAATTTAATTTAGACACCTTCCGATCGATCGGTCATAATTAAAAAAATTATTTGTGCCCGATCGGACGCATTTTAAAATATATATGAAATAAAAAAAATTATATGTGCCGATCGATCGGCATCGGCACTATATATAAAAATATATATATAAATATCGTAAATATTAAAAAAAATTATACGTGCCCGATCGATCGGGCACGGCCGATCGATCGGCACTAGATATAAAAAATATATATATGTCGTAAATATTAAAAAAAAAAAATTATACGTGCCGATCAATCGGCACAGCCCGATCGATCGGCACACATGATAGAATATTTAAAAAAAATTATATGTGCCGATCGATCGGCACAGCCCGATCGATCGGCACACACATATAATATAAAATATTTATATATAAATATAAAATATTTATAAAATATTTCATAATATAAAATATATATATATAAAATATATATAAATACAATAATATATATATATATATATATATACATAAATATACATATATATATATATATTCATAAATAAAAAATATATATATATATATATATATATATTATAACATATATATTTCAGATTGCGGTTATTTGTGCCCGATCGGACGCAAATTAAAATATATACTTTTAATTAGGATGTTATTAAGTAGTTGGGGTATCCCCTAATCATGCTATCGGTCGGATTGGATTGTATATACAGCTGTCGGCACGAATAGTTTTATAGTCAAATTTCAATAAAATAATACAAATGTTGTGGTAATGCCACAGTGTCACGTTTTTACTTAAAATTAAAAAAATTAAAATTTATATATGGTCCGATCGATCGGCCTTGTCCGATCGATCGGGCCATATTAAAATTTTAAAAGTCAACTAATTAAAAAAATTAAAATTTATATATTTAATATAACCGTTCCGATCGATCGGCCTTGTCCGATCGATCGGAACATATAAAATATAAATTTTAAAATTTTTTAATTAGATATGTCCGATCGATCGGACAAGGCCGATCGATCGGACATATATAAATTTGAATTTTAAATGGGTATGGCCGATCCATCGGAACATATATATTTTTATTTTTTTATTTTTTAATTAGTGAATGTAAATCTAATTAAATAGTCCGATCGATCGGACAAGGATCCATGGATCGGCAATTTAGTGGTTTCGTTAAACAACCATACCGGATTAGGGTTTCAACAATTTATGGTTTCGTTAAACAAACTTCATACTTCAAATAATATAGGCACAAATAAACTTGAACTAAGACACCACAAATTTAATCTTGTGTCTCCCTCGCTGAACATGTCCTCCTTGTGTGGCCTCTTTCGTGACAAACACCACACTTTCTGCTACGACCTTGAGTTGAGCTTGTGGAGGCCTCCGCTCCCGATCGGTAACGTCTCTCGCTTTGGGCGACCGGGCCCGACGCTTCGCTAGGGGTGGTAACAGTGGATCTCGCATCTCGAATATGGTCGGGAATGGTCCAAAGCTCCAATGCAGTAACGAATTAAAGTGATGTTCGTAAATATCCCCTGTGGTTGCTTGTAGTGTACATACTGTGGACATAGTTGTAAAATTGGTCTCCGCTCTCCCCGTTGTCAAACAAAAAATGTGTTAGATATATAATAAGTGATTAAAAAGTGTAAAAGAATTCATACGGAATCGCAAGGCGCGTGGGAGCATGGTATTAGGTCCATATCAAATTCGTGACACGTGCACGTTTGGTTCTCCAAATCCACCTTATAGTTGTGATTTCTCCCGTCGTTGACTTTGTATCTTCCTCTGGCGGTTAAGGTGACAGTATATGAGCGTGCAAGTTCAATCTGCGCGCTTAACTTCCTCTTCGCAACGTCCACCAACAAATGGCTATTCTCACTCAGCAGTTGACGCCTTTCATCCCACCATGACTCCATAATTACTCGTATCGTGTCTATCATCGAGCAAATCGGCAATCGACGGGTCCACAAAAGTCTTCCGTTGAAAGACTCGACACAATTTGATGATAGAAAGCTGTAGCGACGCCGCGGACATTGCGAACGTGCCCAACGTTCGGGACCAATCTCTATCAGCTTGTTGTATGCTCCTTCACTCGCCACGAGGATTGATGCCATGTACTTCCTAAACTCCGACTCACGGTATGCGTGGTCGCCTGACGAAACATGTAGGGTACTTCATTCTTGTAAGAAGTGAGCTTGTTATTAAGATGGACATTGCAAAGGCAGTGAGGAACTCCAGGAAACACTGCTTCGACAGCATTTTTAATACTGACGTGCTGGTCAGACACGATCAGTAGGTCACCGCTCGAACCGTACACTCGCTTAAGATTCTGTAGAAACCACGCCCATGAGTCATTGTTCTCAATTGGTCCAATGCCAATGGCGAGCGGTACAAGCTGTTCGTTGCGGCCTTTAGTAATCGCAAAGAAAGAGAATGCCGGTATTCTTTCCCTTCGAAGTGAGTTCCATCAACTACAATCACCTTCCTTAAATGCCACATAAATGCGGGGATGCACTGGCCCCATGCAACAAACGCGTACTCGAACCTCCCGTCGCTGTCGACACGAAGATTAGTTACCGTTCCGGGGTTTACCTGCTTCAACATGTGCAAATATCGAGGGAGCATCTTGTACGAGTCTTCGTGACTCCCATAAATCAATTGAATCGCATTATTTCTAGCACGCAGGGCCTTATAATACTCCACCTTCACACCAAATTTCAGACGCATCTCATTGATCATGTCTCGAGGTCGCAACACCGTTCCCTCCATACGCATTCTTTGCCCAAAATAGGCTCCGATAGTCTTCGCAGTAACAGTGATCGGTCCGGTATTATCAAAGTCGTACTGACATCTGTGCTCCGGCACAAAATCGTAAATTGTCCAATACATACCATTATGTCGTGCACGTACTCTGAATGGACAAAGATCGCCCAACAGACATTCAAACCACTGATACTGAGGACTTGCCCTCTTCACTTTATAAGACCGTCGACACTCTAAATGCCAGAGACCAACGGCTATTGTTAGGGCGTCCTTCGTCCAAAAGATGTTGCCGTTTCCGAGAATGCCCTCTTCAATCTTCTCTATATCCGTACAACCAATGACACCTGCTTGACCTGGCGGAATAATTGGCACTAGCCAATTTCTGACTTCGTCAACAACTTCATTATCTTCGTCTTGTAGGGCAACCGCTCTATTCTGTGGCTGCTCTAGAAGTGTCATTAGCCGGTTTAAACCGCCTTCCCCACGAATCCATGATGCAAACTCATACATGGTTCCATAAAAGTTTTTAGCGACAACATGTTCGTCTTCCTCATCCTCTTCTTCTTCCTCTCGCCGTATAATCCTCGTCATACGTATCATCATCATCATCGTTATTATCATTCGCACCTTGATCCTCGCTCGTTCGCTTCTTCTTGCTCCCTCTTGTTGCTCTTCTTCTTCTTGCTCCGGTTGTTGTTCTTGCCTTCCAAACTCATATGCAGCTCCCCTTTGACCATATGCATCACCAAACATATTTGGGAAACTAAATTGGTAATCAAATGAAGGGACGTAATCTCCTTGTTGTGATGTTCCGGCACGATCACCGTCAAAACGACGCAAAACGGTTGGATCGGTCTCTAAGTTGATAAGTCGAACCAAGTCATCATCCGTCATCATTAATGACTTAATCAACTTTCCGGATCCAAAGATGCTCCAACGAATAAAGCGCATAGGGGGTAAGCCGTGAGTTAATTTGTGTACGGGCTTCGATGCTTGCTCTTAAGGATAACAATGTTAATTGGTCCGGTCCGAAGTGGGGCAAGCTGTTCATCCCCACCTTTGTAATCCGAACCCAAGAAACAACCTCCATACTTTACGCTTACACGTGTCCGGGTAGACATCCGGAAAGAATTAAAAAAAGAAAAAAGTATCTTAGTACTCCGCAAAACCAGACTTAGTACTCCGTAAACAACACATAAGATAAGCTAACATGCGGAGAGCAAAGATAAGCTAACATGCGGAGAACAACACATAAGATATTTTATAACTAATAATACGTACATATTTACTCCTCGAATCAAGCAAAATCAAGAAAAAAATTCGTTCAAATCAAGCATAGATATTTACCCTCAAATAAAGCAAAAATCATACGTATATATTTACCCCTCAAATCAAGGAAAATCATACGCCCTCAAAATAATACATAGATATTTACCTAAAATCAAGCAACAAATATAACAATTTATGGAATAGGGTTACCTTTAAAATTGTTTCACACTCTCGCTCCCTCGCTCTCGTTCTCTCTCGCGTTTAAAGGACCCTCGCTCCCTCCCTCTCGTTCTCTGAAATAAAATTTTCGCTCTTGCTCTCCTTGTTATAGAGTTCAATTTTTTTGCATCTGAAAATAATCATAGAAGAGTATACTGTGTTGCGTGTGAAGAGGAAAAGAATCAGATTCCTCCTACTGTGTATAGAGTTCAATTTTTTCTGCAACTTTATTGCATGTCACTAGGTAAAAAGGTAAGTGAATATCTTTTCCAGATTTTTTTTCTCTGTAAATAGTATATGTACACTTTGATTCTTGATTAAAAAACTAAAAAAAAAGCCGCATGAGACAAAATTATTCTGCATGCATGAAGACAAAAAAAAGCTGGCATGAAAATAAAAATGTAAAAAAAAAAAATGGTCCGATCGATCGGACACGTTAATAAAATTGTAAAAAAAAAAATGGTCCGATCGATTGGCCTTGGCCGATCGATCGGACCATATTTTATTTTTAAATTATAAAAAAAATTTAAAAGGTGCACGTTGCTGAAGAAAAAAAATCAAAGTCAAGAGAGAATTAAATAACTAAAAGACAAAACACTTCTCTGCAAAGTAAGAGGAAATAGAAAAACCTATTAACCTAGCTAACTTTATAGGTTTCAGAGGACAAAATGTACATTTTTGCAATTATGGAATCTCATGTATATTTTTGCATTTTCACATGTTTGTTTTGTACATTTCTGCACATCCCCAGAATGGGAATAAATTTAGTGGTGTTGATAATGATTTGAAATATCCCAGAAGTAAAAGTGTAGCAAACGTGTGTGGTTACTGTAGATAGGAACAGTAAGACTGAGTTACTGTTGATAGGAACAGTGTTGCCTCGTATCTTTATATATATTATTAATTATATTATTAATTAATTATTATATATATATATATATATATATATATATATATATATATATATATATATATATATATATATTGGTAGAAGTTACCCTCCGTATTGGCACGCCTGGCCAGATGAACAATAAAAATACTTATTGGCAGATTTTGCTTAGATGGGTTGTTTTTCTTTTTCCCTTAGTAATGTTTTTGTACATGGAAATTTAACACAAAATTTCTAAATTTCCAGAAAATAGAACAAACAAATGTACAAGTGTTATTCTTTACAACACCAAATGTAGTCAGAATTCCAATTCAGTTTTCCTTACAGTTATGGCAAAGGCCTACCTTCAAGAATGATTTGAATAGCAAAGTCATATCTCTAGTTGACAAAATGCATGTTCGTGTGAAGCTCCTCTGATCATTACGAATCAAAGTGTCTGTTTAAGCAATAATTCATAGTAAAGAGAAGAGTGTCAATTGTCTCTGATGTGCGTGTCAATCACGATAAAAGAACGTATTTATGATGAGCAGAGTGTCTGTTTAAGCCATAATTCACAGTAGAAAGCGAAGTGTCGATTGTCTCTGTTGTGCGTGTCAATCATGATAAAAGAGCATGTCAATGATGAGCAGAGTGTATGTTTAAGCCATAATTCACAATAGAGAACATAGTATCAATTGTCTCTGTTGTGCATGTCAATCATGACAAAAGAACGTATCAATGATGAGCAGAGCGTCTGTTTAAGTCATAATTCACAGTAGAGAGCAGAGTGTCAAAAATGTTACTCAAAGTGTCTTACAAATAACAAAATTATTCACAACAAATGACACTTTATGTTACAAGAAATGACACTTCAATAAATTAGTTAACCAATAAGTTCATAGCAAATGCAAGGATCTCACTACTCCAAAAAAAATCAAATTAAACTTCTATGAATACCAAAACGATTGTGAAACTCGATTTACAATAAAAATACTCTTAGCTTAAATATGTCCTAAAATTTTGCATCAGTTGAAATAAATACCTTCTTGTTTAGAAATCTCAATTTGAGTTGCTTGGTGCTTGCAGATAATACTAATCTCTTTGTACTCCATTTCCTATATCAAGAAAGCAACAAACAATGCTTAGGACAACTATTTAGATGTAGAGACCAACACAAAGTTTAGATTCAACAAACATTGGCTGTCAATTCATTTGAATTTGATTCATCCACCCTAGCTAGACTTTTCAAGCTATCTCTAGTCTTGCTCAAATTAGAAGGACGCAGAAGATCTAGCTGGAGCAGAGTTCCTTTGATGATAGTCGATGATCTCAAATCTCCTCGTGCGGAGAGAGCGACGAGCGGACAAGTGATGGCGACGGAGGCGGAGGCAAGAGAGAAGAGAGAGAGAGAGACGACAGAGAGCAAAGGCGGAGAGAACGGAGGCGGAGAGAGTGAGGCGAAGAGAGCAGAGGCGGATCCGAAGGATCACACGGAGGTGAATTCGGCCACCGGGAGCGACGACGACGAAGGCGGAGATGGAGAGGAGTGAGGCGGTGGAGTGAGAGAGAGAGGGGAGTGGAGAAAGAGAGAGAGGGGAGAGTGGATGGAGAGAGGGGGGGAGATGCATAGAGAAAGAGGGGAGAGAAAGAAAGGGGTAGTGGGATGGGGAGGAGAAGGGAGAGAGAGGGAGTGTGATTCAATAATGTTTTTTTAATATTGAACCGGGTCAAACTCAGGTCAAAAATTGAGCAATTAGATCATATTGTATGTGCAACATGATGCACACTAGTCCATCTCTAAAGTAGAAGAAAGAATATGAGTGAGATAATGAGAAAATAAATAATAAAGTATTAGAGAGAAAATAAGTGTGATAATAATACAATACATAAAGTAAGAGAGCGAAAATGAAAAACTATGCGAGAGTTAATTAATTGTTTGCCAAATTGGGACTGAGTCAGAAATAATGGGGCGTCCCAATAAAGAAAGAGAATCAGAAATAATAGAACGGGGGATTATATTAAAAACATATGAGGATACTTTCGGAATAAATTTCGGAGGCCAAAATCGGGCAAAATATTTTTACACAAAATTATGTCAAGAATTAACTAGGGCAAACAAAAATTCTAACCAAAATTATCGCCGAACGGCTTGAATGTGACGTCGAGCGTCGGAGATTGCGACGAGGGGAGGAAGATTCCCTTGATGAAATACGCTTAAGAGAGCGCATCCGCCAATATCCACGCGCTGAAATTGTTCAGCAGCGTGACGCCACTGGCCACGACAGCGAAATAGGAATTGTAAATGTTGAAATTAGGGTACGAAGAGGGGTAAAAATGGAGGCGAGGAGATTTCGAGGGGTTGTGTCTTGAATGAGGAATTATACTTCGCTTTGGATTGGAAAATTCTAGGAGATGTACAAAACATTGGAGGGCATGGAAGGGTCTTCAATGTCGGCCTTACTAGCAACGGATTTTGCGCCGGGGACTAACCGTTGATGGTCAAATATTTTGGTCGAAGTGGTCATTCGAAATTTTATTTCGAAAGTATCCTCGTGATATTTTAATGTGTTTTTTAAAAGAGGGGAATGTCAAGAGTATACATTTCCATGTTTGAAAATGCAAAAATATACAAACTTTTCCATAAATGCAATAATATACAAATGACCCTACTTCACCTCCAGTGTGTGTGCAGGTGTGTGTGCAGAGTGTGTGCAGGTGGTTGTGCAGCTTTTGTTGGAATCTTTTTCTTTTTGAATAAGTATTCTCGAAATTAGCAAAATAAAAGTTGCTTGATTTTTTTTAAAAAACTAAAGTTATTTTAAAAAAAAACTTCTTTAATTGATATTTTCGTAAAACTAAAAACCCGAAGATATTCGTTTAAATATTTTAAAAACCTCGAGTCGACCACCGCCGCTGAAAATTTTATATTTTAAAAACCTGAAAAATTTTATATTTTTGTATATTTAATTTAATTTAACGAAAATTTAATATTTTGTTAATTTAATTTATGAATTCAATTTGAGGAAATTTTAATATTTTAGTAAATTTAATTTACAAAATTTATGCAATTTTGATAATTTAATTTAAGCAATTTCATTAATTTAATTTAGGCATTTTCGTTAGACAATTTCGAGAATTTATTTTTTGCAATTTCATTAATTTAATTAGGCAATTTTGATAATTTATCGAAAAACCTGTTTTGTTAATTAGGTAATTTTGTTAATTTAATCAGGCAATTTTGAAAATTTAATTTAGGAAATTTTTGAATCATAATTTAATTTAGACACCTTCCGATCGATCGGTCATAATTAAATATATATATATATATATATAAATATACATAAACTAAAAAAATTATTTGTGCTCGATCGGACGCAAATTAAAATATATATAAATAAAAAAAATTATATGTGCCGATCGATCGGCATCGGCACTATATATAAAAATATACATAAATTTTAAAAAAAATTATGCGATCGATATAAAAATATATATAAAAAATTATACGTGCCGATCGATCGGGCACATATAAATATAAATATATATATAAATATAAACATATTGTATATTATATTTATATTACATATTATATTATATTTATATTATATTGTATATTATATTGTATATTGTATATTACATATTATATTGTATATTATATTTATATTAGATATTATAGTGCCGATCGATCGGGCTGTGCCGATCGATCGGCACGTAAATATATTTTATATTATATTTGTATATTATATTTATATTACATAGCCGATCGATCGGGCTGTGCCGATCGATCGGGCACGTATAATTTTTTTTTAATATTTATGTATATTTATATATATATGTGCCGATCAAAATACATTAATGTTTCAAAACACTTCAAAATTCATATATTTTTTTAAATATTATATATATCTATATATTTATATATTTATATATTGTGCATGTGCCGATCGATGGGCGGCACGTATACTTTTTTTTTAATATTTATGTATATTTATATTTATATATGCGCCGATCAGGCAATTTTGAAAATTTAATTTAGGAAATTTTTGAATCATAATTTAATTTAGACACCTTCCGATCGATCGGTCATAATTAAAAAAATTATTTGTGCCCGATCGGACGCAAATTAAAATATATATAAAAAAAAAAAATTATATGTGCCGATCGATCGGCATCGGCACTATATATAAAAATATATATATAAATATCGTAAATATTAAAAAAAATTATACGTGCCCGATCGATCGGCACAGCCCGATCGATCGGCACTAGATATAAAAAATATATATATGTCGTAAATATTAAAAAAAAAAAATTATACGTGCCGATCGATCGGCACAGCCCGATCGATCGGCACACATGATAGAATATTTAAAAAAAATTATATGTGCCGATCGATATATAAAATATTTATATAATATTTCATAATATAAAATATATATAAATACAATAAAAATATATATATATATATATAAATATACATATATATATATATATTCATAAATAAAAAATATATATATATATATATATTATTACATATATATTTCAGATTGCGGTTATTTGTGCCCGATCGGACGCAAATTAAAATATATACTTTTAATTAGGATGTTATTAAGTAGTTGGGGTATCCCCTAATCATGCTATCGGTCGGATTGGATTGTATATACAAATTGTCGAATAGTTTTATAGTCAAATTTCAATAATATAGTATACCGTGACATGTACCGTCACAAATTGCCACGTTTTTACTTAAAATTAAAAAAATTAAAATTTATATATGGTCCGATCGATCGGCCTTGTCCGATCGATCGGGCCATATTAAAAATTTTAAAAGTCAACTAATTAAAAAAATTAAAATTTATATATTTAATATAACCGTTCCGATCGATCGGCCTTGTCCGATCGATCGGAACATATAAAATATAAATTTTAAATTTTTTTAATTAGATATGTCCGATCGATCGGACAAGGCCGATCGATCGGACATATATAAATTTGAATTTTAAATGGGTAATGGCCGATCCATCGAACATATATATTTTTATTTTTTTATTTTTTAATTAGTGAATGTAAATCTAATTAAATAGTCCGATCGATCGGACAAGGATCCATGGATCGGCAATTTAGTGGTTTCGTTAAACAACCATACCGGATTAGTGGTTTCAACAATTTATGGTTTCGTTAAACAAACTTCATACTTCAAATAATATAGGCACAAATAAACTTGAACTAAGCACCACAAATTTAATCTTGTGTCTCCCTCGCCGAACATGTCCTCCTTGTGTGGCCTCTTTCGTGACAAACACCACACTTTCTCGCTACGACCTTGAGTTGAGCTTGTGGAGGCCTCCGCCTCCCGATCGGTAACGTCTCGCTTTGGGCGACGGCCCGACGCTTCGCTAGGGGTGGTAACAAGTGGATCTGCATCTCGAATATGGTCGGGAATGGTCCAAAGCTCCAATGCAGTAACGAATTAAAGTGATGTTCGTAAATATCCCCGTGGTTGCTTGTAGTGTACATACTGTGGACATAGTTGTAAAATTGGTCTCCGCTCTCCCCGTTGTCAAACAAAAAATGTGTTAGATATATAATAAGTGATTAAAAAGTGTAAAAGAATTCATACGTAATCGCAAGCAGCGCGTGGGAGCATGGTATTAGGTCCATATCAAATTCGTGACACGTGCACGTTTGGTTCTCCAAATCCACCTTATAGTTGTGATTTCTCCCGTCGTTGACTTTGTATCTTCCTCTCGGCGGTTAAGGTGACAAGTATATGAGCGTGCAAGTTCAATTCGCGCGCTTAACTTCCTCTTCGCAACGTCCACCAACAAATGGCTATTCTCACTCAGCAGTTGACGCCTTTCATCCCACCATGACTCCATAATTACTCGTATCGTGTCTATCATCGAGCAAATCGGCAATCGACGGGTCCACAAAAGTCTTCCGTTGAAAGACTCGACACAATTTGATGATAGAAAGCTGTAGCGACGCCGCGGACATTGCGAACGTGCCCAACGTTCGGGACCAATCTCTATCAGCTTGTTGTATGCTCCTTCACTCGCCACGAGGATTGATGCCATGTACTTCCTAAACTCCGACTCACGGTATGCAGTGGCTGCCTGACGAAACATGTAGGGTACTTCATTCTTGTAAGAAGTGAGCTTGTTATTAAGATGGACGTTGCAAAGGCAGTGAGGAACTCCAGGAAACACTGCTTCGACAGCATTTTTAATACTGACGTGCTGGTCAGACACGATCAGTAGGTCACCGCTCGAACCGTACACTCGCTTAAGATTCTGTAGAAACCACGCCCATGAGTCATTGTTCTCAATTGGTCCAATGCCAATGGCGAGCGGTACAAGCTGTTCGTTGCGCCTTTAGTAACCGCAAAGAAAGAGAATGCCGGTATTCTTTCCCTTCAAAGTGAGTTCCATCAACTACAATCACCTTCCTTAAATGCCACATAAATGCGGGGATGCACGGCCCCATGCAACAAACGCGTACTCGAACCTCCCATCGCTGTCGACACGAAGATTAGTTACCGTTCCGGGGTTTACCTGCTTCAACATGTGCAAATATCGAGGGAGCATCTTGTACGAGTCTTCGTGACTCCCATAAATCAATTGAATCGCATTATTTCTAGCACGCAGGGCCTTATAATACTCCACCTTCACACCAAATTTCAGACGCATCTCATTGATCATGTCTCGAGGTCGCAACATCGTTCCCTCCATACGCATTCTTTGCCCAAAATAGGCTCCGATAGTCTTCGCAGTAACAGTGATCGGTCCGGTATTATCAAAGTCGTACTGACATCTGTGCTCCGGCACAAAATCGTAAATTGTCCAATACATACCATTATGTCGCGCACGTACTCTGAATGGACAAAGATCGCCCAAACGCACATTCAAACCACTGATACTGAGGACTTGCCCTCTTCACTTTATAAGACCGTCGACACTCTAAATGCCAGAGACCAACGGCTATTGTTAGGGCGTCCTTCGTCCAAAAGATGTTGCCGTTTCCGAGAATGCCCTCTTCAATCTTCTCTATATCCGTACAACCAATGACACCTGCTTGACCTGGCGGAATAATTGGCACTAGCCAATTTCTGACTTCGTCAACAACTTCATTATCTTCGTCTTGTAGGGCAACCGCTCTATTCTGTGGCTGCTCTAGAAGTGTCATTAGCCGGTTTAAACCGCCTTCCCCACGAATCCATGATGCAAACTCATACATGGTTCCATAAAAGTTTTTAGCGACAACATGTTCGTCTTCCTCATCCTCTTCCTCTTCCTCTGCCGTATAATCCTCGTCATACGTATCATCATCATCATCGTTATTATCATTCGCACCTTGATCCCGCTCGTTCGCTTCTTCTTGCTCCTCTTGTTGCTCTTCTTCTTCTTGCTCCAGGTTGTTGTTCTTGCCTTCCAAACTCATATGCAGCTCCCCTTTGACCATATGCATCACCAAACATATTTGGGAAACTAAATTGGTAATCAAATGAAGGGACGTAATCTCCTTGTTGTGATGTTCCAAGCACGATCGCCGTCAAAACGACGCAAAATGGGTTGGATCGGTCTCTAAGTTGATAAGTCGAACCAAGTCATCATCCGTCATCATTAATGACTTAATCAACTTTCCGGATCCAAAGCATGCTCCAACGAATAAAGCGCATAGGGGGTAAGCCGTGAGTTAATTTGTGTACGGGCTTCGATGCTTGCTCTTAAGGATAACAATGTTAATTGGTCGGTCCGAAGTGGGGCAAGCTGTTCATCCCCACCTTTGTAATCTGAACCCAAGAAACAACCTCCATACTTTACAAGTTACACGTGTCCGGTAGACATCCGGAAAGAATTAAAAAAGAAAAAAGTATCTTAGTACTCCGCAAAACCGCACTTAGTACTCCGTAAACAACACATAAGATAAGCTAACATGCGGAGAGCAAAGATAAGCTAACATGCGGAGAACAACACATAAGATATTTTATAACTAATAATACGTACATATTTACTCCTCGAATCAAGCAAAATCAAGAAAAAAATTCGTTCAAATCAAGCATAGATATTTACCCTCAAATAAAGCAAAAATCATACGTATATATTTACCCCTCAAATCAAGGAAAATCATACGCCCTCAAAATAATACATAGATATTTACCTAAAATCAAGCAACAAATATAACAATTTATGGAATAGGGTTACCTTTAAAATTGTTTCACACTCTCGCTCCCTCGCTCTCGTTCTCTCTCGCGTTTAAAGGACCCTCGCTCCCTCCCTCTCGTTCTCTGAAATAAAATTTTCGCTCTTGCTCTCCTTGTTATAGAGATCAATTTTTTTGCATCTAAAAATAATCATAGAAGAGTATACTGTGTTGCGTGTGAAGAGGAAAAGAATCAGATTCCTCCTACTGTGTATAGAGTTCAATTTTTTCTGCAACTTTATTGCATGTCACTAGGTAAAAAGGTAAGTGAATATCTTTTCCGGATTTTTTTTCTCTCGTAAATAGTATATGTACACTTTGATTCTTGATTAAAAAACTAAAAAAAAAGCCGCATGAGACGAAATTATTCTCGCATGCATGAAGACAAAAAAAAAGCCGGCATGAAAATAAAAATGTAAAAAAAAAAAATCGGACACGTTAATAAAATTGTAAAAAAAAAAATGGTCCGATCGATCGGCCTTGGCCGATCGATCGGACCATATTTTATTTTTAAATTATAAAAAAAATTTAAAAGGTGCACGTTGCTGAAGAAAAAAAATCAAAGTCAAGAGAGAATTAAATAACTAAAAGACAAGACACTTCTCTGCAAAGTAAGAGGAAATAGAAAAACCTATTAACCTAGCTAACTTTATAGGTTTCAGAGGACAAAATGTACATTTTTGCAATTATGGAATCTCATGTATATTTTTGCATTTTCACATGTTTGTTTTGTACATTTCTGCACATCCCAAATCTCCCCCGAAAGTAATTGCTCGGCTTCTCCTCATCGATCCTCTCCATCTCTACGCTGATGCTCCTCGACAGCAACGTCCGCGGTGGCTCCGCCCTCACCTTCCTCTCCTCCTTGACCAAACTATCCAGATCGTGCCTAACGCCGGTGCTCCACGCCGACGCCGTGGCGCTGAAGCTCCTCGGTAGACTCACAACCTGCAACGATCCCTGCAATCCGATGGCGTTCGCACTCGTGCAGTCAAGCATGCTTCGGACGTAGAAGTCTCGCGCCTTGCGGAGGGCGCGGTACGACGTGGTGATGATGTGGATGAATCGGTTCGGTTTGGTTGGTTTCTCTCTCATCTCTCTTCTCTCTCTCTGAAAAAGCTTGAATTTGGAAATGATTGGATTTGAATTTGGATATATAAATGGTTATATGTGGAAGGTTTTGGAAAATATATAGCGTTTCCGCGGGAAAGAAAAGGGCTCCTCCCCCAAATTTTCTGCCCAAAAAAGAAATCTCCATAAAATTACTACTGTAGATTACCGACTCTCGAGGCATCATCGGCAAATCACAGCTCTCTTCCTTCTCACCCCATCCTTCTCTCCCACGCACACTCCCACACAGTCTGCATAATCGGCTCCGTCGCGCATTTCCTCCGCCGCTACTCTCCACCGTGACACCGTCGCCAAGATCGCAATTTTCGAGCGGCATGGCGTCGTCGGAGGCCGGATGGCGACCGTTACCATGGGCGGCGAGACTTTTGAGGCCGGTGGATCAATTCTCCACCCCAAGACGCTGAGCTCCAACTCCAAGCTGCCAATTGTCCAGCGCCTTATTTCGATTGCGAATTCGATCATCATGGCATTGAGATACGACGTCGTTTCGCTTCTCCGGATGAATAGCTTTAATGAGGTAGGGTTTTCTCAATTGGAGCTTCATCTGCAAATATTTTGTTGGATCATAACAAAAATTTATACTTGCTGGAACTAACAATAGTGTATGATTTGAGATTAACCTAAAAAGTGGATTATTTGGAGAAATTTATGAAATTCTAATGAAATTCGGTCAAGTTTGTATGAGAATTGCCGCTCTGAGGTTTTCCTTTGATTAGCTCCTCTAGTTTTTTCTAAACTGGAGGTTTTACTGATTGGTGAAAACGTAGAATTTACCTGATATATTTAAGAATTCGGCATGTCGTTGCTTAAGTCCCCTTTTACAAATTCGATTAGTTGTTGTTGCAACCCTGAAGTCCCCTTTTGCAAATTCGATTACTTGTTGTTGTAATTGCTTATTGTATTTTCAAAATCCAATTAATTGGTTACGAAATTGTCTTTTGCTTGTTAAATTTGACTAATTGTTTGTTCGCTTTTGAAAATGTGATTAATTAACCGTAAAAATTTGAATACTTGCTTCTGTAATTGCTTATTTGCTTTTGAATGGAAAGTGTATATTGTTGATTTCCGAATTTGAGTCGGCTCCTAACTCTCGATCTCTACGTGTATTGTTTTTTAAGATTAATAAAATAATAAAATATATATTATTCTCACATTAGTACTGCCTAGATTATTATTACACTAAACTTGTACTAATTGCAAATAGCGGCTGCGATTTCCGGCATATTTCAAACCCTCTCTTCAATCCGCACCATAAATCCTCCATTCATCTTCGAAGTAAAATCCGACACATACACCGGCTCCGCGCTTTCATCCGCCGGCACCACTCTAAACCGCCGCAAGACTCCGGCGACCACCCTCTTCATCTGCAAGAACGCTATACAAATCCTCGGCCCATCATGAAAAACCGGATACGTGTACGGATCCCGTCCAACAAAGCTTCACTTTCCAGCCGTCTCCTCTCACTCCAGCCACCGCTCGGGGAGGAACTCCGCCCAATCCACCCCCCAAACCTTCTCAACCCTCCCCATCCACGATTTCGAGCGGCGTTCCTTGATTTCTCCCCTCCATCGGCGGTGTGGGTGTGATTTTACCGGCTGCTAGAAAACCGAACGGCGTTGTCCTCCTCAACCGAACGTCGCCACCCCTCCACCGGACGTCGGCGACAAACGTGTCGAGAAGAAGGGTCCTTTGAGTTCTGAAACTAGCACGTAATTGCTTATTTGCTTTTGACAATTTACGTCTGCTGGGTAGAGGGGTTAGAATTGGTGAAGACGTCGAATTTACTTGATATATTTGAGAATTCAAACTGATATGTGCTGCCAACAAAACTGTGTAGCAAATTTGAACTTTGCTAGCTACTTTTATCTGTTTGGTGTTACTCTCACATTGGATAATCGGTTGAGCTTGCTTTGAGTTTTTGGATGGTACCATGTGCATTCTTCGGCTTGATTTAGTTGAGGCTTTCTAGCTATGTCATATGGTGTAGAAATGGAGAAGATGGTGGAGCTATCTCATTATATGTTCAATAAAAAGTGGATGGTTATGCCTGTATTAGAGGATATGACATTATATTTTGTTTTTCTCGAAGCAAAATGAAATGTTCAAATTTAGCAGTTCTTGAATGTCAAAAGCCAAAAAATCCATATGTCGTTGCTTAAGTCCCCTTTTGCAAATTCGATTAGTTGTTGTTACAATTGCTTATTACATTTTGGAAATCCAATTGTCTATTTAAATTTGACTAATTTTTTATTCGCTTTTGGAAATGTGATTAATTGACAGTGAAAATTTGAATAATTGCTTCTGTAATTGCTTATTTAATTTTGAATGGAAAGTGTAGAAGAGCGGTGCATGCTGTGTCGATTGACGGTTTACGTCACGCTAGGTAGAGGGGTTAGAATTGACGGAGACGAATCTCATTTTGTTTGCGGAGTTACATAAGAGTGTTACTCCAATTGTAACACGTGGTGAGATAGTGCAAGGTTTTGACGCTTGTTTTGATGAGGTTAAGGGTGGAATGAAGTTTGTTGAGGGTGATGATGATGCGGCTTACCGTGATTTTGGCTCGTAAAGGCGAGCCCCTGCTTTGATCAATATGGTCATACATCTGACACGAGCTGCCATACATCTTGTTGGTTTAGGTAAATTCATATGTTTGGAGTTTGCGTTTGTACATAATCACAATTGGGATAAGTTTCTTGAATTGCCTATTTTGAATTTAGTTTCATGATAATTTGGGTTTAAATAATCGCAATTGGGATTAGTTACTACTTCTTATAGTAAATGATTTTAAGACCTAAATGAAAAGAGAGCAGTGTTCTTATGCTTATGAGTGTGTTTATTGATACCTAGAAATTTCGTTGACCTTTTTTTTTGAATTTGGGTTTGAATAATCAGAATTGGAATTAGTTGATTTTGAATTGCTTATTTTGAGTTCAGTTTCATGAGAATTTAGGTTTAAATAATCACAATTGGGATTAGTTACTCGCATCTTTTAGTAAATGACTTTAGGACCTAAATGAAGAGAGAGCAATGTTCATATGCTTCAGAGTGTGTTTATTGATACACAGAAATTTCATTTTAAATATATACTTTTCGTAGAATGCTTCTTGGAGTCGTTACTTATCTTTGTTTAGTTTTTTTTTTGAAACATCTGTGTTAGTACCATATTTTATCAGAATCAATATATTACTATTAGTACATTGAAATGCATTATTATTTAGATGCTTAATTTATTTACTTGAGTACCGAACGATTCCAATGTTGCACCAATATTGTGTCGGTTTACCGACTTGCACCATTATTAAGCAAAAGATACGACAAGTTTATTTGGCCTGGCACCGCGCTAGCGCCGTTGGAAATTTCTAGTATATATATATGGTCATAATTAATTAACTAAGGAAATATTAGAATATATTTGATTTAAAATATTATCTTACCGATTTTGAATATTACTTATGTTGAATTTGATGATTAATAGTATAATTTTGAATATTATTTCTTAGTGGAGTCATAAACTGAACTGAATAATCAAATATTTGTATCGGAGATCAAAATAACAGTAAAAAAAGGATATTTGATTCGATTCGATTATTCGAATAACATAAATAAATTGAATATGAGTCGGATTTAATATACGAATAATAAATGAATACGGATATGAATACTCGAATAACAAAGCGAATACAAATCGAATACATCTATATTCGACTCAATTGGATTCGTTTGCAACCCTAACCGTGAGACATTTGAACACGAATGTAATTATCTCCGTATACTCACGTAATCAATAGATAACCTAGTGGGTCCGTTTTACCAAGAGTTTGCATCGAGATCAAATGTATAAGCTCGTAGAGTGAATGAGAGTTAAATCCACAACTTAAAGACAATTATAGTAAAACCTAACCTTGTAGATTGGAGATCCCATGAACTTAGTTCAATGAGAAAACTAAGCTATATGACTCTTTTGATGCTACACTCAAATAGACTATTTATTGAAAGAGCTCGAGAGCGTTGGTGACCTATCAAGTGGTGAGGTTAAGTTTTTGACTTTTAATGATTCTTGGATGCCTTGATGAGGTAGAGTATGACAGGATACTCCTTAAAGAATCACCTTTGTAAGTGAGAAGTGAGAACCGCTTCTAAGTGATACTTATGAATCCAAAGAGAATGTCCTTGGCCTATAATGGACACAAACATGAGAACAGATGATGTTGAGACTTTATTGCATTGTGCTATTGTCTAAGTATATACCATGAATGAATAGTTCAAGACCACATGTTCACTAGTCCGCCTTTATACTCGATAGCACTCACTAAGAAAGATTCAATATCACAAGCCACCACCAGGGGCGGATCTAGAAATATATTGTGGGGGGTCTGAGCAGTAAAACTTGACACATTAAGTTTTATATAAATCGAAAATGTTTACATCAATTGAGCTCTACGAGACTTCAAAACATAAAACTCATCAATGACCGAGTCTAAATCAATATCTATAACAAAATCTCTTTCACTATAAATCATCAACGAGTCTTCAAGTAAATCATCTCCCATCTTGCTCCGAAGTGCCGTCTTCACATGCTTCATTTTTTAAAATGCTCGTTCAGTTGTAGCAGTGGAAACCGGTAATGTCAAAACTAGATGAATCAGTCTAGTTAACATAGGATAAACCTTCGATCTCCCACTCTCGGCAAATACTTAACTCAACTCAACAAATGTAGAAACTTGAAATTCTTGCTTGAGCATCACATCATGCTTATAATGTATCAACTCATACTCCAATGTAACTACATCTTGATTAGTGGAATCTCGAGGATAGAACTTACTTGCAAGCTTGCAAATATCATCACTTTTGAAAGAGGCAAAAGAGTTTTTAGGATCTAAGGCCACACTAAGAGAAAGCAATTCCACATATACATCATTAAATCTTGAATTCAACTCCATCAAGATATGATCTATTGCTCCATTAAAAACATCATAATGATAATGATGTTCGATAGAAGTTTGTCCACGAGAACGACCAATCTTATATGGAGAATCCAAATTAGGAACATCAATATCATTCTTCAAGCAAAAGGCATTGACCTCTTCCGTAAATTCCTCCCAACCACATTCTCTCAATTCTTGAAGAATAGCTTTAGTACTAGAGATAAAAGAAATAGCATCTAAAATATCTTGAGTTTTTCTTTGAAGAATTTGGCAAAGAGAATCCGTAATTCTCATAACTTTATGCATCAAGTGTAAAGTGAATACAAACTCAAAGTTTGCCATATTTTTGTAAACTCCTTGCACTTCGGCTTTAGATCTCCCATTCGAAGAATGTTCAATGAGACATTCAAATACTTTACAAGTTGCAGCATACATACCTCAAGATAATAGCCATTTGCTCTTGCTTGGAAATATCTTGTGCTTCATCAACAAGAATACTAAAATATCCATCTCCAACTTCTTTACGAATCTTTTGACGCGCTCTATTGGCCAAAATCTTCAAAATATCCTTTTGGATTTCCGGAGCAAGGTATTGGGCATTTTTCGGAGCATTATCAAGAACAACTTCATCCACTTCTTTATTCATGCTTGCAAAAGCCTTCACCAATTCAATAAAATTTCCACGGTTTGATGAAGTTGAAGACTCATCGTGACCTCGATAAGCACAACCTTGAAGTGCAAGCCAATGGAGGCTTTTGATTGAGGTCTTCAGACGCAAACGATTTCTCGCCTTCTCAATACTTGTCTGAGCATGCATAACTTTGTCTATATGTCCAAAGGCTCTCCTCAAATCTTCTCGCACGTTGAAAACACATAAGCATGTGGTGATGTTCTTCAGTAGAACCAACATGAGAAGTAAATGCACATTTACTTCCTTGGCTAACCCTTTTCCAATTGTTGAATCCTTCCTTGACTAATGCAGAAGTAGTAGGCACAACATCACTTGTAAAAAGAAAGCAATAAAAGCAATATGCCTTGTCTTTGGAAGGCGAATATTCCAACCAACTGAACTTGTTAAACCATGTCTTCTGAAAACTTCGATTTTGAGTACCACACCATGTGACAGGATACGAAGTTAGTTTTGGTTGAAAAGGCCCATCATTAAGATATGCACGTCTTACATCATCTCGTAAATGAGGAGGATATTCTGACAATTGTTTTCTTTTTCCTGGATCACGCTCACGGTCGATACACGGTCTATCAAATTGCAAATCTGGCACAAAGGGACTAGTTTGACTCCCGGTAGCTATGGATGAAGGTCTTGAGCTACCTTCAATTTCATTATCCGGACGATCACGTTTCTTAAAAAATGACGATATAAGACCTTTTCCTTTCTTTGCTAAAGGTTGGTCTTGATCCATTTCTCAACTATAAACATAAATTAGAGAAAAACTCACAATCCATAGTAATTTGAGCATGAACAGAGTAATTTGTCCCAAAACCTCGAGAAACAGAACACATTTTTTTGAACTTCGCATTTTCAATTTAATTAATACACAATCCGAGGAAGGTTTAGATTATATACAAATTAATTAATACATATATGAATATATTATATACAATTATACAAATTAATTAATACATATATCAATTTTAACTCAACATAAAATCGTTTCGCAGGAAGGTTTTCTACAGACTACAGTAGCAGCAATGGAAGTGAAAAATCAGAAGGTTTTCTACGAAAATTCAGAGAAACCAAGGGGTGAAAAGAAAATTCACCTTTCGGCTTTAAATTTCTCCGCCATTGTGGCTTCCGGTAGTGAAGATGGAATATTGATTATTGAAGTCCACAAACGACGCCGTTGAACTCCGGCGGCGACGGGGGGACAGCGGCCGGTGGCTAGGGCAGCGACTTGTGAATTGGTTTTGGGAAATAAAAAGTCAATGGCACTGACCGACTTGTGAGGATGATTGGGTGAGCGATTTAAAAATTTTAATTATTTTCTCTTCAATTTTGGGAAGTGGTTTGGGGCCTGGGCTGTCAATTTTTGGGAATTGGTTTTGGGAAATAAAAACGAATGGGTTGGGCTGTTAAAATTGGTCTGGGCTGAGAATGGGTTGGGATGTGCTGAAATCAATAAAATCGAAAGCGGACTAAGTAAATATACGATCTGGGCCGGAGTTGCACTGGGCTGGAGCCCAGCCCAGCCCAGCCCTGCATCCGCCCCTGGCCACCACCCTAATACTTTAGTCTCTTAAAGACATAGTTATGTGTCTGCATTCATGCATTTGACTATTTCCATTCATGTGAGAGATTGTTGGAATATCGTGTGTTAAAAGGAAAATAAATCGAGCATCGCCGGCAAGCGCCTACTTTAGTAGCGATCACGGGCCTGCAAACATGTCAGTTTTTCGAAATAAATTAGCGAACTACATTCCGAGTCGATGGTCGTAGCGTGTTTACTTTCTCGATTCAACTTACCTAATTATAGTTTTTAAAAGGTGCTGGAAGATGTATCTTCAACAACAACTCTTCAACTCGCCACTACTCCACTCTACACGTCCCACTTCCTTCAGCATTGAAATGGACGGAGTTAATGACCAGCAACCCTTCACTTGGGCGGAAGAAGCCTATAGATAGTTCATAGTTGTGCAGTTCTGTCCTCGTCGGAAGTCTAGTTCGCCGGAGCTTGAAGTTCTGCGGTGCTGCAATCCTTAAAGAGGACGTCGTTTCATCTTTGTGGACAATACGCCAGATCCAAGAGCACTACCCGGGGCGAATTTCATCTTGCCTAGAGAGGCCATCCTCGATTCGACGTTTGATCATTTTTTTCTTCTATTTCGTTTTGTTCTTCGAACTTACATTTTGTTGTTGTAATAGCAGTTTATTAAATAAAAAAAAATACTTACAAAAGTACTATCGATTACCTTTTGTAAAATTACTTTAATTTTATAAATTGCTGATATACTATTACTTATAAAAGTAGTATCGATTACGTTTCGTATTTCCAATTATAAAATCATTCACAGATTGGCAAAGCGGTGATCAGATTCACGAGCTACGAGGAAAATGAAACGGGTACAGAATTGGAACTTGGAAGCTCGAATTATTTAATCCAGAATCTCGTGGTAACATATGCAAAATCACCTGACTAAGTCGTGGAGTTTAAGCGACTGAATATTCGTAGAACGACAACGTATTGCCTCAACATCGATTTCTGCTCATCGTACACGTGCTAAATTAAGATTAGAAGACGGAGGAACATAACATTTGAAAAGTTTCTGGAAAAGTTTCGTTTTGTTTCCTTCTCTACTACCTGTTATATTTGGACTGTAATTTATGATGAAGTCAAGATAATACTCTCTCCGTCCCAAATATATATGCCTGTTTTTTTTTTTCTGTCCCAAATCTATATGTTTATTAATAATTTTTTTTGTATCTAACTAAATCTTTCACAACCTTTAAAAGATCTAATTAATATGATATACAGAAAAAAAAACTATTTTATCAAACTTTTATAATAGCAAATACAATTATGACATTAAATTTTTTAGTAATTTATATTAATTTACTCAAATTTCAATACCAACATTTATCTAAATTTTATATCATTAAATTTTTTCTTAATCTATGTGAAAAAACAAATGGACATATAAAATAGTGACGAAGGGAGTATTAATTTACCTAAGTGAAAGATCAAGAAACTAACGAATTAAACGTTAATTAGGGGATTAGATTTAGGGTGTTGTTTGTTAGGGATTTTTAAGTGCTTATTAACTTTTTTAACTGCTTAAGTACTTTTAATGTGTTTGCAAAATAAAATTATATGACCAGTTAGCTAAAATTAAACAGTTCTAAGCATAAAACCACGTTAGGTTAAAAACATCAAAATATGTATTACTATCTAATTTTATGACACTAATGAAATAATAACATATGTGTTCATTCAATAATTATATTCATTTTAAACATTTGAATTAAATAGGGATGCAAATCATTATTTCATTTGTGGATACAAACTATATTCTAATTGAATATAAAAAAAATTAAAGAAAAATCTCATTCTCATAATTAGATGATAAACAAAGACAATACAAATTAAGGGGTTTTTTTTTTTGAGTTTTTTATGGAAAATTTGTGATGGGATATCTCTCTTTAAGTAAATAATACTCCCTCCATCTCACTAAAGTTGTTTTAGGTAGTGTTTGGAAGGGCTTTTATAAGACGCTTTTAGCTGCTTATACTTAAAGTTGCTTGAAGTTGTTGTTTAGCAAAACTTGTTAGTGTCTGTAATATTACAAAAAAAAGCTTAATTTTAGGAAAAAACAGTTTTGCAAACATTCTCATAAGCGGCTTTTTTAGCTTATTTTTGTCTTCTGGTTTTAAAAAGCACCTCCTGACTAGCTTATGGGCTTTTGCTTATTCTGGCTTATTTTAAGCACTAAAAAAGCAGAAACACACTTTCCAAACATTAAAAAAAGTACTTATACAGTAAAAAGCCGAGAACAGTTTATTTAAGTTGTTCCAAACACTACCTTAGTAGGTTCGGACATGGAGATTAAGAAAGTGTGTAGAATCTTCTACTTTAATTAGATGGAAATGAGCACTCCATATTTACAAAAATGCCACATTCCTTTTTTTATTTTAGGACGAAGACAAATTTAGCGGGACAACCGAAAATGGAAAGTAAGACAAATTTAGCGGGACGAAGAGAGTACATTTTAAATAGATAGAGTGTTTTCCCTATCTTCCAAAGAGCTTACTTTTTGTACAATCGAAGACATGAATAACAATTTAATGCTATCAACTTATAACTATTGTTATTAATCTTGATAGTCTGAAACGCCAAAGTTTGCGGTCACATGCCCAACATTTTCCCAAGCAAGTGTCTATGTTAAATGCCCATCACATTGCATTGCAAGATATACATTTCAACAACAAGAGAGAGAGAGAGAGAGAGAGAGAGAGAGAGAGAGAGAGAGAGAGAGAGAGAGAGAGAGAGAGAGAGAGAGGAGATTCCATGTCTAGAAAGCAAGCATGCCAACAAAATCAAATCAAATGCAAGGTGAAGATACTAGTGCTAATTCTACTAACCAACCTTCTCACAATCTACTTTTTCACTTCTCCTCACTCAACCTCCAATCACCCACTCTCAAAAATCTCCCAACTCCCTTTTTGGGACACCACTCCACTCCTACTCAAACTCAATTCCACTCAAGACCAACTCAATGAAAGCCGGTCTCGGATCGCGAACCTACAAACTCAGCTTGAGTCAACTCGTGAACTGCTCGAAAAACTTACGAGTCAACTCGCCCGACTCAGCGGGGCGATCGATCAATCGTCCACGAGTGAGGTGTCGTCGAGCTACGATGACCTCCTTGGCGCCCTATCGGACGAGGCCAAGCTCGCGATCGGGCCACACGAGCTCCCGTTAGGGAAAACTCCACGTATCGGCTCGAAGATTTACTCTTCTGTAGGAGGAGGCTGCTTGAAGAATGCTCAAGACTTGGAACAATACATGTCGTATGAAATCGGGGGCGAATGCCCTTCGGACGACGTTTTCGCACAAACGCTCATGCTTAAAGGGTGCGAACCTCTTCCGAGGCGGCGGTGCCACCCGAGGTCACCGGTGAATTACACCGAGCCGAGACCGTTACCGGAGAGTCTGTGGTCAAATCCGTCCGATTCGAGCATAATTTGGGATCCGTATACGTGCAAGAACTACACATGCCTGATCGAAAGAAAGAAATCTCCGGCCTCCTACGACTGCAAAGACTGCTTCGATTTGGAAGGGAGGGAGAAAACAAGATGGCTCCGGGACCACGGCGGCCTGGATTTCGGAATCGATCAAGTTCTCGCAACGAGACGAAGCGGCGTAATCCGGATCGGGTTGGACATTGGAGGCGGGTCGGGTACATTCGCCGCGAGAATGAAGGAACGAAACGTCACCATCATCACGACGTCGATGAACTTCGACGGCCCTTTCAACAGCTTCATCGCGTCACGTGGGCTGATCCCGATGCACGTGAGCATTTCACAGAGGTTCCCTTTCTTCGAGAACACGTTGGATATTGTGCACTCGATGCACGTGCTCAGCAACTGGATCCCTACCGCCATGCTGGAGTTCACTCTGTATGACATATACAGAGTGCTGAGGCCGGGCGGGCTGTTCTGGCTCGACCGGTTCTTCTGCTTCGGAGCGCAGTTGAATGAGACTTACGTGCCGATGTTAGAACGTGTTGGGTTCAAGAGGCTGAGGTGGAATACCGGCATGAAAATGGATCGTGGCATTCAGAAGAACGAATGGTATTTCTCGGCTCTGTTGGAGAAGCCGATGACATGAATTAACGCCCTAATTTTCATAAATTTTTAAGCGAACATCTTGTAGAAGTCTTGAAACATGAAATGAAAAGTTCTTTTACAACATGATTGTGGTTGTCCATCTGCAATGCAAGCCATTCATAAATGAGTCCACGCTATACATCATGCCAACATAATCTGAAAAAACTAAAACATGTATAGAATACTTGGTTACATATTGAGTAAATAGTAAATACCTCCCGTGACCTATCGGTCCCGGACCACCCACCTTCACCGCTATGCCATCCCACGGGCGTGATAAGAATGGATCACCTTCCTTATCACGCCTTTACATTAACCAATAAGCAAAGGTACAATCACTTGTGAATTCAGAGAATGATAAACTGTTGTTGAGAAATGGCCGGTTCTTTTGAAACCATGTTTTCTATGAATGACAGTCACGGCCGGCTCTAGGGGTAAAGCCGGTTAAGCCACCGCTTTAGGCCTCCGACCGAGAGCAAGACCCCGTCGAGCATCTGTCTTGAGGGTTAAGGCCTTATATTCTTATATATACTTTTCTTTTACATAAAAAAAGTATTAATAAAAGACCTAGTTAAGTGGAAATCTGAAGCCCATCAAAATTCATGGTTTATGCAAGGATTTGAGCACCACTTATTAGCCCTCTTCTTACAAATCCAGAGGAACAAAATCACACTAAAACGATAAAACTACTAACCTAGGCCGGTCAATTCTGAGAAGACTCGATATGTTCTATCTACTGGGAAATTAGTCGAAATTCTATTTTTCAATTATGAAAAAATGACAATTATTTGAGCCAATTAGAATTCATTACAGCCCATTACAAGTCTTCCTCTAGTCCTGAATAAAATTTATCACCAAAATAGGCCCAAAATGCACAGCTTAATTAATAAACTACGTCTGCATGTCGCCTCCATCTGTTCTGGCTCTCCCCAAGAGTAAGGCTACTAAGCCCAGTGCCTTAGGCCCTCACCAAGAGAAAGGACCCCAAACAACATCCGACAACTTTTATAAATATATTTACGCACAAGATTTGTGTGTATCACTTTTGTATACTCTTGTGTATATCACACCACAAGAGTATTGACATGTGTTAAATATGACTCATATTTTTTAATAGGAAATGACACATGTCAGTAATTGCTTTTATAAAAAATAAGAGATTCTTAGATTAAAATTTTAAAAAAAAATACTCCATTCGTCCCATAAAAAGTGTCTTGTTTTCCTACTCCATCCGTCCCGTAGAAAGTTTCTTGTTTCTTAAAAAGACAAATAATATGTGGACCAAAATTAACAAACCAAAAAGTCAAACAATATACACCACACAATCACATTTTCTTAACACTTTCCATGGGACGGCGGGAGTATATTTTTGGTAAATCCGAAAATTGTAGTGCTTTAATCATCAAAAAAAAATTCAATAGAGATACAAGTAGTTTAACTGCTTAATTTTCGAGAAACTACTGTAGGAAGCACTAAAAGTAGTTGCAAACATACTCTTAGGGTGTTTGCAACTACTTATTATAAACAAACTTGAAAAAACTGTTTTTAACCAGAAGCATGGGCTTTTGGTAGTAATATTAAAAAATAGATATCTATGATAATTCTGGAAATTATGGTCCCTTAAGCACCAAAAACACCTCAATAGATACTCATGGAATCAAACAGATTTGGTGCCTAATTTTAGAGAAGTTAACGCAAAAAGTAGATTTTTACAGACACTACATATGCTTTTATGGTAAAAAAATAGATTAACAATTAAAATAAGTTCCTACAAACACGTCCTTACTTCTTTAGAAAAAGAAAAAGTTAAGTCTTTACCGGTGGAATGACACTAGTATTATTTTTTTGTTGGTTTGAGGTTTGATTTCCTTTAATTTTTTGGCCCTCATTTTTTGAGGTCTAACGCTTACCTAGTGGTTTGGCTTTAGGCCTACAAAAAAATTGAACTGTCCCTGATGGGATTTAGACTCTTGTAGTTGTTGGAGTTATTTTTATCAGGGGATCGCATTTGGCTATATTGTGAGTGTATATGTGTGTGGGTCGATATTTTGATTTTAGTTATGATAATACATATGCTGCTGATTAATGATCCAAAATTACTTGTGAAAGCATGTTTTTGCGGCTTCTAGTTGAAGATTTCAATTTGAAGTCATTTTTTGCATAGTTTTGGCTTCTAGCTTTATTCATTGAAAATGTATCATATCTTTGATATGATATTGTTGTATTTTATACTAGTCTATTTTAGTCTAGAAATTAGTCATCCTTAATTAACAGATCTCATATCGTTAGTTAAGATTTATCCTTAATTTGTTAGGGTTATTTCATCTATTTTTGTAGTCTATATATCTTTGTAATCTTTCTATACGTAATATGTCAATATACAAAAATCTCTTTCAATCAATATACAGAAATATGAGGAATAAGGAAATCAAAAAAATTTAATGTTAGTATTAGAATAAATTAGGGATTTATGTACAAAAATGGCGTTTGAAGTAGCTTATAGAGATACTTATACTACAAAAGTTATAGGAAATTATGTTTGGAGATGCACCTTAGAGATGGTTCTTTATCTTTGATTTTAAGTACATAATTTTTTATATACAGTTAAATCTCTTTAAAATAATATACTTAGGACTGGAAAAAAAAAATCGTTTAGCAAAGTTATTTAATTATCGATAAAAAAATAAATTACTCATTTATGTTAAATAAATATTTATTACTTTAGAAATAAATTTTCGATATAAACAAGTTAAATGCGTCTACTAAACATAATTTTTTAAATAAATGTAAATATTAAAAAATAAAAACTTTTAGTATTTACTTTAGTAAAAACATGTTAATAAATGAACATTGAATATTCAATTTTTGCTTATAACATAATCATCCTAGAAGTATAGTTAAACCTCTATACATTAATATTGCCGAGACCATGATATTTTATTATTTTAGAGAAATCTTATTTTATTTATAAATTAATATTTATTAATTTAGAGAGAATTTTCGAACTTCAATGATCGAGTTTTTATTAGATCAATATAAGGAGTTAAAAATTTATTTATATATCATATTTAATGTCCTTTTACTATTTACTATCTAGGAACAACGAGTTATATTAACTTGTTAAAAAAATAATAAAATTATACATTTAAGAAACTAGTACAATGATATAGTTACCATTCATGACAATAACACTAAAAAAACACTAAAGATAATACAATTCATTTGGAACCAGTTACGCACAAGGAAACACTTATTGCATCTATGTTTCTTCATAATTTTATGGCGTAGTTCCATAAAATAACACAACTTTTTGATGCACTTAGTAAAATTAGAGATATGATTTAATTAGATTTAAGTTTTAAGAAAAAAACAGCAACACCTGGAATCATATTTCACAAAATTGTCTAGTCTTATGGGTAATTTTAAATGATTCTTTAATTTATGATATTGACGGGATCATATATTTACATATGAGTTTTCTGAAAATTATTATCTTATTATTTAATCGAATTTGATGATTTTTTACATTGGCCCAAGTCAATAATAAAAAAATATACATATGTAATTACATATGAATCAATCTAAATAATTAAAATTATGTAATCTAAATAATTAAAATATTATTTTTAAGAAAATAGAATAATGAAAATAAGAATTTCTATCACGAGATTTATCATGTATAATCACTTGAGTTTTTTTTTCGAAAAGAACAACAAAATATTATTGTTGAAAAAGAAAATTCAAATAATCAAAGAACTATTTAAAAAAAAAACAAAAAGATTAAAGAAATTAAAATATAATTTAATGTGTAAATAAATATAGACGCCATTTTATCTAATTTGAAAACTAATATTCTAATTTCTTAATTAAAACTTTATACTTAATTGCTTATCTCATTATCTAATTATGAAAGTATTTAATTAATATATCGAAAGGTGTCATGTTAATCAAAAGAAAATCAAAAATTAATAAATGTATTTTCAAGTGACTGCACATGTGGTAATAGGGAAATTAGTTTGACAAATAATTTTGAAGGAGATTATTTTAGACAATACTTTTCTTAGAAATATTATTTTGAAAATTCACTCAAAAATGTCTTCTTGGTATGAGTCGATCAGTAAATTTTCCGTACAATGGATTAAGAATACTAATTATTATAAGGAAAAAGAATTTGAGGATATCCATCTAATTTCCTTATTTTTTAGATTCATTTTACTTTTCTTATTTTTTCTAAAATCAAACCAAACATAAGATTTTTAAATTATGAAATCAAATTACTTTCTTAATTCTACCAAACATCAAAATTTAATAATTCAGAATAAGATTAATTTCCTCAACCTTCCTCAACCAGAACCCATGCAAACCAAACTGGGCAAATGACGAAAATGAATCAATCTGTAACACTACCACCGATCATGAAACTCTATTCGTTACGGGCAGGAAAAGTGCATCAAGAAAATACTGTTAACAGTGTAAAGCTAACGATAATTTGAAGAGTTATACTCATGTAATCAATCCATAAACTTCAGTAATCAATCCATAATCTTTAACTCAATAAGTTACGGGCAGGAAAAGTAAAATCACATTGCCACCAAAGGAGCATGATAACTTACGCATCGCTCCGTCCCCTCAGAACTTGTCGTTGGAGTGTCATTTAACTATGTGAGCGTGCCCGTAGTATCTATTGATGAATGAAACCTGCAGAGGAAGAAAAACAAGGATATAATCGGTAGTCAGCTCTTCATCCTTAACAAGCTTATCAGCAAGTTCCTGAACATATTGATTAGATAACTTGATCAATAGTTCTTCATAGACGGTCCACAGTCAGCTCTTCATCCTTAACAAGCTTATCAGCAAGTTCCTGAACATATTGATTAGATAACTTGATCAATAGTTCTTCATAGATGCAAATGCTTGACAAAGCTATCCATGTAACTTAATTAATTAAAATTGTGTAATAGTATCAATAATGGAACATAATGCAAAAATCAGTAAACATAATTTGCAAGAAATACCTCTAATTCATCACATTCCCAATCAAAGAAACATAAAACCTGGAGCAGTAGTAAGTTAGATTTGCATTCATCAAAATACTACTTTCATATAGAAATAAAATACTCTTTATAATTCAGTACAACCAGCCAATATCCTAGGCACAATAATCTCATGAATATCAAATAGGATCAAATAACATGCACAACATTACCGGCACGGGATCGATAGGATACAAAATCTTGACCACTGTCTCGTGCTCTAGTTTGTCTTCAAAGGGGTCATAGATGTCTGCAAAAAGTTGAGACGTGATAAAATTCTATTTAGCAGAATTAGGAAGATATTCACGATTGTCTATGAAACATAAAGAAGCTTGAGTACACGGTCCACAAAATCTACTCTCGACTAATGTGCAGAATTGGACATATTGTGAAGAAGTGCAAAACCTTCGTGATAATTTGCAACTTTAACAGCAGCTAAGATAATTAAGTCATACACAAAAGGCTTGGAAAATGTATACGTCCCACAAGAAAGAATTAGAACTGTTAAACATTATTTAGAATGAGAAATTGAGAGAATTGGAAGGACCAAAAATGGGTTAATGAAGCAAAAGAAATTCTCTAGTAACAAACCATAACATCTTCACTCACATGGTACGACCTCTTTTTCAGGCTCTATCTTCGGACTGCAAGAAGCAAAATTTTATAAGATCAATAAGGCACACAGTTCTAACCGATAATGTGCTTACCAAATTCAGAAAAACAAAGCACTTGTCCACTTGTATACAAGATTTCAGTAGAATGAAATGAAATCAAAAGAAATGCATGAAAAAAAGTCGAGAAGTTAAAACTTGCAAGTTCTTTGAGAACCGGCAATACTTTCATTATTATTATTACAAGTATCCAATTACAACATCTGGTGTATAAATAATTTAAATGTAAAAATAACTTTTTCCAAGGAAAGAATCAGTTCTTCAAGTAAAGCATATTGAAGTTGAGACAACGGGTATGAGCTACCGACCTAAAACCACTAAGTCTGTTGAGGTAAATACAAGTAAAAATATATGTTGACAAGTTAATAACATTATGTCTTTGTATGAGTTTGTCATACAAAGTCTATAAAAAATATAAATATGACAAACATATACAAAGGAATAAAATACTATGAACTCTTCTACGATCTAATATCATAAATACTAAAGAACTGATGGATAGTCGATATAAGAAAAAAAATTTGGAGTATATTGCAAAAGATGCAGAGAACAACAAGAGATGATCCTAAACTGTTGATCCGTAGAAATTTAAATGTTTGAAGTCCATAAGAAAATCAAATAGGAAACAACAGATCACATGCAATACAGATAAACGAAATAAAAAATTGTATAGGCTTAAGCGAGCAAAACTCACCTCCTTTGGCTACAGCTCAAGATAAATATTTGAGTGTCTTCTAGTCTTTCAGCTTGAGATGCCCTAAAGTAAATCACAACGGAGAAACTGTCAACATTGGGACAGACGAAAGTAGCATAAGAAACTAAAGGAAAACATAGCACCTCTCCGCAGGGGTTATGTAAGGCACCCAATCCATTTCCATTTGCTTCATCGGTACGATTACTTCCTTCGATATATCTAAACCCGCGATGATACCAACTTTGTCTGACGGAGGAAAAGGTGATACCACCTGTTCATTTCAGGATAACCCACAAATGAGGAATAATTTTGACGGAAAATTAGAGAACAAACAAAGTGGGCTTAGTAGTAGTATAATACAAGATAAAACAAATATAAATGAGGAATAATTTTGATGGAAAATTAGAGAACAAAGTGGGCTTAGTAGTAGTATAATACAAGATAAAACAAATATATTCTCTTGTAATATTCAAAGTAAACTTGATGCTGTTAAGTTAGGCACGTGCCAAACCCACTTACGATCTTTATACATGCACAAAGGACATTGATATCGTACAGTTTTTTTGTAAACATCTGAGAAACGCGATGGGGTTGGACATGTATTGACAAAGCCTAACATCCACCAAGAACAATGCTACGTAGCACACATTTAACTAGCTAAAGAGAATGCAGAACTATTAAGAATACTGGTGAGATTGTTTCACATGAAAATATTAATAATTTCTCAAGTATTTCCAGAAATTTATGAAAATTGTCAACGTGAATGCTACAAGTCAAAAGATAGTTTCCTGAGAGAACATAGAAATTGTTAGATGACCATAGTTAGATAAAAATAAAGGCATTCCTCATATTTCATGTTGGAATAGTTGAAAAGGCACATCACCATACCTATAACATAGGAGTTATGCTACATTATTACACTAATTGTAGAAACTTCGGTAGGAGTACGATTATTAAAGAGGTTGAAGATATTAGGCAACAATGAATAACATATCAAATTAAAATGACAAAGAGCAGGAAGAAAGTTTCAGGGCTTACAGCAACCACAACCGGAACCATTGTAAATTCTGATTGATCTTTAAACTTGGGCAGTTGAGCTGCTTAGATAGATAGTACGTTCAAGAAATACAAAAATATGACGTGAGAAATAGCATGAGAATGATGAGATATTTGAAATTTAAGAAAGCAGATAGAAATTAACAATCATCAACTTTGGTAAAACTCCATATCCACCTTCTTTCAATGCTTCCTACAAAGTAACACAGGGAATGACTGTCAACCCAGCTCATGTTTGGCTATGTTATTTCAAAGTTTTTTGCAAGAGAAAAATCTGATAAGAAAGAAGTTCAAAAGAAAATCCACAGTTAAAGAGTGAGACTAGTGTTTGGCAACTCACTTCCAAATTAGAGAAGTTCCATTTCCACTCATTCACCATGTTCAATTGATCCCGCTACAAAAGAAGGAAATGAAGTTCATTATCATCCAAATAATGATAACAAGAGAATTAAGGAAGAAGGGCTAATCAAATCTTACCTCTATGCCGGCAGAAAATACCCGCCACCACCAGAGGTCCTCCTGCGCAACATAGTAGGACATAAAAGCATAAACTAATACAAAACTCATGCAAATATCTCCAAAAACAAACTACTCCATTACCACATAATTATGCCCATATCTCCAGAAACAAACCACTCCAGAAACTTATGCATTATGCGCATATCTCCAAAAACAAACTACTCCAGAACCTTATGCAAATATCTCCAACAACAAACTACTCCATATGATAAGCAACTCTAGGGCTAAATAGCTATCATCATTAAACTAAAAAATATGGATCAGCGGATTTACAATCAGTATCGCAAGCAAAGTATACAAAATTTTCATATGAAACAATATATACAACGAACAACCGCGCTTCGTTACCAAATTGCGATCCCCGGGAACCGGCTCAGCTTGGCGGCTAGACTCCGCCGGCTCTGCCCCGTGCGTCGTAAGATTAGTACACCTCATCATCGCGAGATAGAAAGAGAGAGCGATATATAAATACTCCTCCCCCGTCCCAAAATTCTTGTCCAATTTATTTTTTCACGATTTTTAAGAAGAGTTGTTAGTTGTGTGTAAATTGGTATAAAGTTATGAGTCCCATAAAAAAGTTGTGTGTAATAATTCACTTAAAAAAAATAGATAAAAATTTTGGAACAACTCAAAATGGAATAGTGGATAAAAATTTTGGGACGGAGGGAGTAAATTTTATGCGAAATCTGATGGAGGTAGGTTTAGTATGGATTTATATATTACGGAGTATAAGGCGGTGAGAGCTTTTTTTTTACTATATTTTATTATATTAGATCGTGGTATTTATAAATTCAAAAGTAATCCAATTCAAAAGTAATCCAATTCAGATCGCTAATAGATAGGGTATTTTAAATCTAATTGAATTTCAATGAATTTCATGCCTTTAATTTATCTTGTGTTATTCTTTAATTTCAATTCAATTTTAATTAATTTCAATTTCATGTAGTCATTCATCCAATTTCAAATTCAATCAATTTCATTTAATCTTTCATTTCAATTCAACGATTTTGGTTTTATTTTATTTTATCAAATTTATTTCTTTTTTCGATTTTGTAATCTATCAAAAGTTAAATGCAATTTTTCATAACTAGAAGCATATAATTTAAGTGTTCAACATAATGAGCAATATATATATAGGAGATAGATGTGTGGCTTGGATTAGATGAGCTATTTTAAATTTTGAATCTGATATTTAGCTCATTAAGGGTATAGATGTAAACTACTCATTTTATTTTATTTTTACATATCTTCTATTATTCAATTTTGTGAAATATTTCATAATTAACTGTATATTATTCAAAATTTATACTTATAGTAAGAGAACATGTAAACCAGTATTCTCGATTGAACATTAAAAATTAATTATTCATTTTATGTACTTTATTTTATTAATTATAATTTATTTAACTAATTAATTAAACACATAAATTATGTAATTGCATCATCTTCTTCTTCGTTTTTCTTTCTTCACCATCAAATGAAAAATCAGTCAAAGTGTATACAATTTTTAAGCAAAGTGCATACAGATTTTGATGAAAGTGCATATTTTTAATCGGAGTGCATATAGTTTTCAATGAAAGTGCATACACATTTTAATCAAAGTGCATAAAATTATCAATAAAAGTGCATACACTATTTAAACAAAAGTGCATACGGATAAACACAAAAAAATTGCAGCTAAATGTCGAAAAAATTGCTATCGCTCAGAATTTTTAGATAAAAAGTACTATAAAAATCAGATTGGAGACGAATCTATGTAGATCTGGAAGGGATCTCTACAGACATGGAACAAGTTTCTATAGATCTGGTTTCTCAGCGACGGTAGCGATGCCGGTGATGGCCAAATCGAGAGAGATCTCGAAGGGAACTTCTCAGATTTGGAACAAGTCTCGACAGATCTGCACTGCCCGCGGCAACGACGACCAGGCGATACCCAAACAGAGATAGAGAGAGGATGCTCGTGGCGGGCAGCGACGCCGGTGATGCCCGAAAAGAGATAGAGAGCTAGAGGCTGCCGCGGCGACAATAATGGTGATGGTCAAAGAGAAAAGAGAAGAGAGAAGAGAGAAGAGAGAGAGAGAGAGAGAGAGAGAGAGAGAGAGAATGAAGAGAGTGGGAGATTGAAGAGATACGTATGTTTAGATATTTTTCACATTTAATACTTCTTACCAATTTTATCCTTACTACATTAAATATAATCTAATCTCTCTTTTTTTTCTGTTTATTTAATAATTGATCTATACCATACATTTAATAAAATGAAGGGTTATATCTTGTTCCTAGTTCTTTCATTAAGCTAGTGTTCCTTATTGAACTCTCCCCTATATATATAAGGTATGGTTCTAGGGAGATCCCTCCTTCAAAAGAGATATGAGAACCATCCCCTACCATAGATCCCTTCCAAATCAAATGCGAAGATTAAACTACTAGTTTAGATTTATTTATTTTTAAAAAAAGGTAGAAAGGACAAAATGAGAAAATTGAAACAAAACAATTTGAATCTAATTCTCATATCTTCAGCAATCTCTCTCACTCTCTTACTCTCCCAACCAACGCACTCCATTCTCTCTCATTCTCTCTCACTCTCTCTCACTCTCTCTCTCTCTCTCTCTAAAATAAAAAAACTCACCCAAAATTGAAAACCTACCTAAATGCGCTCGATTTCACTCCCAAAAAATCAATTTTTTTGGCTTCCGCATGAGTTGTTCCTGATTTTCGACGACCCCATCTAAATAGAGGTAATTTTAATCCATCGAAGTTGTGTTATGCATGAAATGTAAACATATTTGTGCGAAATTGAAGTCCTAAATCTCTAATTTTTTATACCCATTGCGTAAATCAATGTTTCATGCTTTGAAATCATGAAATAATGTTCATCTGGTGTTCGATTGTGCAACCCCAGATCTATGATTCTTAAACCTAGATCTGTGATTTTTAATCATAGATCTACGTTATTTAACCTTAGATCTATGGTTTTTATCCCTAGATCTGTGATTTGTTTTCGAATCTTGTTATCTTGATGTATTTTTTGGTCTGTTTCTAGAGATATTCATCGAGTTCCGCAATTTTTACCCTGTTTGGAATGCCATTTCGCGATTCTTGCCCTTTTTGGAAAAAATATGCATACGTAGCATTAATATGCATGAATCTGTATAATGTTATGCATGGATGAGATGTCATATATGCATGAAAATGAATGCATTGTGAAGCATGTGACGGGCTGTGTTTTATATTGTGTTAGAATTAATATGCATGAATTTGTAGAATGGTATGCATGGATGACATGTTATATATGCATGAAAAAGAATGCATTGTGAAGCATGTGACGGACTGTATTTCATATTGTGTTCAAAGTAATATGCATGAATTTGTAGAATGATATGCATGAATAAGATGTTATATATGCATGAAAATGAATACATTATGAAGCATGTGACAGACTGCGTTTCATATTGTGTTCGAAGTAATATGCATGAATATGTAGAATGGTATGTATGAATGAGATGTTATATATGCATGAAAATGAATACATTGTGAAGCATGTGACGGACTACGTTTCATATTGTGTTCGAAGTAATATGCATGAATCTGTAGAATGGTATGCATGAATGAGATGTTATATATGCATGAAAATGAATTCATTGTGAAGTATGTGACATACTGCTTTTCATATTGCGTTGCATAAATCTGTTCGATGGTATGCATAAAATTGTGATTAAGCATGCATGAAATTGAGTGGCGATTTACATGAAAATGTAGATTGTCATGGAGACATTCAAAGGTGATGGAAAGTTTTGATTCATTTCGAGGAAATGAAGTTGAATACTAGAGAGGTGGATAACATATTGTTGGTCCGGAGACGAAAAGTCAGGTGTAGAGGGGGGGGGTGAATACACCTGAGCTCTGTTTCTTTTTCTCAGTGAAGGTCATGAAGCTCGATGTTTCGCAACCGATGAACAGTGCAAGTAAGCCTTCGATCACTGGGGTCAAAGTGAGTCGGCTTACGAGCTCTTCTACCGATCGATGTCAGATACGAAACTCAATCGGAGACCGTAGTGCGGATAAGTGTTAGGCCCGGAGTCGTCTCTTTTGAAAACGCGTTTTTGCAAGTTAAATCTTTTGGCTGTGCACTTTATAAAATACGTTTTATGCAAACTTATGATTTTCAAGTCAGTTGAATGCTATGCAATAAAACAGTAAATGAACACAAGCGATTTAACGTGGTTCGGATACGCAAGATCCTACGTCCACGGTCCCGAACAAGGCAGGAGAACTTGTTGATTATTCCGAGCAAGCCTCAGCGGGGATATGCACTTGGACGGGCTTCCCTCTAAGTTATAGTCCTTAGCGACTTTACAATCCAAACCTAAGTTTAGAAGGGAGGGAATATTCTCCAACTGAGAAGGAGTTCTTACAACAAGAACAATTCACTAAATGTGAACTCCTTCGGATCTAAGCTATGAATCTAGCAATGAGCTTAGTCTAGAGAAGAAAGGGATCAAAGTGCTCTGAGAGATTGAACTACAAGAAGTGTTCTATGAAAACTAGTTCGTCTCTCGGATAAGCTTGAAGGTTCTAGAGCGTTGTGAGCTTGAATGATTTCCCTTGATTTCGCGTATATTCCTCTCCTTGAAATCTTCAAATCCTTCTCTATTTATAGTTGTGAGTTGTGGCATATGTCCGTTGGAGACGACGATGCCACGTGTCACAAGCGTCCAAAGAAAACGGCCACTATTCAACTTTGTTGCAAAGCAGGCGTTAATGCACCTGTTCATGAGAGCAACTTTTTACCGTGTAGAGTAGGTAAGCGTTGTCGGCTTCTCATTGGTCGAGGTTTGTAGTTGGTGAGTGTCGAGTTGACAGTTCAAACTACCTCGTATGTCTTCGCCGAACATTTGAAGGGACTTTAAGTGCTTTGGGTCGCTTTCGTCGGATACGATGCTCGAAAGTCTGTCTTCTTGGCCGAGTCGTCCGACCGATAAAGTGAGCTTCGATAGTCGGTTGGTCGATCGCGAAGGTATACTGCTTGACTTGGTTCTTCTACCGATGACCATCAGCTTGTAGAGAATGCTTCTACTGAGGTCTAGTCAGCTGATGCGGGATCTTTAACTGAGTTTGATATCAGCTGCTGACGAAGAGTGCAAGCGATTACACTGATGACGTGGGGTTCTGAAAAGTATCTTCGCGCAGAAGATCGGTTCAACAACTACCCCGTATGGACTTAGACAAAATAATAAGCATTACATCAAGTCTAACCTATACATCAGCTAATCATATCGACACACTAATCTACTGATATCAGCTCGATTTTGGGATCTTCAATTCCATAGTACTACTATGATTTCCCCCAATTTCTTTTAACCCTAGAACAGCTGAGTATCAATCTACTGACTCATATCCAACAATTTCCCCCTAATTGATGATGCCAAAACCTCTATACTCTAATATCTATCAAATATACTGTCCTACTGACAACAATTTCCCCCTTAAAGCATATGAGGAAAAATTGATAATAGTAAATGAACTTCAGCAGGTGAGAGAAAGGCAAGATCAGAGAAACTGATGTGAGTGTGTGTCAGATCACTTGGTGATCAGTAGTGAAATCATGACACTAAAAAGCTTAAAGACAATGAGCGATTGTCTAGCAAGCGATAGGAACTCTTATAGATAGATCGTCAAAGTACAGGTTCCTATGCTATTACAAAGAATTATCAAAAACAAAGAGGAGAAATCACCGCTCGTCGTCCGAAGCTCGAGTCTTCTTCTTGAAATCCGCCGAGCGATCACCGTGGAGGGTCCAGCAAGAAAATTTATAAATCCTTTGCGCAAAACCCGGATTTCCTCTTGATCTTCTCGGGTCTATGCGGATGTAACTCATGCCGATAGGCTGCAGATTCGATTTCTTCTTCGATAAACTTTGTGATGATAATGCCTTTAGCTTGATCATGGGAGGAGGATATCTTCGAATGCAGGTGCTTTCACGAGAATGTTCAGTTCTTTCATGATAGGCAAAGAACCGTTCTCCGAGTTCGGAAAAACTTCATTAAAACACTCTTCGAACAGCTTGATCGCCCGGAATGTCTTTCGGATAGAAGCCCCATACATACGGATTTTTAACAAACATTTCTTTGAGAGTCTCCCATTGATCATTCGGATCAAGCGGTACCCATTTGTCCACATGAGGTGCGGGAATCAACTTCATACGAGGAGTTCTGATAGTAGTCCTCCTGTTCCTCGATCCTCTGGGTATCTGTTTTCTCGGATCGGCCGCTGGCTTATCAGATAGGCTTTTCATTCTTGCCAGGTCAGCCATCCTTTTCTTCTCACGGAGAGCGGCTCCTCTAGTGTCTCCTCGTCCGAGACTCGGTCCTTGCAGCGTCGCCTCCCAGGTCGCTTGATCTTCTGCTATCTGCTCAGGTGTAAGAGTAGATATGGGAATACTCTGAGCAGTAGCTTTGATTTCAATCGGAAGAGCCTTAGCAAAATCTTCTTGGGCTTTCTTCTTTTGCTCTTCGACCGTATTAATGACCTTTCTCTTTCCTTTGCCCCCGATGCCTTTTCCCTTAGGCTTTTTTCTGCTTCACCGCCTCCTCTAGCCGACGCTCCCGGTCCCGGCTTGTCTTGCAGCTCTTGGGCTATTCTCGAGGTCGAATGCCTCTTGCTCCGCTTTTGATTTAAACTTCTTGACCGGGGAGGAAGGAGTAGTGGATTCGATAGCGATTTCCTTCCCCGACCTCTGCGGCGGACTGTTGAGACTCTTCTTCTTTAGCCGGCTCTTCAAGGAATTGAGCGATTTCGTCTATGTGCGCGGTGAAGAGGAGATGGGGGTGGCTTGTAGTGGGAAATCAAGGAGAAGGACCTCGGTAGATGTACCTTTCGAGTAGATGGTCCCGCCTCCGGAGCCTGTTCCCCCCGAATCTCGCGGTGGCCGAGGGCTCTGGCGCCGAGGAGGGTCCCGCCTCCCGAGCTCGTCCCTCAAGGATCCGGACGTCACCGTATCCGTATCAGGTTCATCTTTGACAATATCTTCCCCCTTTTTGGCATCAGCAATATTTGCCGGGGAGGTGCGGATAGCTTTTACGTCCCCGCTCCAGTTGTACGAGAATCTTTGATCCGGGTAATCGTGTCATCAAAATTACTCGACCAAGTTGCGATGAGTTTTCCCGGTCTTTCTCCCGATCGGCTCTAGATTTCTTCAATCGAGCGGCCGACTCTCGACGGAGTTTCAGCAGAGCTTGATCATTTGATTCTGTTATTTCTTTCTGAATGGCTTTTAAGGCCTCAGCCTGTTGCTTGATGGTTGTTTGAAGAGAAATGGTTGCTATCTTGTTTCTCTCATCTATGAAGCCTTGAACTGTTTTCATGGCTCGAGTCACCGCCTCCGAGAAAGTTTTATGCTCGAGCGGCAAGCATTGCCGCCGACTCGTGCCGTTAAATCGGCCTTTTGAGCACTTAGGACCTGCTCAACTATCTCCATGAAATCTGGCTGAGAAGCCTCTTTAGGAGTTGAGATGTCAGCGGCCAACTTACTTAGAGCTTCGTTCTGAGCCTTGGTGTACTTCTCCCATTTGAAATGAACATCTTTGGCTAGGAGTCGATTTTTCTCACCTTGGCGTTTGATAGCCCCTGTTGACGTAACGTGAGGACACGGAACCGATGGGTTGTATCTCGATAAGAGCTGGTTCCGAGCCTCTGCTCGGAGAACGAGATCAACGCGCTCCCTACCGTACTTCGGAGCGGTTGTAGCCTCACCCGATGTGACTATGGGTGGTGTTGGGCTCTTCTCTTGGGGAGTTTGTCCCTCGCAGATTCTCCCCTGGTCCGCTTCCTTGGGTTTGCCATCCATCTCCTCATCTTGATCATCATTATCACCTTTATCGGAAGGTGGAGATGGGGGCGGAGCTGTTTTGATCGGAGCTCTCAAGCTCGGTAAATAGAGCATTGCAGCTCTCAAATCTTCGAAGGACGCCACATCGCGGTGGCTCTCCGAATCCATCTTGGCTTGGAGCTCTTGCTCCTCCGTCGCAGCTCATCCGGTGACCGCTGGGATTTGGCAAAGTCAATAAGAATGTCCCAGTGCGAGAAACCTTAAGAGCATCCGAGCTCTTGTCCTTCCACGCTATTTCAACCGGATCTGCGTGCTCGGTAATTTACGGTATCTCTTGTTGAATCTCATTTGCAAGCACGTGATCGAGTGGTGTCAGTTGTTGTCCACTCAGCAGTAGGTTCGGGTGACGGTTCCCTCTTGTCAGACTCTGTTTCCTCAGAGCTGATCACTTGGACCTTGTCCTTGATCATCGCTCCCTCGATTCCAGTATCTAAATCGAGTAGTTGCTCCTCTTGAGTAGAAGGAGGAGCTGGCTCAATAATGGTAAGTGGCTGAGCCACTGTGACCTCAGCAGGTCGAGTCTTAGCCAACCTCCTCTTCTTTGGCATTTGGACAGATGGGGGCAGAGCAGACGCAGCTCTCTTCGGTTCAGGTGGCCCCTTACCAATTGACTTCTCTGTTCAAGCCTTTGTCATAAATTTAATACTCTTGAGATCAAAAGACTTTGAGTCCGCAAAAGCTGAACGTTTCTGTACCACACTCTCTATCAGCACCGATATCTTGGTGCCGAATAGGAGCTTTGCATCTTGGTTAGCTTCCTCTCTCCGAAGAGCGAAGTAGTGAACTTCCCGGGCTTGGGCCTTCGATGAGTAGTATAGTAGTCGGCCCAGTTCACTTCTACTCCATCGTCTATAATCATCATCAGTTGTATCCTCGGCTTAGAAAGCTGATCATAGGATCCAGCTGAGCTCGTCAGAATATGAGATACAACGTAAGCTAAACCCCTGTACTGAGGTAGCAAAAGATTTCTCTGTAGCGCCGTCTTGAACACTATGTCGCTGCGTCCACAGAACTTTTGGACGTAATCATTTATCTCCCTTTCCTTATAACCAATGGGAGAGATACCAGCTGAGGGGAGTTGAAAGGCTTGAACGAGAGCCTCTGAAATATTGAAGGAGTGGGTAGCCTCCCTCCACTGATTTGGGGCAACTTCCCGGCTGTAAACAAACGAAGCCTCTTCTCCTCCTGAGGCAAGCGACTTCCAGTTGTAGTAGGCCTCCACAACTTGTCTCGGCAGATGAGAACGGGGATGCCTCGACACAAGAGTTGCCAGCCCTGACTTCTCAAGGGCGCCAAATACCGGCTCCAAATATGAAAGGTCCACCTGCCGGAGAGCCATCGTCGGCTCAAACTGAACCCGGATGGTCATGATCTCAACCATCTTCTCAGGAGTCTGTACTATCGCCATTGAAATCTTCAAAACAAATTGTTAGGTCTTGAAAATAGAGTAAGTCAGTGACTATCAGCAGATATTAATACATTACCGTGAAATAGAGCTTGAATGAATATACAAAGAATGCGTTTGGATGAGGATGTAAGGAAGATAACTGAATCGCTAAGAAAAAGCTTTAAGATAGGAGAATGGCGAAAAGTGAGGAGTAATCGAAGTTGAAAAGATTTTGTACTAGTTGATTTGATCTTCAGTTTGAATCCTATGGTTCAAATTTAATCTTTCAAAATCGATGGACGTCTAAGATTGAATGATATAGAGTGTATGATTACTTAGCCGCCAATACTATAGATATACGTAATAAAGGTAAGTGAGAAGACATGCATTAAATGCGCGACAGAGAGCATTAATTACACAGGCGAAGGGTCCTGCTGACCTTCCCTTAAACCTTAAACATAATAAATGGTAAGAAATAAATGCTCCTTAACAACCGAATGTAAGCGATCGATGCATTAAATGCGGCATGCTTCGAATAATTTAAGTAACGATACTACGCAAACCTCTTCACCGAACTTATCACTGGTTACCATCATTTATCGGGAGGATGGTTGTGCCGACGACCATGTTCCCCCTTTGCCGTGTACAGTGTGCATCTCCCAACCGAGTCATCTGTACTAAGTTTTTCGACTTTGTCGTGCTGATTCCATACCGATACCAATTGTTGCTAAGTATCATTATTAGTAGTCGGCTTCTCTCCGACTTGTCTCGGTAGGATCTAGCGAGACCTAGCTCAACCGATAGTTCTCTCGAACCTGTTCTCGCCTAGTGGTTTGGTCGGTATATCTCGCCCTTTGCTTGTCGGTATGGATTTTCTCCATCCCGATGTCCTTCTTTTCGACATGGTCTCTCGATGAAGTGGTGTCGGATATCCACGTGCTTGCATCCGGTATGTAGAACTGGGTTCGAATTATAGCTATTGACCTTGGTGGAGTCACGGTAGATGGGCACTTCATCCCGAGTTATACCATAATCTCTCGGCTTGTTGTCGAAGCCAAAGGATCCAGGCACAGCAACTTCCTCGCAGCCATGTACTCGGCCCCGGTAGTGGACGTAGCTACCGAGTCTTGTTTCTTTGAAAACCACGATATCGACTTGCTTTGCCTAGGAACCGACATGTTCCCGGAAGTTGATTTTCGATCTATCCCGCATCCTGCATAATCGGCATCGAATAACTCGTCGGTATTAGATTATCATCAGCGGGATACCATAACCCAAACATCGGGTGTTCCTCTTAGATATCGCGAATCTTCTTCGCCGAGTCTAGATGACTTCGCTTGGGATTCGCTCGAAATCTTGCGCATACACCTACAAAGATAAGTTATGTCGGTCGGCTAGTCGTTAAATAAAGTAAAGAACCAATAATAGCTCTATAATCGGTAGAGTTAACGAAGCTTCCTCTTTGTCTAGATCGATTTTAAAGTTCGTGTTCATGGGGATTTTTGACTGGTTTGCCGGAATCACGACCGAATCTTTTGAGAAGATCTCGAGTGTATTTGGCTTGATTGATGAAGATTCCTTCACTGATTGTTTTACTTGAAATCCAAGGAAATAATTCATCTCTCCCATCATGGACATCTCGAATTTCTCCTTCATCATCTTCTCGAACCGCCGACATATGACTTCGTTTTCAGCTAGAAAATGATGTCGTCCATGTAGATTTGCACCGAGTAGAATGTCATCTTCGACTTTATGCTGAATAGGGTGCGATCTACTGTCCCCTTTTGAAAACCTTTCGAAGTAGAAAGTCGATAGGGTATCATACCAAGCCCACGGGTGCTTGTTTTAACCCATACTGAGCTTTCCTAAGTCTCGTACACCTAATGTCCCCGCCTGAAAGCCGGGCGGTTGTTCCACGTAGACTTCTTCCTTCGCACGCCGTTCGTAAAAGCCGACTTCACATCCATCTCGATATACCTTAAATCCCACGATGTGTTGCATAAGCTAGGAAAAGACGAATGGCTTCCAATCCGGCGACCGGAGCAAATGTTTCATCAAAGTCAATTCCCTCTGCTCGATTGTATCCTTTAGCAACTAGTCGAGCTTTATTTCGACAATGACGTTGTTTTCATCTCGCTTGTTCTTGAAGACCCACTTAGTTCCAATCACGTGCCGATGTCTCAGTCCGTCGACAAGCTCCCAAACTTCATTTCGACGAACCGGTTCGACTCTTCTTGCATAGCAATGACCCGATCAAGCATCTTTTAGTGCGTCCTCTATCGACCGAGGTTCTTACGTAGACGAGAAAACAAGAGTAAAGTGAGCTTTCTCCTTGACTTAATCTTGATCTCGTCCTTATAGTTCTTGATGGATCTCCAATGAAAAGATTCGAAGAATGAGCATCGAGCCACGAACGCCCGAGTCGGGCTTCTTCTTCGATACTACTTACGCACGATCGTAGGTGTATTAGGCATTTCGGTAGTACTGTTCGCGATCGTAGTAATTCAGAAAGAAGGTTAGGATCTACCGAGTTTCCGTGTTCGGGGGCATTTAGCTCGGGAACATTAATCGTTCCCCCGAGTTTATATTCTCGGCAGAGGTCTCGGTTACCACGGGGGCTTCCTCATCGACCGAAGTTACCTCGTTGTTGATTCCGTTCGATAGAATCAACTAGGTTAGCTACATTGCTTGTTGGTTGAGTCTCGAATTTCTTCATCTTCGACTCATCATCCCAACAATCTTTGGATCTTTTCGACTTTGTCATTTAGTTCAAGATCCCGTAGCTTGCCGCTGACATCCTCGGTGTTTGACTTTGTATCTTTCCCTGTTCTCGGCAACAAATTCATCAAAAATAACATGAGGGCTTTCCTCCACGCAAAGAGTTCGATAGTTAAAAACTCGAAGGCTTTATCGACTCCTGGGAGTATCCTAAGAATACTCCTTGATCGGATTTGCTATCAAAGACCTTCAACTGATCTTTCCCATTGTTGTGGATAAAGCAAGGACACCGAAAACATGAAAATGAGAAATAGAAGGAATTCTCCCTTTCCCACGGTTCGTAAGGCGTCTTCATGTGTTGCTTTGTGTCGGTAGTGAGCGATTCCGAGTGTAACAGGGCGGTGTCGGTAGTATCAGCCCAAAACTTTGAGGGTAGTCCAGAATCTGCGAGGAGCGTTCTTGCCGCTTCTTTGAGTGTTCCGTTCTAACGTTCGGCAAGTCCGTTCTGGCCGAGGGGTGCGCGCGGTGATGTCTCGTGCTGAATTCCCTCTTTATCGCAAAGATGTCTTTACTACGAGTTTAGAAACTTTGTTCCTCCGTTCGAGCGTATCTTCTTAATCTTGCTTGTTCTTTTCCACACTGAGTTTCTTCAGTAGATTAGGTAACTCAGTCTGAACATCAGATTTGTTGGCGATGAAGATGACCCAAGTATATCTCGAGTAGTCGTCTATGACGACGAGGGCATACTTCTTGCCTCTTATAGTCACTGGAGAGACTGGCCCGAATAAGTCCATGTGAAGCAGCTGAAGGATTCCATCAGTGGAAGGTGACGGAATAGGTGGATTGCTACTCTTTGTTTGCTTTCCCTTCAGGCACGCTTCACAATTTCTGTCTTTGATAAACAATTCGTTGGGCAGTCCTCTGACTTTAGAGTTCTTGACAAGCTTGTTCATGGTCTTGAAGTTCAGGTGGCTGAGTCTCTTGTGCCATAGCCAGCCTGACTTGTCACCTGATTTAGTCTGTGCGAGCAAGCAAGCCTCGGTGTTACGCGGTATTCCAGTTTGCAACATAGATGTTCTTCCTCCGCGAACCTGATAACACTGTTTTCCTTGTAGATTTGTCAACAATATCACATAAACCAGCGTCAAAGATTACTCTGTTAAGATTATCACAGAATTGACTGACTGAAAGGAGATTATGTTGAAGTCCTTCAACATATGTTACTCTTGGAACCGTGGCGAGCCCCAATGTTCGGCGTTCCGTATCCCCTTGTGTAGCCTTTGGAATTGTCACCGAATTCAACCTCGGGACCATCTTCTTGTACGTAGTTGGTCGCAGGCTCTTCCGGTAAGTCATGTGTCTCGACCCGGCCCGCTGTCCACTATCCACGGGTCCTTATGCACCTGCAAAACAGAGGCATTTTTAGGTACCCTTTGGTTCAGTTGGGTCCTTACAGGTTAGTGGGTGATTTCGGAACCCAGATCTGTCTCGGGACCTTAGAAGTTCCAGACTTCTTCTTCGAACCTTATCGGCTTTCTTCTCCACAGGACTTGGAGATACCGACTTTCTCGCTGATAATTTTGGGGTTCGAGGCACTTTCTTCTTCGAGTCTTAGCGCTTCTCCCGACCCCGGGCTCATAGTAGTACGAGCCGCATCTGAGCCGAGTGCTCATACTGATGGCTCCTTGTACTGTTACGCCCATCTGACCTTCTTGATTCCCCCTGAATTTGATCGCGGTGTCCTGGGGCTGGAACCTTTGGTCAGCTGCTTGTTGCTACTCGGCTGAGGTGTAATCATTTTCTGTTTGTTTTTCGCCTGAGGTGTGGTGTCAACAGCTTGCACCTTTCCTCTGACGAACCTATCAGCCAGGGTTGCTGAGCTTTTGGAGGTAGAAGCTTCATGGGTATAGCCAAGGCCTTCTTTCACAGAAGTTGACCGTTGTGCTCTAAGCATGCTTTCAAGCTTCTCCTTCGCTCCCAGGTATTGTTCAGTCATCAAACCTCTCCAGACTTCGTCACTCCTTCTGAGTGAGTCATAGTCATTCTGCACGTCTGTGAGCTTCTGACTGAGCTTGGCTCTTTCAGTCTCTTTCTCAGAATTGTCCTTGGTCAGAACTGAGATCTGAGTCTCTTGAAGCTGAGACTTAGTTATAAGAGATTCAATCTCTTCCTTGAGTCTCGCAACTAGATCCACTGACTCAGTAGAGACCTGACAATCAGAAGAAAGTCTCTGATTCTCAGCCTTTACCTGTTCAAGTTCCTGGATGGTTCTGCTGAACTCTCTGCTCAGCTGAATCTGTTCCTCTAGCAGATCGTCGTAGGCTTGTACCACATCTAGAGGATCATCTGTGACCGAGCACGTGTCTTGTGTGCTGTGTGAAGAAGAGGTAATAATGCGTTTAGAATTTACCTCAGCCTCTTCTCCGGCCATCAGACAGTATTCGGCTGACTCATCAGGAACTATCTTTGCGACCTCAACTGCGACGAACGCGGCTTCATCTTCAGAAGAATATATGAATGTATCCTCCTCAATTGAGTTGTCGGATATCTCTCCGGCTATATAGGCCTGCCGTCTCTCGGCGAATTTCTTTCTCCTGGCTCGCCGTTTCGCTCTTTGAGCGCCTGAGAGTTCGGGACAATCGTGCTGATAGTGTCCCTCCTTCTTGCAGTTGTAGCAGGTAGATGTTCTGCTGCTCTTACCAGCTGAGTCTTTAGACGGACTGGCAGCAGACTCCGATTTCCTGCATTCAGTAGAAGGATTAGATTCTTCTTTCTTATGATAGTCTTTCTTACCTGAGGAAGAATCTCGGTTGTATTTCCTCGGCCTTTCGACTCTCTCCTTTTCCCTCTCGATATTTGAGAGCCATCGGTGCTAGCCGGTCGGGGCTCGAAGTCTCGGAAGACTTTGCTACCGATGTGGCCATAGCTTTGCTTGAGGAAATAGGCTTGGCTCCGGTATTGCCGATCGTTGCCTTGAAGGCGTGGTCGAACCGTGTGTCAGTTGGAGCGCTTAAGCACTTTTGGGGTAGGCTATGCTCGAATTCCTCCGATTTTAATTCGAAAATATAACATCGGGAGTTAGAGCATTTAGATCGGAGCGACGTAAATAAGTAGCAAATGGAAGCCACTACGTCGGGGCAACGCTCTCAAGATCTTGGTGTTCATCTCCTTGTTGGTGAACGACCTCCCTAGCCCATTGATAACATTGACTTGATTGGTGAATCGACACTCGACTCGTCAATGGTTTCGAGTGAGGCTCCATTGCAAAGGCGTCGAACTTCCGAAGCTCTAGCTCGAGCTTGTTTTCTTTGATCTCGAGGGGTTCCATGGCTCAAGATGCCCAAGGCGTCCCATAGCTCTTTCGCCGTTTTGCAATCTTGTACCCTTCCGAGATGTGAGTCACCGAGCGTAGTCGGTATGGCATTACGTGCAACTCGGTCAAGGTTGTGCAACTTCTTTTCTTCGAGCGTGAAGGCGGATTTGTCTTTGGGAACCTTAACACCGGTTTGTGCTCCCAAGCCTCCTCCAAAGCAAATACTACGCTGTCGATCATGGGAATGATCGGTCCGACTCTAGGACATCGACATGCTCGTCGTGGAGTGACGTTAGGTGTGCCTCCATACGTACGCGCCATACCGTGTAGTTCTCTATTGAGAACATCGGTACCATCCTAATACCTGACATATCAGACATTGTAAGAGTAAGAGTATAAGGATGCTGAAAAGATGCTTATGCAGTGAAAACGGTTTTCAGGATCAGTTCGAGAGGACCAGTATTTCAGAACCGGCGATCAGTTGAACACCGTGCGCTCTGATACCAATTGTTGGTCCGGAGACGAAAAGTCAGGTGTAGAGGGGGGGTGAATACACCTGAGCTCTGTTTCTTTTTCTCAGTGAAGGTCAGCTGAAGCTGATGTTTGCAACTGATGAACAGTGCCAAGTAAGCCTTCGATCACTGGGGTCAAAGTGAGTCAGCTTTTGAGCTCTTCTACTGACTGATGTCAGTATTACGAAACTCAGTCGGAGACTGTAGTGCGGATAAGTGTTAGGCCCGGAGTAGTCTCTTTTGAAAATGCGTTTTTGCAAGTTAAATCTTTTGGCTGTGCACTTTATAAAATACGTTTTATGCAAACTTATGATTTTCAAGTCAGTTGAATGCTATGCAATAAAACAGTAAATGAACACAAGCGATTTAACGTGGTTCGGATACGCAAGATCCTACGTCCACGGTCCTGAACAAGGCAGGAGAACTTGTTGATTATTCTGAGCAAGCCTCGGCGGGGATCGTGCGGCACCGGACGGTTCCCTCTAAGTTATAGTCCTTAGCGACTTTACAATCCAAACCTAAGTTTAGAAGGGAGGGAATATTCTCCTACTGAGAAGGAGTTCTTACAACAAGAACAATTCACTAAATGTGAACTCCTTCGGATCTAAGCTATGAATCTAGCAATGAGCTTAGTCTAGAGAAGAAAGGGATCAAAGTGCTCTAGAGAGATGAACTACAAGAAGTGTTCTATGAAAACTAGTTCGTCTCTGGATAAGCTTGAAGGTTCTAGAGCGTTGTGAGCTTGAATGATTTCCCTTGATTTCGCGTATATTCCTCTCCTTGAAATCTTCAAATCCTTCTCTATTTATAGTTGTGAGTTGTGGCATATGTCCGTTGGAGACGACGATGCCACGTGTCACAAGCGTCCAAAGAAAACGGCCACTATTCAACTTTGTTGCGGTAGGGGCGATTAATGCCTTGTTCATGAGAGCAGCTTTCTTGTGTAGAGTAGGTAAGCGTTGTCGGCTTCTCATTGGTCGAGGTTTGTAGTTGGTGAGTGTCAGAGTTGACCGTTCAAACTACCTCGTATGTCTTCTCGCTGAACATTTGAAGGGACTTTAAGTCTTTGGGTCGCTTTACGTCGGATACGGTACTCGAAAGTCTGTCTTCTTCGGTGAGTCGTCGACCGATAAAGTGAGCTTCGATAGTCGGTTGGTCGATCGCGAAGGTATACTGCTTGCACTTGGTTCTTCTACCGATGACCATCGGCTTGTAGAGAATGCTTCTACTGAGGTCCAGTCAGCTGATGCGGGATCTTTAACTGAGTTTGATATCAGCTGCTGACGAAGAGTGCAAGCGATTACACTGATGACGTGGGGTTATGAAAAGTATCTTCAGCAGAAGATCAGTTCAACAACTACCCCGTACAGGACTTAGACAAAATAATAAGCATTACATCAAGTCTAACCTATACATCAGCTAATCCTATCGACACACTAATCTCTCGATATCGGCTCGGTTTTGGGATCTTCAATTCCATAGTACTACTATGATTTCCCCCAATTTCTTTTAACCCTAGAACAGCTGAGTATCAATCTACTGACTCATATCCAACACATATTGTAGACAATGAGAATTGAGATTTCAAAGACAATTCATTATTTGTTAGAACTTAGTTTTGTTTTTTATAGAAACAATTGTAGCTATGCTTTGTTAATTAATCATATTCTCAATTGTTTGATTAGTTAAAGTATATTGTTCTTATTAGGTATTATCATTCTTAAAAATTTCCATCCAACTTAATAACTTCGTCAAAACTTGAAAATTTCCATCCAACTTAATGGTTTCAGTTTATGTGGGCATTCGGGGAAGAAAATAGAATCAACATAATCAAAAGAACCATCTTCATCCAATGACTCGACCATTTGTGTTCTGTCATACATGAAACGTTATAGAAATATGCACAAATTCATACTAGAATATGCATAAACAGATAATCAGAAAATAGAAAAAACACAAAAGTCGAATAAAACAAACGAAATGCGCAAAATTGCCCAAGAACAACGAACGCCCATCCAAAATTCTTATGAACGGACGTCGTGGTACGATTGTATCTCATGAATTGCTTGTGAGTTGAGGATAACAAAGGGTGTGTGTGTGCCTCGTGAAATACATCAACAACGAAACCTTCGGGGTGGGATTTAAAAACTACGTGTGCCAAGCATGATGACCGTTTTGAATTACACCATCGCTTTGTTCTTTTGGAATCTCTGTTATCACCATCCATGAATTTCTCCCCTTCTCTACTGCACAGAATATATCTCCGCATGATGTTTTATGGACCACTTACGGATATCGAAGCCGCACAAACCTCCGTAGTCTCTATAGAAGCTTTCCGCCTCATCTAGAGTATCAAATTTCCGTCCAACATACGGTTTCAACTCAGCCTCGCAATCAGTTATGAAAATGGACTCATCGGGGTCAAGAGAAACATTTGACTGTAACGATTCAACCATTCAACACACTACATGCATGAATATTAAACAATATCAGCATAAACACTAAAAACAATATGCATGAAAATTGTTTTGCGTAAAAAATGAAATCGAATATTCTTATTCTTGAATTTTAGTAAAATCGTGCAGAATCCAAAACAGAACAAGACTACTGAATCTATCCATAAATCTCAGAAATTCAGCACAAACCCTAACCCAAAACAAATTCGACAAATGAAATCAATCCATAAATCTCAAAAAATTCTGCAGAAACTGAAAACGAGAAGAAACAATGGAATAACATAAAATCAATCCATTAATCTGGAACAACAATATTTTCAAATCCAGAACGAATTCTTACCTTAGATGCAAAAATGTAAAACGAGCAGAAAGAATGAATTAAAAACGGATGAAAACCGACGGAAATCAGTCGTCCAAATGCGCCTGAAATCCGGCTGAGATCAGGCGAGAACCAAACAAATCGGACCGACCCAACAAACAGCGACCTTGGTCATCGACTTCTTACTCCCTCATTCACGATTTGAAGCTCGTCGAATTCATTCTTGATTACGAGTTTGTCTGCAATTTTAAACTCCTTGAAAAAAGATGGGAAAAGAATGAAAAAAGGATGGGGAAAAGAAAGATTACAATAATACCCTTAATTAGATGATTTTTTTCTTTTTTTGATATATTTTTAAATGCCTTTTGGGGGGAAAATGATGGTCTTAGATTAACAAAATGGATGAACGAGATCGGTTCTCGTATCTCTTTTGAAATTAGATCTCATTTGATCTATTTCCTATATATATATATATATATACACACATATATATATATATATATAATATGACAGAATTAATATATTTAATATATAAAATTATTATATACGAGAATAAAAACGTTTGTTTTTGTAATATTAATTTAAATAATATAATATTATAAATATTTATATCCAAAATTTGTTTAGTAACATTAGGGAAAAACTTGACTTTTTATTTAATAAGTGAAAATAAGTTAATACTTTATAATTTATAAATAAGTTACAATTACTCGAAATACAGTATTTCCTTACACATAGTTCAAAAGGAATTGTATAATCTTTAGTTTTTTTTAGTGTTTATTGTAAATGGATGTTAAGTATGTACTTGTTGTTTACATGAATAAATTCATTATATCTAAATAGTAAAAAGTTAAATGATATTGAATATTATACATAAATAAGCTTATAACTCTTTATATTTATCTAATTAAAATTCAAGTTCGTCGAAATTGAAAAATCTTTATAAATTAATAAATATTAATTTACGGATAAAATAATTTGTTTACAAAATAATAAAATTTTACAGTTTTTATAATATTATTTTAAAGAAGTTTAACGTGGATTTGAAATGGATTCAAATTATAAAAAGCAAAGTCAGATATGTCGTATCCAAATTTTTAAAGACCAAATTCTAAAAATGGATCTAGATCTACATATTTGTATCGGACATCTCTAAACTTGGTCGCAATTTATACTGTTGTGCAATTTTCGAAAAAGTTTTTAAGGGGCCCTGACCTCACAGTCAAGAGTTAGCACATGACAATTTTTGGGATATGCATTTCAGCAGAATGTTAAAAATAGACACCACTATTTCGAAATGTCAAAAATAAACACTTTGAACTTGTAAAATGCAATACTAGACATTGGACATTTATACCCCTATTTTTCAACTTTCAGTCAACATTTTACAGAAATTGATGCAAAAAGTGACAACTGCGCAGGTGACTGCCTGCAACCTATCCCTACCGCCTGCTCCCTACTCCCTGCCACCTGCCAGTCAGCTGCTTTTCCAAGTTTCCATGCAAGAAATAACTTGGTGTTTGACTTACTTTTACAGTTGTACTTTTCCTTATTTCCATGCAATAATTGCAGCAATAATTTGTTCTATAATATATGTTCGAATGTGGGTAATATAAATCTAATTTTGGATTATATAATACATGCAATAATCTGCAATAATAGCAATAATCTGTTCGAAGCAATATAATATAAATCTAATTTAATATATGCAATTATCTGTTCGAAGCAATAATCTGTTCGAAGCAATGCAAAATAATATATGCAATAATCTGTTCGAAGCTTTTAATATATAAGAACAATTATTGTAATTTAATATAATTATACATAATAGCAATTATCTAATTTAAGAAAATAGCAGTTATTCTAATTTAATATAAATCTAATTTTGGAATATATTCGAATACTATTTTAATGATTATCTATAAATATAAATCTAATTTTAATGATTAATATAAATTTAATTTAAGAAAATAGCAGTTATTATCTAATAATATATAATAGCAGTTATTCTAATTTAATATAAATCTAATTTTGGATTATATTCGAATCTAATTTTAATGATTAATAATTAATAGCAGTTATCTAATTAAATATAATTATATTATTATTAATGATTAATTTAATACTATTTTCTTAAATTGCCATTACTGCATGAGAGCAATTACATAGCCATCTCTCTCTCTTCGCTTCAATTCGACAGAACTATCCCTACACTATAATTTCAGTCGGCAGTTTCACCATCTCCTCCACACAACACTTCACCATCTTCTCCAATCCACTTAACGTTTCACCGCTTCAATGGCTGAGAACGACGGCAGACCGCAGGTAAGTACATATTGAATCTGGGTTCCTTCTGTTGGTGGTTTGGAATTAAGAGAGAGTTCGAGATAGAGAGAAGAAAGAAGAGAGAGAGAGAGAGACAGAGTTCGAGAGAGAGATAGTTCTAGAGAGAGAGACAGAGTACTAGTTCTAGAGAGAGAGAGAGATAGTTCTAGAGAGAGAGAGAGAGAGACAGAGTACTATTTCTAGAGAGAGAAGAGAGAAGATGGAAATAGTTCTAGAGAGAGAGAGAGACAGAGTACTAGAGAGAGAGAAGAGAGTCGAGAGTCGACAGGGAAGAGAGAAGAGTTCGAGAGAGAGCGAGGATAGTTAGAGAGAGAGAGAAGAGAGAGAGATAGAGATAGTTCGAGAGAGCGAGAGAGAGAGAGAGACAGAGTTCGAGAGAGCGAGAAGAGAGAGAGAGAGAGAGAGAGAGAGAGAGAGAGAGAGAGAGAGAGAGAGAGAGAGAGAGTTCGACAGAGAGAGAGATAGAGGATAGAGAAGAAATTGCTTTATTAATCTTATATCGATTTATGATGATGAATAATCTGGAAAATGTGACGTATTATCTTATTTCTCTGCTTTATTAAATAATCACAGAGTGCTAAGATGTAAATATGAAGAAATAAGTTTAATATTTTCTCACATGTACATGCAGAGACCTTGGAATTTGGGTTAGAATCGCTGCTCGATCGGCAAAGCCTCAAGTACTGACGCATGTGAAGTGGGATGTTATTTTATTAATTAAAGAGACCCTTACGGCCATTGGCGGGTGTGAGCTATACGATGAATTCGTTCGGACGAGCCCTTTCGGACACTTAATGGGATGGGAGGGTAAGTATAGTGCTAGTAAAGCCCTTCATCAACTTATGTGTCGTGAGATTCGTCATGACCCACCATTCGTTAGTAGCTTGTGGTTCAATGTGAGCGATCGCATTCTCCACTTCGGTATTGAAAAGTTCTCCCTCGTGACGGGATTGATGTTTGGGTCATCTGAATTTGACCCGAACATCCAGCACGATGTTTCAAGCGTTCGGGTTAGGCGTCTTTTTTGTGGAGATAAGCGAATAAAATTAGAGCAATTGGAGGCAATGTTCCGAGAACACACCATAAGAGAGGCAACCGGTTCTGACTACTTAAAGATTGCCAACATATTATTTTTGCACCTACTCATATTGTGTGTCCCTCGCGCTCGGTTAATTGACGACTTCGTTTGGGTCTTAGTGGACGACCTAAACGAATGGAAACATTTCCCTTGGGGTGCATATGCATACCAAGCGTTGTTACACTACAAGCAATTCGTGCCGACCACTCTAGCCGCATGCAAAGTTTCGTATCACTTCAGTGGGCCTATCTGGGCCTTACAAGTATGGGCGTACGAGTCAATTCCCCTACTTGGGCAACGTTGTGCGAGGCTAATTCAGTCAAATGCGCTTTCACGTGTGTTACGGTGGCGTTTTCCCTTGATCAGAGATACATTTGTCGGTTTCTTCGACGATGAGGTCAGTTGTCAAATTATTTCTGCGTATTAGATGTGAGATGTTTTAATAATTGAAGAAATAAGATGTAACTGTGGAGTATTATATACTATTTTGACCTCTGTTACATACTTGTTTTCTTATGCTTTGAAAAACTTATCCCTAGTTTCCTTTTACTTTGTATAATATGTAACATAGAGTTTAACATGATGAAATACGATATAATTATAGAGTAATAAGATTTCGGTTTTTGATTGCCTTAGTCGGAATCCCATTCTCTGATTGAGGAGGATGCTGAGTTGCAGTCGGCGTACTTTTTGAGCACAATGGATAACGATCCACTTGGAGTTGCATACCGAGAACCGCAAGTCATTCACTTTGGTTCCGAAGCAGCACGTGCGAGGGGTATTCCTCGTCCACGCGGTCCTGCAAGAGCATACTCCCCGCCAACTTCACCACATGCCGGGCAAAGACGATCCACACGTGGTAAGGAAAAAGAACCGGTAAGGTCGGATGGGTCGAGTAGCCTTGACATCGAAGATATGACACCGAGAGAGAAGAAATTTTGGAATAAGATAAAAAAATGGGGAAAAAATTTGATGGGATTGGAAAGCAAAAGATCGGGTAGAAAGTCTTCAGAGCATTCGGTTTCGCATGCCGAGTCCGGTCGACATCATTCGAGTGCGCATGCCCAATCCGGTGGTAGACACTCGAGTGCGCATGCCGAGTCCGGTCATAGACACTCGAGTGCGCATGCCGAGTCCGGTGGTAGACATTCGAGTGTGCATGCGGAGTCTTTTCGTACACATTCAAGTGCGCGTGCGGAGTCAGTCCGGAGACATTCTAGTGCGCATGTCGAGGACCGTCGCCTTGTCATATACGGAATGCGAGGCGTGGATGAAGGGATTCCGCATAGCGACTCATCGGCGGAATCAGAGGCACGGACGAAGAAACGTCACGACAAAAAGCAGGCTGACGATCAGGTAAACTATATAATCATAATTTTTTTATTATTTCTCCGTATGTGAATCTATCTCTATATCTAACTTAGAGAAATAAGATTTAAATATGAAGAAATATGATTATTTCAATGTTATGTGAAATACGTAGATTCTAAATTTTTGATATAATTTGTAGGAAGAAGAAGAAAATGAGGCCATATTACAGGATGCCTTCACAGATTTATATTCACTTTTCGGCACTCCAGAAGATCCTGAACCGATTCAATCGGTTATGATGGATAGTGTCGGTAGTCCACGTGGACGTGGTAGGCGAAAGAAAATGCCTGGTCCTGCTTTTAAGTCACCATATGTTTCAACCCGAACCAATCTGGACCGTTATCTTGGGAAGCAGTCGGTCAATGGCTTAAAAAGATTTAGACAGTGGCGCCGCGCACGAGACGAGATCAACAACCACTGTTTGACAGACACGGGGTACCACCTTCCGCACGGATGGTTTGATGTTCTTGAAGATCCGTCCCAAATGTTGTCGCATGATATGATCGAACTTTACTTGTGAACGTTGAGGAAGCAGTTGCAAACCAACGAACGAGTGATGCACGGTGTGCGAGCCTCCACAACAATGATCATGCCAGTCGATTTTTGGGTGAGTTTTTCATTATTTATGTACCTCGTATCTATAAACACTAACAATTACGCCTCTTGGTAGTCACAAATGCAATCTTCCTGGATGAAATACGGATGGCGCTCCGATGCATGGGAACCCTCAGATGCTTTGAAGGCAGTTGCGCAACAGTGGGTACCAGGGCTCCAATATGTAAGTTATTTCTTCGTATCTTATTAATACAATGGAGAAATATGATATAATAAATGAAGAACTAAGATATTTAAGATCAAATACAACTTATACTCGTATGTTACGTCACTCCTGCACACTGGGTCACGGTTAGAATACGTCTGATGACATGGGCCGTAGAGCTATACGACTCAATGTGGGTAATCGGGACAAGGGATACAAACAAATGAGGATCGAATCGATAAAATCTATCACACATCTCATGTATAGGTTGTTTGATTTCAATACCTATTTCATGCGCATTTACGGTCAACCTCGACAGCCCGCTTGGCATGAAATGCCATTAGATGTGCACGCTGCAACTCAATTTGCACAGTTCGATCAAAATAGTTGTGGCGTATATGCCTTGCTATATGTGCATCATTTGATCGACGGATATCCGCCCTCAGATTTGGTCGTTACCCAGATGGATTTCTCTAACATACGACATATTATGGCTTTGCGTATCTGGATGATGTGTGTTGCGGGAGGATGATCTGGCATTCTATGTTTATTGCTGCCTTTACAATTCAGTGGTTGGAACATGACTTATTATGTATTATGTGTGCCTTATTTGTTTACAATCATATTTCTCCGAATAGTACAATCACGGAAGAAGTAATATAAGTTCTTCGAAAAATAATCATATTTCTCCGAATAGTAGTTCTGAAATGCAACATACGAAGAAATAAGTATATTAATATGATTTATTGATACTGTAAAGTATCAATTGTGCTTTAATGTTTGAATATAGTTAAAAATCAAAAATAATGCCTTTAATAGTAGAAAGAGATGGCTCGCGCAAGAGGATGAAGATGAATACTAGATGGATACGACTAGAAAAGATGAAAAGTAGATATAAATTACAATCAAAATACTTCATGTTAGTTATATATATTGTTGTACAGAAACATCTAGAAGATTCTATAGTACAATCACAGATAATAAGTAATATAAGTTCTTCGAAAAATTATCATATTTCTCCGAATATTAGTTCTGAAATGCAACATACGGAGAAATAAGTATATTAATAAGATTTATTGATACTGTAAAGTATCAATTGTGCTTTAATGTTTGAATATAGTAAAATATCAAAAATAATGTCTTTAATAGTAGAAAGAGATGACTCACGCAAGAGGATGAAGATGAATACTAGATGGATACGACTAGAAAAGATGAAAAGTAGATATAAATTACAACTTCTATTATACAATCAAAATACTTCATGTTAGTTATATATATTGTTGTACAGAAACATCGAGAAGATTCTATAGTACAATCACAGGAAAGAAGTAATATAAGTTCTTCGAGAAATTATCATATTTCTTCGAATAGTAGTTCGGAAATGCAACATACGGAGAAATAAGTATATTAATATGATTTATTGATATTGTAAAGTATCAATTGTGCTTTAATGTTTGAATATAGTAAAATATCAAAAATAATGCCTTTAATAGTAGAAAGAGATGGCTCACACAAGAGGATGAAGATGAATACTAGATGGATACGACTAGAAAAGATGAAAAATAGATATAAATTACAACTTCTATTATACAATCAAAATACTTCATGTTAGTTATATATATTGTTGTACAAAAACATCGAGAAGATTCTATAGTACAATCACAGAGAAGAAGTAATATAAGTTCTTCGAAAAATTATCATATTTCTCCGAATAGTAGTTCTGAAATGCAACATACGGAGAAATAAGTATATTAATATGATTTATTGATGCGTAAAGTATCAATTGTGCTTTAATGTTTGAATATAGTAAAATATCAAAAATAATGCCTTTAATAGTAGAAAGAGATGACTCACGCAAGAGGATGAAGATGAATACTAGATGAATACGACTAGAAAAGATGAAAAGTAGATATAAATTACAACTTCTATTATACAATCAAAATACTTCATGTTAGTTATATATATTGTTGTACAGAAACATCGAGAAGATTCTATAGTACAATCACAGGAAAGAAGTAATATAAGTTCTTCGAAAAATTATCATATTTCTTCGAATAGTAGTTCAGAAATGCAACATACGGAGAAATAAGTATATTAATATGATTTATTGATATTGTAAAGTATCAATTGTGCTTTAATGTTTGAATATAGTAAAATATCAAAAATAATTCCTTTAATAGTAGAAAGAGATGGCTCACGCAAGAGGATGAAGATGAATACTAGATGGATACGACTAGAAAAGATGAAAAGTAGATATAAATTACAACTTCTATTATACAATCAAAATACTTCATATTAGTTATATATATTGTTGTACAGAAACATCGAGAAGATTCTATAGTACAATCACAGACAAGAAGTAATATAAGTTCTTCGAAAAATTATCATATTTCTTCAAATAGTAGTTCGGAAATGCAACATACGGAGAAATAAGTATATTAAAATGATTTATTGATACTGTAAAGTATCAATTGTGCTTTAATGTTTGAATATAGTAAAATATCAAAAATAATGCCTTTAATAGTAGAAAGAGATGACTCACGCAAAAGGATGAAGATGAATACTAGATGGATACGACTAGAAAAGATGAAAAGTAGATATAAATTACAACTTATATTTTACAATCAAAATACTACATGTTAGTTACATATATTATTGTACAGAAACATCGATAAGATTCTATAGTACATTCCACGAGACAAGAACTAATATAAGTTCTTCGAAAAACTATCATATTTCTCCGAATAGTAGTTCTGAAATGCAACATACGGAGAAATAAGTATATTAAAATGATTTATTGATACTGTAAAGTATCAATTGTGCTTTAATGTTTGAATATAGTAAAATATCAAAAATAATGCCTTTAATAGTAGAAAGAGATGGCTCACGCAAGAGGATGAAGATGAATACTAGATGGATACGACTAGAAAAGATGAAAAGTAGATATAAATTTCAACTTCTATTATACAATCAAAATACTACATGTTAGTTACATATATTGTTGTACAGAAACATCAATAAGATTCTATAGTACAATCACAGACAAGAAGTAATATAAGTTCTTCGAAAAACTATCATATTTCTCCAATAGTGCAGAGACAATGAGCGGCCTCAGAATAAACTTCTTCAACAGCATGCTTAATGCTCGCGTGCTGATCAGACACGATAACTAGGCCGTTGCTTGGCGGGTACGCTTGGCGAAGTTTTGTCATAAACCACATCCAGGAATCGTTATTCTCGATTGGGACAATACCAATTGCAAGGGGTAGGACTTGCTCGTTGCAATCTTTCGTCACTGCAACGAATAATATGCCGGTATTCTGCCCCTTCAGATGAGTTCCATCAACTACGATGACTTGCCTTAAATTAAACATAAATGCATTTTTGCACGGGCCCCACACTACGAATACGTACTCAAACCGATTATCATCCCCGATGTGATAATGGGTTATAGTTCCGGGGTTGAACTGCTTCAGCATGTGGAGGTACTTGGGTAGCAGTTTGTACGAATCGTCATGGCTGCCGTAAATCGTAGTGATTGCCTTGTTCCGACCACGGAGTGCCTTGTAATATTTCACCTCAACTCCGAATTTTTGACGCATCTCTTCGATGATGTCACGAGCTCGTATCATGCCACCCTCTCTTCGCATTCGTCGACTGAAATACACACCGATGGTCTTTGCACTCACGGTTCAAAGTCAAACTGACACGTGTGTCTCTTATCGACCTTGTAAATTTCCCAAATATCTGCAGCCGAACTCGCTCGGACCATGAAAGGACACGACTTGCCGTGCAAACACCCAAACCATGTGTATTTCATGTCTGCCCTTAACACCTTGAAAGATCGCCGATGCTCTAAATGCCATACCCCAACGGCGCCTGTAAGCTCGTCTCTACTCCAAAAGATTGAGTACAGCTCCATATCGCCATTTTTAACCACATCCAAATCGGGACAGCCAATGATGCCCGTTTGAGCGATCGGAAAGAACGGAACTAGCCAGTTTGCTATTTCCGTAGTCACGTCAGCATCTTCTTCCTCCTCCAATGATGACAGGGTGACTGGTAGGTTCTGTGGTTCTTCTCGCATCCACGTTGCGAACTCGAACATGGTACCATAAATGCTTTGGTGTTCGCCATGCTCATCGACATCATCACCTTCTTCATCTGCCGTGTAATCCGGATCATCCGTATCAGTCGAATCATCATTACCGACTACATCATCATTCGCCTCATCCGCCTCTTCATCCTCATCATCCGCCTCCTCGGCCTCATCCTCCTCTTCCTCATCTGCCTCCTCCTCTTCCTCTTCCTCTACATCTTCTTGTTGCCACTGTCGGCCAGGAGGACTGTTGGATATGAGTCAGTAGATGATACTCAGTTGTTGTTCGGTTAAAAGAAAATTGGGGGAAATCATAGTAGTACTATGGAATTGAAGATCCCAAAACCTAGCTGATATCAGTAGATTAGTGTGTCGTTAGGATTAGCTGATGTATAGGTTAGACTTGTTGTAATCGTTTTTATATTCTTGTCTAAGTCTGTACGGGGTAGTTGTTGAACCGATCTTACGTCGAAGATACATTTCGAACCCCACGTCATCGGTGTAATCGCTTGCGTTCTTGTACCATCGCTGAGTAAACCTCGGTAGAAACCCTAACCCGGGTGATAAGCCATCGTGGGAAGAACTCATGCAAGCCCAATACCTTCGCCGTCGCCCGGTGACCTACTCATTAGATGCCTGTCGACCGACTCTTGAAGAAGACAGAGACTTTTCGAGTCTATCGTATCCTACGGAAAGCGACCCGACTATTCAAGTCTTTTCGAGAAGTTCGGCGAAGACATACGAGGTTGTTGAACGGTCAACTCGACATTCTCACCAACTACAAACCTCGACCAATGAGAAGCCGACAACGCTTACCTACTCTACACAGTAAAGCTGCTCTCATGAACAGTGCATTAACTGCCCTGCTGCAACAAGTTCGAATTATGGCCATTTTCCTTGGAAGCTTGTGACACGTGGCATCGTCGTCTCCAACGGACATATGCCATAACTCACAACTATAAATAGAGAAGTTTTTGAAGCTCCGAGTAACGGAATTTCGAAGGGACAAGCTCAAGTTCACAAACGCTCTAGAACACTCAAAGATCATCCAGAGGAAAACTTGCGTACTTAGAAGATTTCTCAGTTTTTCTCTCTAGAGTTCTTAGATCCCTTTCTTCTCTAGACTAAGCTCATTGTCATATTTATAGCTTAGATTCGAAGGAGTTCACATTTAGTGAATTGTTCTTATTGTAAGAACTCCTTCTCAGTTGGAGAATATTCCCTTCCCTTTCAGACTTAGGTTTGGATTGTAAAGTCGCTAAGGACTATAACTTAGAGGAAGCGTCCCGGTCCGCATATCCCTGCTGAGGCTTGCTCAGAATAATCAACAAGTTCTCCTGCTTTGTTCAGGACCGTGGACGTAGGATCTTGCGTATCCGAACCACGTTAAATCGCTTGTGTTCTTTTACTGTTTTATTGCATAGCATTCAACTGTCTTGAAAATCATAAGCTTGCATAAAACGTATTTTATAAAGCGCACAATCAAAAGATTTAATTTGCTAAAACGTGTTTTCAAAAGAGACGAATCCCGGGCCCCACACTTTCCGCACAACAGTCTCCGACTGATTCTCAAAGTACTGACAACAGTCAGTAGGAGAGAGCTTCGATGGGCCGACTCACTCTGTCCCACGATCGAAGGCTTATTTGGCGGCTGTTCATCGATTGCGATCAACAAACTCAGTGACCTTCATTGAGAAAAAGAAACTGAGCTCAGGTGTATTCACCCCCCCCCTCTACACCTGACTTATCGTCTCCGGACCAACAAGGACACATTTGTTGTGTGTTGAAATCATATTCGTATCCACCTTCGTCATTGCCGAAAAAGTTCTGTGCATCGAACTGCCTAGTGGATTGCTCGATTGGATCCGAAGGAACATACGGTGTGGTATGCATCGACGTCACAACACAAACGATGGGGTCTGCCTCATAGTTGACGAGTCGATGTAAATCATCATCGTTCGTCATTAATGCCTTCACCAGCCGACCAGCTTGATTATGCTCTAGTGAAAATAGCAAATATGGGCTGGACATCGAAGTTTTCTTTGCGTAAGCGATTCAATTATCGCTCTTAAGTTTGAGAGTCTTAGTTCGGCGTACGGAATTGCTGCAAGTTGTTCATCCCCATCTCTGTATTCCGAACCTACAAAGCTACTTCCGTACTTGACAGTTACTCGTATCCATTCGGCCATCTGTTCCAACAAAAAAATTTAAACAGTCTTAGTTCTCCGTATACATATCTTATTTCACTATATAAAGATAAATTGTACATAGATACGAAGAAATAAGACAGTATGCCGTGAATTGGAGATTAAATGCCATGTATCATAACCTATTGTGCTCCAAAATATCGTATTTCTCTAATTTAACTTAAAGAGTTTAATAAAACACGGAGAAATAAGATATTGTAACAGATTTCAAATCATATCTTAAACTTGGAATTAAGATTAACATAATAAATGAAATTTATCATACAAATTACGTTTATAAACATCTTATTCTAACATATTCTAAACGGAGTCTTAGTTCTCTGTATAAACATTTTATTTGTAAGTTTAAAATGTAAATGTTACATATAAACAGAATACTATGACACATGAAGTAACTTAGTTCATTGTATTACACATGCGATAAACTTATTTCACTGTTATAAAAGTATGCGTTATATAAAATACGGGGAACTAAGATATTCTAAATCCACACGATAAGTATTTATCCAAATATTTTACGGATAATGTTACTTAACATCTACAATAAACGTATAAAATGAATTGTTGGAAAAATAATACATACCTTGTGCTTGAGATAAAAAAAAGTTGCTTGAGATCCAAACTTTTCCGATCCAAACTTTTTGTCAGCTCCACTACACGGATTTAGAGCAACAAATCCAGATTTTCGATGCCTATAATACACACATTTTTTGCCCAGTAGTTGTATATGTAACTAGGTTGAGAAAGAGAGAGAGAGAGGTGATACAGAGAGACGTATACAGAGAGTTGATATGAAAATACACAGAAGAAATATAGAGAGAGGACTTATATAGAGAGAGAGAAGACTTATATAGAGAGAGACGTATATATATAGAGAGACGTATATATACAGAGAGAAGATATATATATATAGAGAGAGAGGGAGAGAGATATATATATATATATATATATATATATATACAGAGAGAAGATAATATATATATAGAGAGAGAGAGAGGGACAGAGGACACGTGGCTAAAGTGGTGGTCTCTCTCTTTTTCATGTACAGAAGTCACATGATTGTATAAGATGAAAATGAAATAAAGTGGTCAAAGCATTAATTGCATGTGACAAGAAGTGAGAGAGAGTGAAATGATTGAACAATGATTTGCTGAAAAGTACATGGAAAAGAGAAAAAACTATGATGGTGACATTATAGACTAACTTTTTAGGGGTAAAAAAGAACAAATGTCTAATATTGCATTTTTACTAATTTGTGTATGTATATGCATTTTCAATCTTTGCATTGTCTATATCTGCAGATCACCCTATGCATTTTGTATCTATATACATTAATTAATATATCTATGCATGTGTCTCGTTTCTAGCAATATCCTATTATTATAAGTATGGCATAGTTGGTGAAGATGAGTCGATTTACATACTACTGTACAAGGAGCGAGGTTACCCAATACACATCAAAAGTAGCGGCTGCAGGTTCAAGGTATAAAAAAAAAAGTATAAAAACGACAAGCTTATTATCTTTTGCTTTAAATATTGTTAATGGAGAACGGTAAAGATAGGGACACGTATCGAAATATGGGTGGGAGGTGTGGCATCAAACTAACCCCATAAAGGGCTGTTTGAGAGGAGCCAATTCAACTAACAGACCAATACAACTTTTTCAGTTCTACAAACTTGATAATCATGGCAGCCTACGCAGCTCTAGTTTCTCTTCTACAAACCATGGATGAGATCGAACATCACCCTCTCCCTCCTATTTATCTCGAGAAGGAACAGGTTGAATCTCTCACTAAAAATGTTACCTTTTTACAAGAATTCCTTGAAGCGTTTTCACAAATCAGCAACAATGAAGAAGGGCTTCTCCTTGAGAGGCGAATTGCCGGTGTCGCTAACATGGCTGAAGATATAATTGAATCACATGTAGTGGATCAAATTCTCGATGGAAATTATGGCGAAAATATCATTTCCGTTGACTTTTATCGAGGTCTGCAAAAAGTGATTGAAGATATGGATTTAATCAAGCAAGAGGTGGTGTATATTAGAGAGAAGATGAGGGTCCATCGTCAGTTGCAAAGGAACACATCAATGGCTCTGCTTGCTGGTTCCTCAACATCTTCATCCAGTGTCAGGAACACTACTATGGTTGGGTTTTGATGATGTCTTGCTCGAAATCTTGGATAAGCTCACCCGAGAAGAATCTGGCCTTCAAATCATCCCCATTGTCGGTATGGGCGGCATTGGTAAGACCACTCTTGCTAGAAAGGCTTATGAACACCCACTTATTATGTACCATTTCGATATTTATGCTTGGGGTACAATTTCTGTAGCATATAATGTCCGAAAGCTTCTTAAACAGATTCTCAATGAAGTTAAAACAGGTGTTAGTCTTTCAAATGAAAAGAAAGAAAGTGAAATAGGGGAAGTATTATACAAGTACTTATATGGTCGAAGGTATTTGATTATAATGGATGATATGTGGAGTATTGATGTATGGAATGAGATAAAGTTCTTCTTTCCTGATAATAACAATGGAAGCCGAATAGTGGTTACTACCAGACTATCAAACTTGGCGTCTCTGTTGGCTAACTCTTATTGCCTAGATTTGAAATTATTAGATGAGGATAAAAGTTGGGATTTGTTTTCCAAAATTGTGTTCCAAGAAGACGACTGTCCTCTGGAGCTACAAGGAATTGGAAAGGGCATTGTAAGGAGTTGTGGAGGGCTTCCTTTATCAATTGTTGTGATTGGGGGAGTTCTGGCAAAGTTGGGTTTTGAAAAAGAATCTTGGGAACACGTAAAAGAAAACCTTAATTCGATTGTGAATTTAGAAAATGATGAGCAGTGTTTGAGAATAATAGAGATGAGCTATAACCAATTGCCGGTTCATTTGAAACCATGTTTTCTATATATTGGAGCTTTTGATGAAGATTTTACAATTCGTGTCTCGTTACTTGAGAAGCTATGGGTTTCAGAAGGAATCTTGAAACCAGTTGGTGGGAGAAACTTGGAAGAAGTTACAAAAGACTAAGTGAAGGATCTTGTTGATAGAAATCTCGTTTTAGTCCATAGTTTAAACCGATGCACGAAAAATATTAAGTACATCAAAATGCATGACCTATTGATAGACTTTTGCGAGAGACAAGCTGAGAAAGAAAGGTTTTACATTGTTGTAAGGCAACACACGGTTGACATTAAACCAGACCTACACTTCCAAAGGCGTTTGGTTATGTCTCAAAGGGTCCCGAATGCGCATGCCCTACTAAATATTCCTCTTGCTCGTTCATTCTTAGGTACTTATGACTATACATTTACTATTCCATTACAACATCATAAATTGTTGAGGATATTTATAAATCATTATTATGAAAGTTCATACTCTCATCAATGTTTAATTAATTTGAGATTCTCTGATGCTCCCATCGTTGCTGGTGATCATCTTCATTGGAATCTACAAATATTGCATATTGAGTTCGATTCTCATGAAGGTTTGACTACAATGATAGCTGGATTTTGGAATATGACTCAACTAAGGCACCTTGAGGCTACACCTTATCATAGCCTCCCAGATCCTTCTACATGCAACGGGCAAGATAGGATTGTGTTGCAAAACCTGCAAACACTCGGAATAGTAAGAAACTTGAAATGGGTGAAAGAGGTCATTGAGAGAATCCCAAATATCAAGAAATTAGGGATAGAGGTATTAGGGAGTTCCTCTAATCTCTATCTTAGCAATCTCAGTCAGCTGCAGAAACTCGAATCGTTTTATTGTAAGTTTGATGAGTTGGTAGACCTCATCTTCCCACTCTCACTCAAGAAGTTGATTCTGACTTACTGCGGCCGCCAAGTCCATTATTGGGAAGAGACCTTGGACAAGATAAGTTCATTACGCCTTCTTCATAAACTCATTCTCCGTGGGGGAATGTTTAGAATGAACACGTGGAAAACAGTTGAAGGTCAACTTCCCAACATAAAAGAGTTGTCATTACGGGGCACGCATCTGGAAAATTGGGAGGCGGAAAGCTCACACTTTCCATGCTTGGAAGATCTTCATCTTTATGAATTAGGGAAGTTGAATGAGATCCCTTCAGCTATTGGAGAAATTGAAACACTGCGATCTATTAGATTGAGTTTCTGCAGCATATCTGCCATATCATCTGCCAAAAGAATACAAGAGGAACAACAGGAATTGTATGGGGAAGAAGATACTGTTCGAGTTGAAGTTACAACTTTGTTGGAGGATTACGAGGCAATGCAGGGCTTGGCAAACCCCTACTTTATAGTGAGCCGTGATTTCCCTGACCCTGAGGTATAAAAAGAAGTTTTGGTTGTTGTTCTCTTATGAAATGTGATTGAATTAGTTATTAATAAAATGTATTTCTCTCGAAATTTTACATGTTTTCTTTTTATAATTGAAAGTGCACTCTCTGTTGATTATTAGATCGATTCTTTTGCTTCGGAGCGCAGCTGAATGAAACTTATGTGCCGGAGTTGAAAGTATTTGGATCAAGAGACTGAGGCAGAATACCGGCATGAAACTATCGGAGAAGCCGATGCTATTTAGCAGGTGGTCACTTTTTTTTTTCATAGAACCCGCACGGTCTTGGTGGGAATTGAATCAAGGACCTCTCGGTCCCGAGCCACCTACCTTAACCGCTACGCCATCTTATGGGGACACCTTTTGCTATCTTGAGAGTATGTTTGTGTGTGTGTGAATTTGTATTGTTTTAGTCGTGGTGGTAGAGATGCTGCTGATTAATGATCCAGAATTACTTGTGAAACACATGTTTTTGCTGCTTCTGGTTGGAGATTTGAAGTTGAAATCATATTTGAATAATGTTGGTCTCTAGCTTTATTTCATATATTTTCTTTTAATGCTATTTTATGTTGGGAGTTTTTTTTTCTTAGGAAGTTAGCTTGGAAGTTCAGGGGTGGCAGTGGATCAAATTTTAAACGGATCTTGCTAGTTGCTAGATTCAAATTCAAATTCTATTTTATTGATTGAGAATTGAGACCTAGATCCACGGCATTTGCATCCACAGATCCACGGCATTTGCATCCACAAATCCTGATAGCAGCTGGACGAATTGGAGGTGGGAAGCTCATCTCTCACGACATTTTCGATCTCGAAGAATATAACACCTTCGCAATTGTTGTGTCGACCCGCTCTCCTCCTCCGCCGTGAGATGCAAAATTATTACTTAGTCTAGATTTAATTAGTTTTTTATTTAAATACATTTTTTCAGTATAATTTTTTTTAAAAAAAGTTAATTCAAAAAGATATTTAAAAAAATAGTTAAAAAAATTTTAAAAATTATTTTTCAGTATAAAAATTGGTCCATAAAATTAGTACTATTAGTAGCTTTTTAATAATTTTTTTCATTACAAAAAAAAATTATTTAATCTTTTCTATCTTTTCCGAAAAAAAATATTTGAAAAAAAAATTTAATTTTTGAAAAAAATTATAATTTAAAAAAATCAAATTTAATTTAAAAAATTGGATGAATTGGTCCTTGAAACTTTTATTCTGTAAATACCCTTATAACTAACTAACTTAAAATTTAATAGAATGACCAATTTATCCAAACTAGCAAACATTGGGGGTCGATAAACTAAAAAAAAAAGATTAGGGGTCAATCCATCCAAATTAGCAAACATTATGGACCATTTGTGTCAATTTGCCTTTGTAAAAAGAACAAAAATGCCATTACATATGATACAAAATTATAAGAGAAAGCCATATTTATTATTTAAATATGTTTTGATATAAAATTGTAATGTAACTCTATATTTTTTTTTTGCAAAATGCTTTTGTAACTAATATTTTTCAAATGTTAAGTAACTTTTTGGTAAAACCAAAAAGTGACAGGCCCCTTTTCACCAAAAATAAATAAATAAAAAGTTGAAAAAACAGTTCCAAATAAAAATATCAATTATCTTGGTTGCTCGTGGAACAATCTTGGATTGAATCTCTCTACATCAAAAAAATGTTACATCTTTAATTTATGTACTCAAACGCTGCATCGTTGCATCCCAAGTCACGACGGACAACGTTGATTGCATGATCGGTCTTGTTTCAGTTGATTCTACAAGTTTTAGTTTTCAATTTTAAACGTCAATATTTGGCTTGTTGCAATATTTTTTATTGTTTTTTACTATTTTTTGTTTGAATTTGATGTGCATCAATTTTGAAATTTTGCTCAAATTTATTGTAAAGACTACTATTTAGATACTAAGTTTGTTTTTATTATTAACCATTATAATCGAAAATCATGTTAAGGAAATCAAAATTATTACTTTTGGCGTACATAATTTCCCGACAATTGATGTATTAATATGCATTTGTTATGCATAGTACTCATACTATTGAATATTATAGTTATTGCATAAATTAATTATATATATGCAATACTTTATATTATTTGTTGCATAATAAATTAGAAATTTGATAGATGAAACACAACAATTTGATTACTTTCGTACGTATGCATGCACATAAACGATAATATGCATCTATGCCACTTAAAATATACATAGTTAAAGCATCTATGGAGAATGAGAAATACAAGAAAATGACTATCTATTATATGCATCGTGTATAGATAATTGGTAAGATGCATCTAACTATAACGAAATATGCATCATTAAAAAACCTATTTAAAATTTGTGATTTAAAATCGTATGTATACATGCTAACAAATTCATAATAATAATAATCATATATAATTGGGTGGCTTACAATAAAAAAAAGTACACGATTTATGGAAAGTTAATAAATCAATTCGTTTGTTGTTAATTATCCGTATTAATTAATACGTTAATTAAAAAATAAATTAGATATTAAGAAACTTGTCTTATCTCTAAATAATCATATGATCTTTTAGAAGTTATATAAACTTAAAATTACACTAATAACCTTTTGGATAATATGACATTTTTAAAAAATTATTAATTAACTAATTAATGATATTCATGGATCAACTAAATCAATGGTTGAAATTGCTTCTTAATTCTCACAAAAATTCTTAGGGGGCGTTTAGTAAGAGAGATTCAGAATCAGGAATCGGTATGAAACTCATATATAATGTTTGGATTAAGGGTATCTAATTCAAAATTTTGAAATGATATCCAAAAATTTAGGAATTGTCAATCCCCTACTATTTGGAGGGTGTTGGTCCCAGTGAGATTTCAACTGATACCTTCTCCGTTTTCAGAACAGAGCGGTTGAGTGATACTGAGTCAGTCAAAGAATATGTAGAAAATATGATATGCCCTTAATAAAGTATTATTTTCTGAATGCAATAGTTAATCTGATATGTATGCAATGAACAGTAAGCTGAGTACAATGAAACAGAGAAAGACACAGATTTTTATTGTGATTTGGATTCATAAGATCCTACGTCCACTCTTCTGCTTTCTCAGGATAAATCAATTAAGGATACTCGTACACTGACAATAGATCAACACAATCTATCAATCACACAAACTACTATCAAAACTAATAAACAATCTATAGAGAATTTCAGGTTGGGGTTTGTAGAGTATTGTCCAACGATAAGAGTATAAGACGCTCTTCATATTAAAGCTGGTATACTTGGAGTATGAACAACAATGGAATTTCTTGGACAATAGAACATTATATGTGAGAAGTTGAGAGATTGTTCTTTGCTTGAATATATTGAGCGTTGTGAAATTTCGCGACCTCTTGATGTGAGATCTTTGGCTATTTATAGGCGAGCTTTGGGATATGACCGTTGATGAATTATAGTTCTCCTATTAGTTTTGCATCAATGACGTTCGGATGCATTGAATGTATGGACACGTGTTACACTCATCTCGCTTCTGTAGATTCTTTACGAAGTGTTTTTCTATCCCCTTTGACTAGGGCCGACGTGTGACGGCTCGAGATTGGTCGAGGTTGATCCGATAATGTCATTTCCCTTCGTTGACCATCTTCTTTGAAATATGCAACTTGGTGAGTGGGTGGTAATGTATAGAGGAGTAGGTGATTGTATGTAGAAAGTGGGACTTTGTGTAGTAATTATTTTCTTTTTTAGGTTGCAAGATAAGTCGGGTGGGACGGCCCGAAAGGAATACTAGACAAGTCGGGCGAGACATAGGAAGTATATTTTTTTGCATAAAATATACAACGATTATGCATAAATTATATAAGGATTATGGGTGGTTCGCGGTTCTCACATGATCCACTTCATATATATATATATATGTTCACTCCTCTACCGTAATCTAAAATTAACTAAAACTTACAAATATGTTGTTAGGAGATGGCGATGAGGTATATATGAGGAATAAGGAAATGGTAAATTGGTACATATGGTCTCAAATTATTTAGTTTGGATGAATTGATTCATAATTTTTGTTTTTTAGTTAATTGGTTATCAAACTATGCGGGTTTGGATGAATTAGTCATTTCGTTAAATTTTAAGTTAATTAAATATTAGTTATAAAAATATTTACGGAATAAAAAATTCTAAGACCAATTCATTGAATTTTTTAAGTTAAATTTTAGGAATTTTCAAGTTAAATTTTAAGTTTATTAAATATATGTGCCAAATTTCATGAGGAAATTATAAAATTTAATGTTAGTATTAGAATAAATCTAGGAATTTAAACAACATAATAAGCGGATACCCCGGTCTTATTTGAACCATATCAGAATCTTGAAAACCAAAGCCAAATCTGGATTTATCCAATTCAAATTTCTAAAGATCCAAATCCGAAAAAATGGATATAGATCTACGGATTTGGAAGTGACCATCTCTAAAATCAGACACAATTTTGTACAGGGTTTGTGTTCTATCCCAATTACATCATTTTTTTAATGACGAAAGTAACTCATAACCGTTACTGAAAGTGTGCATTAGGTAAACTCTGCTCTTGTGCACAAACATGCAACCACACAGGAGGGGCTAACCATTTTAAGCTATCCACATACTCACACATAGCGATATTCGTGGATTTTGAACCCATGACTTTCAATTACATACTAACACACTCAACCACTATGTCATTCCAATGGCACCAAATTAATAGCGTTGTTTCACCATTTAGCACATTCTATTACACTATTATTCATGGCTTGATGTGTTAGAGCTCCTTCCTAATTTTCTAATTCCAATTATAGCAGCTTCTGGAAACAGTGGAGGCTACCCAGGTTATGGGACATGCCTGGATTCTATGGTAGCCGATCATGAGCCATAAAATTGACATCTTTAACGACTACTAGGAACATATTAATATATTTATTTATTCATTCATTCATTCAACTTAATTAGCATTATTAGGTTAACTCGCCACTTGCCCATTTATTAGAATTGGGCCCGTTACATATTAATCATCATAGTTGTTAAAAAAAAATTATAAATTATAATCATGAGAATTTAAAATTGGCACTTTCATACCAACTACATGAAATGCCAAACGTTTGTACCAATTTTATGCAATTGAGCATAATGCATCCGCCCGACTTGTCTCGTTTTCCTTTTCGTGTCATCCTATCCGACTTGTATTGTTTTCATAAAAGAAAATTAATTACTACAAAACCTACTACTTTTTTCTTTTGTGAGGCTTACCTCTTTACACACTATCATTCATTCATCTACACACAACCATCCACTCATCTTAATCTCCATACAGTAAAGAAACAAAGAGAAGTCGGGGCGGGATAGAGAGTATTATAGATGGTAAAAACATTTTATAACTTTATCGAAACATTTAAATTTGACCGCCAAACCTTCAATATTATTACGTTCACATTATTGTTAGTTAGGCAAGATGCTTTGTCTTGGCAAAATTTTGTAAGAAGTTAAGTAATCCGTAGCATCATATTTCTTTGTTCCTTGATGAAGATAAGTCACATCTGCTATCTAAATATGTACGTTTGAAAAAAAGTGATATGTAAAGTATTATTGAAGGACTTTTTATTTACATATTAGAATTTTGAATTATTTTTTAAAAGATGAATTCTTCGTATTTACATAAAGATAAGGATATATTTGCTTGTCCTACCTAATTCTGTTCTGAAAAATTAAAATTAAATTTGGTCAATTTTTTTATGGAATCAGTCAACTAATACTGCATGTGAATTCACTCTAAAAAGTCTAGACTGAATAGAAGCTATTTAGTTATATTTTTATTAAGAAAAGGAGAGCTGACTTTTGTACTATTCAACTTCGGAATCACAATTTAATGCAATCAACTTGAATGACTAATAATTGCCTGTCTAATAAATTTTTATTTAATTGATATTTGAGTTAAAATGACGTAGTTTTGTATTATAAAATTGCACTTTTTAATTATTTGTTAAATTATTTTTTCAATCTTAACTTTTTAATTTGTTGTTTTTCAATACAAAACCTCATTTTGAATTAGACACTAATTAAACAGCGATTTATTGGACAAGTAATCTCATCCCACCTAAAACTATCAATATATGCCTACATTGACTTTTACTCTTTTTTCCCCTTCTTAAAATATTTGACCTTGATCATCTAAAACGCCAAAGTTTGCGGTGACATGCCTAACATTTTCCCAAGCAAGTGACTATATTTTAAATGTCCTTAGTATTGCCTAGCAAGCAAGATATATATTCAAGAACAATACACCTAGTTAGAGATAGAGAAAGAGAGAGGAGAGAGAGATGGGAAGTGAAGAGGCTAAAAAGCAATCATGCCAACACAATCAAATCAAACACAAACTCAAGATACTAGTGCTAATTCTACTAACCAACCTTCTCACTATCTACTTTTTCACTTCTCCTCACTCGACCTTCAATCACCCACTCTCAAAAATCACCCAACTCCCTTTTTGGGACACAACTCCCCTCCCTACTCAAACTCAATTCCACACAAGACCAACTCATCGAAAGCCGGTCTCGGATCGCGGAACTACAGACGCAACTCGAGTCAACTCGTCAACTACTCGAGAAACTTACTATTCAACTAGCCCGACTCGGCGGGGCCATCGATGAATCCTCCACGAGCGAGGCGTCGAGCTACGACGACCTCCTCGAAGCCCTATCCGACGAGGCCAAGCTCGCCATCGGGCCCCACGAGCTCCCGTTAGGGGAACACTCCACGAATAGGCTCCGAAGATCTACTCCTCCATAGGAGGAGGGTGCTTGAAGAATGCTCAAGACTTGAAGCAATACATGTCGTACGAAATCGGAGGCGAATGCCCTTTGGACGACGTTTTCGCTTACAAACGCTCATGCTTAAAGGGTGCGAACCTCTTCCGAGGCGGCGGTGCCACCCGAGGTCGCCGGTGAATTACACCGAGCCGAGGCCGTTACCGGAGAGTCTGTGGTCAACTCCGTCCGATTCGAGCATAATTTGGGATCCGTATACGTGCAAGAACTACACGTGCCTAATCGAACGAAAGAAATTCCCGGCCTCCTACGACTGCAAAGACTGCTTCGATTTGGAAGGGAGGGAGAAAACACGATGGCTCTACGACAACGGAAACCTCGACTTCGGGATCGATCAAGTCCTGGCAACACGACGAAGCGGCGTGATCCGAATCGGGTTAGACATCGGAGGCGGGTCAGGTACTTTCGCCGCGAGAATGAGGGACAGAAACATCACCATCATCACGACGTCGATGAACTTCGACGGCCCTTTCAACAGCTTCATCGCGTCACGTGGGCTGATCCCGATGCACGTGAGCATTTCACAGAGGTTTCCTTTCTTCGAGAACACGTTGGATATTGTGCACTCGATGCACGTGCTCAGCAACTGGATTCCTACCGCTATGCTGGAGTTTACTCTGTATGATATATACAGAGTGCTGAGGCCGGGCGGGCTGTTCTGGCTCGACCGGTTCTTCTGCTTCGGAGCGCAGTTGAATGAGACTTATGTGCCGATGTTCGAGCGTGTTGGGTTCAAGAGGCTGAGGTGGAAGACCGGCATGAAATTGGATAAGGGAGTTGAGAAGAACGAGTGGTATTTCTCGGCTTTGTTGGAGAAGCCGATGACTTGAGATGGGCCAATTTTGTTATTTTGCAAAAGTATTCTTGAAATTTGTAGTTTTTCTTCCTGCAATATTATGAAATGTATTGAATGGTTTGAAAAGTACAGTATTCTTGAAATTTGTATTGAATTGTTAAACAAGGGAGGTTATCTTTATCAAACATAGCAAATTTGGGGACTCAATTTATTTGAAAGGCAAAATAGCAAAATTTTGAAACGTATAAATGTATAAATACAATATTGGTAAAATCCATAATTTGGGAGTGCGGTGGTGATGCAGCGGATTAATAAGAACAACAATCATAAATCAAATATAGATAAAAATGATAAAAGGAATAAAAGATCGAATCCATTGATTCCTCGGGACTGTCGGACATAATTATAAACATTAATCAAAATGTTGTTGATTCGCGCACGATAGTCGGAAGTTGCTCTTCATTAAACCATTGATTCGACTTACCTAGGAGTGGCGGTCCGAGACGCAACGGACGCAACACCAACTTCTACAATCTCCAAATCTATCTATTACAATTCCAGATGTTTCTATTAATAGAAAATATAATGAACCATAAAGCCCAAAAAATATTACAATTAAAATAAACTCAACACTAGAAGCTCAATTCTTATCTTCATCAAGTGGCCTCACTCGGGAAAAAATCAAAAATTGACCCGTTATGTTGGCAATTTTCGATTTTGACCCTTTATATTGTTTCGGTCAATTTTAATCCGGTAGGTAGGTAAAAGTTCAATTTTGGGATGTCGAGAGAGTGTACAAACGTGCTGATCTAAAAAAAGAATGAAAGAAAAAGAAAAGAACGTGTACAACATTAAGAATTTCATTTTAGCCCTTTATATTGGTTGAATTCCAAAAAAACATTTTGCCCGTTATTTTGGCCACGATGCACTTGACCAGTTACCTTGGTTGAGTTCAATTTTAGTCTAGTTAATTTGATAAATTATCCATTTTTAATCCATTTTATAAAATTAGTCAAATTTGTCCAATTTTGGTCCCGTTTGGGTTAATAAAAAAAATCACATTTTTTTAAGATTAGGATATATTTTTATTAATAATGTTCGTTATTTAAATTATAAATCATTGGTTTTTTAATCCATTATGGTTTTAAAAGATCCAAAATTGAGGCGATTATTTTCTTAATACTTATTATTTTTATACTTTTCTTTATTATTCGAGACTATCTCGGAGCCGTATTTTCTTAAATTATTCGACAAACAACATAAGCAAAATAGAAAATTCGGATCGAAAGATAGACCAGTATAATTAAGAAAATTCTAAAAAATATTAAATATTACAAAAAAATAAATAATAAACCTCATTTTTTTAATTTATTTGAAACATAATGGGTTAAAACTAGATATTTACAATATAGAAGACGAAAATTGATATTACAAATATGTTATAAAATTGAACAAATTTGGCCAATTTTGTTAAACGGACTAAAAAAGACAATTTGTGAAATAAACGGACTAAAATTGAGCTCGACCAAAATCACGGGCCAAAGTGAATCAGGGTGCCAATATCACGGGCCCAAAAAATGATATATTCACCATATTTAGTACATTATGTTAATCAAGTTCAATTTTAATCCATCAAGTTGAAAAAATGTTCAAATTTGGCACGCTCACTGCAGGCAATATCCAAAATGAGACCAATATCTAAAATCTTATTTTAAGATGCGCATGTGCATCACATTTTACGAGTAACAAGTGTATCAATATGACCCAGGAACTTAATCAATCTAAAAAGTAGGGGGAGAGTGCGAGGGGAGAAGGGTCATAGAAGTAAAAACCACGTATGTCCTTGAAAAGTATGGATACAAGACTTCCCTTTCCGGACCTTCAAAGTCATGTCACTTGAGCTCACATTAACCATCAAAGCGATTGTAGTCAGTTGATGATATAAATATCTACCAAAGGGTCATCAACCTCAAGTGAAATAATATCCGCATTTGAGAATATAGATGCCAAATATTTGGGCACCACATTTTCTTTTATCGGGAATAGAACCAAAAACTAGCTACATAGAATGAAAAGCGAGAGCTAAGATTGTATTCTTTTATATAAAAAAATATTATCGGGTTAAAAACACTCGGTAATAAAGCGCACTCTTGGACCATGTGATTCGTGGTGGAAGGCAATCAAGATAAATGGTTAAAGTTAATGACGGATAATGATACATGAAAAATTGAATTAAGATATTACACAGTAATGAGCTCGCCGGGCAGCTTAATAAGCGATTGAATTGCCGTCTTATGAGCTTCCCATTCCTCAACTTGTTGGCCTCCCCTCCGAGCGTCTCAATGTACTAAACCCGGAGCAACCACATCGGCTCCGTTAGAAGTGTAACAAGTAATAAAGGTCTTTCAAACGCAATGTGCCATTAACTTGCATACCCGATCTACGAGATGATGACACGACATCGAGAACCATCAAACGCGATGCGTAACTTGCAATTTATGACCCCCGGGATCCGAACTTTCTCTCCTGTGGCCGGGTTCGGGACAAAGAATCAAAGTGTCCATCCCCTCGAGATATGACTCCACCCCTGCGGAAACTCCTCATTCGGAGGGATCCAAGCCCAATGGACCCACAAAACTAGTGTGCCCCTAACAATATCTTTGACAAGGTAAAATCACGCTTTTACAGTCCATTTAAGGTCCAAAACCTAACGGTTTGTCCCTTGAAGAAGTCGCTATACCGGTATTGCCACATATGCGTATACCCCGAGCCCAAAGATAATGAAATCAAGAAAGCACGTCAACAAGCGAGAACCAAATCACTTATACTCGTTATGAGATCAACCTAATAAGTTCGAGATAAGAACTACATCAAACAATTAAAATATAAAAAATGCATACTCATACAATATTAGTACCATTAGTACATAGATTGAGACAAACAACGCAACAACCCTCTAATTCTGTTTTCGAAACTAAAAACACCACCAAAAAAGAGATCCAGCGTACTAAGCCAGAATCAGCGGGTCATCGGAAAGGAAACGGCATAATGAATCCGATTTTGTGAGGTTTTTCTCGATCTATGAACTTAAAAGGCACGACATTTGCACCCTCGAGTGTGACTCGAAAAAGAACTTATCAAAAAAATCTATACTAAATTATCAAGAAACTAATACACATTATACAATTCACAAAGCGGGAGATAATACATCGTCGTCGTGGCGCGCGGTTGACACCTCAATTGATACTCTTTGAAGTCGATATCGGTCGAATTTAAAGTCATTCTTCAATTAGCGGCCTTTGTAAGGTTTGGAGACAAAGATCAAGAACTTTTTAAGAGGAAAAACGGGAAAATTACTAGAGGAGATATCAATAAATATGATCAAAATATATCTTACAAACGGTAAATTCGGATTCCAATGATGATTTGGGAGTGGGAACCTTGTTTTCCTTGTAGGGTTTTATCGCAATAAAAGATCTTTCAACGGTAAATTTAGGCTTCAAAGATGAGCGAGAAAGCAGGAATAGCTTGCTACCCAAGTCCTCTCTCTCCTCTCTCTCACTCAATCTCTCTCGTATCTCTCGGGATTTTGGATTGGGCTAAGAGATTTAGAAAGCCGGCCGACCCGTGGGCTACCTTTAAAGGCTTGGATTGAGATAAAATAAAAAAGATTCACGTTGTAAGAAAATTAAATAAATTAAATTAGGGATGCGGAGCGAAACAATTAAATTATTTTCATTGAGTAATCAAAAGGTAGATAATCGTAATACCCGAAAAGTTAAACAGTTTTGTTGGTTAATAATTTTAACACACAAAATCAAATTCACGAATTATTGTATCGATAACAAACATGGCGTTTCCAATTGCTACAAAGGGAAAATATATCACTTGGTAACTTAGCAGGGATTCTTTATTTCATTTTTAGTATTTCAATGCGTATCTACTAATAAAGGGTTACACAAAAAATAAAAAAATAAACTATAGCTAGTATAGTAGCTACCTAAAAGTGTTTGGTAAGTTCACATTTTTTTAAATTTATTAAAAAAAAGGCTTGATATTGACTACATGTCCTATTAAATATTTTAATCATCCGACTTTATGAATTTTAACCAACCCTATTAAAATAAGTCTAAATAATAAAATTTACATTCTTCATACAACAAATAAAAATCCTGTGTCCCCGGTCACATTCACACGTCACTTGGCACATGTATTAAAAAAATAATTGTCACCTTTAATTTAGAGAATGTATGGGTCTAACTCATGTATATTACAATCTAGGGGTATTTGTAAATATTTATTCTAATTACTTTATTGATTGCATAAATAATTTTTTAGTATTTGAAAATTTTAGTTATGCAGCAATTCTCTAAAATTAAATAATTAAATTGTTTAATTAAGCAGTTTTAAGCATTTCTTGAGATTTTTTGTGCTTAAAGTATCATAATTTTTGAAACTATTAAATGTATTTATTTTTATTATTAATATCAAAAGTCATTTGTTTTTTGTCTAAAATAATTATTTTCAACTTTAGACAAAAAAATTAAAAAAATATTTATGATAAGTATTTGCAAACACAACGGAGTTTTTTTTTTGTTGACGAGGAACTCTGCGGCCGCTACCTTTAGGTGCGGCTTGAGTAAACCACGCTTCCCGTGCAATAGCATACAAAACCCATGTAAGAGTTAAACCACCCTTAATGTGACAGGGTGACGAGGCTCACACATAGCGTGTCAGAGTGAGAATTGAGCCCGTGACCTATCGGCGAAGGTTGCATGGACACGGACACGGGACACGGTGCCGACACGGACACGGGACACGGGATACGGTATTTTTGAAAAATTTAGGACACGACACGGTAGCGGTAATATAAATAATATTAAATTATTAATATATATATATATATATATATATATATATATATATATATATATATATATATATAAATGATTAAGTCAAGCTTTTCAATATCAAACTCATTGTTCACATTATTAATTCAAAACGCATAAGTCATAACTCATAATTTATAATCATAGCATAAAAATGTGAAATACTAAGATAAGTAGATAACAACCCAATAAACATTAGTCTTAAAAGTCATAATAATATAAATAAAAAGTAATTTTTCAAGTTTTATGAATCGGTGTAGAATACTTCATCCAACAAATTATTTTTATCAATTAGGCTCATCAAGGTGAGATTTGCAATCTCTAAAATCCCGACATCACTATTCAACTCGAAAGCGTCAGGTTTATTGATGCGGTAAGAAGTCTAATTTTTCTTTGGTGGTGGGTAATCAGGGAAGAGTCGGACACTTAAGTGAATAGATCTTTTGTAGTTAGTATTCTCACTTATGCGTAAGTGGTTGATCTTGTGTAGGTATTGGGTTGGATTCCCATTAGGGACGATTTGTAATAAAAATTAAAAAAAAATCGAAATTTAAATTCCGGTGTCAGGAAGAGTCGGACACTTCAATTCCGGTGTCAGGAAAGAGTCGGACACTTCAATTCCGTGTCAGGAAGTGTCCAAAATTTATTTATTTTTTTAATTTCTTTGGACACGTTTTTGCGTGTCCAGGCACGTGTCGGGCGCGTGTCAGGCGTGTCCGTGTCCGGCACGTGTCGGCACGGCACGAGCGACATTTTTCGAAGTGTCAGGTGCGACATAGGCTTATCGGGTCAGGCGCTACCCGCCTTCAGGTTATGCTCATCCCGAGGGGACACAACGGAGTTTTAATTCCTTGTTTTGTTGCTATTTGAAGACTATTATACAAAGAAAGCGAGATTTATAATACTCCCTCCGTCCATTACACTTGTCCGATATTCGAATTTAGGATTATCACATATCACTTGTCTACTTTTTAAATAAGGAAATGAATCACACATTTTTACCAGTGAAATCGATTTTAAACAATTAAATAATAATATGGGCTGCACGCATTTCCGCACATATCAATTTTCGTAATTAATTAATTATATGAATCACATCCTTTTATTATATAAAATCAATCCAACTAAATTATCGTGTAGAAATTAAATTGGACAAGTGAGATGAGACGGAAGGAGTACATAACATTCGTTGTTGGATCTTCGACATTTGCCTACTCCTCATTGTGAAAAAGTATATATATATATATATATATATATATATATATATATATATATATATTTCAATTCCAAATTTCTTATAATATTTAACAAAAATAAAAATCACCCTCTAAAATTACAATTTGCAGTCTTAATTTTTGAAAAATTATTATCTCACATCCTAAATCTATTTCCTAGATCCGTTCCCAATTATTATGGATCATTTTTTTTTTTTTTTACTTTGAGGTCTGCAAAAAACAATAAATAAGTTGAGGAATATGATATTCCACGTCAACAAAATTCAAACGGTAAAACAGGTTGTTTGTCCCTTGGGATGGCTGCGGTCGAGTGGGTGGGTACGGGATCGATAGTCACAGGTTTGGTTCACTAAGGCCGGTAGGTGTTGATCTGTCACCACTGTCGCGTTAAAGGGTGATTTAGTCGATGCGTTCGGTAGCGGGTGCGGGTTAAGTGAATCAAAAAAAAAAATTAAATAATAGAAAAAAGACTTGACTTCTGCTGCTTAGTCCCACTACTGCGTTGTTGAACTTGAATCTCCTCCGGAAAACCCAAGAATCTGGCCGAATTTATACGAAGATAATGAAGAATTTCTATGTAGAGCTATTTTTCTTTAACTTCTTGTATCTTACATTTACATGTGTTCTGGATTTGGAGCTTTGATTTTCTTGATTTAATCTGAGGGGATGAGAAACCGGTTGTTTATCACATGTTTATTTCCTTTTATGAAGTTTGTTTTTTACTGCTTTGCGATCTTTTCCCCAATTCGAGCTAATGTTTTTGATGTGTTACTTTTATCTGATCTATTCTGTGGTTATAATTTAGCTGTACGGAGAAACGGTTCCAGAAGTTTTGTGATTTTGCTGTTTCTGTTCGGTTCATCGTGGTTATCGGTCTCTTTTATGCTTTACTTGATGTGTATAATTATTTGTGATATGATATAGATGGGTGTTGCTGTTGCTGTTGCTGCGTCGGTTTGAGTTTTTCTTGCTTTATTTTGTTATTTTCCGCTGATTATTTACATATGAATTCGTTCTAATCTAATGTAATCTTATGCAGCTTTTGAGTGAATCTTAGATCTTCTTGGATCCAGTAAATGGTGTTACTTGCATCTGCCGACAAAAGACTAACTGACCAAACTTCAAAGTGTGATTCAATTTATTCACACATTTTTGTTGTACTTTTTCTGTTTCTATCCATGGAATCTTCGGCTCCCAAATTGAAAGAGAGGCACCGTTCATTGACATCGTTAAGAGTAATAAGGGGTATTATTTGCCTCATCCTCCTAATCTTGACAGTCTGAGGATTTCCCTCATCGGGCTTTCCAGGGACTGAATCAACTCGCGGGTGGAGTGCTTGACCATCGTAGTAAGTTACGATCCCGGCCGAGGGGAGCCGGGTTGCTTAGCTGCACTGTCATGTATCATGGCCGGCATAAGCGACCCCCGATTCTCCATAGGCTGAGTCGGCGGGCTCGGAGTAGCCCGTTTCTTTGCCTCGACTTCAACTCCTCTTCATGAAGGCTTGGCGGGGGGTAGTGGAGTACCGGGCGTTGTAGATGGGGCCACTCCGAAATCGCGGCTAACATGTGGAGCCACTTGGATTTGCGATAAGCAACAAGTCGAGTAGTCGGCAAGCTCAGGGATGCGTTGAAGGAATTTCTCGGGATGCTCTGGATACGATCCTTCGAGGCTTCTATCCCGATTGATTCTTCTTGAGATCTTTGTCTCGGACTCTAAATCTATGGGGAGATGTCAGAGTCTCGGCATGTGACACCTGGCGAGTGGTGGAGGCGAGAGGGGGTGTCGAGACGGCGAATCTCTTAGCTATGTGCTTGATGGCATCCCGCTTGTTCCACTTCTATGGGTTCCTCGGTGGAAACGACGCCTTCTCCGGCGATTGAGTCTTCCGAGATGATTCGACTATCTGTCGGCAGCCGAAATTTGAATAAGTTGTTGAGTAACTGAGCGGCGAGGAGCTTCAAGAGAAACCTAACAGTTCGGCCAGACCCGGCCAGAATGGCTTTCCCTCGGTCTCTTAGCGGGTGCCTTAGGAGTTTTTTCTTTGGAGGTGTTCTCTTCTTCGAGGGTGTAGTCTCTGGCGAGTCATAGCGAGTGAAGGACTGACCCGATTCTTTGAAGGGCACGATCCATTGTGAAACCTCACTTTCTTCACATTAAAATATTCCTTATCCGCATAAGTGATTGGTTACAGGCGCGAAGTCCTCTATCATAACCGATATCTTCGGCCCAGTAAAGCGATTTTCCTTTCGTTTCGAAGCGCGTGTTGTTTTGTCGAACTTGGCGCTTGGATCATGAATTCTTTGATAAAGAAATGCATCCGAGTTGATCGTAAGCGCCGTCATAAATTCCCGTCATCAAATGAATCTTAGGTCGGGAGACACGATCAAATGACCAGCTTGGCTTGTCGGCGGTGAGTGACAATGTAGGCCCAGCTGCATGCTGTGGGAGCATGGCGTTCTTGGGAAAAGCCGCTCACGAAAGTGGTAGGATTTCGAGAATATCGTTAAGTACTCGTCGGCGAGTGGTCGTTGTAGGCCAGCGATGCCGGCTCCTCCGAGAAGGAAGGTTAAAACTCTCCTTCAACGCCTTTCGATAGACATACGCGCGGTTTGTATGCGGCGTCACCAATAGAGTTCACGGCCAAAACTTAGAGCACGTCTCCGCCAGATGGAATCGGAGTTGAGATGAATTTCGACCACTTTGACGCGGAAGGAAGAAGGTCGGTTTCCGTGAGAGAAAGTCTTGAAGACTGACTTCCCTAAGAGACGCGAAGATCTCATCCGTGTACTCGAGCTCACATGCGTCGAATTCCATGAGCGCGGTTCGCACCGGACCACGGTCTTTATCCGATATATCTTGCATGTTCTCGGGAGAAATCACAATAATGTTCGCCGTAGTATCGAGATAAGAAGCGGATTTGTCGAAACTATAATCTTTGATAGAACGGTTTCATTAGGCAAGATGAGCGATTAAATTAAAGAAAATTCTATCGAGATTTTCATACCCGTTACCAATAAAATCTTGAGATTTTGAGAAATTTATGCAAGGTTAGAGTAGAAATCACTTTGGAAATTCTTAGATTTTCGGAGTTAAAAAGATTTGAAGTTCGCTAATGGCGGTTAGAAGATACGATTGAATATAAATCAAATGTGAAGATGAGCAGTTTTCGATCTAAGGTACGTGTTTAAACTTGCTTTATGAGATGGACGGTCGAGATTAAAAGATATAATAGGTAATGATCACATATGCCGCCTTAAGTCAAAGCCGGTTGTAACTTTGCCTAAGTAGTAACTATGAAAAGACATTTATTTAATGCATGCGAGTTAGCGAACTTATGTATGGAATATGGTGCAATAAATATGAGCCGTTAATAATAAATGACAAACTTAGGATATTAAATATCATCTTGAATCTTCATCATAAATGCATAACCTTTGTTTTATTCGTTACTCACGAGTAGAGATACGCAAACACGTCGGTGTTGAACATTGTAGTCGGCGTACCTCGTGTAGATGGTTTACGGTCTCTACGTGCGAATTTACTCGGTATTGAGTGAGCATTCCCCCCTGCTTGAATGATCCTCTCATGGAACCTTCTTTTGGCCCGGGGTCGATGAAGGTCGACAGACCTAGCTCTGCGAAAGTTCTCCGAATGCGGATTCGACTAGAGGCTTAAGTCGGTATATCGGGCCTTTGTTTGTCGGTATGGATCTTTTCCGTTCGATATCCTTCTTTCGACATGGTCACGAATGAAGTGATATCGATGTCGCGTGCTTGCATCTTGTGTGAAGTACGGGGGTTGAGTAATTGCGGTAGCGGCTGAGCTATCATGAGAAGATTGACACTTCATTCGGGTGGCGTGTAGTATCGTAGGCTGTTTGTCCCGGCCCGAAGGATTTGGGCGCGGCCGGCAACTTAGGCGGAGTCGTGTATTCGAGCTTCGGTAGTTGATGGCTAGCTGCGAGTCTTCGCTTCTTTGGCTCATGAGATCGGACTTGCGCCGGAAGCGGACATGTTCTGAAGTTGATTTTGGTCGATTCTACATCTGCGTAGTCGGCATCGAGAATAACGGTTAGTTGATATTATCATCGTTGGATACCATAAACCATGTCAGGGTGTCCTCCTGAGATAGCGGGAGAATCTTCTTTCTTGAGTCCATATGGCTACGCCGGATTCGCGAAGTCAAATCGAGCACGAGACACCCTCGGCCTTGAGAGTAGCCTTTGGCGCGAGTCTTGCTTTGTTCCTTACTCTGGCGTTGTTTTCAAATCGCTTGTTCTTAAAGACCTTTTGTTCCCATTGCGCGTTGATGCGGGGGTACATCGACAAGTTCCCCGAACATCGTTTCGTTTGAAGCGATTTAGCTCCTCTGGCTGTGGCTATGATCCGGTCGGCGTCTTTTGGTGCATCTCGATAGTGCGAGGCTCTTCAGTGTAGACAAGAAAGCGAGGAGTATAACTTGCTTTCTCCTTCCAGGCGAAATTTGGATCTTGTCTTGACATTGGTGCTGAAGGATCTCCGATGATTAGGTCGGCAGTGAGCATCTCCAGCCAGTGATATTCCGATGTTTCGACTCTTGTCGAAATTTGATCAACACGGATAGTAGGTGAGTTGAGGCGTTTCGGTTGTACTATTACGAGATTGAAGAATTTTAGTAATAAGAGTGTGATCTCTCTGAGTTACTGGGTTGAGGGCATTGGTACTCTCGGGAACATTACTAGATGTTCCCTTTGAGTTGTTACTTCTCGTAGTGGTCTCGATTTACCTCTTGGGTTTCTTCATCGACTGAGTTACGTGATTGATTACGTTAGGGAGAACTCAATCGCCTTTCGGCTACTGCTTGCTCTGTTTGGTTGAGATTCGAGTAGACTTGTCTTGATTTCTTCGTCGAATCATCATCCCAGCGTATATTGGATCTTTTTCGGGGTTTGTCTTTTAAGCTTAGATCCTGTGGCGCACTTACCTGTGTCCTCGATTCGAGTTAGAGTTATTGCTCCAGTTCCATGGATTCATATGGCGTCCTCTTATCTTTGCTTTGTCGGTAGAGATGGTCCGAGTGTAACATGCGGTGTTGGTTGCTTAGCCAGGAATTTGGTTGGGAGTCACCGAATGCCCGGTAGAGTTATAGGCCTGCTTTGAGGATTACGTTCTTTCGTTCGGCAACTCCCATTTCTTTGGGAGTGTGCGGGCAGCCGATGTCTCATGCTCTATTCCTTGCGCTGCGAGAACTCCTCTGCCATGGAATTAAGGGGAACTGGTTCCTTTGCCACGGCTTACAGACATATTTTCTAATTTCGGTGTTCTTTTCGACACTTCGAGCCTTTTCGAAGCGTTGAAGTAACTGTTTTGACGTCGGACTTGTTGGCATGTGATGAATATGACCCAGGTAATGTAGCGCGAGTAGTCGTCTATGACTACTAAAGCGTATTCTCTTGCCTCGATCGTCAGTGGGGAGAGCCCAGGACAGAATAAATCCATATGTAGCATTGAAGGATTCCGTGAGTGGAAGGGGATGGAGCAGGTGGATTACGATTCTTTGTTTGCTTTCCCTTGAGTACATCGCTTCCCTGCTTGAGTGCCTCTCTGTTTGAATACTTCATTCGACGGTCCCCTTACTAGAGTGTTTCTCGCTAGCTTGTTGAGCGTCTTAAAGTTGAGATGGTTTGAGTCTTCTATGCCATGGCCGCCTCGCATGTTCGGTTGTGTTTCTTTGCTAATAAACAAGCCTTCGAAGTTCAGGTGAGTTCCGGTCGGCCCAGCGTATATATTCTTTTCTCGCGAACTACGATAACCTTTGTTTTCCACAATGGATTTATCAATAATATCACGCAGAAACCGGCGTCGAAATATCACTTTATTCGAGTTATCACAAAATTGACTAACGAGAGAGAAGGTTATGCGAAGTCCTTCAACATATGATACTCTTGGAGACTTTGGCGATCCCAATCTTTGAGTGTTCCATATCCTCTAGTGTAGCCTTTGGCATTGTCTCCCAAACTTCGATCTACGGGTCCTTCTTGAGAGATATAATTCTTGATGGACTCCTTTGGTATGTGCATGTATTGTGCCCGAGCATCCGTGTCCACATACCATGGGTCTTTTCGCATGCACAACGAGAATTATATTCGAGGATACCCTTTATTTTGATTTTGGGTCCTTAGATGTTAGTTTTAGTAACCCGAATGTATGTCTAACCACCATTTGGTGGTTTCGGACGATTTCTTTCCGCTTAGGTCGATATACTTGACCGGTTGTCGCGGTGAGTGACGGCCTGTAGAGCTATTCGGAGGTTCGGGAGTCAGGATCATACGAGTTGGTGGGCCTATCGACCTTTGCCTTTGTGCGTTTTTCTTCTTTTCGACTCTTGGAACCTCTTCGACTATAGGGATCATAGTAATATGACC